>OX459045.1:6099102-7347135 GCA_949775005.1 Orthosia gothica
AAATGTATATTTTCAAAATAAAATTATTTGAATTTTTCAATATTTTTTTTTAATTATTATTATTATTATTTTCTCCTTTATTCATATTCTTTCTTATTGTCTACATTTTTAAATATTTTTATAGAACATACAAAAAAAAAACATTTAAAAATATAAAAAATAGAGACCCACCGGTATCGGGAACAGGGTCCAAGCTACCGGCGGTCAGGGCTCCAGAGAGAGGAACCTCCTAACAATATGAGCCGTGTCCAGCAATACTGCTTTCTGGATCAGGCCCTTGACCCAGCCGCCTAACGAGAGCCTCCTAAGGTGTTGGTCGAGGCTCGTGGCTATTAAGCCATTGGCTGACACGACTATCGGTACAATGATCGCTGTGTCCACATCCCACATGTCGACAACCTCGCGAGCCAAGTCAAGATACTTGATTTGCTTATCTTTCTCGGCTTTCACGAGGTTCCCGTCATGCGGGACGGTAATGTCAACAATCATTGCACGCCTCTCGATTCGGTCCACCACCACTATATCAGGCTTATTAGCAATAATGGTCCTGTCAGTGATGATGGACCGATCCCAGTACAATGTGATATTGCCATTCTCGAGAACTGGGTCGGGCACATACCTGTAGTACGGCACCTCCGATGCCACAAGAGTGTATTTCAGAGCAAGTTGCTGATGGATAATCCTGGCTACAAGGTTGTGCCTATGCAAGTACTCTTCGTTAGCTAGACGAGAACAACCAGAGATAATGTGGCGGATCGATTCACCCGGATGGTGACATGCCCGACAGATGTCAACCGTGCCATCCTTCACAATAAATCTCCGGTAGTTATTCGTCATGATAACTTCGTCCATAATTGCACAGACAAAACCTTCGGTTTCCCCAAAGAGGTCACCGAAACGCAGCCAGGCTACGGACGCTGACTGATCTACATCGGACCCATGTAGGGCCCGGAAAAAGCGTCCGTGAAGCTCCTTACTCTGCCATACCTCCCTGCGGTCGTTAGTGTCAAGCACTACAGGCTTGCGCCAGTTCTCATTCGCCAAGGAGAGCGGGGTGAGTCCCTTGTCCACTGCTACTACATCTCGATGCATTCCCACGTCGGCGTGTAGAAAATATTCCCTGAGATTGCATAGCTCGCGGTTGTGGAGGTTCTTGGCATTTAAAAAGCCTCGGCCTCCACACTTCCGCGGGATATACAATCTCATGACTGACGATCGTGGGTGATGCATTCGATATGCAGTCAGCAGTGTACGGACCCGCCTATCCAGGGCGTCGAGTTCCGTTTGAGTCCATTTGAGTATGCCGAAAGAGTACATCAATACCGGCATGACCCAACCGTTGAAGGCGCGCACCTTGTTTCCACCCGAAAGAAGGCTATTAAAAACCTTTTTCAGGCGGCCAAAGAAGCGTTCCTTCAATGATTGCTTCATGTCAGTAGTGCTGATACCTAACGCTTCCGACATACCCAAATACTTATAGGTTTCGTTTGGAGAGAGGGATCTCAGGTTTATGGAATCCGCGAGTTGAATTCCCGCGGATTCCACAATCTCGCCTCGCTTTACATGCATGACCGCACATTTGTCCACGCCAAACTCCATCCTGATGGCGCTACTAAAAGTTTCAGTTACCTTCAGTAGCTCCATCAGCTGAAGATTGCTGGGGGCAAAGAGCTTCAGATCATCCATGTAAAGGAGGTGAGATATAACCTGACCACCTCTCTTCTTATTATTTTAATTATTATTATTATTTTATTTTAAATTATTTATTATTTTAGACATGAAAGTAGGATTAATGCAGTAGAAATGCGCTCCTTGCGGAGTATGTGTGGTGTAACTTTAACTGATAGATTGAGGAATGAGGTAATAAGACAACGTTGTGGTTTAAAAGAAGATGTAGTGACTAAAATTGAAAAGGGTATGTTAACATGGTTTGGCCATGTTGAGAGGATGAATGAAAGTCGACTTACGAAAGGTATTTACAAGGCAGACGTGAATGGAAACGCCGGGAGGGGACGCCCTAGAAAGACATACATAGACCTTATAGGTGATGTTCTTCAGAAAGGCCAAGTGCGCAGTACCCATAACCGGCGTGTGTGTATGACTAGATGTATGAATGTATGTGAAGCAAAAGAAGTATGTAAGGATCGTAGCAGGTGGCGTTCTGTAGTTTCTGCCTACCCCCATGGGAAAAAGGCGTGAGTTTATGTATGTATGTATGTAAAATTATTTGCATTGTTGAATTACTAATCTATCCCTGTATGGTGGCCGTTTTGCAATTTTCCTTCTTCTTATGGTATTTATTTCCGCCCAAAGATGCGTTAAAATTAGTGTTGAAATATGGAACTATCGACGCTCAAACTTTCAATTTTTTTTACTTTTGTGTTTCCATACAGGGCTAGATAATGATGAGACAAATTGATATAATTTTTTATTTTAAACGTACATCGTCAAACAGTAGAGTAATCGCCAGACTACGTTTGTATGGAAGAATGATCGACTAGTGTAACCTTAATTGCCAACCGTAATAATCGCCCTTAAGTCTACCTGAAAACTCTAGATGATAGGTATACTTTTCCTAAAAGAACATATTTTTTTACCTATAAACGGTTAGAAAAATATGTTAAGTGAGAAAATTAAGGCAGATAATCTTAAATTCTATGAAATGTAGCTCTGTAGCAAAATATACTCTCATAAAATATAATCTTTATCATTTCTAAAGAAAAGGAAAAGGCCATGGAAGTCAAATCCCGGGTAAAAGCTAGTTGTTAATAAGCGCACAGGTCACACTCGATTTGAATACGTTTGAATTGTAAAGTATACCTTCTTGCTCGATAGATGGCGTTGTACCATTTTCTGGATCGCGATATGGTTTTGTTACACGCGTTTAATGGCATCGCTATCAAATCTTGATTCCTCGAAGAAAACCGTCTTGGTAGTCCTCCAGACTGCCAATTTTTTTAATAGAATCTCTGGAAGTATTCAGAGATTCTCATAATTAAAACAAGTATACCTATACCTTCATGAATGTTCTATTCGACTCCTTACAAGAGCTTTCCTAGAAACTGTTAAAAGTTGCCTAAAGTACCTACCCTACCTACCCTACCTACCCTACCTACCCTACCTACCCTACCTACCCTACCTACCCTACCTACCCTACCTACCCTACCTACCCTACCTACCCTACCTACCCTACCTACCCTACCTACCCTACCTACCCTACCTACCCTACCTACCCTACCTACCCTACCTACCCTACCTACCCTACCTACCCTACCTACCCTACCTACCCTACCTACCCTACCTACCCTACCTACCCTACCTACCCTACCTACCCTACCTACCCTACCTACCCTACCTACCCTACCTACCCTACCTACCTTACCTACCCTACCTACCCTACCTACCCTACCTACCCTACCTACCCTACCTACCCTACCTACCCTACCTACCCTACCTACCCTACCTACCCTACCTACCCTACCTACCCTACCTACCCTACCTACCCTACCTACCCTACCTACCCTACCTACCCTACCTACCCTACCTACCCTACCTACCCTACCTACCCTACCTACCCTACCTACCCTACCTACCCTACCTACCCTACCTACCCTACCTACCCTACCTACCCTACCTACCCTACCTACCCTACCTACCCTACCTACCCTACCTACCCTACCTACCCTACCTACCCTACCTACCCTACCTACCCTACCTACCCTACCTACCCTACCTACCCTACCTACCCTACCTACCCTACCTACCCTACCTACCCTACCTACCCTACCTACCCTACCTACCCTACCTACCCTACCTACCCTACCTACCCTACCTACCCTACCTACCCTACCTACCCTACCTACCCTACCTACCCTACCTACCCTACCTACCCTACCTACCCTACCTACCCTACCTACCCTACCTACCCTACCTACCCTACCTACCCCTACCTACCCTACCTACCCTACCTACCCTACCTACCCTACCTACCCTACCTACCCTACCTACCCTACCTACCCTACCTACCCTACCTACCCTACTACCCTACCTACCCTACCTACCCTACCTACCCTACCTACCCTACCTACCCTACCTACCCTACCTACCCTACCTACCCTACCTACCCTACCTACCCTACCTACCCTACCTACCCTACCTACCCTACCTACCCTACTACCTACCTACCTACCTACCCTACCTACCCTACCTACCCTCCCCTACCCCTACCTACCCTACCTACCCTACCTACCCTACCTACCCTACCTACCCTACCTACCCTACCTACCCTACCTACCCTACCTACCCTACCTACCCTACCTACCCTACCTACCCTACCTACCCTACCTACCCTACCTACCCTACCTACTCTACCTACCCTACCTACCCTACCTACCCTACCTACCCTACCTACCCTACCCTACCCTACCTACCCTACCTACCCTACCTACCCTACCTACCCTACCTACCCTACCTACCCTACCTACCCTACCTACCCTACCTACCCTACCTACCCTACCTACCCTACCTACCCTACCTACCCTACCTACCCTACCTACCCTACCTACCCTACCTACCCTACCTACCCTACCTACCCTACCTACCCTACCTACCCTACCTACCCTACCTACCCTACCTACCCTACCTACCCTACCTACCCTACCTACCCTACCTACCCTACCTACCCTACCTACCCTACCTACCCTACCTGCCCTACCTGCCCTACCTACCCTACCTACCCTACCTACCCTACCTGCCCTACCTGCCCTACCTACCCTACCTACCCTACCTACCCTACCTACCCTACCTACCCTACCTACCCTACCTACCCTACCTACCCTACCTACCCTACCTACCCTACCTACCCTACCTACCCTACCTACCCTACCTACCCTACCTACCCTACCTACCCTACCTACCCTACCTACCCTACCTACCCTACCTACCCTACCTACCCTACCTACCCTACCTACCCTACCTACCCTACCTACCCTACCTACCCTACCTACCCTACCTACCCTACCTACCCTACCTACCCTACCTACCCTACCTACCCTACCTACCCTACCTACCCTACCTACCCTACCTACCCTACCTACCCTACCTACCCTACCTACCCTACCTTTGGTTTTTCGACCGAGAATAGCAGAAAAGTAAAAGCGACGACATACAAATTTTATAACGGGATATAGACCCCCTCAGTGGCCTTCAGCTTCGTTCTGATTTTCAGAATTTTAAGGTGCAAACTCGTGCAGCAATAAAATATTTTATTGAGACCACGTTGTCATAGTTAACCTCAAAATAAAAGCGTGCTCGACGAAAAGTGTGATCGTGAAAATTTTGAGGATAGTTATAGACGTACCTGTTTGTGCCGAGCTGACTATAGAGCTGACTATACAACAGCTACCAGAATCCTCAGCAGGAAACTTCGAGGGAACTCCTCAAACTCTGGCCTGACGTCACCCGAGATTGGACTCTTGTTGAACAGTCCCTCCTCTCCTCTTCAAATATACCACCCCCCCCCCCCCCACTTTTATAACCCCCCCCCCCTCCCCCCGCCTTCACCCCCTCCGAACTTCGGTGCCCTCCCCCCCCAACCCTCCTCAAATTACCTCACCCCCCTCGGGTTATCTTGGCCCAGGATAGAGGCAGACCACCCAAGCTTGGGTCCATTGTGACCGGCTCGAGGAGCCCTATCTTTTAGCCCCAACAGAACCCCCACAAACCTCCCCCCCCTCCGCCCCCCCTCCCCCCGCCTTCACCCCCTCCAAACTTCGGGTTTTACCCCCCCCCCAACCCTCCTCAAATTACCTCACCCCCCTTGTGTTATCTTGGCCTAGGATAGAGGCAGACCACCCAAGCTTGGGTCCATTGTGACCGGCTTGAGGAGCCCTATCTTTTGGCCCCAACAGAAACCTCCCCCCAACCCTTTTTATTACCACACCCCCCCTCGTCCTATCTCGGCCTAGGTCAGAGCTGGACCATCCGAGCTTGGACTCATCCTGACTGGCTCGAGGAGCCCAACTGACTGGTCCCAGCAGAAGACTTCTTATCTGCATCAGTTCCTGAGCACTACCTGATCTTAATCTTAGAAACTGTTGTATTATTTTAAGGACATATAGCAACATTTTTGTGCTGCTATACTTAGGTTAAGATAAGATAAGCTTTTTATAGCTAAATTAAGTGTGTAAATATTAACTGTCGACATATAGTAGTACTTTTGTGCTACTATATTTTAGATTAAGATAGACTAGGATTTTAACTTGGGACATTCTCGCAAGAGAATATTTATATTTTGACATCTGACACACAAAAGGGGTACCCTTTACAGTACTCCTTTTTTACATTGACGCACAAAAAGGGGTATCTTTACAACCCCTTTTTACTTTTACAATTAGGGGTGCTCTTACAACACCTCTACTTGACACGATACTAATCCCAGCCACTCCTCACTTTCCAAAATGTCCGGCATGCCTGGCGTGCGCACACCCATCAAGCACTCGGCGACAACCAAACCCCTGACTATCAGCCCCCAGAAGGCACCTGAGGAGGCAGGTCCTTCGACGCAGAGCGTCAGGAGGAGCGTGGGTGAATGGGAGGCGGGTAAAACCGTCACAAAGAGGAGTCCCCCTAAAAAGCTGGACCAACCATCACCAGTGACATCCATATCCTTTGAGATCGGGAGCCCGCCTACCCAAAGGAGCAAAGTCGCCGAGGCAAGGATAGCCTCAAATAAGATCAAGGCCCTAATGACAACCTCCAAAACCACAAGAAACGACATTAGGGCGGAGGTCAAGGCGCAGGCAGACCGGCTCTACCAGCTAGTAAAAGAGCTCGAACAGGGAAGAGCCCCCCCAACCGCAATGACCATGGCATCGACCGGGACCCAAGTCCAGGAGGAGCCAAGGGTTGAGCAAGGCCCGCCCCCGTGCTCAGAGGCTATCAGTGAGGTCGAGACCAACTCCCTCAGGCGAGCTCTAGAAGAGCATAGCCGCAACCTGGCCGAGAACAGCCTAAAAATGGATAGGCTGAAAGAGGCTCTACAAACTAGCCGAGACCACATGGTCTCGTATGCTAGCGTGGCAGCAAGTCGGCCATCCAATCAGGCTCCGAAGCAGACCACACTACATTCCATCGTAGTGTCGGCCAGGGACGAGAATGAAACGGGGGAACAAGTCCTGGACCGACTAAGGAAGGTGGTAAATGCCAAGGAAGGGGGTATAGCGGCAGAGAAAGTGAGGAAAGCGAAAGATAGGAAAGTAATTCTAGGCTGTAGGTCAGAAGAAGAGAGGGAAAAGTTGAGGGAAAAGATCAGGAAGGCACCTGAGCTGGAAGCGCAAAATATTAAAAATAAAAACCCGCAGGTTGTGTTGCGCGACGTAATGCAGTACAACGCAAATGAGGAAGTACTTAAGGAACTTAAAAACCAAAACGCCGCCATCTTTCGAGATCTCCAAGATGAGCAGGCGAGAATGGAAATAATTTATAGAAAGCGAGCCAGGAACCCGCTAATGTGTCACGTAGTGTTGAGGGTCGCCACAGAGGTTTGGCGGCGCATGCTCGAGGTTGGGTCGGTGCACGTGGAGTTCCAGCGGGTGAGGGTCGAGGACCAATCCCCGCTGGTCCAATGCTCGCTCTGCCTCGGGTATGGGCATAGCCGACGGCTTTGCACAGAATCTGTGCCAAAGTGCAGCCACTGTGGCGGTCCCCACATGAGGACGGAGTGCGCGGACTGGGCCGCTGGCCTACCTCCAAAGTGTTGCAATTGCACGCGCGCAAGGATTGACAGCGCCAACCACCATGCTTTCAGCTCGGAGTGTCAAGTTAGAAAAAGGTGGGATGCAATAGCCCGTTCTGTTATAGCGTACTGCTAAGGGCACCCCGGAGACTTCTGCCCAACAAAACGCAAGACCATACCGTGTGGCCCAAGCAAACCTACAACGTAAGGACCTGGCAACGACCGAACTCTTTTTAGAGGCCAGTAAAAGGAAGATCGCATGGGCGCTTATCCAGGAGCCGTACGTGGGAGGGGCGCGAGGTATGAAGAACTACCGAGGTTCGCGAATCTACCAGTGCGAGGTTGATGGAAGTGGGAGGGTAAAGGCGGCAATTGCCGTCTTTGACGATGACCTGGATGTCATTCCCTACCCGAAACTCACCACAAACAACATCGTTGTGGTGGCGATCCGGACCAAAGCCTGGGAAATCGCAGTAGTTTCTTACTACTTCGAGCCAGACCAACCCATAGGGCCATACCTGGACCAGTTGACCTGGATCAAATCGGAAGTGGCCACCGGTAGATTGCTTGTAGGCGGTGACGCTAACGCTAAGAGTCCTTGGTGGGGCAGCATCGTCGAAGACTCCAAGGGCGAGGAAATGTCCGGAACCCTGGAGGACTTAGAGCTTCAGGTGCTGAACACTGGTGACGCTCCCACATTTGACACTGTCCGAGGTGGTCGAGTATTCTGACTGTTATAAATAGCACTTTTGCACATTGTATTTATTAACAGCACTTCTTGCACATTTGTAATTTTCTGTAAACTTGTATATTAGCACTTTTTATCTTTGACCCAATTTTAAATAAATAAAGCTGCCATTTACATAATTAAAGAAAGTGGGATGCCCACCCACCGTATACAAGAGATGTAAGCAAGAAGAACAATTAGTATGAAGTATGAAGGTACGAGAAGCATGAAAGAGGAATGGAATGAATGGATTTGCACAGAATAGGCGCCATACCCTACCTACCCTACCTACCCTACCTACCCTACCTACCCTACCTACCCTACCTACCCTACCTACCCTACCTACCCTACCTACCCTACCTACCCTACCTACCCTACCTACCCTACCTACCCTACCTACCCTACCTACCCTACCTACCCTACCTACCCTACCTACCCTACCTACCCTACCTACCCTACCTACCCTACCTACCCTACCTACCCTACCTACCCTACCTACCCTACCTACCCTACCTACCCTACCTACCCTACCTACCCTACCTACCCTACCTACCCTACCTACCCTACCTACCCTACCTACCCTACCTACCCTACCTACCCTACCTACCCTACCTACCCTACCTACCCTACCTAAAGTAAGTAACACGTGCCTAAGTGAAGTGATCACGGTAGCGATAGAATTTTGGGAAAAAAAAAACAAAAAACCGCGATAAAAACCCAAAAACAGTGGAAGTTTGCAGGTTAAGAAAAGACGAAAAGAGATTTATCACAAAAAGTAGATCGAAAACCTACATACCTACATAAGTGCTATCTATCTTGTGCGCGCTGCCGAGCCCTGCAGACAAGGAAAGTGTCCCGATTTTTTGGGGCCAAAAAAAAAAAAAAAAAATACTTTTAACCACTCCCCAAGACGGAGAGCAGGGCAGGGATCCCAGAGGTATTTTTAGAATTTTAATATTTGAAGTGAGGACAGTTTTATCGAACTTACGAAATTATAAAAAATTTGCGCGGCTGTCAAACTTGCAAAAACTTTTACCGAGCACAAAATCTTCCAGGATCAGTGACGAACTGGTCCCAAATTCCTGTGGAAGTTAGCTGGGACGTCACCCAACCCTTATGCGAGAAACCATTGAAATCGGACATCAAATTACCTGTATTTCTTAAAATTAGTGCATGCATTATAAATTTCCGACGGTAGGGTAGATTGGTTTTATTGGGAAATTAAAATAAGAAATTGCAATAATAATAGTTTTTAAGATCCTTCACTGTAAATACTAGTAGCCATCAGCTACTAGTATACAATAAATTAAATTTCATGTAATTTCAACAAGTAGTTACCAAGATATAGCCTCCCCCGGGTTGTGGCACTTTTCTCCGATCTGCACTTGTTTACGAGTTGTGTGTCGAGGCCTATATCTCCTAAACGGGAAGTCGTAGAGGGAATGTAGGCATTGATAACATTGCTTTCACTGGTAGGACTACCCCCTTAACCGGACCTTATTCTTCTGCGACCCCCCTGTGCAAAACTCGGGGTAAATTACGAGATTGTCCCCAGTCTCGAACTTTTTTACCCATTTTAAAACGCACTTTATATTTTCACCATATTTTTAACCCTGTTCGTGAATAGGACAGAAAAGGAAAAATGTATGGTAAACAAAATAAAAAAAAAACCAATAAAGCCAAACTATTCTAGTAAGAACTTGATAAATTGTGAAATATGCTGTGATGAGACTGTACTGTTCTGTTTTTTGGGCAATTAAATTGAGTTGGAAACCAGTAACTGAACTTGGGTCTTTGAATGTTATAGAAACTATAAAATTCGGGAACGGAGCCTGTTACCCCGTTTCTACACCAGAATATCTTCCTTGTTACCCCTCATTTCCTAGGTTTTTTTTTTTTTTTTTTTTTTTTCTCGAAAAGACAATTAAAGAAAAGGAAATAAATAGTTAAATTTGACTTACTCCTCTTTTATTCCCCGCCGTCCAACATAAATTTCCAAACATAGTCTTGTCATTATTTTACTCTAGCGTATCAGATTCTTCGACATTTTAATTATTGTCAATTATATTTTAATTATAGATCAACAATTTTAATTATATTTTAACTAAAAAAAATTATAAATTCATTGAATATTTTTCCGGCATAATTATTTTTACAAAACTTCAAATATCACGTCTGGGGATATCAAAAAACGGACGAAATTTCCCCCCCCCCAAAGAAGACACCCCCTCCCAACCTGGTCTGGGTATAGGATAGACCTCCTAAATTTCCTTTTTGACCCCCTTTTTCGGCACATATTATTTACATATTTAAAATCTATTTTAATTCATACCCCCTTCAGGACCCCCTTCCCCCTATTCCCCGGGACCCCAAGGGACCCACTCGGGACAACCCCCCCCCCCAACTGGAAAAATTTCTTCACCCCCCCGGACCTTAACTTTGGTACCGGAGGTCATAGACCCCCATTGTTTGGGGTCTCTGTAATCGGGAGGAGAAGAGCTTTAATTGGGCTCCAAGGGATTTGCCGAAGAACGGAAAAAAAACATTTGAAGACGAGGGGAGAGGGAGGAGAGAGAGGTAGATTTTTGATTTATTTTTAGTTTTCTTCCTTTTGACTTTCCTTGTCGGTTGGAGGTGTCTCTTTGGATAGCACTGAGGAAACGCCCCTTCTGAGCAGTCCACTATGTCCAAGAACATTCCCCCTCGACCCAAGCGTTCGATTAGGGCAGCGGTGCAGATGCGCCCGGTTGCACAGCGCGCGACGACAAGGGCCACTGGCAAAGTGCCTATATCTGAGGCTGTCTCAGAGACGCGCGAGGAGGCAACTAGGACGGTGGCAGGTACGGTTGATGCGGCCTCAGACTCCTCAGGTCGGGATCAGCCCTCTGTTGCTTGTACGGAATCTACTCCGGATCGCGACGTCGACTCCCATTCGCCGGACTTGCCGGAAGCTGGCGCTTCTCCTGCGTATTCGGATGCCTTGGATTTGGGGGACTTCCCCCCCTCGTCGACACCGATTAGGGAGGAGGTCAGACCTGGTGCGGTTGGTCCCAGGTCAGCTCCAGGGGACCTTCGAATTCAGACGCAGATCAGGCAGGCGATGGCGGCCGGGCCAGTAGAGCCGGAGGATTATGATTCGGACGTGTCGGTCAACTCATGCGACTCCACCAGGACTGTCGACGGCCGGCGAATCGTCCTCAATGAGATGCCGCGTCATGCGGGCTCTGTCCTCCAGAGGGCGAAGCTCGACCTTGAAAAGTCTGGGAACCTGAAGAGGGAGATACGGGAAAACGTTGTCTCTGCTCTCCAACTTATGTATGAGATGATCCTGAAACTGTCAGATTCCCGAAGTTTGCACATGGTTGAGTCGTGCAGACTGAGGGCAGTAGTGTCTAAGGAAAGAGAGCGACATGCCAGCAGGCACGCCCGGACACTGGAGAATGTATTGGTGGAGTACAGAAGACTCGAGACTCGCGTCGAGAAACTGGCGGGCGACGTCGAGTCGCTCCGCCAGATCTTATTGTTCGACGCTTGTGAGCCCATTAAGGAGCTTAAGAGGAGCACACAACTTGCCCTTAGAAAATCACCCGAACTGGTTAGTTCGGTGCTGGCGAGAGTGGCTGACATGTCTGCTGGGCTCGAGCCTCTCAGAGCGGCTCTGCTTTCGGTGCTGCCTAATAACACATCCGCCAGGAGCTGGCCTCTCTCAACCGGCGCCGACAGGACTGCCCCTTGAGTGACTCGTCTACCGACGAAATTATTGCTGCGGTGCGCGAGGCGAATCTGGACGTCCCATCCCCCCCCCCCGCTTCTCTCGAGCCAGGAATTCAGAAGATTCTGCAAGTGTGTGCGGAAACGCACGACACTATAGTAGAGGTGCGTAGGGGCCTGCTGGAGCTCCGGGGTGACTCGCCTTCGAGGGAGACTACGGAGCTATTGGGCTCCAAAGTGGAAGAGCTTCGCAGGGAAGTTAAGTGCCTCCAGGATACCACTGTGGAGACTGCAGCGCCGATTAGAATGTCGGTTGAATATGTGCGCAGCCTTATGGAGGGTGGAGTGTTGTTCGCAACAGACAGAGATACCCCTCCTGCCCGTAATGAACATACCGAAAACCGTGTCCACCCAAAGTCGTACGCGGAAGCCCTTGGCACAGCCCGAACCCACAGCCTCATAGTGGAGTCAGTCGATCCCCGCCATACCAGCGACGATGTTATAAAGAAGGTCAAGTCCAAGGTTGATGTCGTTGCTCTTGGGGTAGGGATCAGCAGCATACGGAGGCTCCGGAATCAGAGGGTGTCATTCGGCTGCGTCTCGGAGCGGGACAGAGCTGCCCTTGGATACGCTATAAAGGAGTCAACACAGGGATTCGCCGTCGTAACTCCACCACCAAAGAACCCTTTGATTCGCCTGGTAGGTGTCGTCAATGACTTGGACAATGCCGCAGTTGAGGGGGCGTTGATCACGCAGAACGCTAAGTTGTTTGAGGGCCTTCCTCCGGCAAGCAAGCGGATCAGAACTGTACGACGTACCAAGGGCAGAATTTCGACCCCCACAAATGTGGTCCTTGAGGTTTCCGCGGATCTTTGGCAGCGTTTGAACGGACAGCGAGTGAAGCTGGGATACCAGGTGGTGCTGGCTTCGGATCAATCCCCCGTAGTCCAGTGCTACAAGTGCCTGGGATACGGGCATATGGCACGTGACTGCCTATCGACCCCGAAATGCGGGTATTGCGCAGGTGAACATGACACCCGGGAGTGCGCTAATCGTTCCAGGCCCCCCCAGTGCATAAATTGTACTAAGAATAGAAGACAAAGTGGTTCCGACCATGCAGCCTACTCTGGCCTTTGCCCGGAGTGGGTCAAGTGGGATCGCATCTCTAGGTCTGCGATAAGATACTGCTGAGGGCACCCCATCGAGCATAAAGTTCGCGCAGGTGAACCTGGGCCGGGGCCTTGCAGCAACCAAGGAAGCGTTGTGCGATGCCGCTAATGCCCGCACGGACGTTTTACTGCTCCAGGAACCCTACGTGGGAGTGACAGGCCTTTTGTCTGCACCCCACGTGGTTATTCAGCACCCTCGCGGGTCCAAAAATCTTCCCGTGTAATCGGCTATTGTCGTCTTGAATCCAAATATAAGGCATATAGCCAATTATGACCTGAACTGCACTAATGTAAGCTCGGTTGTGCTCCTTGTAGGACATTTGAAAGTGTGCATAATAAATGTGTATCTCGAGGGTGATAGGGATATAGATGTGTACCTCAACAGGATCCAGCGCGTATTCAACGAAATGGGAACCGGGGAGGTCATCTTCGCCGGCGACGTAAACGCCGCGAGCCCCTGGTGGGGTTGTGATGCGGAGGACATTCGGGGTGGTGCGTTGACGGACTTCTTGGCACAGAACACCATGAATGTACTAAACCTGGGCGCAACACCAACATTCTACACCTTCAAGGCGGGCAAATTGTACTCAAGCATCGTGGACATCACTGCCTGCACAGACTCGCTTTTAGCCAACATTTCGAACTGGAGGGTCGACACCGAAACGGCCATTTTGACCGACCATCGTACTATCCGGTTTGAGCTCTCCCTGGACGGTCGGGACCTTACCGTTAAGCACGCCACAACCAAAAAATACAACACCAGTAAGGCCAAATGGACGCTTTTTGCTGCGACCCTTTGCACTGCAATGACGGATCTAGACTTGACCACAGAGAGTGTCCATGTTGGCGACAACCCAACTTCCTTAGAAAGCCTTGTGAGGAATTATCAAAATGCAATCACCAGGGCTTGCGAGGAGGCAATCCCCAAACTCGCTCAGAGGAAAAGCTCCTTGCCGAAATGGTGGACGGAGGACTTAGAAGCGGAAAGGAAATTGGTTAGAAGACTTCGTAGAAGAATCCACCACGCGAATCCCAGCAGAAGGCCCTTCTGCGTTAAGGAGTACACTGAGGCCAGAGATGAATTTAAAAGGCACGTTGAGCTGTCCCTTACCAAGAGCTAGAAGGATTTCTGTACAAGACAGAAAGAGGAGGATGTTTGGATATGCGCGCAGCGCATTATAACCCGCTGCTCCGGCTCAAGCCGAATAGAGGCCTGTCTTCTTAAGGACCCGCTTACTGGTGCAATGCTTTCGGCTGAGGAGTCGGCTCAACACCTGGCTCAAACTTTCTTCCCTATTGACGACCCTGGAACGGACACCCCCGGGCAGGGGATAACCAGAGAAAATGTGCGGCTTGCATTAGAAGATCTTCACCAACCGCATAGCTGTCCAGCAGAGGCTACTCCTAAATTCACGCACACGGAACTGCTCTACGTGTACGCAGGAATTCATCCTAAGAAAGCTCCGGGCTCCGATGGCTTCACGGCGGACGTCTGCCACGAAGCATATAAGAGCAATCCAGAGTTCCAGTTAGCATTGTTCAACAAATGCCTTGATATCGGCTACTTCCCCACTGTATGGAAAGAGGCCAGGATCCGGGTGATTCGGAAGCCTGGGAAGTCGGAGTACACGACTGCAAAGTCCTACCGCCCCATAGGGCTCCTACCGGTCCTGGGCAAGGTACTGGAGAAGCTAGTTGCTAACAGATTAACCTGGACCATTGAGAAAAACAACCTCTTGAGTCGACGGCAGTACGGCTTTCGTCCGCGGTGCGGTACAGAGGATGCCCTTTATGACATCGTGGAGTATATCAGAGATGGAGTTCGACGTAAGAAGATCGTTGCCGTAGTGTCGCTGGACATCGAGGGCGCATTTGACAATGCTTGGTGGCCAGCGATTCTGCAGCAGCTACACAGAAAACAAGTTGACCGGCGAACCCTGCGACTCCTGCACAGTTACTTGTCCGACAGAAAGGTTGCGCTGGAGTACCTCGGCAACATAGTTTCTCTGCCCACAACGAAGGGTTGTATCCAGGGATCAATCAATGGTCCCATTTTTTGGAACATTCAATTGGATCCCCTTATGGTGGAAGCAGATAATCTCAGAGCGCACTTGCAGGCTTACGCAGACGACATAGTGATTTTGGCGGTGGCTGACACTACGATCGAGCTGGAGGACATGGTCAACGAGGCTCTTGCAGTTGTCGCGGAGTGGGGGAAAAGTAACAAAATGAGGTTTGCACCCCACAAAACTCAGGCAATTGTTTGCACAAAAAAGCGCAAATACGACTTGCCTAGTTTTCACCTATCGGGAGTCCCCATTGAGATCTCCAATCGACTAAAGATACTGGGCTTAACTCTGGACGCAGGCTTGAGCTTCCTCCCGCACCTAGAGGAGGTCTCCAGGAAGACGGCTAACATCTTCAAGATGGTGGCAAGGGCAGCACGGGCACAGTGGGGATTGAACGCAAGCATCCTGAGGACCATATATGTCGGCGTGTTAGAGCCAGTGGTAACCTACGCATCGAGCTCCTGGGCACAGATTGCCGGTAAAGCGTACGCCAGAAAAAAGCTTGACTCGGTCACCAGGATGTTTGCGATCAAAATATCAAAAGCTCACAGGACTACATCGCTTATAGCTGCAGCTGTCCTTGCCAGGATAATACCCCTCGACTTGCGAGCTGTCGAACACTTGAGGATTTACGAAGTGAAGAGAGGAAAACCTCTGGAAGAGCTCCCGGGAAGAACCCTTGAAAGGCGCGCGCATCCATCTGAGCTGCCGCATCCCGCTCTCAGGGTGAGGCTGGGGTTCCGGCATATCGATTCGCCCGTAGATCTCTCCAAAATTGGGAACGACTTCCTCCGGCTTTACACGGACGGGAGTAAGATAGAGGGCAGGGTCGGAGCTGCAGTCTCGTGCTGGGGGCCGGATGGGGAGGTGGCAAAGTTGTGTCTTAGACTTGGCAACCACTGCTCAGTGTTTCAAGCTGAAATGGTTGCAATAAGTCGAGTCCTTAAGTATGCTGAAGATAGGAGGCCATCCACTTCAGCCAATGTTATATCTGACTCAAGGTTGGCATTAGAATCAATAGCGGATCCCAAGACATCCAACAGCATCGCTATCAGAATTCAGCGAAGGATTGCGGAGGCTGCACAACAGGGCAGGGACATACAACTTTTCTGGGTAAAGGCCCACGCAGGAATACCCGGAAATGAGAGGGCGGACGAACTTGCCAAAAATGCGGCGTTGCATCGTAAGACAAGCCCTGTCTATGACGACTACCCCTTGTCCTTCGCAAAGCGCTCGATCAGGGATGCAACGCTGGTCAAGTGGCAAGAACGATTCGTGGCGGGAACCCATCAAGACAGAGGCATACGTCTGTTCTTTGCTGACGTAGTGAGTGCTTACAGGATTCTTGGGAAGATAGGTACTCCCAATAACCTTAAGGCCCAACTGTTCACGGGACACGGTGGTATACGTGAGTACCTTTACAGGTTTAAGCTGGCGGGTGCCCCAGCCTGTGTTTGTGATGATGAGGCTATCGAGTCAGTAAGTCATATACTATTAGACTGCCCCCGTTTTATGCGGGCCAAGTATGACTGTGAGCAGAGGCTGGGTCGCCCGTTGGGCAGCATTCAGGAGCTGATGAATGACGATAATAGCCGATCCTGTTTTCTAGCTTACGCGGAAATGGTCTTGGCCAGGGCCGCGAAAGCGAATGGATCTATCCTTAATTGACTATGGCTCGCTTTCGCCATTGCACAGTAGATATAGTTAACAAAAAAAAAAAAAAAAAAAAAAATATATATATTGTAAACATTGCAACTGTTTGAAGTGCGGCGGGGAAGGCTAGTCTTATTGACATAGTTAAAATGTATTTAGTGTTGTAATTCGTAAGTCCAGTGTCATAAAGATGTAACCCATGCCACTGCATTACCTGTTCAATTTGTCATAGTTTTTAGTTAATAAAATTAGTTTTAGTTAATTATATTCGATCTTTTATTTTAGATAATGTAAGCTCTTTTTTCAGCCGGTTATCATTTAGTCTATAAGTCCAGTTCGATGTAGTTCGAAGGTACAATTAATTTATTGTGATATTTTCTAGCTATTTTTATAGTTATTTTAAGTAACGATTTATTATGTGCCACTAGGTATAACTTAATTTAGTTTTTATAATACTATAAGTTGCTGGCAGTAGTTTATAAGTAGGCAGCAAAAAGGCTGTAATCTCGTTATAAATATGAGTGTTCAAAGTGAATTAAGTTTTATTTTATAATATATGTTAAGCCTTATCTTCAGCTCTAGTTCTATTTAATTTAATAGTAATCAATCAACTTTACGGAAGTTTAAGAGGCGTGCAGCAACTGGGAAAAATTTGTATACTCGAGTTGTCAGTCTAACCTAACCTAACCTTAGGTCTAGTACTAGCCAGATAAAGGAAAAAAAAATAAAAATAAAAAAAAATAAGAAAATGAAAGAAAAGAAAAAGAAAAGAAAAAAAAAAATAAAAAAAAAAATAAAAAAAAAAAAAACCTCTACTAACACATTTAACAAGACCCAGACTCATTGTTTGGCCCATTTGCACGAGAGACCTGGCTCGGAAAGTTGTCATATAAAACCAACCGAGTTAGGTCTTTCATGCAAAATGGGCCTGACCAAAGATTCTTAACGTAGAGATTGAAATGCTGAATTGACATCGGCAGTAAAATTTGGAGGCAGGTGTGGTTTTTAGTCGGTAGGCACCATTAGTGAGTCCGACACTGCCCAGGCTGGCTCGTTCTGGGCGAGGCAGTTTGGAGCGTCCTAAGAGGATTTTCCACACCTGCCAAAACAAAAAAAAAAAAAAAAATACCTACCCTACCTACCCTACCTACCCTACCTACCCTACCTACCCTACCTACCCTACCTACCCTACCTACCCTACCTACCCTACCTACCCTACCTACCCTACCTACCCTACCTACCCTACCTACCCTACCTACCCTACCTACCCTACCTACCCTACCTACCCTACCTACCCTACCTACCCTACCTACCCTACCTACCCTACCTACCCTACCTACCCTACCTACCCTACCTACCCTACCTACCCTACCTACCCTACCTACCCTACCTACCCTACCTACCCTACCTACCCTACCTACCCTACCTACCCTACCTACCCTACCTACCCTACCTACCCTACCTACCCTACCTACCCTACCTACCCTACCTACCCTACCTACCCTACCTACCCTACCTACCCTACCTACCCTACCTACCCTACCTACCCTACCTACCCTACCTACCCTACCTACCCTACCTACCCTACCTACCCTACCTACCCTACCTACCCTACCTACCCTACCTACCCTACCTACCCTACCTACCCTACCTACCCTACCTACCCTACCTACCCTACCTACCCTACCTACCCTACCTACCCTACCTACCCTACCTACCCTACCTACCCTACCTACCCTACCTACCCTACCTACCCTACCTACCCTACCTACCCTACCTACCCTACCTACCCTACCTACCCTACCTACCCTACCTACCCTACCTACCCTACCTACCCTACCTACCCTACCTACCCTACCTACCCTACCTACCCTACCTACCCTACCTACCCTACCTACCCTACCTACCCTACCTACCCTACCTACCCTACCTACCCTACCTACCCTACCTACCCTACCTACCCTACCTACCCTACCTACCCTACCTACCCTACCTACCCTACCTACCCTACCTACCCTACCTACCCTACCTACCCTACCTACCCTACCTACCCTACCTACCCTACCTACCCTACCTACCCTACCTACCCTACCTACCCTACCTACCCTACCTACCCTACCTACCCTACCTACCCTACCTACCCTACCTACCCTACCTACCCTACCTACCCTACCTACCCTACCTACCCTACCTACCCTACCTACCCTACCTACCCTACCTACCCTACCTACCCTACCTACCCTACCTACCCTACCTACCCTACCTACCCTACCTACCCTACCTACCCTACCTACCCTACCTACCCTACCTACCCTACCTACCCTACCTACCCTACCTACCCTACCTACCCTACCTACCCTACCTACCCTACCTACCCTACCTACCCTACCTACCCTACCTACCCTACCTACCCTACCTACCCTACCTACCCTACCTACCCTACCTACCCTACCTACCCTACCTACCCTACCTACCCTACCTACCCTACCTACCCTACCTACCCTACCTACCCTACCTACCCTACCTACCCTACCTACCCTACCTACCCTACCTACCCTACCTACCCTACCTACCCTACCTACCCTACCTACCCTACCTACCCTACCTACCCTACCTACCCTACCTACCCTACCTACCCTACCTACCCTACCTACCCTACCTACCCTACCTACCCTACCTACCCTACCTACCCTACCTACCCTACCTACCCTACCTACCCTACCTACCCTACCTACCCTACCTACCCTACCTACCCTACCTACCCTACCTACCCTACCTACCCTACCTACCCTACCTACCCTACCTACCCTACCTACCCTACCTACCCTACCTACCCTACCTACCCTACCTACCCTACCTACCCTACCTACCCTACCTACCCTACCTACCCTACCTACCCTACCTACCCTACCTACCCTACCTACCCTACCTACCCTACCTACCCTACCTACCCTACCTACCCTACCTACCCTACCTACCCTACCTACCCTACCTACCCTACCTACCCTACCTACCCTACCTACCCTACCTACCCTACCTACCCTACCTACCCTACCTACCCTACCTACCCTACCTACCCTACCTACCCTACCTACCCTACCTACCCTACCTACCCTACCTACCCTACCTACCCTACCTACCCTACCTACCCTACCTACCCTACCTACCCTACCTACCCTACCTACCCTACCTACCCTACCTACCCTACCTACCCTACCTACCCTACCTACCCTACCTACCCTACCTACCCTACCTACCCTACCTACCCTACCTACCCTACCTACCCTACCTACCCTACCTACCCTACCTACCCTACCTACCCTACCTACCCTACCTACCCTACCTACCCTACCTACCCTACCTACCCTACCTACCCTACCTACCCTACCTACCCTACCTACCCTACCTACCCTACCTACCCTACCTACCCTACCTACCCTACCTACCCTACCTACCCTACCTACCCTACCTACCCTACCTACCCTACCTACCCTACCTACCCTACCTACCCTACCTACCCTACCTACCCTACCTACCCTACCTACCCTACCTACCCTACCTACCCTACCTACCCTACCTACCCTACCTACCCTACCTACCCTACCTACCCTACCTACCCTACCTACCCTACCTACCCTACCTACCCTACCTACCCTACCTACCCTACCTTAAAAGTAAAATCACTTGTCCGTGGTGGTCCGAGGAGCTCACTGTAAAGAAGAAGCAGTTTACCAGACTGAAGAACCGCATCCGCAATGCCGCGCCGGTCCGGCGAGCGATGGTCGTAGACGAGTACCTGAAGGCCAAAGAAGAGTACGAGATGCTAGCGAAGAGCGCCCAATTCGCAAGTTGGAAGGAGTTCTGCCGGAAACAGGATCGGGAAGGGGTCTGGGAGGGAATCTTCAGGGTGATTGGTAGGACCGCCAGAAGACAGGAGGAACTGACCCTACGCAGCGATGGTGTATTCCTCAACCAAAGTGAATCGGCCGCCCTACTCGCAGATACGTTCTACCCCGAAGACAGAGTAGACCAGGACAACGCTGACCACAGGCGAATTAGAGAAGCAGCCAGTCGAGTAAATGAGTGGGTTCATGATGAATATCATGACCCGCCATTTACCGCGCTGGAGCTGAAGACCGCCGTGGCAGGTTTCAATCCCAAAAAGGCACCAGGAGGGGATGGACTGACGTCTGATATCTGCAGTCGAGCGATCCACCAGGACCTGGATGCGTTCCTTGCCCTCTACAATAAGTGCCTTGAATTGGCACACTTCCCGAACATCTGGAAGGAGGCCACAGTCGTGGTTCTCAGAAAGCTGGGCAAGGACGATTACCTAAACCCCAAGGCATACAGACCAATAGGTCTACTGCCGGTTCTGGGGAAGATCCTGGAGAGGATGGTAGTAGCGCGTTTAAAATGGCAGCTTGTACCGCGGTTTAGTACTCGCCAGTTTGGTTTTATGCCCCAAAGAAGCACTGAGGACGCCCTCTATAAACTAGTGAAGCACGTACAGGACAAGTTGAGGCTGAAGAAGCTAATTGTCCTGGTGTCACTGGATATAGAGGGGGCCTTCGATAGTGCTTGGTGGCCAGCCATCAAGGTCAGACTGGCTGAGGAAAAGTGCCCGGTGAACATAAGAAGGCTGCTAGATAGCTATCTCGACAGTAGGAAAGTAAAGGTTCGTTACGCTGGGGAGGAATGCACGCGAGTGACTAGCAAGGGCTGTGTTCAAGGGTCAATAGGTGGTCCCATCCTGTGGAATCTCATTCTAGACCCACTATTGCAGGAATTGGAACAGCGCGGAATCTTCGGGCAGGCGTTCGCCGATGATATAGTCTTAGTTCTGGATGGGGACTCAGCGACCGAAGTTTCAACATCTGCCAATGCAGCCCTCGCCCATGTTCAGAGTTGGGGCGTCAGAAACAAGCTGAGGTTCGCACCGCACAAAACCTGTGCGATGGTCGTAACCAACAAGCGCAAGTATGATACCCCAAGGCTGAGCATGGCCGGGGTCGACATTGGTATGGTTAAGAAGATGAAGTTGTTGGGTCTAACCATAGACGAGAAGCTCACCTTCAACGAGCACACCGCGAACGTCTGCAGGAGGGCAGCTAACATTTATAAACAGCTGTCCCGCGCCGCTAAAGTGAGTTGGGGATTGGACGCACAGATCATACACACAATCTACACTGCGATGATTGAGCCCATAATAACGTACGCGGCCGCAGCCTGGGCTCCCGCTACGAAGAAGCTGGAAATACGGAAGAAGCTAGGCTCGGTCCAACGAGGATTCGTCCAGAAGATCTGTAAATCTTACCGTACTGTCTCCCTGAACTCGGCACTGGTACTGTCCGGCATACTACCTCTAGATCTGCGCATACAGGAGGCAGCCGCCCTGTATGAAGCGAGGAGAGGGCCATCCCGGTTTGTGCCAGGAGATAGGGAGATCGAAAGTGCTGTAAGGTTTGCAGAGGCTCCTCATCCAGCTACACAAATGCCCCTGGAGTTCATGTGCCTGGCAGACCAACAGTTGCTAGATAGCAACAATGTGCAGGCGGTGCGGATCTTCACCGACGGCAGCAAGATTGAGGGGAAGGTCGGAGCCGCATTATCCATTTGGGATAATGAAGGCGAAGTCCGGAATCTCAAACTTAGCTTAGCCGCGTACTGCACAGTCTGCCAGGCGGAACTCCTGGCCATCTGCAAAGCGACGGACGTGATCCTCACGCGGCAAGAGACGAGCTATGGCTTGTACAGTGACTCAATGTCAGCATTGCAGACGCTTGCAGGCCATGGCTCTCTCCATCCCCTGGCGGTTCAAGCGCGCGCCAATTTGGCTCAAGCCCTGCGCCAGAGCAAAGTTGTGTCTTTGTTCTGGATCAAGGCCCACGCGGGCCTGCCGGGGAATGAGCGAGCGGACGAGCTGGCAAAGAAGGCAGCATTGTCGTTGCGGAGGAAGCCGGACTACGACCAATGTCCGGTGTCATTTATCAAGCGACAGATCCGTTTGGAATCGCTTGATGAATGGAACCGAAGATATGTGTCGGGCGAGACAGCCTCTGTGACGAAAATGTTTCTTCCGGATGCCATAGCGGCTTTCCGTATTATAAAACAGGTGCGGCCCACAGGCGTTCTCACGCAGGTTTTGACGGGGCACGGCGGGTTCTCTGAATACTTGAATCGCTTCAAGTGTAAGGAGAGCCCATCGTGCGTCTGCGATCCAGGCGTGGCAGAGACTGTCCAGCACATACTTGTAGATTGTCCGTTATTTATCAGGGAACGCTACCAACTCGAATGTGAGCTGGACAGGAGACTGACAAAGGAGAGCCTGCATGGGCTCATGACTAAGCAACACAGGGAAAAGTTCCTAGTGTACTGTGTTAATGTGGCCTCCACCGTCATTGCACGAAACCGAAGCTGAAGCGGCACTATGCTTCACTAGTATTATAAGAATATTTTGTAAGAAGCATAGAATAGCACGCACAAAACTGCAATGATGAACTGTGCACTGGGGTAGTACCTAAGAAAACAGATTGTCTGTATGGTGAAAAGCACTGTTGTGCTTCTCATCCCTATTTGTAAGGCACTATTAATAAAATTTTGATCTTTCCCCTGTGATATATTTTCTGACTGTGATAAATAGCACTTTTGCATATTGTATTTATAAACAGCACTTCTCGCACATTTGTAATTTTCTGTAACCTTGTATATTAGCACTTTTTGTCTTTTGACCCAAATTTTAAATAAATAAAGCTGCCTTTACATAATTAAAGAAAGTGGGAGTCCCACCCACCGTATACAAGAGATGTAAGCAAGAAGAACAATTAGTATGAAGAATGAAAGTACGAGAGGCATGAAAGAGGAATGTAATGAAAGGATTTGCACAGAATAGGCGCCAACTTCGTTAAGCGGGATTAGTATTAAAATTAAAAAAAAAAAAAAAAAAAAAAAAAAAATACCTACCCTACCTACCCTACCTACCCTACCTACCCTACCTACCCTACCTACCCTACCTACCCTACCTACCCTACCTACCCTACCTACCCTACCTACCCTACCTACCCTACCTACCCTACCTACCCTACCTACCCTACCTACCCTACCTACCCTACCTACCCTACCTACCCTACCTACCCTACCTACCCTACCTACCCTACCTACCCTACCTACCCTACCTACCCTACCTACCCTACCTACCCTACCTACCCTACCTACCCTACCTACCCTACCTACCCTACCTACCCTACCTACCCTACCTACCCTACCTACCCTACCTACCCTACCTACCCTACCTACCCTACCTACCCTACCTACCCTACCTACCCTACCTACCCTACCTACCCTACCTACCCTACCTACCCTACCTACCCTACCTACCCTACCTACCCTACCTACCCTACCTACCCTACCTACCCTACCTACCCTACCTACCCTACCTACCCTACCTACCCTACCTACCCTACCTACCCTACCTACCCTACCTACCCTACCTACCCTACCTACCCTACCTACCCTACCTACCCTACCTACCCTACCTACCCTACCTACCCTACCTACCCTACCTACCCTACCTACCCTACCTACCCTACCTACCCTACCTACCCTACCTACCCTACCTACCCTACCTACCCTACCTACCCTACCTACCCTACCTACCCTACCTACCCTACCTACCCTACCTACCCTACCTACCCTACCTACCCTACCTACCCTACCTACCCTACCTACCCTACCTACCCTACCTACCCTACCTACCCTACCTACCCTACCTACCCTACCTACCCTACCTACCCTACCTACCCTACCTACCCTACCTACCCTACCTACCCTACCTACCCTACCTACCCTACCTACCCTACCTACCCTACCTACCCTACCTACCCTACCTACCCTACCTACCCTACCTACCCTACCTACCCTACCTACCCTACCTACCCTACCTACCCTACCTACCCTACCTACCCTACCTACCCTACCTACCCTACCTACCCTACCTACCCTACCTACCCTACCTACCCTACCTACCCTACCTACCCTACCTACCCTACCTACCCTACCTACCCTACCTACCCTACCTACCCTACCTACCCTACCTACCCTACCTACCCTACCTACCCTACCTACCCTACCTACCCTACCTACCCTACCTACCCTACCTACCCTACCTACCCTACCTACCCTACCTACCCTACCTACCCTACCTACCCTACCTACCCTACCTACCCTACCTACCCTACCTACCCTACCTACCCTACCTACCCTACCTACCCTACCTACCCTACCTACCCTACCTACCCTACCTACCCTACCTACCCTACCTACCCTACCTACCCTACCTACCCTACCTACCCTACCTACCCTACCTACCCTACCTACCCTACCTACCCTACCTACCCTACCTACCCTACCTACCCTACCTACCCTACCTACCCTACCTACCCTACCTACCCTACCTACCCTACCTACCCTACCTATTTTATATTTTGACATCTGACACACAAAAGGGGTACTACTCCTTTTTTACATTGACGCACAAAAAGGGGTATCTTTACAACCCCTTTTTACTTTTACAATTAGGGGTGCTCTTTACAACACCTCTACTTGACACGATACTAATCCCAGCCACTCCTCACTTTCCAAAATGTCCGGCATGCCTGGCGTGCGCACACCCATCAAGCACTCGGCGACAACCAAACCCCTGACTATCAGCCCCCAGAAGGCACCTGAGGAGGCAGGTCCTTCGACGCAGAGCGTCAGGAGGAGCGTGGGTGAATGGGAGGCGGGTAAAACCGTCACAAAGAGGAGTCCCCCTAAAAAGCTGGACCAACCATCACCAGTGACATCCATATCCTTTGAGATCGGGAGCCCGCCTACCCAAAGGAGCAAAGTCGCCGAGGCAAGGATAGCCTCAAATAAGATCAAGGCCCTAATGACAACCTCCAAAACCACAAGAAACGACATTAGGGCGGAGGTCAAGGCGCAGGCAGACCGGCTCTACCAGCTAGTAAAAGAGCTCGAACAGGGAAGAGCCCCCCCAACCGCAATGACCATGGCATCGACCGGGACCCAAGTCCAGGAGGAGCCAAGGGTTGAGGAAGGCCCGCCCCCGTGCTCAGAGGCTATCAGTGAGGTCGAGACGAACTCCCTCAGGCGAGCTCTAGAAGAGCATAGCCGAAACCTGGCCGAGAACAGCCTAAAAATGGATAGGCTGAAAGAGGCTCTACAAACTAGCCGAGACCAGATGGTCTCGTATGCTAGCGTGGCAGCAAGTCGGCCATCCAATCAGGCTCCGAAGCAGACCACACTACATTCCATCGTAGTGTCGGCCAGGGACGAGAATGAAACGGGGGAACAAGTCCTGGACCGACTAAGGAAGGTGGTAAATGCCAAGGAAGGGGGTATAGCGGTAGAGAAAGTGAGGAAAGCGAAAGATAGGAAAGTAATTCTAGGCTGTAGGTCAGAAGAAGAGAGGGAAAAGTTGAGGGAAAAGATCAGGAAGGCACCTGAGCTGGAAGCGCAAAATATTAAAAATAAAAACCCGCAGGTTGTGTTGCGCGACGTAATGCAGTACAACGCAAATGAGGAAGTACTTAAGGAACTTAAAAACCAAAACGCCG
Organism: Orthosia gothica; assembly: GCA_949775005.1. NCBI lineage: Eukaryota > Metazoa > Arthropoda > Insecta > Lepidoptera > Noctuidae > Orthosia > Orthosia gothica. Next base: position 6,125,784 of record OX459045.1, read on the forward strand.
CCATCTTTCGAGATCTCCAAGATGAGCAGGCGAGAATGGAAATAATTTATAGAAAGCGAGCCAGGAACCCGCTAATGTGTCACGTAGTGTTGAGGGTCGCCACAGAGGTTTGGCGGCGCATGCTCGAGGTTGGGTCGGTGCACGTGGAGTTCCAGCGGGTGAGGGTCGAGGACCAATCCCCGCTGGTCCAATGCTCGCTCTGCCTCGGGTATGGGCATAGCCGACGGCTTTGCACAGAATCTGTGCCAAAGTGCAGCCACTGTGGCGGTCCCCACATGAGGACGGAGTGCGCGGACTGGGCCGCTGGCCTACCTCCAAAGTGTTGCAATTGCACGCGCGCAAGGATTGACAGCGCCAACCACCATGCTTTCAGCTCGGAGTGTCAAGTTAGAAAAAGGTGGGATGCAATTGCCCGTTCTGTTCTAGCGTACTGCTAAGGGCACCCCGGAGACTTCTGCCCAACAAAACGCAAGACCATACCGTGTGGCCCAAGCAAACCTACAACGTAAGGACCTGGCAACGACCGAACTCTTTTTAGAGGCCAGTAAAAGGAAGATCGCATGGGCGCTTATCCAGGAGCCGTACGTGGGAGGGGCGCGAGGTATGAAGAACTACCGAGGTTCGCGAATCTACCAGTGCGAGGTTGATGGAAGTGGGAGGGTAAAGGCGGCAATTGCCGTTATTGACGATGACCTGGATGTCATTCCCTACCCGAAACTCACCACAAACAACATCGTTGTGGTGGCGATCCGGACCAAAGCCTGGGAAATCGCAGTAGTTTCTTACTACTTCGAGCCAGACCAACCCATAGGGCCATACCTGGACCAGTTGACCCGGATCAAATCGGAAGTGGCCACCGGTAGATTGCTTGTAGGCGGTGACGCTAACGCTAAGAGTCCTTGGTGGGGCAGCATCGTCGAAGACTCCAAGGGCGAGGAAATGTCCGGAACCCTGGAGGACTTAGAGCTTCAGGTGCTGAACACTGGTGACGCTCCCACATTTGACACTGTCCGAGGTGGTCGAGTGTATACAAGCCACGTGGACGTCACGGCATGCTCGCTCGACCTTTTTGACCTGGTGGACGGCTGGCGGGTCGACACAGGAGCAACATCCTCTGACCATAACACTATATTCTTTAACATTAATGTAAAAAGGGAAAAAGGGATGAATATAATTAGAACAACAAGAAAATTTAATACAAGAAAAGCGGACTGGGATAAATTTAGAGTAAAATTAAGGGAAAATAAAGTTGAAAGTAACGTAAATTTAAATAGCATACAAGAAATAAATAGTAAACAAGACTTAGAAGAAATAGTAGTTAAATATAGTAAAATCATAGAACAAGCATGCGAAGATGCCATTCCTAAAACAAATAGAAAAATTAAAATTAATTGTCCGTGGTGGTCCGAGGAGCTCACTGTGAAGAAGAAGGAGTTTACCAGACTGAAGAACCGCATCCGCAATGCCGCGCCGGTCCGGCGAGCGAAGGTCGTAGACGAGTACCTGAAGGCCAAAGAGGAGTACGAGATGCTAGCGAAGAGCGCCCAATTCGCAAGTTGGAAGGAATTCTGCCGGAAACAGGATCGGGAAGGGGTCTGGGAGGGAATCTTCAGGGTGATTGGTAGGACCGCCAGAAGGCAGGAGGAACTGACCCTATGCAGCGATGGTGTATTCCTCAACCCAAGTGAATCAGCCGCCCTACTTGCAGATACGTTCTACCCCGAAGACAGAGTAGACCAGGACAACGCTGACCACAGGCGAATAAGAGAAGCGGCCAGTCGAGTAAATGAGTGGCTTCATGATGAATATCATGATCCACCATTTACCTCGCTGGAGCTGAAGACCGCCGTGGCAGGTTTCAATCCCAAAAAGGCACCAGGAGGGGATGGACTGACGTCTGATATCTGCAGTCGAGCGATCCACCAGGACCTGGACGCGTTCCTTGCCCTCTACAACAAGTGCCTTGAATTGGCACACTTCCCGAACATCTGGAAGGAGGCCACAGTCGTGGTCCTCAGAAAGCTGGGCAAGGACGATTACCTAAACCCCAAGGCATACAGACCAATAGGTCTACTGCCGGTTCTGGGGAAGGTCCTGGAGAGGATGGTAGTAGCGCGTTTAAAATGGCAGCTTGTACCGCGGTTTAGTACTCGCCAGTTTGGCTTTATGCCCCAGAGAAGCACTGAGGACGCCCTCTATACGCTAGTGAAGCACGTACAGGACAAGTTGAGGCAAAAAAAGCTAATTGTCCTGGTGTCACTGGATATAGAGGGGGCCTTCGATAGTGCTTGGTGGCCAGCCATCAAGGTCAGACTGGCTGAGGAAAAGTGCCCGGTTAACATAAGAAGGCTGCTAGACAGCTACCTCGACAGTAGGAAAGTCAAGGTTCGTTACGCCGGGGAGGAATGCACGCGAGTGACTAGCAAGGGCTGTGTTCAAGGGTCAATAGGTGGTCCCATCCTGTGGAATCTCATTTTAGACCCACTATTGCAGGAATTGGAGCAGCGCGGAATCTTCGGGCAGGCGTTCGCCGATGATATCGTTTTGGTTCTGGATGGGGACTCAGCGACCGAAGTTTCAACATCTGCCAGTGCAGCCCTCGCCCATGTTCAGAGTTGGGGCGTCAGAAACAAGCTGAGGTTCGCACCGCACAAAACCTGTGCGATGGTCGTAACCAACAAGCGCAAGTATGATACTCCAAGGCTGAGCATGGCCGGGGTCGACATTGGTATGGTCAAGAAGATGAAGTTGTTGGGTCTAACCATAGACGAGAAGCTCACCTTCAACGAGCACACCGCGAACGTCTGCAGGAGGGCAGTGAACATCTACAAGCAGCTGTCCCGCGCCGCTAAAGTGAGTTGGGGATTGGACGCACAGATCATACACACAATCTACACTGCTATGATTGAGCCCATAATAACGTACGCGGCCGCAGCCTGGGCTCCCGCTACGAAAAAGCTGGGAATACGGAAGAAGCTAGGCTCGGTCCAACGAGGATTCGTCCAGAAGATCTGTAAATCTTACCGTACTGTCTCCCTGAACTCGGCACTGGTACTGTCCGGAATACTACCTCTAGATCTGCGCATACAGGAGGCAGCCGCCCTGTATGAAGCGAGGAGAGGGCCATCCCGGTTTGTGCCAGGAGATAGGGAGATCGAAGGTGCGGTGGGGTTTGCAGAGGCTCCTCATCCAGCTACCCAAATGCCCCTGGAGTTCATGTGCCTGGCAGACCAACAGTTGCTAGACAGTAACAATGTGCAGGCGGTGCGAATCTTCACCGACGGCAGCAAGATTGAGGGGAAGGTCGGAGCCGCATTATCCATTTGGGATAATGGAGGCGAAGTCCGGAACCTCAAACTTAGCTTAGCCGCGTACTGCACAGTCTACCAGGCGGAACTCCTGGCCATCTGCAAAGCGACGGACGTGATCCTCACGCGGCAAGAGACGAGCTATGGTTTGTACAGTGACTCAATGTCAGCATTGCAGACGCTTGCAAGCCATGGCTCTCTCCATCCCCTGGCGGTTCACGCGCGCGCTAATCTGGCTCAAGCCCTGGGCCAGAGCAAAGCTGTATCTTTGTTCTGGATCAAGGCCCACGCGGGCCTGCCGGGGAATGAGCGAGCGGACGAGCTGGCAAAGAAGGCAGCATTGTCGTTGCGGAGGAAGCCGGACTACGACCGATGTCCGGTGTCATTTATCAAGCGACAGATTCGTTTGGAATCGCTTGATGAATGGAACCGAAGATACGTGTCGGGCGAGACAGCCTCTGTGACGAAAATGTTTCTTCCGGACGCCATAGCGGCTTTCCGTATTATAAAACAGGTGCGGCCCACAGGCGTTCTCACTCAGGTTTTGACGGGGCACGGCGGGTTCTCTGAATACTTGAATCGCTTCAAGTGTAAGGAGAGCCCATCGTGCGTCTGCGATCCAGGAGTGGCAGAGACTGTCCAGCACATACTTGTAGATTGCCCGTTATTTATCAGGGAACGCTACCAACTCGAATGTGAACTGGACAGGAGACTGACGAAGGAGAGCCTGCATGGGCTCATGAGTAAGCAACACAGGGAAAAGTTCCTGGTGTACTGTGTTAATGTGGCTTCCACCGTCATTGCACGAAACCGAAGTTGAAGCGGCACTATGCTTCACCGGTATTATTAGAATATTTGTAAGAAGCATAAAATAGCACGCACAAAACTGCAATGACGAGCGGTGCACTGGGGTAGTACCTAGCAACAACAGATTGTCTGTATGATGAAAAGCACTGTTGTGCTTCTCATCCCTATTTGTAAGGCACAATTCATATAATTTAGATATTTTCCCTGTGATGTATAGTTACTGTATATTCTGACTGTTATAAATAGCACTTTTTGCACATTGTATTTATTAACAGCACTTCTTGCACATTTGTAATTTTCTGTAAACTTGTATATTAGCACTTTTTATCTTTGACCCAATTTTAAATAAATAAAGCTGCCATTAACATAATTAAAGAAAGTGGGATGCCCACCCACCGTATACAAGAGATGTAAGCAAGAAGAACAATTAGTATGAAGTATGAAAGTACGAGAAGCATGAAAGAGGAATGGAATGAATGGATTTGCACAGAATAGGCGCCAACTTTGTTGAGCGGGATTAGTATTATATAAAAAAAAAAAAAAAAAAAAAAAAACCTACCCTCCTACCCTACCTACCCTACCTACCCTACCTACCCTACCTACCCTACCTACCCTACCTACCCTACCTACCCTACCTACCCTACCTACCCTACCTACCCTACCTACCCTACCTACCCTACCTACCCTACCTACCCTACCTACCCTACCTACCCTACCTACCCTACCTACCCTACCTACCCTACCTACCCTACCTACCCTACCTACCCTACCTACCCTACCTACCCTACCTACCCTACCTACCCTACCTACCCTACCTACCCTACCTACCCTACCTACCCTACCTACCCTACCTACCCTACCTACCCTACCTACCCTACCTACCCTACCTACCCTACCTACCCTACCTACCCTACCTACCCTACCTACCCTACCTACCCTACCTACCCTACCTACCCTACCTACCCTACCTACCCTACCTACCCTACCTACCCTACCTACCCTACCTACCCTACCTACCCTACCTACCCTACCTACCCTACCTACCCTACCTACCCTACCTACCCTACCTACCCTACCTACCCTACCTACCCTACCTACCCTACCTACCCTACCTACCCTACCTACCCTACCTACCCTACCTACCCTACCTACCCTACCTACCCTACCTACCCTACCTACCCTACCTACCCTACCTACCCTACCTACCCTACCTACCCTACCTACCCTACCTACCCTACCTACCCTACCTACCCTACCTACCCTACCTACCCTACCTACCCTACCTACCCTACCTACCCTACCTACCCTACCTACCCTACCTACCCTACCTACCCTACCTACCCTACCTACCCTACCTACCCTACCTACCCTACCTACCCTACCTACCCTACCTACCCTACCTACCCTACCTACCCTACCTACCCTACCTACCCTACCTACCCTACCTACCCTACCTACCCTACCTACCCTACCTACCCTACCTACCCTACCTACCCTACCTACCCTACCTACCCTACCTACCCTACCTACCCTACCTACCCTACCTACCCTACCTACCCTACCTACCCTACCTACCCTACCTACCCTACCTACCCTACCTACCCTACCTACCCTACCTACCCTACCTACCCTACCTACCCTACCTACCCTACCTACCCTACCTACCCTACCTACCCTACCTACCCTACCTACCCTACCTACCCTACCTACCCTACCTACCCTACCTACCCTACCTACCCTACCTACCCTACCTACCCTACCTACCCTACCTACCCTACCTACCCTACCTACCCTACCTACCCTACCTACCCTACCTACCCTACCTACCCTACCTACCCTACCTACCCTACCTACCCTACCTACCCTACCTACCCTACCTACCCTACCTACCCTACCTACCCTACCTACCCTACCTACCCTACCTACCCTACCTACCCTACCTACCCTACCTACCCTACCTACCCTACCTATATACCCTACCTACCCACCTACCCTACCCTACCTACCTACCCTACCTACCCTACCTACATACACACAATCTACACTGCTATGATTGAGCCCATAATAACGTACGCGGCCGCAGCCTGGGCTCCCGTTACGAAGAAGCTGGGAATACGGAAGAAGCTAGGCTCGGTCCAAAGAGGATTCGTCCAGAAGATCTGTAAATCTTACCGTACTGTCTCCCTGAACTCGGCACTGGTACTGTCCGGAATACTACCTCTAGATCTGCGCATACAGGAGGCAGCCGCCCTGTATGAAGCGAGGAGAGGGCCATCCCGGTTTGTACCAGGAGATAGGGAGATAGAAGGTGCGGTAGGGTTTGCAGAGGCTCCTCATCCAGCTACACAAATGCCCCTGGAGTTCATGTGCCTGGCAGACCAACAGTTGCTAGACAGCAACAATGTGCAGGCGGTGCGAATCTTCACCGACGGCAGCAAGATTGAGGGGAAGGTCGGAGCCGCATTATCCATTTGGGATAGTGAAGGCGAAGTCCGGAACCTCAAACTTAGCTTAGCCGCGTACTGCACAGTCTACCAGGCGGAACTCCTGGCCATCTGCAAAGCAACGGACGTGATCCTCACGCGGCAAGAGACGAGCTATGGTTTGTACAGTGACTCAATGCCAGCATTGCAGACGCTTGCAAGCCATGGCTCTCTCCATCCCCTGGCGGTTCACGCGCGTGCCAATTTGGCTAAAGCCGTGGGCCAGAGCAAAGCTGTGTCTTTGTTCTGGATCAAGGCCCACGCGGGCCTGCCGGGAAATGAGCGAGCGGACGAGTTGGCAAAGAGGGCAGCATTGTCGTTACGGAGGAAGCCGGACTACGACCGGTGTCCGGTGTCATTTATCAAGCGACAGATCCGTTTGGAATCGCTTGATGAATGGAACCGAAGATATGTGTCGGGCGAGACGGCCTCTGTGACGAAAATGTTTCTTCCGGATGCCATAGCGGCTTTCCGTATTGTAAAACAGGTGCGGCCCACAGGCGTTCTCACGCAGGTTTTGACGGGGCACGGCGGGTTCTCTGAATACTTGAATCGCTTCAAGTGTAAGGAGAGCCCATCGTGCGTCTGCGATCCAGGCGTGGCAGAGACTGTCCAGCACATACTTGTAGATTGCCCGTTATTTATCAGGGAACGCTACCAACTCGAATGTGAGCTGGACAGGCGACTGACGAAGGAAAGCCTGCATGGGCTCATGACTAAGCAACACAGGGAAAAGTTCCTAGTGTACTGTGTTAATGTGGCCTCCACCGTCATTGCACGAAACCGAAGCTGAAGTGGCACTATGCTTCACCAGTATTATAAGAATATTTTGTAAGAAGCATAGAATAGCACGCACAAAACTGCAATGACGAACTGTGCACTGGGGTAGTACCTAAGAAAACAGATTGTCTGTATGGTGAAAAGCACTGTTGTGCTTCTCATCCCTAAGTGTAAGGCTTTATTTATATTGTGATTTTCCCTATGATAAGCACTTCTGTACCTTATCTGTGATCTGCAGCACTTTTTGCATATTTTACTGTGATCAACAGCACTTTTTATTTTATTTTATTTTATTTGAAACCTTGTGTATTTAGCACTTTTGTCTTTTGACCTCACACTAAATAAATAAAGTTGCCTTTTAAGTATTTAAACAAAGTGGCCCACCCACTGTATACAAGATGACGTATGCAAGAAGAACCCTGGTATGAAGAATGAAAGTACGAGAAGCATGAAAGAGGAATGGAATAAAAGAATTTGCACAGAATAGGCGCCAACTTTGTTGAGCGGGATTAGTATTAAAAAAAAAAAAAAAAAAAAAAAAAAAAAAAATACCTACCCTACCTACCCTACCTACCCTACCTACCCTACCTACCCTACCTACCCTACCTACCCTACCTACCCTACCTACCCTACCTACCCTACCTACCCTACCTACCCTACCTACCCTACCTACCCTACCTACCCTACCTACCCTACCTACCCTACCTACCCTACCTACCCTACCTACCCTACCTACCCTACCTACCCTACCTACCCTACCTACCCTACCTACCCTACCTACCCTACCTACCCTACCTACCCTACCTACCCTACCTACCCTGTCCTACCATACCTACCTACCCTATCCTACCTATAAAAAAATAGATAGTAGCCGATTCTCAGACCTACTGAATATGCATTAAAACTTTCATAAAAATCGGTCAAGCCGTTTTGGAGGAGTATGGTAACTAACATTGTGACACGAGAATTTTATATATAAACGGCTCCCGGCGTTTCCATTCACGTCTGCCTTGTAAATACCTTTCGTTAGTCGCCTTTAATTCATCCTCTCAACATGGCCAAACCATTTTAACATACTCTTTTCAATTTTAGTCACTACATCTTCTTTTAAACCACAACGTTGTCTTATTACCTCATTCCTCAATCTATCATTTAAAGTCACACCACACATACTCCGCAAGGAGCGCATTTCTACTGCATTAATCCTACTTTCATGTCTTTTTAGCCATACCCAACCTTCACTTCCATACTTATGTATGGAATGCGTATAGGCACCAGCACGCTGTTGTGAACGGCGAGTCGAGCTTCCTGAGACATCGACTTGCCGGTCACAACTGCATGATAGCACCATTCACTTTATTCCCTGCATTCACTCTCCTTTCCACATCCTCTTCAATCTTTCCATCCCTTGTGAACATACTTCCCAGATATACAAACTCGTTCACTTGCTCCACACTCTTATCATTTATTTTCACTTCACACTTCGATACATCGTCTTCTCTTTCAAAAACCAATACCTTAGTCTTGTTCACATTTATACTCATCCCTTTTAACTTAAAAGCTTCATTCATCAGTCACCATGTCTTACAATTGTTCTGCTGACGATGCAAGTAGAACTTGATCATCTGCATAGAGAAGGCATTTGACAGGCAACTCATTCATCCCCAATCCGCACTCTTGCTCTTTCAAACCTATCAGACAACTATTCATGTACAAGTTGAACCACGGTGACGCAACACAGCCCTGTTTAACACCCCTTGAGATGGTAAACCAGTTCTTTTACGCCCCATTAATCCTAACACAAGCACTGGAATCCCTATATAGAGATTTCAGTGCCCGTACCAAGCGCCAGTCCACCCCGTATCCGGATAGCGTCGACCACAGTTCATCCCTCCACACACTGCCATAGGCCTTCTCCAAGTCCACGAAAGCACAGTAGACTATTTTGTGCTTTGCCAGATGTTTTTCAGCTATGCTTCTCAAGGAGATGATCTGATTCATACAGCCCATTCCCTCTCTAAATCCTGCTAGCACGTCCCATAATTGTTCATCCGTCACTTTTACCACCCTATTTATTAAAACTTTCGCATATATTTTGCCGACAACACACAAAAGACTAATGCTGCGGTAGTTTTTACACTCCTGCTGTGAGCCTTTTCCCTTATATAGTGGTACGATTACAGCCTTGCACCAGTCATCCGACACGCGGCAATATCTCCAACACATATTAAAGATCCGGCACAATAGGCTTGCTACCACCCTGTCACCGCCCTTCAGCATTTCAACAGATACTCGGTCATACCCTGCAGCTTTACCAATCTTCATCCCACTCAGTGCTTTTATAATCTCATCCATTCCTATTTCATTCTTTTGCTCTTCGTCCGAGTTTGGGTCTTGACAACTGGCATCTGACATATGTTCACTTTCCCATACAGCCAAAGTTTGCCACAGGAAGAAAACAATCTTAGATTTGAATTAAATAGGACATTACATAATTTAACATATAGTAGTAATTTATTCCATTTAATTGACACTAACAATTATGTTGGTAATAACTTTTATTTAACAAAAGATAGTTTTTCATGGATAGGTACTTTCTTTCAAAGTATTGTAAACGACAGATAGCTGTGTCGCTATCATATTTTTTTTCTATTACAGCCAAGAATTTGGCTAAACAACTTGCTTCTATTGAGCAATGCCAAGAAGTGTTTTTTTAATTCAGCCAATAATTTGGTATCAGAAATAGATATTGATAGTAATTTAAATTACAAATTAGGACAATAGGGTCAACCTCTTGCAAAACTGTACATAACGAAAATTGCAAAAAAGAATCAAATAAAAGTTTAAAATCAGTAAATAGTATTAACCTGGTGCATCAAAATATTCAAGGATTTTTGAACAAAGATTTAGAAGTAGATTTATTTAATAATTTTAATAGCATTGATATTCTTTGTATAACAGAACATTGGCTTAAAAGCCACCAGTTTTTGTTCAATTTTAATAATCACCAGGTTGGTAGTTCATTTAGCAGAGTTAATGCTATACATGGTGGCTCTTTGATTTTAGTAAGTAACCAGCTTAAATTTAAGGACCGTAAGGATATTGTGAGCCCATCTGTTGAGCGGACAGTTGAAAAAGCTTGTATAGAATTGGAGCAGTTTATTGTATTAAGTGTATACAGACCCCCTTCAGGATTGTATGACTGCTTTGAAAAGGTAATGGATGAAGTGTTACACAAGATTTGTAACTCAAATAAATCCATAATCACTTGTGGTGATTTTAATGTTAATTTATTAGAAAACTCCGGTTCTTGTAGTAAAATAATAAGTCTGTTTCAGTCCTACAATCTTGTAAACCTATTTTGGGAGCCCACAAGAATAACCCCTACTAGTGCCACATGCTTAGATAATATTTATACTAATGTTATAGTGGACAGCACAAAGAAATTATAAATTTACTAGATTCTGATCATTGTGGGCAGAGGATTACTATACAAAACCTAAACAACAAAGTGGCTAAAAAGGATATCACTGTTAACCCCAAAACTGTAAGTCGCTTGGCAGTTTTTAAGGCTAAACTCATTAATAAATTACCAATTTTGTCAATTCATGCTGATCCTAATCACCTATATGGTGTTTTTTTTAGTATATACTGTAAAAAATTTAATTCGACCTTTATTCCCCAGAATATCTCCGTTAATAGTAACGCATCATTCGGTGATTGGGCGACCATTGGTATTCATAAAAGTAGAACACGGCTTTATGAGCTGTACAGTGAAAGGCCTTATGTAAACACTGCTGAATTTAATTTATATGTTAGAAATTATTCAAAATTATTTAAAAAAGTTTGTAGTTTGGCCAAGTCGCATAATTTGAGTTCAAAGATTAAAAACAGTAGTAATGTTATTAAAACGACTTGGAATATTATTAATAGTGAAACGGGAAGATCTGGTAACCGAAATACTGACTACAGCCTGTCTATTAATGAAAACTTCATAAAATCAGACTCACAAGTCACAGTGGCCTTTGAAAATTTATTTTCGGATATTCCCATTTCAACGACTAAATCCCTAAACTCATCACCTTCTGTTGCTGAGTCTTTGCTAAATGAAAATGTTAATGTCTGCGATACGGAATTTCTTTTTGAAGATATTACTTGTAGAGACATAATTAAAACCTTTAACACTTTAAATGTTAAAAAGACTGCAGATCTGTGGGGTCATTCTGTAGAAGTTGCTAAGTCTATTATTGATGTTGTCGCACCTAGTTTATGGTTTGGTTTAAGACATTTATTTCTCAAAAACAGAATAAATACATTCACTTACAATGAGAAACAATAGTTACACTAAAAATTTATAAAACGGGTAGCGGAAACAGTCCGTTATCAATTATTATGTACAAAATAATACAGCAAACAAACAATGTTAGTGATTTGCTTAATACTATGTTAGTAACACAAGACTATCTCGGAAGGATAACAAGTTTAGTACATTACTCGTATTTAAATTCATTAATTTTGTGATGTGGGTAAGCCAAAATAAATTAAGTGAGACAAGTACCCGTGGTGTGCGCCCAATTAAGTGTCGAAACACAGTTTCTATCACAGCTGCTATTAAAGGCTTTGTTGTTAAACTTTTTGTTGCTTGTTATTTTGCTTAGTTTATTAAAACATTGGTCGTAAGTTTATTTTTTAGGAATTGAAATAGATATAATTATATTTTTTATGAGCATAATACATTTTTTTTTTTTTTTTACTTCTTTTGATTAACTTGGTAACTAGTACATGAACTAAAATATTTGAAAAATTTTTTGAATAAGGAATTTTAATTTCTTTTTAAATAGAGGAAAAGACTGTATTTCTTTGATATCTCTTGGAAGATTGTTATACATATCGGCACCTTCATTTATCTAATATTTCGTATACCATAATTTGTCCGTGGTTTTCCAAATAGACAGATATCGTTAGCGCTACGCAGCAGTCGGGTTTGGATATGCAACTTCTTTGTAAATACAATTTGAGAATGGGTATCTTTTGTCAATATTTTCCTTACAAGGATACATGTATGGAATTTATATAGTTGTGCGAGTGTCATTAATTTGGTTTTTTGGAAGACGGTTTTTGTTGGCGTTAGGTAGTTCATATTAAAGAGTAATTTGATTATTTTATTTTGAGTTGTTTGTATATTTTTTAAGTTGGTTTTGTTTGCAGAACCCCATACTTCGATTAAATAGGTCAGATGTGATTTGATAAGGGAATTGTAGATAACATATCTTACAGCTTTAGGAAAACAGCGCACGGAGCCTCTCAATATCCCCATCAGTGATGATAATTTAGAACGTAATTTGTCTAAGTGGGGTTTCCAGGTGAGGTTTTTATCTAGGATGCGGCCAAGATATTTTTCAGATTCTGCTTTAGTCAGTGGTTCGTTATTTACATGGAGTGGCTGAAAATTTGGAATTGTATTATTTTTTGCACTAAATATCATAAAGTTAGTCTTGGACACATTTATGGTGAGCAAATTATATTGAAACCAGGTGAATAATATATTGAGGTCTTCTTGGGCTCGGCTCATGACTGTTTGTACTTCCTTTCCAAAGTAGAAGAGGCAAGTATCATCGGCATAAAGTGTAACGTCTGCAGCTAGGTCTAGATCTTTTATATTATTAATGTAAATTAAGAAGAGCAAAGGTCCAAGGAGGGAACCTTGTGGAACGCCGAAAGTAATAAGTTCAGGAGTACTTTTGGTCTCACCAATTTTCACTATCTGATATCTATTGGCGAGATAAGACTCAATTATTTTGTATGCTGATCCCTTAATGCCGATATCTCGTAGTTTTTGAAGGAGTAGTTTGTGGCTTATCGTGTCGAAAGCTTTTTTTAAATCTATAAATATACCGAGGGCGATATGTTTTTGGTCAATTTTACATTTTAAGTTCGTTATTAGGTCTATAGTAGCAGATAAAGAATTTGACTTAGAGCGGAAGCCATATTGTTTATGATAGAGCAAGTTGTTTGAGCTTAGATATGTCTCGATGTTTAGCTATTATCTTTAATAATTGTATCGACTGTGGGGAGTTTCCTGACCTAATGAAGAATAGTAAAATAATACCTTTGTTTAAATCAGGTAGTACATCAGACCCTACAAATTATAGACCTATTTCAGTACTACCTACTTTTAGTAAGATATTTGAGAAATTAATTTTAGAGCATTTGCAAATATTTTTTAATAAGCATAAATTATTACATAGCAAACAGTTCGGTTTTACAAGGGGTCGTTCTACTACTGATGTGTTGAGCTTTTAGGACATATTTATAATGCATGGGAAGATAAGTGCGATGCCCTGGGAATCTTTTGTGATTTGTCCAAGGCATTTGATTGTGTTCTTCATGAAACGCTAATCAGGAAACTCCGCCACTACGGGATCCAGAACAGCGCTCTGGATCTTCTTACTTCTTACTTGAGTAATAGGATTCAGACTGTTGACGTTAATGGAAAGAGATCACCCGGATCTATAGTAAAAATGGGAGTCCCGCAGGGCTCGATTCTTGGTCCTTTCTTGTTTCTTATTTATATTAATGACTTGCCTTACCTCATAAAGGATAACCATGACATAGTGTTGTTTGCAGATAATACTTCACTTTTGTTTAAACTTAAACGGCAGCAGCTGGTTACTGACGAAGTTAATAGCGCGATCTCAAAAGTAGTTCACTGTTTCAATGTTAACAATTTACTCCTTAATGAAAAAAAAACCAAATGCATTAAGTTTACCCCTACCTCACGTTAGGCAGGTGAAAACTGATGTGTTGATAAAGGGCGAAGAATTGAATCCTGAGAATAGCACAGTATTTTTAGGCTTAACTTTGGATGCTAAGCTTCAGTGGGGCCCACATATAGATAAATTGTCAAAGAAGCTAAGCTCCGCAGCATGTGCTGTTAGAAAAATTCGTAATTTAACTGACATAGTGTAATGTCGTACGGTATTCTGTTGTGGGGAAATGCCGCCGACATCCAGAATATCTTTGTTTTGCAGAAAAGAGCTGTTCGATCAATATATAAATGAAGCCCGAGGCACTCTCTCAGAGAGAAATTTAAGGAGATTAATGTAATGACTGTGCCCTCTCAGTATATTTATGAAAATCTTTTATATGCTCATAAAAATATAAAATTGTTTAAAAAATACAGTGATATCCATAACATAAATACTAGGAACAAACACAAATTTGTAGTACCTACAACAAGGCTCAAGAAGATAGGTGGCTCGTTTAGATGTCAATGTGTACGCTTTTATAATAAGCTTCCAAGCCACGTACAAGATCTAAGTCTTAATAAATTCAAATCATTCATTAAACGTAAGTTGTGTCAGATAGCGTTTTATACTATTAAAGATTACGTTGAGGACAAAAAGGCTTGGGATTGAGCTGCTCCAATTAATTTTGATTTTTTTATATTTTGCACCGTGAATTTTGTTTTTAATTTTGATATTTTTTTTGTTTTCTTGCAATGACAAGAATATTTACTTTTTAAAGTATTATATTATTTTATTTTTATTATTGTGAATGTGAAGACTATGTGGTTTTTTTTTTGTTTTTTATTATAACTTAGTTAGTTTTTACTCATGGTCTGGCGTTTATGCGGCCTACCCGAATGTCCTTTCTTTGGTATTGTTCGTCGAATCGTTGAGCTCCGTAAATTCTGAGTTGAGCTGCTCGGTTATTGACAAATGCGTGCACTGACTGGACAGGTCCACTCAATCTGGCTGGTTCTTTCCTCAAAAGACCATTTCAGACATCTGTCTACATGGTCTTCACATGATATAACCAAGATTTTGTCAGGACTTTAAAAGAGACTGTGACCTCTGAGTTTGTTTCGGCGTTTCTTCTCAGAGTAGTCAGATAGGAAACGCCGACCTCATCTAGTTTAAAAAAAATATGATCGACGTGTAAGTGTTTGTACAAACCAACTTACAGAAATAAACTCATTTATCATTTATCATTTGCCCAGTTACCCACTCCTTGCTCACTATCCTGACAACTAAATAAACGATATAAAGATATTATTGGCAACAAAAGGAGCTGTCTACCATATGTAGTGCTTAAGATATTAAATATGTTTTTCGTCTTGTGTATAGTGGAAAGTATATTTCACTGTCCTCTGAAACAAAATACAATAAGTAGATGTTGAATGGGCTTAGTCTCTTCTAGGCTACTGATACTAGGTACACTATATACTCGTAAAAGGATCAGGATAATATTTTTTTTGTTGTAATTTTTTTTTTTTTTTTTGTACCTATTAAAAAAATATTTGATTTCAATTTTTACTTGTCTATGACAATACCCGCTTTAGGCTTAGCACGCACTGCGATTTTTATTCGCGCGAATTTGGTTTCTTTCTACCTGTTCATAGAGCTCAAAATATTCGCGCGAAAATTCGCGCCGCGGTGCTGTGGATTCTGTGGCAAAACACGGCTTTCTTGCGGTATTATTTCCGTACGATGTTTTTACCGCAATGCGAGCAACTTTATACAATGCCATAGGTAGCAGAATGACCCGAAGGATTAAACTGAAAATTTTCGGGTCCAATGTCAAATGCGTGCTGCTCTACGGGTGCGAAACGTGAAAGCTCACAAAGGACATCTCACGCCAAATATAAGTCTTCGTCAAACGCTGTCTTCCGCGTTTGTTCCGGCACCGCTCGCATCGCTCCCTTGCGGGAGCGACGCGACTTCCAAGAAGTGTGTCTTCCGCGCAGTCTCGGAATTTACTGGCCCGAGACCATCTCCAATGTAGAGCTGTTGGAGAAATGCCACGAGAACCCGACCGACCGCTAGATCAAGCGTCGCAAGTGGAGATGGATTGGCCACACGCTCCGAAGGGAACCCGATCACATACCCAAGCAAGCTATGGACTGGAATCCACAAGAGAAAGGAAAGCGTGGCCGTCCCCGTCAAACCTGGCGTCGCACCGTGTTGGCAGAAGCAACGAGCATCGGAATGACATGGAGCGAGGTGAAGCGTGAAGTTCAAGTCCGATCGCGATGGAGGACACCTGTGGACGCTCTCTGCCCCATCTAGGGGTTATAGGACATTAAGTCAAGTAAGTCATGCCCACGGGAACGGAAACTACGTGGGTGGTGTGTATTATAAAGAGCAATTTAAACAAAGTATCCAAAAATTTATAAACATACCTACTCATAAACAGCTTACGTAACTGTGTCATCGTTTCAAAATGACTTACTAATGTGTTCCAAGCAAGCTTCATTTAAACTGATTTTATTGAGTTACGTATACCTATAAATTCCCGTCTTTTATAACCCTTTATTTCTACGCTATCGTAAAGTAAAGCGTTTTATCGTGTAGCCACACATTTCCATAACATATTCCAGCAATATCGTGTCTCATTGAAAAATTCTTCGGTGCTTTCCATGCGTTGGCACAAGAATTATGCTAATCATGAATCCAGCCGCTTTCAAGCGTATTTTACATCGTGTGACCCATTTCGTTATATTTTTTATATTCGAGATAAAGAAAACTTTTTCAACCCATATCCACCCAATGCTGAGTGTGGGTCTTATAGATTGCACACAATTTTACATGGTCCTGGGCCTACCAACCTTGCCTGCTACTTTGACCATGTCGTCAGTCCACATGGTTTATGGCCTAATTACTCACATGTAGCCACTTCTGCTTACGGTCTTAAAGGAAGTACAAGATCATTCTGATATAAACCACACCAAAAGTTATATCCTATCTTCTTCTCCTTTACGAGTCGATGGAAACTTTTAAATTCTTTGGGCCCAGTAGTTGGATACGCAAATTGCAGCGTCACTGGAGTTCATGAGATCCTCTATAGTGCAGGAATATCCTCCGAAATCGGTGAATGCTAAGATGCACTGGTGTACACTGAAACCTACCTATCAAGAACATTATATTTTCAAATAATGAAAGTAAATGATGGTGTAAATGCGAAATTGTCTCAATATTGTTACTTTTTTCTTAAACCATGAATAGTTACACTCATACTAAAAAAATGATAGCTACCCAAACTTTGCCAGTATTATATTATATGGGCCCAAACTAACGAGGTGTATGAACGAAACCATCATTTAAGGCATTGGTTCCTAATCTTTGTTTCACCTGATTCCTGACTGGACCACATTGATTTCTTTGTCGTTAGTAGGGACCAGGAGTCCAGAAGATATTTAAACTGTGTTAATCTAAAGATAAGGCCGCCCATTGTGTCACCCAGTGTAATTTTTCTTCGTCTATACTTTCTGTAACTTATATGGTGTAAATAATAAAGAGTATTTTATTTTATTCTAAAAATAAACTGATATTATAAATTCAAACTTATACCATAGCTACTCTTTAAAATCAAAAGTAACAAGCATTGTCATAGAGAATACGACATTTCTAAACTTGAAATTGGTTGTCGAATTTTATTTTAAGTTTCGTACCTTTCGCGGTCCATATTTTAGCTTTAGCGGACCATCAATGGTCATATTTTGGATACCAATGATTTAAATAATAAGGGTGGTTATGCACTGCACGTCCGTGTCCGTGATCCAAGTCCATGATTTGAGTTCAAAATGTTCCGAATTATGACAGATAGGGTTCGGATGTAGTGAATATGCTTCCATACAAGAAGTACTATGGCTACGGCCATTCACTAGCTGGCTTGTGTGTAGCTTCATGCCCCCCTCCCTCCCCCGCAGATAGGTTCAACGTTACAATGCTATAATGCCTTCTCATAGATATTATTTTTCAGTTGTGAAGACAGAATTTTTCTATAAACAAGGATCTTCTTGCCTCCGACGCACTGTCGCGTCACGCCTGTTTTCACTGAACCCAGAAGCTTTAAACAACTAATATTCTATCAACGAAAGTGTTGCCACAGCGATTGGAAGAAAGTCAAAAATTTATGGTAATGCCATGCACGTAGTAACTATTTATTCATCTGTGGCCATGCGATATCAAAGTGTCACGTAACCAATCTCCTAGATTTTGGCATTTCAACCATCGCCCATTTCCAAAGACCTTATACGTATTTCTAGTAAGAAGTATAAGGTCTTTGCCCATCGCTGATAGAATGGCACTGTCACAGATAATATAATACTGCATTCACCGTCTAGACTCTAGAGCCTCAGATGCAGAGATGTTCCTTCTTTTTCGTTTTGTATTTACACGACCACATAAATTATTACCGACCTCTATTCTACTCTGTGGCCACTAGACCGATGAGCAGAATCGCCAATATGCAGACCGCAAATCAACAACCAAATTGTTGTTACAGGGTTACTTTTTTGATACAACTGCTTAAGAACTGAATTTAAACTTTTTTTTTTCTTTTTTACCTATAGGCTCGCGCTTGACCACAATCTCACCTGATGGTAAGCGATGATGTGGTCGACGGTGAAACACGCTTGCCTAGAAATAACCTATTCACTCTTGACTTAAAGACCCCTAGATTGTAGCTATCAGGAAACACAGACTCCGGCAGGTAATTCCACTCCTTAGCTGTACGCATAATAAAAGTAAATAAACTAAACCATAACCATTTTATAATCGAGTTATGATACATCTATAACTATTAATAGAATTCGGGCTACTGTGCTACAAATACAGAACAATAATAGGTCAATATTTATAAAAAGAGTCTATGTACTGTCGCCAACACGAGTATTATTCGGTCATTCACAGTAATACACTACCTCACACCTAACTTTTATTACCAACCATGGTTCTACTCTGCTACTAAATTGAGGCCACTAAACAGATGGGTAGAATGGCCAGTATTTCAACCACAATGCAATTACCAAATTGTAGTCACAGTGTCACTTGGTTAGTACAACTACATGAGAACTGAATTCAAACTGGAAACACACGGAGATTTTGTGATTGAGTAGCAAGAAGTTGCCAGGCTGTGATTAGATTACACCTATTCATTTACCGATTGCTACATTAAAGCTTTGTACCTATATACCGTACTTGTTCTTCGTCAGTACTTTCTTAGCAGAGTGGTCATGGTCATCATGTTGCAGTGAGACTTCGGAATGAAATAATACGCCTCATGAAACGACGCCATCCCTCTCTGTCGGCTGTGACTCATGTGCACTCATGCAATAGGCCGCCTACTGCAGACTTAATCTTGTCGGTCCATAGCATGGGCAACCTGCCACGCGCTCTCGTTCTTTCCACTCTACCTTGGAGCACAAGCCGCTCAATAGAGTTGTTGCCTCTTCGGGACGTACGAAGTATTCGAGCCTGGACTGCAACCGATATACGCTGATTGATGCCAAACTCATGGAGAATGAATACGTTGGTGCGAAACTCAGTCCAAGAAACTCCAAGCATTGAAGAGTTTCGTTCTCTCAATTTCTCTCAGCGTCCAGGTCTTGGCTGCGTAGAGGAATAAGGTACCTACATACCTACACAAAGCAATATTAGGTCAACTTTTCTTAGACCATTTATATCTTCCATTTGAAGTCTTCTACCTTGCTGTTGATACAAAAGGTCCTTATAATGAACAAAAATGGACAAAAACATAGACACACTTCACGTACAGCGGGTACCGCCATTTGTTTGAAATCGCCGTACGGATGGCCAATTGGACCGAAAGGTTCTGGAGTCGCGACCGCATAGCCGAAAACGCAGCGTTGGAAGGCCAAGGTGGACTAATACTTGGTGAGGGCAGCAGAAATCCAATCGCTAGATGCAAGTAACACAGTACCGGTTTATGTGGCAGCGATCGTGGCTGTGGACGTCTTTGGGATGAGATGATGAAGACGATTAAGCCGAACTTCTGAAAGATTGTGTATTGATAACCAGTCTTTTGGGAACTGTGGTAGGTAATACAAACACTGTTCCGTTTATTTAATCAGCATACTAATCGTATCAATGAGTAATAGTAAAATACACATTGTTTACGTAGATGTTTGTAATAACAATGAGCAAATGGTTTACCGTGCGGGAGTCCGACTGTTGCCCAGAACTTCCACGATTTTCAGCTTTGATACTGATAACGAGTTTACCTAACAGACGTACAATTCAAATAACGCTTGTTCTAACAGTTCCTAATAAACCCTGATCAACATGTCTGCCAGATAACTTTACTCAAACTCAAATCGGACCGAATCTACAAATGGCCTATCCAGACACAATATGAAAGAGTCAAAGAGTCTGAATGAACCTAGATCATAATCATGACTCATGTTAAAATCGTTGGCATAACAGTCATAAAACCTTATTTAGATAAAACTTAGAGCACAGCCTACCACTTATCGATAGAGATCTTGGAAATAATTACCTTCAGCCTTGTTTGCCGTTGGTAACAAAGAAACAAATAAAATTACCTTACAAACACATTTCACCCCCTAGTCAAGCGAATAATATTAATATAATTATTAAATTAATTGAGGTAAATTCAATGGAGCAGGAAAGTTCGTGACGTGGCCATTTGAGTTGTTCTAAGAATTCATTAATAACACAATGTTACTCATCAAGTGGGTGGAAAACAAATTATGTAACAGAGTTTGAGTTGTTGTTTCTAAGGTAGAAAGCTTTCCATGAAGTTAATGTCGCAATTTAATTTCAATCATGGAAAAACTTTAAATAGAATTAGTAAGTAGGTTTTAAATCTTTCGTATTGCTGTTACTGTAAAAATTAATACTTAAATAAAATTATTGATTGCACAAAATTAGGGCAGTTATTTACAACCATCCTTTCAGCAAAGTCTCTGCACTTGCGAAATAGTATCGCTTCAACTCCCGTGGTGTCAACAAAACGAAAAAAATAACATAATTTTTCAATCTATTACGACACAGGTCTGGATAAAATTATCTACGCCTGTGTCTACCGCTCGCACAGCGGAGATCAGGAGACAACCAGGCTCACAGAGTACCTCAGTGAGGCGGCTGATGCGGCACAGCAGCGGTACCCTTCCGCCCAATTAGTGTTACTGGGGGACTTTAATGCCCACCACCAGGAGTGGCTCTTCCCATACCAGTGCACTGACCATGCTGGACGGGAGATGCGTAAGCTTGCGCTTGCGCTTAACCTTACCCAGCTGGTCCAGGGGGCAACGAGGGTGCCGGATGTTGATTCGCACACGGCCAATTTCTTGGACCTTCTGCTGACAACAGAGCCAGACCGATGCTCTGTGTCGATAACTTCACCTTTGGGTAGTACAATGGTCGGACCATTGTCTGGTGAAGTCTGTGTCCGTCTACTCCCCGCCCGATCCCAGCCCAAGAGGCACCCGGCGGGTTTGGCGGTACAGGTCAGCAGATTGGGATGGCATGCGATCTTTCTTCGCATGTTATCCTTGGCAGCCTACTTGCTTTTCTTCGGATGATCCTTCGGCGTGCGCGGACGTCGTGACGGATGTGTTGCGTCAGGGAATGGAGTACTACATTCCGTTTTCTGACGTAACAATGACCAATGTTGACCGGCCATGGTTTGGCGCCGAATGTCATCGCGCCGACGCGCTTAAACATGAGGCGTACCTGGCATGGGTTGACGCTCGTTCGCGCAAAGCGAGTGACGTGGGTCAAAGGAAGAAAGCCTACAACAGGGCTGCCAAGTCCTGCAAGAAGGTGTTGAGAAGGGCTCGGTTCGACCACATTGGCCGAATAGGGGCCAAACTTGCTTCTTACCCAGCAGGTAGTAAAGCGTTTTGGTCCCTGGCTAAGTCGGTCGAGTCAAACTTCAGCCGTCCCTCACTACCACCACTGCTGAAACCCGACGGGTCGCTGGCCCACTCCGCTGAGGAAAAGGCAAATTTATTTGCCTCTCTTTTTGCGGAATCTTCACGTCTGAACCCTGGTGACGCGCGGCCCCCTTCTTATACTGATGGATGCGAGACGAGTATGTCGGACATTCGTATCCATCAAAAAGACGTCCGTAAGGTACTGCGCAACCTCGACGTGAACAAGGCTAGTGGCCCGGACGGAATACCAGCAATAGTTCTCAGAACCTGTGCGCCTAACCTGTCTCCGATCTTGACACGCCTATTCCGCCTTTCGTATGAGACTAAAAGTGCCGAATGCTTGGAAGCTAGCTAACGTACAGCCCGTGCCCGAGAAGGGTAGTCGAGCTGACCCGGCCAACTACAGACCCATCTCTGTAACGTCCATACTCTGTAAGAGTATGGAGCGTGTACTTAACACGAAGCTCCTGGCATACCTAGAAACTAACGATATCCTTAGTGACCGCCATTACGGCTTCCGCCGAAATCGGTCTACTGGGGATCTTCTAGCGTATGCCATTCACATCTGGAGTGAGGCCATCGAGAGGCACGGGGAAGCGCTTGCCGTCTCCCTCGACATCTCGAAGGCTTTTGATAGGGTCTAAAAAGAAAGCCTTATTGGTAAGCTTCCTTCATTCGATTTGCCCGGTGGTCTGTGTGATTGGATTGCAGACTTCCTGAGAGATCGGTCCATTCGAGTGGTTATTGATGGCTGCTCGTCGGACCAATTGTATATCAATGCCGGGGTCCCTCAGGGGTCGGTACTCTCAGCAACTTTATTCTTGCTGCATATTAACGATCTGCTTAAACCCGGCACCTTTGGGTATGCAGACGACAGCACTGTTGCTGAGAGATACTTGTCCAACGCTCGTGCTACCGGGCCTAAGGTCCGGTCTCTCCGGGAGGCCATGGTGGAGCGCTTGAACCTGTCCTTGCAGGCAGTCTCCGAATGGGACGATGCCAATCTGGTCAGGTTTAATGCTGCTAAAACCCAGGCGTGTCTTTTTTCCGCTAAAAAGAGCCAATTTTACCCAGATCCAACTTTCCGAGATGCGACCGTGCCAATAACTGACCATCTTGAGCTTCTTGGCGTAACGTTGACATCTACTCTCAATTTTGGCCCTTACATTGAGGCAAAGGCTCAGCTGGCTGCCAAAAAGCTGGGGATCCTTGCAAAGGTGAGAAGGTTCACGCCAGAACAGCTCCTCAATTTTTATCAAGCGCAAGTTCGATCATGCATGGAGTACTGTTCTCATCTCTGGGACGGATCAGCCAAATACCAGCTTGACGCACTAGAGTCGAAAAGCGAGCCAAGAGGCTCATCGGCGATGAGGCGCTGGTCAAATCAAAGCTCCAGAGTCTTGAACATCGTCGCCGAGTTGTCAGCCTATCGGTTTTTTATCAGTTACATTTCGGGGAGTGTGCGGTGGAATTGCACGATATAATTTCACCTAGCCCGTTTCATCATCGGACTACCAGACGTACGGCGATGCGCCATCGATACATGGTAGACATCCCACCCATACGCACAAAACGTTTTGGGAACACTTTTATTATGCGTACAGCTAAGGAGTGGAATTCCCTGCCAGAGTCTGTGTTTCCCGATAGCTACAATCTAGGGGTCTTTAAGTCAAGAGTGAATAGGTTATTTCTAGGCAAGCGTGTTTCACCGTCGACCACATCATCGCTTACCATCAGGTGAGATTGTGGTCAAGCGCGAGCCTACAGGTTATAAAAAAAAAAAAACTATTGATAGTAGAAAGATCGACGGACAATTCTTTGCTGATTACGATGACATCAAAAACTAAAATTGTCTGACAGCGGCACTATAACTATAGAACTGTAGCCCTCCTCTATTTACCTCTCACATGGTGCTATATTCATATTCACGCAATGGACTTGTACTATACATTAATAATAATTATTGAAACTTTGCATCTGGCTAGAGTGGCTACTCTTATTACTGAAGCTAATCGCTTGTAAAGACGGTAATTAATAGCTTGAAACCTATCGCAACCTGATGCCGCACTGGGCGGAACAATTAACTAATATAAATATGAGCGTGAATTTGGCAGGGGTTTTAAATAAATAAATTGTTTTCTTTTCTTGTTTTTTTGTTTGCTCGCCTTTGTACATGTACTTTATTATCACATTGTATTGAATATTGTTTTTGGTGTACAATAAAGAATTAAGAATTAAGAAAACATGAAAGTAGCAGTTTTGATGTCCATATTCAAAACTATTCTTCTTCTTCTCTGTCATTTCGCTCTTGGCAGAGCGGTCGTGGTCACGTCGAGGCGTCCACGTCGGTGGTAGATGCAGACACAGCTCTCCGCACGATCTCCCGCCATCTCTCCCTGTTGGCGGACTATTTGGCGCTGTCAGATATGCGGCCTCCTACTGCGGATTTCACTTGGTCAGTCCAGCGCATAGGTGATCTGCCGCGCGATCTGGTTCCCTCCACTTTTCCTTGTACGACCAGCCGCTCTATGGAGTCGCCATCCCGCCTAGAGACGTGTCCAAAGTATTGCAGCATGCGTGACTGTACTACGTTCGACAAACGCTGCGTGATGCCGAGTTCCTGGAGTATGGACACGTTAGTTCAGAAATCCGTCCACGATATTCCAAGCATCTTTCTCCAGCACCACATCTCCAGAGCATTCATCTTCCCCCTTTCCAACTCACGCACTGTCCACGTCTCGGCCGCGTAGAGAAAAATGGGGAGTACAATTGTTCGTATGAGCCTGATTTTGGTGGCTTTGGTAATGTTGCGATTCCTCCACACTTTTCCTAGCTTCTCCATCGCAGTTCTGGTCATGGCCATACGTAGTTTTACTTCATCTACGCAGCCCGCTTCTTCCTCGTAGTCAAACTTTTTAGTCAAACTGGTTTGACCACGAGGAATTTTGTTTCCTCGTCGTCAAACTTCCGCCGTTGTTTGAGATCAAAGCCCCAAGGTAGACATAGGTCTGAACCACGTCGCAGTTCGCGATACGAGTCACTTCGGGCGAGTTGTCGTTGACGCGGTCCACGATCATAATTTTAGTCTTAGATCGGTTTATTCTCAAACCAAACGTGAGGCTTACGCGCTCCATCCTGAGATGTAATTCCTCCATAAGGCCAGCGTTACTCGCAAATAAGGTGAAAACTATTGGCCAACCTAATTACATAGGGAATATTTTAAAATATAACTTACCTACTAATACTAATATACCTACTTCAAAAAGGAGGAGGTTCTAATTTCGTCGCAATCTTTTTTTTTATGTATGTTCCCCGATTACTCAAAGAAGCCTGGACCGATTTGGAAAATTCTTCTTTTGTTTGGAAGAGTATACTTTCCAGGTAGTCCCATGGTCACCAGGTTAGGATTTGATGATTGGATCCTGAAGAAATCGAGGGAACTTCTCAAATATTATACGCATATATAGCGATTTTGGTATTTTCTTCAACAATGCAATCATTTGCACTCAGAAATTATCATTCGGTGAAGTGGAACTGATGTAGAAAACCACAGACGGCCACTGGAACCCCTTTTACTAAGTATATCACGGGTATAAGATATCTCGAATAGTTAACCGACTTCTTCTTCTTAGTCTTTATGCTTTTGACAGAGCAGTCGTGGTCGTCATGAAGTATTGGTATTAATATGCGGCAGATGTAATGCGTCTCACAATGTCTCACCTTTCTCGATAAGAAGTCATCCGGGTACATTCGTGCACGGGACCGTTCACAGCAGACAAGATCTGGTCGGTCCAACGCATGGGTGACCTACCACGCGGTCTGGTACCATCCACTTTTCCTTAGACGACTTACCGCTCTATGGAGTTAACCAACTATGATGTAGCAAATACTTATGAATAATGGTACTGATGAAAATGGTACCATTAATTCATTCATTCTCTTGCGATTCTTCAAATATGCGATATAAACGGCTGTATCTTTTGATTGCGTTGATTTAAGCTCCAAGCGATTGCAGACCTGAGTATATCAGATTAATTTCAACTTGATACCTCCTGGCGTTCCAGAGAAAAATGTCTTGACACACAGACAGAGAGGCAGATAGACATACAACGAAGTAATCCTTTAATGGTTTCTTTTTTCCTTTTGAGGAATGGAACCCTAAAAAACTCTATAACCTATAAACTTATCTTAACTCATGACGTGTTGCGGCTCTTGAACAAGCTTTTATTTGACTTGCCCTTTTAGTTAGTCAGTCACTACACGACCACACGTATGGTTCAAATCTTACAGCTGAATTTCAGAACAGTTATCCCCAACCGATTGAACTCATACATTTTAAGTTCGGATAACAATGTACGATAAGCTAAAAAGCTTGTTTTTTTATTTATTTTTACTGTTTGATAGCTTGGAATTATCTTACTTTAACCTATAAACAATTTGCCTTCGATTGTGATACAAATTAAAACGAGAAAACTTAGATCAAAACTAATGAAGCGGTTTTGCCAATCTTCTTGGCAAGACGAGACGTAATATTGGCGAAATATGTTGCCAGACACATAAAACATAATTATCTCCATATGAGTAATATACATGCCAAATTATTTCATATAAGTAAAGTAAGTGTTATTTCACGCTGTTACTGATACTTTATTACTTTCTGGGATTATTTGTGACGTAATTGTTCCATTAAACGTTACTGGAAGGGTTTAATTTATTATTTTTACGACACTGTGATACCTTTTTGAATGGCGCCGTGCACATTATCATCAATTCAGTCTAAAGGCGTCCACTGCCAAACATATGCCCCGCCACTTCAACTGGTTCTGTGCTTCGCATGCAACAGAATCCTGCAGCTTCAACTGTGGGCTTAGTGCGAGTTTTAACTTGTGCTTGATCGTGGTCCGGCCAAAGCCACTGCCGCCTCATAAGGACCACGTTTTTACTAATAATTGTACTACCTATATCTACAATTGTTCCAAGATATTCGATACTGCAAGCCCATAGTTCATCACGTGCTTCACCCATTCGACCTAGCTGCAAGGCGAATAGGAAATTTAACCCTATAATTAGCCAATTTTTGGCAGTATTGAACTAACTAGTTCCTGATGACATTTCCTGGAATTAGCAAGGGAATCCCTTTCAAGTTTACCAAACCATTATAGACGAAGCATATGAATCAGGATTGTTCCGATTACATAGAACTATTTATTTATTTAAACTTTATACATACGTACAAATGTACAGAGGCGGACTAAAAAGTATGGAGAGTTTATTAGTAAAACAGTTTCGTATGGAAAGAAAATTGAAAATTCAAATGACTGCACTATTATAGCTTTGCTTAATCATCATCAACCTTATCGTCTACCATCAGGTGTATTCTTTTGGGTGAGATGATTATCAAACGTGAATCTGGACAAGCCGACCACACGCCTCTGCAGCAGAAGGACTGATAAGCAAAATCCCGGAATATCAAAATCCCAGATTCGCAGAAGGACAGATTTGCATAATGGCAGATAATGTACTGTCGCCGCCAAAAAAGTTACAAAACGTTCTTATCTTACCACACTTAAGGATAAAAAAATTGATCAAGTTATCACGAGTTTGATCAATGACAAAATTTCTGCAATAGAACGTTTGATACGTTTGGCCAAAGTTACAAAAACGAATTAATTCGTCTTATTTTTATTTTTAATTTTTTTTGATGGGTTTGCTCTTGACTCTAGTCTAGGTCAGAGGTGACAGAGTCTACGATGGAGTGAGCTTACCCAGAAGAAGCCTGTTCACTCTAACTTTGAAGAGATTCGGGTTGAATGCGTTCGGTAACTTGCAGTGCGTCTAGATGTCCGATGGTAGAAGGGGGCTGGTGGGATGAGGTCGTGGAGCTCTTGAGCACTCTCACCGAAGTACAGTCTGTAGAAGACCGACAAGCAGGCAACCTTGCGGCGATGAGCCAAGCTATTAAGCTTGGCATCCACCAGTTCAACGTCGCCGATGAGCCTCTTGGCTCTGCGATCCACCGAGTCAAGCGCGGCAAGCTGATACTTTGCTGAGCCATCCCAAAGGTGGCTGCAATACTCCATCCAGGATCGGACTTGCGCTTTGTATAGGGTTAAAATCTGTCCAGGCGTGAAGCGATATCACTCTATTAAGGATGCCCAGTTTTTTGGCCGCAATTTGGGCTTTGTACTCAATGGAATGTCTACTTTGTAATGTCTACTTTGTATTTAATAATATATACTTTCAAATAAAATTTTACGAATTGTGACTATTCAATTTTATTTTTGTTTTCTGTGTGGGTCTGCACTTCTGCCATTATGCAAATCTGTCCTTCTGCGAATCTGGGATTTTGCTTATCTGTCCTTCTGCTGCAGAGGCGACCACACTATTTGCAACTTGTGAAAACCAGAACCAACAGTAGCAACCACTAGAAATGCACCGAAATTAATCGGGATAGAACAGTAGAAGAGTATGAAAAACAATTTCCACTTAAATTTCAAACAAATGCGAGTCGGGTATATTTTATTTCGATTTCAGCTCATGTACCCTAAACTGACCAACCTTTTCAGATTAAATTATAGCTTAGCTCATTATAGCTTTTATTTAACTTGGGGAATAAAGTGAATGGTGCTATACATGCAGTTGTGACCAGCAAGTCGATGTCTCCGGAAGCTCGACTCGCCGTTCACAACAGCGTGCTGGTGCCTACACTTATTTACGGAAGTGAAGGTTGGTTATGGCAAAAAAGACATGAAAGTAGGATTAATGCAGTAGAAATGCGTTCTTTGCGGAGTACTTGTGGTGTAACGTTAAATGATAGATTTGAGGAATCAGGTAATAAGACAACTTTGTGTTTTAAAAGAAGATGTAGTGACTAAAATTGAAAAGAGTATGTTAAGATGGTTTGGCCATGTTGAGAGGATGAATGAAAGGCGACTAACGAAATGTATTTACAAGGCAGACGTGAATGGAAACGCCGGGAGGGGACGCCCTAGAAAGACATACATACACCTATACCCATAGGTGATGTTCTTCAGAAAGGCCAAGTGCGCAGTACCCATAATGTGTGCGACTAGATGTATGTGAAGCAAAAGAAGTATGTAAGAATCATAGCAGGTTGCGTTCTGTAATTTCTGCCTACCCCCATGGGAAAAAGGCGTGAGTTTATGTATTATGTGTGTATATATGGATGTAAGTGTGTTCGGGTCAAATCTTGAAACTGAATTTTAAAGCAGTTATCCTCCACCGATTAAGATGAAATTTTGCATACACGTTTAGTTTGGATGACAATGCATGGTTAAGCGTCATTCTAAATCCAATATGGCAGACGGCCCAAGATGGCGGACTAGTTATTTATTGTGCACTGCCATGATATGGGTAACAAATGAAAGGGTTTGCTGAGATGAATACGAAAAAACCTAGGTAGTAAAAAATACAAAAAAATAAAAATAAGTTGTAATTGTAATTTGAGCACATATATACGTAGGATTATAATTAAGTCATCAGTCTTATTGAATCTAGTTCCTGAATTTAGAGGAAACCTTTAAAGAATATCAAGCACACCTACTTTATTTGTACTGAATAACTAATGAGTAATACTTTACGATCGTAAAAGCACTCCCTCTCCCTAACGACTTACTAATCATCAATACATAGAGTCTGGCAAGCAAAAGTAGACACTTGAATTATTTGCAAACTTTTTAGTTTCATGATTAATGTACGAAACAGTGATTCCAGTGATTCTAATGAATCTATGCACTTGGAAATCTAAGATTCAGATTTTGATTATGGTAGTGAATAAACCAAAATTATTATAGAATACTGTTGTTTTTTTTTATTCGGATTGATAGATACATAATAATTATCTAAAGTATTGCCCGCCTAAAGTACTTATAGTATTATTATTCAGACGAAGTAAAATTAATAATACTAAAGTATCAAATTAGGTTATTCCAGGTACCTATTTCATACTAGTTTTGGGGTTGCTATGCTGAGATTTTTAAATTTGCCGCGGTCTTTCAGTCTCTACTTTCGTTTGCCAGACTCTATATATGGGCGCGAAGCCATTAGTCGATTTAATGTTTCTGTTTTATTTTTAATAATGTAACATTCTGTTGACAGCTAATAAGGATTTAATTCGACCATTTCCTTTCTTATTATTTAAATTGTTGCGATATCCGGTTCAATTTATATTAAACTTTAATTCGATCACTTCCTTTATAATTGTTTAAAAATGAAGGGATTTCCGGTTGACTTTTTATAAGGATTTAATTTAACTGTTTCCTATTTATTTCATTAAAATATTTTAACATCCGGTTTTTTTTAAATAAGAATTTACTTTGACATATTCCGTTCTATTTATTTATTTATAAAATTTTCTACCGTCTCAGTAAATATTGTAAGTAGTAGTTTTTGATGTTTCGCGCCTAAACTTTATGTTACCCGCTTAATTTTAATAATTTTTACATCCGCTGTCAACTTTATCCTTGTTATTGTTATTTTAGGTGTATAAAAACCGATGAATTTGTGGAGGAAGCTCACTCTTTCGCTACCATGGCCATGGCATGCCTGGAAGAGATCCCGGAAAGCGATAAGGCCGCCCATTGTATTTGTATTACTTTTAAGTTTCTTTTTATAATGTTATTTTATGGTGTACAATAAAGCATATAATAAATAAATAAAGTATTTCTTTATTCGCTATTTACTCTAACTGTGAACTGTTACTGTGTATGTTGGTGCAAACCAATATTACGTGTGAACACCAATGGCGACCACACGCCGATATATACGTATATCAAATCTAGAAAAGATTCAAATGATAAATGATAAATGATTTTATTTCTGTAAGTTGGTTTGTACAAACACTTTTACATGTCGATCATATTTTTTAAAACTAGATGAGGTCGGCGTTTCCTATCTGACTACTCTGAGAAGAAAGGCCGAAACAAACTCAGAGGTCACAGTCTCTTTTAAAGTCTTGACAAAAACTTCTACCCCTCATTCCACCCCCTTTGTAGGATTTTAAGATAAAAACTATCCTATGCGCTGCCCAGGCACCGCTCCTGCCCTGCCCTTCTTTTTCGCCATGATGGTATCTGGAAATTGGAAATAAGTAAAAGTATCTAAACATACGAGAAGATAGAAAAATATTTGTAACACTTTCAGTAGGAATAATTGCCATAATAACTAGTGTATCTATTTCAGTATTTCTCAAATTCAGCATAAATATAACATGAATAACGTTTATTTTACCCCTCCGTCACGTACTTTACCACTCCGTCACAGTAAATATGTGACATAGTTGTCATGTGACGGAGGGGTAAAAATTTGTTGCAAAGTCGATAACATTTAAAAGTTAACATAGAATATATAATTTACACGTAGGCAATAAAATATTTCTTATAACGTAAGAGTAGACAATAAACACACGGACCGCCTATCACAGCTTTCGGGTGACTGTCGCTCTGTGTCTTGATCGCTGAGGGGAAATCGTACCAAGGGAGGAAGGGGGTCTAAACCTCCAGTCGCAGGCCACAAAGACGAACGGCACAAACGCGTTTTTCGAAAGACAACCCACGTGACAGAATTTACAAAATAAAACATCACGTAGTAGGAGACAAGTATTTGAGATTTTTTAATATTTTATTAAAAGTTATAAAAAATAATGGTTGCTATAACATGATAGGTAATATATTTAGGAGTTATAAGATATTTTTACGTTTTGTGTCGTCATATAATTTTTTCGTAATATTATAGATTATATGCAAGCCGAGATAGCGAGAGACACTGAGATTTTGTATGAAATACACTTCTGTCACGCGGATTTACAACTCTGTAACGTACTTTTTACAAAATATCTCCGAACCAAATTGCATCTAAATCAGTTCAGTGGTTTAAGTATGAAAAGGTAGGCAGATGGACAGAAAAGTGTAGTTTATTATCCCAATAAATAAGATTCTTCAAAAAACCTTTAACACCCCTTAAATCGGCTTTTGGGGTTAGTTTCGAAAAACTAATAATAACAACCTTTACTATTTATTTTGGTTAGTATTTATGCAATGTTTCAAGTTTAGTAACGCATGAAATGAAATTCTTTAGATTACTATTTGTGCCAAGTTTCAAGAATATTACATTTTTCATACAAACTTTGCCACCCTTTTTCACCCCCTTTGGGGTAGAATTTCGGTAAATCATTTCTTGTCGCCTACGTCATATAAAGAACATACCCTCCACGTTTCAGGTCTCTACGATCTGTGGTTTCAGCTGTGCATTGATCCGTCAGTCAGTCATTCAGGACAAATCATTTTATATGTATAGATACTAGTGCAAATGAACTGGCTGTACGTAAAGCTATCTTTCGCAATGTTCTTTCAGTTAGCTTGTCGTCATAAATTGGTTTCCTAGACTTAGATCATTGTACAAAATACAATATGATTCGTATCTTTTAGTTAAAAAACCAGACCATTTTCATAGACAGTTTTAGCGGAAACCGTGGGATTGCCGTTTCTTTTAGCCGTGTTTAAAACCACTAAATAAGATAAACTTTTAGAAAATTTACTTTTGTTTATCTCTAGGAAAAGGTTTATACATTTTTAAGGTCATCATCATAATCAGCCTTTTGATGTGCTCACTGCTGGGTCACACGCCTCCTCTCTGTGAGAGGAAATGGGCCGTAATCCACCACGTGGACCCAGTGCGGGTCGGATGTCACACGTCTTCGAATTTTTGTTTCTAGGACATATCAGTTTCTTCACGATGTTTTCCCTCATCGTTTCGAGAGCAGTGGTGGTGAAATTATTAACACAAAGTAAAGCGCCTATCTGGGGTCGAACCCACGACCTTACAACTTTTAAGTCGCGGCCGACACGGCGTTCCTCAAAAGCAAAAAATTGGAACCCTTATAGGATAATTTCGTTATCTGGTGTCTGTCCGTGTGTCAAGATCTTTTTACCTGGAACGCCTGGAGGTATCAAGTTAAAATCAATACATATAATAAATCTGTAGAAAACTCGTTTTTGTACATTGAAAATATTAAAATAAAAAAGAGCCAGCGTGTTAAAGGATAACCTACAGAACCCAATTCCAGCATTTTTGAAATTTTTGTCTGTTTGTCTGTTTGTTTGTGCACGCATCACGTAAAATGTACGAAGCCAATGTAGATAACTTTTATACATAAACATTATGCATAACTTGACGTATAACTTAGTTTTTGTTTCATCGCACTCTATCAAAAGTCAGATGAATTTAAAGTGTTGAAGAAGTAAAATATCACAACACACGCCATGTCTCTGAACTGTGACACATGCAATTCAGATTCGAGAACTCCGTATTTGATAGATGGCGTTTTGCATTTGACATTATTTTCTGAATGGCGGTGATAATGTTCTCCGCGGCAGAATTACACTTGAAAAAAGTCAAATTTCAAAATTAAAAAAAACCGGCACATTTATCTTGCGAAAACACCCCGATTCAAACAATAAAATGCCTATTACTTTTGAACGGCTGAACCGATTTTATTCAAACATAGCTAAGAACACTCTCGACAAAATCACCTTTCAAACAAAAGAAACTAAATCAATATCGGTTTATCCGTTTAGGCGCTATGATGCCACGCCAGATGCCAGACAGACGCACTGATACTACACAGCAACACACGTGAAACTTATTACACCCCTCTTTTTCGAGCGGGGGTTAAAAAAATTGATGGTAGGAAGGATTAGTAGCAAGTCAATTAAGGCAAGGGTAGGCAGGTAGACAGGGTGTGTCAACTCTATACTTCGAATCAACGTTTTCGTTTCGGTGCATCGTTCTGGAAAGCTACTAGATGGCGGGCAGCAAAACTGTCTTTACTTTTTTAGGGTTCTGTATCCAAAGGGTAAAAACGGGATCCTCCGCGGTCCGTCTATCTGTCTGTCTGTCTGTCTGTCTGTCACCAGGCTGTATCTCATGAACCGTGATAGCTAGACAGATGTAATTTTTACAGATGATGTATTTCTGTTGCCGCTATAAAAACAGAATAAAATAAATATTTAAGTGGGGCTCCCATACAACAAACCCATCATGCGCAAGTTTGACTCGCACTTTGCCGGTTTTTTTTTTTTTATAAATTCGGGTAAGGTATGTAGGGTAGGTAGGTATTGTAGGAAAGGCGTAGTTAGGGTAGGTAAGGCGTAGGTTGGGTAAGTAGGGTAGGTAGGTAAGACTTAGGTTAGGTAAGTAGGGTAGGAAGGTCTCTAAGAAGGGTCTGCTAGGGTCGATGCCTGTCTGGGTCGCGGATAAATTTGAAAAAGAGTTACCGCAGCCCAGGCTCAAGCAACTGAAGGAATACGGGTGGGTTTTAGTCAGTAAAAGTCTGACACGCCGTTCCACGCCTCGAGAAGTCATTGGATGGATTGGATGGAAAGAAATATTCGGTGCTCTGAAGAAAGAAAGAAAGAAAATACATTTATTTAAAAAACTCACAACACAACGGAGACCTATAGCTAGTACCTACCTAGGTACTAGCTATAGGGCTCCCATTGTGTATGAACTTCAGTAATCTAATTATTTTGGTTAATGTAGCTGTTTATACAGAAATTTCGGTGCGCAAATCTGAGCCGCACTAAGCTTGTTTTTAGGGTTCCGTAGCCAAATGGCAAAAAACGGAACCCTTATAGATTCGTCATGTCTGTCTGTCTGTCTGTCTGTCTGTCTGTCTGACTGTCTGTCCGTCCGTATGTCACAGCCACTTTATTCCGAAACTATAAGAACTATGCTGTTGAAACTTGGTAAGTAGATGAATTCTGTGAACCGCATTAAGATTTTTACACAAAAATAAAAATAAAACAATAAATTTTGGGGGTTCCCATACTTGAAACTAAAACTAAAAATATTTTTTTTCATCAGACCCATACGTGTGGGGTATCTATGGATAGGTCTTCAAAAATGATATTGAGGTTTCTAATATTTTTTTTTTCTAAACTGAATAGTTTGCGCGAGAGACTCTGCCAAAGTGGTAAAATGTGTCTCCCCCCCCTGTACCTTCTAAAATAAGAGAATGATAAAACTAAAAAAAATATATGATGTACATTACCATGTAAACTACCAGCGAAAATTGGTTTGAACGAGATCTAGTAAGTAGTTTTTTTTTAATACGTCATAAATCGTAAACCGCAATTTACCAAGTACGGAACCCTTCGTGCGCGAGTCCGACTCGCACTTAGCCGGTTTTTATTTAAAAACACAATAAGTATCATTGTCCCCTTGTGCGTAGAGGATCTGGTAACATATTTATTGATTAAATATATGTCATTTATATTGTGATCGAAACGGTTTCAACTTGATACATTCACTGGAATTCGCCGTTAATTAAATTCCTAAACCACCGGTACATTGTAACACACAAATAAAAATCCATCACAACCTACATCATTATAGAGGGAAATCAAATACAATTTTTTATTTTATTTAAAGCATTTTGAAAAGTTTGCTAGAAGTTTCTATCTATTTTCTCACTAAATAGTCCGAATTTTCTTTTTTGGCCTGAAACAACACAGACTTCTGAAATATATGAGTAAAACAACGTGTAGCTAGTAATTCGGTTTATGCGGAACAGCCATGACAAACCAATATAGTGACAGACCACCGACAAGACAGATCATAAACAATAAGTATAAGGTTACCATACATTACACCTTCACCCTTAATCTAGAACCCCTTACAATTTAACAAGCAATAAAAGGCTTAAGGCTTACATATAAAAAACAAAAGAAACTTATTTTAACTTCTACACCTTCACCATTAATTATACCTGGCTGGCTTATCTATTCGACATTGACGAACGGGACGAGACTGGGGCGGCTCAGGAGAAGGCAAGGAAGGCTGGGTTGTGCTCTGAACCGGCTGTTCTACGCAGTCTTCAAAATATTCTCCTTCCACGTTATCCTGATGTGTGGTCGTTGCGGTTGAGCCTTCACAGCGCGGACCTCCCGGTCTGGGCGCTCCCTGTTCCCGCGTTACCTCAACCGTCTCGGAATTCTCACTGATTGGGCTAGAGGGAGAAGGACAGATTAGTGAACTCCGTATCCGTGACTTCAGCTGATCTACATGTTTGTGGGATTCTCTACCTAAAGCATCTACTACCTTATAATCAGTGGTCCCCATCTTTTCTGCAACCTTTCCAGATATCCATTTATCTTGTCCACGATATTGACGCAGCCAGACCTCATCCCCCGGGCGTAGTTGACGCAACCCACTTGCGCCGTATTTTTGTTGACGCTCCTGAGCGTCTCTAACTCTACTGTCCCTACTTGGTCTTAGGGCGTCGAATTTGGTACGTAACCTGCGGCCGAACATAAGCGACGCTGGTGTTTCACCAGTAGTACAATGTTCTGTATTCCTATAATAAAGAAGAAAATTATTTACAAATAAATTTATATTTAACTTCTCTCTAATTGCCTTTTTAATAGCTCTTTTAACTGTACGAACTGCGTTCTCTGCTGCCCCGTTTGAGGCGGGGTGATATGGTGCTGAAAATATCTGTTCGATCCCGTTTGTACTGAGAAATTGAGAAAATTCATGGCTTGTAAAGGGCGGCCCGTTATCAGAGACTATTTGTCTGGGTAATCCAAAACGTGCAAACACGTCACTTAAAACGCTGATAGTGTGACTAGCCGCTGTACTAGGTACTTGACTAACTTCTAACCATTTTGTTCTGGCATCAACCATTACTAAAAATATCCGCCCCGTGATAGGACCTAAGAAATCAACATGTACACGGGCCCATGGTCTATCTGGCCAAACCCATGGGCTGGGCATATGTCGAGGCGGTGCCTCGCTCTCTGCAGCACAGACACTGCAACCAAGGCACGTTTTTTCAATGTCTTCGTCCATACCCGGCCACCAGACATAGCTCCTAGCGAAAGCTTTAGTTTTCACAATGCCCATATAAGCCTCATGTAAATCCATTAAAACCTTATTCCTACACTCACCCGGTGCGACCACCCTATGGCCCCACATCACACAACCTAACTCCTCGTACAGTTCTTTCTTACGATTAAAAAAAGGTTGGAGCGATTTAATTTCGTTATCAGACGGCCATTCGTCGCGAAGATATGTTAGAACTCGGCCTAGCAACTGGTCTCGGCTCGTCTGTCTTTTAATCTCATTATAATCCAATAACATAGCATTTTGGGCGAAATGTAAATATGATTGTTCCGGAACTTTAATAGATTGTTTAATAGCAGAAAGAGCTGGCAAACGCGATAACCCATCTGCCCCATTCTGCTTTGAAGAAACATACTCAATGTCGTATGTATAGGCAGACAACTTAATAGCCCACCTTTGTAATCGGCTCGCAGCCATTGATGGTATACCCTGTTTAGGCCCAAAAATAGTGACCAATGGCTTGTGGTCCGTGCGTAGTGTAAATCGTCGCCCATATAAATACTGGTGCAATTTTTCTAAGCAGAACACGATAGCCAAAGCCTCCCGCTCGATTTGTGAATAATGCTTCTCAGCCGCGTTAAGCGCGCGCGATACATACACGACAGGACGCTCCTGCTGTCCGTCTGTGCTACTATCATTGAGCTCACCCATCTGACTTAATACGCCCCCTATTCCTCTCGCGCTCGCATCACAAGTTAAAAACAAGGGTTTTTTTGGATCGTAATGAGCAAGGACGTCGGCACTAATCAAAATATTTTTGATTCTCTTAAAAGCTGACTCACACTCATCATTCCATGCCCAAGTAACTCCCTTCTTTAGTAACGTGTACAAAGGTGCCAATATATTGCTCAAGTTTTTAACAAATTTCGCATAATACATTATTGTACCTAAAAAGGCTCTCAAGTCGGTAATATTGTCTGGGCGGGGTATGTTTAATATACCTTCAACCTTTTCAGGGTCCACCTTAATTCCCTCGGCAGAGATAATAAAACCTAAATATTTAACCTCATTAGTAAAGAACTTGCACTTCTTTTGATTTAGTTTCATTCCGTTATGATGTAACCGCTCTAAAACTCTCTCTAAAATAACTAAATGCTCCCTAATATTGGGTGATCCAATAATAATATCATCGAGAAATACTTCTACGTTTGGAATATCGTTCAGAAGATTCGCCATAATTCGTTGGAATATACCAGGGCTTGACGATAAACCGAAAACCAATCTTTTATACTTAAAAAGGCCCTTGTGAGTATTAATAACCGTACAATTATCAGGGTCATCCAATTCAATCTGATTATATGCTTGCGTTAAATCAATTTTTGTAAATATCTTAGAACCATTTAATTTAACCAGCAAGTCGTTTATAAGTGGTAGGGGATATTTGTCCACCAGTAGTACTGGATTTAATGTTATTTTGTAATCAGCACAGATACGGAGTCCACCATCAGCCTTACGAACCGGTACAAGTGGAGTAGCCCAATCTGCGCACTCCACAGGCTCGATGACACCGGCGCGCAGCATGCCGTCTAACTCAACCTCGATGCGCTCGCGGAGCGCGTACGGCACAGGCCGTGCGCGACAGTAAACCGGCGTTGCTCCCTCGCGTAGTCGTAACCGAGCCTTGCCTCCCGTGAACCGGCCCAGTCCCTCCGAAAACAAATCCTTATATCTGCCAAGTAATAAAGTTAATTGGTCATTGCTATTACATGAAACATTGCTATCACATGAAACATTGCTATTTTGGTACAAAGGTATTTTAATGCCTAGTTCCGTAAGCCATTGTCGACCTAATAGCGAGGTGGTACCACCCTCTATTACAAACAATTCCATTTTTTTGGACTTATTTCCATACTTAACCATTGGCCTTATCACCCCTATAGGTTTTGTAATAGTACCATCATAGAATCTAAATACTAAATTAGAATTATTTAAAGGTCTATGGTTAAACAGTTGATCATACTTTTCCTTACTAATACATGATACTAAAGACCCTGTATCAATCTCCATAGGCAGTTGGGTTTGATCCACAAAAATAGTTAAGCTCACCGGTTTGTAGCTGTTCAAACTAAGTTGATACAAATCTTCTACTTCCCAGTCCACCTCGTCAGACAAAGGAAACTCATCCTCCCCTGCCTGGTTCCAGAGATTTGACTGATTGGCTACCTCGCCTGCTGCTTGAACATGTGCCACCATGTTTTTGGTGTCACATCTGTCCTTCGGCTGTCTTCCACCAGAACGCACCGGACAAACCCGACGTAGATGACCTTTCTGTCTACACCTACCGCAGATAAACCGACTGTATCTACAACGTTCTCTCTGGTGATCCGAAGCCCCGCAAGCAGAACAATTGTTTTTTGAATCTTCGACGGTGACCTTCCGTGCCGTCGGTAACCCGCGTGATACATCACGCCCTCGGCGGCCCCCGCTGCCCGACGCCACCACCGCATGCAGCGCTCCAGCCACGTTATCACCGCTACCGCCCGAGTCGCTATTCTTCCCGACTGCTTGTTCCACTGCCGCTGCATCCCTCTCCGCCGATTCCATAGCGCATGAAATTTTCACGGCATTTGCATATTGCAGATTTTCTTCAGTAAACAATCGTTGCCTAATCGACTCGCTTCGCAACCCGCATACTAACTGATCACGTAAATTATCTTCCAATACGGACGTAAATTCGCAAAATTTGGACATTTTCTTCAGTTCTGATATATATTGTAAAATGGATTCACCCGCATTTTGTCTTCGTTGTCGGAAACGGTACCTCTCTGCCATAAATGACGGCTTTGGTTGCAAGTGATCCGTCATAACCTTCACCACCTCCGCATAGGTTTTTGCACTCGGTTTGCTCGGACTTGCTAAGTTGCTAATAAGTTCATAAGCTTCGTCACCCATTGCCGCAATCAAAGTGGGTAACCAAAATTCCTCCTTAACATTGTTGACCTTGAAGAACATTTCCATGCGCTCCACATACATTGTCCAATTTCCCGAACTTACATTAAACTCGGTTAGTTTGCCGATTGACATTTTGGATAATTTTTTTATTTAGTACGCTTCTAATTTTTATCCTCGTCGCCACTGAAATATATGAGTAAAACAACGTGTAGCTAGTAATTCGGTTTATGCGGAACAGCCATGACAAACCAATATAGTGACAGACCACTGACAAGACAGATCATAAACAATAAGTATAAGGTTACCATACATTACAACTTCTAATCAAATAGAGACAGAATTAACTTTTTTCGGACAAACACACGTAGGTAATACCTACTTAAGGATAAAAGAGCAAATAACAATGTAAATACAGCAAAGACCTTATACGTATATGGACAATAGAGACAGATCTGACAGGCAAAAAAAAATTGGGACTTTTTTATTAATTTTCCCTTACGCACGTCGGCGGCCCTCGTGGCCTGGGGGGCCCGTATAATTGATACGGCAGATACGGTGGTAGCTACGCCCCTGGGTCCAGCAGTGAACTTTTTCAGCTGAAATAATAATGACATTGAAAAACGCATCACCTATGTATTGTCTTTGGTAGTATTTTTTTATGTACTGTCTATGTCTCTGTATTTAGGCAGAAACTTTAGAAAAAACTAAAGTCATCATCAGATGCGAATGATTCAATAAATCAGTTTGCCGAAAAAAAGGCAAGGAGAGTGTTTATTTTATTTGAATTGTTTGTAAAAAATTTGGAAAAAGTGACAGATAGATAATTATGATGAATAAATATTTATTTTAATCTTATGCAAACATTTTTTTTTCTTTTGTGAGAAATCCTTACACTTCATAAGGGCCCCCAAACAAATTTTATACGGGGCCCCGGCAAGGCACGCTACGCCACTGGGCTGGACCTATGTCTCACAAAAGCCTCGCTACAGTGACCATCCTGGGCGTCTTGCAACCAGCTTTTTCGTCTTTATGTTACTTTATTTTAGGAAAAACAAATCTACTTCGACGGTGATGGGAAATATTTTAAGGTAGCTGGCATGTCCTAGAACCCAAAATACGAAGACACGAGACAACGACAACCCGCACTGGACCCGCTATCACAGGGAGGAAGTCTGTGTCCTAGCAGTGGAAACATTATAAGCAGTGCAGCGGCATCATATGCTTCTTCAGCTAGGTATGATGGGAGACTCTAAACTCAACCGTCCACTGCTACGAACAGGACGTACTCGGAGAGGTCCTGTGCGTAGCGTGACCGTTGGTCACAGTGGATGATGCCGTGTACAATTTCATAGAAAGCGAAGTTAAGTTGACGACCGTAATTTAGTCGTAGGATGTTGTGCGTGCGTGTGTGCTGCGCCTTAATACAATTTATAGTTTGTTGTTGTAAGTGCTTCTTAGATTCGTATTTATAAACTCATTCACGAAATGAAATCAAAGCTTATAAAGGACATAACACAAACGTGGGCGCATATCAGATCAGTTTTAGAGAAATAACTTGCCGTTTGGCGTTAACGGTCGGTACGGTCTGGCCCAATCTATTAACAGACCATCCACACGTTCCTTTAAAGGAGTCGGAGCTTTATTGATTTAGTCTTAAGTCAGCATTGGACCGGAGTTAATTGTTCTAGTTTTAATTATTTCGTATTTAGTAGAATGGCAGAAGAAAACGTGATGTGCCGACCAGGGTAGGAACACGATGATTTATTGGTTTGATCTATTTGCTATATGGTGAATAGATTAGAGGTTTTAGACAATTGATATTCTACCAACGAAAGCGTTGCCATAGCATAGTCAAAATTGTGTGGGAATGCCAAGCGCTATCGAAATCTTGCGCAACTCCCATTGAGGTAATACGAGTAATGTACTACGCACGCAACTCCTTACATTTTGGCATATCGACCATTGCCATCGTTAATACAATTATACCTAATCTAAAGCTATAAGTAGTTTCAAACCTTGCAACGCAAGCACATTTTTTTAAAAGGCTTTTCACCTATTAGGTATCGAATAAAATATTCAGTGCCTAGATCAAAGAGTATATAAAAATGTTTATTTCTTACTTCTCCGCCGTATTTTGATTTATTTTGTGACGGGATCCAAGACAGTTTAATCATTTCGCCGGGCTTCATCGAGTTTCATTGCTTCGGTGCTTGTCTGGTGTTCGGTAGTGTTGATTCAACTAATCAGGAGTTGCAGTGGTAGAAACAAAACCTATTATTATTCCTATCATGGCATTCTTTTATAGCCAATAGTTAGATTTCGATTCCCCACTTCCGAAAAATAAATCTGCATATGCTTCAAATAAATTGAGTTTCTTTTAAACATGCAGACCATCGAGAAACTAAAAACTAGGCACAAAATAAGAGAACATAAAACAGTATGTTCCAGATAAACTTTGCGATTTATAGACAGACAGACTGACAGACGGATAGACATGAATCGTGAAAAACGCTGTTTCCTGAAGCGCTTTTCTCAGTACTGTCAAATTATTTACGGAAACAACTTCCAATTTTCCAGTCACAAGCAGGTGGTTAATTTTTCACGTGATCAGAGGGTTGGCGTTTTATTCAGCCACAGAAGCAGCATTACCATTTAAGGTTGCAATTCAGCCAGTGTTTTGAGCACTTTAGACAACGATATGGACGAATTTTTGGAATCCCAATGAGTTCTTTTATCTCGTTTCTACTTAATTATTTTAGTAACTCGTTTAAACTATTACCACCACTTAATATTTCATCAATTGCCATCTTGATCTAGTGGTTCCAAGCAAGACTGCCCAGTGTAGAGTCCTTGGTTTATTTCCCAGTTCGGGTAAAGTTTTTCTGTAAGGAATTTTTCAATAGGTAACAAAACAACCCAGAATCTTGATTCATGCCGTTGATGATATTAAGCTAGTCCTCTATATTCAAGGGTCTAATAGCTGTACTGCCACACCTGCTCAATCCCTTGAGAATTAAGGCGTGATGTTATATTATTGCATTTACATAAGTAATTTATTCACAAAACACTTCAATTTTCTATCTACGTTAAGACTTTCACAATCAGTCAATAAAGATTTAATAAAATATTATCTGGTATTGGAAAACTTTTATGGGCAATCAATAGTTTCAACATCTTTTAGTATGTATCCAATTGTATATTTACTATAGACTTTTATTGTAGTATGCAGACATCGTCAAGTGTACGTTGAACTTGAGAAGTTGATAAGAAACGCGATACCTACTAAAATGTTGGCGAAAATACTTGTAGATGTTAATGTTTGCTCCAATCACAATCAAAGACCTTATACTACTTACTACTAGACTGTGCACTATGGCGCAAAAACCGGTCCGAGCGAGAGGGCTCCCGTTGGTAGTGTGTCTCTTTCTAATGAGGTGACCATGACCAAACATAATACGGGACAAATTGATTGTAAAAACAATAATATCCCAATATATGTATTTACGCTACCTAAACCTAACAAATTAATTGAAAAAAAAAAAAATGTTTGTATATTTTTTGGAATCTACGTCACTTACTGAGTCGGTGTCGAGCGTACAGAATTTCGACATCCCATGTTTTTCCATTGGTGTCGTAAGAGGCGACTAAGGGACAAACCAGAGAATGATCAGCAGCGTTCTCTGTGCATTTGTAATAACCATACTGGGATCGCCAACCCGCCTGCAAAGCACTCCCCATGAATAGCACAAATAAAACATAGCCCCTAGTGCCCGGCAGCCTGCCTAACCTCGACTACGGTAGCGGTCTAGGTTACGGTATGGCAAGGGGTGCAAAGAATCCCGGACGAGATCCGGCTACCCCAACAAATACTGACGACAGGACATGGCAACGTACAACACGCGCACACTCCGGACTCCGGACCGACGATAAGATGACCGAACTCGAAGAGGAATTGAGCAGTTTACGATGGTGTATTCGGGGAGGACTCGATAATCCTCAAATCCCAAGTCTGCATAAGTCTTATTCTTCAAGACCCAAAAAAAAACTCTCTGATCTTACTCTCAAGCTCATGAAGGAGAGGCGTTAGATGATCCTGCAGTCTTCAGACGATGCTTTGTAATACCCCAAAGGATCTCAATAATTTCACATATTGTCCAGTTGAGTAGACAGTTGAGAAACAAAACTACACCAATTTTATTCCACTAGGAATCAATTTGCGAATAATATTAACAGCCGCTGAATTTTACTCGAACAAAACCCGCCAAAAACGCCGCAAACCTGGTGGTCATTTTTTTTTTTTGTTCGCCCTTTTTTTTAACATTCTTTAGTATGCATTAGAATACGGACGTAACAGATTCTAATGGTTTTTGGAGTATTTGGCAGCAAATTGTATCGAGACAGCCTTCCCAGTAAGCTTTGCGGAGGTAGTCAATACTACAATAAAATTCTCCGCTCCACTATCCTGAGATCGCTTCTGTCAATGATTTCACATATTGTCCAGTTGCGTAGACAGTTGAGACTCAAAACTACACCAATTTTATATCACAATATCCACTAGGAATCAATTTGC
Source organism: Orthosia gothica (assembly GCA_949775005.1). Taxonomy (NCBI): domain Eukaryota; kingdom Metazoa; phylum Arthropoda; class Insecta; order Lepidoptera; family Noctuidae; genus Orthosia; species Orthosia gothica. Next base: position 6,170,250 of record OX459045.1, read on the forward strand.
AAATAATATTAACAGCCGCTCATCTTCACTCGAAAAAAGCCCGCTAAAAACTCCAACCTGGTGGTCTTACATTTAGTATTACCAGGCCCAAACATTTAAAAGTACTACTCTTACTCAGTATTAATGAATTATTTTTAAATACAATGAATTGATGAATTAAAGGAACTGTAAAAATATTTAAATACGCTTCAAAGTTTCATAGACTTTGAAACGTATTTAAATATATTTTTTATTCGTTCGTTTTGGTATTACATAAAAAAGAAAATATAAAATTTTCTACCATTTCTACCAAACCCAATGATTAGTTGAGCTGGCAAGATGTCAGACAAGGACACACTACCAGCGGGCACCCTCTCGCTCAGGACCGCTTTTGGTTAGCTACCGCTTATAAGGAAATAGCTAACCTAGGCGTATGATAATAGATTTCATTTTAGCTAAACAAAAATTTTTGGTGCACAGTCAAGTAGTAAGAAATACGTATAAGGTCTTTGATCACAATCAAGTTCACAGATAACATTATTAAGGCAGATCAAATAGGTATTCGAATACTTAGGTTCAAAGCACACATTTCTATGTACAACAAAATACATACATTCCTATAAAGAGAAATAAAACTTTTTTATAAAAAAATACAACTGACTTCCAATTAAAAACTATACAAAGTAAAAAATAACTTCAATTTCGGAAGTCGGTGTTCCTGTTTTGGTTTCTTCGTTTTTTGACACCGACTGCCGAAATTGAAGTTATTTTCACTTTGTAGTGTTTTTTTATGGAAGTGGTTTTTTTTTTTATTGGTAAAAAATGGACAAGTTCTGATACTAAAATAGATTACCCGAATAACATGTAATTTGAACTTAACCGATGAAATGTAAGTGTACCTTGGTGAACTGTTCAAAATCAAAATCAAAATCAATCATTTTTATTTCACATAGGCCTACATGGGCACTTATAAAACGTCGACAATGTGCACGGTTCGGGTTGGTCGATTCCTATGGAGAAGAACCGGCAAGAAACTCCATGGTTACTCTTTTAAAAAATTGTTTGTTTTTACAATATTTCCATGTTACAGCAGTACATAGATGGGGGGACAACGCAGGCCCGATAATAAGTCGTAAGAAACTTAAACAAGAAGTGATTATATAATAAATAAACAAAAGATTAAAAAAAAGTAAAACGAGATAAAATGTTAACAATCTAGAAGGCCTACAATGTTCACACATTTACAAACCAATCGGTAAAATAATCTATACAAAGTATAACAAGACTAAATTTAACATGTGGCACAAATGTTGTTATCAGTGCTGTAACTATTCTTAGCAAAGGGCTATAACGATAATTGAAAACCATTGTAAAAAGTCTTATTAAATGAAGAAAAATTAGATTGAGAATATTAAGAGACATCCACATATTTGTGCCGTTTATGAGTTACCAGGGAAGCCGCATGTGCAGAAGGAGCTAAAACCAAATATTTTTATCTTCAACGTAGTCCTTGATTTTATAATATGCTTTTTTAATAAGGACACGTTTGATGTGATTTTTGAACTTTCCGTCGGTCAGTTCTATAACTGACTTTGGCAACTTGTTATAAAAGCGACTTGTTCACATCTGCGTACCCGTTTAAAATGTACCGGCGTGATGGAATGTTATGAAATGGTGTAAATAATAAACAGACATGCGATTGCAGCAATCCCGAGAGGTTTGCCATCATTTATTGAAGAGTTCTGTTGTATATCGCTGAAATTTTTCATCATATCTACAACCAAATTTAAATGATGGTCCCATTCGTTGGTATTTCGGAATAAACTTTTTTTTGGACCATGTTTTTTTTTCATGTCCGTAATAATATATGACGAAGTTATGCCCGAACAAACATAAAAAATATAAACATCCGAATTGAGAACCTCCTCCTTTTTGAGAATTTGGTTTAAAAAGACGAGCCATTGGTTTGCTCGCAGTCGCATGAACTCAGCAAACCTTCGCAAACCAATGCGACAAAAAGTCTCACGGACGGAGACCATGTCAAAATCCTTAGCCAAATCCATGAAGATGACGATGACCTTGTTGTTTCTATCAAGATTGTTTGAAACAAAGTCTGTCAGTTGGTGGATGGCGTTGCGGCGGCGGGTCGATCGGTCCGTCCGGAAACCGAATTGTTGGGGTGAAAGGAGATCATGCTTTTCGAGACAATCAACTAGACGTTTGTTCATTCTCTCCAAGATCCAAGAAGTAGTGCCATGGAGTGCGGATGAGACTCTAATGGTAGAAGGGAGGAAGAGAGATCATCCACACTAAGATGACAGTTGTGGCAAGATTCTTTCCTATGTTCACGAAGAATGAGTTGATTTAATTTGTTGAATGTATGGGGTTTTGGTAATCAATTAGCTGCAGGGACTCTTTTTTCGTTTTAGATGTTTGTGTGATTTTTTTTAATTGCATTCCATAATTTTTTGTTAGTTAACTTAGCCGCGGATTCAATTTCTGATTTTTCGTGTCGGTTTTTTTATTTCCTTAGTAGCTCATTGCAAAAGTTTCTGTACCTTTTGTATGTTATAGCAATGTGTAGATTGTCAGTGTTATTGTTGGCCTTTTTATGTAGGTTATCCCTATTCCTCATACATCTCAGCAATCCTCTAGTGATCCACGGTTTGGATACTTTTTTGCAAGGTTTTGAGTGTTTGTGTGTTTTCGCGAATTAACTCACTATGGCTTCTGGAAAAGACGGTGACGGCCGTGTTAACGTTTTTAGCAGAATACATATCAGAAAAAACTATTTTTAAGACATCAGCTTCAACTTTATTATAATTTATTCGTTTCGTTACTTTACTTGAACTAACCAGTGGTTTAGTTAATTCCAGAAAAAGAATAACTGTGTCGTGATCTGTAATGGAAGTCTCAGCCATGTAGGAGAACGCCAGGAGTCTCGTCTTTAAGATGATGTGGTTGAGGCATGTTTTGCCATGGGTCGGAATGGTATGAGCTGGCAACATCCCGTATGATGCCAGAAGGTTTAAGTACGTTAGGCTGTTTGAGTCCGAGCTATTCTCCGAAATATCAACATTAACATCTACCCACTAAGACAATATTAGTAAAATTAGATAGACTTTTCATGTAAAGATCGAGAGATAGAACACAGTTATTTATGTTTTTGTACCCAGGAGGACGATACAATGCTAAGACTACTGTATTCATGTTAATTGTGTTAGTAAGGCAATTGCAGTCGGCTATCGAGGGTACGACTACAGAAATATTGGAGCTGTTTTTGTAATAAACTACAACGCCTTAGTTCTGGGTTTTGTTGTTTATTGTTTGGAAATGATTATAGCCATCTATAGTAGAGATGTAGTGTGTACAGGGCAACTATCACTTTGTTAGTAGTCCAATAATAGTTCCGGGTTCTACGCTTAAATGACAATTTAATCTCAGCTTTTTTGATGTCAAGGGGAAGCACGTTCCAGAGTTTTATAGTTGAGACAGTGTCAGAATTAGATGAAAACCCACTGCTTTATCTACTTTTGAAAACAGTTACTACCCAAAAAGTCTTCTAACTCCAATATTCCGAACCATCAAATACAAATCTTTAAAAAAGCTTATTGGCCACACAAGTAAATACGATTACGTATTTACTTGTGTGGCCAATAAGCTTTTTGTTTGGCTTTCGTCGAAACTTTAAGGCTCCAGAGGACGTAATTTCAACTCCAACTTCTGCGTTCCAACGACAATTGCACGCCAATTGCACACCGAATGCAATCGAACTGCAGGGTTGGTTTGCAGTTTTATTGCAGTCGTACCAACTGCAAATTGGCAATCGGAGTGCAGTTGAAATGCAGTCCGTCTGTCTACAGCCTTACGCTTACACATGCCATCGTAAAACTAAAACAATTTTGGCAAACAGCCGTTGGCATGATACCCCAAAGTGACCCTTAACTTATTTGTATTCTTAAGACGGAATAACAATTTGTTTCAAAAACATTCGTCTAAGTTTGTGTGCTTTTCTTTATTAATTTTAATATTTTTTTGGTACAAAAATGCCGAAAGTTTTTGCAGAACTTTATTTTCTTGGGTCCCGAAGTATAAGCGTGCGGGTAAGACAGTAAGACAATAGCAAACTAACAGAGCAACAACGAATAAACATGTTCTGACAACGAAAGTTTTCTTGCAGATGGCATGAGTTTACCACGAAAACTGTACCGCAATATGAAAGCCACCACACCCCGTTCGCTCCAGACAGTAGGAAGATACGTGACATGCATTTGTTTGTTTCCTTGCTCTATTACTTTTTAGACTAAATAATCATACAAATATAGCGTATTTTAGCCTAACAAGGTGGCTTTCGGACAGCTATTCGATTAATTCTGTAGCACGGTGTAATTCTGTAGTACAGGCCCTAGGAGCGAAACCGCGTTAAGGATGTGAAACTTTCATGAGATACGCAGATTTTTTTAATCGAAAAACCAATCATACCTCACCTATATTTCTGGGAATACGACCAACCAACGCCAACTATGGATAAAAAGATATATTTCATTCTACTTAACCCAAACCGATATATATATAATCGATATCATAACGGTAGTATTCCTCGTTAGCGTCAGAATGGCTGGTTGTCTAAGACAAGCGGCTCTGAAAGTATATTCAAGAATTGCTACCCAATTGCATATATTTGCTACATTTCTTCAATAATTGCTACTTATGATAGATTCAGAGAAATATGAATCTTTTTTTGACCAGCCATTCTGACGTCAGGATGGCTGGTCACCTCCGTGTTCAGCATGAAGGCAAACAAAGGTGACTGTACAATAAAACACCCACTGTTATTTGAAATAAAGACTGCGAACTGCATTGAAAACATCTAAATGGAACATTACCTATTGATTTAATTTCCCTTTCTAATTGACTACCACGATATTCGTCAGTCCCATGAAAAATAATGTTTTTAAAATGATACAAAATATATTCTAATATTTATTATTTATTTAATTTAATTTATTCAGACAACAATTGAGTCCATTTTGTTAGTAAAAATACCTTATAACTAGTGTTAGTATTACACAAACAAGGATAAAAAATAATAAAAAACAAAACAAATAGAGCAGGTGACCGAGGCAGAATGTGCAGAGAACGATAAGGCGAGGAAAAAGCTACCTGACCATACTCCCCACATAGTGTCTCAGAAAAGGGGAGTGAGGGCTCTCTACTACTGTTTTCAGGATGCTGTTGTCACCGCCCCGTGTTCTACGCATCAGTGATGCGACTTTCTTACGAATTACCGCATGGAATCCGTCAGTTCGGTTCTGAGCAAACATCTCTGATGCGCTACAGAAACGGGGCAGTCTCAACAACATCCTAAAAACATTATTATACTGGACGCGTAAAACATCTAGCGATCTTTTGGTGTAGCAGACCCACAGACCCCCCGCGTAAAGACCTTGACAAAACGCCTTAAACAAGGTGATTTTGACTTGGTCCGTACACCGCGAGAATCTACGGGCCAACATGTTACCTCGGACCGCTAGTGCCCTACGTTCCCTTTCAATGTCTACATCATCTTTAAGGTCGTCGGCAAGTATGTGCCCCAAGTACTTGAATTGGTGGACTCTATTTATGCTTGCACCATTTAGGGAAAAGCTAGGTTCATAATGATTCGGGCACTTAACGGCGGCCCTAAAAACCATGTATTCACATTTACGGACATTGTACACAAGGCCGTGCAAGGCAGCATATTTCTCGCAGACCTTCAGCATCTCTCCGATAGATCCCTCAGTCGGGCCCAGCAGCACCATGTCGTCCGCGTAGCTGATGCTGTTTATACTAACACCACCAACCCGGCAGCCGACACGCATGCTACTGAGCTCAACCAAGAGATCATTAACATAAAGGTTGAAGAGCCGTGGAGACGTCAACCCCCCCTGCCGCACACCGCACTCCAACCCATATGATTCAGAGAATGTTCCGGCCCACTTTACACAATTGGTTTGGTTCGCATACCAATACTGCATGAGCTTAATAACTGGAGCCGGTACATTCCTGCCACCCAGCTTTCTCCAGAGCACATCATATGACACCAGGTCGAAGGCTCTGGAGAGATCCAGGAAGCAGGCATACACCGGCGTTTTTCGGTCTGTGTAATATTGGACAGTATTCTTCAAGACTCAGCACAGCACTCTCGGTTGAAAGTTTAGGTTGAAAACCAAACTGCGCATCGTGCAAACACAGATACTTTTTCAGGCACAAATCAAGTACACTGTCCAATATTTTAGCCGCTGTGGTTGCAAGGGAGATTGGACGGTAGTTTCCCTTATCCGAGATATCCCCTGTCCTGTTTTTCACTACAGGTACTACAATAGTTTGCATCAGCTTAGCAGGTAAATGAGAGTGACTGATGCACATTGTGTAAAACAAGGACAGGACCCTCGGCAGGTGAACTCCCGCATATTTGAAATGCTCGATGCTGAGCCCATCGTGGCCGGGCGATTTACCTCTGCTCATGCCTTGAATGACGGATCTGACTTGTTTAGCCGAAAGAAAAGTGAGTGGCTCCGCCCCCCCACTGTCAGACTCAGCATCGGCCACTTCAACCGACGGGCCCAGTGGAGACTGCACTTTAAAATGTTTCATAAACATATTTGCTATCTCCACCGGGTCTTTGGCCCCTCCTACACTCACCGGTAGACCAGGCCCAGTATCCAACTTACGTGTCGATTTCCAAAATTTACTAAAATTTTTCGTGGCTCTGTGCTTGGCTATAATGTCCATTTTGACCTGCTCTTCGTTTTTTTGGCACCATTTCAGGCGACCCTTGAAGACTTTACGGGTCTTACACATCTCATCGAAAACTACTCCACTATTTGGTCTCTTTTGTCTAACCCATTCTTTGAACTTAAGCCTGGCCTCACGGTGAGCGTTACGAACATGACTGTTCCATCCGCAAACCACTTTGCCTCTCCTTGGCCTGCTCCCTCCTACCAAATATGTTTGCTCGGCAGCGTCACATAAAATACTTATAATTTCACCGTATAGGTCGTCTAGGATATGTTTATGTTCAACAGAGCTGCATAACCCACGGCCACATTCTGAGAATTCAGGTGGAAAATCAATGTTACGTAACCTACCATTACATGAATCCTTGTATAATTTAATCTGAGATTCATCCCTTACACCCCAAATGACTCTAGAGCGCGGCGTTTTCTGTGTTATTATTTTAGATCGCACTATATTCAGGTCACACTCAACGTACAATGGTAAGTGATCTGACATAAATACGTCTTCTATTATTCCTATATTTACAATAGTTTGCCAAGCTGACCGCGACACAACACAGTGATCTAGCCACCTTCTACAGCCGTGGGCTTCGCTCACAAAAGTGTAACTATCAGTCACGAAACCCAGTTTTTCTATATCAGCACAGATCCATGCTTGGTCATTGCAGAAATTGTTTAATTCCCTAAAAAACAATTCATGAGGATGTGCATTAAAATCACCTAATACGAAAATACTTTCAATCTCTGCACTCGCAACAATTGCACTGATCTCACCTAGAACTTCCGCAAACAAAGGCAAGTTTTCGGTTGAGTCTGTTGGCATATAAACAGAGATGACAATAATCGAACGATCACCGACAGTAGCACTGATAGCAGCGAGACGCGAGCTAGTGCACTCTAATATTGTAACATCGTTAAAAATGCCCTTTCTCCAGAGAATAGCCACTCCGCCATATGGTCTTCCTATCAGTAAACCCGCAGATGTATCTACAGCTGACCTACCCGTGTATTCAAATTTATCACTGATGGTACCCAGGAAAGGAATATCATGGGGAAGAAGCCATGTCTCCTGAAGGGCTATAATGTCTGACATTTCACAGATTTCCCTAACACTATCCACTGACCGCTTAACAGATTTGCAGTTGAAACTAGTAAATTTACAATGTTTGTTTTGATTACAGTTCATAATGAAGTCCAATAGTAACTATTACTTAGTCTACCGACTTTCGGTACATAAAACGCACGAAACGTCTAAAAGTTATGCCATTCGGCCACAAGTCACCTTTTAGAAACAAATCTAACTTGTTTTGAGAGACTAACAGTTTATACGCGTTATATTTCTTTGGGACTTTCATATTTATCATTTTTAAGGTGACACTTTCACTAGTTTTTTCTTTTATGTAACTTATTATGTCTCGCTCACTCGTTTCAGTACTTACATTTGAGATAAACAAAGGCACTTTAATATCTGCTGCTTTAAATTTACCGTCCGGCAAAGTGGCCGCACATCCTTTTTGACCGATTAATTTATATCGTTTTGGGTGTTTTCTTTGAACTACAGTCCATTCCGAATCTGCATCTCGCATAGGCATACCATCTTCATCCATTTGTTGCCCACTCATTTTGTTTGCATACAACGTTGTAACTGGAGCCGACGATCGATTGACACTGGTAGCAGTCCCCACCTTTGCGTGAGCGCAGGTAGCCGGCGTGGGCGGGCTAACCGGTTTTGACGAAACCGCGGTGCTCGCAGTGGCCTCCACGCGCCTCATTTTTATCTCTGTCTCGCTCGGTGACTCCCGGTCGCAATGTCCTTGAGTCAGTTGACATCCACTCTCGCTCGCACTATTCGAAACCACAGTTGCTGGCGGCGCCTCCACGTGCCCTTGAATCCCCGTCGCATCGTATTGTTTGCGAAGGAAAGAGACGAAATCGTCGTCGCCGTTGCTAATCACTGATGAGTGACTCACCGATGACTGGCGATTTTTGCCACCAGAATCAGCTGTTTCTTTCGTTATTTTTATAGGAACATATTGCAAACCTATGGGACCACTATCAAGTGGACTAGTTTGTAAGCAAGCCCCTCTTCTTCTGTTTACATTGGTTGAAAAATTATCCAATATTGATGCATGTTTCATGTTATTCACCTCGCGTTTAAGTAGATCAAACTTATCAACCGTTACTACTTTTTCTTCCAATGCACTTAGTTGATTTTGCATCTTGAGAATATCCTTTAACAACCTGGTCACATCTACGTGGTCAAAAGTAACCGGTGGAAGCTTATGTAACTCCTTAGCGACGAATATAGGAAACTCATCAGGGTTCGTTGTCTTCATAAGACTGATTATGTCTTCTAGTTCTCGCAGCATTTTTTTCTTCCCTTCTTTTCGTCGTATAGGCATCTTTTTCGCATTGGGTAGCGAATCAAAAAGCAACGACTTAGCTTTCTTCACATCTTCGGCCGAAAAAGCAGTAGTACACAGTTGATGAATACTCTGTTCGTCCATAAAACCGAGAACATTGTTAAGAAATGCCAATACTTCATTAATAACAACATTACAGTTCACACACTTGACTATAACCGAAGTCATTGTCCTCTCCGCGAGTCACTGGTCAAAGGTTAGGCGCGTCTGTACTACGTCGCGTGCGCACAGAGACTGATGATAGAATAAAGATACCAGGCCCCTCAGAAAGTATTGCGAAAAAAAGTTTTTATATATGGGAGACTGGCCAGTTATAATGTTTTTCGAAAATATGATTATTTATAAGTAAAAATAAGTAAGTTCCAATTTCAAAATTTCCCTCCACATTTTTTGCGAGTTAATTCAAAGTATTGTGTCTCACTGAAATATGGATCTGCGCCGGGAACATTTTAGAGCTATGATTTTATACGATTTCAAGTGTCGCCTGAAACCGGATGAATCGTACGATAGACTTCAAATGGCATTCATGGATGAAGGCCCTTCCAAGGCAACCGTGTATCGTTGGTATAACGAATTCAAGCGCGGTCGACCAACTTTGGGGGATGACGAAAGAAGCGGTCGCCCTTTGACGGCTGTTACCGAAGAAAACGTGCTAGCAGTGAAAAATTTAATCCAAGACAATAGGCGAATTACATATCAGGAGATTCAACACATATTGAAGATTGGATCGGGAAGCGTTCACGAGATTCTACACAGCCATCTTCGCGTGAGGAGGATAGTATCACGCTGGGTGCCGCACAACCTCACCGATGCTCAGAAGCAGGCCCGGGTGGAATGGTGCCGTGATATGCTTAACAAATTTGAAGCAGGCTCGTCTCGGCGTGTTTACGACATCGTTACAGGTGATGAGTCCTGGATTTATCAATACGACCCAGAAACCAAGCGCCAGTCGACTGTTTGGGTGTTTCAAAATGAGCCAACGCCTACCAAAGTGAAGCGATCTAGAAGCGGGGGTAAGATTTTGATCGCTAGCTTTTTTAATTTGACTGGCCACTTGGTATCAATTCCCTTACGGGATCAAAGAAGCATTAATGCCGAATGGTATACTACCAAATGTTTGCCAGAAGTTTTCTCTGTTATAAGCAACAAGCGACCAAACACAGGGCTCCGCGGGCTACTGCTCCACCACGACAATGCACCTGCGCACACCGCACTCAAAACGAGGGACTTCCTGGACAGCACGCCAGTCAAACTCCTGGGTCACCCTCCTTACAGCCCTGATCTAGCACCGTGTGACTTCTTTTTATTCCCAAAAATAAAAAATCGGCTCAAAGGGATACAATTTTCGTCGCCGGAAGATGCGCTGGCTGCGTTCGAGCAGGCTGTAAACGAGGTGTCTGCGGCGGACTGGAAAAAGTGTTTTGAAAACTGGTTTAGGCGCATGAATCTTTGTATAGAGGCTGGTGGAAAGTACTTTGAAAAGATTTAATAAAAATATATGTACGTATAGAACAATTTTTTTTAGTTTCGCAAAACTTTCTGAGTGTCCCACGTATGTTTCTTGGAACACCGCCGATATTATTTTGTAAAACATAGTAATCTTTCCATAATTTCTTCTTTGGGTAATAAATATATAGGTTTTATTTCTTGGTATTCCTCTTTTGATGTGAAACAGCCTTTTTCCACGATTAGAGGATCAGCTTACAGTAAAACATCTGGCTTATCGTATGATTTTGTAAGTTTATCTAAAGATTGAAACCTGAACTTTGACAGTAGGATGTTCTGCTAATAGGACGATTAGCTAATAGGTCATTTGAGAGTATGACGTTCTGCTCATAGGTGGTTTTGCGAATAGGATGGATGGATAAGGAGTCGAAGATTAGTCATAAGTCTAAAACAACTAAAACCTATTCAAATTACAAAATGTGAACTAACGAAACCTATAATAATAAACTTGACGGCACGGTTGGCGATTAACTGCCGCGCTGCGTGTCGCGGGTTCGTTTCCTGCACGGCACAAAATCTTTATATGGCTACAGAGAGTTTTTCCGGATCTAGCTGTTGGTGTATGTGAGATTAAATGTTTGTAAACGTTTTCACGATTAGGAGGAATACCTAGTAAAGGATAAACTTTAAAAATATAAAATCATCTACTATCCCGCTGCTCTTTTTTAAGTATTTTGCTATTCTTCTCAGCATTTCGATAGCAACTACAAAAGTTATTCCTATTTTACCTATGTAGTCTTCCTTATTATTGTCATAATTAGCTGAGTGGTTTCTTATTCATTACTTTTTATATACTTTATGGTTCAATAATTCTGCGCCCGGATTTATCAATATTTGTTTGTGTGTGACGGAAATTAACCTAGGTATTTCCAGTGGAACCTAATTTAACACGTTAACCATCAAAGTTAAGGCTTATATTGGCCTAAATTGTTGCATTAGCCACGAGGCATGCAACAATGTTGCCTAATAACGTAAGATATTTGTTTTACGTGAACGTGAGCAAAATTTTTGCACTACACATTTTCTTTTTAAAATATGTCATTACTACCTGGAAGTTAATTTAGAAATTTCAATTCAGTCCACGTCTTTTAAAGACACACACAATTTTAAAGAAAGTTTTTAATATATTTTTCATATACCTTGTGAGTTTCAACGACGAAGGTTTCAGCTGGGGATGTTGCGGAAATTACCTACTCCCACTTTCTTTGAACTGCAGTGAAATTATGATACACGTGTGCGAATTACATCAAGAGTGAATAGGTAACTTCTAGACAAGCGTGCTACACCGTCGACCACATCATCGCTTACCATCAAGTGAGATAGAGGTCAAGCGCGAGCCTATAACGAAAACAAAAAAAAACGTGGTTGACAAAATAAATGAGTAAAAAATTCGAAAACCATGAATATGTAATGTGAATATGTAAGTTTGAATCGATTTTTCTATGTACCTATAGAAAAATCGATTCAAACTTATTTGCTGTTGATATATGACCGTGAGCTATTTCGATGTATGGAAACAATAGTTTTTCAACAGCAAAGTTAATTTTGTCCCTAAATCCATTTTATCATCTACCCCAACAATCACCGACGCCTGGTCGTTGGTTGGTAGATGATATACCTGGCAACGTACAACACGCGCACACTTCTGACCGATGAGAAGATCACCGAGCTCGAAGAGGAATTGAGCAGGTTGCGATGGAGTATTATAGGGTTATCTGAAATCCGAAGAAAGGGGGAGGACTCGATAATCCTCAAATTCGGTAACCTGCTCTATTTCCGGGAGGGTGACCGGCAGTCCCAGGGTGGTGTCGGGTTTATCGTCCACAAGTCCCTTGTGAACGATGTGGTGAATATCGAGAGTGTGTCGACCAGGGTGGCGTACCTTATACTCAGAATATCCTCTAGATATTCGCTGAAGGTCATACAGGTCTACGCCCCAACCTCGGCACACCCCGACGAAGAGGTAGAGACCATGTATGAGGATATCTCCAGAGCCATGCATGGTTTCAAAACTCACTTCACCGTTGTCATACGGAACGTGACGGAACCACTGGGGTCACCTACTGGCCAGTTTTATGGAGAAGAAGGGCCTCTATATGATGAACTCCTTCTTCAAAAAGTGTGAACACAGGAAGTGGACCTAGCAGAGCCCGATGAGATCAACTTCATCATGTCAACCAAGAAGCAAATGTTCAATGATGTCTCTGTGATCAATTCTGTAAAAACCGGGAGCGATCACCGCATGGTAAGAGGCACATTGAACATTAATATTAAGCTTGAAAGATCTCGACTGATGAAGTCCACGCTCCGTCCAGGACAGATCCAGGTCCAAAACCCCGAGAGCTTTCAGCTCGAACTCCAGAATCGTTTCGAGTGCCTAGGGAGCTCCGTGGACGAATACAGCGACGTTTTTCAAGATCCGTCGTACAGATGGAAACAAAAAGCTCTCTGATCATACCCTCAAGCTTATGAAGGAGAGACGTGAGATGATTCTGCAGTCTTCAGATGAGGCGTGCCAATACCGGCGGATCAATAGACAGATTTCTAAATCCTTGAAAAGAGACCTCCGCCGCTTTTATACCGAGCGTATTAAAGACGCGATTGAGTGAAATAAAGGCTCTAAGGTTTTTTCAAGTGATCTGGCTATTGGGCAGAGCCAGCTCACGAAACTGAAGACCGACAATGGCAGGATCGTATCCGCCAAACCGGAGCTTCTGAGGGAGATCGAGACATTCTATGGACAGTTGTACACATCAATCAGCAAACCCGTTGCGAGTCTCGCAAACGACCCAAGAGCTAGATAGACCCGACACTATACCGAAGATATCCCGGACGTCAGCCTTTACGAGATAAGGATGGCTCTGAAACAGCTTAAAAACAACAAGGCGCCGGGTGATGACGGAGTCACGGCTGAACTCCTGAAGGCGGGTGGAAAACCGGTCCTCAAGGCCCTTCAGAAGCTGTTTCAATCCGTCATACTCGAGGGCAAAACGCCACAGGCATGGTGCAGGGGTGTGGTGGTACTCTTCTTCAAGAAGGGCGAATGCCCAGCTAAAGAACTATAGGCCCATCTCACTTCTTAGCCATGTCTACAAGTTGTTTTCAAGAGTCATCACGAATCGTCTCGCACGCAGTTTTGACGATTTCCAGCCTCCCGAACAAGCCGGATTCTGAAAAGGCTTTAGCACCGTAGACCATATACATACGCTGCGGCAGGTTACACAGAAGCCCGAAGAGTATAACCTGCTTCTCTGTTTAGCGTTTGTGGACAGTGGACAACGAGAAAGCCTTCGATTCGATCGAGACTTGGGCTGTACTGCAGTCTCTCCAACGGTGCCAGATCGACAACCGGTACATTGAGGTGTTGAAGTGTCTGTACAAAAACGCCACCATGTCACTCCGTCTTCAGGATCAGACCTCGAAACCAATCCTTCTCCAGCGCGGCGTGAGACAGGGAGACGTCATTTCTCCGGAACTGTTCACTGCTGCGCTGGAGGACGTCTTTAAGGTTCTGGACTGGAAGGGGCTTGGCATCAACATTAATGGCGAGTACATCACTCAACTTCGGTTTGCCGACGATATAGTGGTCATGGCTGAGACCATGGAGAGACTCAGTAAAATGCTCGATGACCTCAGTATAGCTTCCGAAAGAGTGGGTCTTAAAATGAACATGGACAAAATCAAGCTCATGGGCATTCGCCCATGTAACACCCACTCCTATCAAGATCAGAGACTCTACACTCGAAGTTGTAGACGATTATGTCTACCTGGGACAAATGGTCCAGTTGGGTAGGTCCAACTTCGAGAATGTGGTCAACCGTTGAATCCGACTCGGCTGGGCGGCGTTCGGGAAGTTGCGTGGTATCTTCTCGTCCAATTTACCGCAGTGTCTCAAGACAAAAGTCTATGACCAGTGTGTGTTGTCAGTGATCACCTATGGGACCGAGACGTGGTCGCTCACAATGGGCCTTATCAGAAAGCTCAAAGTCACCCAAAGGGCAATGGAGAGGGCTATGCTCGGCATTTCCTTGCGTGATCATGTCAGAAATGATGATATCTGCAGGAGAACTAAAGTTGCCGACATAACCCGAAGAATTGCCAAACTTAAGTGGCAGTACATGGCTCGCAGAACGGATGGCCGATGGGGCCGAAAAGTTCTGGAATGGTGACCGTGAACCCGGAAGACGATGTGTTGGAAGGCCTCCCACTAGGTGGACCGATGACCTGGTTAAGGTTGCGGGAAGGTGCTGGATGCGAGACGCACGGGATCGGTCAATGTGCTGACGCCTGGGGGAGGCCTATGTCCAGCAGTGAACGTCTTTCAGCTGAAATGATGATGATGATGATGAATATGTGTGGGTAATGTTTAGACAAGCAATTCCAAATAAACAACACTCAACAATAATACAATGTAATAAAAACTATTTTGTTTACACAAGGAAAAAACATGGCGGCGGAGTCTCAAAAACTACAGACCAATAGGTCTGAAAAAAAATATTGTGAATTTTTCTTTCGTTCGCTTTTAGTGATGGTTTACTAAAATGTTATTAAAGTCGGTGAAACATAATTCGATTAAACGAATGATACAGCCAGAAAGTGTTGCAAGTGAAGATTTTACGTCAAAAACCACCGTCCAATCGGACCTGTAAGTTATATCCAGGGCCATAACACGTTTCGCGACAACTTGGGGCCATAACACGCGACGGAGGTTAATAGCGGCTCAGAACCCACTTGGGTCACGGTCCGTGGACAAACGATTATAGACCTAACACTCGCTACAGAAAACGCGACAAACCTTATCACAAACTGGCACGTATCGGACGAGCCGTCTTGCTCAGACCACAGAAGAATCCTCTTTACACTAACTACAAACACTAAAAAACTCGCACCGAGGCGAAACCCGAGGCGTACCAATGTGCCCGGGTATAAAAACCTTCTGGCCTCGCTTTTAGCTGGACATCTAGCACTGGTAACCATAAGGGACCAAGCACAATTAGAATGCACCTTAACAAAATTATCCAAATACCTAACCGAAGCATGCGTTTACCGCATGCTGTAAATCAAAAGCGCCACAAAGCAGGTACGAGAGGAACCCCTGATGGAACTTGGTAAACTCAGAGGAACGCTACGTAAGCAATTTAACAGAGCAAAAAAACACGAGACTCCCGGAAGATACTATCAACCGATTAGAACCGAACCCTCGGCACGCTGAAAAAACCCGACAACTCATACATACAAACTGATCACGAGATCAGCAAGGTCCTCCTAGAAACTCACTGCCCGGACTGTCAAATCCTGGAGGACAGGACGTGGGAAACTGACACCTGGTCAAGATCCCACAATATAGTAACAGTAGACCGGATAAAATGGGCTATCAAGACCTTTCAACCTTTTAAGTAGGCGGGGCTGGATGGCATCTTCCCAGCCCTGCTGCAGTGGGGGGTAGATTATCTAACACCATGGCTGTTGGAGATCTATTGGGGGCACGGTTAGCGCAGTGGTTGAGCGATTGACTGCTGCGCTGCGTGTCGCGGGTTCGATTCCCGCACGGAACAAATATTTGTATGACCTACAGATAGTTGTTCCGGCTCTGGGTGTTGGGTATGTGAGTGTAAATGTTTGTGAACGCACCCACGATACAGGAAGAAATTCCTAGTATGGGGCAACGTTTTTATTAAACTAAAAAGACTCCATCTATCAGGTTTCCTAAATAAAGACTCGTTAAGCACACACGCATAAAGGAGGAAGCGATCAAGCGAAAACCTAAGTCAGCGTCACCATGTGACAAAGCCCCAAAAACCCACCACTTTCATAGACACTTGAGAGGGAGATGTCAATGTAACCATATAAACTTGTGTTCTTTTATAATAAAGGGCAGTATAGCAACAGCATTCGTTGTATCACTTACTCCTAATATCACTCATCCGTACATGGCGACCGTGACAGCGTAAACGCTAGCAGCGTATGTTTACATTTCTTTGACCAAAACGGGTGTCGCAATGTATTGTAACGAGACCAATCTCGTACTGGGACTTAGCGTGGTCACTATTCTATTTTGTGAATATTTACCACGACAATCACAAAATGGGTACAACTAATACGAAGGAAGAAGTTATAGTTCCACAAAACGCAGCAGGTGGAAGTAACAGCGCTGACATCACGCAGCTGACGATACATGCCAGCACAACAAACATCATTTTAATCGTGTTACTTCTTATAGCATCGTTGGCGTTTTTGTATGGTATCTTCAGAATCTACAAGAATTGCCATCAGAAATGGATGGGTAATGAGATCAGGAAGGACAGATTACGATGTTCTATATGGAGACGTAGAGCTGACGCAGAGGAAATGCGGACGAATGCCAGAGGCTACAAGAAGGACACTGAGGACGTCATCTGAAGAGTTAAAAACCCAGGGTTTACGAAGAAAAGTGCGCGAAAGTTGTATTCGTTACGTGTCAGTGCGTGGTTATATATAAGGTGTTGTCTATTCTCTATTAGTAGTAAACGTGTAATAGCATAAAATATACATGACATTATTTTAGTGGACTAAAATAAGTGACAAATGAAAAAAAAAATGAACGCTGGAGTGTATGCAGTATAAAATAATGGTATGTAATTCAGTACCTACTAAGAAAATAGAAATAAGTATTTATGTTAAATGGCAGAAAACTTAAAAACATTGTACGACAAGTTAATTGAAATCAGAAAATATTTGATAAAGATAGGTCCAGATAGAAGAAAAGGTAACATTATAGTCGTAAAATTAGCAGAGGCAGACAACTTACTAAAAGAGTACAACTTATTTTTAAAATATTATTCAAAATCGAAAAGCACCGTATGTGAGAGTGAATGTTCGCATATTCACGAGCTTTGCGCAAATTTTGATCATTTATATGAACAAATATTAGAATTGTGCTCACAGAAACCTAGTACGGCAGATAAAATGGCAACTACTTGTAAATTTGATTTAAAAGTTGCTTTAAGTTTATTACCAGTTTGTACAGACGATGAGGCTAGCGTAAAGCAACTTATAGATGGCATAGAGTATTACAAAACAGAGTTAGACGAAAATTCACAAGGAAAACTGTTAAATTTCGTATTAAAAAATAGACTCTCACAGACCGCAAAATTGAAATTAGCGACTTCATATGTCAATATTGACGACTTTATAGCTGACTTGAAGATTCAGTTATTGCCTAAAAAATCGGCTACAGCAATTCAACGAAAGCTGCAAAGTCTTAGGCAAAACGATTTATCAATCGATGATTTCGGCAAAAAAATTACGGAATTGTTTGTTGATTTGACGATCTCTCAATCGGGGGCCAACGAGGCCAGTTTGAAAGTTTTAAAGCCAATTAATGAGAAGCAAGCTATCAAATGTTTCTCAGATGGATTGAGAAATCGACGACTTAGTACAATAATTTCAGCCAGAAATTTTACATCATTGAAAGATGCAGTACAGGCGGCCATCGATGAAGATATAACAAGTCCATCAACATCTTCCGATATTTTAACGATGAATTATAGAGGGAGATCGTCTTATAACTGGTCACAGCGGAGAGGCCGCTTCTCATACGCAGGTAGAGGACGCGCACGTGGCAATCAACAGGTTATCCAAAACCAAGACGAACAGCAGGATCAGGTTCGGAGAGGATCGCAGGCAAGCTGGCGCCGGTCCACCCGACCATTTCATGGAAACAGAGGTAGGTCCAATTATAGCACCTCCAGGGATCAACACATACATACATTGGATGACTCAGAAACGCAGGAAAATACAGAAACAGAACAGCGGAATGAGGACCAGTTTTTTCGGGACTAAAAATATAATTTTATCATGCAATAACGTAGGCTACGTAAATATAAAATCGCATAACCATTATTCATACCAATTATTAGTAGACACCGGTGCATCCATATCTGTCATAAAGTATAAACAAATTCTCGACCAAAACATTCCAATCCATATCGAGAAGACACTTGTAAACGGCATCGGGGGCAAAGTACAGGCTATAGGATATGCTTATTTGCGCCTAGTTATTGGAAATCAAACCCTACAACATAAGTTCTATGTTTTTAAAACATTGCCTTGTAAAGGTAGTGGCATACTGGGACAAGACTTTTTAAGCAAGTATAAATCAGTATTAAATTACGGTAACCAAACTTTGTTACTATGGAATAACAACTCAAAGGTATCATTACCATTAATAATGACAAACAATCATTTTAATATACCGGCAAGATCAGAGTCTATTCACTTTATTCGAACATGTGAGATAGAAGAATGTGTAGTTAATGGAACAGAACTGCGAAAGGGGATCTTTGTTGCAAATACTTTAGTTAAGCCCACGAATGGGAAAATACCAATTAGGATTTTAAACACCACGGAGACAGATTTAGTCTTGACAACAATTAGTCCAACACTTTACAAAGCAAGCGAGTATGATGTATGTTCATTTCAAGAAACCAATAATAATGCTGATCGTGTCAGAAAGGTATTCGCTTCGCTATCACTGAAACATTTAAATAAAGAGGAGCAATTGTCCATAGAGTCCATTTGCGCAAAATATGCAGATATTTTCTTCCTACCGGGTGATAAATTAGGAACAACTAAATTATATGAACACTCAATAACATTGAAACCAAACGTGGCACCAGTGTACGTTAAGCCCTACAGAATGCCGCATTCACAGAAAGCCGAATTAAAAAAACAAGTGGACAACTTATTGGAACAAGAAATTATTGAACCTTGTTCCAGTGAGTGGTCCAGCCCAGTACTCCTAGTGCCTAAAAAATCAGACGCAAACGGGGAAAAAAAATGGCGGTTAGTTATAGATTACCGTAAGCTCAACACTTGTATTCAGGATGATAAGTTTCCACTGCCAAACATCACGGATATACTAGATTCCTTGTGTGGATGTATTTATTTCACACATTTAGATTTAAACCAAGGATTTTTTAACGTAGCGTTAAACAAACACAGTAGGAAATATACTTCATTTAGTGCAGACGGTGGTCAGTATCAAATGACAAGAATGCCTATGGGACTCAAAACTAGTCCCAGCTCATTTTCGCGTATGATGACCATGGCAATGACCGGGCTATCCTACGACAAGTGCTTAGTGTACCTAGACGATCTTATTTGTATGGGACGGAACTTAACTGACCATAACAAAAATTTAATAGAAGTATTCGAAAAGTTGCGCAGTGCCAACTTAAAATTAAATCCCACTAAATGCGATTTCCTTAAGAAAGAGATGCTTTATTTAGGCCACGTGGTGACAGGCAATGGTATATTGCCGGACCCAGATAAGATTAAAATAATTAAAGAGTATCCAGTTCCTAAAAGTACGGACGAAGTGAAACGCTTCGTTGCTTTTGCAAACTACTATAGAAAATTTATAGACCACTTTGCCGACAAAGCCTATCATTTAAACCTTTTAAGTAAGAAAAACACTAAATTCAACTGGGATAGCAACTGTCAAACGTCATTTGAAACTCTAAAACAAAGTATGATGTCACCGCCAATCCTACAGTACCCAGATTTCTCAGAACTAAATCAATTCATAGTACAAACCGATGCATCTGGGTACGCAATTGGGGCAGTACTATCAAATTCAAATGGCAGACCAATAGCTTACGCTAGTAGGAGCCTTAACAAAGCGGAAAAGAACTATCCCACCATAGAGAAAGAACTCTTAGCTGTAGTTTGGGCTGTCAAATATTTCAGACCCTATTTATACGGTCGTACATTTAAAATACTAACCGACCACAAACCCCTTGTATACTTATTTAATTTAAAAGACCCATCTAGCAGGCTCTTTAAATTTAGACTAGCTCTAGAAGAATACAATTACGAAATAGAATACGTAAAAGGGAGTGAGAACTGCGTTGCAGACGCATTATCTAGAATAAAAATTACGTCAAAAGAACTTAAAGAAATGAATGAGTGTCTGTGTGCAGTAATGACTCGCGCTCAAAAACGAAAATTAGATGCTGTCGCCCCGGCAGATGAGTTGCCCACCGACAACTTGCCAGTTCAACCACATGTAGTGGAAACTCATATCAAACCAAGAGGCGCAGTAGAGTTAAGATTTGCACCCAGTAGCAGTCTTAAGAAGTTAAAGAGCGATAGCTCAGTAGTGTTACAAACACACATAATATTATTGTATAATGCCCAAATGAAAACTATATTCATAAACTCGGCATCTCAATCACAAACTACGCGAGCCGAGTTTGCGAGAGAGCTGAGTGATCTATGTAACAAGCTAAATATAGAAGAAGTATACTTCATTAAAAATTCGAATAATAAAATTTTTGTAGAGAAATTAACTAGTGAGATAAGAAAACAAAGCAACTGGAAAGGGCCCAGATTATGTATATTAAAAGATGTCGAAAGAATAGAGGACAAAGATGATAGGAAAGTGATACTCAACGACTTTCATCTTTTGCCCACTAGTGGGCACGCGGGCATGAGAAGAATGCTGACTAATATAAAAAAATACTATTTTTGGCCAGGCTTAGAAAGTGATGTCAAAAATTATGTCAAAAAATGTGTTCAATGTCAGAAGCATAAGTATACAGTTCAGGTGAAAGAGCCAATGGCAATCACCACAACTGCTCATTCGGCTTTCGATAAAATCTTCTTAGACTTGGTAGGACCATTAGACAAAGACAGCAACAATTTTTCTTATATATTGACATTGCAATGCGAGCTGTCCAAGTATGTATGTGCGTATCCCCTCGTCACTAAAACCTCTACAGAAGTAGCACGCACCTTCGTGGATAACTACATACTTCAACATGGCATCCCGAGGGACATAGCTACCGACAGAGGCACAGAGTTCATGTCCGAGACCGTGACACAGGTTTGTGAATTACTACATATTAAAAAGTTAAACTCAACTGCGTATCATCACCAAAGCATCGGAGCGCTAGAGAACTCGCATAAAAATCTAGGTGCATTTTTGCGAATCCAAGCAGAAGGAAAACCCGAATTATGGAGTACTTGGTTACCATTCTGGTGCTTTGCTTATAATACGACAGTTCACTCGTCAACAAAATTTACACCATTCGAACTCGTATACGGTAGAAAGTGTAACTTGCCCAATAATTTGGAAAAGTGTGTAGAGCCTCTATATAATTACGACAGTTACCCGCTTGAACTTAAGTACCGCCTACAGGTTTCTCAAACCGAAGCGCGGGAAAATTTGATAGCCAATAAAATAGGCAGAAAAAGTAGATACGACCAGCATGTAAATCCAATACGCTACAAGCCAAACGATCAAGTTTTAATTAAAAATGAAACTGGCAATAAACTTCAACAATTATATTCTGGACCTTACAAGGTGATTAGAGATTTGTCACCAAATGTTGAGGTCAATTATAAGGGAAAACCCGACATTATTCACAAAAACAGAACGAAACCGTATCATGTTTAAGATAAAAACAATAAGACAATTAATTACCAATGCTATAAGCACTTAACAATAGCTATTATACAGGTCAGCAGAAAACGGAGACGAATAATAAGCGCCAGCTGTGCGCTCATAGGTACTCAGGGATTGATTGTTATTATAAGTATGTAACTACTTATTATTGTATAACTTTGTATACCAAACATAACGAACATATGTACTACGATTATGTTATAACTATATTTTATACGTGTTAGCCTAAGAGTATCAATGTTTAATTTGTGCTTATATTGTATCCATGCAATAAAATAAAAGTAAACTTTTATTTTATTTTAGTTATAGGGAGGAGATGAGAGGGAGATGTCAATGTAACCATATAAACTTGTGTTCTTTTATAATAAAGGGCAGTATAGCAACAGCATTCGTTGTATCACTTACTCCTAATATCACTCATCCGTACACACTACAACATAATACTTACAGAAGAACGATGTGACTCTTCCGGCCGGAAAGAGATGAGATTATACACTGATGGATCGAAGACAGACTCCGGTACTGGAGACGGAGTCTACTCACACGACCTAAATATAAATATATCCAGACCGCTAGGAGGGTTCAACACCGTCTATCAGGCGGAGTGTGTGGGCATCATACTGGCGGTCCACGCCCTAGAAGCCAGGAGGGTTACGGACACTCACAAACGTATACTCTCCGACAGCGCCTCAGTCCTCCAATTCTTACGGAAAAAATATATTACATCAAAATTAATACTAGAATGCCGCAACGCACTAGAAAAAATAACCGTGTCTAGTCGTAACACGGTGACACTGCAATGGATAAAGGGACACAGCGGATCGCTGGGTAACGACGCGGCTGACGAGCTTGCGAGACGCGGACCCAGCACGACGGTCTATGGACCCGAACCTGTTGTACGCATCCCCTTCAACCAAATACGCAGGTGACTACAGGAATTCACCCAGGCACAGGCGGAAAACTGGTGGACCTCGGCACCAGGCTGTAGGCAGTTTGCTACGCCTGGACAGGAATGGCTAGCGCCTGATGACGGGCACCATCACGGGACACTGCTCACTTATAAACACTTCAACACACACAATAGGCATAACGGACAGTCCTCTATGCTGGGCATGCAAGGAGACTAAGGAAACTGTTGCGCACGTTAGTAGTACGTAGTACGTGATCACTGCCATTCGGTCCCAGACTCCATAACTGTCAAATTTATTAGATAACGGTTGGTTCAGTGAATATCTAGACATGAGAAGGTAACAACTTACAGTCGGACATGGATTAATTGATTTTATTTAGTACCAGTAGTTATTATTATTTATTATTATGTAAGTACAGTACCTACATGGATGAATTTCTAAATAAACCAATAAATTCTGCAATAAACTCACTTAAAGACTCAAATGCATCAATTGAACACACATGAATTGCTGACATTATCAACCTAGGGTGACATTTAAACCTAATTAACGAGCAACCTTCACATAACCACGGGACATTGTACTAAAACAATAATAATGGCTTATGACAGAATCATTATTGGCTAATTACTGTGCCAGCTACACTAATTGGATTAGTACAATAACGATAAATTACCCGTTTGATTAAAGATTTGATTATATACACCGGGACAGGTGCAACTAAAATCACTTGAAAAAGTATGTGAAATCTGAGACTGGAGTGCACGCAGAGTCCGACTCACACTTCGTTGTATTTATTCTTTCATTCTTAGTATTTTCAATTAATTAAAGTACAAGTTCGTAACCAAATCCAGTAAACAGCAGAAGGCGACGAGTCGCCGCGATATGGGCAGCTACACGTCGTGGCTTCATGTGGCTGCAGTCATGATTCCGAACCCGACTGCAGACGCTAGCGCCGTATTTCTATTGTTTTTGAGTGTTACGTGAAGCAAGATGTCTGACTAAAATCACTCACTACTGGTCGCTATACTGATCTGCGGTCGGGCGACACGTCGTCTGCAATCGTACGTCTTGTTCTTGTCGGGCGACGTGTCGCTAGTTGCGGAAGGTATTTCATAGAAATTCATAGAAACCAGTAGTTTCGCAGCGACACGTCGTCTGCTGTTGCTGTCTGCAGTCGGCTACGAACTCGTATCTTTACCTACGTATCCACTGCAAACACATGTCCACATGGTGGCGCAGACTGTCATAAAGCAATAAAACACCACGCCAGATAATAAATGAGACGCCATTAAAATAAATAGGCCCACGTAAAAACGCATTGCGCAAATTTCGGCTGGCAAAAGCATTGTTAAAATTATCAAGGGCCGTCAGTTCCCACGAGTCATCATCATTTCAGTAGAAATACGTCGACTGCTGAACATAAGCCTCCCCCATGCGAGTGTGTTGTGACAAATAAACACTTTTTCTTTGTTTTCTTTCTTTCCATGCGTCGCCACATTGAACGATCCCGTGCGTCTCGCATCCAGCGAATTCCCGCAAACTTAACCAGGTCATCGGTCCACCTAGTGGGAGGCTTTCCAACGCAACATCTTTTAGTTTGCGGAGACGTTCTGTTGGTCATAGTGTGCCTGCAAATGAATGCTATCCTGCCCCGATACTTTAGGATACTCTTCGGAATGTTTCAGAAAAAATACTGGAATTGGCGCTTCAGATCTCCAATTTTCGTGTCCAATGTGTGGATATCGAGTAGGAATAACTTGATTGGACGAATGACCGGTAGTGGTACCGGTCATTCGTCCAATCAAGTTATTCCTACTCGATGTCTTGATTGGACGAATGACCTGGTATCCGGCTTAAACTGTCGTTGTTTAAGCTAATTTCACATGACAGCATTGTACGCGAGCCAGTCTAGCAGTTTTCGCTACTATTTTTTTTTTAATCAGTGCGTCTGTCCATCACAAACCGCGTGGATCAACCGAACGAGTAATACAGGTTTTTTTTTTAAATAGTACTAATCCCGCTCAACAAAGTTGACGCCTATTCTGTGCAAATGCTTTCATTCTATGATTTCAGGAGGCCTATGTTCAGCAGTGCACGTCTTTCGGCTGATATGATGATGATGATAAAGTACAGTACCTATATGAATGAATTGCTAAATAAGCCATTCAATTATGCAATAAACTCACTTATAGACTCAAATGTCTTTATTAAACACATATAAATTACTAACATTATCAATCTACCGTCTGGTGACATTTAAAACTAATTATCGAACAACCTTCACATAACCATAGGACATTGCAATGAAACAAAAATAATGTAATATGACAGAATCGTTAATTGGATTAATACAATAACGATAAATTGCCTATTGTAATATATCCAAAGTTTGCTTGCTATAATAACCTGAATTATATCTCAGAATTTGTAACTAGGTTGTTAATTACTATAAACATGCGAGTAACTAACAAGTAGAAATTCCTGCGGCTTCGCTCACGTGGCATAATCTACTGGAACCGAGTATTTTTGGGGATCAAAAGTAGCCCATGTCACTCGGCGACAGATTTCTATCAGTGCTAGAATTTTTTGATAAATCGGATTTGTACTTCCAGTGATGAACCGTAGTTTAGTAGAGCCGTCTCGTTAGTCAAACCTAACGTAGTACAGGAATCCCAGTCCATTAAAAGCTAGACTGGTCTCTGTTAGCAAATTCTCAGTATTTGAGAGTAGTGCCTGGTAGTCGGCCTGTGTCATGAAAAGCAATAAGAAAAGTATGTAATATATGAGACATAAGTGGTCTGAAACCCTGAGTGCGCTAAGAGTCCGAGCTGTACTTTGTTTTTTTTATTCTTTCAGTGTTTACAGTATTCTATATGTACCTACCAGTGGTGGCCCAGTGGTATCGGCCGCGACTTACAAGTTGTAGGTCGTGGGTTCAAGCCCAGGCAGGCGCTTTACTTTGTGTAGATTATTTCATCACCACTGCTCTCAAAACGGTGAAGTAAAACATCGTGAGGAAACTGGCATGTCCTAGAACCAAAAATTCGAAGACATGTGACATCCACCAACCCGCACTGGGCCCGCGTGGTGGATTACAGCCCATTCCCTCTCACAGAGAGGAGGCCTGTGTCCCAGAAGTGGGAACATTAATAGGCTGATGATGTGATATGTACCTACCTACGTATCCACTGCAAACAAATGTCAAGTCAAAGGATATCGCATGACGGCGAAGATTGTCACAAAACATGAAAACATCACTCCGCCACGAGACTCCTTGATAAAATAGGGTTACGTAATTAGTTCACTGCGCAAGTTTCGGCTGGCAAAGGCATTGTTAAAATTATCACGGACCGACAGTATCCATAAGTGCCTGCAAACAATGAATTCTACTGACACGTTTGATTTGTACAACTTGGATCTCCAGCAGCAAGACTTTATGCTCTGGGAAGATTATGCAAGACCAGTTAAATCTAATACAATCAATATTCACCCAATCCTTGCCCGAACCATCTAAGGATCGGCTACCAGTCTAACCGGATTCAGCTGAGTACCAGTGCTTTACATGGAGCGACTGCCTATCTGACCTCAACAACCCAGTAACTGGGTAGCACGATACACCTTGGCAAGACTGGTGTCAGAACTCAGGCTTCTGACTACCCGTAACGACTGTCAAATGTCTTTAATTTACAGCCGGGATCTCGCTTAAAACAAAAAAAACTCTCTTTATAAAGATCTCACCCATCCACGGACTGACCTCGTCAGGCATTGCTTAACCTTGAGGATCAACCCGTGCGAATGTTATTATTTAGCCACGACCTCCTCGGTTAAATCTAATACAATATTAGTTAAATAACGCTCAATCACCTTGCAAAGCTGCTTCAACGTTCGTTAAGCATTTGATCCGGTTAGTCGAAATTCAGAACAAACCACTTTCAGTTAGTAACTGAATTAGCTATTGAAATTAGTCTGTTTGAAGCCTGATTGACCATTCACTAAATCGCATCCATCGCTGAAGCGTATCCCATAGTTTCTTAATTTATAATTTGAAGTTGATTATTTGTCAAACTTTACTTCCTGAAAACCTGTTAGGGTCGGTTTCAAAATTTATAATTAAAAATGAAGGAAAAGTAGAGTTTGAGAAATGAGATTGCCCATACGCAGCCCCTTATGAGGTATCGTGTCTGCGATTTCAATATTATCCTAAATAGGAATAATTTTAAATAGGATTTATATTTTGTGTTTTTTCCATCCGTGTCCTTTACTTTATACATATGTACAGACAACAACAGATCAGTCTCCTTTACTTGGACATGTGCACCTTATTAAATTGTAATAAGGGTTAATTTCAAGAACAGAAACATCGTTATATCTCGTGAACCCCGAACAATAAATAAAAAATGTTTTCTAATTATGAATATAACGTGTTTTTCTACAATATATATACAGTCGAATTCATCAAGATACAACCATTTTTTCAAAGGGACTCAACTATCTAGGATGCTCTAGAACAAATTTTAACTACGGTTATATATTTATATCTATCTAGGTAACTTCAGCTTTGAAAGAACAAGGGTGAAAGGAATAAATATCCAAGTTTCCTGAAAAAAAATCAACGTTCGTTTAAAACACGACCATTTTTAAATTCTTAAACTAAGCTTAATTAAAGTTGTAAAACAACCATGCCAGCACCAACATTTTACTAACATAGATATTCTATACGTTCTTATTTGCTATGCCCCCGGCTACAGTAATATTAATACAATTACGAGTATAATTAATTTGCTAAGGAAATTACGTCTTTACATTTCCCTATTTCCTACATACAAATTAATATTGAACAAAACCCCTATAGTACAATACTCCTATAGTACAATACCCCAGTACAATGCCTATACAGGTTGATTGGTAATTGGGTGCGTTCCTTAAAATGGGCTGTTCTGGAGCTAATTTGCAACGAATTTGAACCAGATAACTTGGGGTCCAATTAGGTTGTGTTCTAACTATCGAACTTTTTCTGTAAAATATTCTACCTCACGATCAAAAACTGCTAACTGTGAGAAATCTTCTCCTGCTGGATACTTTTCTGATAGATGAACGTATAAAGCTTCCGCATGTATTGGCAAGTAATTAGAGCAAACAGGTCAGAGGAAACCCAATCTTATAAGTTCCGTTGTGTTAACACTTGAATGAGATTCATCTGAGCCGTCTTTTGTCTTAAAACCTTCGAAGAGTGTCTCCTAAAAATAATGCCCCAGACGAAACGTTTGTTCTGAACTAGGTCAGGACAGAAAAACTTCTAGACATACTGATTTATAGCAGAAATTTAACAATAAACAGGTGCGATATAACAATGCGACAACAATTTTATTGACACTGTAGGTATTGTAAAAAACAATAATTTTGTATTTTTTACGCATTTTCCACGGCAGGACAAAGGACTCATTATATTTTGCATACTTTGGCCAAAAGATCAGGAACGAGTCCAAATCGTCACGCCAGCGATTTTTAGGCCTATATGATGTTGCTTGTTTTCAGGACTGCGCGTTGATCCTACCGCATCTGTTCTTATCTCATCATCATCATATCAGCCGAAAGACGTCCACTGCTGGACATAGGCCTCCCCCAAGCGTCGCCACACTGACCGGTCCCGTGCGTCCCGCATCCAGCGAATCCCCGCAACCTTCACCAGGTCATCGGTCCACCTGGTGGGAGGCCTTCCAACGCATCGTCTTCCGGTTCGCGGTCGCCACTCCAGAACTTTTCTGCCCCATCGGCCATCCGTTCTGCGAGCAATGTGCCCTGCCCACTGCCACTTAAGTTTGGCAATTCTTCTTTTTCTAACCTAAATGGAAATATCATGTATCCACAAAATATGTTAATAAAAAGAAGGAAACTATTCTCCAAAATTCAGCAGTTCTGAAACTACTTAATAAAAAAATAGAGGTATAATTCTAGCTCAAGGATGTCTGAAACTTGTTAAGCTTCCCTTTATCTACTCTAGAGTCAATAACCCTTGGGCTATCAGAACTGTATAGATAATCATAAATGTAGCAAAAGAGTTCAATAGCCTAAATATCTATTGAATATATTTTCT
The DNA here is from genome assembly GCA_949775005.1 of Orthosia gothica. Classification (NCBI taxonomy): domain Eukaryota; kingdom Metazoa; phylum Arthropoda; class Insecta; order Lepidoptera; family Noctuidae; genus Orthosia; species Orthosia gothica. The sequence continues at coordinate 6,199,394 of OX459045.1, forward strand.
GTTCTCGTGCTAACACTTTGCGACAAATAGCCATTTCTATTTATTTAAGGAAACTGCCTATATCGTATTCTAATTCGTATCTATACATATTTCGCCTCCGCAAAAAGGCATCGAAAATTTCATGAAAAGAGCAATGTTCTGTCATCAGAGCCGTGGGGCCATTTGCCGGATATTTCATTCCATACATAATCGGAACATGTCTTCTTCATCACAAGTTTCACAAAAATACGTGTTTTTTATTTTTAAACGCACTCTTATTTAGACAGCATTTGTTATAATTATTATTATTATAGAAAATAATCAACATAGCCTGCAAGTGCAACAGCTACGTTGAATTCAAAAATTGTTCAGTCCTACGGACATACAGACGACGGGAAGGTTAGTTTTAGTCTGAAATGTCTTTTTTTTATGGTATTCTCGCAGTTCAACCAAATGATGACTACTGCTTAACCGGGCTTTCCCTGTGGAGACTAAACTAAAGCCTCCAGCCAGGCACAAAAAAAATAACCTAAGCGACAAAGCTGAGGGCTATCCCGTATGGGATACGAACCTTGGCTTAGGGTGTCGCTGCGCCCCCCCCGGTGGGTTCCCGCATTGTAGAGGCGGGGGGGCTCAGTAGCCGTGGCTTGGACAACCACGGTGAAGCCAAGAGGATCCCGAGGAGGGGCCGCTCGTCAGGGCTTTTGCCGATAAGCCGACGACGTAGCGGCCAACATGTAGGTTGCGGTGTTGCCTAGGCGACATCGCAACTGAGGCGGGCCGCGATGTGGTATGGAAGGCATCGCGGCTGAGGGTCGGAGGCCGCGGCGGGAGAGGAGTGCCGGTATTACGGTGCGCCGCTCGCCCTACCCTCCGCGGCCTGCACGGGGTCGCCACCGTCTGATGGCGGACGCGGTGGGGCCGCAGGGGAGGAGGAGTGTCGGTATAGCGCCGGCCGCTCTCCCTATCCCCTGCGGCCGAAAAGTGGTAGGTGGCGGGGCCACTGTCCTGACCCGTCACAGGGGGAGCAAGGGTGCCATACACGGGGTTGTCTGGTACCCATGTGCTGGTTTGTTCCCCGGGGTGGTCACGGCGTACTGTGTGTTCTGGTGCGCCGGCGATGGGGGTAAACCCCAGAGGAGGGTCCGAAGACGGACAGCCGCGGCGGGCTCGCGGATGTATGCTAACGCGTTCCCGTGTTCCAGCCATAAGCGGCACAAGAGGACACCGTGGAGTTTTAGTGGGTTAGAGTCCCACATAACTGCGCTATCTCCCCGTGGTAGCGCAGTATGCATGAGCATTTCTGACGACTTTTCATTCGTCAACGAGTTAACTGTTAATCATCAATGCAAAAACAGGTTAAAAATATTAGCTGTTAATTTACGTCAATGCACAAAACGCATTTTTTCAATACTCATTATTTTATTCAATTCCAAAAAACGGGGTAAAAATATAAACTGTTAATTAACGTCAATGGTTCGATGGATTATTTCACTGTAAATTTATTCATTTCCGAGAATCAACTAGTTTGCGAAACGAATACTTCTGAACGATACCGAACATCGTCGCGTCGTTGCATCGAACGTGGTAGACCTCACTCGTATCTCGTAAGTGTGAGCGAGACAAGAAAGCTCAGTTGTGTTAATAATGTTAAGATTTTTTTATTTAGTATAATGTAACAACAACAAAACAATGTACCTACATAAAATTAATGTTAATATTATTACATTTGAATTTATCTACAGTGAAATGATCTTTTAAGTACGCCTGGATACTATTTGTACCCAGCCAGTGCTAAGCCTGAAAAGAGTACGAAGGGAATGCCATTATACTTTTTTAATTATTATTTGTTATGAAATCAATAAATTATTTGAAACAAAATTGTCAATTATGAAAACGTTGACATAAATTGACGCTAAACGCTACCTGTTGATCATTCAAAACCTGTTAATAATTTAGCAGCTTTTTTAACCTGTTAACCGTTGATGATTAACAGTTAAATTACATTAACTAAAAATTCGTCAATGACCCATGCCTAGGTTTTACCATACGTTCGGCAACTACCTACGAGGAGAAGAACGCATAAGTCTGAACCGTAAGAGCTACATACATTCTTATATTCTCTTGTGTAACGAAACCATATCGCCATCTAATTCGACGCTTACGCCATCTAGTGACACTTTGTGATCTAAAACTAGGTTGTTTTTTATTATCTTTTGATAGGTATGATTACTGGGCTGTATGTCAGATTGAGAGTCGCTTCACGTAAAATATTAGTATTCAGCAACATCGGGTTAGACTGGAAGGCGAGCCCAACACTGTTGAGAAAATGTCAGGCAGATTGATTGACTTCAAAGAATTGATGGGTATAGTTCTCGCCAAACTTCTTGGCCGCCCTAAAGTCAGCTTGCCGATTCGCAAGGCGCGGCGCGGTGCTGCTTTTAACAGACTTTCCAAAAAGGAGCAGGTTCTTTGTTCGATTGTATGTTCTTTTTTTTGTACTTTCATCGATTTCTCCGTCTTTTATGAACTGATTTAGAAAATGAATCATTGTTTGGAAGAGTGTGTTTCCAAATTGGTCCCATTTAAGTTTGGTGAAGATCTGATGAAGAAATTCGGAGATAAAGAACAGAACTCTTTAGTAAATGACGACTAATCTCTCGGGATTTCTGCAATCGCGTGTGTTACGTATGCCTAGGAATCTGCTGACATTGCGGACACTAAGTATTCATAGAACTTGATGCCAGTACAGTTACCGTGAAGCTAACGCACGTAGCTAGACATTCGCTGACATAGAAACGTACGAAGCATCAATATAGGAAGTTACTGACAGTGCAATTACCTTGAAACCGATCCAGCCATGACGTCAAGGAATCGATCAATGCCGAACTAATATTTAAGAGCACTTCTTGTAAGTGGAGGCATTCCATATTCCTACATCGAGTAGGATGGATATTCGTAGGCCAGTTAGTTGTAGTTAGTCTATTTAATTATTGTAACCATTACATGTCCTAACATCGGCTTGGAATGGACAATTGTAGGTTAGTTAGTTGTAGTTGTAACCATTCCAGGATCCAACCTCGAGATGGAATGGGCATTTGTGGGATAATTAATTGTAATTAACTTTAATAATTAAAACTTTAGAATGATTTCGGGTTTCTGTCCAATCCCCCGGCTGTGGTAAACGTAATTGGCGCAGTCGGTAGGATATCCGCGGGAGACGTCGGGACTCACATCTCGTGTCACCCGGGTGGCTATCAAGCACCGTTCCGGATCTATTTTTTTTTTTTCTTTTTTTTTAAAAAACGTTGCCCCACACTAGGAATTTCTTCCTGTATCGTGGGTGCGTTTACAAACATATAAATTCACATACACAACACCCAGAGCCGGAACAACTATCTGTAGGTCATACAAATATTTGTTCCGTGCGGGAATCGAACCCGCGACACGCAGCGCAACAGTCAATCGCTCAACCACTGCGCCAACCGTGCGCCCATAATAACGGATAATAACGGATATCCTGAACATACGGACCTGCTGCAGACCGAGAGGAGAATCTAGAAATCGAATCACGGGGCGGAGCTCTAAGTACATTTGAATTATTCTCGTGTTGCTCCCTCCTAAATCCTAACCTTGAGGGTTTACCATCCCAGAACCTCGAGTACGTGGGGACCTGCATCACGTCAAGCCCACCGACGAACTACAGTTCGAGAGTTCAGAGATATTAGTAGAGATATATTTTTAGATAAGCCTCTAGCTTATCTGTTACCTGTGCCTTAGAGCACTTCTTGTACGAAGGAGGTATTCCATATTCCTACATCGAGTAGGATGGATACTCGTAGGCTAGTTAGTTGTAGTTAGTCTATTTAATTATTGTTACCATACCATTTCCTAACATCGGCTTGGAATGGACATTTGTAGGTTATTTAGTTTTAGTTAGTAGTTGTAACCATTCCATGTTCCAACCTCGACATGGAATGGTCATTTGTGGGATAATTAATTGTAATTAACATTAATAAATTAAAACTTAAGAATCATTTCAGGTTTCTTTCCAATCCCCCGGCTGTTTTAAACGTAATTCGTGTCTGTTTATTGTTAATACAGCCTGTTTGTCTGGTATGCAGATGTATACAGTTCACCCTGGTACACGCTCATCCCACCGGTAACGTTCAAGTTTCATGTTATTCGGGTAATCTATTCTGGCATCACTTTGGGCATTATAATTACCTTACTATAGAACTTGACTATTATGTACACTACCACAAAAAAGTGAAAAATATAAAACATTTTTACAAAAAAAAAACAAAGTCTTTCAAAAAACACACTACAAAGTGAAAAATAACTTCAATTTCGGCAGTCAATGTCAAAAAAAAAAGTAACGAAACCAGAAACGCCGACTTTCGAAATTGAAGTTATTTTTGGGATGGGTTCTGGAAGTTGGGTGTTATTTTTTTGTATAAGTTTTTTTTATGAGATTTTTTTCTACTGCGCAGCCATTGTAGCCAACTTTAGGGCGGCCAAGAAGTTTGGCAAGACCTATATCTAGTTATTATGTACTAGCTTTTACCCGCGACAGCACCTGCCTGCTTCAAAAGTGTATTATTATCCCAAGAGGTATATTGTATATTACAATAGTATATTGGAGTGTTATATTAGTTGGTACTTTTAGAATTCGGAGAAGTATTCTAGTTTCTGCGCGTGACTTAATCTGCGTGGAATACCAATATTACATATGTGAAAATGTACAATTACTATTCTGATTCTATCATATCTGATTATCCTTATCTCTATACTCTCCGTGGACTTCAGAATGGATTCAGTTAGAAATAGTTCTTCATGATTCTGTTCTGGTAGTAATAGTTGTGAATCATAAAAATTAGTCTTTACCGCTCATTATTCCAGCCTGGGAAATACTTCTTCATGATCCCGGTCTTCTGTACTTTTTGATTCATTACTGCTCATTTTTCTAGGCCGTCTCCGAGCTTCCTCTAAAGACTCAGGAAAGGCTTTTATTGCGATAAAATGTATCCTATGTGTTAATCCAGGTTATACACAATATGTGTACAAAATTTCAATCAAAGGCATTAAGCAGTTTATCCGTGATTTAACACACACTTTTTATCCGGGTAGTATGTTCCTAAGTTTTGTGATAATATTCGACATTATAGAGGGCATTGCCACTGCCAAATTCTTGTCAAAAATACTACAAAGAAAAATAAAGAAAGTAACAAGCCTAATACCTCAGATGGAACAAAACAATAATGGATGTATTACGTCTACTTACTCCAAGTGTTTTTTCTCACGTGTAATCTATAAAGTATACTTAGGAGTATCTAGATAGTTAAAAGGTTTTTATTGTTTCTTCGTTTTTGGACACTTCCAAAATTGAAGTTATTTTTGACCTTGTAGAGTTTTATTTGGAACTCGGTTGTATTTTTATTAGCAACTATATCGTCCTTAATGAGACATAATTCATGACTGACAGTAAAATCTGTTTCCCAACCAGAACTCGAACCATGGTTCTATGCAATTTGATTTATATCACACCGATAAGCGATTTTTTGTAAGCGAAATTGCACGTACGTTCACTGGATGCAATGCGATGCAATTCATCCAATTTGCACTTCAAATTTTCTTAAAAAGTACGTATAGTGCGCGGCACGTAAGTTGAACAAAAATGTACTAACGTTTTATTGAAATTCAACGATTTAAGCCGAGATGCATCCCTTATAAATGACCTAACCTTTGATAATATACAAATTGCCAACGGTAAGGTCGTATAAAAAGAAGAAAAGTCGGTTTAAATCATTTTATTCCAATAAAACGTTAGTAAATTTTTGTTCAACTTACGTGCCGCGCACTATACTCGATATCGTCATATTCTAGGCCTCATCAGAGGCCTTAAGTAAGTGATATTCTGTCATCAAAAGGTCGTGTCATCAGCGACAGGAAAAATGACAAAAATTTATGGAAATTTTATACGCTGTCGAAATGCGTGATCAATTCCTTTTGGCATTTCGACCATTGCTATCGCTGGAATCGAATAACACTTGTCTCAGGAAGTCTTGGGCCGAAAAATGCTATAGCAAAATGATAGTACATCCATTTTGTTAAACTAGCGTTGCTGTGATCATTTGAATGAATTTTCAATAGCCATTCGCATCACAGTAGTTGCGTTTTATTTGTGACGCGTCGATAAGTTCTTTCCTGAAACCCGGGGTAAGCCAATGAGCGCATCTCAGGGCAACGATCTCTAAACCACTGTCTTTTCGTCGGCGTCGAATTAGTGGTTTAGGATAAGGCGACATCAGCGTAATCCAGCGTTATTTATGTCACCAAAGCGAGCTTCTGAAATTAGAACACTTGCTTGAATTTGCGGTTTACACTACACTAGAGGAAAATGAACTGTCGTAAAATGTGAAAATTGTGGAGATCGTTAATTTCTTTCGATCGTGAATTCGAAGACTCATTTCCTTTGTTAATTTCTTTTGGCTTAAGTTGAATATGTGGCCCAGTTTGTTTACCACAACTATGAAGTTCGGGACAGTCAGGGTCGGTCAGGTTAGTCACTGCATAAATAATCTGGCCAAATGGTTCCCACCCGTGACATTTTGATTATTCAAGTCAATCCCATAACGCCCTGTATGGATATTATGACATTGACGTGAAGACTCCGTCTGAAAACGCCGTATACCTACGCAAAACCATGGTAGAACAAGACATGGTATTCTCTTCCCGTGACAGCTGGGTCACGTGATTGGCCTAAGACTACGTCATCAATTGCGTTGCGGTTCTCAAACTTTTTTTGTGGGGAAAAAGATAAAAATAATACAATAAGTACAAATGTTTTATAATTCTTAATAAATCGTAATATTTGATACTTTTTGTTTTTATTTACTTTGCTTTCTTTTAATTGATTGCATTTTAGTATTTTTATTTAGTTCCGAACGAAAACTCACAAAACTTGACTTGACTAAAATAAGTCAAAAACTATTTAGGTTAGCTTAAGTTCGGGCGTATTGACACAACTATGCCTTAAATTATGTAATTTACAACGCGTAGATAAATTAAATAATAAATTAATGAAAAGCACATACAAGTTATTTTAGGTGAAGTTAGTTACAACATTGAAGCCACGCTTATGATAGCGTCTCTTCATTGGGAGAAGAAAATAAATATTACACCGCCTTTTATACTGCTGTTTTTACAGTTTACGGAATAATTAAAAAATAATTAAAAATCTTGTTTATCTTTCAAAGTTCACGGGTTCATCACAAATGTTTGGGAGCCACAGTATTTTTCTCACCGAGCGAAACAACGCTATAGGTGTGAGTGACACGACAATAGCGATGAAATGGCTAGTTGTCAGTATGACACTTGTCAATTCGATGTGTTGCCACTGTGTGTTATTGATATACCCGAGCAAAATGCATTTTTTATCTTAACAAAGCAATTATGAACTAATAATTCAAAATATAAATTAATTTAACACTAAATATACATGACATAGATGAACATAGATGAATCACATGAGTTACTAAATAGTTAAGCTAGTTAGTAATTTATTTTATTTTCATTAACTACATGAGAAAGTACCTAAATTTTCTAAAAAGGACAATCAATGGTAACACTTATCGTGACGTAGGCTTAGGCCATCCTGGGAAGAACATACCAGGCGAAGTATACGGAGTATGTTATTATACCATGCGCAAAACGACATATGAGCAGATCGTCCTATTTTCAAAATTTATACTAAATTTTAATAAATTTATACTCTGCTTTTTAATTTCGTAGAATAAACTGACATTTGGGGGGTTGTCACTTTATCGTTCTTTGTCGTTTTTTTTTATAAAAATAGTGTCGTACCCTGACTATCCTGAATGATCGAAAGTTGATCGAAAATTAAGGTAGAACGAAAATGGAACTATTTCACGGCAAAAAAATTACATTTCTTAAGAAACTAGCGGCCCTTATTTAGTTTCTACTCATTTATGTCCGACTTCATTTTATCGATCGCATTTATTTTATTGTTGATTTCATATTAACACAATAAAAGTTTATGTACTATGTGTATGAATACTGTTATATTTAAATATATTACGTTAATATTTATAAACATTTGTTTACACCAATTAGTAAAATTAAATTGACGTTTCATGTCACATCGATTCGATGAATGACTTATGATTGAGCATTACCTACAACACGCTCCGCGCTTGCAACATTTTAAAAACCGGCCAAGTGCGAGTCGGACTCGCGCACGAAGGGTTCCGTACTTGGTAAATTGCGGTGTACGATTTATGACGTATTAAAAAAAACTACTTACTAGATCTCGTTCAAACCAATTTTCGTTGGAAGTTTACATGGTAGTACATCATATATTTTTTTCAGTTTTATCATTCTCTTATTTTAGAAGTTACAGGGAAGGGAGGGGACACATTTTACCACTTTGCACTTTCTCGCACAAATTATTCAGTTTAGATAAAAATAATATTAGAAACCTCAATATCATTTTTGAAGACCTATGCATAGATACACGTATGGGTTGATGAATTTTTTTTTTTTTAATTTCTGTTTCTAGTATGGGAACCCCCAAAATTCATTGTCTTTTTTCTATTTTTGTATGAAAATCTTAATGCGGTTCACAGAATACATCTACTTAAGTTTCAACAGCATAGTTTTTATAGTTTTGGAAAAAAGTGGCTGTGACATACGGACGGACAGACAGACAGACATGACAAATCTATAAGGGTTCCGTTTTTTGCTATTTGGCTACGGAACCCTAAAAATAACGTCATTGGTAAGTTTAGTCGACGAAAAATTACAGCAAAGAGTCCATCAAACAAAGAATGGGATTGGTACAGTCACTCCACATAAATATGAGATTTGCAAAGGAATATTTTTATTATTCAACATTTTCTTGAGACTGTTAATTATAGAATAAAAAAAATTAAGCAAAATCCATATGATATAAGGTTTTTTATTTTCCTGGGTTTTCTTTTCTTCAAAAGCGAACTAAAAAGTCGTAAACAAGGCAATAATCATGCTGTGCAGGCGGAGGATACACCAGATTTTGGTCAGCCAGCCCGCGAATATGTATCCTCCGACTGCACAGCAAGATTTTTGCCTTGTTTACGACTTTTTAGTTCGCTTTTGAAGCAGTCGGGTTTTTTGATTTTTTTAATTAAGTTATTTTTTAATTCGGAATCAATCTATACCGATATTATAAAGAGAAAAGATTTTTTTGTTTGTTTGTTTGTACCGAATAGGCTCCGAAACTACTGGACCGACTTTAAAAATTCTTTCACCAATAGAAAGCTACATTATTCCTGAGTGACATAGGCTATTTTTAATCCCAAAAATGGGTCCTGTGGGGTGGCCCACGGGAGCGAAGCCGCGGGAAACAGCTAGTATAGTATATAGCAACGCTAGTGAATCTGTCAAGTTTAGCTGTCAATTTTCTAAATGGCGGGAGTGGCCCTTCTGTATACTAACTATTGTGCTAATAGGTAATTTTGAGAATAGGACGATCTGATCATAAGACGTTATAGACGCGAATAGGATCGTTTGATGCGGAGTCGATATGAACTTCTTACTTTGGAGTTTCTGATAAACCATATTATCGCTATTTAATTGATTTTTTAATCATCTGGGTTCGACAAAGCTTTTGAATAGCAGAACATTTTCGCTTCTCTGCACAAATTGGAAATATTTTGGACCGCATGTTCTGAAAAATTTTCTGCAAAACAAAGAACTAAGCTTCGCCACATATGTATTATGTACATTTATTTCCTCCGCAGGTGCTGTTAATGTCTTCTCTCTGAGAGCGTTACACCCGTTTCTATTTATTGTGAACGTATCGTTTACCTAAGACCACGTTCACGTTGTAGGTAGTTTAGATATAATATTACGGTATAAATAATGTTGAGATCACACGGCTCCTCCTGTTTAATGCATATTTACGGTTAAATCAAATTACGATAAGAATTGTGATTCTAATCTGAAATCTATCTAATCTAAATCTGATAGCTTATTTTATAGCGATTCTAACAAAATAACATTCATACATGGTTCCTATACAAAACTGCCGAGAAATCAGCGTTTCTCTGAGACCGGGCGATAGCGCAAAATGGCGCCGCGAAGCATGGACGGTCGCCATGTTGGATTCCGAAATTTTGTACGGTTGAGGGGTTATTAAGTAGAGGAAAGGCAGCATATTTGGAATACTGGTTTGTTTTTTGGAGATAAATTGAAAGAGAAACGGGGCAGGCCAATAAAAATGCACTAAACTGTTAGCAAATTATCTTACTTTAATAATATATAACAATCAAACAAAACATAAACCAGAAACCTTATCAAAATTTGTATCAAATTAAAAAACTCCAAAATCGTGATTTCACATAGGGTGCAGTTAATTTGGAATATATATTCCAAATTATATTCATTTTTTCTTTAGTAAATTTTTCACAGTTTTATGAATATATTAGTTTTTATTAAAAACTTATATATTCTTTTAATATTTTGTAAGAGTTTCTCAGACTTTTCTATTGACTCTTTTTAAACAAAATAAAAATAAAGCTTACGCCAGTCGACGCATATTACCCATTCTTGTCATCCCATAAAATTTATTCTCCATAGTTAATATGTGCAGGTTTTCAATATTTACACATAAAACAGGCCTTCGACCAATAAGTTTATCTGTTATCAATTCTATAAGGGAGTTTTTATCATTAACAAATCGAAATAGTGTTGACCTGGGAACATTGAAATGTTTAGCTGCCTTTAAGTATCCTATTCTCTTTTTACGAACAGCGACAATAGCAGCGGACATTTCCTCCTTCTCCCACCTCTTTCTCTTCTTGTATTTCTGGGATATATAGTTTTTTTTTTTTTTAATCAGAAGAATTAATATCAACATATAAAAATCAGCATATAATTTGAAATATTCCAAATTATGTTCCCTTTCGGTATTCCAAATTAACAACATGTCATCCTAACCTAAAATTCAATTTGATATTTTTAATTCTAGAAATATTCACAAAATCAAAGTAAAATCATAAACTAACAACGTCACTTAGCAATTTAAATAATTACAATGAAGATTTTACGTATCGATATAAATGATTATCAATGATTGAATTCATACCGAAAAAGATTTGAAAGCTGACGTCACGTTCCTGTGTGGCTGGCAGCCGGAATGTCAAGATGGCGCCCTCTGTTTGACACTCGTTTGCTTCGTGTGTCTGATGAGGTTATATTTACGTAAAAAAAACACAGATGGCGTTTATAATAATATAGATATCTAAGTATTCCAAATTACCTGCAGTATTCCAAATATGCTGCCTTTCCTCTACCTTTATTCAAGTATTTGTAATCTTCGTAACTATCTATTTGTATAATATAAGAGTTTCCGCAGACAAACACGACGCGACATTGCGATGACGATACCACATCGCGTTTTCCTATAAATTGATCAACATATAGAACAATTTTACGTTACGCCTGTCTGAGGACTTTAAAATCACCCGTGAAAAGCCATATTATACCTAGGTATATACCGTATGATAGCTTTATACTGTAAAATACCGTACAACATGGACTATGTGAACAGCTGATAAAGGTTGTAGGTTAAAGCCTTTGATACATTGTGTGAATCAGATTGAATGAATGAGCGCTATTGTCGGAAATAAGAGACTTTTTGATATTGAGGCTTAAATTAGTACGCCTAAGAATATAGTAGGATTAAAGCGAACGCAGAAGCTTTGCTTGATTAAATATCTGTATTTACAAAGAGTAAGTATCTGTATTTACATTTGTATGCACCTTATTGCATTGTAATAAGGGTTCATTTCAAGAACAGAAACATCGTTACATCTCGTGATCCCCACAAAATAAATGAAAAATGTTTTCTAAATATAAATATAAAGTGTTTTTCTACAATATACGGTTGTATAAATTCATCAAGATACAACCATTTTTTCAATGGGGCCCAAGTTCCCTTACAAAATGGGCATTCTCCTTTCGGTCCGAAGTAGTCGTAGGACTTTTTGTAGGAGGGTCATAATCTGTCATAATTAAGAACATTTTGAACTCAAATCACGGACACGTAGTGCGTAAACGCCCAAGCTTTTAATTTTTTGTCTCTCTACCTAATTGAAAGTCGACAAATGTCTTTGGTACCTCTTCTTCTTATTGTTTTGCGTCACCGACTTCCGAATGAAAGTTATTTAGCACTTTTTAGTGTTTTGCTTTTGAAGTCGGTTAATTTTTTTGTGAAATCTTTTTATTTTTCTCTTTTTAGTTTAGTGATATTGTACACAAAAATGCGCAAATTCTGTAGTCTAAACCTTTGAAAAAATACCCATAATAGCCCATAGACTTCGTTCTGGACACATGCCTTGCAATAAGTATAAGCATCTTATGAGAATAAATCCCAATCCAAACTGTACCAAGTGTGGTGTTGTGGAGGACGAATACCACTTGTTGGTGGAATGTGTCAGGACCAGAGCTGGGAGAGAGGCTCTGATGAATAGATTAAATATTAAAATAACAGATTTACAAATTTTCCAAAGTATCACGGAAGCAGCTTTAGTTTATAAAATCTATCTATATCTATAAAAGCGAAAGGTGACTGACTGACTGACTGACTGACTGACTGACTGATCAATCAACGCACAGCCAAAACTGCTAAGCCTAGAAGCATGAAATTTGGCAGAAAGGTTCTTCAAGTGACGTAAGTGTGCACTAAGAAAGGATTTTTGGAAATTCTACCCCTAAGGGGGTAAAAAGGGGGTTTAAAGTTTGTATGATAAATCTAATTCCTTCGACCAAAATTCTTGAAACTTAGCACAAATAGATAAGATAAGTAAATGATAAAGATTGACATTTTTAGTTTTTCGAAACTACCCCCAAATGATGATTTAGGGGGTGTTGAAGTTTGTATGGAAAAATCAGATTTCTTTGATCAATAAACTTGAAACATGCCACAAATACTAAATGAATAATAAAGGTTGCTACTATTCTTTTTTGAAACTACCCCCAAAAGACGATTTAGGGGTGTTAATTTTTTTTTGAAGAATCTTATTATTTCAGTTAATAAACTTGAAACTTTACATTAATACCAATCTAAATAAACAATAAAGGCTTTCATTGTTGGTTTTTTAAACTACCCCCAAAAGATGATTCAGGGGATGTAATTTTTTTAGAAGAATCTGATTTCTTGGCTGAATAAACATGAAACTTGACATAAATACCATCCTAAATAAACAATAAATTGTCATTATTAGTTTATTGCAACTACCCCCAAAAGACGATTTAGGAGGTATTACAGTGTTTTGGAAAAATCTGATTTCTTGGGTCAATAAACTCGAAACTTGCCACAAATACTAACCTAAATGAACAATAAAGGTTGCTATTATTATTTTTTGAAGCTTCCACCAAAAGACGATTTAGGGGAGTTTTTTTTTTTGAAGAATCTACTTATCTAAATTGACAATAAAGGCTTTCATTGTTAGTTTTTCGAAACTACCCCCAAATGATGATTTAGGGGATGTTAAATTTTTTGAAGAATCTGATTTCTTGGGTGAATAAATAAACAATAAAGGTTGTCATCATTAGTTTTTTGCAACTACCCCCAAAAGACGATTTAGGAGGTATTACAGTGTTTTTGAAAAATCTGATATTTAGGGTCAATAAACTTGAAACTTGCCACAAATACTAACCTAAATGAACAATAAAGGTTGCTATTATTATTTTTTGAAGCTTCCACCAAAAGACGATTTAGGGGAGTTTTTTTTTTTGAAGAATCTACTTATCTAAATTGACAATAAAGGCTTTCATTGTTAGTTTTTCGGAACTACCCCCAAATGATGATTTAGGGGATGTTAAATTTTTTGAAGAATCTGATTTCTTGGGTGAATAAATAAACAATAAAGGTTGTCATCATTAGTTTTTTGCAACTACCCCCAAAAGACGATTTAGGAGGTATTACAGTGTTTTTGAAAAATCTGATATTTAGGGTCAATAAACTTGAAACTTGCCACAAATACTAACCTAAATGAACAATAAAGGTAGCTATTATTATTTTTTGAAACTACCCCCAAAAGACGATTTAGGGGTGTTTTTTTTTTTTGAAGAATCTAATTATCTAAATAGACACTAAAGGCTTTCATTGTAAGTTTTTCGAAACTACCCCCAAAAGATGATTTAGGGGATGTTAAATTTTTTGAAGAATCTGATTTCTTGGGTGAATAAACATGAAACTTGACATAAATACCATCCTAAATAAACAATAAAGGTTGTCATTATTAGTTTTTTGCAACTACCCCCAAAAGACGATTTAGGAGGTATTACAGTGTTTTTGAAAAATCTGATATTTAGGGTCAATAAACTTGAAACTTGCCACAAATACTAACCTAAATGAACAATAAAGGTTGCTATTTTTTTTTTTTAAACTACCCCCAAAAGACGATTAAGGGGTGTTTTTTTTTTTTCAGAATCTAATTATCTAAATAGACAATAAAGGCTTTCATTGTTAGTTTTTCGAAACTACCCCCAAAAGATGATTAAGGGGATGTTCAATTTTTTGAAGAATCTGATTTCTTGGGTGAATAAACATGAAACTTGACATAAATACCATCCTAAATAAACAATAAAGGTTGTCATTATTCGTTTTTTGCAACTACCCCCAAAAGACGATTTAGGAGGTATTACAGTGTTTTGGAAAAATCTGATTTCTTGGGTCAATAAACTTGAAACTTGCCACAAATACTAACCTTAAGGTTGCTATTATTATTTTTTGAAACTACCCCCAAAAGACGATTTAGGGGATGTTAATTTTTTTGAAGAATCTAACTTCTTGGTTCAATAATTATGAAACTTTGCTTAAATACCAACCTAAATAAACAATAAAGGTTTTCATTATTAGTTTTTCGAAACTACCCTTAAAATACGATTTCGGGGTGGTAAAGATTTTTGATTACTTTTACTGCACATAGCTTCTTTTTAAGATGTAGGGGAGCACTTAGGAGGGATTTTTGGAAATTCAGCTTTTGAAGGGGTTAAAAGGGAGAAACTTATTTGTATGAAAAATCTTATTCCTTTGGCAAAATAATAAAGGTTGGCATCATTAGTTTTTCGGAATTATCCCCAGAAGACGATTTAGGGGTGTTAAAGTTTCTTTGAAGAATCAAATGGCACTAATACGGGGAACTACCGAACTGGACCGTTTGTCTCAGGTAAACATAGTTGTGAGTGACGTTTTAGTGTTGCGTAATTTACGCTGTATTAGGTTTTTGTGTTGTGTCGCGTAATTTACGCAGCATTCGTTTTCATACTAAAGTAATTTTTGGGCCACCCGAAATTATGCGTCTCAAAAAACCCTCTCTTCTGCTCCTTCTATACATATAAAAAAAATATCTTCTTCTATACATATAAAATGCTTTGTCCTGAATGACTGACTGACGGATCAACGCACAGCCAAAACCGCTGATCGTAGAGACCTGGAACTTGGAGAGTATGTTTTTGTATGACATAGGCATCCGATAAGAAAGGATTTGTCGAAATTCTTCCTCTAAGGGGGAGAAAAAGGGGGACAAAGTTTGTATAAAAAATCTAATTCCTTCAGCTAATACTCTTGAAACTTGGCATAAATAGTAATCTAAGTAAATGATAAAAGGTTGACATTATTAGTTTTTTGAAACTACCCTCACAAGTCGATTAAGGGGGTATTGAAGTTTGTATCGAAGATTTTTATTTCATGGGTTACTAAACTTGAAACATTGCACAAATACTAACTTAAATAAATTATAAGGTTGTTATTATTAGTTTTTTGAAACTACCCCCAAAAACAGATTTACGGGGTGTTAAAGTTTTTTTGAATAATCATATTACTTAGGTTAATAAACTTGAAACTTAAGCAATAAAAGTTGTTATTATTAGTTTTCAAAACTACCCCCAAAAGATTTTTTATGAATCTTACTTCTTGAGTTAATTAATTTTAAATTTGACATACATACCAACCTAAGTAAACAATACAGGTTGAAATTCTTAGTTTTTTTAAACTAACCCCAAAATACGGGAGCACCGACGGTTTTTTAGGGGTGTTAAGGTTTTTTGAAGAATCTTATTTCTTGAGTTAATAAACTAGAAACTTGACATAAATATCAACTTAAGTAAACAATAAAGGTTGTCATTATAAGTTTTTAGAAACTACACTCAAAAGTCGATTTAGGGGGAGTTAAAGTTTTTAAAAAAAAAATATTTATTGGGTTAATAAACTTGATACTTGACAAAAATACCAACTTAAACAAACAATAAATGTTGATATTATTAGATTTTCGAAACTGCCGCCAAAATACGATTTAACAGGTGATAAAGTTTTGTTATAGAATTTTATGTTTTGGGTTAATAAACTTGATAGTTGACATAAATACCAACCTAAGTAATCAATAAAAGGTTGTCATTATATTTTTTCGAAAATACCCCCCAAAATAGGATTAAGTGGGTGTTAAAGTTTGTTTTGAATCATACTGGTCAAGGTTTCGTTTTTGATGTATGATGTGGGATCTAGGGAAGCACGAAGAAGGAATTTGCGGAAAATCAACCTTTCACCATCATTATCATTTCAGCCAAAAAACGTCCACTGCTAAACATAGGCCTTCCCCAAGCGCCGCCACACTGATCGGTCCTGTACGTGTCGCATCCACCGGACTCCCGCAGCCTTGACCAGGTCGGACTTCCTAATTTGCATTTTCTGGTTCGCAGTCACCACTGAACTGTCAACCTTTAAGGGGGTGAAAAGGGGGCAATTTGTTTGTATGGACAATCTCATTCCGTGGAGATAAAGTAAATAATCAAAGTTTACATAATACGTTTTTTAAAACTACCTCCCCCCTGATAGGGTTAAGTGATTTTAGTTTTTTTGAGACATCTTTGTGAGCAATCTAACTAAAATAAACAAAAAATTAAAAAGAGAAAAAGGGTATATTAAGTTTTAAGGGGCGGATTTTACTTTGTAGCGGTAACCTAAAATGTATTATTCTTTAAGTCAAATAACGAATCGTCCCAAACCTATAAACCGTAGAACTTTACAAAACCACATTTTTATTTGGTTTTTTGGTTGCCATCACACGAACGAAGTCGCGGGCGGAGTTAATATTATAAATGTGAAAGTAACTCTGTCTGTCTCTCTGTTACCTTACCTTTTCACGCTTAAACCGCTGCACCGATTTAAATGTAATTTGGTTCGGAGATATTTTGAGACCCTGGGCAGGACATAGGATAGTTTTTATCCAAACATACTTACGGAAATCATACTCAAGGGAGTGAAAAGAGGGGTAGAAGTTTGTATGGAAAATCTACAATATTAAGCCGCGATATAAAAAATAAGCAATTCGAATTACTAATGCTTCGCAGACGAAGTCGCGGGCAACAGCTAGTAATGCATAAGTTAGAATGGGTAAATAATATATGTGGTTGCGCCAACATGCAAAATATGATTGACGTTCGCTATTTTCTATACCTATCCTTTTCCCGCACATCCTCGCGAGTGAGCGAGAGGATTTGCTCTGTCATTTTGTTTGGAAATGACTTCCGGATTGAATCGCAACGCATACGCAATGGCGTCGGCCCGCTCCGTGAAAATTATTGATAAGCTTTGGAATCATCGCGTTTTAGCATGTATTATGACTATAATGAACAGTTTGTGTTTGTGATTAACGTGTGATGACAGTAACTTGAAGCCCAGCTGCCCTTGAACACTGGTAAAGTGTTTCAGTGCCACGACGACGCTACCACGCAGCTCCAGAAAAGGTTTGTGCTTCCTTCCCTAATTACTTTCGGGTTGTATTCTGTTATCCAACATCCCAGCAACTCGAATTACCTATCATCAAGCGTTTGTCAATCGTTTTGCTCCGCATCGCATATACAGTCCACTAAACCAGCCCTTCGCGCCTCCAATATGTATGTGTAGAAGTTTAGGTTATGATGGGGCTACATGGTGTTAATTGTGACTAAAAGCCCTTAAATGAAAGAAGATTAAAAAATAAATTTAAAAAAGCTTGGTGATACAGAAGAGTCTCAATAGCAGGCAGACGATACAAGAATTACTGCATTTGTAACAATATCAAAATATTAGCCTGGAAAACATAAATGTAATTAAATGGTATGATAAGGTACTCCGGCGATATTGATTCTCAGTTTATTTATATTTTGAAGTTTAGATTGATTCGTAGATAGTAATGTAAATTAAAATGTAATGTTTTAGCCTTACATAGAAGTGATTAATGCAGGTAGAAAAGTACGTATTCTAAAATATGATAATTATGACTATCTACCAATCTATCTGCAGTTCTAAAAATACAAATAAATTGAGAATCAATATGAACGGAGTGTCGTTTCAAATTGTTTCCACCCAATAGTTTGTTGAGTCTTGTATCTTCACTACATATTATAAAATAAAGACCCCCGCCGCGTCAGTACACGATCAGGTCAAGAACTACTGAACGGATTTTCATGCGGTTTTCATAGAAAGAGTGAGAAACGAGGAAGGTTTTTGTGTATAATTTGTCACGGGCGAAGCCGGGGCGGGTTTCTAATTATTTACAAACAAACGTAACATTTTAAAATGCCTTTTTTAAGAGTCACTGAACAATTTAAGACATTTTACGGTTTAATGTTCTTCAGGCTAATATTTGGGTTTTATTTCAAATGCAGTAATTCTTTTATCATCTGCTTGCTACTGAAAGTGTACTGTATCACCACGTGTGGACTAAAGTTATTAAATTTTTACTGGCAAGATATCGGTATTTATTCACCTATATACATAGGTTGGATATTGTCTGATGCTACAGTAGTTACGGAAGTAACTGCAAATATTTTCTTAGCATTGATCTCTGAAGAAAAATATGTTATGAAGTTTTCTTCCGACTTAGCTTCTGATTCTTCAACATCACAAACAAACAATTATTGCCGTGTGATATATTTTATGACATTGATTTTACTTATTACGAGTATCGGTAAATTCCTGATACTTTGGCACCGTCTTGACTTGTCAGCTAACATTATGGTCTTTTTACTATTTGCTTCATGTTACTCTAGTCGACTGACAACAGTTTATGTTGCTGAAAATTATCAAAAAACTGTACAAGGGCTGTGCAAAACGCTAAAAAATAACTTTGATACGATGAATTTGAGCGCCGATGAGAAACGAAAGCATATCAAAATATATATTGAAGGTTATGTAAAACTCTCAAACAATTTGAAAGGAACGATCCCGATTCTGCGGCTAAAGGTACTACTACTAAGGATTTCTAATGCTTATAATAACTTAGGTTAAGTTAAGTTAAAACGGGCTAGTTTCCGCAACTCCACAACCAAGCGCGTATTTTAGTAACTTGTTTATCTGGGGGGTGACCACAAGCTCTTAGAGTAAGGTTATTTTGAGATCGAGTAGGTGACAGATGTATACACGTCATATACATCTGTCCCTTACACCCACTCAAAATAACCTTACTCTAAGAGCTTGTGGTCACCCCCCTGGTATCTGTGTAAACAGGCAATTTCAATTCCGCATATACCTAACCTATAGGTGTATTTTGAAGATCACCATATTCGTTTTGTTGTGCATCGCATATTCATTGGAAAGAGACGAAGCCTCTTAATCATAGTACCTTGAGTTTCTTCTTTTTTTCGAGTCGGTGGTTAATATGTGTCCATGTTAATGACAGCTACAGTTTTCATGACTTTCTCAAATTGTATGTGTACAAGAACTTTGGGCACTTCAGCATGTGGGTCGTATCCTGGATATAGGTACGCTCCAATTGGGAAACACACTTTCAATAACAATGTGTAGGATTTTGAAGGCAATTTTGAATCCATGGATTCATACTTACGTATATTTGCTGAACAACGCTGATACCTACCGATAACGCATTCTTTAATTGTTTCAGATGATGTTAGCTCATGGGTGCGATTTATTAAAAATCTTATTCGTGACGGTTTTCTTCCATGATTCAGTCAATTTACTAGTAAGTAGGTTTTTGTAGCTTTCGGTACGATACTGAATAGTCCAAGTTAAAAACTGACTGGAATTATAACCGTTTTTTTTTTAATAAGACCTATAAGAATAAGAATACGCCGATTTCTGAAAGGAAATTTAAAACATTTTTCAACAAAAGTTGGGTTCCAGCCATGAATTAAAAAAAATATCGTCCAATAACTATACTCTCCGATACAGCATTTTAACAAAACAAAATTTCCTTTTTTTCAGCATCCCCTATTAATGATCTCTTGGATTTTGGAACTTGTACTCTTTATGATCAGCTTGTGTATGCCAGCGATTTTATTGGAATTAGGAGCTAAGGATCTAGATGACATAAAAGAAATATTTGCAGATCAGTTGATAATGAACAAGGGTATCTATTCAATATTTTAATACAATGAAATTCAATAAAAACCCGGCCAGTGCGAGGCGGACTCGCACACCGAGGGTTCCGTACAAACAGCTACATTCACAATAATTAGGTATCATTACTGAAATTTATAAACAAATAAAGTAACGAACTTGCTCGAACAAAAAGATAAATTGGATTGAGGGACCAAATTAACTTTTCCGTTGAAAAACTGTCGTCCTCATGCATCAAAATTTGTCGCAAACCGTTTACCAACTAATTTAATAATCGATTTTTCTTTATAATGTTAAAAAAAACATTTTTAGGGTCCCGTTCCTCAAAAGAAATCCTTATAGGATCACTTCGTTGTCTGTCTGTTTGTCTATCTGTCTGTCTGTTCCTGTGTCGAGAATCCTTTTTCGGAATGAAAATGGAGTGCCTTTAGGTATCAAGTTGAAAAGAATATGATATACCTACTCAGGTTTTTCTTTGGAGCTGTGAAAAAATCAACCTTCTAAATCAACGTTTATATTGCATTTGAGAAATCGCAAGGGAATCAAAAACCTAAAGATTATATACTTCCCGTTGAAATTTTTTTTTTGTTTTTATCTTGGAGAAATGCTCATGCATACTGCACTACCAAGGGGAGATAGTGCAGTTATGTGGGACTCTAACCCACTAAAACTCCACGGTGTCCTCCTGAGCCGCTTATGCCGGGAACACGGGCACGCGTTAGCACTCACCGCGAACCCTCCTCGGGGGAGTACCTCCAATCACCGGCGCACCAGAACACACTGTATGCCGTGACCACCCCAGGGACCAAACCAGCACAAGGGCGCCAGACGACCCCGTGTATGGCACCCTTGGTCCCCCGTGACGGGTCAAGGTCAATGGCCCCGCCACCTACCATTTGTCGGCGACAGGGGATAGGGAGAGCGGCTGACGCAATACCGAAACTCCTCTTCCCCTGCGGCCCCACCGCGTCCGACATCAGACGGTGGCGACCCCGTCCAGGCCGCGGAAGGTAGGGAGAGCGGCGCACCGCAATACCGGCAATCCTCTCCCGCCGCGGCCTCCAACCTTCAGCCGCGACATCGTATGGGACCTGGGACGCTCCATAAGACATCGCGGCCCGCCTCAGTTGCGATGTCGCCTATTACCAAGCGGCACCGCAACCTACTATTTGGCCGCTACGTCGTCGGCTTAATCGGCAAAAGCCCTGACGAGCGGCCCCTCCTCGGGTTCCTCTTCGCTTCACCGTGGGTGATTACAGAACAATTTAAGTAAAAAGTCTGAAAACTTTAAAGTTGCACCTAAGACCCAAGTACGACATAAAAAAAAATATTTCGTCTGTTACGACCTTTTTCTCAGGAACGCGTGAAGGTATCAGTTTAAAATGAATATGATATACTCAGGTCTATAATCTCTTGGAGTTGTGAAAAAATCTTAATTCTATTTCAACGCAATCAAAAGATACACCTATTGTCCAATTCTATGATGATTAGAGAGAATACATATCGATGAGCAGTGGTGGCCCAGTGGTATCGGCCGCGACTTACCAGTTGTAAGTCATGGGTTCGAGCCCAGGCAGGCGCTTTCATCATCATCATCATCATTTCAGCCGAAAATCGTCCACTGCTGGACATAGGCCTCCCCCAGGCGTCGCCACATTGACCGATCCCGTTCGTCTCGCATCCAGCGCCTTCCTGCAACCTTAACCAGGTCATCGGTCCACCTAGTGGGAGGCCTTCCAACGTATCGTCTATAATCAGGCAGGCGCTTTACTTTGTGTAAATTATTTCTTCACCACTGCTCTCAAAACGGTGAAGGAAAACATCGTGAGGAAACCGGATGTCCTAGAACCATGATGTCCTAGAAGACATGTGACATCCACCAACCCGCACTGGGCCCGCGTGGTGGCCTACGGCCCATTCCCTCTCACAGAGAGGAGGCCTGTATCCCAGCAGTGGGAACATTAATAGGCTGATGATGATACATATCGATGTACATATATCGAAAAGTCGCGGTCAGTTTACCAACTACAAATAAGTTAATATCGTTTTTATTTTTGATGTAGCTACAAATTTACAGTTTTCAGATTTTTTCTTTTACTTGTTTTATAAGGCTTGTAGGTTTTTAACCGCCGCCGGAAAAAGAAGGGGTGTTATAAGTTTCACGTGTGTTGCTGTGTATCTGTGTATCTGTGTGTCTGTCTGTGGCATCATAGCGCCTAAACGGATGAACCGATTTCGATTTAGTTTTTTTTTTGTTTAAAAGGTAATTTTGTCGAGAGTGTTCTTAGCTATGTTTGAATAAAATCGGTTCAGCCGTTCAAAAGTTATGGGCATTTTACTGTTTGAATCGGGGTGTTTTCGCAAGATAAATGCGTCAGGGGTTTTTTAAATTGTGAAATTTTACTTGTTATTCACTAGCATAGAGCAACACGGACCACCGGCGGACCGGAGGGGAGTAGCCATAGCGTTTTGTCCCGATACAAAACAGTCTGTCATTTTTTGCGGGGGGAAATCTGCTCTACCCACACTTTAACAAATTCTCACACAAAAATAATCGTCTGTTACTACGAAACTCACACATAAAAAAAAAAAAAATACACTAACAATTTTACCCACACAATGGATACATTCTGTGTTATGACAGTATAATGAGATGACGCAACTACACTGACAAGTTGCTTACAGCCGTGGTTGTAACTACTGTCGATACGCATTATCGATAAATTCAAGAACTCGGTTCGGGATATACGGTTTAAAAAGTGATACAAAGTTAGTTAGTGTTATAAAGATTGACTTTATTTATTATGAACTACAATAATTATATCATCTAACAAATAAACTTAATGTTAATTTTAAAAACCAGTGATAGTTGTATCTATCACTGGTTTTTAAAATAGATTAGTTTTGTATAAATATGACGAATACATTTTTGTGGGTCTGCTTTTTTCATTAAGAACGAAATACTTGTAGCAGTATATTTTACCATTATTAATATTGCCAGTTCCAAATTATGATTTGTAAAATCATTTTTGTGTAAATGGTAACTAATAGAGGAAAACAAGTCTTTGCCAATAAACTTGTCTATGGCATGTGTCACGATTTCATGTGTAGTACAAGATCGTGTAGGTTTATTGTCGTCACTTAAACGTCGTCTTATTTCTTTTTCACAAATCCGGCCATAAAAGTAATTCCTATTTTGAAGCAAAAAGTAACTGTCCTCTGCTTTTTTGGTGTACTTATTAAACTTTTTTCATCAATCGGCCCAAGCAAACCTTTTATGCACGTTTTGCATTTTTTTTTTGATATCGAGGAAATAACAAATCCAGCTATGTATTCTACAACTTTCTCGGCAAAAGGTGATAAAAAATTTAGAGCTTCAATCTCATCAATTAAATCGTTAAGAAAATTGGTAAAATTGACTCTTCTTGATGTGCATTAGTATCAATATTTTTTCCAATGGAATACAGTTTGTGCCGCTGCCAGCTTGTGTTAATTCTGTATTAACAAGTTTTCTTATTAAATTGCTTCAAACTGAGAGCTTGAGGGATTATCGCAACAACCACCATGACTTCTTACAATCGAAAAAAGAGTTCGATGTGATCTTGACTTATCCTGTGGAGTGGCATATATTTCAGGCCATTTTGTATTATATCTTGGAAGATAGACTTGGTACTCTCAATACAGATCAAAATGCCAAGAAATTTGATTCACCACGATACACAGGTTTTTACCTGTGTATCGTGGTGAATATTTTTTTTTTTTTCTAATATGGTAGTTTGCAATTTATTTGCAACTAAGCAGCAACCTAGCTCTGTGGCCATCGCTAAATTTGCTTGAGCGCCTTCACACGTTAATGCTTTTATTTCCACTCCAGTTTCATGTACTAATTCAAAGGCTTTAGGTACAAGCTGAGCTTTTAACTTAGCACTTGTGCCTTTAACAAAAAAATATCCGATTGGGTCTTTCCATGGAGTATTAATGCCTACTAATAGAAATACTAGGACATCTGTTGCTTCATCTATATTATTTGTTAATAAATCAAAACCATAATCAACGTACACGAATCGTCTATCACCATTCGGACTGTCATGTGGTTGTGTCTGTATATTAAAATAAAGCTTACAATAAATAAATCATAAAACTCAATCTCAAAAATGTCTCTGTATGGATATAGACTCCTTTGCCTTGACTATTCTTATCGATAACTATCTACAAACAAACCGGTAACAACACTATCGCTCGGTGACAGGCGACTACTCGGAAACAGACTCGGATCAGTTGCTCGACCGATCCGCATATTGTATGCGGGCGAGCGGCCTGTGTTGGTAAACAAATCCGAAACGTCACCGACCGATAATATTGTAATTTTTAAGTTTTATAGAAGTAAATAGTAATAATATGATTAAAAATTGCTTACATATGAAAGATAACGCCATCTTATTGTAAATTTGACGTGGCAGATCTCTTTTTGCAGCAAAAAACAGAACAATTCGGCATTTTTTTAGGACGTCGATTCAGTCGCGCAACTAGATTTAGTCTACTGAGCAGTGCGGCTGCATCTAGTTTTATTGTACGCATAGGACCACGTGGACTTGTACTTTGACAGAGGGGAATGCCTGCGTATGGCTACTCCCCTCCGGTCCGCCGCCGCCGGTGGTCCGTGTTGCTCTATGTTCACTAGCGATTTGTCAAGTATCTGTTGATTGTGTTGATTTAGAAGTTTGACAGACCGAGAGACAGACAGACAACAAAGTGATCCTATAAGGGTTCCTTTTTAGGAACATTTACAGGGATAAAAAATTAGCCTATGTGCTATTGCAGACACGTCTATCTTTATGTCAAATTTCATCCAGATTCGTTAAGCTGTTCTGACGCGATTGAGTAACAAACATAAATCCACCCAACCTTTCGCATTTATAATATTAGTAAGTTAAATTTGACCCATTTTCCAGTGTCCGATTGAGCTGATTCGCACACGTTTGCTTCTGGTTACAAAGCATTTTTAAAATAAAACTTGTTCTAAATAAAATTGTATAAAAGCTTATTTATAACTAAATCCAGAACGAGCTTCTTCATAAAGGTACGGGGGCCACAGCGCTATGAAAGATAATTTGGTTCAAATAAGTCTCACTAGATGGCGCGATATGAACCGATATGTTATTGAATTGTGTGTAAAATTAACATGTTCTGGAATTGAACATACACATTGTATGTTCTTGTTTTATCAACTCTCCTATATAAGCACAAAAATATTTAATGGGCTCTTAATTCACATTTCAAAGATTATTTTGAATGGATCATTTAAAATTGATGCCAATAGATGGCGCGGTTTTAAATTTCTGAGGCATTCCACTCGATTGTTTAAATGTATATCTATAAAACAAATCGTCACTATAATTAAAGAAAAAAATATTCACTAACCGAATAAACCCTTTTACTTGCAAGTCGCTGCTAACACCATCTATATATCGCCGTATCTACTAATTAATAATAACAATTTAAAAAAAAAATCTGTTCCTTTCCAGATGACAAACTACGCAATACCTTGTACGATGCTATGCACTGCATTGAAATCTGTTCTGCTGGAAACACTATTTGGAACGGGCTACCACTGAATATGAACTTAATTTCGAGTTTCTTTAATTTATGTATTTCTTATGTTATTGTTTTTTTACAATTCTCATATTAGTTTTACATAAGGTGTGTGTGTGCAGAAATTAAATAATAAAGTACGGGGTGAATTTTTCAAGTGGGCATGGACGGCGAAATCCGAAACTACGAGGAATAGCAAAACCTTTTAAGGAGTCACGGGCCCGATTTATCAATATTCCGAAAAATCTATATTCCAAGGCTGGAATCTTACCCCTTGATTTTGGAAATTTATCATTTCATGGCCTGTACATGTTCTGACCAGTTCCTAATCTGTCCAGCTAAGAATCTGTCCAGTTGCTCCGGAGGGATTAAAACACTAATAAGGATACAATTTGATTCTGACTCCTTTGAGTGTTTTTAATTTTTCTTCATGGTTTCGGATTTGGCCATCCACGCAAACTTGAAAAACTTTTATTAAAATTCTATCTGATGGGTTTTCAAAATAATTAAGATTAGATAGACCATTTTACAGCACAACATACAGGCGGACCTTGCCCGTCATCAGAATACTAATAGGTACCTACCCACTGTTAAAATTATTTGCATAATTCAAGATGCTTTTTATAGGAGTCATGGGTTTTCAATAAAACAAACTAAATAATTTATCACAAATCAATTGTTATATTTGAATTACATCTGTCAACAGTCAATATTATATCATGTGCTTTACAATTAAGTATTATAATATATAAGACGGTTACATACATGAATGGATCGTAATTCTAACATTTATTATAGTCGCTTTTATTATTTTGATACAGTTTTTCTTAACTAGCGTCGGATCCATATGGCCTGCGCGCACTTGCGGACGGGACGGCAGAGGATTTTAGATCGATCAATTGAATTTGTAGATGAAAATGTGGGTCTGCAAACCCTACATAATTTACTTAGTTTAATGTATTGTTGTTAATCAGGAACTGTCAACATATAAATTATTTATGTTATATGTTAAAAGAGGTGATTTAGCGTACATAACATTATTTGTTGTTACATGTTAGTTTAAATTTAGAATAAGATCTTTTTATCCCCCGCCGGAAAAAGAGGGGTGTTA
Source organism: Orthosia gothica (assembly GCA_949775005.1). Taxonomy (NCBI): domain Eukaryota; kingdom Metazoa; phylum Arthropoda; class Insecta; order Lepidoptera; family Noctuidae; genus Orthosia; species Orthosia gothica. The sequence continues at coordinate 6,226,480 of OX459045.1, forward strand.
TAAGTTTTACGTGTGTTGCTGTGTATCTGTCTCTGGCATCATAGCGCCTAAACGGATGAACCGATTTTGATTTCGTTTTTTTCGTTCGAAAGGTAATTTTGTCGAGAGTGTTTTTAGCTATGTTTTAATAAAATCGGTTCAGCGGTTCAAAAGTTATGGGCGTTTTACTGTTAGAATCGTGGTGTTTACGCAAGATAAATGTGTCGGGGGTTTTTAAATTTTGAAATTTTACTTGTTTGTTAACTTTTTATACCTTTATTTCAATTAAGACCTTTAAAAATCAAAATCAATCAATTGAATTTATTAGTTACCCAATCGAAATAAGTTATATATTGCAATGCTTGGTGATCGGGCTCGGAGCATCGGGGTGCAGTATTCTCTGGAGCTCCGAGCATTGAAATATATACCTTATTCCTATTGGATAACTATCAAATTCTAGATAAATTTTAAATCCTCTGCCGTCCCGTCCGCCAGTGTTTGCAGGCCAATACGGTCACAAATTAATGAATAAGGAACCGATGATTTCTCTAAATATACAGGATTAAATAGAATAAACCATCGAAACTCGACGAGATTTATTTTGTATCTCTCATCTTCCAATCTAACTTTGATCAGCTGATAATAACTTTGCATGGAAAGTCCACATTTTCCTTACCTACCGAAAGTTGTTAATTTCCATAGGCAGAAACATTTTGTTTTCACCCGTTTCCGTTACATCCTGTAATTTTACTCCAAAATAAAATTTTAAGTTCTGTAAAACTTTAGTAACTAAACTACCCTACATTGACTCCGTAGTTGAAACGAAAAGTTAAGATTTTTTTGGACATCCACGGCGTTTCGCTTATATTCCATTCGCGTTAAGAAAATAGTGATTCGCCCGGACCTGCGTGTCTATACAAAGAAATGCGTTAAGAAAATAGTGAGTCGTTGTCCGCCTAGTCCCGCCCCTCGACCAATCGGTTTGCAACAAATTGTCACTGTGAACTTAGCTTTATAATTTGCTGGGACCCGATTGGTTCGACTCACTATTTTCTAACGCGAATGGATTACAGTAATTTAATTTTAACAGAGCCTTTAGAAATAGTATCCATTCTAACAGCTATGGCGAAAGTCGAAATGCCACAAAGATCACGTTAAATTTCAACCAAGCTTGGCATTCCCAGGATTTTTGTTTTTTTTTAAAAATCTATGGCGACTCTATCAAGTTAGGTGACGCCAAACTCATTTTTTTACAACCTCGATCCGACACATGTCATCAATATTAAAACCTCGTAAAACCTTTCAATTTATCGCCTATACTTTGATATACATCACAGGAAAAGATTCAAGTTCTATACAAATAGACATTAATATTACCTACTTTAACAATTCTAATGATAACTTTTACAGGCATACATTATCACCCTTATTTATAAAAATCGTGACACCGTTTAGTAATAGGGAACATTACTGCAAATATCTCCCACTAGGTGGCTTACTGAGTCATGAAATAAATAAAAAAACTGCTTCTATCTCGTCTATGGTTAGGTGACTGATTTTAAGATTATCATGTGTTTGAAATATTCTTGTGTATGTTTTTAACATTTGTAGTGGTATAACGTATATTTACATTTACACGGATGAACCTATTGAAAAAACTACCAAAAATAAAAGTAATAATATTAACAAAAACGAAAAAAATTGCCGCGCTTTTTCAAACTTGTTCACCAACCAACACTCTGTATTTATATGACAGCTTTTCTTAATGTTCTCTATTGTTTAGCAAGTTCTGTATTCAAATTTTCTATAGAGTATTTGAATTTAGAACCTGCTAAGCAGTTTGACAATACCTCATGAACTCAGAGATTTTTTACAAAGAAGGTTCTATTTTATACGACTTAACATGACTAGAACATTAATATTTTTAATTAAAATAGTGTTTACATTTCATTAAGCTATGATATTTATTTTATTTTACAAAGTATTTTAGCTTTAGTCAAGAAGAGGATTAAATAGTGGCACAAAGGCATGATGTCATTTGCTCTCTTTCTGGATATAGCATTTGCTTACTTTGTCATGCAAAACTGAATTATTTTAGTTGCCATCTTTCTTTCTAACTAAATAAGGGCCTGTACAGACTGGCTGACCATACATATTCATAGACTTTTTGAAGGACAAAAAAAAAACCATTTTTGTGGCATTAATAAACAGGCCTTTAAAATCTCGTGTTACAAAAATAAATTTAATGTATAACAATATTATACACTCAATCAATTTACCTAATCTTTTCACAAACTTTTTTGGGGTTGTCTTCCAGTCCAGGAGGACTCAGCTGAATACTAGTATTTTAACGAAGGGTCTGCCTATCGGACCTCCACAACTAAGTCTCTAGGTAACAAGGTACAGTTGCCGGCACGTAACTTGGCAAAAGTCGTTAGATGCGCACAAGTTTGTAGGTCTCTTTGGTTAACAAGCGGGACGCGGGGAACGAGGTAGCACCGTTCCGAGCGCGCGATTGGTCAGTCAATCCTTAGGTCGACTGACCAATCGCATCGCGTCCTTATTCAGTTCTCTCCCGAATATACTTGCGTGCACTAAATTTCTACCCTGTTTTTTTTGTTGAGTTTTTAAATGTAATTGTAATACCACGAACAAATACCGGGCAAACTTTAATTTCATCCCAGGGGTAACACTTTTATAAAACGATAGTGACGACGAGCGACGAATAATATGATTGGTAACGACAACTACATTGGTTTTTTTAGATCATCATCATCAGAGTTTAATGTTCCCACTGCTGGGACACATGCCTCCTCTCTGTGAGAAGGAATGGGCTTTAATCTACCACGCGGGCCCAGTGCGGGTTGGTGGATATCACATGTCTTCAAATTTTGGTTCTAGGACATGCCGGTTTCCTCACGATGTTTTCCTTCAAATTAAATAATTTACAAGCCTGGCTGGCATTTTTGCCATAGAATAATGATAAGCAATAAAAGTGACCATTTCTTGTTGTATTAAGTTCATTGTGCGCGAACTTACCCACACTACGTCAAAACCTTGCCAAGTTACGTGCCGGAGACTGTACCCCTTGGTAAAACTGGTGTCAGACTTCAAGATTCTGATTACGAGTGTCAAGAATCAGCCAGTACCAACAGCTTAACGAACTTGCTAGGTACATGGGTACCTCAGTATGTAATTGATGGTCACCCATCCATGAACTGACCTCACCAAAAGTTGCTTAACTTTGAAGATAGACACTTGCGGCTGATATTATTTAGCCATAAGCTCCTTTAATATTATATACTATTAAAATAAATAGTTATTATTTTATCTTCACAATTCCATCCATAAATTTTACCATTATTTTTCTAATAGGCGAAAGTTATAAATTATGTTATTGAATATGTGCATAGAGTCTCTACTATATTATAAAATATTTAATTTATTTTTATTCGAGTAGAAACTGCCGCAAAGAATTTAGATCAGCAATGGTCCCTTAAAATAACCAACTAGATTTATTTATAATTTATTTTATAAGTACTGTTCCGAAATTCTCTTAACACTTGAATTTTTTATTTTTAATATGTTTTTGCATTATGCAAGGTATCAAACAAACAAATTAGCGCTTAAGTTTTTTTTAAGCCTACACAGCCTACATAAATGTTACATTGAATTTAAATAAATTTTTTTCGGAGAAATATCGGAAATATATAATTACCAATAACTCTGTCATATTTTTACGTTACAGTATATTAAATACTTATCTAAACACTGAGATTATATGAAAGTACGCGGCTTTTTCTTGAGTACGTAACTATACTCTTTTTGAAATTTGAACAATCCCTTTTTACAGCCCGTTTAACCAATTTTGACTTCTATAACGTTGGTGATACGACAACGACGTTGGTGTTCGAGCTGTAGTAAATAGTTGATATTGGCACGGAGTCGCGACGCTACGAAAGAAAATCTGGTTCAAATTAATTTCACTAGATGGCTCGATATGCATCGATTTATTATTGAATTTTGTGTAAAATTACTGTTTTCTAGAATTGATCACAGAGATTGTATGTTCTAGTTTAATCAACACTCTTCTGCAAAAAAAATATGGAATATTGGGCTCTTACATTTCAAAGTTTATTTGCACGGATCATTTAAATCCATACCAATAGTCAAGTCAAGAGTGAGTAGGTTACTTCTAGGCAAGCGTGCGTCACCTTCGACCACATCATCACTTAACATCAGGCGAGATAGTGGTCAAACGCGAGCCTATAAAAAAAAAAAAATAGAGGGCGCGGTTTTATATTTCTGAGGCATGGCACTAGGTTTTTTAAATTTGTTTTGTAACACATTTTGGTACGTACAATGACACTAAAAACGTGCAAAAAATACTATAAATAAAATAAAATAACGTCACTGTATTTAAAGGAAAATATTCACGAACCAAGTAAACCCTTTTAATTGGAAGTCACTGTTAACACAATCTTATCGCTTGGGGCGAAACCGACCGCGTTCGATGTAGGTACTTTTAGTAAAATAATCAGTTTAGTCAGACGAAAAATTATAGTTACGTCGGCACGATTTATGTGTACGTGATGAGGCATCTGTATGCTAGTATTATATTTTCTGTGGTGTTGGTAACAGGTTTACAATCAAAATAACTCAAAATCGGTTGAATGGGTTGTAAAAAGGGATTGTTTAAGTTTCTTACGTTATTTCAAATGCTACAAAACATTGAAAAAGATCTACTCGTATTAATTTCAAAGGTTTTCTATTAGGATTTTAAAAAAATATAGGTATTTTACTTCTTGATTTTACTTTTGGAAATTTGGCATAAATTTATTGTAATGATTGACAGCTTGTTTTAGAGAAAGATAAGTATATTTTTTTGGAATGTGTAAATCATATAAAAATAATTAATAGTAATATGGCTTTAGAATAAACTTAAATTAATAAAATCAATTCCTTATTTGAGGTATTAGACAAATGTTTTACCTTTGTTGTACTGTTACCTTATAAATTATTAAGATCAAACTTATTAATAGGTATTAAAATTAATGCAACCCGCTGTCATCGATATTGACAGTTTTTGGTTGGGTTGAAGTTGGCAGCACTTGTAAAATTGTCATTGATATCGAGAGACGTAAAACGTTGGTCTTCATTTAATTTTTTTGAAATTGGTTTATAACCAACCAATCGTTATTCGAAATTACGTTCGCGATCCGCGAGTTGTACTGTGAATCGCCCGTGCCAAATGCACGGGTTTGTGTATATACTTCGCGCGCAGCGAAGTATTTTTGTCGGGAAGGTGTCTAGTGGTCTGACGGGAATCCCGACCCAAAGACCACATCGGTTGTCCCATTACTATTATATATATTTTCCCCCTATAACCTTCGACCAGACACGGGATTGAACGAGACCAGGAGACCACCACGGCGACAAATGTAAATTGTAGCTGTAAATTGTGTATGCTTGTAATTGTAGGATTATCCCTTTCCAACTATACGAGAATCGGTATCCCAAAAAACAAACACCTAGTTACCGCTGCCGCGTATCGCGGTTTCGCGGATATAGACCTTGTAGGATCCAAGATTCGCAGCATTGCTCATGGGCCTCAGTGTTGCCTCTTGGCTTGTGATCCGCAGGCCTGTATTCAACAGTATTGATGACTACAATGACACCTTTTCAGGTTCTGCGATGTATCTATTATATGTTGTATAAAGTTTCCGCCGGATAAATAAAAATAAAAGTCATTGATCCGACTTGTACCAAAAAGTATAATTACGTAACTTGAAAACATATTTTTTTTGTTTATTAAACATATTTATATTTTTTGATCATTTTCGCCATTGAAATCATGTAAATCGGTCCATGCGTTTATGAGATATTAACTCATTACTAAATGCCAAGTGGACTCTAGAACGCCCCTTACCGCGATACGATTGTTTGATCGTGTTAGCGACAATGCCTTTACATTAGTTTCGTATCGTTTTGAAATATTGGTATACATTGGTAGACAGGTGTTAACGACTTTTATTTTTTTGTTATCTGGCTGTGACTTTAGTATTTTATTTGTTTTTAGACACATTTTTCTTATCGGAGTATGAGTTAATTGTCTTAGTTTTAAGATTCAAGTTAGGTCTAAATAAGTTGTTGACTTTAGTTTCGACTTCAACGCCCTCCGTGGTAGTTATTTTTCTGAGATACTTAGCGATAGAACGCAATTCACAACACGTAATTTTTGTGCGAGCTACACGTAAATTTAAACAATATTTAGGACATAAATAATAATTTTATTGCCTGCTTCGGCGATGCATACCATTTTGTGCTTTAAGCGTTTTAAAATAAGTCTTAAAATTCTAACTAAGCTTCATAGAGAGATCTTTAAAAATATCTTTGGTTTTAGTAAGTAATTGAATTTCATTTTGTGACTTGAAACGAGATTCCATTTTTTTTAGTCTTGTACCCAGACCAAGATTTAAGACATAATAATATTATGACTAACTATTCAACAAAGTTAAAGTGACTAGATCATTTACAGTCAAAATTTTCTTAGCTTAAGTACTTGTTTGTGCAAAATTAAAATAACAATCAGTCATCACCGTATTTTTGCAAACACCGTAACTTTATAATAAATCGCGTGATATTATTTAAAAAAATGTTCTCGATAAGACAGGAGTATATTTAAAATTATCGAAGTTCGATGGTATTTATTGTATTTGAAACGATCTGTTCACAATATATCGAGAATTTATAATCTCGCTAGATTAATTACAAACAGACGGGGTCAGTAATAATCCGGTGACAGTTAACTCAAATAAATATAAATTACGTCGACATATCAATGTTTCTAATGTACACTATAAGCATTACCTCTCTCTCTCTCTGAGGTTTATGAAATAAAGTTTCATTGCAAAATAAAAACTTACTCGACTATTATCCGTTTTCACTAAAACTAAGTGACATCTAAACGAATGCCTAAATATTATTGCACTGTTGTTCGATTTTCAACTCTCTTCGATAAACCGAGCGTTGATAATTCAAAAGCGTGCTTCAGGCATTCATCTAGGTATCACTTAGCGTTATATAAAACGAGTATTAACCTACTCAAATTACGAAAAAAAATACCTTAAAACTAGGTTATTAAGAAGAATCATCCAATACTCTGCAGGGAATGTTTGAACTGTAAAAGCTTGCTAAGATTCATGAAGACCAGATCCTGAGGGTTCGATATGATGAAGTAGACCAGTCCTAGTATGGAGAGGACTGCCCGCCATATTGAGAAGTGCGTCCAAGTGTGGTAGAATGTTGGTATTGTTGGCTGGAAAAGATAATAAAGAAAGTAAAGCTGGGAACAAATAATCGGACGCGGCTGACGGACGCGACTTACAGCCGCGGCTGATATGTGTGCACAGTCGTATGGGACGCGGCTGCCAGATCTCTATCAGACGTCCGAACGCCCAAGGTCACGTCCGCGTCTTACGTCCGATAGTTTGCACAGTGTAATGTACATTCATTACCTAGATACTCTATAAGTCGCGGCTGTCAGTCGCGTCCATAAGCCGCGTCCGATAATTTGTTTCCAGCTTAAGTGTCAACAATAAATACTTAGTTCTGAATTCAAATTTTTATACACGATAAATCTAATAATTGATGGACATGGGAATTAGCATTCGTTTGTATTCGGAAATGCGATGATTGCCGAGGTACTGCACTTGCAAGTATACACCATCTATAGCCGCGGAACGGAACCGAATGCGATCGATGTACTTTTAGTAAATAGTCCGTATAGTCCGTCGAAAAACGCTAGTTACGTAGATCTGTATGCTAGTATTATATTATCTGTGGTAAGGGATTCACCACGTGACATTTCAGAAGTGCTTGTCAATCTATAAATTTAAGTAAACATCACGCCTGTAGTGCTCGAAGGCAGTGGCGACCTTTCCTTGCAGTACACCCACATTTCGCCAAGTGCGAGTCGGACTCGCGCACCGAGGGTTCCGGACAAACCTGTAGCTTTAGAAAAAAAAAGTGGCCGGCCGGCCGGTGGTTGGCCTGTTTTTAGTTTTATTTTTATATAGTGTAACTAAAACTTATACATTAACAGGAAGTACCCTGAAGGTTTTGATTCCCTTGCGAGTGTCGAAAATTTGCGGCATAAACGGCGGTATCTTTTGATTGCGTTGGCTTAGAAGTTTGATTTTTTTTACAGCTTTAAGGGACAGTAGACCTGAGTATTTGCTATAAATTTCAGTTTGATACCTCCACGCGTTCCTGAGAAAAAGGGTCTTGACAGACAGACGGACGGACGGACAGCAAAATGATCCTATAAGGGTTCCGTTTTTCCTTTCGAAGTACGGAACCCTAAAAATCAAGTAAGTCCCATGTAAAAGGGGCCGCAATCAACCGGCCACAAATCTAGACTAGGCTATTACTGAGAAATTCGAGATGGATGAAAAAAAAACATTCTCGCAGTAGCGTCTGCGAGCACTAAACCAACGAGGCAGTGCATTAAGGACTCTGACAATCGACGTCACCTTATCTATACCTCTTGTTCAGAAACTTATTTGTCTACTTACAGTTGTAACATTATTGCTGGTGATATTATTGACCAGCGGCGCGTACTGGTAGACCATCAGCTCGTCGTACATCCTCGCAGCAGTACAGACCAGCAGGCATGCGGTGTACAGCATCACCAGGACTATGGGCTGGAAGTATGGCTGCATACCGCGACTTAGGTCTAGGCTGGTTACGTCGAGTCTGGAATGTGGGGAAATGGATTTTAATATAATGTCTTTTAGGTTGTTTTTAATTATCTATCTTAAATCGATAAAGGTTAATTTTGAATGTGAATATTCACAATTATAATAATACATTAATAATAAACTAATAATAATAAATTGTAAATTTGTAATTATTTTTTTTTTTTTTTTTTTTTTTTTTTTTAACTCTTCTTTGTTTACAATCTGTCTCAGTACTATGGACATTAAGTAATTTTTTTGATGTGTTTAGATGTCTTGGTCGGTATGTGTCCTATGACACATCCTATTTACTTATGTTGCATATGTAGCTATGTTTGTCTGATGAAGTCTTGAGGTATTTTGTACTTAAGCCTTCTGGCCCCTGTCCCATCCATAAGGTGACTTGCCAGGATGTTTGGGTGTCGTGTAATTCGTTCCTTGTATGACTTGATGTAGTTCTTTACCTCTTCTTTGACTGTGGGAATTGACAGATCATGGTGTAGAGCCTCATTTGGTACATACCATGGCGCGCTTGTGATCGTTCTTAGGATCTTATTCTGAAACCGCTGTATGATCTCAATGTTGGAGTGTGATGCTGTTCCCCACAGCTGGATGCCATAGGTCCAGATAGGCTTAATTATAGCTTTGTATAACAGGGTTTTATTTTGCAGGTGTAGCTGTGAGTTCCTCCCAATTATCCAGTAGTGCTTTCTCAGTGTCAGTCCAAGTTGTTTGCGTTTCGTGAAAATGTGTTTTTTCCAAGTAAGGCGTCTGTCAAGGTATAAACCAAGGTATTTAACATGTTCGGCTTGAGGTAATAGAACATTGTTCAGCTGTACAGGTGGACAGGTATCCTTTCTTTTAGTGAATGTGACATTTACTGACTTAGTCTCATTGGCTTTTATCCTCCATTTCTTGAGCCAGCAGGCTATGTCGTCCAAGCAGGTCTGAAGCATAGCTGTTGCAACTTTGTGATCACTATGAGACACCAGAACAGCCGTGTCATCCGCAAACGTTCCTGTAGTCGCTAGATTTGATATTGGCAAGTCAGCAGTATGAAGCAAATATAAAATCGGTCCCAGCACACTGCCTTGAGGAACCCCAGCAGAAATAGGGTATAGCTTTGAAGAAGCTTCGCCACTTTGTACGAAAAAATGTCTGTCCCTTAAGTATGATTTCAAGATTAGGAAGATGTCGCTTGGGAAACTAGTTTTGATTTTATATAGGAGGCCCTCGTGCCAGACTCTATCAAATGCTTGAGAAATGTCAAGGAATGCAGCTGCACAATATTCCTTATCTTCAAACGTATTGTGAATTTTAGTAACAAGCCTGTGGACTTGATCTATTGTGCCATGTCTCTGTCGGAACCCAAATTGGTGGTCAGGTATTAAAAGTTTTTCCTTCATTATTGGCAGTAATCGTAATAGAAGGAGAGATTCAAAAACTTTTGAAGTTGTTGGAAGTAGACTAATAGGTCGGTATGACTTCGGGTCTTCAAGTGGCTTTCCTGGTTTCGGAACCATTAAGATTTTAGCTGTCTTCCATTGAGGGGGAACAAAGTGAAGTCTTGTCATAGCATTGTAGATAGATAACAAGAAGTTCAGTCCAGAATCTGGAAGTTGTCGCAGAATCATACCTGTTATTAAATCATAGCCCGGAGCTTTTTTAGGTTTTACATTAATTATAGCTCTAATTAGTTCCTGCTTCGTGAATTTTTTGATGGGGTTTTTACATGGCTCACAATCCAGCTGAACTTCACGGACAACTTTTTCTTTGTGCTCTGGAGGCCCCTCGTAGGGGTGGGGCTGAAAGACACCTTTTAAGTGTTCGGCAAATGTCATACATTTTTCCACGTCACTTCGAGCCCAGTTCCCGTCGGCTTGCCGAAGTGGAGGAGACACTGTTTTAGGTCGTTTTAGTTTTCTCGTGGCTTTCCACAATGAATAGTCGGTAGCAGCTGTAGCATCTAGATTACTCAGGAACGCCTGTACACTATTGTTCCTGTCATTTTCCAGCAGCTTCTTGAGTTTTTTAACAGCATAGTTCAGTTTAGTTTTATCGCCAGGACATCTATATTGTTGCCATTGTTTTCTGAGTCTTCTTTTTTCAAATAATTTATCCAGTATATTATAAGGTATAGGTTTCTTTTTGCTATTCAGTTCTGTAGTAGGGGTAGATTGCCAGGCGGCAGTTTGGACTGAACTATTGAAGTATTCAATTGCAGCCACTATATCGTCCTCTGTTTTTAAACTCACTGTGGATGTCAAAGCCTGGTCAACCATCGATTTGAAGACTTCCCAATCTGTCTTTTTGGTGTGGAGGACGCAAGCTTCTGGAGTTTCTTTGAAACGGCTCAATAGGGTAACTAAGACTGGTGAATGGTCCGATGATAGCTCACAGCTACTCTGGCACTTCAAGTAATTTTTTGATATGCCTTTAATAGCACAGAAGTCTATTAGATCAGGTACTTTTTTTCTGTCAGTGGGCCAGTATGTGGGCTCACCTGTGGATATAATTTCCATTTTTAGTTTTTGAACAGTCTTTAATAGCTCACGGCCCCTGGGGAGGGTCAACCTTGAGCCCCAATAGCTATGCTTTGCATTGAAATCTCCGCCAGCTATAAACCGATCGCCTAGGGAGATGAAAAACTCACTAAACTCTTCCTGCTTAATTATGTGCTTCGGTGGACAGTAGAGAGCTGACACAGTTAAAGGGCTTACCCAATCTTCAACTATGACAGTTGTGGCCTGTATTGGTGCTTTGCAGTATGATATTGATTGGTAATGTTTTAATTTACTCCTGATTATTATGGCTGAGCCACCATGCGCCTTCCCATCGGGGTGTGTGGTGTGGTAAAGATTATATCCAGGGATATCCATATGGCTTTTTGATGTGAAGTGAGTTTCAGAAATTAAAATAATATCGATCTCATGTTGATATAGAAAAAGTTTCAACTCCTCTGAGTGGTGTGACAGGCCATTAGCGTTCCAGATGCACAATTTTATCGCATTAAATTTGGAAGCATGGACATGAGGTCTCCCAGCATCTTAGTTATAAGCATCATCTGGTTCATGAGTGACTGCATGAGTGCTTTAACGTCTGTTGACTGGTCCGGCTTTGGCTGAGTCAAGTGTGTTGCTGTTTGGGTATCTTTAAGTGAATTTGTTATACCTGTTGTTATTTCCGCATAAGTTTTGTTGTCAGTGGTTTTATATGTGCTATATTTTATTGAAGGCACATTTTTATTTTCAGCGTCTTTGCTTTGTTTGGTTTTGGGTCTCAGCGGGGGATACTTAATTTTTTGCAGCTCCTTATATACTGCACAGCCTTTATAATTAGCAGGGTGATTGCCTTCGCAAAGAATGCACCGCACACTATCTGATCGCTCTTTCCTGGGGCAATCATGAGTGGCGTGTTCTCCAGCGCACTTAACACATCTGGGTTGACGGTGACAGAATCTACGTGTGTGTCCATATCTCTGGCAATTGGAGCATTGAGGGATTTCTCTTTTAGGTCTGGGTGGCTCAAATACAACACAGCAATGGAGAAGGCGCTTCACATTATAAATGGTTTTATTGTTTTGGTTTGGTTCAAGATCCACGTAATACAGTGGGAGGGGTGTTTTGGATTTTCTGTCCTTTATATTCCAAATATTTGTGACCTTGTGGTCTAATTCTTCAATTGCCACTTTTATTTCTTTAGTATCAGTAGTTGGGTGGATATTTTTGAGGACAACCCTAAAACTCCTGTTTTCTTTGGGTTTGTAGGTGTAAAATTCAGTATCTCGTTTTTGAAGTTCCTTGTAAATTTTAGTGTATGCTTCAGTTGATTTTGGCTGAATTTTCACTTGTTCCCCACGGAGGATCTTGATTTCATACTGATCAGTGGCTGTATTGTTTAACATTTCATAGAGAGGCTGGATGTTGCTTACTTTGTCTACGAACAAAGGAGGTGGTTTGACGGGTTTTTCAGGTATTTCAGCATTATTTATGACATCAAGACCAGCAAATCGATTGGAGGTAGTGACAGGAGTACTCAGCCAGTAATTGTTTAATTTACTTTGTTTTTGGCTATTCGGGAGTTCATCTGGGCTGCGAAGTCTTTTGCGACCGGGTACTTCCACCCAGTTTTCATCAGTAGCATTTTCAGAATCTACTAGGTTAATCTTCTCACTGGTGTCGCTAGTAGGCACCGCACTGCTGCAAGAATTTGATCTGGGCCGACTAATAAATAGGCTTTTGTGAAATATTTGCTGGCTTAAATTTTTTGTAGAATTTCCACTATTCTTTTTGGAATTTTCAATTTGGCAATCCATTCTTACTGTGGTAATTTTACTTTTTAAGTGGCAACACTGATTTGAAGTTTATATTGACACTTTGACAGTGACATTTCAAAAGAGACTTAAATTGGTGGAATATTAAATTTTATGTGGGTAGATGTTTTTCCACTAGAGAAGCATGAAATTTTAAATTCAGTTTTTTGTAGTTTTTAGTTTTTTAAATCACTAGATAACATTAACACGGAATCCTAAACACTTTGGCTACACTTTTATCATATTTATGGGCACAATTTCACAGTGTTTACGAAGACTCGCGAAACTATTTCAAGAGCGTATGTGCTTATTATTAATTATTTTATTCTTGTGTCATGAACACATTTTACGATATAAATTATCTACAACTTGCGGACGCCTCGCAGTTTCACCCACATTGTTCCCGTTCCCGTGGGAATACAGGGATAAACAGTAGCCTATGTCACCCGGGGATAGTGTAGCTTTCCAACAGTGAAAGAGCTTTTGAAATTGGTCCAATAGTTTTTAAGTTTATTCGTTACATACAAAAATACAAATATTTCCTATTTATAGTATTAAGTACAGATTATCAACGCTTGGGGGAGATCTATGTACACAAGTGGACGTCTTTCGGCTGATATGATAATGATGATGATCTACAATAATACCAAAATCTCACTTACCTATCCAAAACCGAAAGCAGACACAGCACACAGAAGAAATAGTAAGCAGCAACATAAGGCATGGTGACGACTGCGTGGAAAGACAGGTGCCCTGCATCCAGGCCGTCTGAGTAGCTGATGAGTAGCAGGTGCATCAAGGACAGGCCTCCTAGGACGCCGTGGCAGGCCGGGGCGGAAGAACGCCAAGCTTTCTGGAGAGTTAGCGCCACGTCTAGAGGGGTTAGGTCGCCTAATCTGGAATGTTTAAGACAATAGGTTAAATTTTTGATGTGGAAAATCTTTTAGGAAAAACTTACCTTGAGTACCAACTACTTCTACTAGTAAGGCTTAATATTAGTCCAGAGTAACCCGCCATTATGGCCATTATTAAATTTTATTATTATTTATCTAGAAAGACATACTAGACCTTATTGGTGATGTTCTTCAGAAAGGCCAGGTGTGCAGTACTCATAACCGGCGTGTATGACTAGATGTATGAATGTGAGCGAAGCAAAAGAAGTATGTAAGGATCGTAGCAGGTGGCGTTCTGTAGTTTCTGCCTACCCCCATGGGAAAAAGGCTTGAGTTTATGTATGTTTATGTATTATTTATCTACTAGCTTCTTGATTACTGGATATAAAAATAAAAATAAACTCACCTTAAATACTTATCACCGTCTCTAGATTGCTGTGATTCCAGAATCCTATCTCTCGACACAGCTCTAAAAGTCCCTCCACCTTGCAGATAAATCTTCTCAGGTCTGCGTGACCCAAATGGTTCCAGTCTGTCATCATTTGGGGATGTCAGCGGTGACGGTGAAGAGAATGGGTTGTCTAAGTACGTGTCGTGGTATGGCATGCTGGATTCTAGAGTTTCCAGCATGGCTGTTAAGTCTGTTGGACGAGCTAAAAAGTTTAAAAAATATTTAAATAATGTAAAGAAATTAGACAATGACATATATTTACCAAGTTCGTTGAATGAATGTAGATAGTCCATTAATTGTTTGCTTATAAACTCTAAGCATTAATTTCAAATATGCCTTATACAGCCACTTTTTTATCTGTCAAGGTGTTAGTCACTCAGAAAGATGAACCCTAAGCAAAGGATAATTATGCTTTTGATAATCTTCAACTATTTAAAAAAAATCTAAGTTGAACTCAAAAATTCAGTCTTTTTACCTGTTTTAGACCCTGACTTATTCTTCCCGCTCTTAAACACTTTTGGACTAACATCTCGGCCGTTAGCATTACTTTCCTGTCTCTCATCCCGTACTTTCCTCCGAGTCTTCCTCGGTTTGTGACGCAGTTCCTTAGTATTACCGTTATTGTTCTCCATGTCATGCGCTTCAATCTCTAGTTCACCGCTGAGAGTTACCACTTCATCTTTATTGTATTCCTTGAGGTAGTCATCCACCTGGAATTGAAATGGGTAGACTGATTACTATCAGTCTATTCCTAGGTTCGGAGCTCGTGGCTAAATAATAACAGGCGCACGGGTCGATCTTCAAGGTTAAGCAACGCTTGACGAGGTCGGTCCGTGGATGGGTGACCATTTCATCATACCGAGTTACCTTCGTGCCTCGGAAAAGCACGTTAAGCCATTGGCCCCGGCTGTCATTTAAAGATCTTTGACAGTCGTTATGAGTGGTCAGAAGCCTGAGATCTGACACCAGTCTTGTCAAGGTGTTATTGTGTGGCCCAGTTACTGGGTTGTGGAGGTCAGATAGGCAGTCACTCCATGTAAAACACTGGTACTCAGCTGAATCCAGTAAGACTGGAAGCCAACCCTAACAATAATTGGGAAAAAGGGTAGGCAGATGATGATTCCTAGGTTCAATTCCAGTGACTTAGTAATAAGTATCATAAGAGATTTAAAACTTTTTAATATATGTATGATTGATAACTTTAACATTTGTAAAGGATAATGTTCACAGAGGTTAATAATACAATAATTTGTTAATATTTTAAATATTTGTGTAATAAATAATTCCTGTAGAATGATTTCAACAGAAACAAAGACATAACTTAAGTAACATTACTGTATTTTACAAGGAGCTAGCCATAAACAAAAACCTAAGTTTAAAAATTTTAAAGGCTAATAGACAGCTTACCCTTTCCAAAGCACTAAGACTAGACCCAGGTACATCAAAATCATGTAAGTCTCTGTCTCTATGTCTAGATGAGTGCCGTTTCTTCTTACGGTATGACGGACTCCTCTTCTCCTTATGTCCGCTAGAAGGCCTCGACAAAGTCTTCATCAACTTCTCATCCAAATGATTAGGGTCGTGGGAATAAAATACAAATGATGGGTTCTTATCAGAATTTTTTAATTCTTTTTCAACGAACCCCAAGATTCCTTGTTTGATTTGATCATGGATTGGTAGCTCTGTGTCGAGAGACTCATGCTCTGATTTTATCCAGCTGTCTCGTTTGGATTTGTCTGCCGTGGGTTCCTCTGTGACTGAAGTTTCGTCCGGTGCAGCGTGACCATTTGACATTTTTCGCGACCCCGATCGGCTTCGAGATCTCTTGATTTTCTGCTTCGGGGACGGTGACCGAGCAGATGTATGCACTTCTGCTATCTCCTCCTTCACATCTACACTTTTTCCAGGCTTCATTATGTAGTATTTTTGGCGTAAACCCACGCAAATCACAATCACACTTAACTTATTTTTATTTATAGAATAACTACACTCTCAAGCATATTAAACCTTGGCAAAATAAAGAAAGTAACACAAACTTACTATTTAACCTTACTTTCAACACATTTTTGTGTTTATATTCGGTTAAATAATATTTAATTTCGGAAACTAAAAACAAAGATTACCCTACTGAAATGTCAAATGTCAACACTGATGACGTCATTGTGACGTCAGCGGGCCTACGGCTACGCAAATCGAAGCGTTCCGTTTCACGCGGTGCAAATAACAAGGAACGCTTCTTGTTAAAAACACTGGCCAAAACTCATAAAAATAATGGCAGGATGACAATAACTTTTTAAAGTACAATCATTTTCCTTTTTGAGTATTTTCTGGCCTTCTTGGGTTTTTCTACCCAACCAGCTAGCATACAACTAATTGGTGAAATTATAATTAAACACTTTTTAAATGTGATTATTAATTCAAAATAATTAATGTTTTTATTAAATCATTTTGAATTAATGTGGTTAGCTGAGTGTTGGACAAGTATTTAACAAATAAAAATTTAAGTCTCATCTTAGACCTGACGATCGATAGATGGCGTTTCATCAGTTCGTACCTACCTTTATTTAGGATTTATTACCCAAATAGTTTTTACTATTAGATACCTACTAGTTTACTAGTGCAATTAATTGTGCATGATCTATAAACCAAGTTTGAAAGTAAATCGATGAATGAATATCGAATAGGCCTTACTCTCTTAACTCGCTCTAACTGCGGCTCGTTTGAAACAACAGTCGTGAAGATTTATTTCTCATTGGCAACTAAGTACACAGTTAACGTGCCAAAATACCCGCATGCCTTACAACTAAATCATCATATAGCCGAAAGACGTCCACTGCTGGGCACAGGCCTCCCCCAAGCGTCGCCACATTGACCGGTCCTGTGCGTCTCGCAACCAGCGGATCCCCACAACCTTCACCAGGTCATCGGTCCACCTGTTGGGAGGCCTTCCAACGCAAAGTCTTCCGGTTCGCGGTCGCCACACCAGAACCTTTCTGCCCCATCGGCCATCCGTTCTGCGAGCAATGTGCAACTAAATCACTTTCCAGTCAGAACTCAAATCTACGAGACCCCTTTTGTTTTCGTAGAATAAAACCAAAATAACTAATAGGTACCTACCCTATACCTAACCTATTTACCAGCGACCACACGTGTGGTCACTTCTACCATCAGCAATTTACCTACTATTTGTAGTGATGGATGTAGTCTACGATGGAGTCCAGTAGATGACTGTTCACTCTTGCTTGGAAGGCTGACGAGTCACACAGGTGTAGGGAAAGGAACACAGATGCTGGCAGAAGTAAGCACGCTGCTAGCGGCACGTGTAGGTACCTACCGCTCGCAGCAGGTTTGCGAACCACTTTTACACTAAGTTTTTTGGTAATAGTTAGTTTACGGCTTGCTAGTGAGTACCCGGCTTAAGATTGCACTAAGAGATAAATACTGTGATGAGCTAGTTCGCGTAAGAATACACGCATTTACAAATTTGTAGCCTAATGGATGATGACGAAAACAAGCGAGCAACATTTTATAAACAGACCTTTGGGCATATGTATAACATGCAAAAACTACTACATGTATCTGTTCAAAATAAAATTAAGACGGAACCACACTTACGTGGCGTGGCGTGTCGTGGCGCCTTCTGACGCATTTGATTGGCTACAAACCACGTTGCGTTATGACGTAGGCTGGAACAGAGTCGTTTGATTGGTGGATCCTGCGCCACGCCACGCCACGACACGTAAGTGTGGTTCCGACTTTATTTGCATTGTTGAACTACTAATCTCTCCCTGTATGGTTACCGTTTTACAACTTTCCGTCTTCTTAAGGTATTTATTTGCGCCCAAAGATGCGTTAAAATTAGTGTTGAATTAAGAAACTTTCGACGCTCGTAACTTTAAATATATTTTTTTAACTTTTTTGGTCCTGGTTTTTTTTTTTTTTTTGTACTTACACTTTCAAACATTGGAGTAATCGCCAGACTACGTTTGTATGGAAGAATGATCGACTAGGGCAACCTTAAAGATTGTTAAAAAAACTATTATTTCATTGTTAAAAGCTTTTATTTACTTAGTTATCTCGATGTCTGCGTCTGTAATCAAATCTTGCATGTTTAAATAACAACTTCCCGAAAAAAGTTAGATATAAAAAGCTTGTTTAGGTTCCATTCGCCGACTAAAGGCCGAGTTGTTCGTACAGAATGGGTACATAGTCGTCGTACTCAGCCAGATAGAAGTTGCCCGCGATCGGGGCGCCCAAATTGTATTTCATGGCGAAATTGCGAATCTTGAACAATGAACGGTTTTCAGCTGAACTGGAAAAACACATTACAGTGAAAATAAGACAGGTATTTAATAGTTTGACAACCTATCCCCTTGACAGGATTAGCAGGAAGATCAAGAAAATAATGCAAAAGCAGTGATGGCCGTGTGAAGACCGCGATTAACGATTTGTATTCAACGAGGTCGTGTTTACAAACCCAGGCTGAGGCCCATCACTTTACTTTTTTACCCGACTACAGCGAAGCAAACCCTCCCTGGGTTATGTTTTTTTGTAATTTATATGAAAAATATTAGATTATACTTCATAGAAGATAGCTTGATCTCTGCGATAGCTGTCAGTATCAATACAGTAACAATATCTCATGACAGGCTATATAACGTTTACGTCAGTTTGACATATGTCGCACAGATCAAGCTATCTTTTATGAAGTATAGATAATACAATATTAGAAAATTGTTAGATTTTTCAGCTTTGTGCCTCTAGAGATGGCAGCGTATCTTCGATCCTGTAATATTGTAGAGATCCTTAGGCAGCGGTTATTACTATCATGCAAGTACCTATTCAGCTTGTTTGCTAGGTAATCAATAACTAAAAAAAGATGTAAACAAGAAAAATTATGCTGTGCAGTCGGAGGATACATATTCGCGAGCTGGCTGACCAAAACCAGATGTATCCTCCGACAGCACAGCATGTTTTTTTTCTGTTTTACGTCTTCTTAGTTCGCTTTTCAAGCAGTTGGGTTTTTGATTTTTTTAATTAACTTTTTTTATTTACAACTTTTTAGTTATTATTACTTTTTAGTTTTTTTTAGAATTACATTTAAACATGTAGGTGATACTAGAAATTACCTCTTAAAATCCTATTATATCTATCCTTTATAATGTAGCCAGTGTCACTCGCAGGGTTAAGATGAATCGATTGACGTAAGAATCATCAAAATCGGCCAACGCGTTTGGTCTCTAGAACACCACATAGGAACATACATACATACAAAGACTGATAAACAGGTATATACATAATTTATATACATAAAAAGTACAGGCCAAGCATAATTATATAGGTTTTGACGAACTATAACTGACCTGTTAGTAAGTATAGGTTCGTCAAACTTCAGTTTTTCAGTTTGTTGGTATACCAAGAAGACATATCTGTGCAGGCCGCTATTCTCCGACGGACCAGCGCCAACGTACTCAGCGATGGTATCGCCGTCTTCGATGTTGTTTCCAAGAACGTTACCGACTAACCAATGTAACCATTCGCGTGATGTCGGCGACTCGTAAGAAGGTGCGTCGGGATCTGGAAGTTTAATTTTTACTTTAAGCTATTTGGAAATAATAAATTTAATTATTTGTCAGTGGAGAAATCCCTCGTCAATTAATTTATTACACTTGGTCAGGAATCAGTACGTTGTCGTTAAGGGTAAGTAGTCGACACAAAACAATAAATCATTACGATTACAAATATCATTATCATTACGAACTAATAGCCAAGGCCAGGGTAGGCATCACACTTGATGATTAAAATGTCTCTTAATTCTGTTGGTTTCAGCACGTTGCCTTCTCCACATCGGCGTCGCGTCGCTAGAACGGTAAGGGCCGATTTCACCAATGAAACTAATAGGCCCTAAGTGTAGAATAACCTCGATACAATCGAGTAGAACTGGCCAGAGGGGATATCCCGTGAGACGGAAGGGATGTCGTCCATTTCCATTGAAGTCAAGTAAAGGGTAAACACTCGACGCAAAAGGTACTATTAAAACCAGCCATCGGAGGCATCCCACGTCATGTAGGAATATTTGTAGGTACGTAACCTCTGTTAGAGTCAGTAAGTTACGTTTATTTATTTTATTGCATAAAACATGGTATACAAAGGTATTATATGAGTAAAGGGTGAGATCATACATGTTTTGCCATGCAAAATGATTAACACAACTTATGTTCAAAGTATTCCTTAATGCTATAAAAAATATTATCATTTAGCCATTTAAACAAGTGAATTTTAAACAGTCTACTAGGTATTTAGTATTTCAAGTTTAAATGGTAATTTGTTATAAGTGTTTACAGCCATACCTAAACAGCCTATACGTTGTTAATCGAGGGGTTTCATCTAAAACAAGTCTAAATTTGTCAAGCCGATTCCTAGAGTTTACATCTGCTGCTGTTCTGAAAAGATCTTTGTGTTGCCGGACAAACATACATGTTTCATATTATATATAGTGAGGGTAGTGGTAGCAAACCGAGTTTTTTAAATATTGGTCGACAAGATACGTCCGGTGGCATGCCCTGAATAGCTCGAAGACATTTCTTTTGAGCATTTCGTATATGCTCTGTTATGGTCGGTACTATTCCCCCATACAATTAGTCCATATCGCAGCAAGGACTCTACATATGCACGATATGACATTACTGCTGTTTTAATGTTTTTGAAATTTTTAATCCGTCTATGAGCGTATACGAATCTATTGATTTTATTACATATACTATCGATTTGAGCTTTCCAGTCTGGATGTTCATCTATGATCGTTCCCAAAAACTTAGTCTGTGCTACTTGTTGGAGTTTTGATATATTCATTTTAAAATTTATAAGTAAGTAATAATTTGTTATTATAAGATTTATTAAATTGTACATATACTGATTTATTGAGGTTAATAGATAAATTATTACTATTAAGCCAATTTATAAGATTTTCTATTGTATTATTAATAACTATTTCATGATCAGTTATTGAATTACTTTTTTTGTGGTAAAAACTATAATTGAAATGTCATCAGCAAACAGAAAGTTTTTATGATTAGTCACGTTAACAATGCCATTCACATAAAGAAGAAACAAAATCGGCCCCAATATACTACCCTGAGTTACGCCGCGTTTGGTGTTTTTAAGTTCAGAGCGGTATGAAACCATATCCTTATTGGCATTAATATAAGCGATGGTAACACACTGCTTTCTGCCGGATATGTATGACGATATCCACTGCAGTGGAGGTCCTCTCATTCCTATAGACTCTCATTTCTGAACAAGCATGTTATGCGAGACCAGGTTGAACGCCTTAGATTACTAGGACTTACCTATAACTAAACTGAAAACCTACTAGCATCCTACACAACAACAACAACCTACATACCAGCACACTTACGCTTACACCTTTAGTTACCTTTCAGTTTTTGTTTTTGTTTAGTGATTGGAACCGTTGCATTTGATATATATATATAACTAGCTGACCCGGCAAACTTTGTTTTGCCATAAAAACACCAAACATTTATCTACCCTACCTACCCTACCTTACACTACCTACTCACCCTACCCTACACTACCCTACCCTACCCTACACTACCCTACCCTTCCCTACCCTACACTACCCTACCCTACACTAACTTCCCTACCCTACGCTACACTACCCTACCCTACACTACCCTATCCTATCCTACACTACCCTACACTACACTACCCTACCCTACACTACCGTACCCTACAAAAAAAAAAAAAAACGTAAAAACCATCTTTGAACTTCAACGAACATTTAAAAAAAAGAATTGGCCAAATTGGTCCAGGCGTTGTTGAGTTATGCGCTTACCAACACATTTTCCGATTCATTTTTATATTATAGATAAAACAATCATATTATTTGTCGAGAGAGACTGGATTCTGCGACACAGGGTATCCTAGTGCAGAATCCAGTGTCA
This sequence comes from Orthosia gothica, assembly GCA_949775005.1. Lineage (NCBI taxonomy): Eukaryota > Metazoa > Arthropoda > Insecta > Lepidoptera > Noctuidae > Orthosia > Orthosia gothica. The sequence goes on from OX459045.1 coordinate 6,248,817, forward strand.
CATCTTAATACTGTAACACTCTTTTATTGAATCAATAAACTTTATTTTATTTTATTTTTATTTTTAGATCAATCTAAAAATAAGCCCGTTGTTAGTTGATTATTAGTCAGTACTGCTTTCAAGGGTGAAAAGCTATCTTTGTCGATTTACCTTTTTGGGAACCGAATTGCTCTTTCTTTATAATATGAAATTTCTCACAGTAATTAAGAAGCCCACACACACAATACATGCACTTTTCGTAGATTTTTGACATAATTGGTATTAAAGTTATAGGCGATAGTTGTTAACATCATATCAACTTTTTTTTTAAGTGGTTTTACAACTGATATTTTTAATTTATCTGGAAGCACTCCTTGAACAAAGGACAGGTTTATAAGATGCGTTAAAACGCCGCGTATTTCCTTAGAACATTTCTTAATAGTTCTAGTGCTAAGTTCCTTGTAGCCTTCTGAGGTAGTGTTATTTAATGACATATTTTATTGTTCTACTTCGTTTTCTGTCATTGGAAAGAGGAACATTGAGCTAGGTATTAGGTTTTCATTACAATGGCTATTTGTACTTTGCTGTGTAGGGTTAGGTTAAGACGGGCTGGTGTCCGCAACTCCACGTCCAAGCGCGTATTTTGCGTACGGGCTGTGTAGGGTTATAATTAAGATAGAAATCGTTGAAGGTGGAGGCTATTTCTGTTGGTTCCGTAATTATAATAGTATTTAATTTAATAGATTCTTTGTTGTTTTTAGGAATTATGGCGGCTATTTCTGTTAGTTCCTTAATTATAATATTATTTAATTTAATGGATGCTATGTTGTTTTTAGGAATTACTGTCCATGTAGCCATACATCTATTTTTATATTTATTTTTAAATTTTATATTTGCATTTCTTTTGGCATTTTATATACATTTTTGTAACAAAGTTGTGTATTTAATGTATCCAGTTTTGTTGGTTTGAGTTTACTTATTATAATATTGATAACGCAAAAATCTCTTAATTTTACATCTCTGCTTGAGACCCCTACTTATCCATGTTTGATTTACGGTTTTGTTTCGATTTATCTTTATCTTTACTTTCGGAAAACACAGATCATAAAAAAGACATGAAAACGATGAAATGCCAAATTTGCATCCTTTACAATATGTTCTTCTGACCAAGACAAACTTTGTAGACATTTCATGAACTTATGTGTATTATGGAAATTGTAATCTCTTTTATAAACGTAATAAATTGCATCTTTTAACAATTGGCGTTTTAAGGGAAAGTCTATCATTTGTGCTGTGTCGTGGTCAGAGAGATTGAGTGGGAGTACTGATGTAGATGAAGCTGGGATATTACTCAATTTATGGTAAATACAAGAGGATTTGCGAGTAGCTTCATCAATATGAATTTTTAAATTATAGTTGTTTGCTAGGTCTTGGATTTTGTTAGTGATTTTACCTTTTTTCAGTATGTATATGTTAAAGTCTCCTGTTAGAACTATGCGTGTTGAAAGTTTGTATTTTTTGAATATCATGTAAGAGTTTATCTAGATTAATTAAGAATAGGTTGGGCACGGACTGTGGTGTTCGGTATATGCACTATAGTTTCTCGTTAGTTATCTCAATGCCGCAAATTTCGAATGTATTTACTGATGCATATTTTTTAACTATTGGTAAGTCCTTGAAAATATCCCCTTTTTAGCTAGGATGCAAGTTTCACGTCGGCTTTCTTCTCTACAATAGTTGGCACTTGGCAGTCATTATGTAGTCGGATATCTTAAGATAGCTCTCATGGCCTGTCTTGATAAATGTTTCAGATAGGCAGATTACATGTGGGTCATTATGTGTATCTCGCATCTCTTGTAATGTTATTTCAAATAGTTCCTGTTTAGATAGAATGCTTGCGATGTTTTGATGTAATATCCTAAAGTGGTGAAGCGAAGATCTTTTAGGTGACGTATTCTTAAGATCGAAATAAATTGTTCGTTTTCTTTATTGGGAAAACATTGTATGGTATGGTACCCTTCTTTATAAGTTCAATTTTTTCAGCGGGAGCACAAGTATCTTTAATTTCCAGTTCTTTGTTTGTGGAACTTTTGAAATAAAAGGGGATAGTCCCCTTCTTGGTTTGCTACATTGGTACGTTGGTAGGGAAGTAAAGGATAAATAGGTACTCGGTACAATACTAACCAACCATCGCTAAGGTGTAATACTCATCAGTGGAGGCATCCCAACTGACAGTAGGGATGTTTTTCACCATTGTTGGAGTTAGCTCATTGCCTTCCTGAACTTCCGCGCCGCTAGGGTGCAGGACCTGTATTTAAAATGCATTATTGCAATTATTTCTATTTAAAAGTCAGACAAACATATACATGTATGATGATCAAACGTAAAAGTTTGGCGAGTTCAGAATTAAGTAACACCTCTGTATTAAAATATCATTGAAAAATAAATAAAAAAAAAAAAACTTATGTGTTCTTGTATGTTCCATGTTTTTAATTAACAAATTTTGATATTCAAGCAACTGAATCTACAAGATCCCATAGGTATTCTTTTTAACCGACTTCCCAAAAAGGAGGAGGTTCTATGTTCGACTTTATGTTTGTTTTTTTTATGTTCACCGATGGTGGACCGATATTGAAATAGTTATTTATGCTACAAGTGCGGAAGGTAGGTGATTTCCGATGAGTGGATAAATCGACACGAGTCGGAAATCATCTTACGTACGTGTATCATACAACATTTTACTATGCATTGTGCGAGTAAATAAATAAATTCATAAAATGAAATTAATAAAATGGCGGGCTTATTCAAGCGCGTTCAGCATATCCACAGATTAACTAATAGTTCCTCGGGCATATCTACTGCGCATGTGCGAATAGCTGTCACATCGTAACGCAATAAGGCACGAGCAAAATATACGTTTTGCCAAACATATTTAATGAATATTTAAAATTAATTTATTGATCATAATCTAAATCTAGAGTAATTAAAAACACCTAAAATAAAGTATTAGTTTTATTTTACCTTTTATATGAATGATAATCTGTACATAACTAATTTTTAAAACTTTTCTCAAATAATAAAAACTCTATGCGTCGGGCTGACGTTGGAGTTAAAATTAAAAAAATACAGGAAAGTAAAAAGCACTAGTGAAAAAAGTGACACTTTCCGCACAGTTTGGCTGCTTGGAAAACCGCTCTTTTCGAGGACATGCATTGTAAAATATTTTTTTGTTTGAACTAGTATATTCCCAAATTGGTCCCAGATGAACAACAGAACTCTTCAATAAATGACGGCAAATCTCTTTGGATTGCTGAAATCGCATGTCTGTTTATTGTGTATACCATTTCATATCATAGTATCACGCCAGTACGCTCTAAAGGGGTACGCAGATGTGTACAGTTCACTTTGGTAACCTATCACTTCATCGGTTATGTTTAAGTTTCATGATATTCGGGTAAATCTATTCTGGCATTACCTTACTAAAGAACTTGCCTATTAGATACAACTAAAAAGTGAAAAAAAACTTATTTACAAAAGAATTATACTACCGACTTCCAAATAAAAACAATACACAGTGAAAAATAATCTTCTTTTTCGAAGTCGGTGTCTTTGGCAGGTACCAATTTTTTTCGTCATGGACACCGACTTCCAAAAAGAAAGTTATTTACTGGTAGTCATAAAACTAATGTTGCGAAAGTAAGCGCGTAATTAATTAATTAGGTACTTGCCACTTGAATACCTATACCAATGTCTATTTAAAAAAGGTAAAAGTACTTATAGTGCGGGACACGTAAGTTGAACCAAAATGTATTATCGTTCTCTTGAAATTAAACAATTTAAACTGAAATAATTCCCTAATTTCTACGACCTAATCGTTTACAATATACAAATTGCCAACTGTTAGGTCACATAGAAAGGGTTCATTTCGGTTTAAATCGTCTAGTTTCAAGAGAACGATAATACATTTTGGTTCAACTTACGTGTCCCGCACTATACCTTTATCAAATCAGATCAAAGTAAAAGATTAAGCATCAGTTCAGATAATAAATAAAAGTACCCAACAAGGTGACCCGACGATCTGATAAAGGTTGTGGGAATAGACTGAACAGAGATCCTTGCTTCACGATGATTGGTGAACACCCTAGGTCAGCAGTGGACGTCTTTCGGCTAAGAGGACTATAGAGACCCCAAATAGGTAGTTAATACCCTCATGCTAGGTGGAGCGACTATCTTTACAAGGTGGCTGGTAGCAACTGGATGAGATTGGCGGATGATTATTGACCAGTCTCATCCAGCCGCTTCCAGACACCGAGATAAAGGGCGTGCGATTGGAGAGGTCAGCCGTAGACTGTTGAAGGTGGAGATAATGATAAAAGAAATATTTTTATGCAATTTTTGACAACTTACCTTTAAATATCCTTCAGGTACGACCGTTATCACATCGGGAATAATCTCATATTCAAAATAGGCCTTGCTTGATACATTTATGCCTGCTACATAACTATTTACACAGGAAAGAAGTACTAAGAGACAGAACCGATTCATCTTGAGACTAAAATGATAATGGACATTACAAAACAGATGTATTTTCACCTACAATCTAGTTGTATAATGTTTAATCTTTATCGATGACAAAATTCGATAAAAAATCATTCGGGCATTGTAAATTTAAGCGCGATGCAATAAATGGCACTCTCTGTCATTATGTTTTCACCACTAAATCACTGTACCCATTTCGATTAAAATTATAGAATCAGCTCCGACGTAGTTTATAAATATGTCATGTTTAACTGTAAGTAGTACCTCTTAGGAGTTTCGTAGTCAGCATGATATAATTATTCTGAAATGCAAGTGGACGAAGTCGTGGGTAAAACACTTGTAAGACTCGAATCTTATCTCTTGTTATCGGAAATTTTGCAGGTGAATAAAACGGAGGTTAAATGTGAAAAAAAGTTAGATAGTTCAAAAAGCGATTTGAATAAGTATTTTTTTAAATAGGTTATTCTTACGTATTACAGATAAAATTACATATAAAAGTAGGTATAACTGCTACGCTTCGCGTTAGTATCAATTACTTTGAAGTATATAAGTGGTATATTATTTTTCGTAATCACCTCGCAAAACCCTTTATTTTAATACCCGACTCGATGAGATTAGAAGAAAATAAAAATTGGGACCATAATCAAGAAGTTCAACATGATTTGACTCCAAAGAATGTGCACTTGACGCAACATGTGCACTTTGCAAAATATGCACTTCGCAAAATAGCACTTCTCAAAATGAGTGTGAATTTTATCACAATGTGTCAAAATAATATATAATAATTATTATATATTATTTGAACCTTATTTTAAGTAATCGTATTGATCACGCTACAAATAGATGCAGTGCACGGCATATTACAATGAATAGCTGGAGTACTTATATAATGTGTACAGCTGACGTGTACTGAAAATGTGAAATAAAACATTTCCTGAACGTGATTACTTTTTACAAAAAAACTACTATTATCGTGCTAAAAATCGTGAAAAATAATACATTTTTTTTTTGTTAGCAAACGGGTTTTTATTTTAGCCCATTGTGATAAAACGCACACTCATTTTCAGAAGTGCTATTTTGCAAAGTGCACATTTTGCGAAGTATACATTTTGCATCAAGTGCACATTTTCGAAATGCATATTCTGCGTCAGACCAGATGGGATGAGTTGGTGGTCTAAAATAAGTGGTGCAATAAATAAATTTTGTCGCTATCACCGGCTCTAGTAGGTACCTATATCCCCAATGCTACGAAAACATGGACATGCGCTGTTGCGCGTGCGCTGGTGCTCTATACACTGATTTCCGGAAAGCTTTAGAGAAGGTGGACCATAAACTACCTAAAACAAGAAAGTTGTTTAGTAAGGTATCTATAACGCCAGAATAGATTACCCGAATAACATGAAACTTGAACCTAACCGGTGAAATGAGAGATCTGCGTACCCCTTTGGAGCGTACTGGCGTGATGTTATGTTATGAAATGGTATAAAAAATAAACAAACATGCGATTGCAGGCATCCCGAATGATTTGCCGTTATTTATTGGAGAGTTCTGTTGGATATCTCCCAAGTTCTTCATCAGATCTTCACCAAATTAAAATGGAACCAATTTCGAAACATACTCTTTCAAACAAAGAAAGTATTTTCAAAATCGGTCCACAATTGACGGAGATATCGGTGAACAACCATAAAAAAAAACATACATGAATTCGAACATAAAACCTCCTCCTTATTGGTAAGTCGGTTAAAAACTAAGATTGTATAGATAGGAAAAATAAATATATTTTAATTAGCAAAATATAATTTTAATTAGCATTATAAAATGGCAGATACATTGTATTACCTAGACGGAACATATTTAAGACGCAATTTCAATATCGGTATTCACTTTCGCACTAACAGATAACGTCTTAAGCAAAGAGATAGATATACTTTTGTCTTTTGTCTTTTGTTTCAGTTTACATGGTCTTCACATGATCGAACCAAGATTTTGTCAGGACTTTAAAAGAGACTGTGACCTCTGAGTTTGTTTCGGCCTTTCTTCTCAGAGTAGTCAGATAGGAAACGCCGACCTCATCTAGTTTTAAAAAATATGATCGACGTGTAAAAGTGTTTGTACAAACCAACTTACAGAAATAAAATCATTTATCATTTGTCCATGCGATATTTTGTACATAGATACTTATCTATTGACATATATCAGTACTAGAGCTGTGCCACTGTCATATCGATATTATGGAGTTTAGTTTTGAAGCGATCTACAAATTTGGTCAAATGTCTGTAAGAATCGTCCCTGACTACGGCTATTTTTTCTACGTTTGTTTGGATTCTTTATAATTATTTTAAGAGTGAATACGTACTCGAACAAAGAGTGAACTTATCAGCCATTGTAAGAGTACAATTCCACTCTTTCGTAACTTTTCTGCGCATTATACGCGTTGAATAATAATGATGTACCTAGTTTTTGCGCAAGGTATAAATGTTTATTCATACCTTGCGCAAAAACTAGGTACATCATGTGATCAGAGTGTCAGTTTTTGGTACACTCGTACGACTGTACAAACAGGTACTGATCTATAGAAAAATAAGAGCAAACTTTCTTTTCAGTCTTGCAGAACTAGTCTTGCTAAATCCTTACCTTAAGTAAATCTTAAGGTACTAGTGTGAAAATTTTAGGCTGCATCACTGTGTAGGAGCTTTAATTGATATCTTTCCCAAGAGCATGATTTATTAAAATGCAGTGAACACAAGCCAGAATATGGTGCAAGTGTCCAGTTAGCTCGTTTAGGATTCTTTATACACTTATTTCTTAAATAAGTACTCTTAGGAAAACTTTGCATAATTATTATTAGATTAATAATGGCAAATAAACTTTATGAAATAAATCATGGTAAGTAAAATAAACATACAGTCTCGATAAACCTTTCTTGTGACTGTTGTCACATCTCTAACATCAGAACGTAAGTACGTAAACTGTCATAGCTCTATCAGCGAACGCATAAAAGTTTTTATTTCATATATACTTTACGTGAGGAGCTCGTGGCTAAATAATAACAGCCGCACGGGTCGATCTTCAAGGTTAAGCAACGCTTGCCGAGGTCGGTCCGTGGATGGGTGACCATTTTCAACATACCGAGTTTCCTCCGTGCCTCGGAAAGCACGTTAAGCCGTTGGTCCCGGCTGTCATTTGAAGATCTTTGACAGTCGTTACGAGTAGTCAGAGCCTTGAGATCTGACACCAGTCTTGCCAAGGGGTACCGGGTTACCCAGTTACTGGGTTGTGGAGATCAGACAGGCAGTCGCTCCATGTAAAACACTGGTACTCAGCTGAATCCGGTAAGACTGGAAGCCGACCCCAACAAAAATTGGGAAAAGGCTAGGCAGATGATGAGATGATATACTTTACGTCGTCAATGTAGAAGAAGATCTGGTTTTGGTCAGCCAGCTCGCGAACATGTATCCTCTGACTGCACAGCATGATTTTCTTCTTGTTGACGTCTTATTAGTTCGCTTTTTAAGCAGACGGGTTTTGTTTTTTTTAATTAACTTGTTTTGGAAGTCGTTAAAAAAGGGCTCTTGTACTGCAGTCTTTTTATAAAAATCTGGGGAGCGTTTAACAACTACAGGTTGTAAAGGCAGGCTTGTATGGGAATTTCGTACCGCTAATCAAACTTCGTGTTTTAAGCTATTTTTTGTTTTTATTGGTAGTTAATATGATCGACATTCCCTTTTAAAATTTGAGATTCTATTCTACTCTGTCTTTTGCTATTCTCGTTCATTCTGGGTCTTTGGGGTTTAATTAAATTAACACAAATCTACGAGAACCCTTTTATTTTCGATTTCAGAATGAAATCCAAATACCTAATAGGTGCCTATTTACCACACGTGTGGTCGCTTCTATTTACATAAGCATCAGCAATGTTCTGTTTATAAATTTTAGTTTTGGATGTGGTATACGATGGAGTCCAGAAGATGACTGTTCACTCTTGCTTGGAATGCTGACGAGTCACACAGGTGTAGGGAATATAAATGTAGGGAAGGGCACAGATGCTGGCAGAATTCAGCTCGCAGCAGGTTTGCGACACGCTTTCTTTTGGTATCAGTACTCGTATGGTTACGGCTCGCTAGGGACTACCCGGATTAAGGTTTGTTAAAAAAAAACTATTCTTTTATTTTTAAAATATATTTATTTACTTTACACGTTTATTTCTCACGGAAATGCATTTTTTTATTAAAAAAAACTAGTTAAAAAAAGTTTCTTTATGTTCTGGCCGCCGTCTTCGCCTAAAGGCCGAGTTGTTCGTACAGAATGGGTACATAGTCGTCGTACTCAGCCAGATAGAAGTTGCCCGCAATCGGGGCGCCCAAATTGTATTTTATGGCAAAATTGCCAATCTTGAACAAAGAACGGTTTTCAGCTGACCTAAACAAACACATAACAATGAAAATAAGTCAGATATTAAAAAGTTTCACCAACCTGTACCCCCGACAGGATTAGCAGAAGATCGAGAAAAGAATACAAAAGCAGTGGTGGCCGTGATTAACTATTTGTATTCAATGAACGAAGTCGTGTTTTCAAACTCAGGCTGGGAGCTATCACTTAACTTTTTCACCCAACTACAGCGAAGCAAACCCTCCCTGGGTTATATTTTTTTGGAATTTATATAAAAATATTAGATTAGATAATAAAATATTAGATAATTGTTAGATTTTCCAGCTCTGTGCCTGTAGAGATGGCAGCGTATCTTCGATCCTGTAATATTGTAGAGATCCTTAGGCAGCGGTTATTACTATCATGCAAGTACCTATTCAGCTTGTTTGATACGTAATCAATAACTTTAAAAAAGGACAGGCCAAGCATATTTTATTGTTTTTGACGGAGTATAACTGACCTGTTAGTAATTATAGGTTCGTCAAACTTTAGTTTTTCATTTTGCCGGTATACCAAGAACACATATCTGTGCAGGCCGCTATTCTGCGATGGACCAGAGCCAATGTACTCAGCGAGGGTATCGCCGTCTTCGATGTTGGTTCCGAGAACGTTACCGACTAACCAGTGTAACGATTCGCGTGATGTCGGCGACTCGTAAGAAGGTGCGTCAGGGTCTGGAAGTTTATTTTTCATTCAGCTATTTGGAAAGAGGTTAATTAAATAATAAATTTAAATAAGTTATTTGTCAGGGGAGAAATCCCACGTCAATTAATTTCTTACACTTTGTCAGGAATCAGTACATTGTCTTTAAGGGTAAGCGGTCGACACAACACTATCAATCATTACAATTACAAATATCATGATCATTACGAACTACAAGCCAAGGCCAGGGTAGGCATCACACGTGATGACTGAGACGTCTTTTACTTCTGTTGGTGTCAGCACTTTGCCTTCCCCACGTCGGCGTCGCGTCACTAGAAGGGTAAGGGCCGATTAAATCGGCCCTAAGTGTAGGATAACCACTCGGTACAATCAAGTAGAAACCGTCTGTCCATTTTTACTTGACTTCAATGTCGTCCATCTCCATTGAAGTCAAGTAAAGGGAAAACACTGGACGCAAAAGGTACTAACTAGCCATCGGTACAGTGTAAAAATGTGTTAGCAGAGGCATTCCACGTCATGTAGGGATATTTGTACCTAACCTCTGTTAAGAGTCAGTAGGTTACGTCGGTAGGGAAGTAAAGGATAAATAGGTACTCGGCACAATACTAACCGACCATCGCTAAGGTGTAATACTCATCAGTGAAGGCATCCCAACTGACAGTAGGGATGTTTTTCACCTTTGTTGGAGTTAGCTCATTGCCTTCCTGTACTTCCGCGCCGCTAGGGTACAGGACCTGAATTTAAAATGTATTATTGCAATTTTTATTTTCAAAAGTCAGACAAACACATCAAGGTTAACATAGGTGTTCGTAATAGGTACCTAAGTAAATGTATGTTCCATGTCGTTCTATGTTCCACGTAAATGTATGTCCAATTAACAAATTTTGATATTCAAGCAATTGAACATACAAGGTCCCATATTCTTTTTAACAGTTTTTCCAAAAAGGAGGTTCTGATTGATTTCTCCGACAATTGTGGACCTATTCTGAAAGTTATTTTTTTGTTTGAACGAATATGTGCCTAAATTGGTCCCATTTTAATTTGGTGAAGAACTGATGAGGGACTTGGGAGATATACAACAGAACTCTTCAATAAATGACCGCAAATCTCTCGGGATTGCTGAAATCGCATGTCTGTTTATTTCCTATCATAACATAACATAACATCACACCAGTACGCTCTAAAGGGGTAGGCAGATGTCTACAGTTCACCTTAGTACCCTATAATTTAACTGGTTAAGATTAAGTTTCAGTTTGATATTCGGGTAATCTATTCTGGCATTATAGGTACCTTACTAAAGAACCTACCTATTAGGTAAAACTAAAAAGTGAAAAATAAAAAACAATTTTACAAAAACATCTACCGATTTCCAAATAAAAACACTACACAGTGAAAAATAACTTTCTTTTTGGAAGTCGGTGTCTTTGACAGGTACCAAATTTTTCGATAAGGACACCGACTTCCAAAAATAAAGATATTTTTCACTGTGTAGTGTTTTATTTGGAAGTCAGTAGTATTTTTCTAAAGTTTTTTTAGAGTAGATAGTACCTACTGGTAGTAAAAAAAGTAAGTGCGTAATTAATTAATTAAGTAGGTACTTACCTCTTGAATATACGAATGTCTATTTGAAATTGAAATACACGCAGTAAACTCGAAATTGTATTACCCAAATTCAGATTAACGAAAACTAGCAAGTCTTTTCTTATAAACAGTATACGCTTTTATAACAAGTTGCCAAAGTCAGTTATAAAACTGACCGATGGAAAGTTCAAAAATCACATCAAACGTGTCCTTATTAAAAAGCATATTATAAAATCAAGGACTACGTTGAAGATAAAAATATTTGGTTTTAGCTCCTTCTGCACATGCGGCTTCCCTGGTAACTCATAAACGGCACAAATATGTGGATGTCTCTAACTATTCTCAATCTCATTTTTTCTTCATTTAATAAGACTTTTTACAATGGTTTTCAATTATCTTTCAAGCCCTTTGCTAAGAATAGTTACAGCACTGATAACAAAATTTGTGCCACATGTTAAATTTAGGGGTCCATATTGGCTCACCTAAAGTTCTTTACCCGAAATTGTTCTTTCTAACGATTTGTAATCCGAATGATCACTCTTCCTAAAAATTTTCATCCTAAAGTTTTCATTCATACTATTTGTAGTGCTACCGGCGATGTTCATAACACTCGTGTTTCCGAAAGTTGTAATTAATAATATCATTAATGTAAATATATTTAAACTCCTACTGTTTTTTATCATAACGCTTTTATCCCTAAACATAATTACCATAATATTTTCACTCATACTCAGAAAGAAACATTTACCAAGTGTAATAAAAAATATATTTGGGTAGAAGATGATATTCATAGTTTTAATTTGAGGCATGATTATTATTTGGGGTATGCTTTACATAACGTTCTGAGTTGTGTCTATTGTTAAGTTCATGTCGGTGTATTATCATTACGTGCATGTTTGTGTTAATGCTTTATTAATATAGAGAAAAATTATTTAAAACCAGTCGCGGAGGATTAAAATTAGACTTACATGGATTTACATATGAAAAAAACCGAATAACAGTGGATAAACAATATTGGGCGTGTGAATTAAGAAGCAACAAAAAGTATAAGTGTAAGGTTAAAATTTCGATTATATGCCGTTGATTTTTGGCGCGGATAGGGTAGAGGGTGGATGGGGAGAGGTTTGGCTACCCCTCAGTACCACACCAACCACTCGGAGCCCTATAGTTATGGAGATATCCATGGTTAAAGTTTTCAGGTTAGAATAAAAAAATCCATAAATTTCCATCGATTTAAGGGGCGCGAAAGGGGGAAAGGGAAAGGAGGGTAGAGGGGCTACCTCACTGTACCATCCCAACCCCACGGAACCCCATGGTTATGGAAGATTTAAGCAACTAAGTCGACGGATATATATTTCTGTCTGCACGGTCTAAAGTAACCTAACATGAAGGAGATGACGGGAGCTGCGTTCGCTCGCTTTGCTCGCTCACTTCAGCTTCCGTCATCTCCTTCGAACCTAACCTATCCGTGTCGGGGTGCCCTAAGTTCCCGAGCTCGCTTCGCTCGCTCTTGGACTAATTCTCATTTTTTTACCTCACGAAAAACATACAAAAAAACATAACATTGCCGAGTCTTGAAATTTTTTATAAAGCTTTCTATTTATGAGTACTACCTACAAAAATAAAATGAACTTCCAAATCAACGGCAAATATGATTGAATTAAATATATATTTAACTTTAAAGCAAAATACACCAATACAAGTGATTATTTGAAAGCTATAGCCGCTAATATTAAACTAATTTAATTGAAATGTGTATATGAAAACATGTATTTATTTGACTACTTGTACCATGGTACCTGTTATTCTTATATGTTATACATGTTAAGGGAAAATAAAGTTACGCAAAATTAATGTATATAATACTGATTATTATGAATAAAAAGAAATCTAAACAAAAAAGATATGACTTTGAATAATAGTGTAAAAGATAGTTATGTTGAGAAAATATAGGAAAACAAATAAAAGTATAATAAATGTTTATTGCTACTGACATTATGAAGTTGAATGCTTCTGAATTATGAACATTAGAGACAGAGTAGTTAGGAATTGTGATTGTTAGGATGAAAAATGTCAGGAAGAACATTTTCAGATTTCCAATTATCGGAGTTGAAAATTTAGGTGAACTTTGGCGCACCCTAAATTTAGTCTTGTTATACTTTGTATAGATTATTTTACCGATTGGTTTGTAAATGTGTGAACATTGTAGGCCTTCTAGATTTCTAGATTGTTAACATTTTATCTCGTTTTACTTTTTTAATCTTTTGTTTATTTATTATATAATCATTTTTTGTTTTAGTTTCTTACGACTTAGTAGCGGGCCTGCGTTGTCCCCCCATCTAAGTACTGCTGTAACATGGAAATATTGTAAAACCAAAAATTTTTTTAAAAGAGTAACCATGGAGTTTCTTGCCGGTTCTTCTCCATAGGAATCGACCAACCCGAACCGTGTACATTGTCGACGTTTTATAAGTGCCCATGTAGGCCTATGTGAAATAAAAATTATTGATTTTGATTTTGAAATAGGTAAAATTTAACAAAGTTACCTTTATATACCTTTATAGTTACCTTTATATATATATAAAACAATACCCAACAAGGTGACCCGACGACCTGATGAAGGTTGTAGGAATAGACTGAACACGGATCGTTGCTCTATAGATGAACACCCTAGGTCAGCAGTGGACGTCTTTCGGCTAAGAGGACAAATATAGAGACCCCGAATCGGTAAACGTAAAGTGGAAGCCATGAGGGCTTCCACTTTACGGGGTCGCTAGGTGGTGCGACGATCTTTACAAGGTGGCTGGTAGCAGCTGAATAAGACTGGACGATAAGCGGGATAAAAGGCGTGCCATTGGAGAGGCCAGCCGTAGACTGTTAAAGTTTGAGATACAGATAAAAGAAATATTTTATGCAATTTTTTGACAACTTACCCTTAAATATCCTTCAGGTACGACGGTTATCACATCAGGAATAATCTCATATTCAAAATAGGCCTCGCTTGATACATTTTTGCCTGCGTCATAACTATTAACACAGGAAAGAAGTACTAAGAGACAGAACCGATTCATCTTGAGAGTAAAATGATAATGGAAATTACAACACAGATGTATCTTCACCTGCACCTATCTATTTATATAATATTTTATCTTCATCGATGCCAAGATTCGATAAAAATGTATACGGGAATTGTAAATTTAAGCGCGATGCAATAAATACTACTGTCGGTCTTTATGTTTTCACCGCTAAATCACTGTACCCATTTCGATAGCAAAATATAGAATGAGCTCTGAGAAAACACATAGTTTATGGGTACCTATGTCAAGTTTAACTGCAAATAGTACCTCTTACTAATAAACACGGAATAAAGTTATACCAGGCATAACCATGCATTTTCTTAGGTTTATACTTGGTATAACTTTATTCTGTGATTATTAGTAAGAGGGTAGGAGTTTCGTAGTCAGCATGATATATTCTGAAAAGCAAGAGGACGAAGTCGTGGGCAAAGCACTTGAAAGACTCGAATCTTATCTCTTGTTATCGGAGATTTAGATCCAAATACACCAGGTGAACAATCACACGCAAAAATTAATAGTCTCAATTATTATGAAAAAAGACAATTGTTAAAGCGATTTGTAAGAGTAATTTGGAAAAAAATAAATAAATTGGGACCATAATCAAGAAGTTCAACATGATTTGACTCCAAAAAATGTGCACTTCGCAAAATGTGCACTTCTTAGTTTCTTCGTATTTTTTTTATTTACCGTGCAATTACCTTAACAATATTTGCTATTTTAAAATGTAACTTCTTAAATTTGAAAAGTCCAATTATTTACAGCAGATAACTTAGGATTAATTATAACTCAATATTTGACTTGGCTGGTTTTGCAAATCAGGATACAGAACATGACACCCATTTAGATCTTAATTCTTTTGTCGGCATAGTCAACAACCGCGCATATTCTTAGTATTGAACTTGGCTCCCTTTTTCACATTTATGTTTTTGATGGGATATCATTAATTTTTGTACAGAAATTATTAGTAGGTACTTATTCATAATAAAATTAATACCAAATGGTATTTGTTAATCTACTGCATTTTCCTCCGTTTACGGGGTTTAATAGTAGTCATTTTTGTGTTTTTCTATATTTTCTTTTACCTTTGAAATGTTCGAGTGAATTGCCCATTCAGTACCAGGATTCTTTTTTACGCGTTTTTTACACTAAATATAGGGGAGACTATGTTGAGAAGAGCGCTGTCAAAGCTAAGGCCTTGTGGATAGTAATAGCATTTGCTAAGCAAATAGGGAATTGTTCCCTGTGAACATATACACTACTAGTATCTGAAACTTTGTCTTAACTCGTTCTAGTTCGTAAATTAAATTATGTTTAAATTGTATTGTAATTTTACTTGCGTTATTGCTTTTATTGAAGTCCCAATGTATCTTCTCTATTTTCCCAATGGATCGATTCCCACACGGAACAAATATTTGTATGAACTACAGATAGTTGTTCCAGCTCTGGGTGTTGTGTATGTGAGTTTATATTTTTGTAAACGCACCCACGGTACAGGAAGCAATTCTTAGTGTGGGGCAAAGACAAAAAAAAATGCACCTACTTTATTTTTCCAATGGATCCGATTACCAGTCCATTAATGATATCTATGTTTTTTGCAACATTACACGTGCACCTATTTTTATCGTGATGACATTTTCATTCATTGAATTTCTGGTTGCTCCATACTTGCCAACATTACAGTATTAATAAACTGGTTACACACATTTTTAGTAAATGAGTGGATAAAAAAAAAATAAGGGTTGATACATATACCACTCGTTATATGTTCACGTGAAGACATCAACATAAAGACCGGCTGTCATCAATTTTGATTGCTGATTCTTACATTACAGGCACTTTAAGTAAGTGTTCGTAACAGATTTTTTTTATTATTTATTATATACTTTATTGTACACCACAAAAACATACAGGAAAAACATTTACAAAAACAAGTGTACAATGGGCGGTCTTATCGCACAGGGCAATCTCTTAAAGACAACCTTTAATTATTACATGAAAATAATAAAAAAATACTAGTTTCTGATTTATTCCTTTGTATTCACCCAATTACCTATCTGGATGCCAAATATGAACTTTCTAGGTTTTTTTTTATTACCTATAGGCTCGCGCTTGACCACAATCTTACCTGATGGTAAGCGATGATGTGCAACTGCAACTGCAACAAAGCAAAGGTCATCTGCAACTGGGTTAGAGTTTTGATCTATAGGTCAGTCAGTGATAAAAATGACGATTTTTTGACGCTAATATCTAAATAACCGTTTAATCTATATTTATGAAATTTTGGTTTATTGTTCATCTTGGGGATTTTTATATACAATAGATAAACCAAATTTTATGTGTTTATATTTAATAGATTTTCAGTTATTAAGATGACAAAAGTGGCTCCAAATGGTTCGTGTAATATTATACACTGCAGCTGGGTCACCAGTTCCTTTTTTGCTTGAACTTGGCTTGACACGCTGCCGCGTGTCTAGATCTATATTTCTAAAACAATTTATCTAAACAGTAGTATTGTATAGATAGGAAAAATAAAGGGATATTATAAATTGCATATCAAATAAATAATCGCCTATCAATACATACTCATCATTTATATTCTTATTTACATCTAATAACTTACTTCACTACAAATAAACTAAATGTTTAACAAAACTCAAACTGCAGATAAAACGAAATTATACACCAATATAACATTACTTTTTTCCTCATAATGCAATACTGTTAAATTTATTTTTGTACAAAAATACTACATACATAGCATAAATACTGACTGCACAGCAAATTTTCCATATTTCATAGTCTATTTTAGTTGATCTACGAATAAATTATGGTCAAAGAATCAGTCCAAGAGCGAGCGAAGCGAGCTTGGGAACTTAGGGCACCCCGACACGGACAGGTTAGGTTAGGTTAGGTTAGCGCAGAACGAATAAGTCGACGTAGCCGCGCAGCGGGGCTACTTCGACTTATTCGAAAAATCGCTGTACGCTGCGAAAATAAATTGTAGTGTGTTTAGTGATATTTTGAGTTGAATATTTTGCTGTGCAATCAGTAATTTTGATGGGAATTTGGCATCTTATTGCGTAGAAAAAGGATATGTTTTGATTTGTGTTTAAATACTACCCAAAAATAAATATATTTTCAATTTTTTTTATTTTTTTAATCAAATAATTAGAAACATATAATTTATTGACATTATAAAATGACCTCATATAGTAAACAACTCCTGATGCAGCCTGTACATTATTCAACATGATATTACGTTCATTCTGCCAAAGAATACACTCCCATAAGATATGATGTGCAGATTGTACATATTCGCAGTCAGATGTAGAACACTGACATAAAGGCAAGGCAACGAGCTTGCAAGAAAATAATTTACTTTTTAAGTTACCATGTCCTGTGAGAAATTGGGCAACACAGTGATCCACTCCCAGCCACGTGCTGGCCAGCCGCAAGCGAATTGATGGCGGACGGTGCTTGTCATGTTGTTGAAAATACCAAAATCGCTATATGTTTGCCTATAATATTTTTTTTTTTAATATTTGAGGAATTCCCTGGAATTTCATCAAATGCCATAATCAGATTCTGATTTAGTGACTACGGGTCCACCTCATAAGTATACCCTTTCAAACGCGCAAATATTTTTCAAATTCGGTTCACAATTAACGGTGGAATCGGTGAAAATACATTAAAAAAACCGGCCAAGTGCGAGTCGGACTCGCGCACGATGTGTTCCATAGGTATCGCAAAAAATTGCAAAAAAATCACGTTTGTTGTATGGGAGCTCCACTTAAATATTTTTATTGCTGTTATAGTGGCAACATTAATATATCATCTGTGAAAATTTCAACTGTCTAGCTATCACGGTTCATGAGATACGTCCTGGTGACACACACATACGGACCGCGAAGTCTAAGTAATAGGGTCCCGTTTTAACCCTTTGGGTTTTTTAGTTTTAAAAAAGTGGCTCATTTCTCACAGCTTTTATTCTATAAACGAATTTCTAAAAAGATCACCATGTCAATCTTATCATTACAGGAATGCATTGTAGATTATCTTGTTATTAGTTGTTGTAATTCCTACCTACTGCCTTTTATGATATTGTTTGATTTATATTTTATGTATTGTTAACCATAAAATTTCATAGTCTAGTAAACTAAGTGTTTTGAAGAGTTTTTTAAACTTAACAGGTTAAATACCTAATAAAAATAATGTGTTATTAGATTATTAGAGATCTGCTTATTGTAAGCACCTTAACACAATATAATATTTGCATGCCAACTTATGGCGAAATGTGTCATTGTGCTAATGTCTTATTTATACCATCTTTTGTACCGCATTTAATGCAAATAAATGGCTTTGACTTTGACTTAAAAATAAATACAGTCAAACATAGAATCTCCTTCTTTTTAGGAAGTCGTTAAAAAAAGGGCGCTTGTACTACAGTGCTAATCGACGTCACCATAAGAGAATTTCTTTAGGCAGGGTGTAGACCTTGATTGGAAAAGTATTATGAACCCGACTGCTTGTCTTGATAACATGTTCCTCTTTCCGAAGCCCTTCCAACTTTCGTTTAGTGGAAGCTTTGGACTTTGCTCCTGTGAGCATGGTCCAATCGTAAAAGTAGGCCATCAAGTTCTAATAAAGGCAATGTACCTATTAGAGTTTTTTTAAGTGGTAGGTATATGTATGTAAACTACTACCTTATTTATAAAATTCCTGGGAGCGTTTAACAACTACAGGTTCTAAATTCAGGCTTGTATGGGAATTTCGTACCGCTAATAATATTTCGTGTTTTGGGATATTTTTTGTTTTTATTGGTAGTTAATATGATCGATAATCCCTTTTAAAATTTGAAATTCCAATCTACTTTGTCTTTTGCTATTCTCGTTCAATCCGGATCTTTGGGTTTTAAAAATCTACGAGAACCCTTTTATTTTGGATTTCAGGATAAAATCAAAATAAAAAGGTGGTATTTACATAACCATCATCAATGTTCTGTTTATTATTTTTAGTGATGGGTGTGGTTTACAATGGAGTTCAGAAGATGACTGTTTACTCTTGCTTGGAAGGCTGACGAGTCACACAGGTGTAGGGAATATATGTAGGGAGGGTAACACAGATGGTGGCAGAAGTCAGCTCACAGCAGGTTTGCGAACCACGTACACACTTTCTTTTGGTAACAGTATATGCAACGGTTATGGTTACGGCTCGCTGGGGACTTAAGATTTGTTAAAAAAAACTATTATTTTATTTTTAAAAGCTATTTATTTACTTCACACATTTGTTTCACGTGAACATGCAATTTTTAATAAAAAAATCTAGTTAAAAGAAAGCTTCTTTAGGTTCTGGCCGCCGTCTTCGCCTAAAGGCCGAGTTGTTCGTACAGAATGGGTACATAGTCGTCGTACTCAGCCAGATAGAAGTTGCCCGCAATCGGGGCGCCCAAGTTGTATTTTATGGCGAAATTGCCAATCTTGAAGAATGAACGGTTTTCAGCTGACCTGAACAAACACATAAAAATTAAAATAAGACAGATATTAAAAAGTTTCACCAACCTATACGACAGGATTAGCTGGAAGATCAAGAAACTAATACAAAAGCAGCCGTGGCCGCGTGGTGAAGACCGTGATTAACGAGTTAGCGTTTTCAAACCCAGGCTGAGGGCCATCACTTTACTTTTTTACCCGACTACAGCGAAGTAAACCCTCCCTGGGTTATGTTTTTTTGTAATTTATATGTTTTTTTTAGATTATACTTTATAAAAGATAGCTTGATCTCTGCGTCAGCTGTCTGTATCAAAACAGTAACAATAGCGCTTAACCTAAAAATAACGCATAAACGCAAACGTCAGTTGGACATATATGTCGCAGAGATCAAACTATCTTTTATGAAGTATGGATGATAAAATCTAAAATTCTTTTTAGATTTATCAGCTTTGTGCCTCTAGAGATGGCAGCGTATCTTCTATCCTGTAATATTGTAGAGATCCTTAGGCAGCGGTTATTACTATTATGCAAATACCTATTCAGCTTGTTTGATAGGTAATCAATAACTTTAAAAAAGGACAGGCCAAGCATATTTTTATAGTTTTTGACGGAGTATAACCGACCTGTTAGTAATTATAGGTTCGTCAAACTTCAGTTCTTCATTTTGCCGGTATACCAAGAACACATATCTGTGCAGGCCGCTATTCTGCGATGGACCAGAGCCAATGTACTCAGCGAGGGTATCGCCGTCTTCGATGTTGGTTCCGAGAACGTTACCGACTAACCAGTGCAACACTTCGCGTGTTGTCGGCGACTCGTAAGAAGGTGCGTCAGGGTCTGGAAGTTTATTTTTTCATTCAGCTATTTGGATAAAGCTTTTTTAAATAATACATTTTAATAATTTATTTGTCAGGGGATAAATCCCACGTCAATTAATTTCTTACACTTGGTCAGGAATCAGTACGGAATAAGTTTAAGGGGTAAACGGTCGACAAAATATGATCAATCATTACGATTACAAATATCATTATCATTACAAACTACAAGCCAAGGCCAGGGTGGGCATCACACGTGAAGATTAAGATGTCTTTTACTTCTGTTGGTGTCAGTACGTTACCTTCCCCACGTCGGCGTCGCGTCACTAGAAGCGTAAGGGCCGATTAAATCGTCCCTAAGTGTAGGATATCCACTCGGTACAATCGAGTAAAACTGGCCAGAGGGGATATCATATCCCGTGAGAAGAGTGAAAGAGATGTCGTCCATCTCCATTGAAGTCAAGTAAAGGGTAAACACTCGACGCAATAACTACTAACTAGCCATCGGTGCACAGTGTAAAAATGTGTCAGCGGAGGCATCCCACGTCATGTAGGGATATTTGTACCTAACCTCTGTTAAGAGTCAGTAAGTTACGTTGGTAGGGAAGTAAAGGATAAATAGGTACTCGGCACAATACTAACCGACCATCGCTAAGGTGTAATACTCATCAGTGGAGGCATCCCAACTGACAGTAGGGATGTCTTTCACCTTTGTTGGAGTTAGCTCATTGCCTTCCTGAACTTCCTCGCCGCTAGGGTACAGGACCTGTATTTAAAACACATTGACTCAAAATGTGATGTAGTAAACAGTAAAAATGTTTTAGCGTATGGTTCTGTATGTGGCTGTATACTGTGGATTGTTTAACTAAAACTATCAATAATGTTTCAGCTAAACTTGTGCACTCTGATTGTTCCAACTTCCAGCTTTGGCATAAGAGGTTGGGCCATTTGTGCCGAATTGGCATGGATCTACTTAGAAAAGGTCATGCTATCGGAGTGGAGTACACGGAGGTCGACAAGGAACCATGCATACCCTGCATAGAGGGTAAGCAGTCTAGAAAGCCCTTCAAAAGCTTAAAATACAGGGAGGCTACTTCGCCACTTCAGTTGATTCATACTGATGTTTGTGGACCTTTTTCTACGAATTCGTTTACAGGTAAAAGATTTTTTATTATTTTTATAGATGATTATACACGTTTTACTTTTGTGTATTTTCTGTCTTCTAAAACTGAAGTCAAAAGTAAGTTTTGTTCCTTTCATTCTCATGTCGAAAGACAGTTTGGTGGAAAAATAAAGACTTTGCGTTCAGATAATGGAACTGAGTTCATCAATAAGGAATTGATGGATTATGTTCAGTCATTGGGTATCGATTGGCAAACGACAGCACCATATAGCCCTCAGCAAAATGGGGTAAGTGGACGGTGTAATCGTAGCATAGTAGAGAAGGCTCGGTCACTATTGTCCCATGGTTCTCTCTCAAAAGCTTTTTGGCAGGACGCAGTGGAGACGAGCGTCTACTTGAAAAATCGGTCACCACACCGCGCGCTTAGTGGTAAAACTCCATTTGAAATGTGGTTTAATAAAAAACCCGATCTGTCTCATCTGAAGGTTTTCGGATGCAGATCACTAATTCATGTTCCATCAAGTCAGAGATGTAAATTGGACATGAAAGCTGAGGAACAGATTTTGTAGGATACTCAGATGATCCTCATACTTATTATTTCCGGAATGCGGGCAGTCCTAGACGTTTACTAAAGTCAAGAGATGTAATATTTTTTGAAAACAACTTTACTGGACTGAAAGAAAATATTGAGCCTATAGGTACTGTGAACTCTGATATTGTAAATTTGCTCTCACAGTCACCATCGCCAGCTATTTTAAAACAAGAAGTACTTCCCTCCTCTTCATCTGGGAGATGTGAGTTAGATGCTCCTAACTTAGATACTTCTTTCATGGATGCTGAGGATGCTGATGTTGAAATCAATGAAACAGAAAATTCAGAGGTCAACAATGTTGATGATCAGCAGTCAAGTGAATCTACAGATTCCTCAAATGAATCTAGTCGATATCCTTCAAGAGTAAACTACCAGATTATTTCTATTATAATACCCTGATGGGTGCGATGATCCAAATTATTATCTGGCTGCAATTAACAGCGATGACAAAGATAATTGGATTTTAGCAATGAGAGATGAGTATAATGCCTTAGTCAGAAAGGGCACATGGATTTTGGTAGATAAGCCAAATCTTAAAACGTGTATTCCTAGCAAGTGGGTCTTCAAACTAAAGCGAGATGCGAAAGGTAGCGTTGTTAGGTATAAAGCGCGCCTAGTAGCAAAAGGTTTTCGACAAAAAGAAGGTGTCGACTACCACGAAACATTTTCTCCGGTTGTACGCAAATCATCGTTGCGAATCCTTTTAGCGCTTGCAGTGCAGGAAAATTATAAGGTCCGCCATATGGATGTGGACACAGCCTTTTTGAATGGCAGTTTAGAAGAAGAAATCTACATGACACAGCCAGAAGGTTTCGTAAGGGAAGGGGAAGAGTCGAAAGTGTGTCTTTTGAAACGGTCACTATATGGGTTGAAGCAGGCACCAAGAGCCTGGAATACAAAGTTAAAACAGACTTTGTCAGTTCTTGGTTGGACTCAAACATGTGAGCCGTGTATTTTTTAAAATAATGCGGACTCAGACTCTTTGGTTCTGGCTGTATACGTCGACGATCTAGTTATCTTGTATAAAAATGAAAGTACGTTTGACAATTTCAAACGTCAACTTGAAAAATACTTTTCATTAAAAGATCTTGGACAAATTAATTTCTTTACGGGAATAAATATTTGCCACGATAATTATGGAATGAAGCTATCTCAGAGTACTTACATTGACAAGTTACTGAAAAGATTTAACATGCAAGATTGTAAGGGTGTTTCTACCCCACTGGTCAAGAAAGATCTTGATCCTGGTATAGGTGAGTGTGAGTACCCTTACAGAGAGTTAATTGGCTGTCTAATGTTTTTGGCTGTAATTACTAGACCAGATATAGCCTACACCGTAAGTTACTTGAGTCAATTTAACTCTAAATTTGATCAGTCACATTGGAATATTGCTAAACGATGTCTACGTTATCTGAAAGCGACAAAAGATAGTGGTATTACATACAGTAAAGAAAAAGGTAATACTACAACTTTGACGGGTTTTTCAGATGCAGACTGGGCAAATTGTCCAACTGATAGACGATCCTACACAGGGTTCTATTATGAACTTGCAGGCGGCCCTATTTCGTGGGAAGCTAAAAAACAGCCCACAGTGGCTTTATCGTCCGCTGAAGCTGAATATATGGCGTTGGCTACAGCAGTAAAGGATGCGTGCTTCTTAAAAAGACTGATATCCGATATAACAGGTAGGTCGCTTAATATAGTTTTGTATACGGATAGTCAGAGTGCACAAAAAATAGCCATGAATCCTGTTCATCACAATCGGACAAAGCATATAGATGTTAAGTTCCATTTTGTCCGAGAAAAAGTGAACGATAAAACTGTTGAACTTAGGTATATGTCCACCGACAGGTTACCTGCAGATGTTTTGACGAAACCTTTGGGTCCAACAAAGCATCGCAGTTGTTTGCAAATGATTGGTACATCCTAGTTTTGTTTGTTCGTAATGTTTTTCTATATTATGACTTTGTGTTGTGAGTGCAATACGATTAACTTTTTGAGGGAGCATGTTGTATAATCAAACTATTAGGTGTTTACCTTTTTACAAAAAGTTATGGTCTTGTACTCTTTAGTCTCTTCTTGTCATATATCTATATTTTTCTTACTAAGAAAACTGTACTGTTATTTTTGATTCTATTAAATAAAATTCAATACCAGCTACATCTAGTATCTTCTAGTTTATTCCTTCAACACGTTATCAGCACGAAGGCTGCTTAATTGAATAGATCTAGATGTTAGTGAATAAAATGAATTTTCAAGGAATCACGATGTTATCAAACCGAGACGGGTACCCAACCTGGAAATTTAAAATGAGGATGCTTCTCATTCATGAGGAGCTTTGGACGTCCATAATTGGGTACGATGATTCTGGTACAACAGCGGAGGATGTGCGCTCTTGTAATGACCAGAAGGCGTTGTCAAAAATATGCCTTACGGTAGACGGAGGTGCAATTTCGCACGTAAGAAATGCGAAAAACGCTAAGGATGATTGGAGTGCTTTGCAAAAAGCATATGAGGATAAAGGTATGGGTCGAAGGCTCTCTCTAGAGCGTAGATTGTACAAATATTTCTTGACCGATTTCCAAGACATAGAATCATATATCAACGCCGTTATGAGTACTGCTCAAGATCTTGAAGATATTGGTAAGAAGATCGACGATGGATCTTTGGCTGCGATTATTCTCGGAGGATTGACATCACGGTACGAACCGATGATCATGTCTTTAGAGAATTCGAATGTTGATGTAACCATAAATATTATACGCTGGCTTGACCAAAATAGTTTTAATGATTAATATACCAAAGACGAACGTAATGCATTTTTATCAACGGATTCCAACAGAAGTCTAACATTTACATTACAATGGACAAAAAGTTGGCCAAATACTAGTTGCTAAATTCCTTGTCATTATGATAGATAGCCAATTAACTTGGAAACCACAAGCAGAAGAAGTATACAAAAAACTTAGTGCAGCTGCATATGTGCTCTTTAACTTGTCTAAAAAAGTAAATATGGCCACAAGGTTAATTGCATACCTCGGGTTAGTCGCATAGATTTTGAGATATGGCATAATATTTTGGGGAAATTGTAGTCTGAGGGAACAGGTGTTTAAGGCTCATAAACGCTGTTGGGCTTTGTGCATTTTAATAGTAACAGATAGCTGCTTACCAGTATTTAAGGCCCTAAAATTACTAATATGCTCATCACTTTATATTTTCGAGGTGGCTGTTTTAGTTAAATCAAATATGCATCTATTTAACAAAGTGTCCGAAAATAGAAACCGGCCAATCAGGAAACAGTATACAAATTTGCTAATTGTTAGTGGTTCCGATAGTGCCCTATTAAAGAAAAGTATTAAATGTATGGATCCGATAATTTTTAATAAAATACCCGATGTAATAAAAAATGAGACATTTCTACATTTCAAAAAGACATTGACAGATCTATTAATTAATAAATGTTATTACTCAATTAGCGAATTTCTGACTGATAAGAATTTTAATTTGATAAAATGACATATCTGTTTTCCTGACTTGTACTTAATTATTTTATTTTTTATTTGACTGTATTAACTGGAACTTGACGAATTTGTAATCCCATTTTATTAAAATTGACATTGTGTATTGTATTGCCTATTTCAAATTATACAAGGCAGACGTGAATGGAAACGCCGGGAGGGAACGCCCTAGAAAGACATACATAGACCTTATAGGTGATGTTCTTCAGAAAGGCCAAGTGCGCAGTACCCATAACCGGCGTGTGTGTATGACTAGATGTATGAATGTGTGTGAAGCAAAAGAAGTATGTAAGGATCGTAGCAGGTGGCGTTCTGTACGTTGCTGACTCGTAGTCACACCAGATTATCACACCAGTGTGACAAACAGGAATATTTTTCTCGTTTGTCACACCACTGATTTTTCCACACCATTTATTCCTAACTAGTGCTGTCCTAGTTATACTAAATGGTTTTTCAACCTTACCGACTAGTAGTCACACCAGCCTAGCGAGCATGGGCGTACCCAAGATATTTGTGACATGACATGATAAATTATGTCATATCTTACAATTTGTCTTAAATGCTAGCACGGGCCAAACATGTGACATATTTTAAAGGCGCAACATGCCTTTCTTGTTGCTGCCCGGCGAGCACGGCCTACTGTGACATGGCTTGAGTCACACATTTCATCGCAGTTTGGGCGATAACGCCATTTTGTCCTAAATAATAGCACCGGCGGCGTGAGAAAATGTCCTGACTTTTTTTTGGGACTCATCGGGTCTTAATTGCTAATACGGGCGCACCCATTTTGTCACAAATGTCACATTTTGACAGATGATTTAGAAAAATGTATCACTTTCGTTCGGAGGTGGTGATAAAATTTTATAGTTGAAAAAAATATATTTGCCTTCTAATTACGGCACCAAACATTATTATATTATTAGGCAATAAATTCATTTTGTGTGTATGGTGAATTGGTGATCAATGATTATTAATTAATTGAAATGTTACAAGATTATTAATTATTTTTATATTATTACTTTTTCATAATTGTATTTTTTTTTTATTGTTGTTCTTATTTTAATTATGATTATTTTTTTTATAATTATTTTCTTTTATACCATATTCTTCTTGCTTTCTACATTTTTAAATGTTTCTTAAATAAAATCCCCAAAAAACATTTAAAATATAAAAAATAGGGGCCCACCGGTATTGGTCCAAGCTATTATATTTTTTAGTAATTATTAAATTTTTCACAATAAATATATCTTTTTAACAAGCACTTAATATGTAATCAAACAAACAAAGAAAAATAAAGTGTGCATAAGTATATGGTCGTGAGTCAAATATTAATTTATTCCCAACAAAATTAAAAAGTTGTTTAGCTGTATGAACGGCATACTTTTTTACGTATTATTTTATTTGGTCGTCTATTCAAATTATGTCGCACTATGAAGTCAACAACAAGAAAAGCAAGTCGCGCCTGTAAATTATGTCACATGGTTGTCCCGTGCTAGCATTTAAGACAAATTGTAAGACATGACATATTTTATCATAACTTGTCAAGACCGAGTCCAAAACCAAGCAATGTAAAAAAAAACAAAACTTGTAATTCATGTTGGGATGCTGCTAACATGGGGCTAGCAAAGGGGGGGGGCTAAATTTTGGTTATTTTTGGCCTAGGACATACCGTTTTCGAGATATCTTTTTGGAAATATGCTAAATAAAATAAGATACGGAGGCCCATAATTCGGCAACAGTGCGTCGTAGGGCTATGCTTCTCAGAACATAAATGGTTTTTATGGCCAAGGTTAAACCGAAACTACAATAAAATTGGAAAATTTCCGAAAAAGAAAAAAATAAACGTCAAGAACTTATGCCACAAGTCAAGAAAATATCTCACGCCGCCGTGCTAGCATTTAAGACAAAATGAGTTTATCGCCCAAACTGTGATTAAAAGTGTGACTTAAGCGATGTCACAGTAGGCCATGCTCGCCGGGCAGATTATCACACTAGTATGAAAAACAGGATTGTTTTTCTTGTTTAATTTTTTCAATAAGGGCGGTTAGATGATGAAATGAAATAAAAGAAGCTGTGTGTAAGGTATTACCAAATTATTATTTTTTTATGAAAGGCTTAATTGTGCCATCAAGTGTGGAATATGATATGCAATCGTTCAAATGCCCGCCTCGGCTATTTAGTGGTACGGATCCAAGTGGTCCAATTTTTTAATGACTCTTCTGCATAGATCTGGATCTGAATTTGAGCAATGGCCATGTCATCGATCGATTGTGGTTTGTTTGCATAGGCCTGCGACTTCAAAAAACCTTACAAGAAAAGGTCTACCGGCGTCAAATCGCATGACCTTGGTGGCCAATTCACATCAGCTCTGCGAGCGATAACCATACGCTCAAATCGCTAATGCAGATTTTTTATCATTTGAACGTGCTGTTCAATCGTGTCACTTGCCATGGTGATTTGGCTTAAGTAACTGAATAATAAATTATTAACAGTAGGTACAATATATAGGTACTGCACTAGCAATTATCGTATACATGGTGTGGAAAAATTAGTGGTGTGACAAACGAGAAACAAGATCCTGTTTGTCACACTGGTGTGATAATCTGGTGTGACTACGAGTCAGCAACGGTTCTGTAGTTTCTGCCTACCCCCATGGGAAAAAGGCGTGAGTTCATGTATGTATGTATGTAATTTGATTTTGCCATGGTAAATTTGTATTGATTTAATTGAATGTTTTAATAATTTATATTAAATGGGTCTTTATTCCATTCTTGCTTACCATGTTGCAGAGGATTTGGCAAATATTTTACGGTCGGCCACCTGCCTGACACCAACCCTCCTTGGGAATTCTGTTGTTGGTGGTTTACCCGCCACGTAGTGTCTGGCCGAACGATAACTATGTCTCCTACCGTCGCCGTTCAGGCCTTTCACAATGTCTAACTGTCTCGCCACCGAAGGAGGATTGCCATTGCGGCCGAGACAGATCCTGTGCGCAATGCAGGAAGCAACTGCAAGACTGAAGTACCGAAACACTTAAGCCCCCTGGTATAGTCATGTGATGAGGAGGGATGAAACGCATGTTACTTAAAGAGTTATGAATATATATGTGGATGGATGGAGAGGAAGAGGAAGACCAAAGAAAAGATGAATGGACTGTGTGAGGAGTGATTTATTTAAACTTCATGTACAATGATGATACATAGGCGGACTTAATGCAGCAAGGCATTAAGGAAAATGGTGTCAGTAATAGCGTAACGGGGGACAGAACGGTATGGAAGAGGAAAACGTGTTGCGCCGACCCCAAGTAACATGGGATAAGGGCAGGAAGATGATGAAATAGGTCTTTATTATCATAGCTAAAACTGTCTGGTAACTGTTAAGGTAGTTAGTATAAGGATCATTACATTAAAACTTAACATCTGTAACTGGTACCTACTTTCTGTGCAAATAATGAACTTATATTCTATTCTATTCTATTCTATTCCGACAATGGTGGACCGATTTAGAAAATTCTTCTTTTGTTTGATCGAGTATGTTCCCAAATTGGTCCCATTTTAATTTGGTGAAGAACTGATGATGAACTTGGGAAATATACAACAGAAAAGTTAACAATGCACTTACCTTTATGATTAAGCATCAGATCAGATAATAAATAAAAATATCCAACAAAGTGACCCGACGACCTGAAGGTTGTGAGAATAGACTGAACAGGGATCGTTGCGTCATGATAATTGATGAACACCCTAGGTCAGCAGTGGACGTCTTTCGGCTAAGAGGACAATCATCATCATCATCAGCCTTTTAGTATGCCCACTGCTGGAACACAGGCCTCCTCTCTGTGAGAGAGAATGGGCTTCAGATCCACCACGCGGGTTGGTGTATGCCACATGTCTTCAAATTGTTGGTTCTAGGACATACCGGTTTCCTCTCGATGTTTTCCTTCACCGTTTTGAGAACAGTGAGGACAATAGAGACCCCAAATTGCTAAACGTAAAGTGGGACCCCCTTATGCTAGGTGGAGCGACGATCTTTACAGGCTGGAAGCAGCTGGATGAGACTGAGTGATAATCATCGGCTTATCATCAGCTGGTCTCTTCCAGCTGCTACCAGCCACCTAGATAAAGGGAGTGCGATTGGAGAGGTCAGCCGTGGACTGTTGAAGGTTGAGATAATGATAAGAGAAATATTTTTATGCAATTTTTTGACAACTTACCGTTAAATATCCTTCAGGTACGATGGTTATCACATCGGGAATGATCTCATATTCAAAATAGGCCTCGCTTGATACATTTTTGCCTGCTACATAACTATTAACACAGGAAAGAAGTACTAAGAGACAGAACCGATTCATCTTGAGAGTAAAATGGTAATGGACTTACAAAACAGATGTATTTTCACCTGTACCTACCTATCTATTTGTATAATATTTTATCTTTATCGATGACAAAATTTGATAAATAATTATTCAGGAAATGCAAATTTATGCGCGATGCAATGCCACTGTCTGTCTTTATGTTTTCACGGTACCATTTTGATAAAAAATATAGAAACAGCTCAGAGAAAACACATAATTAATAGATAGGTACGTCATGTTTAACTGTAAGTAGTACCTCTTATGAGTTTTGTAGTCTACATGATATATTCTGTAATCCAAGAGGACGAAGGACGACGTGGACAAAGCACTTGTAAGACTCGAATGTTATCTCTTGTTATCGGAAATTTAGATGCAAATACATCAGGTGAACAATCACAGGCAAAAATTGTTAGTAACAATGAAAAAAAACTGTAAAACAAAGGTGTAAATATGTACATACTTAACAAACACTAAACAAAAGTAAACTAAACCAAACTACTTACACTATATACAAAAGAAAGGTACACTTAGGCGTCGAAGTACTGCTCCACATCGCTGTCAACCAGGAACGTGTCCAGAAGACTGGCAGCATTGTCACGTTGCAAGGCCATGCTGATTCATTGCGCAAAGAACGACCAGCCCTCTGGCCACACACAGTGTCGATCCGTCGACGAGAGATCTCCTTAAAAAGGAGACGTGCACTCGGGCCCCATGACCCAAGCGTTTCGACCCCAAACGGCTCAAAACTGTAATTACCAATTAGGTTACACTGTTACAGTATTTGCGCCTCATCAACCGCAGCAGCAGCGCCAGCACAGCCCGCCAAACTAGGAACATGAGATTGCGCAAGGGTGTCGATACAAGTTGCGTCCCTCACCAGAGGCCTACCTACCTTCCACGGCACCAATGTCAAGCCGTTAGGTAAAAAAGTTAGATAATTGTATTTGTAGGAGTATTTTGGAGAAAATATTGGTAATAATACTGATAAAATTGCATAAAAACGTAGGCAAAACTGCTACGCTCCGCGTTAAGTATTAAATACTTTTATGTATATAAGTGGTAGGTATTTTTTTTTTGACTCGATGTGATTGAAAGAATAGAAAAATTGAGACCATAATCAAGAAGTTCAACATGATTTGACTCCAAAGAATGTGCGCTTGACGCAAAATGTCCACTTCGCAAAATAGCATTTCTCAAAATGAGCACTTCTCAAAATGAGTGTGAATTTTAACACAATGAGTCGTTTGCTAACATTTTTTTTTATTATATTGCACGATTTTAGCACGATAATAGTAGTTTCTTCGTATTTTTTTAATAAACATACATTATTTTAACTAATCGTATTGATCAGGCTACAGATAGATGCTGTGCACAGCATTAATATTATTGTAATCAATAAAGGGCTGGATATATTATATAAGTACTCCAGCCGTTCAGCTGACGTGTACTGGAAATAAATACATAATCTAACATTTCCTGAACGTGATTACTTTTTTACAAAGAAACTACAGTTATCGTGCTAAAAATCGTGCAAAATAATATAATAAAAATTATAAGCAAACGGTTATTATTTTGACCCATTGTGATACAATGCACTCTTATTTTGAGGAGTGGTCATTTCGAGAAGTACTATTTTGCTAAGTGCTCAGTTTGCTTCAAGTGCACATTCTGCGTCAAATCCGATGGGACGAGTTGGTGGTCAACAATAGATGGTGCAATAAATGAATTGTGTCGCTATCACCAGGCTCTATTAGGTACCTATATCCTCAATGCTACGAAAACAATCATGGTCGTTAAGCTTCGTTTTAAGTCATAATAATATGTTTAACCTCAGAAGTGCATTTTTTTTTAATTTTCTTAGGTGTTTACAGAACGCCTGAAAAGGTCAATTGTAAAACCTCTTTATAAGAAAGATGAAAAAAACTAACATGACCAATAGGGAACTATCCGCAAAGCTGAACTCAGATGGCGCCACTTAAAACAAAGATAACCACAGAATATATATACCCTAAGCCGGGAGGTTAACAACAAAGAGTATGTAACACTACGTTGTTAACAAACTAAACTGACAAAGTCGAGCGGCAATATTTCGCAGTTTAAGCATACAAAATATAAAACTAATAGTGAAAGAAAAATGGAGCTAACTAATAATTGAGGAAATCAGACCATACTGTACCTAAAAACCCGGCTTCAAGAGCGCGGTGCATCAGTAAAAGGAAAAAGAAAACGGATTTAGTTGAAAGGTACGAATATGAATGCGAAAATTGAAAATCTTGTGTAACTTGTAGATATTATGTCAATTTACTTTGTAATAAGATCAATGAACTTCCAATTAAAATTCAAAACAATACTTCCAGGTTGATTTTATATGACTTACATAATTACTGCAGTGGAACCGTCTTGCACACGGTCACATTTTGATGGTGGACAGCAGTCCAATGCACTATTTATGCCAAAAGCATTGCCAATGACCTAAACCTTGACTTCCTTACCACTCTTAATCATTTCGAATAAGTATATATTGTTTTTACATCTCTCATGTTCGGTAAGTATTAGGTTCTTATTTCCTCCAAATGGGGCTTGTTGGTGACTAATTAGCGCTCTAGGGTAATAATGTAGCTAGAAAAGCCCTAGAGCGGTAAGTACTTAAAAAAAAAAATTTCTTTCAAAAAGTTCGCGTACATCTAACCATCATACTGGCAATAGACATCATGCATTCAGCCCAATGACCAAAGAGGTCGCTTTGCTATTCAGCCTTGTCTTCGTGTGAGTATAATAGTCATCAATTTTAAATATCGAACGGCGAAACTCAATTTCGTTTCGTTTCGTTTTCGTTTTCTAGAGTCAAGAGCAAACCCATCATAAATAAAAAAAAAATAAAAAAATGTTTTATTCTTGTAATGCCGGTTTTACCTCACAATCGAGATGTAAAGCAGAATAGTTAGCTCGGGTGTAAGCACCAATTGCACCCTCGAACTATAGGCGCCCTCGCTGCGCCCGTGCGGCTGCAATTGATGCCTTACTACTAAATCTAATCAATAGTAGATTACTATTGATTAGATTTGAAAACAATTAATCTAAAAACTAAGATTGTATAGATAGGAAAATTAGATAAATTTTCAATTTAATATATATATATTTTTAAATAATTAGAAACATATAATTTATTGACATTATAAAATGGCCTCATATAGTGGGCTAATATAAGTGTTAAAAAATATTTTAACAGAAAAATTTACTACCGATTTCCAAAGCTTTTTATTTAGTTATAATGATTTTTATTTTTCTTTTATAGTTTTGGTACTTCATATTACTATGAAAATCATTTATAGCCAGAGTACATCGATTTTCATGAAATTCCCTCATCAGAGTCTAACTTAGTAACAATGGGACCACCTCGGAAGTATACCCTTTCAAACGTACAAATATTTTTTTAAATCAGTTCACAATTGACGGAGAAATCGGCGTAAATACATTAAAAGAATACATACAGTCGAACATAGAACCTTTTTGCGAAGTCGGTATAAAAAGGGGTGCGTGTACTGCAGTGCTAATCGTTGTCACCGAAAGAGAAGAGAAGATAATTTCATTAAGCAGGGTCTAGACCTTGATTGGAAAAGTATTATGAACCCAACATGAAGACAAGAAGTGTCTTGACAACAGTTTCCTCTTTCTGAATCCCTTCCAACTTTCTCTTAGTGGAAGCCTTGGACTTTGCTCCTGTGAGCATGGTCCAATCGTAAAAGTAGGCAATTAACTTCTAGTAAAGACAACGTTTAAGAGTTTTTTATGTGGTTAATGTGAACGACTACCTAATGACTAACGACCTTATTTATAAAAATCTGGGGACTGTTTAACAACTGACTAGCAAGTTCTAAATTTTATCTACAATCATATCGTAATGTTCCAATTATGAATTCAAAAAGTATTGCATAAACACGTACTTTATGTTCGTGTAAAAGTAAAATTAAAAAAAAAAAAAACATTACAGTGCAACATTTTCCTTCGATTTTCAAACAACTGCATCATAAAATAACTTATTAATTTTTATAGCACACTTTAACTTTTTAATTTATTGGCGCTTATGAGCTAGTGTCACTGTCTATGGATGACGCGCGCTGCGCTGTCATGGTGCAATGAGAATCTAAATTGCCCGCCATACTGCATATTTTTTCCGTGTCCACTTTTATTTTATTTCAACTGTATGAGTGAAGATAAAATAGTGTATGCAACGGCATATAATTAGGTATTAAAACACTCGCGTGTTAATATTATCACACTCGGCAGGCTTCGCCTCATGTGATAAACCCACGCTCGTGTTTTAATAACCCATATAATATGACAATTGCATAAACTACTATAAATTGTCAACAGAAAATTTTAATTAAGAATCTGCTAAACAGCGTCGAGGTTTTGGCAAAGCCCTAAAAAATCCAAAACGGCCTTCTGCCCCTTTGACCCAATAGTTACAAAGCTTTAGTCATACTTAGTCATTCTCATTAGACATAGCCGTCGAGTTAGGAGCGGCACCGCGCCGCCGGTACCAGGCGGAGCGACCCGACTGGACTCAGAAATTCGGAATGTTGCCGACCTTCAGACTACGGTTGCGGTTACGTGCAAGTTTTGAGCGGTTGGCGGTAAAGAGTTGTTATTTTTACCGACTTCTCAAAAAGAAGGAAGTTCTATGGTTACTGTATGTATTTTTCGTCAATTGTGAACCGATTTTGAAAATTGTTTGTGCGTTTGAAAGAGTGTACCTCCGAGGTGGTCCCATTGCCAACAAGTCAGAATCTGATGATGGGATCCCATGGAACACGAGGCGATAGCGATTTTAGTATTTTCATCAACATGTTGCCTTATTGAATTTGGACTCAGAAAGTGTCATTTGGTGAAGTGAAACTGATGAAGAAGACCACAGTGATGGCCACTGGAACTCCTTTGCCACAGGTATAAGATATCTGAAATAAGTTATAGTTAAGCGACTATGATGAAGCAAATACATGTAAATAAATGGTACCATCGAACTGATCTGATGATGAAGCCGGAAGGAAGGCACTGTAAGTCTGTTAAAAAACAATTTACCCTATTCACGGGGTCTCATTGCTAAGAAAGAAAATTTGGTTCAAATAAATCTCACTAGATAGCGCGACATGTACACACAATTCAATAGAATTCTGTATAAAATTACCATTTTCTGGAATTGAACATAAAAATTGCATGTTCTTGTTTAATCAACTCACCTAAGTACACAAATATGGAATATTGGGCTCTTAATTCACATTTCAAAGATTATTTGAATGGATCATTTAAAATTGATGCCAGTAGATGGCGCATTTTTAAATTTCGAAGGCATGCCACTCGATTGTGAAAATTTGCATTGTAACACATTATAGTGCAAAAAAAAAACTGTAAAAACGTGCAAAAAATACTATAAAACGAACCTTCACTGCATTTAAAGAAAAATATATTCACAAACCTAGTTAACACTTTTACTTGCAAGTCGCTTGCTAACACCATCTATTGACGTGAATCGGGATCGAACGCGATTGATGTAGTTACAAAAATAACAAGATTAATCAGATGAAAAACGCTAGTTACGTCGGCACGGTGTCTTTGTGTGGGATGAGGCATCTGTATGCTAGTATTATATTATCTGTGCCCTAGTCGTGTTTGGGCTTATGGGAATTTTCATGAGATGCTCTCTGGCAAATGATTTACCAAAACCAAAAAGAGAAAAAGAAACAAAAAAAATTACCGACTTCCAAAGCAAGACACCGACTTCGGAAAGTGATTTTTCACTTTGTAGTGTTTTGCTTTGGAAGTCAGTTTTTTTTTTGTTAAAAAGTTTTTTATTTATGTTTAAATTAAAATAAAATAGACTTTTACTGCTGGTTTAGATGTTTATATAAACTATTTACAATATACTTAATATAATTTTTAGGGTTCCATACCCAAAGGGTAAAAACGGGACCCTATTACTGAGACTCCGCGGTCCGTCTGTCTGTCTGTCTGTCTGTCACCAGGCTGTATTTCATGAACCGTGATAGCTCGACAGTTGAAATTTTCAGATATGATGTATTTCGGTTGCCGCTATAACAACAAATTCTAAAAACAGAATAAAATAAATATATAAATTGGTCTCCCCACCAACAAACGTGATTTTTTTGCCGTTTTATGCGATAATGGTACGGAAACCGTCGTGCGTGAGTCCGACTCGCACTTGGCCAGTTTTTTTATCAGCACCTGAGGCTCTAAACAAGTGTCATTCGATGTCAGTGATCTTAGATAAAGTAACTTTTTCTAAGTCAAGATATAACAAGAAATAACAACTGAATCTATAATTTTATTTGGTATAATGATCAGTTATCAGTTATAATTATAGATAGTCAATAAACGATTGATATAATTTTAACTATTTTTTATAAGCACAACATACATTGGATATAAAAACAACATGCAGCAGGCATGGTGCGCTACCACGGGGAGATAGCGCAGTTATGTGGGACTCTAACCCACTAAGACTCCACGGTGTCCTCCTGTGCCGCTTATGGCGGGTACACGGGAACGCGTTAGCATACATCCGCGAACCCGCCGCGGCTGTCCGTCTCCGGACCCTCCTCTGGGGTTTACCCCCATCACCGGCGCACCAGAACACACAGTACGCCGTGACCACCCCGGGGACCAAACCAGCACATGGGTACCAAACAACCCCGTGTATGGCACCCTTGGTCCCCCTGTGACGGGTCAGGACAGTGGTCCCACCACCTACCACTTTTCGGCCGCAGGGGATAGGGAGAGCGGCAGCGCTATACCGACACTCCTCCTCCCCTGCGGCCCCACCGCGTCCGCCATCAGACGGTGGCGACCCCGTGCAGGCCGCGGAGGATAGGGCGAGCGACGCATCGTTATACCGGCACTCCTCTCCCGCCGCCTCCGACCCTCAGCCGCGATGCCTTCCATACCACATCGCGGCCCGCCTCAGTTGCGATGTCGCCTAGGCAACACCGCAACCTACATGTTGGCCGCTACGTCGTCGGCTTATCGGCAAAAACCCTGACGAGCGGCCCCTCCTCGGGTTCCTCTTGGCTTCATCGTGGTTGTCCAAGCCACGGCTACTGAGCCCCCCCGCCTCGACAATGCGGGAACCCACCGGGGGGGGGGGCTCCTCGTCCGTCTGCCTCAGCCGCGGCGCCGAGTGTTAAAACCACTTGCTCCTCAGCTCGCGGACCGCCTTGCCCCTCCGCGCCTACGCGATTTTAATAACAGTCTAGGGTAGGGCAGACAAGACTACGTGGAGTCGGTTTTGCAGCGATTCGTTTCTGTCACGCCACTCCCGCAGCACGCTCGCTTCATTAGTTCGCCTTCGCGCGTTAATGGTCACTGTTGTAACCAAACCTAACCCAAATGATCCACCAACATAGACCTGGGACCTGGCATTCCACATAACCCATCCGAGTCGGATTGCTTTGAATCGGGATGTTAACCATAAAGATGGTATCAATACCATATATTTTAAATGATAGGCCTCATGATTTTCGATTAAATAAACGTTATATCCAACTTATTTTGTATAACATAACGTTATACAAAATAAGTTGTAGAGTATATAAATGTTATATCTAAAGAAATTATTTCAACACGTTGGTATAACTCACGTTTATTATATCTTCTGAACGTTATTGAAATGAAAATATACCAAATAACTTTATTTGATGTGAGATGCACCCATTAGGAAGAGACGCTTGATCTTTTTTGCATTCACGTAGAAACCTTGTATATTGGTTAGGTACACGAGTACTGGTAGGCGCAGGCAGTTTTTAAACTCTTTATGCGTTTTTTTTTTACGCGTAAAGAACGCTAAGTTTTTCTTTGCTGTACCCAGAATTCAGACTTCAGACGGGACACAGGGAGGCAGGGATATTACGGATATGAAATTTCGGATCTCGATACAGATACGGAAGATACGGAATACCGGTTTCGGATACGGTTACGTATATGAAATTATTTCGGATTATCTGTTAGTCCCGGCTGCCATTTGATAAATATGACAGTCATTACGGTAGTCAGAAGCCATTAAATCTGGCTCAAGTCTTGCTAAGGTGCAAACCCTTAACAATTATCCTTGTCAAGACTGGGTTGTGGGGATCACCCGCTCCATGTAACATACGAGTACTGAGCTGAATCCGATAAGACTGTGGAAGCAGACCCCCAACATAGGCGTAATTGATGGATGCTTAGTTATTGGGGTAGAAATAAATAATAAATATTTTTTATATGTAATCAGACTATATTGAGATCTTTAACAAAAACAAAAAACAAGGCTACTCTTGAATACAATAAAAAAAATAAAAAACGTTTTTCTTCATCCGACAAAACTTTGTAAAATCAACATAGGAACTTTAAATTTATGATTTTAGACATCAATACGTCACCTATCGAGATCATTAATTTACACTTTGGTAACACAGGATACATACACTATATCTATGGTCGTTGCAAACAGGCTTGTTACATTTGTGACATGCTGCTCCTGGGGCTCAGCCGTGTTCCAGGAGCACAAAAGTGTTAACATACCTAAAGTTCGTCCATGCGCCGACCACAGAGTACATTAGTATACACGCAGCCGACGCGATACTAGCGTACGCTTATTGACACTAGCAGCAAATAACGCGGCAACGCAATTATTTTAGTAATAACACGCAAAAATCAATGTCTGGGGCAAGCCTGTGCCCCGCGCTTTTAACTGAGTGTTAACATGGGGAATCCGTACAAATATTATAAATGCAAAAGTAATGTAGTACGAAGAAGAATATTTTGCACAATTTATTTTGTCAGGCGTTTATATATTCAAGCTCCATCATGCGCGTATTCCATCCCCCCATCATCAATGTATTATGATGGGGGGAATGAATGTATAACTTTAATTTTCTAGTTTTAAATAACTGCTTGATAAGAAAATTATTCAGTATGAAATTTCTAGAAAAAATACTACGCTACCCCCTGTCCTTTATAGGATTGGGCTCAGATTGCTCAAAATAGAGAAAATGGGCAGAAGAAACGGAATCCTTAGGGGCATTACGGGCTGATATTGTTGACAATGACTAAGCGATATTATGTGAAGACAGCCGCTGGGATGGCTTTGGAGCACGTCTGCTTAGCTAGGCCAGGGCTTGCCCAACTGACGCGCGCCAACCGTTCGGACGGACCCGATTCACGCATGCGCGCTGCGCCACAGGCAGGCTATACTTACTGACCTATGACAATACGTCTGAATACTCCCTATATTTTGTAGCTTTTATTATACACAGCTGCTGCCAGATATGAATAGGAAAAGAAACATTGTGATCAATATATCTAGATGAAGACAATTTGCGTGTTTCATACCTGGAAACTGCTAAACTGATTTTAATGAAACTTACAATATTCCCTAAGTTGAATACAATTTTTAAGCCAATAAAAAAATCAATTTCTAGTTTCTGAAAAATACGTGGACAAACATACATACATTTATGACAATTGACACAATTGCTTAGAATAAAAGCCCACATAGAGTAACACTATGTAAATCGTGTGCAATTCCGACAATATTGCATACGGACCGAATTGATTACCTCATTTTTTTCAAGTCAGCAAAAAGTGGAAAAAAAAGGAAAGGAAGGCTTCTCCCCGCCCGCAGCGGGACAGTACAGGCTGTTAATTACAAAAGGTAAGCAATGTTATATGAAGACAACTCCTGGGATAGCTTTGGAGCACGTCCGCTTAGCTAGCCCAGGACTTGCCCAACTGACGCGCGCCAACCCTTCGGACAGACCCGATTCACGCATGCGCCATGCGCTACAGGCTATTCTTACTGACCTATGTCAATACGTCTGAACACCCATGATTTGTAGCTATTATTATGCTTTGTTTTGTTCCTGCCAGTCATGAATGAGAAAATAAACTGCGTGAAGAGTAAGTGCGTTTGTTCACAGCCGCTGACATCGAGATGAGTTGCTGAAATGGAAGCAACTACCTTTGACATCTTTAACAATGAAGTTTGGATGGTAACTTTCATATTAAGTACTTAATTACTGCGCTATGTTTTTTTTTTCAATTTTACACTTCTTGTTAGACGTTATAGCGTGAGAAACTGTAACGAATGCAAATAAAGTCTGTGCCGATACATTTGTGAAAATGTCCTCAACTCGTCACCGGCTGATATTTGGAAGTTCTTGAAATCGCTTGGCATAGCAAAGTCCCCTTCTAGTATTGTTTCTCTTAATCTGCCTTTAGATGTTCTGAATAATCATTTTTCAACGTCCGCTACGCTTGCGGCTGACGTCAAAAATAAAACTATCGCTGATATTACTTCCAAGCCAATGCTTTCTCCTGACTCTTTTTCGTTCTCCACCGTGACTAACGTTGAGGTCCTCAAATATTTTACCTCAATTAAGTCTAGGGCTGTGGGCTGTGATGGGGTCAGTCGAACTATGTTATCTTTTATGATTGAGAACTTAATTCCAATTATTACTCACATCATCAATTCATCGCTGCAGACTGGTGAGTTTCCTGCAATGTGGCGTAAGGCTTACATTATCCCTCTTCCTAAAATTCCCAACCCCAGTTTGGCTATTCACTACAGACCGATCTCCATTCTCCCTTTCCTTTCTAAGATCCTAGAAGCAGTTGCTCTTAAACAAATATCCTCTTACGTCTTCAAGAATAACCTGTTGTCCAATTGCCAATCCGGTTTTCGGCCAGGCCACAGCACAGCCACAGCTCTGCTTAACGTTACTGAAGACATTAGGGATGGTTTGGAGAATTCGAAGTTAACGGTGCTGGTTTTAATAGATTTTTCCAATGCATTTAACACCGTTGATCACGACATTCTCCTGGCCATTCTGTCTCAAATTGGGGTCTCTTCGTTGTCACGTGATTGGTTCTCATCATATCTTCGTGGTCGCCAGCAGGCTGTGCGTGCTGATCAGGATTGCTCTGACTGGTGCGACTTGGTAACTGGTGTTCCACAAGGCGGTATACTCTCTCCTCTTTTATTCTCTTTATTTATAAACTCCATTACTGTTATCCTTTAATGTTCTTACCATCTGTACGCTGATGACTTGCAACTTTACGATCAATCAGACATTGCCAACATTGACAATTGCATTTCATTACTCAATGCTGATCTTCGAGCTATCAGTGAGTGGTCTGGCAAATTTGGAATTTCTGTTAACGTTGGGAAATGTCAGGCCATCCTCATTGGTAGTTCGTACTATTTGAGAAGTGTGAACATTAGCCAACTTATGCCACTGATGTACGAGAATTCCGTCATTTCTCTTTCTCCTTATGTAAAAGATTTAGGTCTGTACATTGACGACAGTTTTAGTTGGAATAAACACGTGGCTCAGGTGAGCCAGAAAGTCGCGTTCTCGCTGCGGTCTCTCTATAGATTCAAGCATTTCCTCCCATCCAGCACCAAAATCACTTTGGTCCAGTCACTTGTGCTTCCCATTATCGACTATGCTGATGTTTGTTATCCTGATCTATCCCAAGAACTTCTAAATAAATTGGATCGACTTCTCAACAATTGTATTCGCTTTGTTTATGGCCTTCGTAAATACGATCACATTTCTTCCTTCCGTTCTCAGCTTAAATGGCTGCCTATCCGCCTCAGGAGGTCCCTCAGATCTCTCTGCTTGCTCTTCACTATTATGAACGATCCTTGTGCTCCCGATTATCTAAAAACTTATTTTAAAGTATTGGGCAGTTCTCACAGTCGTAACCTTCGAGCTTTCAAAAATCTACTCCTCCAAATTCCTTCACACCGCACCGGTTTTATGTCCAATTCATACGCTGTGTCAACAATAAAACTCTGGAACGGGCTACCCTTTGGCATTAAAAACGCTGAAAGCAAGTTTACTTTTAAAAGAAAGGTTCGTGACCACTATTTGAGTCAGACTAAATAGCTCTCATCTAGAGGTAGAAGTCTAGTCATATTAATTATTAATAGGTTTCTCGTTTATTTATTTTTTGATTGGTATATATTAGTCTATTTTATTTGTATATGTGTATTATTATATGTAAGTATATACATTTTCGTATACAAGTTGTTTTTTTAAATATTATTTTGTTGTACCCATTCACATCGTTGTCCTTTATAACCCAAAGGTTGACTGGTAGAGAATGCCTTGTGGCATTAAGTCCGCCTATGTACCACTATTGTACATGAAGTTTAAATAAATAAATAAATAAAGAAATTAAATTTTACAAAATCGCTTAAGAATAATCTATACTAATAATATTATAAAGCTGAAGAGTTTGTTTGTTTGAACGCGCTAATATCAGGAACTAAAAATTGCAATTGAAAAAATATTTTTGTGTTGGATAGTCCATTTATTGAGGCAGGTTATAGGCTATATAACATCACGCTATGACCAATAGGAGCGGAGCATAAATTAAAAATGTTGCAAAAACGGTATACATAATTCCTTTTTGAGAGCTTCCGTTGCGTGCGTTGCGTAAACGGTTTAAGTTGTAGGGTAGGTAGGGTAGCTAGGTAGCCAGTTGACGGGAGCAACGCCACGTGGGACAGCTAGTGTAGCTATAACATGAGAGTAGTTTCATGCATGAGCATGCTCCTAACTGCATTAGGCTACGAACTTTTCTAATGTCCCGCGTAATAAAGACATAGACTTTTTGAGATATTAATGAGGCTAAGTGGCCCACCAGGGAAACTGAGTTTACAGCACGACGACTTAGCGTACCCTTGGCGGACTTAACTGACGCGCGGTGAACTTCTAGACGGACCCGATTCACGCATGCGCCCTGCGCCACACGCGAGTTATACTTACTGACCTATGTTAATACGTAACTCTTCTCTCTGTATTCTGTAGCTATAATAAATTATGCACTGTTCTGATCCTGTCAGAAATTTATGATAAAAAAGATAAGTGAAAAGCATAAATCCACCGCCACTATCACTGAGATCGGGATGAGTTGCTGCAGTTAATATAGCAAACAAATATATAGCTTTATCTGTGTGTTTGTTCGTGCTGCATGGTTCGATCTTCAAAGACAAGCAACGCTTGCCAACTTCGATCCTTGATTGGGTAAATATCCATTACATACAAGAAAAAAAAACAAAATTTAAAAAAACCCCGACACAGTTTTAAAACATGCTACATAATTTATCTAGTACGTAGTAGATACGCTTCGATCGGCAATCTATTGAACACGTAATTATGACACGATATCTTTCAAAAACACCCCGATTCAAACAGTAAAACGCCCATAACTTTTGAACAGCTAACCGATTTTATTCAAACATAGCTAAGAACACTCTCGACAAAATTACCTTTCAAACAAAAAAAACTAAATCAAAAGCGGTTCATCCGTTTAGGCACTATGATGCCACAGACATACACACAGATACACAGCAACACACGTCAAACTTATAACACCCCTCTTTTTCCGGCGGGGGTTTAAAATACATCTCACAGTGTCGGAAAGATAAGCAATTGCTCTACTACGATCGTTATATATTATAGTAGACATAGACTTTATGAGAAACTTGTGATTGCTAAGTGATAATAAGGTCCAACAAGGGGTAGCTTTGGAG
Organism: Orthosia gothica; assembly: GCA_949775005.1. Taxonomy (NCBI): domain Eukaryota; kingdom Metazoa; phylum Arthropoda; class Insecta; order Lepidoptera; family Noctuidae; genus Orthosia; species Orthosia gothica. Next base: position 6,292,572 of record OX459045.1, read on the forward strand.
CACGTCCGCTTAGCTAGCTCTTGGTGAACATAACTGACGAGCGTTGACCTTCCAGACGGAGCCGATTCACGCATGCGCCACAGGCAGGCTATAATATTTACTGACCTATGTCAATACGTCTGAATACTCCCTATGTTTTATTATGCTCTGTTTTGTTTCTGCCAGTCATGAATGAAAAAGAAACACATGTAAAGAGTAAGCACGTTTGTTCACAGCCCCTGTCTCTGCCATGAGATCGAAACGAGTTGTTGTAGTGGAAACAGCGGCCTTTGAAATCTCCAGTAATGAAGATTGGATTTTGCTGAATGAGGCACTTTTTGAGATAGAAATTTCTGTGCCAAATTTCATACAGATCCGTGCAGTCGTTTGAGCATGAAGAAGTAACAAACATACAAACACACACATGCACACACACACTCACAAACTTTCGTATTACAACGGATCGTGTCACATTGCCGTAACATCGGACTATAAGATTGATGGAAAAGGAAATGCACCAGTGTTTTTATGCACACACTTTTATATTATAAAATATCTCCCGCGCCAAAATCGGTCAGGCAGTACTATTATTACAGGATGAAAACACAACTTTTTGAAAATTAACTTGCAATGAATAATAAATCCGCTCAGGCCTTTACTTTACGCCACACCGAAACACATAGGAAATTATTCAAATCGCACCAACCAGACACAAGCTTTTGATATCTTTCCAAGCGATTAAACAATTTATTTATGGTCAATTTGTCCAAAATGGCTGACCTATGGCTGACCACTAATTATGCACATAGCGAGCTTTTCCTAATCTTTTGTTGTTCAAACTAGATTAATAACATTAATAAACTAGATTATTTGAACACCTGCTGGATATGAAGAAATAATAATATGAAATATAAAAACAGATAAACAGTTAAATCAAAGTCTTCTGCCAAAACAACTTTTTTGGTGCATTGGCCTTACGAAAAACACAAACAATTTTGAAACCGCAAAATACCCTACAGAATCTTTATGGCCATATTAAGGGGTATAATGTTTACCAAAACCTTGCATGGTAACGACTTTGGATACCACCGAAATATAAGTTTTAAGATATCAAACTTATGCATGACAGTTTTCTTTTTGAAATTTCTCAAGTAGTAGCTGGGGGTTTGGATTCAGAAACCAAAAAGGGACTTAATAGACCAAATAATGTAGGCAAACTTGGTGGGTTGATTTGTATTGGTTGGTTTTTATGTAGCTTGTAGTTAGGACAATCCCACCGAACTACTCCCAAACCACTGCAACTCCTGAAAGCCAGAATCAACAGTCGTCACCACTAGAAAAGCGCCGAGGCAGTGAAGCTCGTCAAAGTCGGGGATAATGATTGTTTTGGATCTTTGATGTCTTGGATCCCGCAACGAAATTACCTCTCATAGAGAGGAGGTCTGTTTCCCCGCAGTGGGGACATTAAAAAGGCTGATGATGATGAGGAGGCGATTGAAATAGGCTCGCTATGGAGCGATACATGGGACTAAATCATAACTGTTGAAAAACGGCTGTAATATAGGAACACCTCGGCCTTACCCATAAAGGAATACGGTGTGATATTACGTAGGTAGTTCTCTGGACTTTTTCATCTTTTTATTTCTCCTAGCTATTGTACCAGTTTCTTTGGGGTCCACCCTCTTAGTACTTCTGCGTCACACCGTACGGTTGTGGGTTGTCTCTGTTGTTGCGTTGTCCACTATAATAAAAAAAAACCGGCCAAGTGCGAGACAGACTCGCGCTTGAAGGGTTCCGAACTTGGTAAATTGCGGTTTACGATTTATGACGTATTAAAAAAACTACTTACTAGATCTCGTTAAAACTAATTTTCGGTGGAAGTTTACATATTTTTTTTTTTAGTTTTATCATTCTCTTGTTTTAAAAGTTACAGGAGGGGGGGGGACACACATATTTTACCACTTTGGAAGTGTCTCTCGCGCAAACTATTCAGTTTAGAAAAACATGATATTTGAAACCTCAATATCATTTTTGAAGACCTATCCATAGATACCCCACACGTATGAGTATGATGAAAAAAAAAATTGTTTCAGTTTCAAGTATGGGAACCCCAAAATTTATTGTTTTTTTTTATTTTTGTGTAAAAATCTTATTGCGGTTCACAGAATACATCTACTTACCAAGTTTCAATAGCATAGTTCTTATAGTTTCGGAAAAAAGTGGCTGTGACATACGGACGGACAGACGGACAGACAGACAGACATGACGAATCTATAAGGGTTCCGTTTTTTGCCATTCGGCTACGGAACCCTAAAAATATCGTTCGTTGTCCAGGTCATCCACGGCCTCATTTTCCGTCTTCTACGTTCATGACTTTTTTTAAACTGGGACGTCCACATTATGAGGACCAAATTCGCCATATTTGTTTTTTTTGGCGTAACTTATCTAAGAACACCTTTTTTGTGAAGACGTATCTAACGATGTCTTAATTATATAGGTTTGAAATATATGAGGTAATTAGCGAGAATGGTTGTTAACCAACTTTAAATCGTTATAAATCCTAAATCGCTAGTTAAAATTATAATTGGTAATAAAAAACTTGAAGATATTTTTTAAATACCTATTCAACGATTCCCACTTGACATACTTCGCTGATTTATATTTTTTCATTTTAACAACATGACGTCTAGTGGTCGCTGTGGTGATTTTTAAGTACTGTCAAGTCATTAGTGACACTTGCAAGGTTAAGACAAATCGATTGAAATAAGAATCATCAAAATCGGCCCACGCGTTTGGCCTCTAGAACGCGACATAGGCACAAACATGCATACATAATCCTTTCTTTGGTATTGTTCGTCGAATCGTTGAGCTCCGTAAATTCTGAGTTGAGCTGCTCGGTTATTGACAAATGCGTGCACTGACTGGACAGGTCCACTCAATCTGGCTGGTTCTTTCCTCAAAAGACCATTTCAGACATCTGTCTACATGGTCTTCACATGATATAACCAAGATTTTGTCAAGACTTTAAAAGAGACTGTGACCTCTGAGTTTGTTTCGGCCTTTCTTCTCAGAGTAGTCAGATAGGAAACGCCGACCTCATCTAGTTTTAAAAAATATGATCGACATGTAAAAGTGTTTGTACAAACCAACTTACAGAAATAAAATCATTTATCATTATCATACATAGACTGATAAACACATTAACCTCCTATGGCAGTCGTGTAAAAAAGTCCTCACGCCTCATCACATGTCCGTACCAGCGCAGCGGTTATCACTAAGTTTTTTATGCATCTTAGCGACTTTAAGAGTCCCTTTTCAGTACTATCTCATTTTATTATCTTTAGAGATTGTGATTTCAGGCCCACCTACTCCCCAGAGGAGGGTCCGGAGACGGACAGCCGCGGTGGGCTCGCGGTGAGTGCTAACGCGTACCTACCCGAGGTTCCCGCCATAAGCGGCACAGGAGGAAACCGTGGAGTTTTAGTGGGTTAGAGCCCACATAACTGCGTGCTTCTATCTCCCCGTGGTAGCGCAGTATGCATGAGCTAAAAATGCTAAAAAAAGGGCTCACCTACTGGGCACATATCTTTAACGTTGTATACGAATATTTAGCAATGTTATCTTTAGGTTAAAACCCTACCTTATTATATAAATGAACTAGCTGTTGCTCGTGACTTTGTCTACGTAGCATTAGTACTTTGAATAGCCAATTTTTTATATATATAATATACCTTATTATATAAATGAACTAGCTGTTGCTCGTGACTTTGTCTACGTAGCATTAGTAATTGAATAGCCATAATACACACATCAACACGGTCTAGGTATATTTCATACTCAATTAAATAACTCGAAAAGTTCTGGCCGCATTGGAATCTTTTATACACCGATTTGTTTGTAATTTATCTCAGACTAATTCCAAATTCAAATTTTTGAAAATTCTTTTGTTTCGGTGGCATAAAAATGTCTTGATGTGTAGGAGAGGGAATTTTCATTTGTGCGAAATTTAGAAAACAATACGAATTACGTTTAGTTACAGTTTTTTTTTTTTTAAACGAAAGATAAAGTTAAAATTGAGGTATTGTAGCCAAGCAACGCCAACATTTGATGAGGGCGGAGATGTTACGAGCTGTGGGAATGCTGGAAGCTGGGTCTGTTCAGCGTAATGTTGCTGAGGCCATAGGGACCCACCAAAATGTAATTTCAAGATTGTGGACACGCTATCGTGCCACAGGTGAAGTAGCGGAGAGGCACCGGGGGCCAAGTCGCATCACTACCCCCAGACAAGACCGATTTTTGCAAATTACTGCGCGAGCTCAACCAAATGCAACGGCGACTCAATTGGTCCAAAGGCTGCGAGTGGAACACCAAGTGCTTGTGAGTGACCAAACTGTAAGAAGGCGACTGCATGAAAGCAATCTACGCTCTCGTAGACCACTCCGGGTCCCACCTTTATGGAGAGGCAATCGTGGACGACGATTAGAATGGGTTCGGAACCACGTGGACTGGGGCCGAAAGCAATGGTCCAATGTGCTGTTCACGGATGAATCCAGGTTCGGCTTCCATCCAGATTCACGAAGGACGCGTGTTTGGCGAGTTCCTGGACGATGAAGCCGTCTTCAGAACCCTCAGGAAGTTCACCCATACCAAGGCGGAACAATTATGGTTTGGGCAGGAATTCGTCTTGGAGGACGGACGGATCTCGTTTGGGTGTGGGGCAATATGACGGCAGAACGATACGTCCAACAGGTGTTGGGGCCCGTAATCTTGCCCCACAGAACTCAAATGGGGCAAGATTTCCTGCTCATGCACGACAATGCCCGGGCACACACGGCGAGAACGGTAGCAGCTTGGTTACATACACACAATGTTAGGGCCTTAGACTGGCCTGCTCAATCGCTAGGTCTAAATTCCATTGAGCGTGCGTGGGATAAGCTGCAAAGAAGAGCTCTGAAGGAAGTTCCTGAAAATCTGGCTACAGAAGATCAACTTTTTGCGCACCTCAGAAGGACATGGGACAATATTCCGCAGCAAGACATTGACAACCTTGTTCTGAGCATGCCGAATCGTTGCCGATGTGTTATGAACATCATGAGGGCTTTTTCAGACTACAAACTTCAAGTTTATAAACACAAATTAAATGATTTTTCAATTTTTTTCATTTTTTACTCATAAATTAAAAGTTAATTCATATACGGTTTCCGTCTATGCTACTTTTTTTCCATAAAATCCTGAAATTTTAATCGAAGTACCTTAACCATTATTAAAAAATGGTAGAATATTAAATAACGTATCTTTTAAATATATACATGTCATATAAATAATTAACACATTGATAGTAATTCGCTTTTTTAAAAATATCCCTAGACCGTGTTGATGTGTTTATTATAGTTGTGTTGGCCGCCTTACTGGAGAAATTATAGTTAAACTTACAAACTTCTACCGCCCTGTCCACACCTTAAAGGATGATTGCCGGGATAAAAACTATCCTATGCCCTTCCCAGGGTCTCAAACTATATCCATAACAAATTTCATCTGAATCGGTTCAGCGGTTTAAGCGTGAAAAGGTAACAGACAGACAGACCGAGTTACTTTCTCATTTGTAATATTAGTATGGATTACGATAAAATCGTCACTTTTAAAATAATCCGATATAATCTGTTATCCGTTACTATTGAACGTAGCTATATATTAAGCGATAACGTATCGACCAATCAGCGTTTTATTGTGATTATTGCACAATATTGTACAATAGTGACGTTAACTTGTCTAAAACAATTGAACGTTTACCAATTATCTGATAACTGACTTCAAATTATATCGTTATTGTTTGCGCGAGTTATATCGATTGATAACTCTTTCAAGTCGTTTACTCATAGAAGTTTTACATACTATATATATTTCGGGACACTTGCTGAAGGACATTGCTTTTGTATACTACATGTAATTACAATTTATTAATGGAAAAGAGTGTCCGTGAACTTTCTTGCACGTTATTCTCCATGGAGACCTACTGACGCTTGCGAATGTTCAACTTGCATCATTTTAGTTTGTTTGTTGACAAAGCAAAAGTACCTTTACATGATTTAGTTCAAATAAAAATAATAATATTTTGGTTTTGATTTTGAATTTATAGACCAACCTAGTAAGTCTCAAATGATATTCTATCATTAAAAACTCCTCTCCTCTTCATCCTAGCTCTATCCCAATTTTAGTGAGCTCGGTTCACAACATTAATAAAATAATTGGAAACTCGGGGTTGGTCGGGTAGTTCTTTTTGCAATAGGGTATCTATCAGCTTTAACGATTGTCAGAAAGTCGATTCGCCAACGCTACAGAAGCCGTGGTAGATCCTAAAATAATAGTTTGAATAATTGAATATCGTTATTTCTCTATAACACGCCTTTTTTTCCGTCGGGGGTTAAAAATAAATAAAACTTCGTACCTATCGAAGCGATACTTGTTCTTCGAAAGACTGAAGTGAGCCTTCTTCAAGAAGGGAAGCTATCCTTAGTGTCTCTAGTATTGCATATGTCCTAAGAGGTCGAGAATCACTCACCATCAGATGGGCCTGTTTATTTGCCACTCTACGGCATTGAAGAAATACTTCGAAACCGCACTATGACGGTATCGTTCCAACCAAGAACAGAATACTTCCTACTTCTTGTATTCTGCTTAGTTGTACTAGTTGCAACCCTGACCAGTAAGTACAAATGTGTCATAGGTACGATCCGAAACCACGTTAAGTACCTCTATCTTATTATCATCATAGTGACAAATCAACCAAAGCCCTTCAAAACAGACTCCTACGCCTGTCTGTAAGTACATGTTCTTAACATTAGGTATATCTTTCGCCAGCTCATAATTTAGCTATTTATCTCAACGGTACCTATTCTAAAATTCACGGTAAGTATCACTGACTCATCTCAGCCTGATGTAAGCATCTTGAAATTGGACTTTCTCATTTGGGTTATAAGGTTTTAAACCGAAGATAAGTACTACTTACGATTAAGTAGTTTCCCATAAAGGTTTTTCCTACTATGCGGCTTATTTAATCTAAGATAGAACTCGGTACATTGGATGTCCCCAACTGATAAAATGACACTTCTTTGATGGGTGACAAATCGGTCGAGTATGTGTAGGTAAGAATGTCGATCAGTGGCCTTAGTGCGAATATTTGCACTTAGGCCTAGTTTTTTAATCTGAAGATAACTCATCCAATGGTTAAATAAATATGCTAACCAATGGTTTAAAATTTCGGTAACGCGTTTATTCTTCAATTGTACTACGGATAAAAAAACTGGACCTTACTCGATCGCGTTAACGTACACTTCAATTTGTACTAAAACTGAATAAGCGCCGTTTGGTGACAATGGAAAGCATATTTTCCCGAATAAATTGACTGTGAATGTTAATGCGAACGTACTTGACGTTCAAATCAATTTCTTCTTATTCACCAAGCTCGTGCCTTTACTGACTATCATCATCATCATCTTCCTGTCCTTATCTCATGTTACTTGGAGTCGGCGCAACACGTTTTTTTTCCATACCGTCCTGTCTCCTGTCACGCTATCACTGACTCCCTTTTCTTTCATATCACACAGTCCCTACCTATCTTTTCTTTGGCCATCAATTTTTTTTCTGGAAACCTAAATGGCTTTATTGTTTGGGGTCCAACAATATAGGCTGCATTATTCGCGAATTTCTTTGCCCGAAAATGTCAATAGTTCTGTTAATAAATGTAATTTGCTGTGTGTGTGTACATGTAATATTATGTATGTACGTTTATTTGGAAGTTTATGTATACTAACAATAGTATACATATACTTCCAAATAAACGTACGTAAAAAATATTAATACATAAAAATTATGTAGCTATATACAAATATAGCTACATAATTGTATGTATGTATTGTGTGTTGTTGTTTGTATGTATTAATATTTTTGTAATGCAGCGGTAGGTACACCATAGGCTACCCCCTGTTTAATTTTAAGTTCTTTAAGTCCATCCAAAGATTGTCTGGTAGATGTCGCTCGTAAGCGATAAGACCGCCTTTGTACCCAAAGTATAAATTGTTGTAAAATATATGTGTCATTTCTTTTTTTGGTGTACAATAAAGTATATTCTATTCTATGTTAAATTATTACTTAGAACGTCACAACTATTTGCAGAAGTAATAAGGAAAGGCATGCATAGCTAAGCGCACATTCGATAAACCTGCCGTTCGCCTCATATAGGATCCTATGTCGTAAGAGATGACTAAGGGACTAGGATAGGTACCTTGTTAGCCAGGAGAAAGCGCAGCTGTCACCTAAGATACTACCTAATATTTACAGCAGGTAATAATTTTGCCATCCATCTTTGCTAGTATCTTAGAGTAATGGCTAAGTCAAAATATTCATAAGCAATAAGCATTTCAAATGTATCCTATTTTCTCAAACTGAAGTAACGGTTCTAGTACAACTAGTTTTTGAAGAAAACTATAAACTTTAGAGCTCTCTTGGTTTAGAAGTGCTATTTCATTGCAAATATGGGTGATTTTGGATTTTATTTACTGACTGGCATCACTAACTACTGAGCAAAGGATCGTTTTTTCTTGCGCCAATCTCCGCTTTCTTGTCGAGCGTCAACCAGGTTCTATCGGTGACGGCAAAAATGTCATCTACGCATAGAAATAACAAGTCGTAGCTAATAAAGCTGTGACTCAACCTTAAATATAGGTTAGAGTACCTATATTTAAGGCATTCTAACGTGATCCACTTTCTAACAACAAACTAACCCCTCGAAATCAAATCAATAATCCAAATAAAACATGCTTCCTTAAATGCAATTAATTGCCTAACCATTGTCACCTAGTCATCCAACCACAAACAATAATAAAAGACCAAAGATCAAGTGGATGTTCTTACACAACTTCCCTCCTTACCCCGCTCCCCTCTAGAGGTCGTTCTCCCCTCCCTGAGGACGGCGAAAGGCACTTTCACTCTTGGAATTTGGCAGTTGGCGTCGTGACGTCACTTTTGCGCAATTTGACGCAATGTGGTCCAGATCTGCGCATGATTTGCTTCGAAAACGCTCCGTTTAAAACAATATTTCGTCATGCAAATTAGTTTTTTTTGTAAACAATTGGTTTGTTACACATGTGGGAGATATTCACTAGTGTTGTGACGTAGGTGTTGAAAATATATAGGTACGGTTTACATGGAAAATAATATTGATAATCGTTGCCTAGTTTAAGATTAGTTGTTTATCAGATTAAAATGTATTCGTAATGAATCACGTGATTTTCAATAAGTTTTGCAACTCGGTCTGAGAAGTGGTTTTGTTAATCACCAGTTTTATGGTCTCATATTTTGATTAAAACTAGATGGATTTGAACTATAGCTCTTTGTATATCTCCACACAGTAGCTATTAAAGTGTGAATTTTATAGCCTGACTGGTATTTAGAGATATTAAACTTGCCACAGGTGTATTATTAATAAAAACTAATCGTCTGTAAGTGTATCAGGAAAAATAAAATAACAATCTAATGGCCATTTAATTTTATTGTGACATAAAAATAATTGATTCATAAAATCTACATTAGTTTGGTCCAATAATAAAAATTATTAAAATTCATAACGCTAACTGCGTTAACTTATAAAATACATGATAATAAAACTTTTATTATACTTTTATTTCTATCCCAACACCAATATTGCAAATATTTTATACAAAAACTATTTACATCACGGCGGGACACCAATTTACAAACAATATACAATAAAATTTTGTCCCGAATAAATTCTGATCGTCTATTTGGCACAAAATTATAATTATCAATTTCAACCCGAAACAAATTTTGCACGAATCCTCCGCCATCATTAATATTAAAACTTAATTTATTATTATTGCAATATGCGACGTAACTCGTCATTTTTTAAATATTTTTAATATAAAAATTACATTTACATTTTTTCTTCGTTTTATATTTCATACTAAAATATTCAACAGATTTATAAACTTACATCGAGAATAATCTCTTTTACATCACTATTCGTAGTACCTACTAGACAATAGAGGGCACATTTTTCTTATTATTTACAGAATTCTTAATTAACTAAAAGTTCATAGAACGTACTAGAAATATATCATAGATATATGGGATAAACATTACCAGCTTTCGACGAAGACGATCCTGCGTTAATTCAGAACTATCGGATCGTCGACATTTACACGCTGGTAAAAACTAATTTAACACAGCAAATAATCCCATCGCATAGAATTCCAGAGAAAATTACCTTTCCCGAATTATATGGAGGGATAGTGTACAAGACGCCTATTAATTCCCGGTCTCACGACGTACACGTCGATACAAAGAACCGGTGAAAATTCGGTCGTCTACAAACTCGGCAACTGCGCTGCGATTTGCGACTGAGGCGCAAAACGAAGCCAGTCATCGTACCGTCCGCATTACCGCGGCTCACGCACCCTTATATACAACTTAATAAATTATGTACATTACTTATGGGCTAAGGAGTATTTATAGGCAGTAGGGATGACAGAACTGGTAGACGAGCCTCTGACTCCTCTCCGTCTTCTTCATGATGCCCTTCTTGTAGTACTGTCGGATGCTTCGGGACAGCTTGTCGTAGTTCATGGCAGGCCTGTTTTTCCTCTTGCCCCACAGCCTGGCGACGCGCACTGAATCCTCAATTTTGAACACACCGGTACCTGTGGAGCACGGTTTGAATTAAACATTTGTTCAAAAAAACGAAGTCGCAAAACTTACTTTTAAGAGATATTTTGATGAACATTTTCATTACACTATGTTAGATTTATGAGGCTAACGTCTTGGACAATTACTTTAAATTCAGAAACATTTGCGAGCTTTTATAGTATTCTAAAAGTACGATTTAAATTAAAGGTTCCAAAATCACGTTGAAACGTACGGTGCATTTTAATCGCATGCGACCGCTATATTGTCTGTTTCTCGCGCGATGAGATCGTGACCTGATTTAATCTGATATAAATTGAATTTTCTTTAGAAGATCGCATTTCTTAGAGGAGTTTAAAAAAATCATTACTGTTGTAACTAAAGACAAAGAAACAAGTTGTTTTAGCGACAGCTGTTTCGTTGATTTCTACTTTAAAAATAAAAACAGTGAAAGGAAAACAGAAAGCTCTATAAAAACGATCATACTGAATCAAGTTCCATTTTAGACATCAGCCATTTTATTTTTAATTCAGTGGCTTAAACATAAATGTAACGAAAACATTCATATTCGTATATTATATACAACGTGTCCGGACTTGTAATAACAAAACATTAAGGCCGTAAAATGCACTTAATTTTATGGATGAACTGATTGGTTTGGTCCAACCATCCAAACCAATCACCACTTACAACTATTTTTACGGCCATAGCATAAAGAATCTAAAATAATATTCATCTAACACTAAAAACATAAGATTTTTGTATTGAGCCATATAAGACAAATTTTAAACGTAATTTCACGAGTTTTTATTGCATTTCGTAAAAGAACTGCTAAATGTTTAGGTAACACGTCTTTTTTTATGTTTTTTTTGTTAGTCTTTGAGTTAGTCTACACACTGACAAAAACACAGCTCTAAGCCAATTAGTTCAAATTATATTGCTACCTTAGAAGAAGCCCAGCGCAATTTTTCCTCATTATTTTCGTAGAATATTAGGAAATGCAATAAAATGTGAAGAGTTTATTAAACCCCTTATGTGAGAAATTTTTATCGATAAAATTAAGTGTATTTTACGTAAGACCGTAAAATACACTTAATTTTATCGATAAAAATTGTTAATAATAAGTTTTATTCCTACAAATCCGGACACATTGTATATTGTATAAAACTATCTTTTTAGAAGAATTGAAAAGTTTGCAATGTCATCTTCGTGCGTCACACAACTCACAACTAACTAAAGAACAAAATATTAATTAGAATTGTAACTCGAGATTGGGCTATTAATAAAACAATTTTTTTTTATTTTTGTTTTATCGTCTATAGGCTTGCTTGACCACTATCTCACCTGATGGTAAGCGATGATGTGGACGATGGTGAAGCACGCTTGCCTAGAAAAAACCTATTCACTCTTGACTTAAAGACCCCAAGATTGTAGCTATCGGGCAACACAGACTCCGGCAGGGAATTTTTGAATTTTTATTTATAAATCGAGACCCCTACATGAAATCAGTAGACATGAGAGTGACACTACGGCGCCAATTATAGCAAAACACTTCAAATCTTGATCTAGAATCCAAATATTCAATCCAACAATGATGTACCAACAATATTCGTGATCCGAAAAGGACTCATTAATGGTATAAACCGTAACAATGGCTGCATATCGTCGGAACAAGTCACGAAACTAGATAACCTTTATTTAAAACGATTTTATTGAACAGATGGTAAATGGCCTGATCACCTTGGGCATGGAATGTCGCTCAAATGAATTTTACATGCGTTAGATTCGATAAGTGATGCATTCGATTTTATTCGTGAGGTAGCCGATTCGATTCGGCATATATATAACTAAAATTGTGTTCCAGGATTTTGTTAAGTTTAGATAAAATGCCACATAGTGTGACTAGATTTAGCTAAAGCTGAGAAAGACAAAATTCTATCCACGTTTTAATGTGTCTATTGTGTAAAGTCAAAGTCAAAGTCAAAAGTCAAATGTGTTTATTTCAAGTAGGCCATTATGTGGCACTTTTGAACGTGTAGTAAGTTTAGATCATTTAAAATGTGCGTGAGTGTGTACTGCTCACGAGTTTGGTAACCAACGAGGTAAGTAGGATTGTAAAATGAGGTCTGAGCAAGAATTAAGGTATTTAAATCAGACTTCTATATACGTGGTCCAAGTTTAATAGTCACAAATAAATATCTGTAACATTGTAATACATATTACTATATTGCCCCGTTTAACTTGTAATCAACAATTGATATGCCAATAAATAGTTTGGTAATACAATTAATCTACAGATTTTATGGCTTTGTATTTCAAGTTTTTTTTTTATCTTGGCCTTTTGAGTAACGATTAGAAGCGAATGGGAAACAATCAAGTGTATAAATCAGTAAGCCCCGCCTACAATCTACTTTACAATCATAGTAATTATTTATCGTGAGCAAAACAAAGGAGTGTCTTGATTCCGTGTTTAAGCCAATTATAGCAGTATTACAGTTATCAACGATTTATAATACGGAGAATAGGTCCTTAACAAAGAGTCATTTGGTGCTTTTGTGTTATTGTTCACCGTGGTGGTACTGGCTTGACTCAAACTGGTTTTCTATGTGGTTCTAAAATTATTATTTTGTATCGCTTCGTTGCGGAGAAATAGGAGCATAAATTTAGATAACTATAAGAATATATGTAGATTGTAGCGGCACCGACGCCGTCACTTATGAACTAATGACATGACGTCACACAAATCCTGCATCGCGCAAGCAAATTTTTCGTCGTGATTAGAACATATACAACAGTCCGACAACAACCGTCGGCAGTTGCCCGGACCAGACCACAAACACCCGTTTGGTCGGAGAATCCTCTCTTTTCTATGGAGGTTTGTGGAACTTTACACCCTGTTCCACATGCCTCTACAAGATCAAAGGAAGGATCAATCACATCATCAGCCTATTAATGTTCCCACTGCTGGGACACAGGCCTCCTCTCTGTGAGAGGCAATGGGCCGTAATCCACCAAGCGGGCCCAGTGCGGGATGGTGGATGTCACATATCTTCGAATTTATAGTTCTAGGACATGTGCCTGCCTGGGCTCAAACTCACGACCTACAACTTGTAGTACTTGTTGTCACGGCCGATACCACTGGGCCACCACTGCTCTAATTTTCGGAGGATTTTCGAAGGATCGATCAGAAAAAATGAATTGTATAAAAGATAATATAGGTGAAAAAGTTTAAATACTGAGAATAGGGCTGATAGAGGAGTAGCTATGGAAGAAGAAGACCCCAAAGAAATTTGATAATTCATCATCATCACATCATCAGAGCAGGAGGATGATAATGCTAAGGATCGTCCCAAAATGCCATTATTTCTAAAGAATAAGAAATTACGATAATGTATGGGAAACACCCAAGATAAGCAACAGATACTGGCAAAGCCTCTATTATTAGAACGAATGCAATATATAAAACCCTGTATTATTTAGTCTCAGACATAGGAATAGATCATGATGATTTATGATTTCCAGATACATTCTGCTCTTATTATAATTATATTAATTATAAATACACAAACATTTACACTTTACGTTGTTGTTGCGATTTATCTGTAACCAATTAATAAGGCCACGACTAATTAGTAAACAAATTTATAACCGTTTTACTGTTTACTTGACAACGTACAAAATCATAATATAACTGGGTTTTAGTTATTTACTCTGGTTTGGATAAAAGGTTATGATTAGTCTAGATGTTACAACATATTTTAATGTCAGTATTATTTAGAATAATAATTTATTTACTTTTTTTCTTTTCTCCTTTTAAGTGTATGTTGCTCTTCATTAACGCAATATAACAAACTATACTGTGTTCTAATCAATATCTTCTGGTATTTTCCCTTCCGTAAGCTTCGTCACCAATGTGTAAACATTAATAAATATAATGTTTATCAAATTGTATTCGTCTAGCAGTATTTCAATTTCGGCTTATCTCTATAATTACTTAATGGACTTTGATATTCCTACCCACTGGTTTTTTAAAGGTTTATTAGATTACTCTTTACAAAAAAAAAACACCTAAATTGTGAACACAAAATACTAAGCTGATATCATTATAAATTTTAATCTCTATCACAATCTTTCTTTATCATATATGAACTCAAGATTTGGATTTACGTCAAAAGATAAGTTTTCTTGATAAAACCTGATAAACCTTAACGATTCCAATAAAAATAACAACAGCGCAATCGTTAAAAATAGAAATGATACTATAATCATGTGAGTTTGTTTTACTTCAGTAGTACTTGACTTTCCTATTAAATCATCTGTGTAGGTGTTTAAATATTTACAAACCGGGGTAATACTGAATGATAATTTGTTAATAAAAGTGCAATCATCAGCCTTTTAATGTTCCCACTGCTAATATACAGGTACCCTCTTAGTGAGAGAGGGAATGGGCCTTAATACACGGTTGGTGGTCTTCGAATAAATGAATTATTCCAATGAAATTGTTAGGCGATATTTGACCTTATAAAAAATTATGGCATTTGTTCGATAGCACACTTTATTTTCAAAAGTCAAGTCTAGCTGAATCAAAATGTTCCAAATGCGTGCATGTTCAATGATCATCAAAAGTCTCTAAAAAATTAGAATTCGCAGATATGTCCATATATTTAAATCAAGTTATATTCTCAATACTCACTTCGGTCTAACCACCGTATCGCTGAACCGTGCACATGAGGAGATGCCAGAAGCTCCTTCAAGAACTGCCACAGGTGTATATGTGTGCTGCCAGTTTTGGCTTTACCGCCTCCTACTGTCGTACTCGTACCAGCTGATTCTGAGTCCTCATCTGTTGAAGAAGAGCATCGTTAGCAAATGATTGTTGATCGTATATATATGTATCGGGTTAAAAGCTGTAAATGGAATGAGATGTAGTGTTAAAAATGGAGTATATTTTATCTTTCTGTTCCTAAAGACGGTAACTTGATCCCAATTAAAGAAAACCCGTTTTCCTAAATGCTACATTCCTTATTACCCCACTCACTAAATATTAATATTCAAATTTCAAACCATAATGTACATTATTAACAAGAATAAGAGCTTCTGTGAATGTCAAAGGCGTCCTGAATGCATAAACAAGCGCATAATTTAACAATTTATACCTATTAAAACGCCTATAATGCTGCTATTGAAAGGGGGGCAGACAGAACACCAGTAGACAAGACGATACTATGGCTTCTCAGAAGCTAATCACAGCAATTCATCGTTTCTATGAAACCATAAGCCTACTCAGCTCGCCATCGTAAACTACGCGCTATTATAAAAAACTAAACAACTTACAACACAGCAAAAAGTTTTATAGAGAAAATGTTTAAAGTAAAAAGTTATTTTAAAATGGATACTGTAAACATATACCAAATTACCGGCAGCTGACCTTCAGCTCTAGACATGTAAACAGACTGACAAGTAAACGAATCATATAAACAAAACGCTGCACTCAAAACTGTTAAATAGCAACATGCTATTTAAAGAAGAAAGCCAAGTGCTGAATGGAATGCTGCAGACGATTTGAGGAAACTATGGCTAGAGGAAACTCCATAGAATTTGCACGTCTAACTACAAGAAGATAAAGCTCAAATTACTAATGTTAAACAATTGAGAGTAAAGTTACTAAAAGATACAAGAAAAGTGACACAGGCTACGGTTAATTAAAATTCGAAGTACTTTACACCGTATGTGAAGGTGGCAATGAAAATTTTCACGATGCCGACAGCAATTTTATCTTGGTCGCACACGACCTTGTGGGTCCGGTGGCGACAACTAGGTCTTCGGACAACGACACAAAAACAAGACTTGACGTATATGGATTCGAAGCCGACATGTAAGGGACAGAACGGCAATAGAACGACAAACGTCGGATTGATGGGTTAACTGTAACTAGGCGTGGCTCCATATTACATTAGTATCCAATTCATTTTATCGGTCAGCGATTTAAAGATTTAAATCTTTAGCTTCTTGTTTCAATATACATAATTATTTATTAAACAGGTATTTTATGACATTATCAATTTGTCTATCATAGTTGTTGCAATCGTATGCAAAAATACGCGAAAGCTGATATTTCTTGAAACGTCATGATGTTTTGAAGTCATCAATTACTATTGCCTGTTTATCATGTTTTTCTAGTGCAGCAATTTCTGTTTTTGTTGGCTGTATACATGGTGCTTTTACCTTAACTCTCACAATGACAAGTTACTATTAATGTTTTTCTATTTGTACAACTTTTGCATTTTAAGAATCTGATTTAATTTTGAATTCACTATTTGGCCCAGTAACCTCTTTGATTTACTTTATACCGTCAGGGCCTTTCTGATATAAATCTTTATGTCAAACTGCATGTGTGGATTGACAAGTGAGTCGCAGATAATTGTCGATCGCAATTTCCTGTGCTACTATCTGACACTTTTTTTATTTATAAGCTAACTGTCAACCCGTTTAGGGCGACGGGGTGTCTCGTCCGTTGGTCTGAATTGTGGTTTTATCTTTATGCAACAGCGATAAGAATTGCTTTTGTGATTTTATCGTGTCAATCTTGAAGTAAATGTGATATTATAATTAATACAATAATTTGACTCTTTTTCCAATATGCCTATATCTGACAGATGTTTATAGCTGTCGTCGATTTCTAAAACAAAATAAACCTTATTGGTAAATTCTCGAACAATAGTCTTACAATAAATGTTATCTTTCTCTAATCGTTTATCACCAATAAAGTAGTTGTCTGTCCTCTTTATGTCTGATACATCATGGCTTTCAATCCCCTCATAATGTGAGTTTACAACTGCGTACGTTGGCCATACATCATTAGCTTGTTTGTCTGTAACACAGTCCGTATGTGGGTTGGTAACGGTCGTAGCACAATGCATGCGACTGATGCATTGCCGTGCTACATTCGACCACGTATTGCACTATCTACTTTTCAATCATGTGTATTTTAACGCATCTTCCCGACAGGGTCTAGGAGAATAGATATCAAAGCGTTTCACGTTCATTTGGTGACTACCTAGGTGAATATATTCAAATATAGAAACACAAATGTTAAATTATTTCCACCTGAACATGCAGTGGTCATTTTTATGGATGAAAGCTGGATAACGTCAAAGCATGCAGATTTTAGATTGCACCCTGCATTTTGTCATTGCCTGCACAAGATATCTTCTTTTCAAGTTTACCTTGATTCCCGGATCACCAAGAAATTTATTCACAAACGTTCTTATTCATGGAATCTTAAGCGTTGCTTATTTATTTCATTTATGTCCTATAAATCTGTACTAGGCGCGGCTGTCGCGTAGGAATTTCGTTTTAAATATCTAGATTAAATTAAAGTTAGATAATCTTAGGACAATTAATTTAATAGTTATCTAAGACGCATTTACGTTTAATGGTCTAAATTGTGAAGACTATATTATTGGTGATGGGATTTGCGAAACAGATGGTAAATCATATTATGTAGAAATTAATGATTCCAGTTTAAATATAGTTAAGCCACCGATAAGGAACATGCTTCAATGTAAAGCTGACTTAAAAGAAAATTACGATAAAATAATATATTTAGTACCTATCTTATCCGTTGCTAACTCTTGTTTCATTGCCAACCCTGCAAAGGAATTGGCATTATAATAAGATACATCTTTTTAACACAGCAATATATGAGATTGTAAATTCTTTCAGCAACTTGATCCTTCCATATAAACTTGGACCCTATATCATACGTAAACTTAGCTTTTTCAAAAATTTACAAAGGGTATCAAAGTAAGATACGCACCATCACTCATGTCATCGGCTAAAGGTAAACCAGCAGGCGTTGGAATAGGCGATGCTGATAACTGATGATGATCAGGTCCCTGTGATGTTCTCCAGATCTCCAATTGGGCATAAAGAGTACTTCCAGCCTGTAACAAAAACAAACACTGATCAAACCAGAACTAACTGTGAATATACACATTACTGAGAAACTGCGCAAGATTTCCACGAACCAGCATTTGAAGTGATCATTACTGATGTTTAGCTAGCAGAAAATTTATTGAATTTATCGTATTTATATCAAAAGCAACGTGTAACTAACCAGTTTGGTTGTTAATTAAGAAACTTGTTTTCAATGGTTGCTATGCTATCAGAAATAAATTCGCGAAACGTATACTAAATATTTATAGGGCTGTGGTTGACCAGAATTTTTGGGTTAATGCTAGCGGTAAAGTTGGTTGATGGATATATTTGTTTTTTTTTCCTTTTTATGGAGCATTTCAATCGGCTGTAGCAAAAATGTTATAAATGGTATCCTCAAACCTGAAAGTTTCGAATTTATAGTATTTATACCATTATCCACTATTGGGTTTGCATTAAATTCCTTAAAGCTTTTGAAATCTTTCATTTTATCGTAATACGAAGCTGCATGATTAGAAAATTTCTCATCCACTACATTAATATCAGCGTTGAATCAAAATTCTTCACGTTATTGACTTATCCCCACTATTACTCACTCCACAGCTATTCCCTTATCTTGTTATCTTAGAATTCCTCGCTAATTTAGCACCTATATCTTCCCACACTGCAAACCAGATGCAATTTGTATGCAGACGGGCCCAGGGTGCTGACTTTCATCGCTTAGAGAAAGTCGGCTCGGCGGCGCGTGCGATAACAAAGATACCTGCCCATTGGAACTGCCGTGCTCGATACGATGCTACAGTATTTTTTCTCCTTATTCTGTTGTTTTAATTGTATTTCTCGGTTTCAGCTTAGACTGAGATTGTAGTAGCTGTTCTAAATCTCTTCTTATATTTGTTAACTGTTTATTAAAATCATCGTTTATTTCAGTTTTTGTCTATAATTTTTGTCAATTAGTCACATAATATATTTTATTTCTTACTTTTTTAGGAGGCTAATTATTTATTTATTATATACTTTATTCTTTATTTTTAATTCACTAATGTTTCAAGAATTGAAACATAATTTAATTTAATTTTGAATTGAATTATTTCCTTTGTGCTCTTCTATCGGTATGCTTTCCTTTCTCTGTTAAGTGTTTTGTTTGTGCATAAATAATAATTATTGGTTGCACTTTGTTTCCCGAAATATCCCTCTGTTTTACCTTATCTAGCAAGATGATAGAAGAGATCTTAAGAATCATCTTTACCATAAGGTACTATTTAAAAGTTACTTGTTTACTTAAGGTTAACAAGTAGACTCCATGAAAAAACTAATAAAAACCTTACTTTACAATATTCTTAGAATTATTAGCGAATGAGT
This sequence comes from Orthosia gothica, assembly GCA_949775005.1. NCBI lineage: Eukaryota > Metazoa > Arthropoda > Insecta > Lepidoptera > Noctuidae > Orthosia > Orthosia gothica. The sequence goes on from OX459045.1 coordinate 6,312,549, forward strand.
GTTAACTCATCTATGGCGTCATAAAAATGGATTTCCATCTGAACGCGTGACTTCATCATTACTACGTATGTAAACGAAATTTTCCTTGTACCATCTTAAAGAAATAATTTGACCACATACTCCGATAGGAAGCATGGCTATCATAAAAAAAATATAAATTTAACTAAATTTGAAAAAATCATGAAAGAAGTGCCTTTTTTTTCAAGTAAACCCAGTCTAAAAAGTTTAATACAGACTGGAATACTAATAACTTTTATTCAGAATAATGATTGACCTAAAATTTTCTAGAATCTAGAGCTTGCATAACTTATAACAACATACTGGCAGTCATAGCTGTTGCACATGTTATAATAAATAAAACGAGTGACATAACAATTATTGCCAAACTAAATGTTGATATTAAACTAGTCTTCAACAACGTTACATAAGATGGGTCAGCATTAACGGATTTCCTTACTTTCGTTGTCCTTACTAATTACGTAAATACAATTAAAGTTGAACTTTTCGTAATGGTGGATGAGGAAGACAACACTGACCTACACATTACACATGTTACATCAGATGGTGCAGGTGTAGTGAATGTGTTTTATCGCACTTTTTTCCTTATGTCGCAAACAATGCTATGGTAGAAGACTATAATGACTGGACAGTTATTTGTGTAATCTTTGATAAAGATCATAGTATTGTCAATGTTGAATTAAAATCAGATGTAGTTAAAATGAATGAGGTATTAATTGATAAAGTTAATAGGCATTAAAAATATTATAAAAACACTGAAACAAAATAAGCTTTTTTGTTTTAAAATCATTGCTGTATGTTACGAGAATCATTGCATCATTATTATTAAAACAATACTTGTGTTATCATCGTCCTCTTGAGTACTGATAGCATTATCATCACACTACTACACTACATAAGGCTGAAGTTTCAACATTGTTCAGTCATTGAATAATACTAACTATAGATATTAAATTTTACACCGATTCAATGTGTCCCAAGAAAATTAGAAAATCAAAACAAACTGATTGTCAAGTGAAGGAAGATAAGAAAAAGTATACGGTACTAAACGTGTCTAAAGAAGATGTAAATTAATGTGCACTTTGGTCAGTAAATAAGATTAAAGATGAATCATCTATGCTCATTAATTTCCAGTACGACGAACATGTGCAAAAGACACGCAAAACCAAATATGATGTAAGCATACGTGAAAAAATTCAAGAAGCAATCACTGAAATAGTTGGCGATGATTTAACCGTAATAATATTCTTAGATTTGAATACATTAGCAACAACAAAATAAAAAAAATAAGATGTAAGTGGATAAGCAATGCTTCTGCTTTACAGAGTATGATTAATTTGATCTCAGTAATGAATGCAATAATTACTTAAATAGGAAATCATTAAATCCTAAGCTTTCTACCTTTAAAGGAAAATGACAATGAATAACTTACAATGAATTAACATAAACACATGTTTAAAAATGCCCAAGCCCCTACGTTGACGTTACAGCAAGCGATAATTGTCTATCACTTGACCTCAGCTGACACGTGACTAGAAGAATTTATGTGATAACACCAAGATAACACGCATTGTGGATATTTTCTCCTATATACTGACTGTTTTAATTGATACAACTTAAGTAAACATTGTATTATCAGTAGTATGTGAATCAGTATAGACTTTGGTCGTACGAACGCCCTCAATCTGCCCCAGGGTTATAAGATAATCATAAAATATATACAAATGATTTTGTATAGTACCTGAGATGCTCTCTGGTTGAATTCTTCTTCTGATAGTGTTACGAGTGCTGCGCCATCCATTGTGAAGTTCTCAATGGGCACCATTGGCAGGTTATAATGTTGCAATGTGAACATTACCCACGCCTTTACATCCCCGGTACTCCATAGCATTGGATCTGGAAACGAACACATTATTATCTAATGCATAATCAATGTAGAAGTGAATTCTACAATCAACATGTTGACGACTATCCTTATTGTAATCTACTATAATGAGGTTAGTGAATTCATCTCATTAGATGCCATGTAGCGATCTGCAAAACCCATTTCTCAAACATTTATATTAATGATTAATTCAAATGGCATCATCACATCAATTCTACCGTAATCTCATTATACCTTGTTCGTAATCAATGACTTACTAATTAAAAAACATAAGAAAGAAAATGCGTTCTTAGGAAATGTGAGCCTTGCTACGCATGTTCTTGTTCAATTTTAAATATCCAATCAATGTGTATGTAGCGAGGACGTCACTAATATAAGACGAGATCATCGCTGGGCCAACATAAACAGCTTACGTAATCTACTCCGAGCGACTTCTAAGAAATCATTTATGTTTATAATGGCGTTACACTCAGCGGTAGCCAACATATTCTGTACGTGGAAATACGTTTTTATTGGGCCTACATCTGAATGACGTCCCTATTAATTACAATACTAATAGTAATCATGCAAGACATCGAATACAACATTCTCATGAGATGCCATTGTAAATCGTACATGATTGGTCATAAATATATTCGCACGTAATACAAGTCTCAATCAAAATGAATAATGGTGTTGACGTTTTTGACTCACCTGGTGAGATTCCAAGTACTGTGCATGTGTTGTCCACGTCCCTCTTGGTCTGTTCGATGGCCATGCTGAGTACGCGGTCGATGTCAGGTGCGACTAGAGAATCATCACCTCCACTGCTCTCCTCCATTTTTACGCTTCCCAAATCCAACGGAATTGGTCTGAGATTTAATCTCTTCTGGAAAGATGTGTCTTCTAATGCTGACCTCAGCAGAATGTGATCTCTTGGCTCTTCAACTTCGAGTTTGGGTGTGAGATAGCTCTGTTGGACACTGTCTTGTAAGATCTGATTTTCTTTTAGAAGCTCCTCTATATCTATGTATTCGTCGTGTTGTGGAACTGGTGACGAGTATTGATTGTGGCTTCCGTAGGATACGCACGATCCTGATGGAGACAGAGGGTAGGGAGACGCGAAGCCAGGTACGGTGAGCCTGTTGGGTTCTTCTTTGATGTACACTTGCGGCGAGTACTGAAGAGAACTGTAGGGCGAAGAGGGTTGCAGGGCCACTGCTGGGATGGAGCCTTCGTCTGATGATGGAGAGGGGGTAGGGTAACCCTCGAAATCGTAGAGGCGATCCAAGAAGACGTTGTTTGTATTGTCTTCTGGGTAGGGAGGGGGTGGTTTGTTGTGAGGGTTGGGTGGGGAGTGAAGCATGGATTCTGGGGGGGATGCAGCGCCGAGCAGGCGGAGAAGATGTTGCAGATCAGCAGGGGAAGCGGGCACCGCTCTCTCGTCCTGGGACGCTGACGGCGGGCTGCACCCGGACCGGGGCACCGTTTGTGGCATCTGTGAACAAAAGAGAACAAACGTTAGTTGTTGATCAAATAGACTGATTATATCGAATCAGTTCTGTTATATAACGCATTGTTTGTTCCGTCACGATTTTGATCAATATTTCTTGGATTTCACACGCACTTTTTGAGGGCAGGTGTTAATTTTCTTTTGCTACTATCTTGTAAATGTTTGTCGTTTTGGACGTTGAACTTTTGGTACGATACGATTCAAACCTTAAAACTTGCAATATCTATTAAGTCCCTTGGGTCATTGTTCGCCAACGTCATCCATCTACGTACGCCATCCTGCCCTATCCAGATGTCTTAAACATACACATATTCAAGCTGTATATTTATCTATTCACAACGTCATAGACCTCTATATTTAGCAGTGACGTAGATCTCCAAAACCTACAGAGATTTAAGTCAATCAATAATAAAAAAAATGTAATGGTGAGGTGATAATAATAAGTATAAAGGATTATATATTTTTATATGTAGAAATGTTACTAGTATCACACGGCTAAGTGTCTGATTCTGAGAAATCGAACAAGTGTTAGAAAAATATGCAAATATATATGTAGATTGTTTGCTAATAACTCAAGTTATGTGGTGATCAAAAAATGGTAACTAAAATTATGTATGATGGCTCGCGGGAAAAACATTTTTATGTGTTAATTTAACAGCTGTTACTATGTTAAGATGGGATTAAGTAAAAAACATGATCGGACTAACATTCCAAGAACTGAGTTGAAGAAATTAATGAGCACCTCATCACACTCATGTTAACTTATGAATAACATAATGATAACAGAAATAACTTCGATATTATTAACGATATATGATTCGGCAACCACGACCAATTAAATTGCTGGTTTACTCAACAAAATCGTCTAGTTGATCGTATGGGCGGAGTCATAGACAACTTTATCTTTTTTTCTTATCATGGTAGTGACCTATGTTACTAAATAAAACCTGACCATTCCTTTTTTTCTAGTAGTTTCATTTATCAGTCTTGCCCTCATCATGACCTAACTGGGGTCAACAAGGTGTGTCTATTTCTACCACACATCTATCAACCGTTATCTCAGTAATCACCCTGATTTCGACACATTATTTTTTATTATCAGTTTTAAAAGACTCACTCTATGCAATAACAACCCCATCGTATGCACTCTTAACTCACAACTGCGCTACAACACATTTCCTTTGCGAAAATCTCTTGTGTTGAACCGGTCTGTCCAGATAATCAACCCAGGTCTTAATTTTTCTACTTTTTCAGTACTTCTAACAATTGTTGGTACATCTACATATTTCCCACGTATCTGCATTGCTTTGTAATTGTTATTCTTAGCCTATTTTGATTGGTTTATATTGTGAAGATTGTGCGTTGTATAAGCATCGAGGAAAATTACTTACATTTCTGGTTTTTTAAAATATATACAAGCTTAGGAAACATATGTTAATTATAAGCCGGTATGATTTTTCTGCCAATTACAAGACAATTTTAATAGACGAACTAGCAATCAAAATGTGGAGTGCATTTTGAAAAAGCCTTTATTAATTGAATTCGTGATGTTATCATAAAAGTATTAAAACCTATATTATATCATGATATTATTTTATTGAAGACTCTTAGTTAATTCTATTACAAGTCGTTGATGATGTCACTATCTAGCTAGCAAGTGATTAAGAATTATTATTTAATTGTTTTGGTATTTTAACGGAGCCGGCTCAGTTGGTATTAAAACGGTTTTAGATTAAATTATTAATCAAATTAGGGTTTTGGGGAATAACTGACCAATTGATTAGTTTATTTTCGTTAATTTTTCAATTTATATCGCGCGATTGGTTTAAAGAAGGATGGTATTGAGTGCATTCTGTGATAAAGCTGCTTTCAATAATATACCTAGGTACTTAAATAATTTTCAGTGCTGTGAAAAATGTGACAGTGTATGTTGAAATTGTTTTTGTGCGAATGTGTGTGACTGTGATTTACGAAAAGTTCCGAAACTATCGTAAATCTTTCGCGAAAAATGCCAAATATGTATTTTTTATATCATGATCATAATCTCCCAATTTGCATTGCTCGTGGTCACGCATAGCTAATGCGTCTAGACAATACTTAACACGCGGAAGTGTCTGGCAATTCTCGTTTTAATCGAGACATCTCATTACAATATTTATGTCAAATTCTTTACCGCAAATATTTGCGGTATGACGCTTATTTAAAATATGTGACCTTTGCAAATTTGCTAGTTTGTTTGTTTATTATTTTTGCATGAATTATGTAAATTATTTAATGACGCAAAAAAAATTGTTTGAGAATGTAGGTTATTATTATTAATAGCAAATTCTTTGAGGCTATGATTCAACGAAACAAAATTGTAAACTCTGAAAACATTCCCAAAAGTTCTAAGAAATTAATCTGCAATCTTCAAGCAATTTGTACTGAATATGTCTAACACATAATAAATACTTTTACACACCACTTATAAACGGTCAACTGTCCAGGTTGGCCAGCCGCCGGGGCGCTGTCGGATGACGTTCCCGGGGGCCATTTTTTGCGATCGCCCGGTCTCAGTAAAACGCCGATTTCTCGGTACTTTTGTATGGGGACCATGTATAAATGTTATGTTGTTAGAATTGTGATAAAATAAGCTATCTGATTACATAGGGATTTACCCAGTTTTACCTTGTAATATATTTGATATATTATAAATATTATATTATACTATCGTCTATTAAAGTACCGATTTAAACCCTGATCCTTTGAGAATATCCTTTCCCGTGACGTATTTCGGTCAAAACTTGTACTGACAGGTATTTTTCCGATTCGGTCGGGTGGACAGATAACGCACAGGATGCTTTTTTCCAATTCGGTCGGGTGGACAGACCAGGGGATGAACTAAGTTAGGTAGGTATACATAGTTTATAAGACTGTGTGTGTATGTGATTTCGATTGCGTCAATGAAATCGTAATCACTAAGAGTAAACGTAAAAAAGTCTTTCAGACTTATGATCACTTTGACTTTTTGCAGATAAAATAAATATTAATCTACTAATATACCTACTATAAGACCACTATTCTAGTGTAGTAACACACACGTGCACACACTATACTGTATGCCTAATAATCTAGTTTTTTTTAAACACTTTTTGTTTCCGTCTGAAAGCAGCATTTAAGAAGTATAACGTAAATTAAAATATAATTAAACTCTGAATATTCTAAATACATAAACAATATCGTGTGAAAGGTATATATTAATTGTGTATGACATGTCAACAAGTCTGTCAGATTCCAAATTAATCTGACATCAGAATTGGACAAAAACGAATTGGAAACGTTTAACATACAATTAACTAAAGAAATTAAATCTGTTTGCTTGTATTAAGAAAGATCCTTTTTGACTGCCACTTGTGAAAAGACTGCTCAACTTTTTACATAATTCCTCTTACATCTTGTTAAAGACTAACAAGTTAATCATAAATAAATCTGCTAAATATAAAGCGCCACAAAAAATACCTAACTGCAAGTCACCGCAGTGCGTCAAAAGTAATATCCGATCAGATCTATCTATCCGGACTTCCGAAGTTGGAAATAAATACAGATCATAATTTATTTCTAGATTTACTCGGAAACATTTAGACGGATATGGGGTTTCACAGTTTTTACATGGTTTATGTATTATGTAGAACCGTTTGTCATAATCTAGCATTTCAAGTATTTCTTGTTCATTCTAGAAGAATTTATTATGACTATATATCATGAGATGAAATTACCCAAGGAGTACGTATGTATGTTCAAGCGAATCTCGAAAACGACTGGGTATTATTCGATTGTATTAATTATTTATTATTATACAATTCTGTGCACGCCTGGAATACCATGATTGCTAGTTGTTAGATATTATAATATCATTGTAAATAGCCTTGACAGAACTAACCTAGATAAAGTACATAATATTATGTACTTATTTGCAATTCAAGAGTGTGATTATGTATCCCGACTTCAAGATTATACTAATCTTAACTACCATGTTTAACTCACAGACGTAACATTTTTTCTAACAGCGACTCTAACAATAGCGAATTTGTTACTATGGTGATACAATGTAGACTGTCGGTACTGAAGCCAATGACCGCCTTTATATAGAACAACAATGTATGAGAAAAAGTGATATTAAGTTCAGACAATTTGACCCCGAGTTTGTACGAATTTAGACTATTTTCTTATGAGTTACTAAGAGAATAGATGGAGCTTACATATGCAAGTTATTTGTCATATTAAAGTTCTTTTAATAGCCTATTAAGTCAACAAGTCCTTTGCACTATATTGTCTAAAAACGGTTAAAAATAATAACAATAGCAACCTCTGTAATATCTACCGCCAAATCTGTAGGAAGTATGTGTTCCGTTTTCAAAAAAAATGGCCGACAATGTGCATTGACGTCATAGCCTTGTCGACCAATCAGCGTCGAAAACGAGCGTGACAGTACGAGAGCTAGCTACGTTCAGACCTTGGGTTTCCCACTAAAGTTCGCTCAACTATTTAAGGTAGTAAAAAATGCTTCTGTAGTGCATACGAATTGTTACAATTTTAAATGGTTTTTTAAGTGACACAGTTTTAAAAGTTGTATACCTACTGAGGTATAATCTGAATCTGGTTATTTTCAGGCAATCTGTATATTTAATTATTTATGCAAGCTTTAAAGGCACTGTGATATATTCTTTATTTATCATATCGGTGTGACAGACCTCAATATAGCATGGCCACAAATAGAACCTAACCTTAAAACACATTTTCACTATGTTTTCAAATATCTGTGTAAAAAATCCTTAGTAGGTCAAACCATAACAAAAGATGAATAAATAGCCAACAGATAGTTTGCAGAAAGCTATTAAAGATGAGCAACAAAAGATATTAAATATATTTAAAAAGCACAATATATAATCAGCAGTTAACATCATTACAGTAGCCGGCATTAAACTAAATATAAACTACACGATGTAATGAATTCAATCCGTTGCTAAGCTGTTACGCAAAAACAGACTTCGATTTTGCCATTATAGTCGATTTTAATGGAAACAGACTGTTAGTGCCAATAAATCTTTTTGTTATAAACAGACACTCCCTGTTGGAATGTTTCACCTGATGGAAATATATAACAATCTATACAGTATTGTAAAGAAAACTTATTAATGTACAGTTGGATCCCTGTTGGAATGTTTTACCTGAATGGAACTAAATATTAATCTATACAGTATTGTATATAAAACTTATTAAGGTACAGTTGGATTATTATTTTCAAGATTTTTTGAGTATTCTGTGCTTTTCAGTTACAGTCTATTAAGAAAAATAATTAATCTTAGATAGGTGTCTTTGTTGGTGTTTTTCGATTAAAGAAAATGCATTATGTTTCTGACTGGTTTTGGTGTCATATTTTCTTGAAACAAAACAACAGAAAGTACAATATCATCCAAATAAGTAAAATGCCCAATTTGGTATGAAATTTACACAGCTGAATAATTCCTTTTATCTACATTTGGAGTTAATTTATCTTGGTTGTTTATTGCTATTTCAATGAATCAATCAAGCAGCTTACAAGACGACGAATTTAATTATCTTCAGAATATACTTTGTCACGATAATGTCTAGATTAACTTTTTTAAAGTCACAACTATACTATTTTTTTTTCTCACAGTTCTAAATAAGTCTGAAAATATATCAAAATCTAGCCAAATATAGAATCTAGTTATTCGTGACATAAGTCGTAAAAAGGTTTTATTCTTTGCAGACTGTTTGCACATTTGTGTTATAATACGTTTGGATGAGATGTCTGTCCAAGATTATAAGTTAAATTACCCATTACTTTGAGTTATGGGCTTTGGGCTTCCCCTGTTTTGAGCTGACACCCTTTTTATTTGTTTATTTGGGTATAAATAGAAACACAGATCTTGTTATTATAAGAAGTGAGATCTATGTTTTTTCTTTTCTATAGGCTCGCGCTTGACCACTATCTCACAGATGGTAAACTGATGTAGTCGACGGTGAAGCACGCTTGCCTAGAAATAACCTATCTACTTTATTTTCGTTAGCAACTGACTTCGCGATCAGTGTTCCAAGTGCTAGGTTTATGTATCATGAGTTCAACATTTAAATCTCTTCTATGAGAGCTGATAATCTTTGTCAATCTGTTGTCAGTTAAAAGTTATAAGACACACTGTTTTTTTTATCCAAAATACCGATGCCTTGTTTGTTGTGACATCTTTACCAATTTTATTACTGCTACGAAACTCGTAGCACCTCAGAACGATGCTAAAATATTTTCTCGTCATTTGAAACCCTCTTTTATAAAACAAAATGCCAAACAACTTTAGATTAACAAGAGTTCAAGCAACTCCAGCGCTGCCGTAGCCCGATATGATGATGCTACGTCGTAGCAGCCTCTACGCGATCCCGTAACCCTTTATTTTGAACTCTATAATGATATGTATCTACAGTAATATTATAAAATTGTTTGTTTGAGATTATCTCTGAAAATACTTAAACGACTACAAAAATAATTTCACTAATATAAAGCTATACAATCGCTGAGTATCATCAGCTACGTTTTATCCCGAAACATGAACGTTAAAGTTACGAAAAAGGCTTGTGACTACAAAATTATATCACAAGAACATTACAAACCAACTAGAGAACAGTAAACGTTACAAAATTAGCATAAATACCACTGCACCATAAACGGAATCAAAGACTAGTTTTTTATATGCTTTGTTGAATATAAAACGTACCAGTCCAGTATAATTATCCACTGTTTTTTTTTTAACTAGACGATGTAGTCGGTATTTCCCAAACGTTTTCGACAATTAAACGGATGTCAAAGTGTTAAATTTATTGTCGTCTAACGAATTTTATTGCATAGCAATAGGATGGTAGATATTTGAATTTGAATTAAGTGTTTTTAGCCTTGCATTTCGTAGTCTATTTTATCTTTTAATAACATATTTTAAGATCTTATTTATCGATATATTCTACAAAGCCAGCACTAAAACCAATAAATCATGTCGCTATAGAATTTAGATTGTCCATTAAATCTTAGCCGCCAACAAATGTCAACTTACTATAAACCTTAATAACATGAGATTTATGAAGTTTAGAAACCCGTTAGTGAACGCATACTTAGCCAATTAGCTGGTACCTAAGAATATACTACACATTATACTGATATGAAGTTGGGTATATACCTATAGGTAGGTGTGTATGTATGTAACCGGCTCTTAGTTCCTTGACACTGCTTTTTGTTATGATGCCGTTAGAAAACAACATCGAAACGCCGGTTCTATGTTACTTATTAATCAACGTTTCCTGTCTACATAATTATTTGAAGGTACATCAGAAGCAAGTACGTTTAAACAATAACAACAACAACTGGTAGCTTTAACACACAAAGTTTGTACCTAAGTATCCAAAATCCGTATCCACGTGGTAAGTAAAGGCCTCACTCACTTGTCTGCCACCCCCACTCACTGAATGTACAAAAGCACTCACACAGTCAAATATCCAAACAGGGATGCGCTTGCGTTGGATCCATATCGTTGAGGTTATGATACCGGCCGGCGAGACTGCACGATGAAGTATAAAGGTTCCGAATTCAAAATTCAAATGTTTACAGTCACTTGTTTTTATAATACTTGAATGTATTTAAGGTTATAATATTGCCCGGCTTTTTTGGCAACATGAGTGCGTGTGTACGGCGGATAGATCACACAGCCACTGAGCTCTGCGCTCGCGCTCAAAGCCTTTGCCTCAATGAGCGGCTACGTCACCACGGGAAGTACGCCGCCGCTAAACTAATATAACAAATACTTCTCACATCGAAGCGGTCGTCCAACGTCATACGCCACTTAATTATGCTTCTATGACGCTAATATGAAAATTAAAATGAAAGACGAAATTAAAAAGTGATTTAGTTGGAGTTAGTTTCCATTGTGTTACAGTTTCGTTTCATATCCTGTACCGGTCTTAATTTGTTTTTTTGACGAAATTGTCTACAATTTTCCGTAAACAAATGGTTGTGCTGACGTGCTAATGCAAGCAATTGCTTCATTAATAATATTGAAACGTTTTAAAACATTATCTTTGTCGGTTGTGACCCAAAAAAATTATAATTTTCGTTGATAGTATTTGGTACATCTCTTTGTTTAAGTTTTACTTAAAAATTATATTCACTCTTTACCGTTCCGATTAACGATGATACACCTGTATTAATGTACAATTCATAGTCCCTACGTTAATTAATGAATGCATCTAAAGATACTATGACATGATATAATAAATGCAATACTATATAATAATACCTATACCTATATATAACCTATATCTTGACTACCTTGACAATTGTGATAATCTGTGTGTTACATAAAGTTAGGGTTAACCCTCCCTCGTTACTGTCGGTGCACAAGTCGTGGGTCGTGATGGTGATGACGTCACCACTCCGCGCCTTCCGCAGTTCATTCATTCAGTAATAATAGTACAAAGAACGTGTATTGTACACATACATACATACGGTCGTACGTCAGTTCTTACACGTGAGAAAATAACAATACACATACAAATTTTGGTCGCACGATCTAAATTAGTTTGAGATAATTTTCCTTGATAATTAATCAGTATTGTTTTGATTAAAGTGAAGAGATTGATTAATTATTATGTTGAAAACTGAAATCATGAAACTTAGTACTAAAGACATCAACGGGATGCACTTTCTTTCGCATGAATTGTGCAAAATGGTGACAAAAGGTAAATGTAAAAAATGTATTTGTTTTTCACCAGCATAATGGGAATAGCTATATAAAGAAAAAAATTGATTGGAAATATGCTATGAATAAAAGAAGAAGAAGGATAAAGAATTTACAAAAAACAAATTAACTCTTTAGGAATGTAACCGCGTTACAGTAACAATATTAATATGATTCGCGGATCTATTAATACCCAATAGATTATGTAAGTGGGATTGCCGGCTTCGTAGGTAAGTCATTGTTTTGTTTTATGTCACCGCGAAAACCCATTCATAAAGAGCACCCACGCTACAACATGTCGTGTGCAACTTATAATATTTTGTATGTAAACACACTTGGGTAAAGTCGCCACTTAGTAGTAGTGGGTTGTTCAATGAATTATTTGATTGGTCACGGCTTATCAAGGGTATTACCCAATGGGACAGCCCTACAAATCTATCAGGACCTTAGGCGTCCGATGAAGACCAGGCCCAAGTAGACGGCGCGTTGTGTTCCACGCGCGCCTCAAAGAGATGTCAGCAGGACTGACGGGGTCTGCGGGGGCCGATGCCTGTCTGGGTCGCGGATAAATTTGAAAAAGAGTTACTGCGGCCCTGGTTCAAGCAACTGAAGGAACACGGGTGGGTTTTAGTTAGTAAAAGTCTGACACGCTCTCCCGCCAGATCGGGAGAAGTCATTGGATGATTTCCCAAAAAAAAAGGGGCTAACGCCGTCATGACTCCATTGTCAAAAAGGGATAGTGCTATTTGTTTTGTATGGCTTCATCACTCTCTCACACTAGAATTCTGATTCTATTAAGATGTCATAGAAAGGCCTTTGTCTTCAAGTTGGTATTGTAGGTACCTTATTGGCATATGTACAATATTGAACCAATATTTTTGGTTCAAATGTTCTACAAATATGTTTTCTTTATTTGTACAGTCGAGGCATATAAGGTACCTAAAATTTACACAAAATAATAGCTTTATCTATATGACATTAAGATATCAAAATAAAAATATTGTAATACGTAAACACAGATTACGAAGTTTAAATTAACTGCCCATTCAAAAGTTATGATGATACACTCAATAATGTCCGCTACTATAAATGCTTCAAAGCCATAAAAATGCAGCATATTCTAAAGTGAGTTTTGAGGGAAAAGCCTACATTACACTACAAACAAATATACAATAATGTTCTGTCATTGTGCGTCATCAGTTTTGTAAAATGTCAATGTAAAATTAATGAAAAAGTGACACATTGCTAAAAGTGACTGATTATTCGGCTTAATAATAATTGACAACATAATATATGTTACAAATACCTATGTTACAATTCACTCTCATTATTCGCTGAAGTCATGATTAAAATTATAAATTAAGATAAGATAACAGATAAGATATAAAAAAACTTACTATGCAGGAAAAAAAACTTAATCATAGAAGATTAGTATCGAATATGTTTTTTTCTAAAAATGCGTATAATTAATCAGAATATGAATGCTAATAAATTACCTGATAATCCTCAGCCACAAAATAAGATCCTCCGTAGTTTCGCCAATAGTAATTCCGAATAGGCACCATTCTTTTTTACAATATTAAAAATGCCCACCAACAAATAAAACTATTTAAAAAAAATTTAGGTATATAAAAATCCGGAATCACTGTTTATTATCTATTCGAACAGCTGCTTTACTTTTAGCAGTAAATAATATTTATTCATAAATAAATTATAAACTTTATTGAAGCGAGAAGATCATTATTTTTTCAATAAATATTTTTATTGAATATTTTTTTACGACTGCGAGCCACGCGGCTGTCTCCGTGGAAAGACGTAATTCTTTTTAACATTTTATCATTTAACACTTCGATAAATATATTATTTTTATCACGTCATTTTATCGTAAGGAGCAAAGTTCGCCTCAGAGATAAGATAGCGCAACTTTTTCACAATTTGGGCGCCTTTTTTAAGGAAACTAGTGTATTATAAATTGATAATTAATTATTACAATCTTGGGGTTTTTTGTTTGAATAGGATTAATCCTATCACACTTGTGACATTGATTTTGTCATGTAAGAGTTATATAAATCTATTTTTAGACTTGTGATGAGTGTGTCAAAAATAGATTTTATCTTCATCCGTGTCCTGAAAATAACACGTTCTTGGATACTTCACATTAGATAAGTTGAACTATTTAAAAATTTAACATATTTTGTGTATAAAAGAAAACTCCACATTCATTTCACCACTTTCTCTAGAACTTTTTGGATTTTCGTATTTATTATTTAAACAATATATCACAAATTTTTATCAAAACAAAAATAATTATTCATTCGTTATATTTTTGTATATCTAAATATTCTAAACCGGCCTCTGCCAATATTAATAAAACGCAAGTCATCTTGTAATTAAATACATGGTATTTTAATTACCATAGCGAATTTGATTAATTAAAAGCCTATGATTTTTTGGCACTATTGACCAGTTAAACTTCCATTTAAAAGATTTTTCTCAGAAACTGTTCAACATACCAACATAATTGGTTTTAACTATTAATAACTCAGCACTTTAGACAGTTAACAAACATAGTTTTAGTACAGGTTTCTGTGAGAAAACTATCTATCAAATAAACCTAATTTGTATGGTCTTAATTATTGTTTATTTTAAAACAAATATGGTCAAACACTGGCTGAGGCGTTGGACAATGGACCTACTAAGAGCATATCAGTTGACAGTAGATTTACTATTGGTAAATTTTCACATTGACTAAAACCTCTTAAGGTATCATATACTTTGTTTTAGGGCTTACTTATATATTTCCAAAGCTCATTACCCGTGACGCTTTGCATTTTTTATGGGATATATATAGGTAATATAGGAGGCATTTAGTAGCATTTTTTATGACCATAGAAAGTAGCAAACTCTTTTGCAGTAAAAACGATACTTTATGTTAATCATTTTCTATATCATTTTCTATGTAGTTATGAAAACAATAGACAATGCCAATTGTTCATTAGGTTTCTTGTCGATCCTTACACATAGAAAACGAGCAGTTTAAGTGTTGTGCCGTGACGTTGCATAAGGTCCCATGTACACTACTAAATGATATAAAAAAAAAAAAAAAAAATATATGTTGTTTTATATCATTCAACTGCCTTAGGACTGGCAGTAAAATGTTAAATTATGGTGATGCATTCTAGTAACTGCTAGGGCCTTCAGATAATTGTCACACTTCACATTGTTCTGTACTAATTCCGTACTATATTTTATTGTCGTTGAAGAGTATCAATATATCCTACCGTTCACCTTGACCGCATAGTGTTTTCCCGTCCTACGGCTAGGATCCGCTTGGTTGTTGGATAAAAGGAATCAGTCGTGAGCTCATTAGCAACCACACGAACTGTGGGTTTTAATGTACTTGGTAGGCGGATACTGGGATACTTTGCTGAGGAGATATGGAGCAATTGTAGAAGTAGATGCGTTACGGATATAGATAACAGATTTAACGCATTGGCTGATACAGACCTTCAGATTGTTAGAAAATGTTTTGGGGACAAAAACTGGAACTTAGAAAACATACTATATATATATAAAAATGGTAACTTATGCCAATGTCTCTTCTTTTTAGTTACACAGGCTAAACTATCAACTATTATTTGGCTGACCACATTTGCTTTTAGAGCTAGAGCGCACAACATTTAATATTTGAGTCGACCGTAAGACTGATCAGAATAGTTTAACGTCACAAAAACATGATCAGCCGACTTTTAATCAACTTAAAGATAATAAATCAGGTGATCATTAACGCACACCTTCAAATTTATTTATACTTATTCATTGTCTGTCCAATCAACCTACTTCTACTGATGACGAATATGCTGTAACTTGAAGGATGATAGCTAAGCTGGCTACCAGTCTAATAGACAGACAACATCTTCCAAGAGACAGTTTATAACCGATCTACCAAAAAGGAGGAGGTTCTCAATTCGGATGTCTATATATATATTTTGTCTGTTCGGGCATAACTCCTTCATATACTAGACACAGATTTGCAAGATTATTTTTTTTTACAAAAAATACAACCGACTTCCAAAAAACTTACACGTTCGTCCATCAATGCTTCTTTTGCTTTTTTTTTTTTTTTTTTTTTTATTTATCTATAGGCTCGCGTTTGACCACTATCTCGCCTGATGGTAAGTGATGATGTGGTCGACGGTAAAGCACGCTTGCCTAGAAGTAACCTATTCACTCTTGACTTAAAGACCCCGTGGTTGTAGCTATCAGGAAACAAAGACTCCGGCAGGGAATTCCACTCCTTAGCTGTGCGTACAATGAAAGTATTCGCAAAACGCTTTGTACGTATGGGTGGGATGTCCACCATGTACCGGTGGCGCATTGCCGTACGTCTTGTTGTCCGGTGATGGAAAGGGCTAGGTGGAATCAAATTGTGCAGTTCCATCGCACACTCCCCGAAATGTAACCGATAAAAAACCGACAGACTGGCCACCCGGCGTCGATGTTCAAGGCGCTGCAGTGATGTACTCTGTTACATAATTAGGAAATGCAATCACATGAATGAACGAGTAAACACATTAGTGTCATTGATTGAATGTGGCTCACAGAAAACCCTAATGGCTTTTCGTTAATTCGTATCAATTATTATGAGAGAAGATACGTTTTGAACATCACGTATGCTACTGCTTACGTGATGTCCAAAACGTGAACGAGACTATTAGTAAATAAGGCGTGGAAAATCAGTTTTAGTTAACTACAAAGAAAATTCCATCATACGCCCTAAATATTCAATGTCATATTTTCCACTGGTCTCATCCTATCAAACAAATTTACTGTTATAGATTATTATTAATTGTCCTCGAATCGAAACTATTTCCGCTGTCATGTCATGGCTTCGAGTCGAGTAGAATGAAGGAAATTCTTTGGAAAAGATTTAGAATATGTGCAAAAGTATGGTTAACGTTTTTCTTTTTCCTACGAACATTTTACATGTACTTGAAAATTGCGCAATTTCCTTTCTTCTGTAAGTGGAAACGCCTAAAAAGAGAGACATTTTTCTCTTTACATAACACTCCTCTTAGAGTATAGGTACAATCGCAAATAGATTGTTGATATAATTAGGTGTGATTTTAACGGATAGCGTCATCTATTCGGCACAGAATTTTAGCTTTGATGTGTTAAGTGCGACTGATCACGTACACACCCCTTGTCATTTAATTTATTTGTTGTATATTATTGATACCTAATTGTACAATATTTATATATACTTATATGGCAAAAATTTAGCTATCGTTACTACTGTTAAATCTATCAATGTTGTATATGTTAGGTGATATGGCAAAAAGGTCAGTTATCATGACTTCTGTAATATCAATAGGATGATAATTGCTAATTCATTGTTTGAATATACCTACATAAGTAAAGAAAAAAAAAAATTTTAAGACATGTCAAGAATTTGACACATCTGATTTCTGAGAAGCGAACAGAGGTGTCTGAGAATACCTACATTTCATAGAATTTCCAACAAATCACAGACTGTAACGAGAATTTCTTATGGGTAAAATAGTTTATCTAACCCGAGAATAGAACCCGCACTTCGTAGTTGGCATTTGTGATTACTAGAACAACGTGTCAATGAAATATAGTCATGCTTGTAACTACAAGTTTATGATAATTATGTTTGATAACGATTGATATAAAGTTTATTGAGCTTAAACGCAAATAGTGTGCAGTTGTTTTAAAATTCATTAGTTTTTTTTTTGTGGTAAATCCTCGTTTAAAATCTCCCTGTACCATTACCCTCTTACTAATAAACGCGGAATAAAGTTATATCAGGTATAACTAAGGTATACCCATACATTTTCATAGGTTTATACCTGGTATAACTTTATTCTGCGTTTATTTGTAAGAGGGTTACTGTTTAAATTTGTCAAATTCATAATGTTAAATATTGAAAGGCAATCGCCTGCTATATCGATGAGTTACACAATCATTTATCACAAAGTCTGTGTTTAATGTTATATTATTAGAAAGAAAATTCCTAAAAAAAATGGTACCAAAATCTTCAGTGAGCGAAAAAATACGAATAACTCAGCTTCCATTTTCTGATCTTACAACATGTCTTGCAGTTATGTCCATGTTACAGTCAAGTCGTGAGCACTAATTTAAAAGCTTGGTAAGTTAAAACATAGTAATCAGTGTGTTACATGACTTCACTTAACTCGGACAAGTGTAAATATACAAGTTGACACTTATTACGGCTCTTTAAGAGCATTTAAAACGACTTTTATTTTCAGATGCAGCTAAATGTTCGGGATTCCATTTAACTTTAATTTTATACATGATTATATTTGATTGAAATATAAGTTTTAAAACTGTCATGGTAACTAACATTAACATTAGAATCGAGTTGTTAGTGACAGTAGTACTCAGTGCAAAAAACGAACAAGAAAGAGGGTAGACCGATTTGTCTCCTCATAAACACCCACCCGCAAGAACATCAGTTTATCCGTAATCATGGTGCTTGCAACAGCACCGAAATATCGGAAACTCGCAACAAACAGTAAACATGGTAAATATCCCGTTTCTAATGTTAATGTTATGATTTAAATAGTACTAAAGATGTAGTGACTGAAGCTCGTCCTCTATTGCACATAAACACAAGTGCAAAATTTTGATCACACTAGTATTTATAGGTGAAAGTTTGTGAGTGTGTTTGTATGTTTGTTACTCTTTCACGCAAAAACTACAGGACCGATCTGTATAAAATTTGGTACAGAGATAGATTAGAGTCTGGAATAGCGCATTGGATACTTTTTAACCCGGGAGTATATATCCTTGGAATAATTTTTGACATTCACGCCTTTGGATTATCAGTAGAAACTTTTTAACTATGCCTCAGCTTGAAGTGATCATTGAGGTCTCAGACTTAAACCAAAGCTGTTAGATCTCACAAAGAAACATACATAAAACTATAATTATTTCAAGAATGAGGAGTAGATATAGTAAATCTATACAACAAAAGTGAATTTTGTGTTGGCCACTATTGCCATAAAGTTCATAATAACCATTCCAATTAAATTCAATACCACCTACTAATTCCAGTAAAGTGCAAAAAAACCACTTTCATCAACCATTTCCCTAATCAAGGTTCAGAATGCAGTTAACCCTTAAAGAAAACGAGATTGTAGCTAAAAATATACGTAAATACAACTGAAATATTTCATCGTCAAAATGTACCTATAGTGGTATTAAATGTTTGTACGACCATCGCGCGACGCGGTGAGAGGAACCGGTTGTCAAGGTCTCAGGTTTTCCCTCCCGCTTACAAAATGGCGGATTTGATCTTACGATTATTGCATATGTTTTGTCTGTTGCTAGGTAGGATTGTGTTTGTTAGACTTTGAGGGGAACAAAAGGATTGTCATTTGTTTTTCTTTTGTGATAAACGGTGTTTTTGCGTTTTCCAAATACAATGTTTTTTTCTTCCATAAACTCTGAACTATACTCGTAAATGTAACAAAAATATTTCAACTTGGATCTTTGGTCAGAGATTTTTCGAAATAAATGAAATTTTAATAGTCGAGGATAAGACTCATGTTTTTCTGTTCACTACTTAAATTTTAAAACCTACAGAAATTGTATTTAATTCCTAGCATTAACAAAAAAACACTTAAAGCCTCTAAGAATAAACTATAAATAACAAGTGTTCCGATTAGACTTTAAAATTTTGGTCACAGACAATGATTGAATTATACAATCCAAAAACAAAATTGAATACAAAATGGCTGAACCTATACTCCGTTTCATTTTGAACCACGTGCGCGAAACTAATCGAAGCCTTTTGTTTAATAAAATTTATAGATATATTTTTCTAAACTGGCACTAAACTAACAAAGAACAATTCGTCACGGGTAAATAAAAGTTAATCATCTAAATATACTTTGTTGATATCAAAAGGCCAACCGAAAATCCACGCTCGATTCACGAAAGCTTAACTTCATAAAAGTACCGACAAATGTCAATAGATGGCGTTAGTAGTGAGACTGAACTTTAAAATCGTGCCTGGTTAAAATTATTTTGCGCAACTTACGTTGTCAAACATAACCTTTAAATGTCCTCAAAACGTTAGGCAATAAGGCTTGAATGTTTAGCACTAAACCTCAAATCAATTTGCGTTAAAAGCTTTGTTCGAAAACCTACCTGGCGCATGCAAACAGTAGCCACAATTATGCGTAATAATTACATGTATAACAAGGTCGTACATACAAACGTAACACTATATACCCTGTGACGCAAAACGAGTTTCCCTTTCACCGTCGCTATTGGGCTGCGCAGGCGCATTCGATACATAAAATCGGTGCTCGCCGCCCACTCGATTATTCGTAGCGATAAACTTGATTTGTGCACGATTCCCTTTGTTTTGTTCAGGAGCGAGACATTTATTGGACACGTTTGGTTGTTGTTACCTACACTTTTTAGTATTGCAAGTAAAATAAATTCTTATTAAGACGGAGTTTTAAAAAGCCCCATCAATAATTGTAATGACCTGACGTCCAGGGACCGGGTCGATGGCACTTTGTAACTTATTTATTTTAAATATTTAAGCACGTTTCCAAACACACACTGGTTCTAATTATTTAAACTGGTTCTCAATTCAAATGACTGATCAAAACCAGCAAAAACAATATTTTCCCTATTAATTGATTCTGATTCTAAATTCGAATTCGTTTAAAACCAGCCAGAACTATTTAACCACCAGCCTGCTTGCTGAAAGATATACTTCAGCAAGCAACCATCACAGTACCTAGACCGATCACTTATAGAACACCTTTCTTTCTTTGCTTAGTAAATAGGTGAGCATGTGTAACCAACGCACATCGGCTCTGATACATTATGTGCATAGAAATATAATGAATAAATTATGTTGTAACTTGTAATTTTTCATAAATAATTAAAAGCAGTATCATTTATTGGCTGCTTAAGAACAATGCTAATGTTGTAGTTATGCAATCTACTTATAATTTTATAGGGCTTACAAGACGGGCTGATTACAAGCTGTATTTTTCTTAATACTTGTGTTATTTTGGACTATTCCCTCTCACAGTGGCCTGTCCCAGCAGAATAATATACTGATTAATGATATTATAGATACTATTTTATTTGTAGCAGGTAATTCTCTCTCTGTAAGGTCTATTCTCTTTCCGAAATGTGTTTCACTGATAGATATTATTTCTAAGCTATCGCTGGTACTTATTACAAGCTTTATTTAAACTTGCAATGTATGTTTGTACGTAAATATGTTCGGGTCAAATCTTGCAATCGATTAAAATGAAATTTTGCATACACGTTTGGTTTGGGCGCCAATGGAAGGTAAGCTAAAAAGCTTGATAAATAAACAACTTCTTATTGGAAAAAAGATTGTTATAGAAAATTAATAGTTCCTATGGGAAAAACCTAAGTAGCGAAGCTGCAGGTAAAAGTAAGTGAGAAATATTAACTCAATAAAACGGTTTGACGCAGTAAGTAGTTTTCCATGAACAGATAATTATCACGTAAACGCCCCGAATAAAGAAAAGTGTTAATGGAACTAAAATGGCTGTCCCTTGGCGTAAATCACACCTTTGTGTAGAAAAGTGATAACTTGGTGAATACACGACACTACTGGAACCACTACAAATACATTATTTTTACTTAAATAAAGACATAACAGCATCCCGCCCGGGGGTATACACCCCGAATGACTGCCATACACGGGGTCATCTGGCGCCCACGGGTTTGGTGCGCTGGTGATGGGGGTATCCTCCAGAGGAGGGTCTGAAGACGGTCAGCCGGGGCGGGTTTGCGGAGAGTACTAACGCATGCCCGTGTTCCCGCCATAAGCGGCACAAGAAGACACACAGTTTAGTGGTGTGAAGTCCTACATAACTGCAGAATCTCCCCGTGGTAGTGCAGTATGCATGAGGAGGCATCTAAAGCACACCCACATGTCCCCAGCCCCCCTAGCCAAGTTACAAACGTTTCGTATCGAATCTCTTCGTACAATCGTTAACGCCTTCTATTTGTTTGGTCTGACCACGTGACTTAACGTTTAGATGTGTCATTCCCATACATTGATTCGTTTTCTACTAGCGTTCTCGAATGAAGATTGTCAACTTGGCTACAGGTGATGTTATGTTTAAGTCCCATGTGTTAAACCGAGTCTTTTGGAACATGTACATATAACATGAACATGTATTAGGAACCATCAACCGGGCACAAATACAGGCTACGAGTTGCTACTGAGAAATTCTAGATAGACAAACCCAAATAACACTTTTCCTGAGGGGGAATTGAACCTAGGACCGCTTGCCCAGCAGTAGCGCTGTACTATAGACTAAGAGGCAGTATATAATGACATGTTTCAATTGAATAAAAGAACAATCAATTATTATCTGTCGCAGAGTGATTATGTTGTCAGAAATGGCACGACATTTTTTTGTCATTAATACAAGGTAATTATATCTGTTATTGTATTGTAGTTATTGTAAATGCTATATATTATGCCTTCATTAATTGTTTGACATTAAATAAATATCAATCCTGTTTCGCTGTATGCTCAATAACTTGTACTGGATTGAAATTGAAACAAAAAGAGCTTGTAAGGATCGTAGCGGGTAGAGTTCAGTCCTTTCTGTCTCATCAACAGCCTATTAATATTTCCACTGCTGGGACACATGCCTTGTCTCTGTGAGAGAGAGAATAAGCCTTAATCCTCCTCGCAGGCCCAGTTCGGGTTGGTCAGATGTCAAATGCCTTTGATTTTTTGGTTCTTTAACATGCAAGTTTTGTCGCGATGTTTTCCTTCACCGTCCTTTCTGTCTCTCTTCTGATAAAAAGGCGTGACTTTGATATAATTGTATCTGTGAATTGGTCATCTTAATTACCATTTTTTATAAGATCCATTTTGATAAGTTACCCGTATTATTGACTACAGTTAATCAAGACCCTATCGACAATCTAAAGACCAAACTCAGTTTAACATTAGCACTTAAGTAGAAAACTCCAATTTCTTCACCATTTAAATCTAAAACATGATGCAAAAATAACTCGACCAACTAAGTAATTATCTCAGTTTGACTCACAAACAGTTTCTCAACTCTTCGCCAAAATATTCGTTTGGCAACAACTGCCTTCTTTCATTTTCCTGCTAATACTTTCGCAATACGATGATTCAGAGACCGTGATTCGACTAAATGATCTGTCGAGACGCGAACCATTCTTGGAAAATTGAACTAAGTTGGCTGACCAATAGCTTTTAGACTTTTTGGTAGTCTGATGAATTTTAAATTAGGAATGGGAGATAGGCATTTGTTTTTTCGATGTTATTTTAAGCGAGCTGGTAAATTTCATTACATTGCGGGCTATCAAGGTATACTATGATTAATCGCCTTAATTATGTACAGGGTAAAGTAATGTACTTGTGCAATTTTCATCGTCATTTTAAGAAGACTCTACCTACCTCCACTTTAACAGGTTATAATGGAAAATTGTAGCAGCATTTTTAAAGGCTTTACAAAGGCGAAAAGACATTGATTTAATTCAACTGTGCAGTGGCAGTGCTTATATCAAAAAGGTTTAGTAGTAAGTGCATTGAAAGTAGACCACGCTTATTTATACGATCTGATCATCAGTGTAAACTTCAACGAAAAAAGCAAGGAAATTTATATACAACTGAATGTTATTTTAGGATACTACCTATATATTTTCCTTCCTTCCTACCTAACTAACCTACAAAATCTCACCGATATGTTTCAAGATAATAATAACAACAATGACTACATAAACAATAGAGCCTTGCGCAAGAGTTGTTATACTTCCTAGTTAAATCTAATTCAAACAACTAAGTACCTGTGGATATAAATACTCAGCATATTGGTAGATACTCATTTAACGTTAGAAAAAACCTATTCCTTTCATACTTTTGACTTTAGTAGCAAAAAAGTAGCACTTCTATGTTTTGATCAATATTATCAGGAATTATGATAAACAAAAGATCTTATTTTAGACATTACGTATTTTTTAAGAACACTTTTCCTTAACAACACGTGTGATAAGATTTCTTTTATCAAGCCTGATACTGAAACAGTAGATCTTATCACGTTTACTACGATCATTTCTAAAATTAATTACCGAGAAAACTGGGGTTCGAAACGGATTTAATATGACTCAGCTAGACAATACTGATGCTGATTTGAACCATAATAATATTAGTAATAAGATTCATATTACAATATTTAACGATTTACATAATGTTCGAAATACCAGAGCATGAATCGAGTGGCCATTGCAGAATTCATTGAGGCAACGGTTGCATGGCGTTCATTTTTTTTTGTCTAATGAAAGACAAGAAAATGGAGAACCTCTATTTTAAAATTAGAACATCGAATTGGAGTGCGTCTATTTGAAAATTGGAACAATTGCATTAACCAATCAAATGGCGAAACAAATGACAATCTACTCTATTAACCCGTAAAAAGTTCATCGTTTTTTTTTTTTTAAATTTATATTGCAAGAATAACGTATTCACACCAAACATGTCTCATTGCCAAGACATGACGTCACGAAGGCGCGTCCTCGACCTAAATAGAGACAAAAGTGAAAATAAAACAGCTAATATTGAGTCTCTATTCAATAACTGTACGCTAAAAATGTCTGCTTCAGAAGACAATACGTCTAATGTTACAAAATACTTTGTTTATGTAATTTTAAAACATGCATGTCGAAAGGCTTATTCATTGGTTGCATTTTAAGTTATTAGTCATACGTGGTAAATCAGCGTGGCGAATGTTTAAGTTTTTTTCTACGTGAGCTTATTCAGTGGGAATTTAAGGCGCTAGTCACTAATTTAAATAGAGATAAACACATGATTTAAAGAACTTTTGAGTCATCAATTTTTGTCTAAGGTCAAAAGGTAACATTTAAATGTAATTTGAAAGAAGGCCCATATTTCAAGCCAGTCACAACTTAAAAAACCCTGACTAACGACTCAAAATAAGAAGTTAAAGCTGTCAATTTGATGATTCAAAATGGAGTCGAGTTAGAGGATATCTTGGGATATAGCAATAAATTCTACTTCTGAACTTAGTATTGCTATTAAATCTTTAATACCGAGTCTAACTTACGACCAACTAACTAAAAAGAAAATCTCGCAAATCAAACGACAATGTTACAAAACGTTTCCTCTAAAGGTTTGAAACACAGCAGTGTTTCCTACATAATTCAGTCAAGAAAGTATGGAGCTATTCCGAGCAATTCCGAGCTATACTCGGGCTATGTCGGCTGCAGTCTATGCGACGATTGCCGAGGCATTTAAATTGTCTGTCGTCATTCAAGGGTTAATTGCGTATGGACGCGCGGAAAATTCGAAAGCGTTTATGTTTTCCAATGTATGAGTAAGTAGTTTAAGTGACAAGTGCGGGGTTTTCTTGGAGTTTCGAAAGTTTGAAACATATCCAACCAGTTTTTATTGAGAATTCAGATTTAGAACTTGTCAAACTCTACGTTAGCTTGAAAACTTGTACATCAGCGTTCAACATGTTTTCAATTTCAATTTTCAATTCGGAAACCGGGCTTTAACTGACTTATATTGTCTGTATTGGTACTACGGTTTTATTTCTTATTTTGATGAAGTCTGAATTTTCACCTTAACTTATTTCTGATCTTTACCCACTTAAACGCAATCAACATCTTATTAAAAACAGCTATATCTAAAAGCATTTTTATTATTAAAAAACAGACATTACACAGCCGGCCGTGTCTAACGCCCCAGCATTTTATGCAATAAAAACTTTGAGTTTTATTGTTATTTCGTTTTCTCAGTTTTTCTTATATTATTTAAAGAAATAAAATAAAAATAAGCTGGTTTAGTAAACGCTGAGTTGTGTCTAACAGAGCGTGGTTGAACCGTTGCTAATCGGTCAAACATTGTAATAATGTTAATTCCATTTAAATATCATTGGGCCTTTGTCGAATTAGTTCCAGTTGTTTTTATCGGTTAGTGAAACACGATTTAGAACAAACAGCATGATAGGGTAACACGTGAATTCTAAATATAAACTTTTGCTTGATCATGTACTTCAATAAAAATATACCGAACTTAATAAAATGAAGTTTTAATTTGATTATTTCGGAAAAATATTCCTGAGTAACAGTACCTTAATTTGATATTTTAACTTACACTAAAGCTCGCGTTTGACCACTATCTCACCTGATAAGTAAAGTTGTTGCATATTTAAAGTATGACATCACCTCATTCAACACTACACTTTGTCAAAATTCTTTTGTAAAAAAATAACGCCAAAAACGACCACCGTAATGCATATCATCAAGTCGTTAGTAAGAAATAATTATTGTCACCATACTTTATTCAATATAAACAATTGAATCAAACATTCAAAATTATGTCAATCTTCAAGCTTTCATTATTTTCGCATAACGAATTTAAAATTATGGGTTCGTAGCACGTTTAAGGTCAAAAAGTACTTTAAAAAAATACCTAGTTTATCCCATTATACTTTCAACAAGTGTATCATTACTGCAATCTAGTTTGAATTTTATTTCAAAGAGAATAAAGCTCAAAATCAGATGTCGTGCCTAAACTAAAGAAACCCAGACTTGTACCTGAGTTGAAAACTGGTACAATTTAATAAAATATGCAAAAAATAAACTTGTTTCGTGATGTGAATTGTGCCGTATCTCTAAAAGATTAGAGTACAAATTGCCTTGAAGTGTGAGTGGTAATTTTCTTCTACATTATCGTACACGACCGACCGACCTTCAAAGGGATTGCTTCCGAGTTTTTAAAGATCAAAGCTCCAACATGTATTTATCTGACCAAACAAGCTTTGTGAATGCGCTTTATGTAAATTTTATATAAATAATTACATATATTCATTTGGTAAGTATATTATTTTACAGACAAATTCAAAAGTTGACCATGGCAGTGAAATATATATTTATGAATTTGATATTTTTTTTAATTTATTAAAAAATTGTCACTGAATAATTGTCAGTGTAATCTTTACTATTAAAAATACACATTTTTATTTTCAAAAAAGTTTTGCGAATTAATTCTGATAAAAATACATGTTCAACTAAATTAAAAACAAATTGCGCATGACTAACTTTTCGGTATGCAAGCATTAAGTCATGAACTCTATTATCTCAATCAAGATTCCTTTCAACAAAGCACACTTAACCATTGTTAACAAGCTTAAAAAATCCTTCAAAATAAACAAGGAAGAGATGCATCTATCAGCAAGTAAATAAATTAATATATATCTCTGTCTGTCTGTCAGTCGACCTCTTTATCAACGTTGTGTGGTAAACAAACCTATACGTGGTAGTTCAATGTTTATTTCCTCAACTGTTTTTGAATCTATATGATCTCATTAATTAGTTTTATGTAATTGCTTTACGCCTATAATCCTTGAAGGGTTAAGTAGATAGGTATATACTGTTTAAAGTTTATCAATAGTGGGCAATGCCTGTGTACCTATTGGCTGTTGCATCAATATGTCAAGATTATATTGATGACTTTACAGGAACTTGGGATAATCATTGTCATAGGAAAAGTACAGGAAAACAAAAAGTATCTATTTCATTTGGGTTTACTGTACTTTTTTGAGAGAAAAACATAACATCTATAAAGAAACACAATAAAATTAAAGCAATTTTCTTTAATTGAGCTTTTCCATAGATACCAAAAGGACTGGCAAAAACCCGAATTGTATAATAAAGAAAGACATTGAAGACAATACATATAAAACAGACAATTGCCCTACAGTGGGCTAGTTAAATAAAATTCCTATCGAACCAACCAAAAAAGTATACTGTAATAGGGGGGTGTGTAGAGAGATAAACTAAACACGCAATATGGGAGTAAAAAGTGTTTATTTATAAAAGTAACTGACTCTATTTACAATATAAAATAGTTATGTCCTAAGCTAAAGTCCTAAGTACCTAACAGTGCGGCAGCGTCGCGTATCATGGGCCTTTTGTGTGGTTTCGCTAACGAAGTCAGCACAATACGATTTTTTTTTTCGGTAGTTACAATTTCTGTCATCACATACAACGCAATAAACACGAGTTATTACTCTTATTATGTAGATACCTCTTATCTCTCTTATTATATCGATAACTTCCGACTTCGCCTATAACTTGATCATAATCTGGGATTGATCGTTCTTGCTACGGCCGCGAAGTTTGGACTCTACGGTGCTGTAAGGTCATTAATGTATTATTTACATATTTTTTTTTGAATTACTGTATTTGAAGAACGTGAATATGATAAACTTGAATTCATACCTAGTTGGAAAAACATTTCCCATTGTTTATATTTTTTACTGTAAGTAATGAAAAAGTGCCATGCCAACGTAAGGCATACAAAGAGTGACTAGATTTTTTATTAAGCTATGATTCTGTTTAATAGCAAACATCATTATATAGGTAACGATTTGATGAAAAAACAAATAATTAATTAACATTTTCTCAGTCAAAGAAAAGGAGACTTTCTAAACGCACCCATTGCAGTGTTTCTGTCCTCAAGTGTACACGACCAAACGAAAATATAAATTGTAACTTTTTGAAATATAATTCTCTCTTAATACAAAATTGAATAGAAAACTGGAAACCTTTTAAAACACTTTTGGTATTCTTGAATTTTCTATAAAACCTCTTATTTCTACGTAAAATGTAGAGACAAAAGATTAAATTCTAAAAGCAGCACACGGCCCAGTCTTTTAAGTGCTGTGAATCCAAGTAATGGCTCGGCAAAGCGCTGTGATGAAGAAACTTAGTTTTATCGCCCATAACATAGTTATTGGCATTTATAATTCTCACCATTGAAGACGTTTACGTCGGCTATCACGTTTCTGAACACGCCGCGTGTCATGATATGTCTAATTCCCTCAATTTGCTGCATGTAAAAGATTTTACACCTGTATCTTTTGAATGGAAAACCAATGGATTTTCTTGGAAAATCTGTTGTTACTTATACGAGATGCTCATCGAGTTTTCCGAGAAAATTGTTATCTATTGACTTCAGAGGCTATTATGAAAACTTAACATTGTAATTTGCATATGAAAAACTATTGGTTTTTCTTGGGAAAATTCTTTGTAATATTTATGCAAAATTATTTTTAAACGAAGTTTTTCTGGAAAAAAGTGACGACTGGGAATAAGTCAGAATATATTGCCTACATCAGCTCGTTAGCCTTATTTTACTAAACATAATTAGTATGTTCTGTTTTACTTCCCAAGTTCTTACTCAAAAAGGAGACAAAACTTGAAGACTTCTCTAAATAAACCTATTGACCATCTTTGTATCACACATATGCATGAAATATTATCTATTCTTCTACATAACTACTTCTAAAACCCATTACACAGATATGAAGAGCACATTACTCACTCCATTAGGGTGCACACACACTGCAGTGTAACGTTCAATAAGAAAGTCGCGGTAATTATAAGGTTGCGCACTGATGATGCGTAACTAGCGGCTTAAGTGGCCTTGTTTATGGAGCTGCTTTATTTGCAGTCATAAACTTATTAATTATGTAAGAAGTAGGTGTAAGATATGCTTGGGGGCGGGGGAGGGGAAATTTATGGTTTTCATTTTTCAGTTCAAAATGCCAATAACAGTCTACAAGCTTGCTAATCCAAAATATTGATTGCCATTTTTTTTTTTTTGAAAATATGATAAAAAGTTCTGGAAATGAAAGTAAAGTAATGAAAAGGAGAAAAAAAGTAGGGGAAACCGGGGCAATGTGGGCCCCTTAAGGGAAATGATGAATAAAATCTGAGAAAAACAAGATAATGAAAAAAATTAATAGCCATTTATTGGTCTGATTATTTCTTATTATCATTAATTATTAAAAAATATCTTAGGCTACCAGTCTTTGGTGCTAATATAACTTAAAAAAAATAAAAAAGCTGCCTGTTTTGCCCCGTATCTGGGGTAAAATGGTCATATGCGGGGCATAATAGGCATGTACGTTTAAAACCGAGCACAAAAAGTACAAATGTGAAGGGATTCGTCATCATTATCCTCTTCACCGGCGCAAGAACAGTGGGCCCATCTCTGGCATGCACGGCAAGTGACCCAACCCTCAGTAGATTCTGAGTACAAATTTCCACAGTACAAACATTCTGCATCTTCTGCCTCCGATTCGTTTTCTTTATTTTTTTCAATTTTCTTCGTCTTTTTCTTCCTGCCTTGCTTCTCATTAGTCACTGGTTTCCGTATCTGGGCTTCTTCTTCTTCTTCTTCTTTTCTTCTTGATCGTGGCACATTGTACTCAAGAGCGGCCCGTTTACAGCTTAATCTGCCACTAGCCACATCTTTTACGGCTGCTTCCATATCCTCCAAGCTCTATTTGGCACGTTCTGTCTTCCTTTGGTAGTGGCGAACCATAATTATATCTGCAGAAAAAAGATCAACTTAATAAGATTACCCGAGGCAAAACGGGCACCCTGCCCATTTTGCCCCGCCCAAAATGCCCCCGAGGTCAAACAAAACAAATGATATCCAAACCAAACGAATATGTGGTGGTTAGTTCACAACTCTTTCTAGTTATTTAGACACATAATTGAACGTAGCAATTTACTTAATAATTGGGCATTTAACACAAACACGAATTAGCAATAGCACAGACTTAAAACCAAAAAATTATATCAAATGCATCAACTTACGTAATTTCGTTCTGTTGACGTACGACGGACATCTACACGCACACAACCACTTTACTCGCTGGCGCGAGGTCGACTGCAACGCGATCCGACTAGTTCCGAGCGTCTCGGTTTATTATCCTGCGGGGAAGAGGGGGAGCCCGTCTTTCCCCGGGGGCCCGTAATGCCCCGGCTTCCCCTACTCCCAAATCACAGTTAATTGTGTTTTCTCTGATTTTGATACTGCGAAATGTTTTTTTTTTATTATTTTTAGTCTACTATCTATCACCAACATCATCATCAGACTTTTAACGTTTCCACTGCTGGGACACAGGCCTTCTCTCTGTGAGATAGGCATGGGCCACAGCCCACAATCCACCTGGATGTCACATGTCTTAAATTTTTTGGTTCTAGGACATGCCGGTTTCCTCATGACGTTTTCCTTCACCGTTTTTAAAACAGTAGTGATGAAATAATTTACACAAAATAATGCGCCTACCTGAGTTCGAACCCACGACCTACGACATGTAAGTCGGGGCTGTTACCACTTGGTCCTCCTAGCTAATCTGCTAGCTAGTAGGGATACAAAGAGAGGATTGCAGGAGTGTAAGGTTTTCTATACTAAGGTTTCCATAGAGTGATGGATAAAACAAACGATTCCATCCAAAACTGGTTTTCTTCAGAAAAAATCATAATCAATCATGTGGTTTCAAAAAGGTAAGCACACGAATTAGACTTTTAAGACGACAAAGTTAATCCAGTCTTTGAAATGAACGCAATTTGAGGTAAAATGCGCATTTTTGAGATCAGAATCAAGACATATAAAGGTTCAAAACTTGTCCTTCTGGTTTCATTATTTACTCTTAAAACATAGCTGAGTAACAAAAATACCTTAAGCTTTATTTTTAACATTGCATACCTAACATTACGACTTTATTATTAGAAGAGTTAGACAGAGTTATATAACTACAGTTGCTACACCTATATTTGGCTTGTTATGTTTAAGTATTATGTATTTATTTATCATATACTTTATTATTTGATTATTGTACGCCACAAAAATATATGTACAGGACAAACATTTTTAAAAGCAAGTGTACAATGGGCGGTCTTATCGCACTGGGCAATCTCTTACAGACAACTTTTGGATGGACTGAACGAGAGGAGATGAATTTAGGGTTGTTAGTGTACAATTTATCTTGAATAATAATACTCAGACATAAAAACATACATACGAGAGCAGTGGTGGGCAGTGATATCGGCCCCGTCTTACAAGATGTGGGTCGTGGGTTTGAACCCAGGCAGGCGCTTTACTTTGTGTAAATTATTTCATCACAACTGCTCTCAAAACGGTGAAGGAAAACTTCGTAAGGAATGTCTTCAAATGACCAAAAAATCAAAGAAATGTGACATCCACCAACCCGCACTGGGCCCGCATGGTGGATTAAGGCTCATTCCCTCTCACAGAGAGGAGGCCTGTGTCCCAGCAGTGGGAACATTAATAGGCTGATGATGATGATGGCATACATACGACGGTAGAATCAATTATTATTACTTGTAAATTTTAATTGTTGACGTTCAGAAGTGCCGCTTAATGGCCTAGTTTAATAAATATGTTTGGCTTTGAATACAATATTACATAAAATATTAATAAATATCAAATATATCACAGGGAAAGGAGAAAGCTAATTATAGTAATTATATTAATAATAGTCATAGCCTATTATCAACAACGACACAAGCCCAGAAGCCAGGCTGCTAATGAGATATCCCAGTGGGAAAAACCGGAAATCGAACCCAGGAATGGAGTTTCTTGTGCGTTCTTCTCCATAACAAGCTACTTTTCCGAATGCACGGTAGAATTAATTTTATTACTTGGAAATTTTAATTTTATTAATTGTTTGACGTTCAAAAGTGCCGCTTATTGGCCTAGTTGAAATAAATATATTTGACTTTGACTTTGAGGACGTCATGCTCATCTCAAAAATATAGTTATATGTCTCTATTGTCGGCTAACACTTGAAGTATCAAACTAATTGTTGAAATATCTAATCAGTTATCATTATCGAGAGCTTCATAATTAGTCAATAAACTCTAACCCTCTTACAAATAAACACGGAATAAAGTTATACCAGGTATAACTAAGGTATACCCATACATTTTCATAGGTTTATACCTGGTATAACTTTATTCTGCTTATTTGTAAGAGGGTAAGAAGATACCGCGACTACAGACATATCGATATCACCTGTCTCTTCAACGTTTGGCGATTATATCGCTGTGTCCCTTTTACTCTTTCTATAGATATAGTTTCTATAGAGTTGTTTGTCACAACCAAATCGTTTTTGTCGATTTTAATAAATTCTTACATCATTTATATAAAATTTAACGGTACTTATTATTTGTTTATGTTAAGTACCGTTATTGGATTAAGATTATTCTTATCATAAATTATAATGCTTGTGGATTTAAGATTATTTCAGGAAAATTATTTATTTTTGTTAAGATCTAAAAAGTAAGCTCTTTTGAAAGAATCTTCAAGTCTTCTCCGTCGCTATGACAACGGATAAAACACCCTCGGATAACGTCAATAAAAATAAAGCTATTCTGTCTATTTAATTGTGTCTAGTGCAGGAAATTACTTAGCATATAGGGTTTAGATTATTTTAACCACCGACGGAAAAAGAGAGGTGTTACAAGTTTGAGACCTGTGTGTTTGTGTTTCTGTTTGTGGCATCATATCACCTAAATGGATGGACCGATTTAGATTAAGTTTTTTTTTGTTTGAAAGGTGACTTTATCGAGAGTGTTCTTAGCTATGTTTGATGAAAATCGGTACAGCCGTTCAAAAAAAAGTTATTGACATTTTACTGTTTGAATCGGGATATTTTCGCAAGATATCGTGTCATAATTAAATGTTCGTTAGTTTATTGATCGAAGCATGTCGACTACTAGATAAATTATAAAATTTAAAAATATTAAATTAAAAATAAATTGGGCTTTGGCAATTTTTAATATTTTCTTGATAACCAAATGTTTGTGACTTCCAAAGGCGAGTGAGTGTGTTTTGCAGCCAAGCATGTGTGTAAATATATAAATAATATGATGTTTTATTTCTGGTTTTTATTTGCATAATGAGTGTCGTCATTAAATACATCCCTAATTCGCTTTTACATAAATTTAATTTGTCAGAGATGCAAAATAATATAGATACTATCAATTGATATAACGCCTTGTGTGTTTATGTACTTATCATACAAGGCGTGTATCGACTTTTAGGAACACGGATGACGTAATGGTTGACAGCTACAAAAACTGCGCACGACAATCCTATCAAATCACGCCTTGATTTTGGTCAGATAAGGAAAGATACAATAAAATTGCAATAAAGCCCTTTTTTGTGTGTTGAAGGTACACACATTGGAGCTTTTTTATGTTTTCATGTACTTGTTAAAACATGTTTTGGAGCTTACCCAGAACATGTTTTCAACGTGAAATGTTTAGTTATATCTTATCTTAAGTTTTGTTTTGTTCTGTTTTATTTATTATTTAAACAATAACACAAGTGTGCAAGTATTACATTACAAACATATGCGCAGTAGTTCCCATCTTGAAAAAAAACACACAATAGATACAACACTAAAACAATGGACACCTAAAATGCCCCAACATTCCGCAACGCAACAAAGCTTCTGAGAAGCGTCATTTTAGTCCGCACACAGCATAACGTCAAAATCAACATTTTATTTGCATTTAATAAAGCTATTCCTAATCCCGTCACAGCTGGGACGTGCACGATGAATATTTACACGCTAAAATACGCCTTAAATGCTTCCATGTGGATTATATTATGAAAAACTGTTCACGTTTTATGTAAATACATTCGAGCGTCGAGCGAAAACTAGAAAGTCAACGCACACATACACAAACTGGCCGTAAGTACGTGCTTGCCTGTGTTTGCGAGCAACGGGCACGGTTTCATAATTTAAAACGTTTATAAATACATTGGAAACATTCAAATAATGTTATTGGAAAAATAAATGAAAAATAATACTCACTGTATCTGACTCCTCGATAAAACCAGTCTCCCACAACATGTTTCGTACAAACAGTTCAACACGGCCACAAAAAATTGATTACGTAGAAAATGTTTTCTAAATATTCTATTTAGTCGAGAAAAATCAGTCCGATTCGTTGCAATGTGCTTTTATGAAGAAAGCTTGCATCCCGTGACGTAATTATTTGGAAAAACTTTTATCAAAGCACGAGCGCGACTGCGACCGGGGCGGTGTCTCGATGCTGTATGCGCGAACGCCGATCTCCGAGGACGCACGAAGCGGCCCGACAAACCACGAAGTTAGCCGACCTACTTTGTTCTACTTCGAAACGTTGTGGTCGAACGGCGATTTTTTTCGCATTTTCCGATGAAATGCTGGCCGTACCTATGTACTTGCTATGTACATAGGTGGTCTGGTTAACTTAGCAAAAAATGTTATAATGACTTTTTTCTTAGTTTATTGAATACATGTAGTTTTTCTTCTTCCCATGAAGCGTGGTTCCAAATTATATTAGTGGAATTGTCAGAGGTCGCTAGATACATCAGATTTAAGTATAATTTTTATTGGTTTTAAGATTCGACCGGTTTAAGCTGGTTCCATGGTGATTGGAAGATATTTAAAAGCGGTTTTTGGACATTACATTGTAAAGAAGGAAAAAATATAAATGTTTTAGTGAGTGGTGATAGTGTTGGGGCAACAGACAGAAACCTGATATTTTAATTTAGAATTAAGCAAGTGGGTTTATTAATTAATACGATCAAAACATCACGCATATATTCGCCGATAGGTTAAGCAGGGATGCACCTAATAGTTTATGTGCCATATTATAATAAAGGACGTATAGTTCCAGTTTTTTTTATTTTATTCTTGCGCCACACTAGGAATTTCTTCCTGTATGGTGGGTGCGTTTACAAACATTTAAACTCACATACACAAGACACCCTCAAGATCTGGAACAATTATAACTATAGGCCATACAAATATTTGTTGAGCGGGGATCGAACCCGCGACACGCAGCGCAGCAACCGATCGCTCAACCACTACGCCAACCGTGTCATCAAAAGAATGTTTAGTTTTATTAATGAACAAGTTCACCAAAAGTGATAACAGATTATTTATTTTGGTTTTAAAAATGACACTTATCTTGAATTTGTGACAAAATAGTAACATTAAAGTGTTACGATATATATATTATTGGTATGGTCTATTTAGTAGCATTCATTTGATACCCATATTGAAATGAAAACGGGAAAAAATCCGGCCAAGTGCGAGTCGGACTCGCGCACGAAGGGTTCCGTACTTGGTAAATTGCGGTTTACGATTTATGAAGTATTAAAAAAAAACTACATACTAGATCTCGTTCAAACGAATTTTCTGTGAAAGTTTACATGGACATCATATATTTTTTTTGTTTTATCATTCTCTTATTTTAGAAGTTACAGGGACGACACACATTTTACCACTTTGGAAGTGTCTCTCGCGCAAACTATTCTGTTTAGAAAAAAATTATATTAGAAATCTCAATATAATTTTTGAAGGCCTTTCCACAATACCCACACTGGCCCACAAGTATGGGTTTGATGAAAAAAAAAATGAGTTTCAGCTCTAAGTATGGGGAACCCCCAAAATGTATTGTTTTTTTTTTGTTTTTTTGTGTGAAAATCTTAATGCGGTTCACAGAATACGTCTACTTACCAAGTTTCAACAGCATAGTTCTTATAGTTTCCGAAAAGTGGCTGTGACATACGGACGGACAGACAGACAGACAGACATGACGAATCCATAAGGGTTCTCTTTTTTGCCATTTGGCTACGGAACCCTAAGATGTTTCACATCCCATTTATTTTGGAGAGGGCAACATATAAAAAAATATAAATAGCGTATGTCACTCCCACAATTGAGACGAATCCAACGACACCTCACATGTCATAATCCGTCAAGACGTTTGGGCTGTAGATCGTGCCATAGAAATGGATATACATGCATACATACGCTCGAAAAACATTACCCTCCCACAGTCGGGTGAAAACCCAACAAAACTTTGCCTTTTCTGGAAATCGAACCCGGGACCTCTAGATTGCGAGCACAAGATGAGGCAGCAATTAAAATTAAGAAAACAACAAACTGAAAAGACTATCTCAATAAAACTTACTTTAAGGTGAATAAGGGAATATTTGTTATCTTGTTAAATTAATTGAGTAACCCTACCGTGATGTAGTTTTAGTTATTACAAGGAGTTTGACTCAAAATAGATCTTCATCAAGAGTCATGCCTTTGCATTGATATACTTCTTTACTACTAAACTAAAGCAGTTTATTTTCATTAATGAAAATGATGGCAATTTTTAAAGAAACGTATCTGATTATTCATATAATAAGATTATATCACATACATAACATTATCATCAAATCTAAAATCTCTGAAAGGGTAGACAGAGGTGGTTGTGCGGTTGTGCGTGCCTATAATGGCTTACGCCCGATAAGTCTTATACTATGTATAATATGGAGCAATTCTATCGTCAATAGCCGGATACAAATCCAGACTCCAAGTTGTTCTATGAATTTCCTCATGGGAAATCCCAATAACTTCACACCAGATCGAACCCCCACGCTAAGCATAAATGCTTGCAACAGCCTAACCGGACACTTACATCTGAATACAAGATGTAATAACAATAATTTTTGATCCACCATCATAGATCGCATACATAAAGTACACCGGTGACTTGGTGAAGGCAGTGGAAGTTGCTGGGCGTGAGAATCAAAGGGTCGGTCGATATGGTGACGCTTTGGGGAAGTCTTATCCAGCAGTGGTGGCTAGATTTCATAGATCTAGTGTTTTTTTGATCTAGTGTTTTATTTAGACCTGACCATTGGCAACTGACCCGAAGGATTATACTCAAAATCTTCGGGTCAAATGCGTGCTGCTATACGGGTGCGAAACGTGAAAGATCACAAAAGACATCACGTGCCAGATTCAAGTCTTCGTCAACCGCTGTCTTCATCGCATTCTCGGAATCTACTGGCCCAAGACCATCATCAATGTAGAACTACTGGAGAAACGCCACGAGAGCCCGATTGACCGCCAGATCAAGTGTAGCAAGTGGAGTTGGATTGGCCACACGCTGCGAAGGGATTCTAATCATATACCAAGGCAAGCGCTGCATTGGAATCCCCAAGGCAAAAGAAAGCGTGGCGGTCCCCGTCAAATCTGGCGTCGCACCGTGTTGACAGAAGCGACGACCTTTGGTATGACATGGAGTTAGGTGAAGCGTGAAGTTCAAGACCGACCGCGATGGAAATCTATTGTGGATGCTCTCTGCCCCATCCAGGGAACATAGGCAATTGAGTCAGATACAAAGGAATGTGAGTGGATTTCAGCTAAGTTAAGCTAGTTATTCATTCACACACATCCTGCTCGCACAATTCTAGTGGAACACAGCCTTATGTGTGGTCATCTGAAGTGTTTTTAGCGGGATTGCGTCTGACATTCTTACTTCCATCATCAATGGCTTATAAACAACGATGGTTGTCAACGCCTATGACTATATTTGACTAAAGAATTGCTCGTTATAACCACACTTTGGCACCTTAGTATCTAGACGATGTATTGTCAATACTTTATACTTCTTGATGGACTTATGAGCAACAAAGAGTGACAACGTACTCTTTTGAATTTAGACAGGGGGTTTTTTTAAAGGTAATGTAGGTAAATACATACCGTATACCGTACCGTATCTTTGGAAAGTTTGTTTCTAGCTATATTTGCTTTTAATTATGACTAGGCCCGCTTCGTCAACTAAATAGGCGGTTTAGAACGATAACATGGAAAATTACAATAAGAAACACAAGGTACAGGTCAGTCGCTACACGTTAAATACTGATAATTAGCTGCATCATAGTTAGACTGTCTGCCGACACCAACACAGCAAGAAAAGGCTAGGTACTCTAGGCAGCTGATAACTCAGAAACAACGTGAGGTTCAAGATGATAAACCCACAATACCCATGTTGGATGTATACGTAATATAAAATGAAGTATATCAGGCTAAGCGAACAAGATAATTCTCTCAAACATGAAGTTTAATAACTTAAGAGGATAATCAAGTTGTAGTATATAAAAATTAATTGCCACATTTGTGAGACTTCATCACTTGAGAACGACTCAACCAATTTTGCTGATTTTGTGTTCGTTTTTGGGGCTAGATTTGTATCGGTTATGCATCGAGTACTGCACTCACCTCTGAGACGGATCTGCTAAATACCAGCTTGATGCGCTTGAGTCGAATGACAGACGAGTCTAGAAACTCATCGGCAACGTTGCACTGGTTGATTCAAAGCTCCTGAGCCTTGAACATCGATGCCGAGTTGCCAACATATTGGTTTTTTATCGGTTTCATTACGGAGAATGTGCGATGGAACTACACAATTTGATTCCGCCTAGCACTTTCCATCATCGGACAACAAGACGTACAAGCGTCATCAGTACATGGTGGTCATTCCACCCATAAGCACAAAGCGTTTTGAGAATACTTTCATTGTGCGTACAGTTAAGGAGTTAAATTCCCTGCCGCAGTCTGTGTTTCCTGACAGCTACAATCTGGGGATATTTAAGTTTAAGAAAAGCGTGGTTGATCGTCGACCACATCATCGTTTACCATCAGATGAGATAGTGGTCAAATGCGAGCCTATGGTTAATCATCATCTGCCTTTTAATGTCACCATTGCTGGGCTTTAAAAATTGACAAATTATACAAAATTTAACTTTTTGCGTTGCACCCCGAGTGACACTGGGGCGGGTCGCTGCGCTGGTATAAAATAAGTAAGCGTTCAATATAGATTGATTAGCCTAGAAGCCGAAACAAAACATTCCGCGTTTGGGTTTCCCCCAGTCCGATAGCTGCATAATAATTGCACCACAACCTCGCAGCCGAAAAACACAACAAAAACAATGTACCCAACCTACTTTATAGTTCAGAACCTGAATTATCACGTAATCAGTGACGAAACAAGTTGCTTGCGCACGCGCAGCCAAACGCCCAAACTTCACGGAACATCTGAGTCGTAACTAATCTGGTAGGTACCGAGAAACCAGCGCCGACCCCTTACGTCAAACTGGTGATCGATCGAGATAACATCAATTGATGGCAAGACAGTGAAGTTACTATGAAAAGTCGCTTGAATGTCATTGATATTGTTTGTTGTTGTACATTAGGTGAATTTTTGTGATATAGCCCTAACGACAATTTACCTTTTATGTCACTTCTCTTCAAGTCATCTTCGGTATTAATACTTTTTTTAACTTTGCCCTACACTAAGAATTTATACTGTGCGTTTGCAACATCAGCCAGCTCTTAGTTATTGGCAATTTATGGATTGCAAAATAAAAACTGGTAACCCATTGGTATCACCAGCCCCTCCCACTTTGCTTAGACGTGTGTACTTTCAGTAATAGAGTAGTACTAACAGAGTATTTTAAAAGATTTCATCAGATACTTATCATACAGTTAACTTGTCTTCATTGTCTACTGGGAGGCTTTCCCCAACACTAAACCATAGTTCTACCTTATGCATCCAAATATAAAAACGTACAATAACATATACTTACAAAGTTGCGGCCATCACAGACAAATTAACAGAAAGTAGGCTTCATTGGTATGGCCACGTGATGAGACGTCCTGACAACCACGAGGTTTGGCAAGGCCTGGTACTACCGAACACAAATAAGAAAAGAGAAAGACCTCAAGCCACATGGTGGTCTACAGTAACCTGCGATTTGGAGCGAGCCCAACTTAAGGACAGACAACCTAGGACAGACCATCCTGGCGCATCAGAACGAGGAGAGCCAACCCCAAATAATGGGATCAGGTAAAGAAGAAGAAGGAATGCATCCAAATAACGTCATACATCCATTTATTCCTGCGCTTTTCGCATACGATTGCGAAGACAAACATGAAATATCCAAATAAGTCATCACCCATATTTAAGATGTTCATTGTTCTAATTAACAGAACTCCAAGTTAAGAGAACTTATTCAAACAAGCTGTGTTAAACTACGACTATAATTGTTTATCTAAACAAAGTAAGTTGTGTTCATTTACCAGTCCATCGCAAAGAAGTTGAATATTTATGCTTATCCCTTGTATGTCAGAAATAGCTCTTTATGGTGACACTGGAATTAGTATGTAAGACCTACATCATCTGGCGTTAACATTGCATTAACTTCGACCTGCAGCGAGGATACTTTAAGGATTTAGTTTCTACATAGTGTAAGTACTACATATGCATAGTAATTTACTTACCAGTCAGCTGCATTATAAACTAAGTCCATAACAGTCCAAGATGACTGGTATCTCACATATATTAAAGTCAGGATCATTCTTGAGAGGCTTACCTAGTTTCCGCTGATGGTGCCAGAAGTGCACTAAACCATTTTAAATAAACAATTTTTTTTATAGTTATCCGATAAACGTATCTAACTAGATAACGGACATTGTTAGTATTTTTATAAACAAAATGAATACCCAATAAATCATTGAAAGCAAATTCACATAGGTATATCGTAATGCCTAGAGCACAATATGCAAATTTTCAATCGAGTTCCAACAGTATCTACCAACCAAATCAAAATCAAATCTCCAGCATCCGTTACTTGATCCTTGAAACTAAAAAACTAGCGTACTTCATAGGAAAAGCCCACATTGAATATTTATCATTTCATTGTACACAAACGTTTTAAATTACGCTCGCATTTTTCCAATATAATCGTTTAAGAATACGGATCTTAATCTAATTGGATATTAATTAATGTTATTTAATTAGGATACATAATTATGTGTGTTTATGTATGTAATGCAGCGGTAACTTATTTTATTTAATTTGTGGTAGTGTGGGTTTTGATGAGTGATCTCAAGGATGGGGTGGGAGACGGAGATCTAATATTCCTCATCATCATCAACCACCGTTGATGTGAGCATTAGTGAGCACTGGTGGCCCATTGGCCCAGACTTACGTGTCGTAGGTCGTGGGTTCGAGCACAGGCAGCCGCTTTACTTTTTGTGAATTATTTCATCACCGCTGCTCTAAAAACGGTGAAGAAATCATCGTGAGGAAACCGGCATGTCCTTTTTTTTATTACGGGGGGAAACCTTCAAAAGGCGCCTGGACTTTTAGGGAAAGACCAGGCAATGCGGGATTTTTGCCTCACTTAAACCACCCCGGTGATCACCATCAGCACTAAGAAGGGGCTCCGTTACCTCTTAAATTACCACTCCGGAACCACGTCTGTGCAACGCCTGCTAGTGCACGTCCCTAAGGAGACTGAGAAGCGTCTCCTCTGAGCCTCACTGTGCACGGCAGCACGTGATCACTACGCCACTGTCTTACCTGGAGTTAGTTGGTGGGCGGACAGAGTCCCCAGTCTGAGCGCCCGCAACCATGAAGTCCCGCCTGCCTGTTATGCAGCCGGGGTTTCGGCGTGGTAATTTAAGAGGTAACGGGGCCCCCTTCCAATCGTGGAGCTTGCCTCCCCGACTCCTTCTTCTCCGAGAGGGATCTGGGCCTCCTTCTGTATCATCACGGTCTTACAGAAGGAGGCCATTTCCCTACAGTTTTTTGTCTCTGCCGGCATAGCCATCACAAATGCTGGCAAAGACAGGTCTCGCCCGATCCTGGCGACCAAGACCTGCCGGAACCAAAAATTCGAAAACATGTGACATCCACCAACCCGCACTGGGCCCGCTTGGTGGTTTAAGGCCCATTCCCTCTACCACAGATAACAGGCCTGTGTCCCAGCAGTGGGCATATTAAAAGGCTGATGATGATGATCAACCACAGCCTGACTTCACCCACTGCTGGGCATAGGCACAGAATAAATAATAGTACCGCATAGACCTCTCTCTTCTTGTGTCAATCCCAATGCTATATTAAATCGGGCTAGTATTTAGGCATAGAAAAAGCCCTTTTTAGGGTTCCGTACCCAAAGGGTAAAAACGGGACCCTATTACTAAGACTCCGCGGTCCGTCTCTCTGTCTTTCTGTCACCAGGCTGTATCTCATGAACCGTGATAGCTAGGCAGTTGAAATTTTCAGAGATGATGTATTTCTGTTGCCGCTATAACAACAAATACTAAAAACATAATAAAATAAATATTTAAGTAGGGCTCCCATACAACAATCGTAATGTTTTACCGTTTTTTGCGATAATGGTACGGAACCCTTCGTGCGCGAGTCCGACTCGCACTTGGCCGGTTTTTAAACTGTATTTCATTATTTTATTTAACTAAAACTAAAAAAGAAACTACCTAACGGTGTTTTTAGTATTACGCCGATTTGCTCACGCACGCGGGCTTTACAATGAACATAATAATTTTTGTTAGAGTCAAGTGTCGTCGTCCCCCGCCAGCTAAATGGTTGTTTGCTTGGATATGTGAAAAAAATCACGGCGGTAGTATATTATATATAACGAAATTAAAAGGAAAACTATCACAGCTTAGTAGGCTTTACAAGTTTTATAAAATGTACTTGGCAAAGTAAAAATTTTGTATATTGATGTATGGGGACAACAGTTTTCAAACGGCAGAGTTAATTTGATCCCTTCGTTAGAGCCATGTTCGGTGCTTTCATTGTTTGTGAACGTTAGTAATGTTACCTATTTATTTTGATCTCGCACTTGCCTGGTTTGTTTTTTATTATAGCCTTCCACTACGTCTACTGCATACTGGCAGGCTTTGTTATCTATATATAGATACTTATATCCAGAGTGCTCATAGCTAGATAAAAATAATATATATACAATCCCACATAGACACCTTTAGATTTCTGCAAACGGATACGGGTAAACAATTTAATTGCTGAAGACAACTGTTGCCAAAGTGTGATAGGAAAATCCTCAGTGCCGACCATTA
Organism: Orthosia gothica; assembly: GCA_949775005.1. Taxonomy (NCBI): domain Eukaryota; kingdom Metazoa; phylum Arthropoda; class Insecta; order Lepidoptera; family Noctuidae; genus Orthosia; species Orthosia gothica. The sequence goes on from OX459045.1 coordinate 6,356,388, forward strand.
AATGCATTAATGGCCGTTTTAACAGTTCTTGGTATTGTGCAACAACATGGGGTTATACACAGACGTACGAAAATTTTACAGTCGGAATTACATAAGATAGGATTTCACGTAGTCTTTAAATTAAGTCGCTAAAGCCCACATCACAATAACCCATTCCCCCTCTTATATTATATTATTTTACTCTTTGCATTCCCCATTGGAATGGGTTACATGGCTGGACATATTGATGCGTTTAGTGATTTGACACATGACAAAGTTATTTTTTTTATTATAAGGCAGGAGAATGCAACTGTCTACGATTTTAACACAAGTCCTCAGTAGCCATTATGACACCTTCTTACTTTCAACAAAATGAGGGATTAGAGCCAATTGATTAGTAAGCCCTAACCTTACTTACCTGCCTCTGCATAAGAGTATTGATGCATTGGTGATCTGCAGCCCAATTGCGTAAGTGAATTCGGCACGGTTTTACCCCATCAATTGACCAATCACATAGACGGAAATCCACATAGCGTCTTTCATCTCGCATGTAATTAGACGATTGATAGGGTCAAACCTTGCCGAATTCACTAAAGCAAATGCTGATCACAGTTTATTTTTGTAAGAGAGGACACTGCAGTTGTTAATGATTCTGACATAGTTTCTCAGTCGCGTTTATGAAACCTTGTTTAGGCTAGGAAATCAGTCCATTGTTGTATTATAAGACAGCAGGATTTATTCATGGTTCAATCAACTATACATACAAAGCCTATCGCATTCCACTGGTGGACTTAGACCTCTTATACACGGCGCCATAACAGCCAGTCTACTTTCCAAATCCAGTCCTCACCAGAAAACATTTTAGGGTCATGGTTATGGTGTATTGTATACACCATAATTATTTGTCTACGTTTTGGTTTTGGATATTAGTAGAACACTTAGTCATGGTGTAGGTATGTTTTGGGAAAGCTCTATTATATTCAATCATCAAACTAGGTATTCCTCGAAGCGCACCCAATTTAAAGCGCACCTAAAGTATTCCTAGAAGCGCACCCGCGATAAAACATAGAGAAGAGCATGAAGGATTCGTAATAAATGATATCGGTAGACGTTTTAAAATTCAACTGTCCTATTTGTTTTTTTCTGGGACAATCCCTACGCACTATTCTCAAACCACTGCAACTCCTGAAAGCCATAATCAACAATGGTTGGTTGGTGGTGGACCACCAGAAAAGCGCCGACACAATGAAGCTCGACGAAGTCCAGGAGAATGAATTTAACTGTCTTGGACCCCGCAACGAAATTAATCAGAAAAGAATAACGGAGGAGTAGGAAAAAATATAAATTTCCACTTCCCTCCAAATCAAGCAGGAGACAGATCAAACAAGGCCAATAGGCACAAAGGGTCGTTTACAACTGGGATAAGCCCAGTTGCAACACCACGAATAAAAATTAGGATTAATATTAATGGGTCCTAACATTGTGAGCTGTTATACATATTTGGTTCCAATAATAGGTATGGCAAAAAAAACTTTTTAACAATAAAAAATCAAACCGACTTCCAGAACAAAAAACTACAAAGCAAAAAATAAATTTCTTTTCCGAAGTCGGTGTCTTTTGTACCCATTGTTTTCCATTTTTCGACACCAACTTGTGAAAAGAAATTTATTTTTTGCTTTGTAGTTTTTTGTTCTGGAAGTCGGTTTGATTTTTTGTTAATAAGTTTTTTATTTTTCTCTTTTTTAGTTTTGTGTAGGTACCTCTAATTAACATGATTATCATTTATAGCCAAAGAACATCTCACGACGATTCCAATAAGCCCAAATACGACTAGGATACTCGTACATTGTTTGATTTAAGAGTTCCAGTGCCTAACCTCCCGGCTTCATCATCAGATCAGTTCGATGGTGCCATTTTCATCAGTACTATTTATTTATAAGTATTTGCTTCACTATAGTTGGTTAACTATTCGAGATATCATAAGCCCGTGACTTACTTGCATTTAGGAGTTCCAGTGGCCACCTGTGGTCTTCTTCACCAGTTCCACTTCACCAAATTATACTTTGTGAGTGCAAATGATTGATAAAAATACCAAATTCGCTATATGAATGCCTATAATATTTGAGGAGTTCTCTAGATTTCTCTAGGATTCCATCATCAGATCCTGACCTGATGACTATGGGACCAACTAGGAAAACAAAAGAAGAATTTTTGAAATCGGACCAGGCGTCTTTGAGTAATCGCGGAAAATACATTTAAAAAAAGACTCCATCTTTTCTTGAAGTCGGTTAAAAAAAAGATTCTGACGAATTGAGAACCTCCTCCTTTTCTTGAAGTCGGTTAAAAACGCTTGAACGCACGGAAATTCCTATTTAATTTAGTCCGATTTGTTTATTTATTAAAACTACCAGGAAAGCAAAAATGAACTGGAAATATAATGCTTGTTGCTAGGTGCCTGGGGATGGTGTGGTGATAATCCCCTATCAAACAGCTAGAGTCGAAGTCAATCATTTTAAACCAATAAATCTACAAACAACAAAACACATTATTTTATACTTTGACACGTCACATTCCTACGCACATTCTAAGTACCAACCACACCTGCACAATATTTTCTCCTTACATTACTATCTGATGGACAAATAAGTTCTATAATAATAGTTTGTTTCCTTTCTCGAACATGTAAGTCAATACACGTAGTTGAGTCATGTTGTATGGAACGTGAGCAGAACTTAGAGATATTGTATTAGTGGATTAGTACTCCTATAGCATTGTATGAAGTCTAAAATTAGCTGCTGGTACAGGTAGGTTGTTGTTGACGGCCTCATTGCTGCATTGGACATCCAATACATAAAAATAGTAAGCGCTTAGATTTCTGGGCAAATGCGTTCTTTTCTAGATTCTGGTTAGTTCAGAATTTCTTGACTTAAATATCAATGTCTTGCATATTTAACCTCTTTCCTGTCCAATGAATCATATATGACTCACGTAATTGTTTAACTATTGTGTCTGCTATGTGGACAGTGAACCTGTTAATCTGTCTAACTTTTTCCGGACTATGTTAGGTTTGTAATGCAGTAAGTACTAGTATTTTTAACCGACTGCCGAAAAAGGCGAAGGTTCTCAATTCGGATGTTTGTATATGTTTTTTTTAATGTATGTTCGGACATAACTCCGTCATATATAAACGGACTTGCAAAATTATTTGTTTGTTCTAAAGAAGTCCAAAATTCTCCCATTTTATGATAAAGATCTGATGAAGAACTTCGGCGATATATAACGGCACCATTCAATAAATGACGGCAAATTTCTCGAGATTGCCGCAATCGCAGGTCTGTTTATTGTTTACACCATTACGCCAGTACGTTCTAAACGGGTACACAGATTTGTATAGTTCACCCTGGTCACTCTCATTTCACCGGTTATGTTCATGTTACATGTTATTCGGATAATCTATTCTGGCATCTCTATGGATATTATAGGTTACGACTAAAAAGTAAAAACTAAAAATCTTTTTTTACAAAAAATTACAACCGACTTACTAATAAAAACACTACAAAGTGAAAAATAACTTAAATTTCGGCAGGCGGTGTCAAAAAACGAAGTAACGATGAAACGAAAACAGGAACACCGACTATAGTGCGGGACACGTAAGTTGAACCAAACTGTATTATCGTTCTCTTGAAATTAAACAGTTTAAACTGAAATAAATCTCTTTTCTACGACCTAATCGTTTACAATATACAAATTGTCAACTGTTAGGTCACATAGAAAGGATTCATTTTGGTTTAAATCGTCTGATTTCAAGAGAACGATACTACATTTTGGGTCAACTTACATGTCCCGCACTATACCAAAATTTAAGTTATTTTTCACATTGTAATGTTTTTATTTGGAAGAGGGTTGTATTTTTTTTTCTAAAAGTTTTCATACGATTACATGGACCGAATGTCTTCCTGACCTCCATAATCCCGTAACTGGGTAACACAATATTCCTTGACAAGGCTGGTGTCAGAATTTATAGCTTCTGTCTAACGCAACGACTGTCAAAGATCTTCAAATAACATTCGGCAGCAACGGCTAAACCTACTCATTATTACCGATTGCGCGACGTAAAGAAGGGTATTGTGTTTATCAGTATATATGCTTCTATGTGAGTTTAAGTCATGGACCAAGTGATTAATCAGGGCACTACGTATAATGCCCGGGCATTATGAATCTAATCAAGTCAAATCAGGCAATGTAATGAATACTGATGTAAACTTCTATATTTATCACATTGGCTGGTCATTATGAATATTGCTACGTAACGATTTGGGAATTCGATAATTAATGGTCAATGAATTAATCCAAGAGCGAACTCGGGAGCTTAGGGCTCCCCGACACGGACAGATTAGGTTACTTAAATCACCCTGCAGACAGTAATGCTCCGTCTACTTTGTTGCCGTACTTACTTAATCTATATAAAACCAATGTCAACATAAAATAATTAAAAAAACACATCTTTTTATTACCCGACCCAATAAGTGATGGGCATTATTCAGAAACCTGGGTCAATTTAATATAATATTGAGTACTCATATTGGGCATTTTTCAAATTGCCCGGGCATTATGAATAATGCCGTATTAATCGCTTTGTCCATAACGTATGAATGTTCCTATATAGAGTTCCTAGAGATCAAACGCGTAGGCCAATTTTGATGATCTTAGGTCAATCAATTCGTCTTAACCTTGCGAGTGTCACATAAATTGAAATAGAAAAGGAAAATGGCGGCTTATGGGCGCCATATTGTGGTGGGCCCAATTTTTTTCTTCCAAACCGTTCATTTGGGGTAACACAATAAAGAGTATTAAGAGGAGATTTCAAAAATATATAAACAATTATAAGTTTAAAAGTAATCCAAGAAAAGAAGATACATAAAAAGTAAAAACAAAACATGCTGTGTAGGTGTCACAGGATACATAAAATATGGTTTCGGTCAGTCAGCTCGCGAATATGTATCCGCCGACTACTTAACATGATTTTCTTCTTGTTCTCGTCTTTTTAGTTCGGTTCCTAAGTAGTCGGGATTTTTGATTTTAAGTAATTTTTTTTCGATACTTTTCTATTACTCTTTATCTCAGTAGTCACTCCTTTTCTAGGCATATCACCATTCATAAGGACCATCCATTATTTTATTGGTCTTACCCTCCTTTCACACATTTCCCCATATATTTTTTTAAACTATGATGGTAAAGTTGAAACTTCAACTAAGGCGTTGATGTACGCCGGAAAAAAGAGGGGTGTTATAAGTTTCCCGTGTGTTGCTGTGTATCTGTGTGTCTGTGTATCTGTGTGTCTGTGGCATCATAGCGGATGAACCAATTTTGATTTAGTTTTTTTTCTTTGAAAGGTTTTTTTAAACCCCCGCCGGCAAAAGAGGGGTGTTATAAGTTTCACGTGTGTTGCTGTGTATCTGTGTGTCTGTCTGTGGCATCATAGCGCCTAAACGGATGAACCGATTTCGATTTAGTTTTTTTTTGTTTGAAAGGTAATTTTGTCGAGAGTGTTCTTAGCTATGTTTGAATAAAATCGGTTCATCCGTTCAAAAGAAATGGGCGTTTTACTGTTTGAATCGCGGTGTTTTCTTTCGCAAGATAAATGTGTCGGGGGTTAATTATATTTTGAAATTTTACTTGTGTCGAGAGTGTTCTTAGCTATGTTTGAATAAAATCGGTGCAGCCGTTCAAAAGTTATGGGCGTTTTACTGTTTGAATCGGGGTGTTTTTTACCCGACTGGGTTATTAATTTTTAAAATTTTGCTTGTTATTAATGTAGTTCAATATTTGATCAGGTGAAAAATCGGATAGGACTAGGAGCTTCTTGTTAAAGTATTACTAATATACTATGGGTAATTTGAACATCATCTGCCTAGCCTTTTCCCCATTGTTGTGTGGGTTGTAACGTTACGTATAGCGCCGGAGAGCTATACGTAAGTCACGTTATTAAAATTAAGATAAAAGGTTAAAAATTAAATTAAAGCTATAAAAATTAAAAAGAGGATATAGAGTGTAGTAACTATGGGCAGCTTCGCACGACGTGGGCAGCTATCCATGCAGCAGCTCGGACAGGAAGTCGTGGAATGTCCGAGGTAGGCAGGTGATCAGGCAGCAACAACGGACATGCAGGCAATCGGGCAGGTAGGAAGTCAGCGGACACCACGGGTAGGTGGTCAAGGCAGGCAATCAGGCAGGTAGGCAGTAGAATAGATAGCAGGACGGATAGACAGGCAAACGGGTACACGTATACGTAGGTTCCGAGTGGTATGGAGGCCGGCTATGGCTCAATACGCCAAACAGCGAGGCCTTTGATGCCACGAGATGGCCGTTGAGGGTAAGTATCCAGGAAATAATGCTCTCGGGAACCACACAAAATATATATTTAATTGGAGCACTTCAAATAATAATAGACTTACATAAGCTGATAATTCACCGTTTTAAGAGTTTCAGAATAGAAAAATACACTTCGTATTCTAGTACACAGTATCACCCACTCTTCGCGTTCAGACCAGACTCAAGACTCCCAAAAATCTGAAGACCGTTTTTCATTCGATTGGAAATCCTTTCTAAATTTCAAATTCAAATCATAATAAGACCAGAACGAATAAAAACGGCTTTACAAAGGCGGGTCAGTCTGCTCTGACCTTACAATAATGTACAACTAGCTTAAGGAAAGGTCTAGGTATTATAGTCCATGGTACCTATGGTATGTCTATGGCTTTAAGAAAATAAAATAGACAGACAGATGTCATGTCAGTTGAAAATGTCAGAGTATAAAAAATATTACAAGGATTATAAATTACGAATATAATTTAAGTTAGATATTTAAAACAGTCAGAGATAACTAAATATGCTTTCCAGATGTAAGAATACAAAGAATATATATATAAATGAGTTACACAAATTGATGCGATATCAAAAGATATGAAGATGGTTTCTGGAGTGTTATGAAACGTAAGTAGATCTTGAATAAATACCACAGGGTCGGCTTCCAGTCTTACCGGATTCAGCCGGAGTACCAGTGTTTTACATGGAGCGACTGCCTATCTGACCTCCACAACACAGTAACTGGGTAACACGATACCCCTTGGCAAGACTGGTGTCAGATCTCAAGCTTCTGACTGCCTGTAACGACTGTCAAAGATCTTCAAATGCCAGCCGGGACCAACGGCTTAACGTGCTTTCCGAGGCACGAAGGAAACTCGGTATGTTGAAAATGGTCACCCATCCACGGACCGAACTCGGCAAGCGTTGCTTAACCTTGAAGATAGACCCTTGTGGCTGTTATTATTTCGCCACGAGCTCCTCTATCTATGGGTAATTTGAATTTGGTACTGGTTAAAGGACAAGTGTTTAAATTTTAACATAATGTTGGTCGTACCCACTTTTCTACATGGCCTTGATACAAACAGTACGGTAAGGTACTTATGGATTTTAAATTAACCACTTCGACCAAAAGTACCGAATAGCTTCTACATTTTGTACAGTCATAGGAATTACCAGTACGTAGGTACTAAAAGTCACCAATAATGACACCAAAAAGTACCTATATAATAAAAATAGGCTCAATACTTAGTCACATGCATATTTTTAGCAGTTAAGTCGCTTGAAACCTTGCAAATTCATTTGGAAAACCCCACGTAATATGGCACGTACAAATAAGTACCTAATTTAAGTTTTAATCCTTGATAGGGTTAGCACACATCGCTCTCTGGTAGCCTTTTGAGTCATCATTATCGGCCTGTAAACCCCCAAATATAAGCGTCTACAAAATAAGATCCTTATAAAATAATGCCTAAAGATTAAGATCACGGCAAATAGATTCGAGATATTACTATCTAAATAATTATTGTTAAGAACAATATAATCATTTATTTTATAATTCTCTTACACGGCAATTAATTCCAGATTATCATAAAAGATATGCGATAAAAATAACAGCCCACCTAATATCGGAAACAGGATAAAGAAAGAAAGAGAAAGAGAGAAAGAATACTTTGATCTCAGTTATCCAACGATATCTTCTCTAGTGATAATCAAAGCCAAGGCTCTTTCACTTGACTACATACCATTACCTATATCATTCTCACTTCAAGGTCATAGGACTTCGTGCTGAGTGAGAAACTGTGACACAATCTTTCACGCCAGGCCAGTGCGGATTGCTGGAAGTCCCATTTCTTCGAGTTTTTGGTCCTAGGACCTACGCCGATTTCCTTACAATGTTGTTTCCTACTCTAAGAGCAGTGGTGATAACGATGTGATAAGATAAATTACTTAAAGAAAAGCGCCTGTTTGGGACTGAACCCACAACCTACGTGTTTGCTACTAGGCCATTACTTCTCTTAGACTAGGCAAATAGACCATTTTCTTTTTATTAAAATTCCCAAAGTGTTGTACAAACAAAATTGCAAATAAAAAAACATTTTTAAGTCGGTAGTATTTTTTGCAATTTTTTTTTTTTCCCCTTTTTAGTTGTACTTTCCTAAAATAAGCAAGTTGTTTAGTAAGGTACCTATAACGCCAGAATCGATTACCCGAATAACATGAAACTTGAACATAACCGGTGAAATGAGAGATCTGCGTACCCCTTTATAGTGTACTGGCGTGATGTTATGTTATGAAATATATGTTATAAATATAAATATATGGTTTTATACCATATATTTATATTTATAACATATATTTCATGGATTTTAAATTAACCACTTCGACCAAAAGTACCGAATAGCTTCTACATTTTGTACAGTCATAGGAATTACCAGTACGTAGGTACTAAAAGTCACCAATAATGACACCAAAAAGTACCTATATAATAAAAATAGGCTCAATACTTAGTCACATGCATATTTTTAGCAGTTAAGTCGCTTGAAACCTTGCAAATTCATTTGGAAAACCCCACGTAATATGGCACGTACAAATAAGTACCTAATTTAAGTTTTAATCCTTGATAGGGTTAGCACACATCGCTCTCTGGTAGCCTTTTGAGTCATCATTATCGGCCTGTAAACCCCCAAATATAAGCGTCTACAAAATAAGATCCTTATAAAATAATGCCTAAAGATTAAGATCACGGCAAATAGATTCGAGATATTACTATCTAAATAATTATTGTTAAGAACAATATAATCATTTATTTTATAATTCTCTTACACGGCAATTAATTCCAGATTATCATAAAAGATATGCGATAAAAATAACAGCCCACCTAATATCGGAAACAGGATAAAGAAAGAAAGAGAAAGAGAGAAAGAATACTTTGATCTCAGTTATCCAACGATATCTTCTCTAGTGATAATCAAAGCCAAGGCTCTTTCACTTGACTACATACCATTACCTATATCATTCTCACTTCAAGGTCATAGGACTTCGTGCTGAGTGAGAAACTGTGACACAATCTTTCACGCCAGGCCAGTGCGGATTGCTGGAAGTCCCATTTCTTCGAGTTTTTGGTCCTAGGACCTACGCCGATTTCCTTACAATGTTGTTTCCTACTCTAAGAGCAGTGGTGATAACGATGTGATAAGATAAATTACTTAAAGAAAAGCGCCTGTTTGGGACTGAACCCACAACCTACGTGTTTGCTACTAGGCCATTACTTCTCTTAGACTAGGCAAATAGACCATTTTCTTTTTATTAAAATTCCCAAAGTGTTGTACAAACAAAATTGCAAATAAAAAAACATTTTTAAGTCGGTAGTATTTTTTGCAATTTTTTTTTTTTCCCCTTTTTAGTTGTACTTTCCTAAAATAAGCAAGTTGTTTAGTAAGGTACCTATAACGCCAGAATCGATTACCCGAATAACATGAAACTTGAACATAACCGGTGAAATGAGAGATCTGCGTACCCCTTTATAGTGTACTGGCGTGATGTTATGTTATGAAATATATGTTATAAATATAAATATATGGTATAAACAATAAACAGACATGCGATTGCAGCAATCCCGAATGATTTGCCGTTATTTATTTAGGAGTTCTGTTGTATAAATCCGAAGTTCTTCATCAGATCTTCACCAAATTAAAAGAAGATCTGAAGAAAGAATTTTCAAAATCGGTCCACAAATGACGGAGATATCGGTGAACAAACATAAAAAAAAAACACTAGAAGTCGAACATAGAACATCCTCCTTTTTGGTAAGTCGGTTAAAAATAAGGTATAATACAAAAAGCCTGATTTACATTTACTTTATATGAACATGCAAATCATAATTAAAACACTTATGCACATATTTAGGAAATCCCCACATGTTTAACCGTTTTTACCGACCACTATTTAAGGCGCCGATTCCCTTGAGTAGCTGATTTTAAAATGAGAATCACGTCTAAACGGCTAGTCGTAATTTATTGAAAAAATATACGTTATATTAGACCATTTTCTTAATAATTTCATCTGAGCAAATTTTGAGTTTTTTTCGTATAACATAGTGTAATTAATTTGTAAAGTTATGTCTAAAACGGACAAAAACACGACAATCACAACAAAACCGCTGGGCGTATTTTAATTAAATTGACACCATGACTTGTAACCAACAACAGATTATGTCAGCTCCAGTTTTACCGATTAACAGATGATGCAATAAATACGGGCAGGGAGAAAAATACAATTAAACTAACTCAAACCAAAATCAAATTAAAATTAAATCCAATAAAAAAAAAACAAATTAAAATATCAATCAAAAGAAGTTAAAATAAAAATTAGTTCAAATCAAATTAAAATAAATAAAATTAAAATATAAATCAAGTCCTAAATTATTAAGTCTCTTTCAACCCTATTCCAAAAGTGTCTGCAATAAAACCTAATTAAACGTTTTGGTATGGTTCATTAAAGTAAATAAATGAATACAATGAAGATAAAAGGCTTTGTCAAAACCAATTGTATATCCGCGTCGAAACAGATGTACTAATAGGTAAGTACTAATAGTAAGTACTAATAGGGATTAGCTAGTCATGATGAGATATATATCGAGTTAGTGATATGAAAGATTTTTCAGTAGGTAGAGGAACATAAAATATCACGCGATTTACTGTTGATTATCGCGTGGTGATAATTTATGATTAATTAACCGACTTCCCAAAAAGAGGAGGTTTTCAATTCGACTGTATTTTTTTATGTGTGTTACCTCAGAACTTGTTACTGGGTGATCCGATTTTGATGATTCTTTATTTATTTGAACGCTGGTGCTTGTCATGTGGTCCCATTTAATTTTCATCAAGATCTGATGAAGAACTTTAGAGATAAACATCAGAACTCTTCAATAGATAACGGAAAATCACTTGGGATAGCTGCAATCGCATTTCTGTTTATTGTTTATTTCATAACATAACATCACACTAGTACGCTCTAAAGGGATAAGCAAACAGTTCACCTTGGTATACTCTTATTCCACCGGTTTTGTTTAAGTTACATGTTATTGTGTTAATCTATTCTGGCTTCACTTTTGGCATTATTGGTACCTAGCCTATATAACTGGTCCATTATGTACCACAACTAAAAAGTGAAAAATAAAAAAAAACCTTTTTACTAAAAATACAACCGACTTCCAAATAAAAACACTACAAAGTGAAAAATAACTTCAAGTTCGGAAGTCGGTGTCAAAAAACGAAAAAAACGAAAACAAGAACACCGACTTCCGAAATTGAAGTTATTTTTTACTTCGTAGTGTATTTTTATTAAAATAATAAATTTTGTGACACAATTTATTTGTAGCTCTAAATAAATTATTATTAAAAAAGTGGTAAAATTGTGTCTTTGTTTGTGGGACGGATTCTTAGAAAGAACTGATTTTTGGTTGTGAAAATTCTTTCACTTTTTTTTTAAATTAATTTCTGTCCCGAAAAATGCACGGTCCTTAAGGAATAGGCAACAAAAACAAAGCCGCGGAAAAAATTTAATTGGTAGAAAAAGATTTTCCATGTGCTCAAACTACTTGCTGAACCAAAGGAAAATACGAAAAATTCTAATTCATTTTACTGCATCGATCCCTACTGTTCGGTGTCATATTTCTAAAACATCTAGAATTGAAATATAGTATTTTAGTATTCATAGACTTTTTTAAATGGAGTTTTTATGCAAAACCGGCTTGAAACAAAATATAGAGAATAATATTTTAAAAGCCAGACTGGAACATGTCTGACTACTTTTACGAACAGTTTTTTCTAAATATTACAAACAACATGTTATAAATTAATCATTAAGGATTATGTTTCATGTTATTAACTCTGTATGTGTTGTGAACTAATACAGGTAAAAAAATCAAAATGGAGTCGCATTAATTATTTTTTGCTACAGATTGTATCTAATGAAAACATTAGTCCTGTAATAAGAGATTAAAAAGTTGCGAGTTCTTCAAAAGGTAAATAGGTATAGTATAAACACATCAAAATAAATCTACACGGGCCCTCTACTCGTTTGTTTTATGTAAATTGTTCATTCTCCAAAACTACTGAACCGATTTAAAAAATTCTTTCGTTTATGGGAAGCTACATTACTCTCGAGTAACATAGGCTATAATTTATTTCCAAAAAAATAGAATTCCTTATGAAAATTGCAATAATGTAACCCAAAGTAGCAATATTTTGCCTATAAAATTCATTATTTGGCGTGTGCTGAGAAAACTATTGATGATACATAAAAATACTGTACTACTTGATTAAAGAACTTATTATTTACTACAAAAAAGACTATTAGATAATATATCTCACTATCATAGTTAAGTCACAATAGCAGCCGGTAGAAACAAAAGTTGGTTACATTCGTATTGTAGTATTAATTCTTATTCAAATAAATAGTTTAACAAATTGGTAGGTAGGTAGGTGGGGTTGGTGGGTATGTAGGTAAGGTAGGGTAAATAGGGTATGTAGGATAGGGTAGGGTAGGTAGGTTGATCGGTAAAGCAGATGAGTAGGTTGGTAGGTAGGTAAGGTAGGTGGATGGGTAGGTAGGTAGATAGGGTAGATAGGTAGGTACTAGGTAGGTAGATAGCCAGTTGATGAGAGCGAGCCGCGGGGGTTAGCTATAATAATATATAAAAGACGAAAATGGCTGACTTAGTGACTGATCGATCAACGCACAGTCAAAACCACTAAGCCGAGAAGCATGAAATTCATCAACAAGGTTCCTAATATGACTTAAGTGAGCACTAAGAAAGGATTTTTGGAAATTCTACCCCTTAGGAGTAAGGTTAAGGTTAAGACGGGCTGGTGTCCGCAACTCCACGACTAAGCGCGTATTTTGCGTAAAAAGGAGTTTGAAAGATTGGATGAAAAATCTAATTACAAAATTTTTAAAACTTTGCAATAATAGTAATGTAAGTAAATGATAAAGGTTACTATTATTAGTTTTTCTAAGCTACCCCCAAATTATGATTTAGGCTGAGTGAAGTTTGTATGGAAAAATCTGATTTCTTGGGTCACTAAATTTGAAACTTGACACAAATACTAACCTTAATGAATATTGAAGGTTGATAATATTATTTTTCGTACCACTTGCTCAAAAAAGTGACATTCTTTGCCATAAAAAGCGAACATAACAATAGTCATTTTTAATCTGTTTAAAACAGGGAAAGAAAATTGTACTGAATTTCATTCATCCTCTAGGGGGAGAATGTGATTTAAATTTGGAATACTTACCGAAATGAACTACATCTGTGTTTACACCATTGAGTTTGTATATAAAGCATTATACATCTTTTTGAAAAAGGAATACGCATTTTTATGCAGTTATGATTATTAAATAAAATTACGAAAACCGACGATGCCGAATTGAGCTTGATGCCTTTGCTTTTCCGACAAAAATTATTAGTCTAGGAATTTGCCGTGTTTTTATTTTCTTCAAATACATAAACGTTAAGTTTATTTTAATTTATTTTACTTTTAATTGTAATTATTTTAAAAAAATGATTATCTCATATTATTATTGTGTAATTTTTTTCGCAAATGGTATGAAAAGTAGAGTATTTTCCTCGGTGATAAAGCTGTCTTAGTCTTGGGTGAACTTAAATCCCTCGCTACACTCAGGACTCGTCTTATATCCCTCGCTTCGCTCGTGATTTAAGTTTTTAACACCCTCGCTACGCTCGGGAGTAAACCTAGAGTCCTTCGTTACGCTCGCGATTTAAATCGTCACCCGCGACAGAAGACACTGCTTTATCCCCTTGGTTAATAATCTACTATTTTGAAACTACCCCCAAAAGATGATTAAGGCGATGTTAATTTTCAGTCAATTATGTCAGCATTTTAGTTTTTTGATTATCGCTTGAACCTTATACAAAATAAATTCAACCTTATGCAAAAACTGGCCAAGTGTGAGTCGGACTCGCGCACGAAAGGTTCCGTACCATTATCGCAAAAAACGGCAAAAAAAAATGTCTGTTGTATGGGAGCCCTACTTAAATATTTATTTTATTCTGTCTTTAGTACTTGTTATTATATCGACAATAGAAATACATCATCTGTGAAAATTTCAACTGTCTAGCAATTACGGTTTATGACATACAGCCTGGTGACAGACAGACAGACGGACCGCGGAATCTTAGTAATAGGGTCCCATTTTTACCCTTTCGGAACGGAACCCTAAAAATATCAGTTACAAAACTGCAGCTAATTCAAGCCCATTTAGACTAATGTCACCAACATCCCATGGTCTAATGTGGTCCATAAATAACGTGCCTGGACCAGACCAGACCGGACCAGATCATTGGGGGTAATTCTCTGTATGTCTGTACCCTCAGGGGACTTTGGAGTTATGTGTGACTTCCGATCTTGAAATGTCAGTAGTTATATAATTATTTTTAAAGCTTGAGTAATATTTATGTTACGTCTTATTTATTAGAATCCGGTATATGATCTCAATTTAAAAGAGAAGAGAGTTATGAATCTTAAGTAATATTGCACAGATAAAATTGTTTGTATGTTTGTAGGAGGTAAACTCTGGCAATACTGATCTGATTATATAACAGACAAATAACGACATAATCACCAGGTAGGCTACTTTTAATCCTGGAAATGCATGATAAATTTGTAATAGACCATATAACTTGTCTCTAATAATATATTGATGCAATGATCTAATAATAATAATAAAACAAGCAACAATAATAATTTCTTATAGGAAAAATCTAACAAGGAAACTACTTCTGTTCTTATTTCTACCGACAAGAAGCACCAGTTTATGGGTGCCAGTCAAAATTACAGGCACTTTATTCAGTAACCCTTTTACTCTCTACTGAGGCCAGTTCAAGTCAGTGTCTACTTAACCTTTGAGATTATACCGCAGACTTACCTAAACAAACAACCGCAAAGATCAAGGACTATTTTTTTAAATACAACAATTTAAAGGCTCGTGGTTTCAGTTAAGCTGCGTTTCCACCTCCAACCAGTTCACATACAAGTTTATTTTATTTTATTTTACAGGTTTAGGAAAACTTACAGCTAAAAAATTAAATACAATTAAGAGTAACAAGAATAGGGCGAATTAAAAGTTTCCACAGATAGAAGAGAGCTTATAAACAAAAACAAAATGTGAAGGTAGACAGTGTTTTAAGTAAAAAAAATAACATAATAATAAAGAAAACGAATATACAACCGAATTGGGAACCTCCTCCTTTTTAAGGTCGGTTAAAAACATGATTCAAACTGCGTGAATTTTAGTAAATTAGTTTACATTATCAAAGAAGAGATTACAAAGAGCCCTTTTTAATTTTGATGTGCTTGTATTGAAAACATCGAGTTGCATAACATTGCGGGCTACTAGGTATAATGTGATGAATCAAGCCAAACCAGCCAAGTCAGAGGCCTGTGGGGTTCCCAGAGATCGCTTAATTATCTCAGACACCAGAGATGGCCACATCCACACACGAAAAGATGAAGAAGCAATGTAATTATCATAGCATTTGGAATTGCGATCAAAGAAATAATTTATGGTCTGCAAAAGATGCAAAAATATTGTCTTGATATAGTTAATAATATCCTATTTTAAAATTATACAACGATTGGTAAAATATAAAAACCCAATGGTTATCCAAAACAACTTATTTACAAGAATCGCTTCAGGAAAAAGTGTAGGTAACACCTTGGTCCCTGGTACGGGCCTTTTTCTTACGTTCGAATGTGGCTTTATAATGTCTTCGAATATTATTATCTCTTTCCTTATCAGCGGTAACCTTGACATCATTCGAAACTGTTTACCGACCCGTTTAAAGCCTTTAGAAAGTAAGATGAATTTGACTGCACACCATGTTTCCTGGCTAAGAGGCAAAGTCTAGTATTGGCCTCTTATGTCGTAACTAATCAATAAATACAAAATAAAATATAACTATTGCCGTCTTCTGCCGATTATGCAACTATGCCTCATATTTGCTAAAGTAATTCAGTTTGCCGACGAGTGCTGGGTGCATTTT
Source organism: Orthosia gothica (assembly GCA_949775005.1). NCBI lineage: Eukaryota > Metazoa > Arthropoda > Insecta > Lepidoptera > Noctuidae > Orthosia > Orthosia gothica. The sequence goes on from OX459045.1 coordinate 6,372,802, forward strand.
AACAAGTCGAAAAATTATTAAAAAACCGGCCAAGTGCGAGTCGGACTCGCGCACGAAGGGTTCCGTACTTGGTAAATTGCGGTTTACGATTTATGACGTATTAAAAATAAACTACTGACTAGATCTCGTTCAAACCAATTTTCGCTGGCAGTTTACATAGTAATGTACATCATATATTTTTTTCAGTTTTATCATTCTCTTATTTTAGAAGTTACAGGGGCGGGGACAAACATTTTACCACCTTGGAAGTGTCTCTCGCGCAAACTATTCAGTTTAGAAAGAAAATGATATTAGAAACCACAATATCATTTTTGAAGACCTAGCTACAGAAACCCCACACGTACGGGTTTGATGAAAAACAAATATGAGTTTCAGTTCTAAGTATGGGGAACCCCCAAAATTTATTGTATTTTTTTTCTATTTTTGTGTGAAAATCTTAATGCGGTTCACAGAATACATCTACTTACCAAGTTTCGACAGCATAGTTCTTATAGTTTCGGAAAAATATTGGCTGTGACATACGGACGGACAGATAGACAGACAGACATGACGAATCCCTAAGGGTTCCGTTTTTTGCCATTTGGCTACGGAACCCTAAAAAACAATTAAGAAATTGTCGGATTATCAGTGTCGACATCGAAAGAGAACCGTTAGTGGCTGACTGCCCTTTATGTTACTAAATAACGCAATATCGTCACACGGAGGCTTTCTTATTGAACCCCAATGAAAGTCACCGGGGTTGTTATGCCTTTAAATATTATTATCATTTTCCTAAACAGCAGTAACCTTGACACCATTCGAAATTGTTTATCTACACAACACGTTTCACTCCTTTAGAAAGTAAGCTGAATTTGACTGCGCATATGGTTCCTAGTCAAGACGAGTATTTGTCTATTATGTCGTTATCAATTAATAAACTAAGCATATTGTGGTTTTCTGCCGGTCATAGTGCTTCACTTCATCGTCTTCTTAAATGTCACTAGAATGGTCAACCACAAAACAAATTGTTGGAATGGTAAAGTTGCATTATCATCAATTGATGTTCTTCTTCTCTCGTGTGTGTGTTGTAAGGAGCAATACGAGTTCATATGTAGTGGTAAGAAGATAAACCAAGCACCAAGACCCTCTTTAAGATACCTGACTTGTTGATTTGTCAACAAAATAACAGAATTTTGACATTTTAAAGACTTTTCTTCTTTTTCACTTTGCTCTTGACAGAATGGTCATGGTAACGATAATGTTTCCATTCACAGGTGATGTCGTCAAATGTCTGAAACCTATTGCTTGTCGATTTCATTAAATATAATGTGGAAGGACTTTTCATTTTAAGCATGGCTACATGCCTAAGATATTCGCGAATAACGCAAAATTGACACATATAGGGCCTGTTAGTGTACCCCAATGGAAGTTAACGGTGCACGGTTGTGATATAATGCTTTTGAATATTATAATAATTTTCCTTATACCAGCTGCAACCTTGACATCATTCGAAATTGTTTACCTAGTCGTTTTACGTATTTAGAAAGTAAGGCGGATTTGACTACACACATGGTTCCTGATCAAGACTAGTCTTTCCTCTTATATCGTAATCATAGAGTAACACGGACCTACGGCTCCGGGCCGCCGGTGGTCCGTGTTGCTCTATGGTCGTAATCAATCAAGAAATAAAATAATATTTTTCTTTTGAATCAATTGAAAACTCTTTAAATATTTTAGATCCAGTTGGTAGCCACGTTATTTTTTGCAGAGTATGACACATACTGGAGTGGCCCAAGTATACACTTGCATTTAAGAGGATATAAGGGACTGCCACTGAAGCTGCAATAAATATAATAGTGGTCAAACGCAAGCCGATAGATAATACAAAAAATGCCTGTTGGTATCTTCTGCTAGTCAAAGGCTAGATTCACCTTAAGGTGAATCTTATGGTGTTCAAGTACACCATAAGATTCAGTCATCCGGGTTATTAAAAGAATTTAAGGCGGTACCCCGAGCAAAACGCCGCGCAAGCCGTTTTTTGTACTGTTTTTAGGAGCTATCTACTCTTTATTTAAAAAGAAATATCAATTAATAAAAATACATTAAATTTCTACATAATATTGATTCTAAAATGGTAGATTTTTTTTTTTTTTAAATGTTGTATATATTTCACTAATCTACTTCCAAAAAAACATAAAAATGAGAAATAATTATTGATATTATGCATCTCCTCGTAAAGTGTTAATTGATTATTTTTTGTACTAACACTAATGGATAGACAATTTAATAACGAACACTTTTGTAGAATTATTTTTTTCAAAAGACCAAAATTCGATTTTATAAAGATTTTATTCTAAAATCTGGGCGTATTCACTACTGTAATTCATGCGCCACCAGTGCCGCTAGACCAATAGGAACGCTCATATCTCATGCCGATTTTTTGGTCAGGGTACCGTCTTAATATGACATTTGTTATCCACAAAATCAATTAACGCTACTTTTCACTCGTGTTGGTAAGAACAATATGAAGATATTGGCCTCTACGTAGTGGTAAAAATTGCTGGTGCCCGCCACCAGGCCCATATTTTCCAAAATAAAACCTAATGCTTACAATTTGGCGACAAGTGATACCAAATGTTTGGTTTTGTTATGAGATCTTCCAGGGATTTTCGTCGGCCTTCCACCTTTTTGTATTGTTGCGTGCCTTTTTAACAAAGACAAAAAAATGAGAGAAACTTACAAAATTGATTTTATTTTTTTGGGAAAATCCTACCGCACTATTCCCAAATCACTGCAACTCCGGAAAGCCAGAATCAACGGTGGTGACCAACAGGAAAGTGCCGAGGCAATGAAGCTTGACAAAGTCCCGGAGAATAAATTTAACTGTCTTGGATCCCGTAACGAAATTAATCAGAAAAGAATAACGGAGGAGTAAGCAAAAATACAAATTTCCACTTCCCATGGAGGGAAGTCGAGCAGAAAACTGAACAAAATTATGATTATAAACAGTTTCGCCTGATGAAAAATAAATACCAGTTGGAGGCTTGGTTGACTGCCAAAGATAGCTCGGCTTTTGTTGTCCCCAATTAATGTCATCGAGGCATGGTTATTATGTCATGCCTCTAAGAAATATTATATAATCGTTTTCCTTATACCAGCGGCTTCAACCTTGACATCGTTCGAAATTATTTATCAAGACAATTTACTCCTAAAGAAAGTAATGTGAATTTGAATGCACACATGGTTCCTAGTCAAAACAGAAGACTAGTACTTGTCTTGGAGTTGGATAAATCTATACTAATATTATAAAGCTGAAGAGTTTGTTTGTTTGTTTGTTTGAACGCGCTAATCTCAGGAACTACTGGTTGGAATTGAAAAAATCTTTTTGTGTTGGATAGTCCATTTATCGAGGAAGGTTATAGGCTATATAACATCACGCTACGACCAATAGGAGCCGAGCATAAATGAAAAATATTGCAAAAACGGGCAAAGATATTCCTTTTTGAGAGCTTCCATTGCGTGCGCTGCGTAAACGGTTTAAGTTACGCAAATATCATGTATGATGGAAATGTTCCTCTTTAAAAGTTCTACAAAAAAGTCCGCGACAGCATATGTCTATCTTTTAAGATTGACTCACAATAGCAACTTTTATGTTCTAAATTTTAATTAGATCGCCGCTGCCGGTAGAAACAAAAGTTGGTTACATTCGTATAGTAGTATTTTATTTCTTATTCAAATAAATAGTTTAACGAGTTGGTAGGTAGGTAGGGTAGGGTAGGGTAGGATAGGGTAGGGTAGGGTAGGGTAGGGTAGATAGGGTAGGGTAGGTAGGTAGCCAGTTGACGGGAGCGAAGCCGCGTGGGACAGCTAGTAATTACATAAAATTAATCAAAATCAAGGATTCGTTGATAGGATTTTCAATTCATATTTTTTTATTTCTCTGAGGATGGTTAGAGCAAGATTTTTTTCTAATTTCTTCCAATATTACTATAATTTTCCTATTACCAGCGGCTTCAATCTTGACACCATTCAAAATTGTTGACCCAGAAATTTAACATCTTTAGAAAATAAGGTGAATTTGCCTGCACACTTAGTTCCTGGTCAAGACTAGTCTTTGGCACTAGTGCTGTAACCAATAAATAAACAGTAAAATAAAATAATCATTAAATAAACTCAGCCTCTTCAGTCCGTCAGTCATAAACTCATAAGCTTCACTCAATTGCGCCATAAGATTCAGTAGTCCATTGGTCCGGGTCGTAAGAAGAGAATGGTCAACCACAAAATCAATTACCGCTAGTTTTTCTCACTTGATGGCAAGAGCATTGCGGAGATAGCTCAAATGGAGTTATTGGTTTTTTTTTTTGATAAATTAGTTTTATTTGTTAAGTGTTAAAGCAACTATGCACCATATATTCCAAAGAAACTATATTTTTGTATTTTGGCAAACTTTGCTGGGCCTATTTAATAAAGCCGAAACATTCTAAAATAAATAAAGTCTGATTAATTATAATTATCAGTATCACCCGTGGGTTTTATTAATGAGGCCCACATACATTGTGTTCTTCGGAAACGCCGAAGAACGCAATGTCTTCACACTGAGAGGATCTTTCACTGTACCCCAATGAAAGTTAACGGACCATGGTTATGATGCAATGCCTTCGAATATTATTTTGATTTTCCTTATACTAGCGGTAACCTTGACACCATTCGAAATTGTTGGCCCCGTCGCGTCGGTTGTTATAACGCTTTTAGAAAGTAAGGTGAATTTGACTGTTCACATGGTTCCTGGTTAAAACTAGTATTTATTTCTTATGTCGTAATCAAACAATGAACAAGAAAAAAGATGATTTAATAAACTTTAGACTATTGCAGTCATCTGTCGGTCATAAGCCTCTCTCAATTGGGATATATAAGATTAATTCTTCCAGGTTGTCAAAAGATTTAAATATCACGAGAATGGTCAACCACAAAATTAACTAACAATATTTTAGAAAAAAATGTATAACTTGCCTTGTTAGTTAGTTTTTAACCGACTTCAAAAAAAGGAGAAGGTTCATTATATTTCGGAACCTTTTTTTTATGTATGTTCCCCGTTTACTCAAAGACGCCTGGACCGATTTAGAAAATTCTTCTTTTGTATGAAAAGCTTTACTTCCCAGGATGTCTCATGGTCATCAGGTCAGGATCTGATAATGGAATCCTGGAGAAATCTAGGGAACTCCTGAAAAAATATGGGCATACATATAACGATTTTGATATTTGCATCAACAGTGCAATCATTTGCACTCAGAAAGTATCATTTGGTGAAGTGGAACTGATGAAGAGACCACAGACTGTGGAACTCCTAAATGCTAAGTATGTCACGGGTATAAGAAATCTCGAATAGTTAACTACTACTATGATGAAGCAAATACTTATAAATAAATGGTACTGATGAAAATGGTACAATTGAACTTATCTGATGATGAAGCCAGAAAGTAGGCACTGGAACTCCAAAATAAAACAACGTATCCTAGTCGAGTTTGGGCTTATTGGAATCGTTGATTTTCATGGTAATTGGAGGGACCTATAAAAAAACGCGCTATCGTTTGGGGAAGGCCTATGTCCAGCAGTGGACGTCTTTAGGCTGATATGATGATGATGATGAAGTTCTGCATGACCATTAAGCGTATATTGCGCGAAACAAAAACTTATTTGGTTTGCTACATCATAAGCGGGTGATGGCATTTTAGGAGGCTAGATCCAAGGCGGATCATTTTGTGTAATAGTGCTGATTTCATCTATACTAATATTATAAACTGAAGAGTTTGTTTGTTTGTTTAAACGCGCTAATCTCAGAAATTACTGGTTGGATTTGAAAAATTCTTTTTGTGTTGGATAGCCCATTCATCGAGGAAGGTTATAAGCTATATAACATCACGCTACGACCAATAGGAGCGGAGCGTAAATGAAAAATGTAGCAAAAACGGTTTTTTTTTCCTTTTTGAGAGCTTCCGTTGCGTGCGCTGCGTAAACGGTTTAAGTTACGCAACTAACATGTATGTAGGGTAGGTAGGGTAGGGTTGATGGGCAGGTAGGTAGCCAGTTGACGCGAGCGAAGAAGCGTGGGACAGCTAGTGTAAAATAAGTGTAATGAACGCTAATCTCAATATAGGTACGCAACATACCGAATCTCTTCATAGTTAGAATGAGCAGGCTTTGTCTGGGTAAGTTTACTCCATCGTCGACTTTGTCTCTGTCATCTCCGACTAGAGCCAAGAGCAAACACAAAACAAAAAAAAAAAGTGAAACGGATTTAATTTAAAGTGTTGTACAGCTCGGAGAGCGCGCTGGATCAGAATAGCCGTAAGGGCACAAATCTATAAAAGCTACCAAGGGCACTGCTCTAGTAAAAGAATACCTCCGGGACCAGACAACTATCGAAATGTCAGTTTTAACAAAGTGCCACATCGATAGCCTTGAAGTTATTAAGCTGTGAAGATATGCAATTTTAACGTTAATACAAAGACAAAGACAGTTGGTAATGGAAAAACCACTAAATTCACTGTTTCTGGAGGGACAATACTGGCGTGTCGCGGATTAAAATCTGGCTGGTGTTGCGATTTCCTGTTAAAAGTCAGCAGCGCAGTCAGTGTGCTGGTCGTTGCAGTTGACACGCGTTCAATATTTGTCACAATTTAACTATTTTAATTTGAACTTTATCTTGTACTAACATGTACGTGTGGCTTTCGAGTTTGTTTCCAAAAGTTGATAATACTGTCTGGACACTTGAACTTAGAAGATTTCAGGTATGTGGCATCCCCACCGGTGGGCTCCCGCATTGTCTAGGTGGAGGGGCTTAGTAGCCGTAAGCGATTCGTTACGATTGTTACCGCTCTTGACTTGAAGACCCCTATGTTGTAGCTATCAGAGGCCTTAGCGTGGCTTGGTCACCCACGGTGAAGTAAAGAGGAACCCGAGGAGGGGCCGCTCGACAGCACTTTTGCCGATTAAGCCGACGATTTAGCGGCCAACAAGTAGTTTGCGGTGCCGCTTAGTTACAGAGGCGACATCGCAACTGAGGCCGCGATGTCATATGAAGCTCTCGTTGCCGAGAAGCCGAGAAATAACTCAGATACTTCGACGAATTGGAATCTATTGTGGTCCCCTAGATAACCTACTCCTCTCCAATCTCTTTGAAAACTCTTTTCATGAGTTTTACAACGAGACTAGGAGATATGAGCCTATAGTCTTCTGGTCTTGGATATCCTATCCCTAGAAGACTCATTCGCTAACCAGCCAGTGCATTGCATGTGCACAGAAGGTGCTCCATACGTTCCGTATGTTCCCCACACAACTTGCAGATGGGACAACCTGCGGATTTGCCCCCTGCTCATATTCCAAATGCATTCCCGTGCTTTGAACGTAGGTAGAGCCCACGAATTTCTTGGAGTGTTGCAGACCGGTATTAGACATCTAATGTGTTCGTTGTCTGTGATCTGCAAAGTCCCTAAATATGGCTTTTACGAGACACGTCGAAATGCCTACACATGGTTCTGGACCGACAAAATCATTTGCTGAGCCCTCTCTTGCCAGTTCATCTGCCACTTCGTTAACATGGATTCCTTTGTGCCCAGGGACCCACATCAGTCTCACTCTGTTATGCTTCCCAAGCCTGTTTAGAGTTTGGATAGCATCCAGAATAAGTCTGGAGTCCACTTTGTAGGATGCTTTGATTGCAGCCTGACTGTCACTAAGAATATATATGGATTTACCTCTGGTTCCTTTAAACAACCAAAGCAAATACTTTTTAAACCAGCCTTAACCAAATTACGTTGAGTACCTATGACTTCCAATCTGACCAAACACGATTGAATGTTAGATAATAATGTCCGTTGAGTGACAAACGAAAAAATTGGCGCCGGTATTTAAGAGGGGACTTTCTCCATACAAAAACATTCTGCTGTTTTCTTCGTGGATAATGCCTCTAGAGCAATGATTTTTCCCCATAAAATCTGAGTCTAATTAATACGTGCCCCTATCATTTCCTTTTTTCCAAAACATAATCACAAAAATAAATATGACAATCCAAAAATCCGAAAAAAATGCTCATTTTTACCGCCATGTTCAGAAGACTTTCAGACAAAATTTATAAGTTTTTAACAAAAAAGGAAATGATAGGAGCATAGATATACTTTTCTTCTAAATTTTTATATAAGTTTTTTTTTAGATCAGATCAGTTTTCATGAAGAAAACAGCAGCATACGAAACGTCTTTTAGTCAAAGTTTTTGTAGGTAAAATCAGCCTGAGCTGCAGTTGTCCCTTTCGCACTTTACGGGGTGAGGTTGGAGGTGACGCGACGGCAATAGACTATATTACTATACTATATTACCGACTAGAGTCCGCTCTTAATACATATTATTATTATGTAATAGGCTACCCTTTGTAGCAAAAAGTTTTCAAGTCAGTTAATAATCGCGACTCTTAATTGCGTATACAACTTGAATGGAAACATAAGGAATCAAGCATTAGGGCTGTATTGAGGCTATAATCAGCCGGTCGGTTTTTTTATCGGTTACATTTTGGGGGAGTGTGCGACGGGACTGCACAATTTGATTGCGCCTAGCCCTGTCCATCATTGGACTACAAGACTTACGGCCATGCAGCATCGGTACATGGTGGACATCCCACCTCGCACAAATCGTTTTGCTAATACCTTCATATTGCGCACAGCTAAGGTGTAGAATTCGTTGCCGGAGTCTTTGTTCCCTGATAGCTATTACAACTTTAGGGTCTTTAAGTCTTTAGTGAATAGGTTACTTCTGGGCAAGCGTGCTTCACCGTAGACTACATCATCGCTTACCACCAGGCGAGAAAGTGGTCAAACGCGAGACTACAGATATTTTTTATTTTACTTTTAAATTATGAGAACAAATGACCAAATTGCTTTATTTATACTCACATTTGTAACCTAATTCTTATTTATTACCTTGTCTTTACTAACATAATTTAAGGTTACACTAGTCGAAAATTCTTCCATACAAACGTAGTCTAGCGATTAAACCACTATTTGACGATGTACGTTCAAAATAAAAAAATATATCTATTTGTCTCATCATTATCTAACCCTACAAACACTGGAATCAAAAAAAGTAAAAAAAAAATATATTCGAAAGTTATGAGCGTCGAAAGTTCCATATTTCAACACTAATTTTAACGCATCTTTGAGCGGAAATAAATACCATAAGAAGAACGAAAATTGCAAAACGGCCTCCATACAGGGATATATTAGAAATTCAACAATGCAAATAATTTTATTTTGAAAATTCATTTAATAGTTTTTTCATGATAACTAGACTCCCAAAGGTCTATTTATAAAATTTCGCGCACTCGTTTTCATCCTAAATCGTCATCCATTTCGATACAAATTTGCAAAAGTGCTAATTCGTACGCGAACTAGTTTCTTACTGCTCATCAAAGCTTCTATCTCTTTCGCACGTGTTGTCGGATGAGATAGAATGCATTTTAACCTCGCGCACAAAATATTTCGTGCCGTCAACTATGAGAACCTTAAGAACTACTGACACTATCGTTACGGGTTAGTTTAAGCAATATTCCTTAATGTCGTTTTGTGGCAATTAAATACTTTTCTTTCTAAATGTATGTGTAAATTATGATAAATAAAACGAGATTGCCATTCTAATCGCCTGCAAGAGCCACTGGTCTATTCATACTCGCATTTAAAAGCAACAAATCAAGCTAGCTCCCCAGTTCATTACTCCTTAAAGTAATTTACTTGAACAAGAGGATCTCCTGAACATACAAATTGCCAATCATAACAAACCTAGGATCATTGTAATTCAGCACACTAGCGTCCGCGCCCATTTCTTTACCGTATGTTTTCTAAGCCTGGAAGGCTAGTGGCTCATTTACACAGGTTAGGTTTCTTGCCTAAAACAGGAGATAAAAAGTTGACTCATTTAAAAAGCTCTCCGTGTCGGAAAAACGAGAATCGTCTTCCCTAGACCACTAAGACAATAAACGGGTGGTTAGGGCTAACCACACGAAATAACGTTTAGCGCACCTAATACGCTTTTTTTGTATTGTTTGTAGAGTAGGCAGCGCTACATCTAGTACCGAACGCCGCCGCCGAGGCGACTCCATGGTCAATAATGATGAATGACAAACAACAAAAAAAAATTCTTTAGGGTTGTCTTTACAAACAATGGCCGTAAAATCGTCTGATAACAGCTTTGTATGACATAAACAATAACTGTTGTAATGGTTCAATAACTGTTTTTTATTGCACCTCAAGAGGAGGTATTATTGTGATTGTAAGTTATTGTTAGTACATACTATCATTGTTTTTTTTTTTTCTCTAACTGGCTTGCACTTTATAGTTAATTAAATGCGAAAACATGTAATTGGTTACTAGTTGGTTAATCTGATGTTAAATTTGTTAGTTGTTAAATACTGTTTGTTTTCATAATACAATAAAATAAAATGAAGAATTTCTGCGATTTCTCCTTTAACACTTTATTGTGTGTGAAAATGGCCTGACAATTCTTACTAACGAGTCTCACTTATCGTCAGGCAAGAAAATACGCTTGTGTAAATGATCCGTAGGTAAAGTTAATAATAGCCTCACTAGCCAGGTGTCCACAAAAAGCTACTTTAAGCGTCTGTCACTCACGCCAAGGTCGAAAAACATTAAATTTTAATCATGATAGTAGAAACTTGTTTTAGTTTGTTCGCTTGATACGAGTATACGGTTGAATTGATTAGCTGTATTATTATTTGAGATGTAAGTTATGGAAGTATTTTTAAATAGATTGTTTTGTTCATTCTACGTGGCATGGTTGGTCGATCTATTTTAGGCGCCCATTTATATTTCGGGCGCCTATTTATATTACCTACTTAAAATAAACAGATTACTAGGCTTTAATTGAAACCATTTACGCAAATGATCGATTTTTTTTGTAAATTTGTTCTGGTATTCTCATCGAAAACTAACTCTTGTTGTGGCATATCTTAAATTAAACAATCATGATGTAGAACAATTTCATATTTCACCTCTTCAACTTCGTGTGTCTCATCGCAAAAACTTTTTGCAATTTACTCTGATATTAAAGGTCTGTTAGTCATCAAAGGTCATCAAAGTCACCGGAAGACGTTGCGTTGGAAGGCCTCCCACCAGGTGGACCGATGACCTGGTGAAGGTTGCGGGGATCCGCTGGTTGCGAGACGCACGGGACCAGTCAATGTGGCGACGTTTGGGGGAGGCCTATGTCCTGCAGTGGACGTCTTTCGGCTGATATGATGATGATGATGAGTCATCAAAGGTAGCTTTGCCGTTCTTGGTTGGCTTGTAAACCATTATTGTCTAATTTATTCTTCGCTTCATAAATAGTAGCAATGTACGTGGCGAGAGATACGCCCCTGATAAATTAGTCTGAGCATTAAATTGTAAGCATGTAAATTGAAAAACAGTTTATAAATACGCCTTACTGGGATAATAACTGACTCGCCAGACTCGCTGCTCAGTGGTCGCAAGCACTACTACTGAGCTTGAGGGGCATAAAAATCCTGAATCGGACAGTGGTATTAAGTTTTCCCATCTAGAATATCTCAGTACCTCAGCCTGGAGGTTTGATCTGTGACTTGCCTCTTATTAAAGAGACAAGGAATTCCCTGCTGTAGTCTGTTGCCTGATAGCTACAATCTAGGAGTATTTATGTCAAAAAAGAATGGGTTTTTTTCTAGGCAAGTGTGCTTCACCGCCGACCACATGATTGCTTACCATCAGGTGAGATCGCAGTCAAGCGCGAGCATATAGATTATCTATAAAAAAATATAGTGTTTAAAAATAACTGGCTCAGTGTAGGCGTAGATATAGTATATATGGCTTAATATTGGTGGATGTAAACATCTTGAATTATAAAGGATGTTTCAGAATGTCTTTAGTTTTTAGGGTTCCGTAGCCAAATGGCAAAAAACGGAACCCTTATAGATTCGTCATGTCTGTCTGTCTGTCTGTCTGTCCGTCCGTCTGTCACAGCCACTTTTTTCCGAAACTATAAGAACTATGCTGTTGAAACTTATTAAGTAGATGTATTCTGTGAACCGCATTAAGATTTTCACACAAAAATAAAAATAAAACAATAAATTTTGGGGGTTCCCATACATGAAACTAAAACTAAAAATATTTTTTTTCATCAAACCCATACGTGTGGGATATCTATGGATACGTCTTCAAAAAATGGTATAGAGGTTTCTAATTTTTTTTTTTTCTAAACTGAATAGTTTGCGCGAGAGACTCTTCCAAAGTGGTAAAATGTGTCCCCCCCCCCCCCCCTGTAACTTCTAAAATAAGAGAATGATAAAACTGAAAAAAATATATGATGTACATTACTATGTAAACTGCCAGCGAAAATTGGTTTGAACGAGATCTAGTCAGTAGTTTTTTTTTAATACGTCATAAATCGTAAACCGCAATTTACCAAGTCCGGAACCCTTAGTGCGCGAGTCCGACTCGCACTTGGCCGGTTTTTAATCTTTTACTTAGTTGAAACTCGGTTTATTTACTGTGAAATTAAAGATCAGTTTTTCAATTTTGTTTATCAAAAACAATATTTAGTAAATGTGCACCCTCCACTTCCTGACACTCAATTATCCTGTAATTAAAATCAACAATCACACGCAAAAAAGCGAGTGGCCGATAATTCCTTGACTGTATGGCAGCCCAAATAGCCCAGATTTAACGCCTGCTGATAAACATTAGCAAGCGTTAAATTTTACCGTCAGTCAGTCGACGGCAGGCGTTAGTCGTTAACTTTACTTTTTATGTAGCTCATATGGAAACTCCTATGGGGCTACTTAAAAAGTCAAGTTTACAAACCATTGCCACCCAACCTGATAGTTTTAAAGCAAGAAAAAATGAATTTTAATTCTAGGCTATTCTAGGAATGTCAGGAAGTGGATGGTGTGAATTTACTAAATATTGATTTTTATAAACAAAATTGAAAAATTTAAAATCTGAATACAGACGTATAAAGATGAAATTTGGCAGGGAGGTTCCTCATTTTAGAAATTCCACCCCTAAGGGGGCAAAACAAGTTAAAAGTTTGTATGAAATTTCTACAGTTTGTAAAATGGACACGTGAAATTTTACATTTACGCTCTTGATTGATAAAAAAAATTCATGTATTTATTGGTTTTTAGAAATTCCTCCCGTAAGGGGGTAAAAAGGGGGTTGAAAGTTTGTATGAAATTTGTACAGTTAGAAAGCTGGACACGTGAAATTTTAGATTTACGCTCTTGTTTCATAAAAAGAATTTATGTATTTGTTGGTTTTTCGGAATTCCAACCCTAAAGGGGTATAAAAAGGGTTGAAAATTTGTATGAAATTTTGACAGTTTATAATTTGGACACATGAAATTTTAGATTTACGTTCTTGGTTCAATAAAGAATTCATGAATTTTATGGTTTTGGAAATTCTACCCCTAAGGAGATAAAATAGGGGTTGAAACTTAATGTGGAGTTTCTTCGGTTTGGAAGGTAAAACATCTGAAATTGTTGGTTTACGCTCTTGGTTAATTTGTTTTTTTTTTTAATTTCGGAAATTTTACCCCTAAGGAGTAAGAAGAATTGCCAAACTTAAATGGCAGTGGGCAGGGCAAATTCCTGGCAGAACGGATGGCCGATGGGGCAGACAGGTTCTAGAGTGGCAACCGCGAACCGAAAGACGTTGCGTTGGAACGCCTCCCACCAGGTCGACCGATGATCTGGTGAAGGTTGCGGGGATCTGCTGGATGAGGGACGCATGGGACCAGTTAATGTGGCGACGCTTGGGAGAGGCCTATGTCCAGCAGTGGCTGATATGATGACGATGATGATGATGAAATAGATTTATGTACGTTTAAAGGCAAAATATTACTATTAAAACAGAATCACAATTAAGTACTTCTACCAAGTACAAGGCCAACTACACATAACTCGTCAAGATTTCTGTTATTTCATTTTATGCAGTCCCAAAAGCTTTTATTTTTCAAAATATTAAGAGGGACCATGCATTATGGCATAAAAATGTCCGGCAGTGGACGTCTTTCGGCTGATATGATGATGATGAAAGGAGTAAAAGTAGTAGTGGGTTGAAAGTTTGTGTGAAACTTCTACGCTTTTAAGTGTGACACGTGAAATTTAAGATTTACGCTTTTGGTTGATAATAAGAATTCATATATTTATTGGTTTTTGGAATTTTTACCCCTAAGGAGATGAAAAGGTGGCAATTTGTTGGGCATATATTTGAAACTAGGCATAAATACTAACCTAAATAAATAGTAAAGGCTCTCATTATTAGTTTTTCAAAACTACTCCTAAAAGACGATTTAGGAGGGTGTTAAAGAGTTTTAAAAGAATTTTACTGTGGCTGTACATGGCTTCTTTTTATGATGTAGGGGAGCACTAAGAAGGGATTTTTGGCAATTTAACCTTTAAGGGGTTGAAACTAAAAGTCATCTGTAGGATAAAATACGGATCACGCGAACCAAGTCGCGGGCGAAGTGCTAGTTTATTATGTTTCCTTTATTTATCAAAACACACAACTTTCAGGCGTCTTGACAATCGATGATATTTCGAACATTCTAAATACGAATGACAATTTAAATTAGATCCGCCAGTAACAAGTATTGAGGGATCGCAGCCAATGCAACCTTCGTTTGTAGATATATATAGAGCTAAATGAAGCTTTTCGCTGATCTAAGCTGAATGTAAAGTGTTCCAACACTTTATTTGACATTTTCACCATTAAGTGTTGGCAGGTTTACGTATTTAGTTATTTATAAAATTTTCTTGATATTTTTGTTTTCTTTTTGCGGTGACGAAGAACCTCAAAGGAAAAATGTGGCTCTCCAATTATCAGGAAGAAGCACAAAATCAATAAAACCATTCAGATAATTTACAAAATAATTTATTTTCCTATTACTCTCCCGAAGATATCCATAAATATACAAATACATAAACAGTACATTTGATTATGAAGCCCTAATTCATGTACAGGCATTTTTTATATATTTGTTAAATAAAAGTTAGCGTCAAAGCTCAACGCAAATTAGAAAATGTAAATAGTTTTAGAAAATAAGTCCATTATTTCCAATAGTAATTTACTAATAAGACATACTTACAAACATTTTATTTTGAGTAAAAAATATTTTACAAAAGTATAAAAATTTTGACAACGCTAAAATTAGTGAGTCAAATAATTGGCAGTGACCGTTAATTTTATATATTACAAATATTGGTACATACATTATTGGGCACTAAACGCCTAATTTTACAATTGTCAGAAAAAAATGGTCAATTTGTCATTATCTGACGCTCTGATAAATCTTGCCTGTCTTTATCATTTTACTTTGAATAAAACGAGACGACAATAAAATCCTAGAACTTATAATTCACACTATATGTAAGTGGACAATTTTAGTAGCCAAATTTTTTTTTTTTAATTTCAATTGTAAAATCGGCAGACAGCATTCTATTCTAGAGTACCCGATCCTTACTTAATATTAATTAATTATAACTAAAGGCAGTAAGAAGCTAAACGGCTTGGTTATCGCATATTAAAACATCCCCAGTTGTATAAGTCAGGTTCGTTAGTAAGTTTAGTTTTAGTAAATTAGTTAATTGATTTGTCAGTCAGAATTTTGTGACAAATACTCGAACCAATTCTTTTTTTTTTGTTAAAAGTTGCGGTTTTTATTTACATAGCAGAGAAAGAATCAAAACACAACATTTAATTTATTATTCTTCGTTTTATTTTCTTTTCATGATATTAATGAATTATCGTTATAAATAGTTTTTGTTCTGCGAAATTCGACCAAACTACTAACATTACCTGACTACGAAACCTAAATCTCTGTTCCATTCAAACACGAATGTAGAACACAGATTGTCTTAAATAAATAAATAAAAGCTGAAGAATGTAGAAGCGAGTACATCAAGCACGTGCAAATGGCACATGTTAGGCTTAAGATTACAGAGAGTCTTATTACTAAATTCGTCGGGGTATCAATTATTTTTTGATAATTGTCTGTCGTATTCGATACGACAAATGATTTCTATATGACATTACGTTTATATTGTCTTCTTTCAAAATTATAAGTATTTTATTGTTGCTAAAATTAGGAAACCATATTAATTTATTAAAATAATCATTGTTTTCTATTCTCATTTACTGCTGAATATAAAATTTTAGAGAGTTAATGACTCTACAAAAAAGTTTCTTTTGCATCTTTAAAAATAAAATAAAAGAAGTAAAAGCTACCAAAGTTCAACCCTATATTTGCTAAGCGTATTAAACCGAAGAGATTAATATTGTTGTCTATTATCTCAACATAGTTGACAAAACCTAATGTAATAGAAACCTAATTATACATTTTGTATTACAAATCATTTAGGTATCTTACATGAAAAATTCTTTTGTCACTAAAGGGAACCATGAAGTAAAGAGCTGTAGAGATAATTATTATATTTTAAATAATACAAACTACGGTAGTGCTAACATCACATTGTTTGCCTAAGTCTAGATTCAGACGTTTAGGTTGCAAACCTAATAGATGTCCTTGCTCAATTTGTCACCAAACTATATTTAGGTAGGTATATTACAAAAGTCCTTATGATTTTGATTCATAGACATTGATTGAAAACGTTCAATACCTCTGCTTAGGAACTTTCATGGGATCAAGTTGTAGCGAAACATATCGTGACTAACCAGACCACACTGTCACAATGTGTTACTTTTTCAATGCCAATTTGCTTTCATAAAAACTATTAATAAACAGAATGAACAAGAACGAAAAATTTATGACTACTAAATTTTCTCCTTATTATGTATAAATGACAGTGCACTAATGTAAGTTATCCGATATGTTTGCATCCCTAACAACAAGAGGACTTTATCGAACTATTCAACTCAATTTTCAAATCAATGCTATGAAATAATTCTAACTTTAAAACCGACTATATACATTTGAGCACTTGCAACACATAGTGCGTACTATGACACTTTCGTAAAAGTTTGAGTCCAACGCATTGGAGTCCTGTGTGAACGGCACGGCGGTTACCCGGAACCACCGCCGGAACCGTTCACGTAGACGTCTGTTGCGGCTCGCTGACCTGCCCGGATCACGCTCTGGACGGTTTGGGCGGCACCCTGGAACACGATAAAAAGTAATTAGTATTCGGATATTGTAGCTCAGAGTGAAACATAAGACACGAGTACGAAGCTCATCAAAGTCTTTACGGATTTGACATATAATTATGGATAAAGGGTTCGTTGCATTTTTTAAATTAATTTTAAACAAAACAGTAAGTACTTCAATTTAAATTACGATTAAAAAAGGAATCCTGACAGTTTTTACATTATTTCAGTTTTTGAGTTTTAGTTTTTGAGTTAATTATTAATCGATGAAAGTCATTTATGAAAATGATTTAAAGAAATGATAAGTTAAATGATATTACTTGATATCAAATTATTATGATCAATGTCACACCGTTAGTAACAACTTACAAAATCACCTTCAATAAAAAGCCCTGTCCTGAAAATTTTCATTTAAATTAAAAAAAATATACATCCTACTCTGAAGGTGACACAAAAATAAAAAACGTTCACAAAAAGTCATATTAGTTGACAATCACATACGACAAAACATTAATTTAATTATTATGAAATCCACATACGACATTAGATTTACAATAAACATATTCTATTTTCAAACAATTTCATAACAGCATGGGAATTACCTGTATCGCAGCTCCTAAGAACTGTGAGAAGGCCCTGGTAACATTAATGGCAGCTGACACGAGCTGTCCTCGACCAGGTGCCTGTTCTGCAGTCACAGATCTCGGAGGCTCCAGAGGTATCTAGGTGTAAATCATGGCTGTTAGATATTAGCACTGGATGAGGAAGATGGTAAGAGCATGTATGGTAATGCTAAGGCAGTGAGTTGTGCTGGTGTGAGGTATGTTCTGTTTGAAGATTTTTTTGAACAACTGCTTGGTTTTCATATTTTTTATAGAGTTAAAAAATGGTCATCAATAAATATTGTATTTCGAATTACGACACTTTTTCGATTTACGATATTTTAATTTGAAATATTTTGCATTGACCACTTTTGAAATTTTATTCAAAATGGTACTGATTAGAAAAAATCTTCATACAAACATACATGTAAACTTAAACAGACAAGTGCTTTGTGTGATAGTGGAAGTGACTGAAGTGACGGTTATGGAAAATAAAATAAGAGTGTTTGAAATAAGAATTGAATACAAAACATATTATGAAAAATATACTTCTAACTACAAATTTATATACATATAGTACACATAAGACAAATATACACAGATATCTACAAATATTTACAAGAATATACTACAAAAGGTAAAGGAAAAGTGTAGGCAAGTGAAATATTAGTCAAAACTTGCAGAACATAAATTTATATTAAATTTATTAAACACATGTACAAAAATCAAAAGTGTCCAAAATCACAACAGAATCATACAAATTTATAAAAAGGTATAGTGTACAAAGTTCCTCAGTTAGGTATTAAAACATCAGTAATTTTAATAGGCAAGCGTCCAGCAGAATTATTGGAATTTAGAAGAATTAAACTTTTGTTATTTTCAAAGCCAATCGTATTGTTTTACTCACCAAACGAATATGTTACACTGCACAAACACTTGTTTATTATGTAACACTTCTTAATCGTATTAATATATATCTACACATTCAATAGGTATACTACGTATGTATAGTCAATTGGGTATATTAATAATATTATCACTACGGGTTTTATCTACAAAGTTAACTACCACACAATGACATTCAAGTCAGGTTGAATGTTACCAAATCCCTTGGAATTGATAATGGGGTGAGGTATGTTAAATGGCGATGGATGACGCCAAGGGATAAGGAATTAAATTGAACTAGACTTTGATAAAAATTATAAAAAAAAAGTATATTTCTTGAATTTTCTAAATAATAAAAGTTATTTAGAAATTTCATGTTTAATTTATAAAGTCTAGTCAATTTTACATACAACTGGTGTATTTATGGGGTGAACTGTGGATGGGAAAATTATTATTATTAACATTAAGTACAACACATACAAACACAAAAATAAATTAAAAACAATTTATTATACAAAAATAACGCGCTGCTTAACGGCACAATGTTTATGTACAAGCCAATGAAGCCAATGTTTAATAAATAATTTAACTAAGAAAAAACAAAAATATTACACAAGAAAATCTAAGAAAAATTAAAATTATCTTAATTCATGTCTCACTATGTACATCCCACCTCATCTCCATTACTATACAAAAAACTATACAACGACAGACTTAGATTAAATAGAAATAAGTTACTAATAAGACCGCGAAATATTTAAAAAATATTTTTGTTGAATAAATTGCTTATTTAATCTAAAGTCTGTTCCCAACACCTCATCCCCAATCACATAGTTTAAGTAATAACGATGCGAAACCCACTCTATTTGTCGGTCTATCATCAGCATTGCCAACGAACGGCCCAGAGCCAAACCAGTTGACACTGTTGCTCGTTGACTGACTGGTTGACGCTACTGATGGGGCAGGCCTGGCTGAGGGGGCGGGCCTGGCTGAGGGCGCGGGCCTGGCTGAGGGCGCAGGCTCAGGCCTTCTGTTGGGCCTCGGGGCTCCGGCTCCTCCTGACCCTGGAGCCGTGTCTCTCCACTGCTGCCAGAGCCAGGCCAATCCGTCCAAGATTGGCCTCCGTTGCGCTGGCGGCGGGGGCGGCGGTGGCGGCGGCGTCGTCGTTCGCCTGGTCTTCGGCGTCACTACCACTTGGTTGAGTAAAGCCTACGAGGTTACAGTTAATTCTAGAGTTCCTAATGGATTATAGATACATACTGAAATAAAGGCAATGAAATAAGATGAAGAGATAGATGAGAAATATCGAAATAATGGTGCAGAAAGCGGAGTGAAGTTACGAGTTGATTGCATCAGTGAAAGAGACGTTAAGTTTTAAGATGTAAAATGGGTTTTGGATGAAATTAATTTTCTTCCAATGTATTAGAAAGATTAAGAAAAGTTAGACTAACAGCGAGTCGGAGTTGCTCATCCAAAGAACTTGCCGTGGTGGGGCCGAACCCTTGATCCTTCAGCAAAGCTGCCAGCAACGCGTCGTTGCTCTTGCCAAACTCGGTGCTCAATGAGATAGGCGCTCGCGTCGCTTCGGACACCATGCCTGTCGGTTGTGTCTGCTGGATCAGTTTCTGTAGGGCCTCGTCAGAAGATTGTCCTGGAACATTTTATATTGGATTGTTTTAATATTGTTCGGGAAAGTAGTTTAATCTGCATCACACTCCAAATTGAACAGGAATTAATTCCAGAATTAAATATGATTTTTTCATAGTGTCGTGTCAAAATGGTGATTAAATATAATCCAACGAAATATATGGTAAGTCTTACCTGTGATAGTGAGTTTACTTCTTTGTGTCGTAGTCTCCTGTGCGCCCTGTAATTTGATCAAAGTTTGTAACAACTTCTCATCATCCTGTTCAGTTTTTAGATTGTCCTTAACAGCTATTTTTGCACCGTAAGGCAAAGCTGTCGTAGGTGCAGTATTTTTGACTTCCTTAACATTAATGTTAATAGAAGGCTTCGGCGTTAGCGGATCGAAAGGTTCGTTCAACGGCGATGGCGAAGCTAGTAGATTTGAGAGCAGGTTCAAATCATCATTGACACCATTTGGTAGATTGGGACTCACATTTAGGTCAGGAAGTGTGGGTAAGTTTAGTTTGGATGGGTCTTGTCCTGTGGCTTTAAGTAGAGCTTGTAATAACTTAGTGTCTTCTTGGAACTGTCTGATATCATCTTCAATAGATTTTCCACTGACAGTTGTTGTTGGTCTCTGTGTGGTTGTTAGTCTTTGTGTTGTTGTTGTTGGTCGTGGTGTTGTTGTTGTGGTAGGTCGTTGTGTGGTTGTAGTAGCTGGTCTATTCGTTGAAGGTATCAAATCGTTTCCACTGACAGCTATATTTTTGCCTGTACGAACAGTTTCACCGGTGCCGGTTTGTATTTCAGTAAGGCTCTTTTCTACAGCCAGCGCTATGATACGATTGGCGAGAGCCGCCTCAGGGTCTTCGTTGCTAGGGTTCGTTTTCAGCACAGATTTCTGAAAAATATAAATCAGTCAATAGTTTAACATACAAGAGATATTGTACAATAGGTGCTCCTAGCAAGACATGACAAATACATGCGGTGCGTGTTATTGCTTTTAATAATTTTAAGGAGCTATGCACAATAGAAGGAATGTTGCATAGACATAATACAATGACTGAATCATTAAATTATGTAGAGTTTGTAAGTTTAAAATGATTTTCAAAGGAACCGTCAAATAAAAGTAAAACTTCAATATATTTTATGACACTTACCAAGTTATTCAAGAAAGCTAAATCTTCTTCCACGGAGAAAGTAGAAGAACTGGGCATTTCAGTTGTTGAAGTGAATCCAGTGAATGGAGCACGACGACCAGTGAGTGTTGTTGGAGCGCTCCTGATTGTTGTGGTTGGCTGTCTTCCTCGGTTGAAAGGTGTGAAAGTCGTGGAAATCCCAACATCTGTCACAGGCTGTAACGTAGTAGTAATAGTTCTAGGAGCAAAGGTCTTAAACAATGGCCCATTAGTTGTTGTAAACACGGGCCTAACATTCAATGGAGTTGTTGGGTTTGACCCTATTGACGTAGTTTGAGGGTTAGAAGCTATCCTCACGTTGGAAGTAACGCCAGAAATTACTGGGATATTCAAAGTGTTTGGATTTTGACCAGTCGCCTGTAACAGAGCCTGTAAAAGTTTCGTATCTTCTTGGAATTGTTTGAGATCGTCTTCAATTGTTTGTGTTGTTGATGGCCTATTTGTTGTGGTTGGTCTAGTTGTTGTTGTTGGTCTAGCTGTTGTTGTTGTTGGCCTAGCTGTCGTTGTTGTGGTAGTTGGTGGCATAGTTGTTGTTGGTCTAGCTGTAGTTATTGGTAGAGTACTAGTTTGTGTTGTGGTAGTAACTCTATTAGTTGTTAGACTATCTAATGAGGGTATGTTTAGTGAAGCAGGGTTTTGGCCCGTTGCTGCTAATAGCGCTTGCAGTAATTTTGTGTCCTCCTCAAACTGTTTGATATCATCTTCTATAGATCGTAATGTTGTAGTTCCTTGTTGTCCAGTTGTTACTCTTGTATTGCCACCGATATTTGGTATAGATAATGTTGTTGGGTTGGTTGGATTTGTAAATAACGCCTGCAGTAACTTCAATGGATCAGTAGTTTGAGTTGTACTTGCCGCTGTTGTCGTTGTTGGTGCGGCGGTTGTTGTTGTAGGTGCCGCTGCAGTTGTTGTTGTAGGTGCCGCTGTAGTTGTAGTTGGTCTTAGAGTAGTAGTTAGATCTCCCAACAGCAGTGGATTAGCGTTTAGATTTAAAGTCTTTGGATCACGGCCCGTCGCTTTCAGTAACGTTTCAAGTAGCTGGACGTCTTCTCGGTACCTCTTTAGCTCCTCTTCGATACTTATAGTTGTGGATTGAACAACAGTTGTTGCTTGTGCAGTCGTAGGTGCTTGTGTTGTTGGAGCCGCTGTTGTTGTAGTAGTCGGAGCTGGAGTTGTTGTAGTTGTAGTTGTTGTAGTAGGCTCTGTCGTCGTGGTTGTTGTTGGAGCTTGCGTTGTGGTTGTTGTCGTTGTAGTAGGCTCCGTTGTTGTTGTGGTAGGCGCAGGCGGTAGAGTAGTCGGCGGATTTGTAGTTGCAGCCATAGTTACCGGAGCATTTGTGAATGCAGACGATACTACTGTGGTTTCAGGAACAACGCTCGTTGTTCCCTGGGTTGTTGTTGTTACAACATTAGCAGTGGTTTCCTGTGTTTCTAACTGTGGTGTCTGCGTACTCATTTCAGTCACAATTGGTGTTGACATTGTCTGTACCTCAGATTGTACGGAATTTGTTGATGGTGGTGTTTTCGTTGAAGCCAGTTTTTGAACATTCGAATCTTGTGGTTGTGCCGTTACCTCGTCTATCGGTATAAATTTAAATACAGCACCTCCATCACCTTCCCCTGGCTTTTCCGTTCGTATTTGTTTCGTCTGTAATTGTTTTGATTCATGTTAACATTTTGCCATCACTTTATTCTGTGAAGGTTGCAATAGCAGGTTCTATTTTATTGCAAATAACTAATCGTGTAACCCTTCACCACTTACCTTTCCAAATAAAAGATAATCAACATACTACTTTATTAAACCAAGTCCAAGTGTTATATTTGCATATGAAAATGTGTGATAAATTATATAGTGATTATTAGTGACCACAGTTATAAAAAAAGATTAATATATAAATAAGGAAACGTTTATATAAATAAATTATATAATTATACCTCCGGATCAATATCCAGTGTTAATATTCTTGGTTCGCGAGTAGAGCTCGTCATTTCCGATATGACCATCTCCTGTTTAGCGGCCGAAGATATACTATTAAGCAGAATCTCATCAATAGAAGGTAGCATTGTAGTTGTGCGTAAACTCAATACATGCGAGGCAGTGCTTTTTTCTGGCATAATTGTGGTAGTTTTTATACCGTTACTGCTTTTAATATTAAGTGCCGATGAAGTAATCTGCAATATCGAAATAAAATGTTACCGCCTTGCGTCGTTATTAGAAGCGGTTATCGTGCTACGGGCATGCAGAGCTTACGAAGAAACCCGAAGTCTGTTCCGCATGCGCCGGCGCTCCAAAGACAATGCGCTGCAGTGAGATACAAAGCACCAAGCGGAGCGTTCAAGCTAAATAACATAAAGTCAATACCATCGATTGTTGGTTATTTACAGTGTCGTTGGTTAAACTTTCCGTTCCGTTATTTGATGTGTCTGTGGATGTCACAGTATTAGTGGAATCTCGGATGGGGTTAGGCTGCGGTCTGACAATGGCTGGATTGTTATGGATGGGGCTGTATGGATTTCTTAGACTCCATGGACTGATTGGTAGTATGTCAATTTTTTGCATGACACGTGGTACTCTAGTCCCGTTCGGGAATTTACGTATTACTGTGTTATTGGGTAGTACACCGTAAACGATATATGGGCTCGCCTCTGTTAATGATGCCAATATGTCCTCGTTAGGATTTTTACGTACCACTGTATTATTCGGTAATATTCCGAATATAACATAATCTTTTTTGGGAATGGTTGGTGATCCACCACTCAGAGTACTAACTGTTGTTTGTGTAGTGTCGCTGTCTGAGGCGTCGGTAGTTGTAGTGGTATCTATGTTCACTGTATTAGTAGTTTCGACGTACAGTTGTGTTGTTGTCTCGGTGTTAGCTGCGTCTGTTGTAGTTTCCAAAGTTTCTGTATTAGCAACTGTTGTGGTTGTAGCATTCTCTTGGAATCGACTTAATATTTCAATTTTTTGACCATCCGTTGTAGATGTCGGAGTTGTACTTGTAATATCATTGACTGTTTCAGTAGATTCAGTAGTAACAGTTGTAGTGACAGAAGACGAACCCGTTGTGCCACTGGTTGCTTCGGTGGAACCCAAACGAGAAGATATTGTGACGGTCTCAGTAGTAGATGGCACACCACCTGTTGCTACTGTTTCTGTCGGCGTTGCCGTTGTTGTGAGACCCGTTGCGGGATTACCACTCGTAGTTATTTCAATATTGGTGGAAAGAGGATTTATGACAAGGGTTTGGGGCGTCATAGGAGTAGTTTGTTCAATATCACGAGTCGTCGAAGTTTCAGTCGAGGCAATCATAGTGTTCATTATGTTAGTCAAACGTGAAGACAAATTTATATTGCCTGATGGGCTCACTAAGTCAGTCAATAGTGGTGCAGTCGCTAATTCATCATTGTGCTGTCGTATAATGTCTTCAATCATCTTCAACACTCTAGCTTTCTTTGATAGTACCCACAATTGCATTCGCGATATTTGATTAGGATCCTGTATATCATCAATATCACGCGGTGGGGATACTGACGAGGATACCAAGGATAAGGATTGTAACAAAGGTGTTGTTGATCTGCCGAGAAGATTAGCAGAATCAACGGAAGAGAAATCTCCAGTTTGGAAGTTTGCGATAAAAGGTATGGGAACCGGAACATTCTTGTTAGTAGAGTCACTTGGTTTGTCATTAATATTATCTACATTTACTGAGTCCGTTTCTAAGGAGACAGATGACAAAGCTGCTGCTGTTGTGACTGGTGTTGTGTTTGGTGTTGCTGCAGAACTTGTTCGTTCAGAGCTAGCACCTGTAGTAGGAGTTGCAGCTGTCGTCGCCTGGCTACTAGATACAGACCTTGTGCTCTCTACAGCTCCCGGTGTAACAGGACTATTTACATTACCGGGATTTTGTGTGATACTAACGGGTACATTTCTATTATCTACAGTGATATTTACATTACTGCTAGTACCGACACTTTGGAGGGCATTATTGGATTCAATACCATCAATATCGATATTTTCAGTATCCCTAATATCCTCCAAACTGTAAGGTGTTGTGTTTGGGATGGAATCAGCATTGTCAAGTACAGTCGCAAGTCCACCTAAAGCTCTGGGAATCAAACTTCTTAATACTTTAGCCATATCTAAACTCTTTAGTTTCGATCTACTCTTCTCATCCATATTTTCTATAATATTTATAATGTTATTTGACAACATGCTAGTTAGTTCAGAAGATACTAAATTGTTATTGGACAACAAAAGATCAGACACAGTGTTATATACCATTTTCGGGCTGTCAGTCGATCCCTGAGTTGGTGTAGATACAGTCGTGGGTTTGTCTTTTGGCGGTTCCGTATCGGAGTATAATACTCTGATAGCGAATGGTCTCCTTGCGGAGATGGGAGTTGTAGGAGTGGGAATGGGAGGTTGTGGTGTATTCACAGGAGTGTTTTTTCCGTCTTCTATGTTTAGTGACTGTGTAACAGTTCCCCCGACCAAAATACTGTTAATCACATTTGGTGTAGCTTGAACAGTGGGCTGTACAGATTTAGTAGTAGTGCTTACATCGGCGTTGGTCGACATAAATGTATCCTGACCCGCTAAGTCTTGGACACTATTTACATTAATGTTGCTACTCACGCCATTGAGTACTTGTTTAACGTCAGTATTAAGATTTTGTATTTTCGTTACTTCTGTTGTTGACGAGATTCGTGGTCTGGGTGTAGACGTGAGTATATCAGCTAGAGCATCGAATATAGATACTGTAACTGACGGCGAGTGATGTGATGCCTCAACGTTCATCACGTGTGACGGCTTCACCAGACTCTCGGACAGTCTCAAGTCTGCCGAGGACAATGTCCTTCGTGTCTGAGTAAAGGAAATAGCGTTCAGGTCTGGCCCTAATTGTATCTCTTCTCCCTCTACCTGAAATAAGAAGTAATCTCACCCATATAAACAGAAAAATAGACGTTCTTGTGTATAAAATGTTCAAGTTTGAAAATAAATTGTTGCATGGAATGGAAATCCCGAGTAAGAGGAACTCGTGCAAAGACCAAAGCCTCTTTATTTGTTTTGGAATTAAGATAATAGTTAGAGATGTTTAGAGGTTAGTGTTAAATGAAAGTTAGCTTTGGATGACTTTATGTATTAAAACAAGATGTAACTGTATACAATATATTTTAATGTCTTATATTAATAGTATGTTAGTGAATGCTATTCTACATGTACGTACATTAGTTTGTTAAGTTTTTGCGTCAAGTTAAATGCTTTCATAATTCGTGCGGTATATAGAACACCTTAACGCAGAAACTTGTGGATGTAAGTAAAATTTTGCCTTAAAGAGATTCACTTAATATAAAAATTACAACAATACTACTATGAACTTAACTTTACTCAAAAAATATAAATGCTCTTAAAATCTATATCTCTTTAAAACTAAATCATATCCATTTACAATAGGGTGAATGAGATGAGCAATGATCGTGACAATGATGTATGTTAACTATATGATTCCATTAACCAGTTCAATGGATGATTCATGAAAATATGGCGTGGTGTTGTTCAGTCTTGACATCGACTCGGTAGTGTATATGTCTCCTTCGAACCAATTAGGCTCTTCTACAGACTTTGTCAACAGGTGGTCAGTGACGTAGAATTTCAGCCAAGCCTTTAGCAATAAGAAATTTCTCATTATTAATGTTATAATGACACGTTTTATACCAATTGATCCTAAAATGGTGGTTAAGTTAAATGCCAATCTAGGTAGAATAACTGCTGATTGTATTTATGTGACTGAACTTTCTCATCAAGATGACTCAACAAAACTTTCCTGTGATATTCTTACTATAAGGTATAAAAAATTCAGCAATAACTCTAAATTGATAAAGATGGTGATGATTATATTAATATCAAGTGCAGTGATACATATTATGATAAAAATAAATATGAATTTTGAAATCTTAACGCCAATTCGATAAAGGGGCTTTGCGTAACATTACAATTGTAGAGTTCAGATCAATGTTAGTGGGGTTGTAATTTTGAAAAAAAACTGTATCATGGTATGGTGTTAATTTTTATAACATGCTACTTACAGTTGATGATGTAATGGAAGGTACAGTGGGTTTGTAAAATGGTTTATCAAGATACGAAGCTCTGTATTTAGAACTGAACCTACTCTTAGATTTATCTGGTTCAGGTGTTATCTGTAAAGTTTGGTAATAACAATAAAACTCATAAAAATAAAATTGGTGAATAAAATGGAAAGACAAAAGTGTTCGTACTTACCCCATTGTTTGAGGCCTCCGTCGTTTTAGAAAAGGATTCACTGAATTTCCTTAGATTCCTTTCTCGGGGCTTAGGAGTAGTTCCTGTAGCATCTGAGTTACCATCCTTAGATTTGCTGCGACTGCGTCCATATTTTCTTGTTTGTAGATTTCTAACAGGAGGGAACACTGTTGACGACCCTTTTTCTTTTTCAATATCATTGGTCGAATTTTGATCTTTATAATTTGCATGGTACTTGTATTTGTCACTGTCTAATCTTGATGAAATAGTTGGAGAAACGTTAACCACAGGCATGTTTTCAGATTCCTCCGCCATGTTCGTTACTTCATTTGTATTATTTTCCAAAGATTCCTTACTGGTGACAGATATTAAAAACATATGATTATCGTTATTTTCTGGTTGCGTATCTATTCTTACAGCTTCTCCATCTTCAGAATTGTTTAGTAAAGCGAAGACAAGTGGAGTGTCAACAGTTTCCTCAGAATTCTTTGTCACAGTTTCGGAGTTGACCTCTTTAAAGGATTCCGTTGTAGACGTTGTTTCATTTTTGACATTGTTTCTCAACCTTGAATAATAAGAAGTCCGAGGCAATACAGTTCTTTGTGGAATATTTACTGCGTTTTCACTTTTTGCACTTTCTGTAGATGACGTTTCAGTGGCACTTGATTTTCCTTTAAATTTTCTTGTATAAACTGGAGGTCGAACGAAAGGCTTTTTTAACGTGTTACTAGGTTCAATTGTCTTGCTTTTTATAACTTCAATTTTAGGTGATTCAGTACTGGGAGCTTTAAATTTTCTATTGTACTTGAATATCGGTTTCTCAGTACTTTGTCCTGAAACGGTGGTGGCCGTTGAAGATGGATTTAAGGTGGATTTTCTAGTCCTCGCAGAATAAGTCCCTCGGGGCTTATATTCAGAATTTCTAGGTTTTGACACCTCTGGCGTTACGGTTGTTTCAGATATTTTACTTTCTTCTTTGTTTTCGTTTTTTGACTCCTCTGCTGTAGTTTGTTTGTTGCGAAACTGTAATTTGTAGATAGAAGAATTAGATTTTTTATGAAATACTAAACACAACAAATCAGCGACACACAATTATTGTTTGAGCACAATACGTATATTTGAAACATGTTGTGATTGTGAGAGTATTAAAAAGTGAATAAAATCAATTTAAGATTAAGAAAGTTTTTTTTTACTTCTATTTCAAACCGAATCTTTAATTTTTTTTTATAGGAAAGTGATTACTAAAAAAGTATCTATTATGTACGGTCCCCTTTTAGTACCCTAAAAGATATGTTTACCCTTGAATATTTGTTTGTGCCTGGCCCTGTTAGTGTTGACTGTGAAGATGCAGAGTAAGTTTTGTAAACTTTTTGTGATGCTTTCGGTGACAAACTCTCGGCGGTTGGAGAGCTCACTGGTGTCTGAAAATCGTTATTTAATTCATTTACACTGTGAAACTTGCATTACAAGGTAAGCGCGCGCAATTATGATTTCATGAGAGCTTATTAATAAATGTTGAAGTAGGATTACAAAATTATGTTTTTTTTTTTTTTTATGTTTGTCGCTGTTTAACTAGATGACTATTGTTTGATGTCGCTTGATTGTAATCTTATCAAATACTTATTCTACTCACCGATGCATTCTTAGCTTGTATTAAAGCCTTGAAGCTCGCTGGATAGTTATCATCTTCGGCTATTTCGTCTGAAACATGCGTTTTAGGCAAAGTGACAGTAGGTCTGAAATTCATCTTTCCCCTTACAGGACGCCTTACAACCTTCGTCACTTTCAACGTCGTTGTCTTCGCCTTGTTTGGCTCTGTGCTGTGTTGAACAATAGTTTCCACGACGGTCGGAGCGGCGGTTTGAAATTCTGCTTGACTAGTAACAATCTCTTTCTTCTGACTAGACTTTATGACTTCGTTAGCTGAAACGAGTCCATCACCAGTTAAATTCGTATCTGTTTCTGAAGGCCTAGTTTTGTATCTCAATTTCCTTGAATTTCTCAAGTCAGGTGATTGGGCAGTTCTTGCTGTTGTGGGTGCTTTTTCGGCAGTAAAAGTGTTGGTTGTTCCTGATACGGCGAGATCTAAGGACCTGGCATTGGCACGAGTATTGCCACGCCCACGTGGTCTCTTCGTTTCCACACTTTCCGTTGTAGAAGCTACAGAGCTTCGGCGTCTGAACTGAGTTGTTGTAGCTACTTCCTCTTTAGGTATTTTCGTTATATCATCTAGGTTTGAGTTGATTACTTCGAGTCTGCTTTCATCGAAATTTGAAGGAGTCAAGTCCACAGGCACTTGAGTAGGCGCAAATGTTGAAGTGGGTCTTTTGCTGACAACTCTTGTCCTTGTCCGGGCGACAGGTTCTCTTGTTAGTGACGCATCCTTGTTAGTAGATTCAGTGTGAGTTGGTTGACTGCGCGTTCGAGTCCTTCTCGAATCGAATCGTTCGTTGTTTGCACTTGGAGCTGGAGGTTGTTCAGGAGTTGGAACAACCTCAGGCCTAGTTCTCGTCCTTGTTCGGACGACATCTCTTTCTTTCGGAGGAGATTCTTCTCGTCTCCTACTGCTCCTAGGCCTGAATGTAGGCTGCACGGTTTCCAATTGATCAGAACTGGCTACACTATTGCCATCTGAAGCTGATGGTGTTTGCAACCTTCTACTCCTCGACACACCTTCGACCTGAAAAGTAAAAACATTATATGATTAATATGTGATGTTACCATCGCTAGTAAAAACTACAAGTTAGTACAAGTCAGTCACAAATCACAGTCAAGAGAAAATAAATAAATCTTCGCTGGTAAGATTTTCCTCAGACATGTTCTAACTTCGCACAAATAAAAATAACAAGAGAAAGTACAAGTATCAATTACGCACGTAACGCTTAATGAGTAGCACTGAAAAGGAAAGTGCCATCTGCAACAATGCATTATGAAATCTTTAATCTATGAACAAAGAAAGTGCGTTGCAACAATACTGGACGGCTGGCGATCGGTCATTGGAACGAATAATTCAGTTACTTCATGCGACATAACAACGTGGACAGCTACTTGGATTCAGTTAGACGTAGAGTAAAGAGAAAAACTAGTTTGTTGGTTTGGAAAAAGTCCGCCTCTGTACATTTGTGTGCTTAAAGTATTAAATAAATAAATAAAAATCGAATTGTTTATTTTCAGGATATTCAAATTTTCATTTTCAAGTTAAATAGTTCAGTATCTGATAAAGTGAATGATATTACAGTCGGTTAAAAAATAGGGCTATAGTTGCCAGGCAAAACAAAAGGATTGCAGATTTAACAACTTTTGTATTGATTATTTTTCTTTCGTATGTATTGATTAAGATATCTTCACTTCAAGAGGTACTTGAAGTCAATGAACCCATTCTGTTATTACAAAAATATTTGTTGGTAGATAAATATCAATTTCAACAATCCATCGAATCTTAGTTACAATAAATATCTAGTGCCTACACAGAAAAATCCAACAGAATTAATTACAACATACATTTATCACTCTATTTGGTAACACAAACATACTTGAACAAGACTGCCGCCTTGTTTAGTGTCTATCTAGTGCTTTATGATCCTAACCTAACCTTCGATCAAGCTTAAGTCACACGGTCATTAATTATTCTTTTATAACAAAACCAGTCGTGTACTAACACGTGTTCATGAATTTCACATACGATTTGTTAACAATAGACTTGCTTATAGGTATGCTAGGATGAGGCTAGGATGTTTTAAAAAAGAAAAAGTGGTAAACCATGGTTTTGGACGTTCATCATTGTGAACGGTAAGGATTAATCGGATAACTCCAGCTCCCATTTTGAAGACTTGAGTAGAATATGTAGTATAAAATGAGTTCTTTGTTATATTCCGGAATTATACATCAGTGCAAAATCTATACTTTTATTACATTTAAAAAACACAAATCCTAGCTGTATCTTTCTTTAAAAACGTAGGTCTACCGTAACTACCTATAAAAAAGTATCAGTAAAATTTTTCATTGCCTTGTAGACTCTATGATTATGAAATGGTATAAAAGCAAAGTCTGTGTTCATTTTCCAAATTTCATATACTTTCTTCGCGCTTCGCCATTATGGACGCATTCACAAATTCTCTTGGACAAAATTGACCAGATTATTCGTTGCACGCTATCATCTATACTAAATGTGGCCCTGGATGACCGAGCGTGGCTGCAAGCCACTCTACCCATTCGCTTCGGTGGGCTCGGCATCCGCAAAATTTCTAGTTTAAGCCTACTTCTTTATATTTATATTCCTGTCTTCGGTCCACAGCACTGAAAAGTTAACCAGAAAAATCTTGTTGCCATCACTGGTTAACTGTGAAGTGCCGTTCTCGACTGATGCAGTGAATGCCTGGAAAGTGGCTTGCCCGAATACAGCGTTGCCCGACAGCCCTTTTTCCCAGAGACAGTGGGATAAGCCGCTCTGCAGGTCGGTACGGAATAAACTTATAGATACGTCCACCAATACTGCTGAGCGTGTCCGCCTGCTGGCTGTGGGAGAATGGGAGTCGGGCCTCTGGCTACAGGCACTACTGTCACCCAACATAGGTACTATGTTGAGTGACAACACCTTCCGGATCGCTACATGTCTGCGTTTGGGTGCTCCCAGCGGAGCTCCACATCGTTGTCAATGTGGTGAAGCAGTCGACCGCTTCGGACACCATGGCCTATCCTGCAGTAGAAGCGCTGGTCGGTTAGCACGGCACGCCAGCATTAATGAGATCATACGTCGGGCTCTTGTCACCGGCAGGTGCCAGCTGTTTTAGAACCCAATGGCTTGGCGCGCGACGATGGGAAGAGACCAGACGGGATGACCATAATGCCTTGGAAGGTGGGTAGGCCTTTGGTGTGGGATGCAACATGTGTCGACACCCTTGCGCCATCCCATCTTCTTAACACGGCGGGCTGTGCTGGGGCAGCTGCTGCTGGTGCAGAAAACCTCAAACGGCGCAATTACAACAACCTTATCGGAAGTTATATATTTGAGCCGTTTGGGGTTGAAACATTAGGTCCATGGGGTCCGACTGCTCTTCGAGTATTTCGAGACGTAAGCAAACGGTTAGTCGACTCTTCACGTGACCAGAGGGCTGGGCTTTTCCTTGGCCAGAGAATCAGCATTGCCATCCAACGTGGCAATGCTGCCAGCTTTCTGGGCACTTTTCACGTTGACAGCGATGTGGAAGAATTTTATGACGCCCTATGACCCCCACCCTTTTATTCGTAGTTTTATTTTATTTTTATTTAAGTGTATATATAGGTAGTTATTTTTAATTAAGTATTTGAAATGATGTACTAAGTTAGTTATCGTGTTTCTTACGTACATGTATCATACAACTAGTGATACAAATAAAGCAAAAGGTCAATAAAGTTAAATGTTCATATTTTCTTGAAAATCCTCGAAAACCTCGAAAAACACTCCCCAAAAATTTCCCAACCAGTGCAATGCCACGTACAGTCATACACATAACCCATGTTTGAAAGCTACATAATTTTAAATACTATGGTTAACAAACATGTACCCGTAAAAGAAGCAAGTTTTACTATGCAATTCCAATGAATAATTTGAAAGAAAATGGATACCTGTCATTATATATCTACTGAGTCGTTTTCTCCTAGTGCAGAGATAAGCAGCTTGAAGATATAATGGTATTACATTTTATGAACGCAATACTGAGTTCAATTTAATGAAAGAAGATGTTTTCCAAGCTGCACTCGCGTAATTAAAGTTGCAATAGTCGGTACTTAAAGTACTAACTACTATTTCTTTAGTATAGGACTATCAAAATGCAAAGTGTTCTCTGGCGTATCTATTTAAATAAATGTAGATTTAATCAGTTCATCCCATGGCAAGATACTGTAGACGGCCATGATTTTAAAAGTGCAACAATTCTTTGCCATGCCACGTGTTGTGATGTGTCAGGTGCCAAGAATGAAAACGATTGTCAAAAGGATGTGCATATCTTTTCACTTATAAGTTTTTAAACTAACATTAACATCAGAAACGGGATATTCAACCGGGAGGATGGGTTTCAACTGTCGAGAGCTTGGAATCCAGTGGTTCAGCTGTGTAAAACCCGAAAAAGTGCCGAAAAAAGTTCGCGAGCGGACACAGTGAGTTTCGTGTGTCGGGAATAGAATCGAGTTGTGAGTGACAGTGATAGCGGTACTGAGTGCAAAAAATAAACAAGAAAGAGGGTAGACCGTTTTGTCTCCTCATAAACACCAACCCGCAAGAACTTCAGTTTATCCATGATCATGGTGCTTAAATATCGGAAACTCGCAACAAACAGTAAACATGGTAAATATCCCGTTTCTTATGTTAATCTTTTCACATTTTTTCTAATTTATTATGCTACGAACGGTCCTGTTTTTAGAAGTATTTCAGGGCAAAATCAGTAGTATACTCGTACTATGGGTGCCTAAAAACATTTTGCCTCAAAAGCGTGGCAAGTTTAATACACTTTTGTACGATTACCATTCAGGCAAACTATCAAATCTAACCATTATAATAGTTTGAACGAATACAAACAAGATTATTCTTAAAAGCCAGTGTTCTAGCGAATTATTTGGTACAAAATAAACTTTTAAGCATACAAATAGTTCAGTTGATCGTTTGTATAGCCTTTTATCGTCATAATGCAAAATCGGAACGCCCAATCTGATCTGATAAGTGAGATAACAGATTACTGACTATTATCAGTGCTACAAGTAACCATTAAACCTTATACAGGTTGAATATTTTGGCAAAAGTTTTATCTAAGGGATAAATTATCTATTATGAGACTTAAAACTCGCTTTTGTACATAAACTGTCCTATTGTATTTGTATGTTTTTTGTACAGTAAAGAATAAGAATAAAACTATGTTAACTGTCAATTTTATTATAAGTTTTAACACTATTGTCAGCACATGGGGCCGCACATGGGGGAGTTTGAAAGACGTTTAGACGTCACTTGTAGAGCGAGCTTCGATAAATCATCTCAATCGTTTTACAATCGATACCTGTGATTATATCCTTTGTTACATGTCATAATTGGCTATCCCTTTGTTGAATGTAATTCCGACTAAACTATTTGGGCTTAAACTGAAATTAGAGGGCTATTTTTAGCAGTAATAGTTTGTGTCCCCCAGCTGTACAAAGGGCTCTCCTTTGTCCTTCCAAACCTCTCTGTCTTGCGCGATCTCTGGTTAAGTTTGTCCCGCAACAAACCACCTTCGCCACCGCTCCATTTGACTGCTATGGAAAAAAGGCAGGTCTGACCCTCAAACATTACTTACGTGCAAAATTACACGCCCTATACTGAAAAGTGAGAGGTGGTACATAAGGCCCTATCCGCATGGTCCTATTCGGACCATGTGAACACGTGTGCTCTAACATATTCGCCTTAGCTTATTTAATACACGAACGGTAAGTAAGGTTAATATGGTCATTAATTATTATGTGAACGTTATTTGTGTGTGAGCCGTAATTTTACGTGCTTTGGGTAATTTTATTTGTATGTTTATGTTGTGTTTTCTTGTAGTGAAAGGGTTAATGCCCTGTATTTTAACTCTCTAATTTGTTTGTGTTTTGTGAGACACGTGTAATTTGAAGTAAGTAGAAAGGGACTAACAATGACGTCGAGTACCTATAAGCATCAAAATATAAACACAATACTGCAATATTTGTAAGGAATATCACAACACTTTTCATCCCTCTTCATAAGCAAGTTCTTCATCGTGAGTCCTAATGCTTCATTCTACGTATATAGCGGGATTTTCTTGTGGGAAGGTTCACATCCCTACTAGATAAATTACAAGATGGTGCCCATTACTGTTTTACAAACTATTTTTTTTGTAAAATTATGACATCCGTACAACTTTATGGCTCTATTCGCTATTAAATGAGCAAACAGACCCATTAGGGTCTTTGATGGTCTACTATAAATGCAGAGCATTTCTGCTTGCACTCATTTAATATAGTATCCAAATACTATAAAAAAGGAGACCTTTCGTAATTATGTCTAAAAAATACTTACTTAGTTTGAATTGTGTCAGAGTCGTGTCGGTAGTTTGAGGTACGTAACAGGTGAAATTATCTGTAGACGCAATATGCAATTACATGTATACCATCACGTTTTTAGGGTTTACAGTGTGAGTAGAAGCATTAGTGTCAAATGATTGCCTAAAGTTGCTTCATGTGTGAAAATGTTGCAGCAATAGTGTAGTACATTATATCTACTTTATCGTCATTCCCTTGGCAGTCTCGAATTTTATTTAAGATCGGAAAAACAAGTCATCATCAGTCAGTCAGCCACCTAGCCAGACACCTATCTACTACTTAGATACCTAATATTACAAATGTGAAAGTTCAGACGGATGTATGTGTGGATGTATGTTTGTTAATCAATCACGACAGAACGGCTGAACGGATCTGGTTGAAATTTGGCACAGAGATAGATTATAGTCTGGAATAGTACATATGCTACTGATCATCCGGTTATAAAGTTCCCAAAGGATAGGAAAATACTTTAGACGCGGGCGAAGCCGCTGGTAGAAGCTAGTCGCAAATAAATATTTAGTTGCTAGGGACTATTCTGCGATAATGACCTTCAAATTCGATCTAAATTAAGTTTACTAACCGTAGCTAATATTTTCAGGAAACTCAATAAAAAAGAAACATACTATTACGTCTAGGATCGAAATGTCATTAAAATTCTTACACTTTTTCAAAGTTAATATGTTTATTTTTTATCGGTCATAATAAAGGACATGTTTGTATCAATAGTTACTAAGCCTTTAATTTGTTCATTGAAATTGGCAAATTATGACATATTAAAAAAAGATTTGTAACAATATTTTGCAAAAAAAAGTTGACTTTGGTGGCTTCTCATTCCGTTGATTTCCAATATTTTTGTATATTATCTATCTATCTTTATATATTATCATACTGTGTATTTTTAAAACAAAATACACAGTATTTATCTACTCAACGAGTTCTAAACAACTTTTTTTTTGTTCTTCCCTTTACTTGTATGGGACCCCCCTTAAAAACAAGAGAATATGTATGGATTTGGGTCAACAAAATACTTATACTGTAAAAATTTCAAGACTGTAGCTCGAACCGTTTGGCTGTGAAACCTGGGTGACAGACGACGGACAAACGAACAGACGGACGGACACGTGAGTGACAGCAATAGGGTTCCATTTGGACCCTTCGGGTACGGAACCCTAAAAAGGTAAAATTGTATTATGTCCCGAGAAATAGCTCGTCTCCGGCAGGATAATCTACGGAGTGAAAATGCGAGAAAAAACAAGTAAATAAACTTAACTTTGACCTTCCCATAGTATTTTTTCCTTAAGCCGTATCGAATGTTTAAATAACAAAACAAGCTAATATTTCTGTCACACCAATTAAACTGTCATTTTAATAAAAGAAAATCAAAATGCGTGTAAATCATTATCAAGTTTTGCTCAATGTGATGTTTTTACAGACAAAATGTCTCAATGTGGTTATTTTCACAAATATTTCTATCAACGGCCTTCGGGCTTGGCGGGCAGTGGTCACGACGAAATATCCGACATTACACCACCGGAACAATAGCAATAGGTCTATATGACAGTTTTTGTTAAGATCCGTTTACATAATATCTATTTGAAATATAGGTAATTTGTTTTGCTAATATAATTAATTAAAGAAATCATCGTTATTTCAGCTACTTCGTGCATCCCGACTTCTGCGGTCCTCACTAGGTCATCTGTCCACCAGTATCGTTTTGGGTACGAAATCAGAATCTATACCTACAACTGCAGCAGCAATGAAAATATAAATCGTTCTTATTGACGTTGTCTAAGTATCAATTATTTCTACTGCAGCTGTACCTAATTCACAATTACAACAATTAAGACTATGGCGCTGATACTCAGCTAGACTAAGCTTTAACTAAATCACCTTGTAATAACAATTTTAACAATAAAACAGTCAATTATTTATAGATATCAAATGTAAACACCACTTTACCGAAACAAGGTCAATATCTGTGTGTAACCAGATCTATTGACATAGTAGGTGAAAAATAACTCCAATAAGGGCGGCAACCATTTTATTGGGTCGTTGAAACCACAAAATTATAATGAACATACACAAAACCCTGGTCATCTTAGTCACAAAACTTTATTATTTAGATGTTGTTGATTTACAGAATTTGACAGACAAGAAGTGACTGTACCTTTGTATAGCTAGATTTCCAGGTATGATCTGCTAACTAGACTTACTCCTATTCCTCATTTTAGGAAAGACAGATGACTATATCACCATTGCTCTCAAAACGGTGAAGGAAAACATTGTGAGGAAAGCGGCATGTTCTAGAACTAAACATTCGAAGACATGTGACATCCACCAACACGGACTGGGCCCGCGTGGTGAATTACAGCCCATTCTCTCTCACAGAGAGGAGGCTTGTGTCCCAGCAGTGGGCATATTGGAAGGATGATGATGATTGAAAGATGATGAGAAAAAATTTACATCTTTTTAGTAAAAACGGAGACAGACATAATTACATTACTAGAAATAGGGACCAATTAGTCCAACCAGGTTTCAGACTGGCAAAAGTGGCCTCATCTTTCATAGGGTACTGTACAAAATGTTACAATAAAATTCCTCCCCATATTCTAGAACTGAATGAGACGAAATTTAAAAATTGTATAAAACGCACACTATGCAGGCAGGCATATTATAAGTTGGGGGATTATATCACTGATAAAAATGCTTGGCTCAATGCTAGTCCTGCTCCACAACCACTAGGGCGCAAAAACAAATGATATGTTTATGTTTGTGTTGTATAGACTCGATTTCTTTTAGTATTGTATAGCTGCACAGCACGTGTGTGGGTACTATGTACCCAACTGTAAATCTACCATTTGCTATACCTATGTGTCGTTCGTTGACTTGTGTGTGCCCTGGCAGTTGAGTGTGTCATGCTCTCTCAAATGTCTCTCTGATGGTGGCGCGTGTGTTGGATCATTCGGTTCCCTTCATGATGGTTGAGCTGGGTGGTGCCGATTCATGCGTCATGTTCGTGAACGGGCGCCGTCAGTTGGGATTGGTCATAACTCAACTGCTTCGGATGTTGATGTTTTTCTAGTACCTATTGTATAACTGCACAGACATGTGTGAGTACTTTTAATACTTTATACCTTTACATAGTGTAGTGTGTAGTGCTATTCTGGGTGCATTGTCCTCACATATGTGAATTTATTAATGTATATGTACTCATGTACCTAAATATTGTAAAAATCATTTTTTTTTTAAAAGAGTAAGTATGGAGTTTCTTGTGCATTCTTCTCCATAACAAGCTACTTTCCGAATGCACGGTAGAATCATTTTTTTTTTTAAAAGAGTAAGTATGGAGTTTCTTGTGCATTCTTCTCCACAACAAGCTACTTTCCGAATGCACGGTAGAATCAACTTTTATTCCATGTAAATTTAAAAAGTATGGAGTTTCTTGTGCATTCTTCTCCATAACTAGCTACTTTCCGAATGCACGGTAGAATCAACTTGTATTCCATTTAAATTTAAATTGTGACATTCAAAAGTGCCGCTTGGTGGCCCAGTTGAAATAAATATCTTTTGTCTTTGTCTTTGATTTCGACCAAGACCTTAAAAGAGTCACTATTTTCGAATCAGATAAGGTGAACGATAAAAGAAATACATTTTCACATTATTTTCAAGTGATAAACATCAATGGTAACTTCGTCGTGTGTGAAGTTGATCTACTGTTTCAAACTTATGTTTTAAAATATCAATAACAATGTCGGTACTGGCCGCTAAATGACAATGAATTGGATTTACGATGCGGAGCAAAGTATTAGGTTTCTGACTCACGATTTCAACCATAATTGAATAATTATTTGTGTGACATGATATATTTATACGGATTTAAAGGTTTTTGTTTTGTATCTAGATGTTGAGTCCTTAACTAGTGCTAATGATCAACAATATATTAAAATAAAAAATAAAAAACATTTAGATTAAGATATATAGAATATGGATACTACCACAACTATACTGTCTCATTTTGATAGATCATTAAAATCTATGGCGGTCTGACCGATATCAAAATTAATGAAAAATTTAAATGTTGGTGACAATTTAATCAAAAGTACAGAGTGTTCAATAGATTTATCTTGGGATTTTTAAGTTGCGCTCTGAACAAATCAAATACAAACCATAAACCACGACGAAAATCAGTGCACTTTGGCTTACTAATCTACCACCTGTAACTAGATGCTAGCTAGATCGGTTAGCAGGCTATTAATTCATTTTGTACCTATATATGCTACCAGCAACGTTTGCATAGATTTTGTTAACTCAAACTCGCTCTATAATTTTAATTAAATCATTTGCATAACTCATAATAAATATCTGATATTGTACATAAACTATTATGTTACATAGTTTACTCGCTATTTGAATGACTATTATATTTTTTACCAATCTTGTATTACAAACTTACAATAGATGTTCGTTCAACCATGAACGAATATTTTGAGGTAAAAGAAGTTTGTTTGTTGTACATATAATCATTATATTTTGGTAATAGTAAAAATGTGGACTTGGAACCAGTATATGATGAGGAGACCACAGGAAAGATGGTTGGACTGTATGAGGAGTGTTATGAAAGAAAAGGGAGTCAGCGATGGCATGACAGTTGAACCCCAAGTAACATACGACAAGTTCATGAAGAAGGAAGGACACGCTTGACTAAAACTGTGTTTAGTCAAGTGTGAATTATTTGTGGCCATTTTCTGAAGAATCTACATCAGAATGTTGTATCTTACAAAATTTAACCATATTCACTAGAATAGAATTTCAAATCAACACAAAATGATTCAAAGATGATGCTCCATTTATTTCTCAAAACCATTTCGACAAACTCGGATAATTTTATATCTCATTTTCCCAGCACACAACAAACACTTACAAACAGACATACATGTGATTATAAGAACATTACAGCCTACAAAATAACCGCTAGAGGCACTTAATTAAGTTCACGTAATTTTATACACCAACAGCTGATATTTATAGCTCTCATTGCAATATCGGTGACTGTCACGCATTTATTAAACATGTATGTGTATGTGTGTATGTTTTGCCAGTAAAACCTAAAATGTTCTATGACTTACAGATAAAACTCGAGACGAAAAAAAGTCTAACAAACATAGTACCTGCCTACTTAGGTTAAGAAGGTAATCAATTAGTCAGTATTATATTATACAGTAAGTATTATATTTTCCCATCAATTCGTATCATTGTGTATATTAGACATGACTATTTCTCAACATTAACGAGTGACAAATATTGAAATGACTGCTATTAAAAGACCGAAATTTGCTATTATCACAGATCAGTTTGGACTTTTACAAGTAAGACTTGGCAAATCTTAGGTTTTACGGTAGTTCAGGCTATTACAGTAACTTATATACAAAATAATATAAGTAGGTTAGTATGTATCAATTCGTACGTTCATTTAAACACGTATTTTCCAAGGCGTGTGCAATCTGACAACTTAACTTATTGCCAAAGCTTTAAGCTCCTAAAAGCTTGATATTTCCTAGATAAATCTTAGCACTCACGTGCAAACTTTAATGAAAGATTTGAGTCATGGTAACCTACTTATGGGTTTTAACTTTAGCATTAATTTAAGTAGGCATAATTCCTATGTTTAAGGATAGTCCAAATGTGTACCATGCATACATCACCAGGATCATTTGTATTCTTTATTAGCTGAGCGCCTGACCTACCTACCTAATATACCTACCTACCTACATTACCAAATTTTTAATTCAAAATTTTTTCCGGAAGAACCTTCTACAAAGTATGAGAAAACCAAAAAAATAATTGAAATCGGTAAAGCCATTCTCAATTTATGGCGTGACCAAGGGAAAAAGGGGTTCATTTATATATATATATCACGTGCAGGCACTTAACAGCACAATAGTGTATAAACTATGCTCATGTTTGTAAGTATTAATGAAACCAATTATTTTTTTTGATCCTTGATTAACGGATTGTCAGAAGAATGACATTTCATGTCCTGAAAGAATGGAGAGTGAATAATATGTATGGCAATGTAATGGTAACATACAAGAAGAAGAAATTGGGTTGCGTCGACCCCAAGTAACAGCTTGTCTGCAGTTACTGGTGGTACAGCTGGTGACTGGGAAGATGATGCAGACTTGGTAAATAGTATCAGTAATAGTTATAACAAATACAACACATTTGAGTTAATTTCGTCATTTGCCAAAAGGACTGCAAAACATATGTTACGATCACAATTCTAAACTAAAACAAACTCAGTCTGAACAAACTTCTAAATTAAAAACGTCATTTACACGCACAATTGAACTTCACATAGTTGTCTTGTTTACCTTCACCCCCCTCCTCCTCCCCGTCTGCGCACGCGCCGTATTTTGTTCTAACAAGTGATTAATCATTAGCAAACTGTAATACAAGTTTTTTTTGTTTTAAGTATTGTTCTTTTATGAACGACCAGAAATTGTAGCCCAAAGCAAGGTTGAGAAAGAAATGTTGCAGATAATTTTTTGTGTACTGATTGATATGCATTATTTCGTACGCATTTTAATCTAGATTTGCTAATTAGATTTGTAGCTCGATGGCTTATTGCGTCTGGGTCCAGTCTGCTTACTTGTGTTTGGTAATGTTTAGCCGGAACTTTGGAAATAATCCGTAGACAACTTATAGCCTCTCAGATTTCTTTTTATGAGGGTTCTGTGCCAAAGGGTAAAAACGGGACTCTATTACTAAGACTCCACGGTCCGTCTGTCTATCTGTCTGTCTGTCACCAGACTGTATCTCATGAACAGTTGAAATTTTCACAAATGTTGTATTTCTGTTGCCGCTATAACAGCAAATCTTAAAAAGAGAAAAAAATTTTTTTTTAAGTGGGACTCCCATACAACAATAATTTTTTTTGCCGTTTTTTGCGATAATGCTACGGAACCCTTTGTGCGCGAGTCCAACTCGCACTTAGCCTGTTTTTTGAATGATAACGGGCCTAGCTTAAAACAATAATTTAGGTAGGTACGCCTAATACCCAGAAACTTACACTATTATTTCATTTAACCACGAACCAAACAGTCACCACCCAAAATCAAAAACCAAGTAAAATAACTAGTTTTAAAAATCAAGGCACCAAATTTAAAAAACAAACCAAAAATCGGCTTAGCAACTGCATGGGAGTTGAGTAAAATTCCACTGGCCGAGGTCTGCTTCACAGGACATTAACCCAAAGTATTAAGAAATAGTGCTTTAAAGGCATAAAGCACAATGCCTGTTCATAAAGTGCAAGTTGTTTGGCAGCCTGTGTCAAGGCCTGTAAGTTGTCGACGAAAGCCAGGAGCTATGCTTGTATGTGTACTTTGACTTTCGTTTTACTGGAGGTTAAGTGAAATGGAGTGTAGTTGGGCATTAAAAGCAGGTACGATTGTTCATTGAGACGTTAATAAATTAGGCTGTCTTTTTTTTTCACCACAATAATCATGAAACCTTTCATCAAATAGCGGCCTTAATAAACTATGAAAACTTGTGCCAATATCAAGGACTTTACTTTTTGGCGCCATCAACTTAATAGTTATCGTAAACAGGACTTTTATTAGAAGTGGTACAACATTTTACTTCACATGTAAAAGGGAAAACTTTTCGAATGTCGGAACGGTGTTTTCCACAGAATTATATACTTACATAAATTTTCACCTTTTTCTTATGGTGCAGACGTTAAAGGACACCACCTGCTACGATACTCATATTAATAGTATCAGCTTGAAATGGGAAGACCACAAAACTCGCTCCATTCAAACCACTGAAAACTTACTATAAATTTAACATAGCACGAGATAAGACAGCTTTTAAGATCTAAGAAATCTAAGGCCACTTGAACTTTTCTTATTAACTTTCTTTCCTGCGACATAATTATTATCACTAATTTTCTATACCAGGTTGAGAATTTCTCAAGAGGTTTTTCATATCTTTTTAGACGTCTTATGAAGAAGAGGAAACAGAGGGGAATTATAAATTTTACGTGTGTACCTGTGAATTTGTATATTAGTGCCTGTCTGTGTCATCATAGCTCCTAATTTAGTATTTTTTTTTGTTTTGTATATGAAATTATCGGGCGTGTTCTTAGCTATGTTTGATGAAAATCGATCCAGCCGTTAAAAAGATATGGGCGTTTTACTGTTTGAAGCCGGGTTTTTGCGCAAGATATAGTGTCGAGGTTTTTAAATATTACTTGTCATGTAGGTATCCTTGACTTTTAAAAATGATGCTCAACTGGAATGATTTTATCATTGGCAGTATGCTTGATAATATCTGAGGTATAGGATTCATTTTTTCATGGATTAAACCAATATGCTTTTGTGTTGTTTAAAAAGACCACATTTTGTGTACCCATTAGGTACACAAAATGTAGTCTTTTTAAACATCTCATTGTCATGTTAACAAAATAAAAGGCCAGGGCAATATTTTTACGTTACGTTATGAAAAAGAAAGTTTATTTACTAACATAGATAATATCTGACCAAAAATGGAACTTTGATGTTTCTAAGCTAGATTTTAGGGTACTACAACTTTTGCTGTGATCAAGTAAGTTTATAATTTAATTACATAGTACAATAATTCTGATACAATTAAAACACTTCGATTCCTTTCTCAATCAACTTACATCCTACCATTGTAAAACACGACCTATATATCTGATTACCCAACTCCCAAACAAACCCATGAGTCACTAGTCTAAGAGATTGTGCTCAAAGTTAGCAGGACAAGTTTCAGTCGCACGCGTATGTGAGTAAGTGCGTTAAGTGTTGCGACATTCCGATATATGGAGCAAGATATCGACGATTTAATACGTGAGCTTTTAGACTGATTTATAATTAAATTCGACGAAAATGTTTCATTAAAACTTACATTAAACTTGATCTTGAACTAAAAGTCATCATCATCATCATTTTAGCCGAAAGACGTCACCTGCTAGACATAGGCCTCCCCCAGGCGTCGCCACACTGGTCGATCCCGGGACTTCTCGCATCCAGCGCCTTCCCGCAACCTTAACCAGGTCATCGGTCCACCTAGTGGGAGG
Source organism: Orthosia gothica (assembly GCA_949775005.1). Classification (NCBI taxonomy): domain Eukaryota; kingdom Metazoa; phylum Arthropoda; class Insecta; order Lepidoptera; family Noctuidae; genus Orthosia; species Orthosia gothica. Next base: position 6,417,713 of record OX459045.1, read on the forward strand.
CCTTCCAACGTATCGTCTTCCGGTTCGCAGTCACCATTCCAGAACTTTTCGGCCCTATCGGCCATCCGTTCTGCGAGCAATGTGCCCTGCCCACTGCCACTTAAGTTTGGCAATTCTTCGGGCTATGTCGGTAACTTTGTTTCTCCTGCGGATATCATCATTTCTGACGTGATCACGCAAGGAAATTCGGAGCATAGCTCTCTCCATTGCCCTTTGGGTGACTTTAAGCTTTCTGATAAGGCACATTGTGAGCGACCACGTCTTGGTCCCATAGGTGTCTTGAGACACTGCGGTAAATTGGACAAGAAGATACCACGCAACTTCCGAACGATACTTCGCGAATTAAAAGTACTAAAATGTATTTCTTAAAGTTGATATAGTTCTTAAGAAAAGGTCATGTTTTTCCCACCAATTTAAATGAGTTAATCATAAAAGTCGACTAATGTGGCACTAATGTCTTCAAAAGAAGCAGCAATGTCCTTATAATAACACAGAACTGTATCAATCTTGGTATCCTGAACACTCTCAGATAATGACTATTGAGAAATCGATGTTGATGTTCTTTAGTGCGAATTTTTACTGTGGAGATGATCCTCAGCTATCAACGTTCCTTCTTTTCGAATGAATTTCTCCCAAAAACTGGACTAATGTCATTTCGAAATTCAACCCTGCTATCGAAAGGACTCTTCTGCAATTTCTTGACGAATTCTGATTGTGTCTTTCCTTTTGCTGTTGGATCGAATCCTGGTCTTTTGCAAGGAGGAACAGCTCCGGCCCTCTTGCAAATGGTTCTCAACCATAGGCTTATAATAAAATTCACTAAGATCTTAATCTCATGATTTGCACCACATTGTAAGTAGAACGTTAGCCACAGCTTTATATAATAACACGGACTTGACCGATGGGCGCAAATATACGTTCTGAGAAAATACACGAACCAATTAGATCAACGAGACTGTGCGGTTTGATAGCGCTTGATGGTTCGATCTAAAGCTACGCCTTTTATTTTATACTCAAAGTGTAAATTGTATTTCTTATTAAGTAACGTTGTATTCTGATAGACACTAGACAGCACCTAACTAATGCAAGGCATAACAAAAACATTTTCTTCTCTGTAATTGGCACGAACAATGTTCATCTAAAATTAATATTGTTTATTTATGTATTTGTAAAAGGAATTCTCCGGAAATACTGATCCTTTTACAAAAATTCTTGCACTTATATAAAGTTATTATTATTATATACTTTATTGTACACCACAAAAAAACATACAGGACAAACGTTCACATATACAAGTGTACAATGGATGGGCGGTCTTATCGCAGTAGGAAATCTCTTACAGACAACCTTTGCATGGACTTAAAGATAGGAGACGAATTTATATTATCGCAGAGTGTTATAACCAGAAAAAATGCTTAGCTGTGCTACATAGCAAACCCATAGTAAACACTTGTAAATAACTACTGACTATTCAGTATCCAGAATATCCCGAGCCTTACCTTAATATTATGGTCACTTGTGGAAGATATTTAAATATACTCTTTCCATTATTAATATGTCGGGTTTAGTCAATAGTATGAACATCAAAACAGATCTCAAGCACGCCCCCTGGTGACGAATCAAGAACAACTACGGTTTGTGCGGGCTTTAAAAAGTCGCTTGTGTGGTGGAAACAGCAGTATAGATTATAGAAGAGGGAATAGTTCCGACCGCCCCCATGGTAAGGTATCATAGAACCACTATCAATCCATAATAGTTAGTAAGCAACCTTTGTATCCATGACTATTTGAAAAAACCCAGTGCATTGAATAATTAATGTGATTTAATTTTTTTACGATTGTACCCACCTTTAGCCCACACACGATATTTTAACCCAAAGTAATAAAGCCTGATGATTCAACAAATATGTAAATAGTGCTCGACTTGGTACAGAAACAGTATCAGAACAATTAAAGTGTATTTGGTAGCTAAAACATTTGATCAATGCTCTTAAGGTTAACTTTAAGCATTTCACTGCCAAATTATTAAATTAAATAAAAAAATAAACAGAGTGTCTAAGCAAACACGATCACGTTATCTTCACATTATGTAGATTTATTAAGATAAAACTTAATTGGATACATTCAAATCTGTATTAATTACATCTATTTCTTACGATCTATCTTTAATTGCAATCAATTAATCATCTCATATTTTCAACACGAGTGCGAAATAAATTCTTTGCACATATTCGCATTAGTATTGACCTTAGTAGTTAGGTATTGGTACATTATTTCAGGGGAATTCTGAATGCAAATTAAATCACGATGTTTTTTATTACAATCATGACAGTTTGGGGTCTTATTAATGAAGTATACATTAACACAGTATTGAATTCTAGATACTTGCATATTTCATTTTTTTATTAAATGTCGATCAAGCAAATCCAAAGTCACGATTGCATTACGTTGAAATAATCTTTAAAAAACTAATTACGTATTGCAAAACTTTATTAAAGGTACCTACATATATTTTAGAAAGAAACCTTGAATTATAATACAAATATAATTATATCTAATCTTTTTTCTCACATAGCCATCACCAAGATTGGTTTGGGCAATCACCACTCCGTCAATGTATTTTTTTTTGTCAAACTTATTTTCATAGTCGGAACCTGAAATGCAATAACAGAGCCTCATGGTATCTCTAAAGTCTCAACTAATATTGCAAATGTTTGTGCAAAATCTATAAAATCTCTAGATTTATCTACTAAACCAATTAAACATTCTTCTCTGATATAAAGCTAACCTTTCGCTTAATACCAGAGGATACTTCTTATTCCGATAAAACGCACAGCTCCTCTGGTATAGGCGACGAAAGATACGAGAAATAGTTTCGCACAATTGGCAATAATCCCTTTACCAATCGTGCTGACTGCTAACTAAGAAATTGCAAAATCGTTTTCAAAAACCCATTTGAAATATTTGCATTGCAATATGGTTCACCTTTCAAGGGCATAAGAATGAATCTTCAAATGCTAATTTATTTATATAGTAATCATACATTACTGAAAGAAACATTTAGATGATCAATGACATTGATGTTATTTAGTTCATAACATATAGGTACAATCTAATTCGTGACTTATTACTAGTATAACACACGATATAATATTGAGTAATCAATCAAATGTATGACTTTTACAATTGGATTACATTTAACCTAATTAAAATTTAAAGTGCATGATGTTATATCATTTCAATTTAAACAAGCTGCAGAGCTAATATAAGAAACTTTTAAATGGCAATAACAGCAGAGTTTTTTTTGTTAAAGGCATCGTAAGAAATACCACCACCATAACTAATTAACGCACGCCAAGTAGCACTCTGTGTTTCGGTTTATGCCATCTTTTTCTATAAGTTGGTAATGGATCAACAAAACCTTTCTAATCATGATCCTGCCAGTATTTTTCTTTTTATCACTGATCAAAAATGGATTGCTTTACAATTAGTCTTAAAAGCAACACTTACTGGAAAATTGAATCATTGATACCTGAATTAAAAAAGGCCTTACTTAAGCTTTATTTAGCACACAGCGATGTTCTCAGATTCAGACATTTCAAAGTAACTTATGTATTATACACTGGACAAAAAAACGAAAACAGTGAAATCGACTATTAAACATCATTTGCATTGAACACACACAAAGGTTAGTTGTAAACGTTTTGCTGTCTCTTATTTATCGCTTTGTAATATTAGTATATACCTTTATTTGGTAAATTTTCAAGACTGTAACGCTTTAAAATGGGTACACATATCCTAATTTCTTGGTTTAGTAAATTTTCAGTGTTTCCTATTAAGCCTTCCCACTAAGATAGGTGCTTGTTTGTGAATAGGTTCACCAGACTCAAATAATGAGTGATTGTTGCGAGAAGTTCAAAACAAAAGGTTTTTAAAACTATTGTATATTGCCTTAGCCCATATCTACTCAATGAATTATTAAACCTTTCATAAAACTTCAAAATTAATTAAAACCAAGCACCTTATTAGGCGATGACTTTACATAGATATTAAATATACAAAAAAGTTAAGGAATTCTCATGTAATTAAAATTATTGACAATTATTGGATAAAGACACCCAAGAGAACAGCTGAGTCAAGGTACAAACTAAAGCGGATATCAGATGAATAGAAAATGACATAAATAATAAAAGGAAACCTATTTGATATGAAACAATAGACGGAAGGTACTACGCCACATTTAAGTGAAAACAGATCTATTTTCAAGTATAAGTTCCAGTGCTTAAATTAATTTCTATGCTAATTGATTAGTCTGAACTGGATGTAGGTAGTATGGCGAAACTTAAAAGTGAAATTCATTTGGTAAAGAAAATGGAGCACGATCCTCCGGTAAAGTAGAGAACAACATTTTGCTATTCGGAATCTCTTAAGTAGCTTAAATATTTTGCTAAAGCACACATGTAAATTCGAAACCCTGAATAGAACAAGATGTTAAAGCCTACCATAAGCACAGATGATAAAATACTACACATAAGTAAGCCGCTTGAACAAGTGTAGACCCACGTATTACCGTTCTGCTTAATCCAAAAACAAAAGACAGCTTTGCCAACTCTATCTTGTTAACTCTATCTTGAAGATAAAAAAAATTACCAGTCTGACAGTGTATAGAACTACACGTTATTCCATTGGTTGCAGGAGGGCCTGCCTTATTTGTAAAAGAGCTAGACGTACATTTATGAAATGTGTTTCACCTGTTGTAAATTATACCTTAACAGGACTAAAAAGTAAGTCGGCTCAAACTCATTGGGTTCTGACTCATAAGTCCATGACATTCTCTGTTTTGTTACCGTTTACAATCTCTTAATTATTTACTAGTATTTTCTTTTTATAGATGGTAATATTTTTGTTCTATTTTTCATCTTAGTCCTGCATCTGTTATTCTGAAATTCAACTTAACAAACGTCATGGGTTTTATGCCTCAAAAATGGTTAACGTTTTGATAATGTCGTCGCCATAAGTCTTTAATAGCTACCTATTGTTATCATGTCTTTTTAATTAATGTTTTCTTATTCCTTTTGCTTCTTGATTAAAAACTTCTCAATAATTTCAATACCAAACTTTCAAATATTTCCGAAAACATAATAATAATAAGCTTCTTTAATATCGTAATTATTTAGTTTCTGCACCTCATTCACTAAATATTTATGTTTACGAGTATATTCGTCAGTATTGAGCGAAAGTCGACCAGTTCGAGATCGCTTTCATGCTAAACCTGTTGGCTTTCTTCAGTAAAGTAATAACATTGCTGGTGTGAATGATGAGCTATCAGCGGGTCGTTGATGATGAGGCGAGAACTGGGTCATTAGGCTTTATTACTTTCTCATCAAGTGTGGTATAAGTCAGAGGGATATATAAAATCTTCCTCCTGCCCTTGAACTAATTTATTTGGTGTTAGCGCAGCTCGTCTTTTGCCTTCTAATAGTATTTTTTCAATACGCCAGTGTCACACACATAATCATATTTTGCACATCCCATTCCAAATTCTTGAAACCGTTAGTTGGTAACGCATAAACCCTGGCTTGTAAATTAAAATTATCAACACGTTATCAATTAAACGCCAGTCAAGTGATGCGGTTTGCTGTTGAAAATTTAATCAACTCAACAGAGCACCTACCGAAACAATTTGTTACATTAATTTTGTAATTAAATTCGTTTCAGAAACTGGACCTTTCCAATTATTATAAAATTAAAATTCATACATGCTTTGCAAATGCAATGGTTTTATAAAAATGAATTTATTTGAATCCGGTTCGTTTCAGGTCATCACTTGCGCCAGCCCCCGAAAAAGCGTTCAAGGTTGAGTTTGCCGAAAGTGACAAAAGCCTTGCCGGTTGGACTTCCCGGGACAAAGCAGCCGTGCCAACTGCCGACTACGTAACTTGTGACTTGTTGTAAGTGACGGATAATGGGCAGGTTTGGTATTACACGTACGTGACAATGCGTCAGCAGGTTGAACGAATTCTGAACCAGAGGCTCTGACAAGAGACATTATTTCAACGAAGCGTAGCGATAGGGATTGGTAAAGCATCAAAAATGTATAGAATTGCCAAGCGCTATCGAAATGTCACTTTAATCAATCCCTTTTACTTTGTAACTAGCGGACGCCTCGCGGTTAAACCCGCGTAGTGCCCGTCCCCGTGGGAATACAGGAATAAAAAGTAGCCTGTATCACCCGGGGATAGTGTAGCTTCCCAATGGTGAAAGAATTTTTGAAACCAGTCCAGCTGTTTCGGAGTCTATAAGGAACATACATTCATACTGTCTCTTTTATATATATAGAAAATAGATTTCGATAATCACCACCGATAGAATGACAGTTTGTGTAGGTGCCTCTGATTTTAAATTAAATTGTGTTTTTGCGCACTGCTAGACCAAAGACTTGTTATTTAAACCTGAAGAATTGCCAAACTGAAGTGGCAGTGAGCAGGGCACGTTGCTCGCAGAACGGATGGTCGATGGGGCCGACATGTACTAGAGTGGCGACCGCGAACCGGCAGACGATGCGTTGGAAGGTCTCCCTCTAGGTGGAGCGAAGACCATGGTTAAGACCGATCAGTGTGGCGAAGTTTGGGTGATGCCTAAATCCAGCAGTGGACATTTTATAAGTGGCCATGGAGGCCTATGTAAAACAAAAATAAATGATTTTGATTTTGACAAATTCAAGGCAGTACACAGTCATTGCAGATGTTGCTTCTTTGCTATCTCAAAGATGAAACTTCATTCGGCAGCCAGAATACACGTTTATCGGACATAGTGACATTACCATCAGTTGGGCTGCCTGCTTGATTGCCATCAAAAATACGCCTAATAATCATAAAGAAACAATAGTTGAAGTTAGTTTCTGTTCTATAAACACTTGTCTAGACATTAGCAAAGTAACAAGTGGGCTGTACGGGGCGGGGACAGTAGCAAGGTCTTTTCATTAGTTCGTTATAAAACCTTGAGCCGACTGGTGGCGATCTGTATCCTTTTTATGTTTGACCGACAAGTTTATTTCATTGGTTGGTAAATGATATTTAACGGTTCAATAATTGTGTGGTTTAGCGATACAAAGACAAATTAGGTCTTTATGCTCTTTATAATAATAGGAATAGTTTTCCAGTGAGATAATAAAATGCTTATTGTAGACATTGTCATCCAAGGCGTCCCACCATCTTTTTTTTTCTGCAATTTCAAGTTGAAAATCGTGCTTGGATGTTCTGTTGCGGACACAGGCCCGAAGTGCAATACAATACAAGTTAAAAATATCTTCTTGGTATTACAATTACAACTGAAGTCTACATAAGCATGCTCATAAACATAATAATGCGTGCAGAGGCCAAATTGCCATAATCACCTCGTTTCAAATAATTTTAACAATGCCACCGTAGATGCCTACAGTAATTTTTAACTTATTATTTATCAAACCTTGGTAACAAATTTAGGTCTAAAACATCATCATCACCACCATTTCAGCCGAAAGACGTCCACTGCTAACATAGACCTCCCCTAAGCGTCGCCACTCTGATCGTTCCTGTGCATTTCGCATCCACCAGGACTCGCGCAGCCTTGACCAGGATGCACCAGAAGACCAGTATTTTAAATTCAGTGGCTTTCTATCAGAATTCAGACCTTCACAACACAGATCCCAGTTACTGATTAATACACCTCTTGTTAAAATTGTTTTTCTTAAAGTGCAAGTTGGGTAGCTTTAATGTCATTCATACATTACAAACTCAAGTATCGCGCTAAACCAATCAAAATCAGTTCAGTAGTCCAACACTAAACACGTAGCAAACAGACCGACAGACAGGCCGTTTATCATAGGTATTAGTGCTAATAGCACCCTCTTTGTCTGTCCTCGAAAGGATTGGAAGCGTGAAGTTACGGTTATTGCGTTAATTACAAATGATTTCTGATAATTAGACGATTGAATTATAGATAACTGCATAATGGTTTCGTGCTGGCAAAGTGGAGTAGAGCTGAAATTAGAACTCAGGTCGCTTGTTTGGCAATTAACAATAAGAGTAAAAAATTACTTTCTTATAAAACTGCCGCAGACAGACGCACCGCGGGAATACGATTGCAATACAAAAAAGCTTTATAAAGGAACTTATGGAATTGTGCTTTTTAAATTAATTGTGTTACATGGAACAATGGATATGAAAACGAATTGTCGCATAGTCGAGACGTGTCTGTCTTCGAAAGTCTTCACTAGGCCAGGCTACATCGTATTTGCAAAAAACCAGCCAAGTGCGAGTCGGACTCGCAGCGAAGGATTCCGTACCACTTTCGCAAAAAACGGCAAAAAAATCACGTTTTTTGTATGGGAGGGAGCCTCACATAAATATTTATTTTATTCTGTTTTTAGTATCATCTGTGAAAATTTCAACTGTCTAGCTATCACGATTCATAAGATACAGCCTGGTGACAGACGGACAGACAGACAGACAGACGGATCGCGGAGTCTTAGTAATAGGGTCCCGTTTTTACCCTTTGTGTTCGTAACCCTAAAAATTGTGTCAGACATAAATATTAACCTACAGGTACGAAGTGATATGATAGGATAGCCTGTAACATAATTTTACTTGCTATTAAATATAATATTATAATTATCTATCGTTTCATGAATAATGAATATCAAAGAGAACACACCAAATCGGCCTACTATTCATAATCTATTCATCTTTTGTATAACAAATCCGTATAAATCTATCGTAACGACCATCATAAATTATTCACACATAACAGGGAAACCTTGAAATCTGCAAGGTCAGTTACATAAGAGTTTGATGAATATTCGTTACCATGACAACGTTATATAAATAAACATGCATATTTTAAGTTTACCAAATATGGTCAATTTTATTATCTTCAGTTTTGACTCTTCTTTTGTTTTAAAAATGGGGACTGTTTGCGGATCTAATCTTTTGTGTACAACTGTGACCAGAGTGTTGCAAACATTCGCTGTTAGTGTATGTGAGTTTGAATGTTAGTGACCGCACGTAATTATGAACAATTCCAAGGAAGGAGACAATATATTTTAAAATTATAAAAAATATGTAAAAAAAGACACCGACTCCTCTCTTAATAAAGGCAGGCAAGTGTCAACCAGTATAATTGCCAGATTAACCATATATTTTTACAGGTTTAAGGTTACAATAATTGTACTATGAATTTGTTAATAATGGGCGTAAGTTTATAATAATTCTCGCGAGATTATAAATAAACTCTCGATAAATTGTGTGATCGATATTTAGATGCGTTTTACTGTAACAAAATGAAATTTTCCACTTACTGGGAGCATTCTTTAGCGAGCATTTGTAAACAAGCAATCGTAGACGAGCAACAAATGCTTTCGAGCGAGCCTAGCTTTCACTTTCGAGCAAAACTCTGAACGTTCGAGTCGAACATTCCTTTGCAAGCTTGGAGCATTCGAATACAATCTTGGTAAATGTTATTCATGCGATAATACTATTGACCAAGAAGGTCAAGGAATCGCTTGCTTTACAAGTGGCCAGTAATATTCCTACAAAGATACTCATTTATTTCATTATCTGAGTACTCGCTTTCGAGCGTTTTATTTGCGTGAACATTCGAATGCGAGCCGTTTCTGCGAAAATCGTGGCCACGTCCACACCGGCTGAAGTTCGCGCTTGCGTGTAAGCTTTGTAACGCTCGGCTCAACGTCCACGTCACTCGAATATTCGACGTCGAATGCTCATTACTCGTGAATGCTCTCAGTGAGGAAGTTCCTATTCACGATTTATCGACAGTTTATGATCTCGCCAGATGTATCATAAACTAACGGTGTTTGCAATAATCCGAGGACATAATACACTTATCCGATCAGGCCAAACTGACTTCGCTTCTTCAGTTTGGCCTCTCTGTTTATGGTAGGCTTCAAAGCACTCCTCACTCTAAGATGTAGCTATACTTTCGCAATAGTCTAGATTTTTAGAGGCTAACTGGGTCAAATAGAACCTTTTGTGTGTGATACAATATGTAACATGTTGACTTATTGTTCTTTTAGTATCGGTATGAATAAAGTACTAGTTGCAAAATATTCTTAATGGTTTGCGAATGTTGATTGGCGTCGGAAGCTGGTATTGTTAAAGTTCGTTAGCTAAGGTATTATTATAGATACTATCTACAAGCTTAATAGTACCTGTCGATAGATCTAAGTGCACTTTGTTTTGTACGTTTTGTGACTGGGGTTATGGAAGAATTGAAAACGAATTATCGATGCAGTAATGATCAACTGATTTATGAAGTTAATGATGGTGTTAAAGCTTAAGATCTTAATTTAATCTTTTTCTATTCATTATGCTGACAAAAGATTGCTTACAAATTAAATTATCTTCTTATAATTCGTTGTAGGTATTCCATGCTGAAGGTCGTACCCGTCTTGGAAAGCTTTGAAGGACTCACTGACGAGCTGCTTCTAAGCCACTCTGTATTCAGCTCTCCTCAGGGCAGTGGTCACCTGAGACCTGTTACCGCCCTGATCCCCTTAGCCAAGTTACAAACGTTTCGCATAGAATCTCTTTCTAGAATCGTTAACGCCTTCTATTTGTTTGGTCTGACCACGTGACTTAACGTTTAGACGTGTCATTCCCGTACATTGTAGCGAAGTTGAAAATCTACAATAGATAATGATTGTTGATTGTAAACTCGGCTACAGGTTCTGATCTGACCAGCGATTATGTGAACGTACACATGGTCTTACCTACCATCGTCCTATCATCTCACTTTCACACTTTATCCAGTTATATTAGTGTTTTTATAATCTTCTTTTCCTATTGTACCTTACCTACATTCGCTCGAGAGCATTCATCTGCGACCGTCTCACATAATTCAAAACAAAGTATCTGCCAAAATCTTTACATCACATATCCTTTTGTTATCATAACTGGGCTAATGATATGCGTAGGATAAACAACGAAGTTACAAGTGTAACATCAGTGTTACAGTGTTACATTTAACATAACACCCACGTTTCTTTCTTATTGTTGTAGTGAGCAGCTGGAATTTGTCAGTGATTCTCTTCTTTGTTCGATAACAGCTGGGTATTAAGCCAGAATGGCTGTAGTCTAGAAAAGTAATGGTAGATACTGTGTGCTGTTTTTGAGCAATCGTGCGTAATTGTACCATATTGAGTAAACAAAAATAGTATTCAGACTTTTGAAAAAATATTGAAGAGAACTGAAGAAAATAAAATTGATTTAGTGTTAACCTGACTGGTTGTCAATAAGTTTCTAACAATAATAGTTATAATAGAGAACATTAACAGCAACTCCAACTGAATACTTAACTTATTTATGGACGTAAGTGACGGGTCAAACTTCAACATTAGAATTACTTAGCTCTTTTGTGTCGCTAGTAAGCTTGAAAATAGTTATGCAGTTTCAAGTAGTACATCATTGTTGTAATAACTTAGAACAAAAATCTAATTTACGCGTAAATTTAATGGCAAACAATAATCAATATTTTATGTATTTGTAAATTGTCACTTCCTCAATAAAATTTATTACGTTGTAGTTAGAGAGATTTGCAAGCTTTTCAGGCGGCATATTCACCGTAACTTAAGTCTTTATTGTACACCAAAACAATATTTAATACGATGTGATAATAAAGAACATGTACAAACGCCAACTTAACTCAATGTTGAGTTCAACAAACTCTAGAGTATTAAGAGGAAATGCGGTCACAGACATCCGACTGAATTTCCTAAGTAAAAAGTCATCATTCGAGGTTTGGTTCTCGCCTATTTTCTCCTCCAATATTAGAACTGAAAAATAAAGATAGTAACTGTGCTCCTATGTTTTTCTCCTTTATGAGGATACATTATCTTTAGAATCACTAGTACCCTCAAAAAATGCTCAAAATTTCGATGTCAACAGAGGCCTAGTGTTGGTGACATCTTTATAAAAGCTCTTTAAAAAATATCCTACCATGGCTGGTGTGCAAAATTTTACAATAAAATGAATAAAATATTACATTATTCAATTACTTATTAATTAACAACTAAAAAAAACATAGAAGCACAGTAAATATATCTTTATAATTCAGTTTATGGAATATCTTTTAAATTGGTCTAATATATGAGGAGGAAATAGGCGAGAGCCAAACCTCGAATTATGACTTTTTACTTAGGTGATTCAGCCGAATGTCTACGACCGCATTTCCTCTTAAGAAGAGTGAGTAGAGCAGTAGATAAGTTCATGAGATTTTTAATTGTTTTCAGGAGGCATAGATGGGTTTTCAAATTTCACAAGCTTTTCACGCAGCTTCGTCCTCAAATACTACAGGAAACGTTACTAAATAACGATAAATACGTTACTAAATACGATACTTAAAGTTGTCACAATCTAAGAAGTCCGTTGACGTTTCTTATTTTTCAAATTCATAATCCTTGTATTATTATTACTATTTATTACTATGTTGCCCATACACTATAACAACGAGTATCATTCGCAAGCATCAAGTTTAATTATTATTAAGTATTTATAGCTGTCAAAACGGGCTTTTTATTTTTTGTCAACTTTAGCGATAGTGTAGAATCATATCAGTGCCAGAATTTCCGTAAACGGGCCGGTAGTTACTTCCGGAGATTATTTCCTACATTTTACCTCTTACTTCTTAGTTTATTTCGTGGTGGCGCAGTGGCTAAGACCTCGCCTCTCGTGCTTGAGGTCGTGGGTTTAAATCCGAGCAAGTACCAATGTGTAATTTCTATGTTTATCTTGGACATCGCAAGCAACGGTGAACGAAAACCTCGTGAGAAAACCTGGACGTAAATATAGGTAATGTTAGGCTGAAATAGCCAAGTCAGAGGCTTGTGGGGTTCCAAGAAGTGGCTTAATTATATCTGACACCAGAGTTGGCCACATCTTCAAACGAAAAACAAAGAAGGACTTCTTACTTTTACAAGATTCATCCAGCCAATTATTATCTTCCTAACGCATCCAGTAGATTTAAAAAAAAACATAGTTTCCGTCCTGTAACAAGCTTTTATGGGTAATTCATAGATTTTAAAACACATACATGTAACAAATAACTTTCACGTACGCGTTTATATTGAGACAGATTCGATGTCGAAATTGGTTCACTCGATATAGCTGATAAAACTGGTTCCTTTACGTACAAATCTATAGTTGACAATATGACTAAAGGCTTTATCGGTTTTAACGGTGATTTTATTAGCATTGTTGCTAGCCTTATTTTAAACAATAACGTTTGGGTCCAGAGTAAAACTACTTATGACACAAGAATAGAATAGAATAATATTGTACACCAAACAAAAGAAATTACACTACAACCTAATACTATGGGTACAAAGACGGTATTATCGCTGACAGAGATATCTTCCAGACAACCTTTGGATGGACTTGAATAACTTAAAATGAAACAGGGGGTAGCCTACGGTGTACTGCTACACTATATTAAAATATAAAAATTATATAGCTATATACTAGTACAAGGTAGATTCTTAGGTAATATCATCACCAGCTGGCAAAACTGATTTAATTAATGAGCTGCTACTGAGAAAGTTCAGTTTAAAGAACACAATAACACTATGCTTGACTCGGCCATCAAACCCAGGACCTGATGCTAACAAGAATCCCTTGCAACCAACATACTAACGAGACAGGCAACCAAACTAAAAATAGCCTATGTCACTCGGTTATAACAAAATCAAAATCTTTTTTTTTATTTCATATAGGCCTACATGGGCACTTATAAAACGGCGACAAAAGGTGCAAGGTGATTTTTCGGAATTGGACCAGAGATCACCTTCTACAAAAAGACAAACAATTATAACTTGTTATATTATTAGTATAGATTAAAAAAGACGTTATGAAACTTTCAAGACTGTAAATATCAAGCACCATTTTTAAGATGGTCATGATTGCTTCAAATAAAATAATGGACAGGTGTCTATTTCATACATCGATTGCTTCACTAAAAGCTTTTTCATAAATGACGTCTTACAGATCCTTCTATTGATACTATAATATCTTGAGCGTCAATGCTCCACGCCTTGACATTTTCGATATGGTGCAAATTAAGTAACACTGGTGTTTTGTATGAATATTTATTCGTATTTTAATTTGGGATATCTTCAGTTTATCAATTAGTAAACGTAGATTGTGGTAATTGCTGTTCTCGGTAGCACTAGCAGCCCGGAGTAAGCCCTGATCTCATGTTACTTGGGGTCTGTGCAACACGTATTCTTCGTCATGTCCACCGTCACGCTATCACTGACTCCCTTTTCTTTCAGTTCACTCCTCACACAGTTCATCCATCTCTTCTTTGGGTTTCCCCTCCCTCTCCAACCATCCACATTTATATTCCTTACTCTTTTAGTAACATGCGTTTCATCCCTCCTCATCACATGACCATACCAGAAGAAAGGGGTATTCCTTAAAGTGCAACTATTTTTAAGCGCAACTAAATTATTCTTCAAAGCGGAACCATGATGAAAAATAGAGATGTCATCATTAATGATGGATTCATTAATGATGTCGATAGACAGTTTTTAATTTTCATCGCCCCCTATTACTTGAGACTTAACTGTTGAAGTGTGGGAGTACTATTATGTGAACTGCCTACCCTTCAGATAGCACAGGCGTGATGTTACGTAGTGTTTAAGTAACATTGGTGTTTTGTACAAATATTCATTCGTATTTTAGTTTGGGATATCTTCTTATTGTCAATTAGTGAACGAAGATTGCTGTTTTTAGTGAGACGTGATAGGACAGGATGTGGCTGTTTTTAATGTATTTTGAGCTTTTGTGAATGCAGTTTGCCCTTGGGTTTTGGATAAAGGAGTTTCATTTGTATTATCTGCTGCTTGATTTTGTTTTCTTACAATCTTGTCTTATTTGTTAGCTTCGCGACTTCATATATACGAGTATATTCTTCTTAAATACGATCTATATAAACAAACTTCAGTACGGCTGCACCTATTTGGAAAATTCTTTTTTTGTTGTGTTTAATTGTCAGGACAAGGTTTATACTAAAAGAAAATATAAATAAATATAATATTTCATAAAAATAGCGTTGAATATAATTATCATTCTATAGGACAGGTCGTGTGTCGATACATTGTGCAGGCCTATGTTCATCAGTGGACGTCTTTCAGTTACAATGATGCTGATGATATCCTGTAGCACACTTGGCAATAATATAACTTTCCAACAGTTAGATAATCAGGAAATCAGAGTAACTTACCTTAAGGCGGTACCCCGAGCAAAACGCCGCGCAAGCCGTTTTTTGTGCTGTTTTTAGGAGCTATCTACTCGTTATTTAAAAAGAAATATCAATTAATAAAAATACATTAAAATTCTACATAATATTGATTCTAAAATGGTAGATTTAGTTTTTTTTTTAATGTTGTTTATATTTCACTAATCTCCTTCCAAAAAAACATAAAAATGAGAAATAATTATTGATATTATGCATCGCCTCGTAAAGTGTACATTAATTATTTTTTGTACTAACACTAATGGTTAGACAATTTAATAACGAACATTTTTGTAGTTTTTTTTTTTTCAAAAGACTTAAATTCGATTTTATAAAGATTTTATTCTAAAGTCTGGGCGTATTCACTACTGTAATTCATGCGCCACCAGTGCCGCTAGACCAATAGGAATGCTCATATCTCATGCCGATTTTTTAGTCAGGGTACCGTCTTAAGTGAAGTCTGATGGTAATTTTATGAACGGCTAAATAATTATCAGTGCTCAGAAACAAATCCCTCCTTTGTAACAATAAAGTTTAGATGAACATCAATTAAAAGAGAGAACCATGTTTCATTATATCATCCAGATGAACACGCCGATTTACACCATCTTATCAACTTTGCAAAATCTGATAAGAACATCTTCCACGCGTCCCATTTACACATTACGACATCTGAACTAATCTTGCCTCTTTTCGAGACAAATCGTGAGTCATGTGTTCCGGTACACACAGAAATTTTACGATAACTGCTTCTTGTCACGACTTACCATACGACTTTGTTACTGTGGCAAAATTTTGTTTGGTTATTTGTCAAGATTTGATTGATGTTTCATATTTTACTGGACAGCAGGATCTAGCTTTTAAGTTAAAATATTGATCTTTAGTGATCTGATAATTTTGATATGAGCTTTTGAACGCTAATACTCAATTATATTTTTGTTAGAATAGCTTAAATATAAAAGTGATAAAAATAAGGCAAGCAAGATCTTTTGAAAAACCTAAGATTACGATACGTTTTCAGATTTAGAATGATTTAATGATTTAAGTAGCATAATTTTTATATGTTTAAAAATATGAATAAATATTGATAAGCAAACTTAGATAATGAGAATAAACAGTTTAAAATCTATACTTATAATATTATAAAGCTGAAAAGTTTGTTTGTTTGAACGCGCTAATCTCAGGAACTACTGGTTGGAATTGAAAAATATTTCTGTGTTGGATAGTCCATTTATCGAGGAAGGCTATAGGCTATATAACATCTCGCTCCGACCAATAGGAGCGGAGCATCAATAAAAATGTTCTAAAAACGGAGAAAATTTATTCTTTTTGAGAGCTTCCGTTGCGTGCACTGTGTACAGTTAAAGTTACGCAACAATCATGTATGTAGGGTAGGTAGGGTAGATAGGTAGGTACCCAATTAACGGGAGAGAAGTCGCGTGGGACAGCTAGTATGACATATTATTTGATGAACACTTCAGTTATGCAAAACATATTGACTTAAAAACAAAACACTATTCCAAGGTGACTCTCAAAATTTATTTATGAAGATACGACCTTTATCCTTTTAGAATTAGTGTCTCCCTCCCACGATTATTCCCATATTTAATATTTATTAATACTTAGACCCACAAGATCCAACAACAACACGGTACTAATTTTAATTTAGTTTTGGACTTGAAACATTCACTTGTGACTCATATTGTCGACTGTTTCAATTATTAAGAGTCACAACTTTAAAAGGCGTTTAGTTATTGGTGGTTTTAATCCGGGTTTTTATGATGTCCAAAATTTGTAGTTTTTAATGTACTGGGTTTTCGAAATTGTAGAATTAATTTGATAATACGCAGCTGATCAATAACACCGCTTGTAGTGTTGCGTGGCTTGTTAAAAACAATAGAATTGTTCGCTTTACTATATACTGCCTCTATTATGCATTCTGAAATTGTCTCAGTTGAAAAATTTTAATGGGCTCATTCTAACAACCCTATCAGTGCGAGCACGGCCTTTGTGATAGGCATGTGTCACGCATTTTATAACGGTTTTTGCTCCCAAACTGTGTTAAAAATGTGTGACTCAAAGACTATCACACTAGGCCGTGCTCGCCGGTCAGGGATGTGCTGTAACAGGCGTTGCACAGAGGGGTTTCCACAGTGACAATATAAGAGGTCACGTTCTATATGCCAATGGTGATCACCGGGGTGGTTTTATTTAGATAAATGGCCACAACCCCTGGTATTTTCCCTAAAAGACATTTCGCAAGCTTCGCCCCGTTAAAAAAAAAACATCCCAATAAGTAAATAAGTAACGAAAGAAGATACCACAGCTAAAAATAAAGTTTACCAAAGTAAATATGTAAAACGAAGCAGAGGTATCATCGAGATGAATAAGATATCCACCAACGTTATCCAGGACAACTAGTTAAACTAGATTACAGATGTCTAGATAGATATGATGTAACAGCGAACAAAACTGGTCCGATCATGACGCCCCAGTGTACATAGGAATTTAACACCATCAGGTTTACATAATATGACTTACATCGTTCTGACATATTACTAATACACTAATGGTTCTAACAGTATCGCTACAGATCTTAGGTAAATTATCCACGCTTATTTTTTTTTTTTATATCCTATAGGCTCGCGCTTGACCACTATCTCACCTGATAGTAAGCGATGATGTGGCCGACGGTGAAACACGCTTGCCTAGAAATAACTTATTCACTCTTGACTGAAAGACCCCCAGATGGTAGCTGTCGGGAAACACAGACTCCGGCAGGGAATTCTACTCCTTAGCACTTGTTCGCATAATAAATGTGTTCCCAAAACGTTTTATGCGTATGGTTGGGATGTCTACCATGTATCAATGGCGCTTCGCCGTACGTCTGGTAGTCCGATGATGAAACGGGCTAGGTGGAATTAGATCGTGCAATTCCATCGCACACTCCCCGAAATGAATTAATTTATTTTATAAGCTTTGAAACTTGCGAAAACTTCAACCTAGTAAAATAACATACTATCAGTAATGATGTCAATTATATGTCCAATATGTATGGAGTGACAAAAAGTACTAAAATGTCATAAGGTCTATCCGAAAGTTTTGGACCTTTGACTATCTTTATCGCTGAAAAATATCACTTATAAGAGGTTGTTTTTTTTTTAATTTGGGATGGGTTTGCTCTTGACTCTAGTGTAGGTCAGAGGTGACAGTGACAATGTCGACGATGGATTGAGCTTACCCAGAAGGACCATGTTCACTCTAACTTTGAGAAGATTCGGGTTGAATGCGTTAGAAACAGACGCAGGCAGTGATTTGTGGAATAGCATGAATGATGACCGCTATCAAATCGACCAATCACACAGACGGAAATACACATCGCGTCATTCGTCTCGCATGTGATTGGTCGGATTGATAGCGGTCAAACCCTTCGCCTTGCCGAATTACTTACGCAATACGGCTGCAGGTCAACAAAATATCTGTATCAAAAAGTTTTGCCATGTGCAAGGGAAGCTTTTCTATTGTTTTTCAAAACTTTGACTACTCGTATTTTACGATAAGTAGTCACGCCATCTTTGTTTTTAACTTAGGTCAGCCTAAGCAACTAATATTTTGACGTCAGTAAATGTTTTTTAAATAAAAAATATTTGAATATTGAAAGCATTTTGATTGATGTGTAAATTGAAGTTGGAGTCAATTTATAAAAATATATTATGTTGTGTCATTGCGAATGTATTTTTTTATGTAATAAATTAAAAATCTTGCTGAGCTGTTTAGTAACGAGAAGGTGATCTAGTAACATTTATTATTAGAAGTAAAAACCATGAATTAGTAATTTATGAGATTATGTAAGTACGCCTAAAGTAATTAAAAAACTGAACTTGTTTCAAGTTAGATATCAGTTTCCGAAAAAAAAATCTGTTGGTGACAACTGAATGCTTTTATGATAAGCCTCAACAGACTTCATACTTAAAACTCATTTTTTTTTTGGGTTTCGTACCTAATGTGTAAAAACGGGACCCTATTACTAAGACTCCACGATCCGTCTGTCTGTCCGTCCGTCACCAGGCTGTATCTCATGAACCGTGATAGCTAGACTAAATTTTCACAGATGATGTATTTCTGTTGCCGCTATAACAACGAATACTAAAAACAGAACAAAATAAATAGTATTTAAGTTTTTTGCGATAATGGTACGGAACCCTTCGTGCGCGAGCCCAACTCACACTTGGCCAGTTTTTATCAATCTAATAAGAAAACAATAGGAACTTACAACATAATCACTACTGCCTAACTTCCTAGTCACGACCGTAATCATAATAGATTTATTAAAACAAGTCATCCGGCCCACATTTCTTTTTACCCTTCACAATATAACAAGCGTTAAGTAACAGATGGTAATACGGACGGACAGACAAAACGATTGCTATCTATGTAAGGTCGATTCAAACTTAATGACGGCTGTGAAATTCACTTTTTAATACGCAGTTCCCTCGCTGTCATATGAATTCGCTACTCCACAGCGATTCGCCGCCATTAAGTTTGAATCTACCTGTAACACGGATGGACAGAAAAAACAATTCATATCTATGTTGCCAAATGGTCTAGAAAGGTTGAAGTGTTATCTGTTATCCAAGATTGTGTACAATGGGTGGGTTTCGTAATTAATTAACACATTTTAATTTATTTTTGCCTTCGCTTTATCCATTCTCTAAGTACTGCCTCGTTAGTCAAGCGTTATAGTTTGACCAACTTTAGGCATTGAGGTCCAGGATTCGGTACCCGATGCGAGCAAAGAATTATTGAGGGTTTTTATCTGGAATTTCTTCTCAGCCTATGAATAGGGTAGTTGACAAAAATATCTATTTAGTCCGTCAGTTAGATAATCTAAAAATATTGGATACGTATTTTTTTCTTTCGCCACGTAAACAAAAAATTATGACGATACATTGCGTTGAAATGTCGTGTGACGTCACGGTGTGCTACACTTTATACTGACAATGTGACGTCACAAGCCCCCACTCCTGAACTTTGATGCGCTTTATCTTTGTCAATTTTTATTTATTTGATAAAGCAAAAATACGGGTCCAATATTATTTGATAATCTCACTGACGGACTAAATAGAATTATCATTTTTAACCCCCGCCGGAAAAAGAGGGGTGTTAAAAGTTTCACGTGTGTTGCTGTGTATCTGTGTGTCTGTCTGTGGCATCATAGCGCCTAAACGGATGAACCGATTTCGATTAAGTTTTTTTTTTTTGAAAGGTAATTTTGTCGAGAGTGTTCTTAGCTATGTTTAAATAAAATCGGTTCAGCCGTTCAAAAGTTATGGGCATTTTACTGTTTGAATCGGGGTGTTTTCGCGAGATAAATGTGTCGGGGGTTTTTTTTAAATTGTGAAATTTTACTTGTAAAAGCTTTTATTTAACTTGCAATGTATGTAGGTATGTAAGTATATGTTTGTATGTATGTAAGTGTGTTCGGGTCAAATCTTGCAACTGAATTTTAAAGCAGTTATCCTCCACTGATAAAGACGATCTTTTCCATACACGTTTTATATGGATGACAATGGATGGTTAATTAAGTGACGTCATTCTAAATTCAATATGGCGGACGGCCCAAGATGGCGGAATAGTAATTTTTTGTGCATTGCCATGATATGGATATCAAATGAAAGGGTTTGCTGAGAAGAATACGAAAAAAGATAGTTTAAAAAATAAAAAATAAACTACCCAGGAAACATCCCTATTCTGATCCCGGTCGATGGCCCCCGGTTATATAGGCTTTCTTACCCATGGCGAAATGTAGGCGTTCTAAATGCACACTTCTGCTTACCCTTCAAGAAATACAGACTTGTTGGCATATTATGTTACTGACGAGAAAACTACGAATTTACAAGTAAATAGGTTAGGTTAACAAAATTACCCTAACGATAATGGAAAGCACTATATTACGACTAGGAAATCTATAATTTGACCAGAGTGCAGACGGTTTATTGACGAAATTATGCAGTAAAGTGTCTCTCTCTCAACCCAGGGTTACACGATCGATTTCCGCTTTGGAAAATATATACGATCTAACTGAACTTCCTATAGATAATTTTGTTTTGTATTGTATAATTGAATATAAAACTATATATTTAATCTTATTCATAGAAATCTCTGAATCTTTCTTAGGCAACTGATTAGTAAAATTCCCTGCAGTAGCTGTGTGTGCTCTAAATACTTGTAGTTTAGGGCGTTTTTGAATAAGATTTTTATTTATTTTGCAACTAGGTGCATAATTGCCTAAGCTTGCAATTTACAAAAGCATTTGGCAACTAAGTAAGCTTGCAACTTACAAAAGCATTTGCCCATCACAGCAAGCTTTAATTCAACTTGTATTTCATAGTACTTAATTCGGTTTAGTATAGTTAGTATTGTCAGTGGTGTCTCATCCCATACAAAGAAACCGTGCCGACGTTTTGTACTGATTATACTGATATTTTTTTATACATCGATCGTACTTGGTTCCGTTCCACGGATATAGATGGTGATCTATCTATCACCGTGGAACGGACCCGAACGCGAACGATTTACAAAAAATAATCGGTGTAATTAGATGAAAAACGCTAGATACGTGGTACGGTTTCTTTGTATGGGACGAGGCATCTGTATGCTAGTATTATATTATCTGTGGTATTGTATAGTTTATTATATTTCGTTAATTATTTTAGTTAACTATGTACATACACTATATATATAATATTCAAATAAAAAGACTAACCCAGTGTAAGTCACTTATTTCTTAAAACATCAATTAAATGATCATCTACTGCAATTAATCACTTATATGTTTCCGTCCATACATCATACACATACACACACGATATAAAACGACATAACTGACCCATTGAAAAATTTTTACGTTCACTTTCTGCGCATGAGTTTGCGTACGGTTCCGAACGTGTCACGATTTAACCCGAGTGTGCACGAACGAAATGAGATCGATTAATTTCGAGAATATAATCGATTTGATTTAGAGATATCACATGGTTATGGTCTAAGAAGCTCAGTATAATCGTATTTAATTTGATAAAGACTAGTTGGTTTATGTTCTGATAAATCTGAGGACCTTTTAAATGGTTTGACCTGATTGATAAGTAATTCGTAGACAATGGATGATCGATCTTTATAGCTATAAATTACAGATCAGCACTAATGGGATCCGATTTAAAATAAAAAATTACCTAATAGCGATTGAAGTTCATTCTAAGTATATCAATTTTGATATCGTTAGAATAATAAGTAAGAATTTAAGCAGTAAACTAGCCAATTTAGCTAAGAAAGACTTTATTCTAATGCATAAATGTTGTCTAGTTTTTCTTGGAGATGAGATAGATGGCCTACAATGCGACTCAATAAACTACAAGTGGGCATACAAAATATTCATCACATTGAAATGTATGCACACTTAAACTTATATGCATATTTATGTGTTATGATAATGATAGATTGAAAACCACGCTAGCATAATTACGTGAGAGTTATAATTGAAAAATATGTGTGTAGAAATGAGAAATGGTATGTGCAGATTGAAGGCTAGATGAAATTATTCAAAGTAAATAAGTAAGTAATAACCTTATATTGGAAATCAAAGCAGGAGGAATCAATTTACAGGAGGGTGTTATCTCAATTGATGAAAATGCTCTAATTACTTTCTCGATTGTTATACGTATTAGATTGCAATTTTTTTGGAAGATAACTTTGCTTAACAGAGGTATTCCTACAGTACTTTAATGTTACATTGTTTTGTTATTTAGACATGAATATAATGTTTATGACGCTTATAGTCCTAAACTTAATAGATGAACAAAACAGAACACAAACTGTCCTTATAGGTAAGCTGACCAATAACTGAAGAAGCATACATATTGTGTAAGATCATTCAGCAATATTCACCAATATAAACAATCTTATAACAAATTGACCAGATAAGTACAACTCTCAAGTGCAATTTAATGTCTAGACTCCCCGCTTGAGTGCGGTCGAGCAACACTCTCTTCCGGATGCCGAGAAGTGAACCATGTTTATTTACCATAAGGACTAATTTATGTACGCTCTTTAGGAAGGGTTTCCTTGATAGCCTTCTTGGACAGTCAAGAACAGATACATAAATGTAACATATAGATGGACAGAACAGATCATAGATATAAAAAAGATTTATATTATTCTTATGGATCAGACAGATTTATTTGATATCGCAACCGCGTTTAGTTTCAGGGAATATTTTGTGGTTTTGAGACTCCTATGATAATAATAGTAATGCTGTCAAGAATATTTATTCAGCAGCAAAACTCCTAATTTCGTTTAGAATCTTCCAGAGGTAGGTTGGGGAATATATCTAAAATATCGGGGTGATACAAGTCGCTACTATCTTGAAACCGCCAAAATTTAGGATACAATCTTTCTCAGTTTGTCGCTCATTTTGAAGCCAACAACAAAATACAGGGTTATTATGGGAATTTCACCAGACTGGTGGTGTACGCACATACCTACGAGTGCATTTGAAAATAAAAAACAAAGTATCAGAACTAAAAACACCATTCTATAACATGCTGGCGTACTTATCTAATCAACTTCAAAATCATAAATCAACATTATTAAGCTTTTTTCGAAATCTGTTCCTAATTTTTGAGATGAGTATACTCAGTAATCTAACTTAGGTCATCTGCTAACGTAACTTATAATCCTTTCACTAGACCTGAGATTGTAGATAATGTGTTTTTTATAATTTATAATACCTATCACTTCCTTTAAAGTTCCGGGTAGTCCTAATATTGGTGTTATTATTTATTGTGTAACTGAAAGATTTAAAGGCGAAGTTGTGATAAAAGTTTTGCGAAATGATTACAGCTAAGTTTTGAGGTAAATAGTGCCACGAAATGAGCTTTAAGAAACGTTAGAGAGTTGTTTGTTTTAATTAACCTAGTTGAATTTGACACAATGTTCATATATTATTATTCTGAACGAATCTTATAAAGTAGTTAAAGCTTACGAGGACACAATGTTAATTGTTCGTCAGTTTTTACGTTTGTAAAAGGGGAGTCATCATCATCATTATCATCATCAGCCTATTAATATTCCCACTGCTGGGACACGGGCCTCCTCTCTATGAGAAGGAATGGCCTATAATCCACCACGCGGGCCCAGTGCGGATTGGTAGATGTCACATTTCTTCGACTTTTTTGGTTCTAGGATATGCCGGTTTCCTCACGATGTTTTCCTTCACCGTTAAAAGGGGAGTACTAATGGATTAAGAAAATTCTTATAGTAAGTTCTGAATGTCATACATAAAGGCTACTTACTTTGATCTTGTTAACATGCTCAATTCCTTGGGATAGAATAGACTAACCTAAAAAAATCTCAAGTCTCTTTTTAGGTAAATTAATTAAATTATATGTTACGTAGCTCAGAGTTCGTTTAAACAGGGCCTTAACAGTTAAATAATGATTCGTTCTTAAAATGTTGATTATGCATGCTTTATAATAGAAGAGAATGCAGTTCGTAGCGTACAATACTCTTTGACATTTAGTTGTTATAATCATGACACTTCTGTTGCCTTTTCCTTGTTATTTATATTGATCTTATCATGAATGTTCTGGTTTTAATTTAAATTGAAAGGTAGCGCTGGTGTTCATGGAAATTTTCTTGCAAGAACATTTTTTTTGTCTAAACACAACTGCAAAACATGAGGTCAGGAGCTTGTTCTCGACTTCCCGAGTAACAATAGGCTCTATTTTATGGCAAATCTTAAACATAACTGGCACAGTGTGGATCTAGTCTAAATATTTTTCCAAGATTATCTTTATTGAATTTTCCGAGACTAAAAATAACCAAGTGATGACAATATTATTAACATAAGATTTCACAAAGTGGTTCATCGTTGACCTCGGTCACTAGACACTGGAATCGTGATACAGGGGAATTAAAACTTGAACAATAAAGGCTCGACAAATTGCGAGTTAAGTGGGTATCGACTTGCAGTTTTACAAAAACTTACAGAGTTCAGGTGACAGTAGCCAGTAAATGAGACGTAACTCGGTACTTATAGGCTGTACTATAGTTTCTGCCAGCGGATTCGCCCGCGTGAAAAGTGTTTTGTTGTCCCAAAGCAACATTATATCGGGATGCAATTAAATTAAAGTAGCCTATGGACCTGCCAGCGGCTAAGCCCGCGTGAAATTCGAAAATTATCCCTGGGACACATATGCCCGGGATAAAAATTGAAAAGTGTCATATGTGGTATTCCTTACTATAATATACTAGCTGACCCCCGCGGCTTCGCTCCCGTCAAAATTATAGCCTATGTTACTAGGGAATAATCTAGCTTTCCATAGGAGAAAGAATTTTTTAAATCGGTCCAGTAGTTTCGAAGCCTATTCGGTACAAACAAACAAAAAAATCTTTCCTCTTTATAATATTGGTATAGATTTATATCTGTGCCAAGTTTCGTCCAGACCCGTTCAGCCATTCTGGCGTGGTTGAGTAACAAACATACACACATACAAACTTTCGCATTTATAATATAGTAAGAAATAAGATGTCAGTTGAGTATCTTTGTTATTTATTTTGCAGAGATAAAGATAAAGCCAGAAAACCGGAGCTTAATTTTTTTCAAGCAATCACTTGATAGAAATTAGAAGAAAAAAGCTCGATGTTTTAATGGAAAGAAACTTTTATCGACAAATAAATTACTTGTTAGTTCCTTTGACGGGGAAATCATAACTAAAAATCTCTGTCCTAGAGGTCGAGCTTTTAATATAATGAAAACTTCTATCGAGATATTAAAATTGCAAAACGCAATCGTGAATGATTTATAACATTAACCTAGAAAGTTGGATATATGAAAAACAATCTACAAAAAGATCTATAAACAGATTTACCTATTAAAAGTCCCCAGATTAACTAAATAAACATACCAAATGACCATTAAATAAAACTGTACCAATTTACAAATTGAACTCAACCACGATCTTCTTGCCGACTCAACCTGACCTCGAGAGGTCGACCTCTCACCCGAGTACCTGACAACCGACGTACAACATGTTCCAAGACAGGTTGAACTCAAATTAACACGTCAAACGATGCAACTGTACCTTGATCGAGAACATGGCGGGTTTTGTGGAATATATCGGTCAGGGATGGGCGATGATTGATAGTAATTTGGGGTGTAATTAGCTGAGGTAATTTTGGTGTCGAATTAAATGTGTTATGTGGACCTAACATGTACTGGACCCAACAATTTATACTCTTCAGCAAGTTACCTTATTGTATTTTATATATTGGATTGAAACAGCAATTTTTTATTTTTGTATGTAACGAATAAACTTAAAAACTACTGGACCGATTTCAAAAATTCTTTCACCGTTGGGAAGCTCCCGGGTTGGGTTACTCCCGGGTAACATAGGCTATTTTTTATCTCTTTATTGCCACGGGAACTACGTGGGTAAAACAGCGATGCGTCCGCTAGTTATTTATAAAAAAATAGTAGCTATATGCGGTATACTATTTATTTTAGAGTTTTGATCGAGAACATGTCGACGGGTCGGCGGATTTTTTTGGTATATACCGGTCAGGGATGGTATCAGTGTCAGTGATGGATCGTAATTTGTGGTTTAATTGCAAGGTAATTTGGGTGTCAAATTAAATGTGTGATGCGACCTACCATGAGATAAACATTACGTAAAAGATAAAACTTTACCAACCTTGTAACGTTAATAAATTGAAAATCACATTTAATATTCACACTAACATTATAAAGGCGAAAGTTTGTGAGTGTGTGTGTATGTGTGTGTGTTTATTTATTTATATTTTATTGTACACCAAGATAAAAACAATAATACATACGGAAACCTTAACATAAAAACAAACATACAACAGGCGGTCTTATCGCGTTCCACCATCTCTACCTGGCAACCCAGGATGGAGACAGATATCCTGGACACGACATGGCGTTGTTTGTATTTTTGTTACTCAATCACTCCAGAATGGCTGAACGGATCTGGACGTTTAAAACTGTTTGTTAAGAAGATAATGTGAATGAGTGAGTGTGTGTGTATGATGTGTGAGTTTGTGTGAGTTGTGTGTGATGTGTTTATGTGTGTTTCAACTTTATTTTCCCTGTGTTGTATAATTTTAGAGCTGCAGATTATTTTAAGCTTTTCCATAATATCATACTCTGAAAAATATTTACCTCAATGAATCTCTCTTGAATTACTTATATTACTTTAAAATTAATTACGATTACACTTGTTACATAAATTTTATGCATCCTTCTATTTTTGACAGGAGGCAAAACCTAGGTTTTGCGCGTCAATTTTCAGAAGACCAATTAGATGATGACCTCTAACTAGCACAGTTCTGATGCAACAACCATATCATCATATTTAATAACATATCATTAATCTCAAAAACCAAAATCTAAACAGTTAATTTACGTAACAAACTCAAAATTCTCACGGAATAAAAAAGCGATTCATTAAAATTCTAGATTCAACATTCACCAGGTAACATCGTTACCGAATATGACCTTTTTAAAACTAAAGATCCAAGAGATTCACTTGTCATAAATAAACATTACTTGTCAGATGTCGGAGTTTAAAAAAGTTTTATGCAATGTCGATACGGAATAGTTTTGTATGACACATCACAATTTAAGAGAGCCAATAAAAAGTTATCGTTATGTCTATAATTGGTCTAAATTTTATAACAGACTTCCGTGAGTTTTTGTCGCGTCTATTACCTACTACGTAGATCTTTAAAATTTAAAAAACCCCCGACAAATTTATCTTGCGAAAACATCCCGATTCAAACAGTAAAACACCCATAACTTTTAAACGGCTTAACTGATTTTATTCAAACATAGCTAAGAACACTCTCGACAAAATCACCTTTCAAACAAACAAAAAAAACGGTTCATCCGTTTAGGCGCTATGATGCCACAGACAGACAAACAGATACACAACAACACACGCGAAACTTACGTGAAACGGTAAAGGAAAACATTGTGAGGAACTAGGCATGTCCTAGAACCAAAAATTAACCATCAACCCTAACTGGGCCCACGTGGTGGTTCCTCTCACAGGGAAGAGGTTTGTGTCCCAGCAGTGGGAACGTTAAAAGTCTGATTATTCTTATTATTATGGTATACTAGCATCTGTCCGCAACTTCACCCGCGTAAACAGTGTTTTATCGTCTCAAAGCAACTCACTATCGGGATAAAAACTGCTTTGTCCTTTCCAGGCTCTTAAACTATCTCCATACCAAATTTCATCTCAATCGGTTCAGCTGTTTAGTCGTGTAAAGGCAACAAACAAACAGAATTACTTTCGTATTTATAATATTAGTGTGGAATTTTTCGGTGTATATAAATTGCATTCTAACATACATAATTAATAACACAGTGCAGCTTTTTAACCAAATAAAATCTATCAGCTTTAAATTACAACACCACCAGATCAAATTCCCAAAGTACATCCGCTCACCTAAAGTACCGTCAGCAAAAAACAACACACATTATTTTATTACATAAACATTCGTAACACTTTCAGTGCACATCAGTCCTTGTAGGTACCGTTCGCAGCAGATGACCGACTCCTTTCTATTAAACCGAGGCTAAATACCGTCGTGTGCAAACAATGAAGGCTTTTAAAATGTTTTGCTGCACTTAATGTACTCTAAAACATTTTTTTATTTAATTTTAATGTTAATTTGCATTTTTTTTTGCGTGAACTTTAACGTGTGGTTTTATTGATAGTTATGAGTTGAGGTTAGAAGTCATTAATAATTATTTTACAGGTATATTAAATCAGTAATATTTTGCAGCTGAATTAATAATATGATTTTTGGCACTTAATGTAAATCAATCTGCCTAGCCTTTTCGTACCAGAGTACCAATGTTTTACATGGAGCGACTGCCTATCTGACCTCCACAACCCAGTAACTGGGTAACTCGAGACCCCTTGGCTAGACTGGTGTCAGATCTCAAGCTTCTGACTACTCGTAACGACTGTCAAAGATCGTCAAATGACAGCCGGGACCAACGGCTTAACGTGCTTTCTGAGTCACGGAGGAGACTCGGTATGTTCAAATGGTCACCCATCCAAGGGCCGACCTCGTCAAGCGTTGCCTAACCTAGATGATCGACCAGTGCGGCTGTTATTATTTAGCCACGAGCTCTTCCTTTGGCACTTAATGTGTTCAGGTAAAATAGAGTTAAAATCGTAGCCTCCTTAAAATAAATCAAGGGAAGTCAGGAGTTAAGGACCTTTGAAGTAAGAAGAAGGAATTCAAATCTCTGACTTCCCTTGTCCCTATGGTACTTGGGGTCGGTGCAACACGTCCTCTTCTTTTAGTATCCCCTGCCCACCGCATTACGTTGTAACATCCATAAGAGCAATAAAAATTACAAACGATTAAGCTAATCGCCAATTAACAATTAATACTTAAGCCAAGATTATTATTTATCAACTATTTTGTGGATTCGAACCACTTTGCCGAACGAGACCCGTTGACCTATATATCATGAATTTTATCTACATTATTATTTAATTATAAATATCATTTTATTAATAAGACTATGTAATCCACACGTCTGACCTATTTCTTCACCAGAAAAATAACTTTATACATTATAAACCTGTCATCTTCAACGGTACTCTTCGAACATTTGAACTTTATCTTTTTTATAAATGTAGGGTCATGACCGTACCTGTTATGCCGAATGAGAGGTCATCTGGATTTTATGCAGATGCATATTTATTTAATTTAGTTCAGTTTGTTTAAATATTTATATGTATGGATTTGCATATTCTTACGATTGAGATTGGTTCCGGATATTTTTATTTGATGTGTTTTGTGTTAATGTTTTTTGATACTGATCTGGTTTAAGATATCGCAGATTTAATTAAGAGATTAAAATAAATTACTGAAATAAAGCTACGGATCGTTTAACATTATTTTCTCATGAAATAAGCTGCAGCATTTTTAATAGTGCAGATTCATATACTGCAAATTTCAGAAATTGAAAGGGGACTGTTTGCCAATATTGTGATTGTTAAGCTTTAATTAAAAACTGTCACAAGCAACAAAAGAGATTTAATTATCTTTTTTTAGGGTTCCGTACCCAAAGGGTAAAATCAGGACCCTATTACTAAGACTCCACGATCCGTCTATCTGTCTGTCTGGCTATCCGTCTGTCAAACGAGATAGCTTAACAGTTGAAATTTTCATAGATGATGTATTTTTGGTGCCGCTTTAACAACAAATACTAAAAACAGAATAAAATAAATATTTAAGTGGGGCTCCCATACAACAAACGTGATTTTTTTGCCGTTTTTTGCGATAATGGTACGGAACCCTTTGTGCGCGAGTCCGACTCGCACTTGGCCGGTTTTTAAATGATGTACAGTGTCATGGCCATCTACTGGTACAAAATGCAGAACTTTTTCTGCTTCTCACTTTTTTACCAAACCAATAACTTACTGAAAAATCTATCAAAATGAATTGAATGAATATCAACACTTGAGAACGATCGCGAGATCCACCTTCCCATTCTTCCTTCCAATTATTCTTATTCTTATTCATTCAATCGATATGGCTCTCTTTATTATCTGTATTTATTTCAATAAAGCCGCGGGGGTCTCACGAAAACACAATATTTGAGTCTAACAACTGTCAATTTAGTATCCACATTATTTGAATGATGCAACATTATTTGACTGCAAAAAGATTCGATAAAAACATGAATTTCTTAATTTTATCTAGTGGTCATCTCAATTGCAACTATCAGTCTACAATCTGACTTATTGCAAATAAATATCATACTACTTGATTTTTATTGCACTACAGTTGCAATTTATTTTTCTAAATGTCAAATATTTCGCAATAGGTACACTTAGAGATAATTAAACAGTTGCACCATCTAGCAGAAGATTTAATCGATAGTAATGCCACAAACATTAGAATCATAATTCTTTTTTATTTATTTGTTTTATAAATGTACTTACATAAGTTATTTGCAAACAGCAAATAACAAATAATGGTTTATTTGCTTAAATGTTCGTATTGTTTGCAAAATAAAAAGTAATGAATAATAGATTAATAGATTTATTTTAATAGATACTAACTACCACTTTCTCAAAATATAACGTAACATCAGTCCTGAGTTGGACAGAGACATATTTAAATATAAGGGCAGGTTTATTATGAAGTACAGAAACAATGATAACGGAAAAAATGTCTCACTAGATAGAAGAAAATGCCCTGAAAATCAAATAAACAAAACAGGAATTATCAATTAATTTAGGTACCGCACTATTCCCAAACCACTGCAACTCCTGATAGCCAGAATCAACAGTAGCGACCACCAGAAAAGCGTCGAGGCAATGAAGCTCGACGAAGTTCCGAAAAATGAATTTAATTGTTTTTGATCCCGCAACGAAATTAATCAGAAAAGATTAACGGAGGTGTAGGAAAAAATATATTTTTTTTTATTTATTTATGTATTTCAGTTTCATGAACATACACAGTATTACTCATGAAAATCTCTGAACTGTTACGCACCTGTTAAAACAACTGATTAACAAATTACCAAGATCAAAACACATCAATTGCAATTACGAAAGTCACTTGACATTGCACTATGTCACTACCCAAAAAATCTAGACCAGACAACATTGTATGACTACATTAACTCAGCCTTCTTTAGCCGCCAAAGTCAGGTTTACGCAATCGTCCATCGCTTAATTAGTAATCAAACTAGAATTACTTAACCTTCTGACAAAAAATAAGCAGTTATGACCGCTAAGAGCAGTGGTATCGCCCGCGACTTAAAAGTTGTAGGTCATGGGTTCGAAGGTTCGAATCCAGGCAGGCGCTTCACTTGGTATAAATTATTTTATCACGACTGCTCTCAAAACGGTGAAGGAAAACGTCGTGAAGAAACATTGGAGGCATATCCTAGAACCAAAAAAGTCTTAGACATGTGACATCCACCAACCCGCACTGGGCCCGAGTGGTGGATTATTGCCCATCCCCAGAGAGTAAGCCTGTGTCCCAGCACAGTAGCACGCAGTGGGAACACTAATAGGTTGTTGATGATGATGACCAACTAGCGTTTTTCCACCCCTTGACGCCCGTAGGCCTTTCCAACAGGTCACACACACATCTTCTAGATAAATGTAAACAGCCTTTGGCATTTAGCAATAGTGTATATATTTCTATAAATGCAAGAATTTTCGAAATCAGAGCAAAACTTTCAGGGATAACCTTCTACGAAGAACAAAATTTTGTTTTTTTTTTAAAGAAATTATAAATTACCTAAGAAAATTTGAAATTAATTAAATTAGCCAGAAACGCAATACGGAATTGGGAGAACTCAACTTTGAGTATTTATGTACGTACATAAACTCATACCTTTTTCCCATGGGGGTAGGCAGGAACTACAGAACGCCACCTGCTACGATCCTTACATATTTATTTTGCTTCACTCACGTTCATACATCTAGTCATACACGCACGCCGGTTATGATCACTGCACACTTGGCTTTTCAAAAGGACATCACCAATAAGATCTATGTATGTTATATTTATTAAGGGAAAATACACTCGGTGCCAAATTCACTAACTCTTGCCCGCAATAAAAAATGTCATCTGAAAAATGTAAACTTTAGTAAAAACAAGCGCAAAAGATAAGAGAAAATTATAAAATACAGCCACCTGAACTCGTTAGTACGTAGGTAGGTACAAGAAATTAGCGTTCTGTCACTAAGTACAGTTTGCAGATAATCTCATGAACACGATGCTAATCAAACTACTGCAAATATTTACTTAGAGTTAACACCTTTGCGATAATCTTTTAGCAAAAGCTTGAGCAATTACCCTGGTTTTCTAGCGTATAAATGTAATAGGGAAAATTTTCATGTATGACATATTTTCATGAATGACATATTTGCATGTATGACATAATTGCATGTATGACATATTTTCGGGGGACTCATAAATACTTGGTCTTAATAATTAAAGTGCTAGGTAATTAGGATTCTTATCTCTGTCCATTCACCGTAAGTAATAATGAATTATATATTAAAAAATCATATAATCATCGTTGAGGAGCTCGAGGCTAAATAATAATAGCCGCACGGGTCGAACTTCTAGGTTAAGCAACGCTTGACGAGGTCGGTCCATGGATGGGTGACCATTTCAACATACGGAGTTTCGTCCGTGCCTCGGCAAGCACGTTAAGCCGTTGGTCCCGGCTGTTATTTGAAGATCTTTGAGGGGTATGGTGTTACCCAGTAACTGGGTTGTGGAGGTCAGATAGGCATGCAAAACACTGGTACTCAGCTGAATCCGGTAAGACTGGAAGCCGACCCCAAAAACAATTGGGAAAAGGATAGGCAGATGATGAGTTTGAAAAATCATAATTTGAAACTATAGCAATTCTTATGTATGTTTTAAACAATTGTCACAAACCATAAATACTGGACTTTGTTTTTTGCTGTACGATGTCATTAAATAACAATTTTATAGGCCTAGAAAAACCCTACCCACATCAAATAGGTCTCTACCAGAGATTAAACAGCAGTAAAAAATCAAAAGATACTGGTCGCATTGAATTAATAAAGTCAAGGGCACTGGATGTCACTCAAACCTGACCATCTAGAAACCTTTAACGCTTCTGAGTAATGACACAGAGCTGGCCAAATAAAGTGCACTACAGTGTAAAGCGATTTGTAGCACGATTCGAAAATGCAAGCCATTTTAAACCTTACGAAAAGAAAGATTGAGTTTATTTTCCAGCGACGTCGAAACATTTCTGAAAGACGAGCACATCGTTGTACAACATTATGTGACAAATCAATATTGACTTTATTGCTGAGGTAATAAAGTCCATAATAAAGATGCTTGCCCTAATTTCGACATTAAGAAGAATTTTACTGAATAAGATAAAACTTCCTTTTACAGAAAGTCAAGATTCTCATTGGGCGAAGTTAATTTCACTGACACACGTTAGCCTCGATTTTGGTGAAAAATTTCGCTTTCTTTATTAAATCTGGGATGTTAAGACATTTTCTTTTGATAAAGGTTAAAGATGTCAGAAAAGGCGTCAAAGAATTTACTACCCTATACTTATTTCTGTCAGCTGACAGAGTTTTTTGAACTTCATTGTTTTCTCTTGAGCGATTTGCAACATATTCGCGAGCATCACAATGTAATGTAACGTTCTTGCGAATGTTCGACGCTGCCGCTGTCACGGCGAGTGTTTTTTTTTTTTTTTGAGTTACTGATTATTGACGTCACTCCTCGTCACCCGATCTCGTGCCTTTGCTCGATATAATGTTACACCAATACACTCGCTGGTTACTAAAATCAGGTTGTAACAAAACATCGAGCGTCATACATACATAAACTCACGCCTTTTTCCCATGGGGGTAGGCAGAAACTACAGAACGCCACCTGCTACGATCCTTACATACTTACATCGAGCGTCATGTTCGAGTAAATTTAAGAACAGCGAATGCTCGATGCTCTCTCACCTTACGGCGGTACCCCGAGCAAAACGCCGCGCAAGCCGTTTTTCGTGCTGTTTTTAGGAGCTATCTACTCGTTATTCAAAAAGAAATAACAATTATTAAAAATATATTAAATTTCTACATAATATTGATTCTAAAATGGTAGATTTCGTTTTTTTTAATGTTGTATATTTTTCACTAATCTCCTTCCAAAAAAAAAACATAAAAATTAGAAATAATTATTGATAGCATGCATCTCCTCGTAAAGTGTTCATTAATAATTTTTTGTACTAGCACTAATGGATAGACAATTTAATAACGAACATTTTTGTAGTATTTTTTTTTCAAAAGACCAAAATTCGATTTTATAAAGATTTTATTCTAAAATCTGGGCGTATTCACTACTGTGATTCATGCGCCACCAGTGCCGCTAGACCAATAGGAATGCTCATATCGCATGCCGATTTTTTGGTCAGGGTACCGTCTTATATAGCGCATGTGTTGACTTGAGATGTAACAGTTATATAAGACAAAAGTTACCGGTAAGTTACGAAAAGCCTGGTCTGTCCCTTGCTCCAAAAAACCCTATCTATAGTTGCTCTGAACAAAAAATTCAGCAGGATTCAATACAATCTCATCAGTAAAAACCCTACCCAGCTCATACATATTGAATACCTAGAAGCCTAATAAAGGTTAATCCGTAACAAACATTATGTGAACAGGAAGGCACCATGACAAGTGACTTATTCAAATAATTGACATTTGATATTGTCGCGGCATTTGCTTCAAGCACGACATATAATAATTATAAGGAGCAAGAAAAAAAGAGTTAATGTTACAATATCCTATATGCTACTAGATAGGTCAAGCTGATAAAGACCCCATTCACAAAGGTGCCTTAAGTCCTTTAAGACCGACCGATATCAACGTAGGGAAAAAACTTGTTTGATCGAAACAATTAAAAGTAAAATAATAGGGATGTTTACTGGGAAGATGATAATTCTATTTAATCCGTCATTGAGAGTATCAAATAATATTAGACCCGTGTTTTCTGCTTTGTCATATATATAAAAATTTACAAAGATAAAGTGCATCAAAATTCAGGAATGGGGGCTTGTGACGTCACTTTGTCAGTATAAAGTGTGCACACCGTGACGGCATACGATATTTCAACGCACTGTAACTTCGTAATTTTTTGTTTACGAGGCAAATCAAAAAATACGTGTCCAATATTTTTAGGTTATCTAACTGAAGGACTAAATAGATATTTTTTGTCAACTACCTTGTTGCTAAGGGGTGTACCGCTACTAGTAACTAGTTGTAACTGTACCGCTAGTAGTAATTGTATTGTAGACATACACAGTCACTCCATATACAATTCTGGTGTCTACAAAGTTGGAAGTAGCCCTGAACATAGTTGGACAAAGTCTGATTTTAATGATGAAATATGATGATTCAAGGACAAGCCATATGATTAAAACAAACAAATTAAACGACCTCAACAAAATTAACATTATCTGTCAAAACATAATCACAATGAACACTTTAACAGCATACAAATCAAGTTTGACATTTAACAACAATACATTGTAATCTTATCCAACCAATTACGTACAAGAATTGTATTAAAAACTAGTTGGCAGCCGTGACTTCTCCTGTATTTTATTAATAGATTAGATTTATGAAGGCTCGGGCTGGCTAGGCTAAATTGCGGCATACCGTTGTCGAATCTATTATGTTTTATGTAATACATAAGCTTTGTCGTTTTAAAATGGAAGTTTAGGATTGTATATTTTGTATGGGCTACGTGGCGTGGTGAAGTGGCTAAGAAAACTAATTTGACTGTAGCACATAGATGCAGGTAGATGATACTGACGTTGCAAATATGCTTTATTCTTTTGTACATAAATATTCATTTTCTTATTTGAATGAAATAATATGTGTTTACGCATTATGTTGTTGAATGAATATTACAATCTGACTCGGAAAGGAGACTCGTACTCTCAATATTTAATATATATTAGGCAAATAAATCACTGTCATTCGCCATTCCCAAAAATAATGTCTAACATATCAAAATTACCCTCTATAGGTATGGGCAGCCTGTCCACTTGGCGCGGAAGCAATCGAATTGCATAAAAATTCCGCTCGCGCGTCGGTGCGGCGTTTTTATGAAATTGTATTGGTTGTCTTCGCTCCTCTTTTCTCCGCTCCGTTCCAAGTGGACAGGCAGCCGAGGCTTGTTTCCTAGCACTGGGAACGTTATTATTAACCCCCGCCGGAAAAAGAGAGGTGTTATAAGTTTCAAGTGTGTTGACACAGCAACACACTTGAAACTTATAACACCTGTGTGACTACACACCATCTGTGTGTCTGTGTATCTGTGTGTCTGTCTGTGGCATCATAGCGCCTAAACGAATGAACCGATTTCGATTTAGTTTTTTTTTGTTTGAAAGGTAATTTTGTCGAGAGTGTTCTTAGCTATGTTTGAATAAAAACTGTTCAGCCGTTCAAAAGTTATGGACGTTTTACTGTTTGAATCGGGGTGTTTTCGCAAGATAAATGTGTCGGGGTTTTTTAAATTTTGAAATTTTACTTGTATTCAAACATAGCTAAAAACACTCTCGACAAAATCACCTTTCAAACAAAAAAACACTAATGCAAAATCGGTTCATCCGTTTAGGAGCTATGATGCCACAGAAAGACACACAGATACAGTTTGAATTGGGGAGTTTTCGCAAAATAAATGTGTCGGGGGTTTATAAATTTTGAAATTTTACTTGTCTCCGCTCCGTTCCAAGTGGACTGGCAGCCGAGGCTTGTTTCCTAGCACTGGGAACGTTATTTTACTGGTTATGTATTGAAGACGGAACAAAAAACAATTAACGCTATTTTTACTTAACAACAAATAAAAACGCTTGTAAATGAACTGGTAAAAAGTCAGTTATAATCAAGATAAACATGACAGTAATGACTTGTAAGTATTTCACTTGACATTCCATTTCAATAAGGAAAACGTTCCTTTTCACATTCATACACCGCTATTACTAGTATACATCAAACTCTTATATTCTTCCGCATGTTTTTACTTGGGCAACGAAACGTGCTCTAAAGGAAAGGGCAAACTTCATACTGGTAGATTCAAAGATAATGGTGGTTTGGAACACGAGGTGAGTAGCTGCGCAGTAGTCAGTTCATGTGTCTGCTGGGGTGAGGGGTGCATAATAAATAGTTAACTCGCTGCCGCCTTTAAGTTTGAATTAACCTGTTGTTCGATTCGACAATGCAATTAAAATTTCAACTTTATACCAGGTATTTACTCAATATCGAATTAAAATGGCCGCTATGCCTAAAGAAAAAAATACCGGTGTCTGTAATAGGAAAGACCACCTTTCGGTTTTTAATTAATGATAAAAACTTGAATTAGTTTCGTGTGACTTTTTTAATGGAGCTTCTGCGTTTAAGATATCTCCAATTAAAATATGGATATGGCAACACATAAGGAGCATCTCCTTCCTCAAAATTAATTCTCGTAAAAAAGGAGCATTGTAAAGTTAAAACCAACAAAGAAACGAAGATATGCTAATTTCTTTTTTAGTTTAAATGTGTATAGAAAATATAGTTTCATTTTATAAAACTGAGCTTAAATTATTTTTTTAACCAACTTCAAAAAAAAGAGGTGGTTCTCAATTCGTCGGATATTTTTTTTTAATATATATTTTCCCCGATTACTCAAAGACGCCTGAACCGATTTGAAAATATATTATTTTGTTTGAAAGTATAACTTCACAGGTGGTCCCATGGTCATCAGGTCAGGATCTGATGATGGTAAGGTAGGTAACCTAAAAAAAATACTTCTTAAAGCTAATTTTTCAAGCAATGCAATCTAAGACACTCAAGCATTTATTTTTTATGACACACTTATTAGTGACGTAGGTATTGAAACAAAAAGTGATACACATTATTTCCTTATAGACAGAAACCCGTATGTTATTAATAATAATCTAATCCATTTTTTGCAATGAAATAACATGAGGTTAATAATTCTACGGTTTGTAAAAAGTAGTCGACCTCTGATTTATATATTACTTCTATCAAATAATTAAATAGCTATTGAAATGACGTTAAGGTTAAAATAATATATCTTTAAAATAAAATAAAAAATGCCCGCAAGATCTAAAATTGCAGCTAAATAAAATAAAAAATTAAATCAGTTAAATTGCAATTTAGTGTAATAGCCTGTCAGATAAAAATCAAGGAATGCATTAGTCTAAAGCAGCTACTGCATAAGACATTTAAAGTTATTTATTATGCAAAATATAAAACTAATTGATACATTTAACATCATGATTGCAATAATGTCTATAGTTATTACTTCGACCTTTTTTTGGGACAATCCCACCACACTATTCCCAAACCATTGCAACTCCTGAAAGCCAGAATCAACAGTGGCGACCACCACAAAAGCGCCGAGGCAATGAAGCTCGACGAAGTCCCGGAGAATGAATTTAACTGTCTTGGATCCCACAAGGAAATGAATAACGTAGGAGTAGGAAAAATACAAATTTCCACTTCCCTCCATATCAAGCAGGAGACAGCACAAACAAGGCCTATAAGCACAAAGGGTCGTTTACAACTGGGATATGCCCAGTTGCCTAGCACCACGGACAAAAAATTGCATTAATATTAATGGGTCCTAACATTGTGAGCTTGCTATATTTGTTTCCAATAATAGGTATGGCAAAAACGCTTGAACGCAAGGCAATTTGTTCTAGCTATTACTTCGACCTATGTAATTATTATTTTTTTAATAATAATTAGCCAAATAATTATATTAGACCAATATGATTAGATGATTTAGTCTATTCAGGTGCACCCGCTAAAGAAAAGATCATCAAGATTGCTTTCGAGGTACCTGCGAACACAGCCGGACAAAAAAACTACAACGTCAATTGCCCCACATATTATTACTGGGAAGTCCAAGAACAAGTGATATTTACACGAGGACGCCAACTCTTCTTTTTGTACTGCCTTACCTTCCCCTCTTGAAATAGATATAAGATAAACAAGATTTAAAAATGGCCGGTAAACTCGTTACAGTTAATACTGTTTTTCATAGTTCCGCTCTATCAAGGCTGTGTTACGATTCTATTAAATAAATCATTGATTAGTGTACTTAGCTTGCCTTTTTAGTGTGGCCTCAAGTGTTATTTCAATTTGAAAGTACGAATTATGGGTTGAAATAAAAATAAACGGTGCAATATGTTGACTGTTTTGTCTGTATTTCTGTCAATGTTTCTGTACCTGACAGTGTAATTCCGGAACAGCTTTATAAAATTAAATGCAGTTTTTTTAGTTTTTGCTGTGACTTATTTAATAAAACGTATTGATTTTATAATCACTCTTCGTTGTTGTAGACGAATGAGTAAGCAAATTATGAGCAGCAGTCAACCAAAATTCCTAGATCGTGTTTTTACATCGTAAGATTAGTATCGGGAACTTTCGGAACTTTTTCGGGAACTTTAAGTATTTTCTTCTTCTTTGTTCAACCCTATTCCCAACTGGCGTCGCGCTTCAGGTCTTCTTGTACCTACGTCTCCACCAGAGAACTCGCATATTCGCCTCGTACTTTTGGTGCAAAGGACTATTTAATATTGCAATCCGTACATATTTTGTATGACCTTTGGAAACCATTGCAAATCAAATATGTATTTAATTTTTATTAGCTAATTTAAAGCGGATTGATTACTGATCTAAGTTATATTTCCTTATTGAATTTTATGATTAAAAGATAATAATTTATTAAGATAAATGTTAAGCAAAGTTTATTACTCAAAACTAGATCGAAACAGGTACTACTGAAAGGACAAAAAAAACGACCATGTCTTTTATAATTTATGCATATTTAAATTATCAGTAATGCGAAGTCATAGGTTTGATTGCCACATTGGACGGTCCCGTGCGTTTCGCGACACGTGAGGGTCTATGATCAGCAAGACTATGTTCAGCGGTGGACGTCTTTCGGCTGAAATGATGTTGATGAATGCGAAGTCAGGCTATGGATGAAGAAGATGAAAGCGAGTTATCCTCAAATTAATGAGTCAAATTAGTGAAGGAGCCTCAAATCAGAACCGGATTGTTCTTGGAAAAGACAAGACGGATGACAATACCCTTTCCTTAGACATGGATAGCTCTAACATGCGTGATAGTATGCATTATTCCAAGTACAAAAACTGTGATCAGAGTAATAATGCATGTTTTAATACAGATGGTTGCCACATAACTTGGCAAGCCACTAAGTATTGCCACATCTAATGGCCAATCTGTAAGCTACATTCACATACCGAATATCGTAAAGCACTTTCATAAATCGCTGACAGCGATGAACGTGTAATCCTTGCTGATTTTATCGTTTGTTTGTTGATAATGCCAATTCTCACACCGTTTCTTTTAGCCAATTTTGGGGTACAGTTTTATTTTGTCAAAAAATCGTTTCGTGCATCCATT
The DNA here is from genome assembly GCA_949775005.1 of Orthosia gothica. Lineage (NCBI taxonomy): Eukaryota > Metazoa > Arthropoda > Insecta > Lepidoptera > Noctuidae > Orthosia > Orthosia gothica. The sequence continues at coordinate 6,459,063 of OX459045.1, forward strand.
TTTTTAGTTTAACTAACTAAACGATGAAGGTGATGTGATGTATGATCAAGTTTGCCGGGTAAACTTGGCCAGCAGTTGGACAAAATGTAGGCTAACAAAAAAAGATAACACAACGATAATGCCCGCCTTCCACTAAAAAGGGTTATGAGCGGAAACAGAGTTAACAAACTGAGCGAACCGGAGGAAAATAATTGTGGACTTCCACTAAGAAAGAGTTTAAGCATTTGCCTTCCACTGCCAGCGGACTTTGCGGGTTGTGCGAGTCCGTTCAAAACAAGCGTGCGACGATGCCATGACACAGCGGACCCATTTAAACTCGCTCAGTCCGCTCAGCTGCACCGCTCGCATTGGAATGGCTCGCATAAAAATCAATGTCTCGCTCTTATTCAGTGGAAGCAGTTCTATGCAGTTCACCTTTGCGAGTTAAGCGGACTCCGTACGGAGTCCGTTTGCGGATGCTAAAATAATCCTGACGTTTCTTCGACGACGGAAATTTTTCAACCGACGTCACGATGACGTATGCAACCAATATTTTTAAACCATTTAAATTAAAGCTATGACATTTCCTTAAATACTGCGTTTTTTTTGCAAACTTGACCGAAACCAGTGTTGAATTCGTGCTAGGTGCATTCCATGAATTTAAGCGAAAATGATAGTGTGCATAATTATTGAGACAACTTTAAAGATTGCATAGATTGATTAAAAAATATAACAATATCGTCCAATGATGTATTCATAACTCGAACATTTATTTATTTCAAAAAATTCACATGTAAGATTGTTTTAATTAAAATTTTAATAGTAGTTCTTATCACAATTGAGGTACTTTTGCAATATTCATTAGCAGTTTCCAGTAGAACAATATTAACACTCCACAAAATATTGAAAGAATGAGATTCAAGTAATTGGTGGCAAGTTGACTTGCATATCCTAATAGGTAACATGTAACTTGTTTTCTTTAGGTAACATTGAAAACAACGAACCACTACAATTACTTTAGAGAATTATATAAAACTACAATTATAAACAATTGGTACTGCAAAAATAACTTATATATATTTATAATTAAATTGCGAGTACCTATCTGTACGTAACAACAATGCTCTTAAATTAATTTGAACAAACAAACAATAGAGCCATCATCATTTATATATATCTGGCTACTGCTGGTAAAAGCCCTCTCCATTAAAAACTCCATAAAGTCAATCCTCAAATCTCAATCTTCAGTGGAATTCTGTTACTTCCTAAGTGATTTGCATATAAATAGACTATTGTGTGTTTCTAAACTAATATTAAAAAGTCGATATTTTATTTTAATTGGCCTTTGGCCGTGTAATGTTAAAGCAAAATAAATAAACGAGATAGTTGCAAAAACTTCAGTTTACCAACTAGATATCTACCTAAATACTGAGTATGCAAAGTATAATTTGTATCCTTAGTTGGAGATCCTAAATAAATAAATAAAGCTACAATATTGCTGAGTACTACAAGCATTATTTTCAGTTATCTTAATTATAACACAATTTCTGTGGGTTTGATCACAGGAGCAAAACCGCGTCAAATAAACCAGTTGTTAATAAGGGCAGTTCACCATAATTAGTGCTCTTGTTGCAACAAATGGTCGAGTAAATGAACCAGTTTTACTCGCTTATTGAAAAAGGTGTTATGCAAATCAAAATACCAAAAATTCCATACAACCTTAGTTTTTTCATACAAATAGAATCTAAGGCTATTGCTAAGGCGGTGTCGCGTACGTAACAGCTTCCTCATTCTCTAAAGTTGTAAATAAGTAGTATCGTATCATTGGTCTCTTAGCAGCAAGAACGGCTATTGAGAATGAAATTCTGTCTTTGATTTTAGTCAAAAGATCTTTTTCAAAAACTTCTTTCAAGTTATTTATATCATAAAGAGGTTTTTAGTCAGATATATCAGAGTTTAACAAAGTATTTCTTAAACTTAGTTAATGTTTTACTTTCACATATATTCCATAAGGTATACAAGTTAGTATAGTAGTAGCAATCAGTGCATTTGGTATATGACGGTTTCTAGGTCTACCTATATTTAATATGTTTTATTTATATATTTGTATTATACTTGCACATACTTTGACCCACCTTAAGAGTTTTTTTTCTATTTTGTTTGTTATTTATATATTCTTCTATTTTATTTTTTATTATATAAGTCTCGTTTCCGTAAGTGTGTCCGTGGCATCAACAGTGGGCCCTATCAGAATATCAGCGCAGCGTTACCTTTTTTAGTTATCGCTGCACATGCTGAGATAGGAGCCTTTTTGGTCTCGCACGGGGTTTTTATTTTATTATTGTTACATTTTATGCTTATTTCTCGTGTCTCCTGTGCGGGTCACAAATAAATATTTTTCTTTCTTTCTTTCTTTCATTTTGCATGGCTAAAAAATGTGTTCTTGAGAGTTAGGCATAAACTCAGGCGTTGTTCAAGAGTAGGGAAGACGGCGCCGGCGGTAGTCTAATAATTAAAATAACGCCGTCTTCCCTAATCTCATTATAATTTTCTTATTTTTTCTATTATAATTCTCAAACCATAGACAAACCACAAAAATAAAAACAAGTTTTTGCGAAAATCAAAATTTGCCCATATCATTTTATCGTGTTGGCTCAGGACCTTGGTTTTTATACACCTATTAGGGACTATAGACCTCAGTATCTGGTATAAATTTCAACTTGCTAGATCCACCCGTTCCTGAGAAAATCGGTGGTGACACACGGACAGGGAGACAGACAAGAGAGTAACGGGTTCCTTTTTTTACCTTTTGAGGTATGGAACCCGAAAAAGGAGTTGGAACTAGATACTTAACAACCAGCAACATATTTCAGACTGTCACTAATTTTAATTAACATATATACAATTGAAAATTCTAAAAACAAAAACAAACCTATATTCAAATACAAAAAGGAGACGGAAAAGACCTCATTGTGCATAAAAAAATTCGTCCACATCGATGTCAATGGAAAACGTGCCAAGAACGCTGGCAGAATTGCCACGTTGGAATGCAACGTGGCAATGCTGCCAGCGTTCTGGGCACGACAACGGGACATCGATGTAGACTGTCACTTATTTTTTTGGGATGATACTTAAATGTCATCGAATTCCTTATCCTATTTCAAGACAGTATCACGACATATCCAGCTGTAACGTCCACATTCCCACACAATGTTCCAGTCTAATAGATCGAATAAGCACGGGCCATGGTGTAAGACCTTATTGGCCGTGAAATGACCACGTATGGCCAGTAATTAGACGTTAGGGACAAAGTGGAGTGTTCCAAGTGGGTTAAGTGGTGACTTGGTGGTGATGTTGGTTTTGTGGTGTTGTGCAAAGAGTGGCTGTACGTCGACATACACCTGGAATTGATTGGAATTGTCTTTGGTGCAATGCCTCCTTGTAAATCAGGAATTTTAGTAAAGAGCTTTACGGACTATTTGCAGCCTGACTTTAAATTCATTGGCAACCATTCAGGGGGTAAAAGTACACATGAATGTGAAAACTTTTTCAACGATCCCCACATTTTGTCGAGTTCTGCGATCATGATTTTACAGTACTGTACAGCATTTTTGTCTTCATATTTTGTTTCTGATCTAATAGTAAAAGTTGCATATATTCATATGATATTTCGCCCCCTGGATGATTAGCAATAAATTAAGCATCGTTCTGAATTATATTTTAATATCCACGGAGGCTCTAGGAGTGCACTACTTGATCTTCTTCTTCGTATAACACTATTTCGTATAATTTGTGTCAACAAACCTTTTCTTCGATCAGGCCAAGTCAAAGTTTGGTTTATTTTAAGATTATGTTCAATTATATAAGTATTTAATGGAAACATTCCATAAATAAACAAAACCGACTGATAACGTAAACAAATTCATTCATGAACGAAATCAAATCAGCCCTGCATATTAATTTGAAGCCAATCGACGCATATTTTGTTCGTTCTACCAAATCCTTACAAATAGATACGACCTTAGTATTTTATGTTTCAATAAATTACCGAACGGCTCATTTCCTTGTTCTAATTATTATGGCTTGTTCAACCGATGTTAATTCGGCTTGACATGTTGACTGGAAGTTCGTTTCGTTTGGTAGATCGTTTGCGTTCGATAGCAACCAGATCGGTGGCGATAATTTTGTAATGTAAACTAATTTAGATTTAGTACGGTCTAGAAATGTTATAAAAAGCACCATACCTTTTTCTGATTTCCTATAAGACGCTAGAAAGATTAGAGAAGATGATATTCTATCTGATTCTATTCTACAGATATATTGATAGTTTGTTAAGAATTGTGTGGAAAACACAGATTCCTACTCATTTTCTTTGGTCGACTTTTGTTAATTTAAGCTCCAACTGTATTCCTTGTGATCGCCAAGCGCGAACTTGTAATGCATATTTTATTACAGCCATAAAACAAAACTATGCAACTCAAGTACCTGAACTTGAGCATAAGACTATAAAGCAGTTAACGACAGTTGTACTAATCCCTAATATTATTAACAATTAAAGGGTTAAATAGAACAGCCAATCGCATAAAATAGGTTATTATATAAAAAAAAACAACTGACTAGCAAGCAGATTCTTAATTCAAATTTTCTGCAAAGAATTTGAATCTAGAATCCGCTTATCACTTGTCTTGCACCAACACCTCAGAGACGTATATAAATATTGGTGTAAAAATTTACAGCGCTTTTCCAGCCAGTCGTAACAATAAGAACGATTTTCGTAGAGCAAGTATTACCACTAATTTGCGGGTGACTATATCTCTTAACATTTCAATTCCATATAATTTGAACCTTGAAAGACATTATAAATGGTAAATGGATTCAATTAGAACATAAATTCGGAAATAATTAAAGCTATTGTACTTTAAATACCTCGTAATAGACATACCATATTCATTTTCTTTGAAGTTGGCTGAATTATTTACCTGTAAAAAAGAAAACATTATTCATATTTTTTTAATTATATATTAAAAGTGTGTTAATAGTAGGTACATGATCATCTTTCGGCTCTCTGTTAGATCTTTCATTTTCATTATCCTAGAAAACAATATTTACCATCATACAATATCACACTAATATTATAAAGGCGAAAGTTTGTGAGTGTATCTGTGTTTGTTACTTCTTCACCCTCAAACGGCTGGACGGATCTGGATGAAATTTGGCACAGAGATAGATTATAGTCAGGAATAGCACATAGGATACCTTTTATCCCGAGAATATGTTCCCTTGGGATAATTTTCGACTTTCACGCGGGAGAAGCCGCTGGCAAAAGCTAGTACTTTTATAAGGTGCTCTTATTATGGATTTCTTTCATAGATATCCAAATAAAATAATATGATGGCAGTTTTTCCAGGTTCATAGAAGAATGCATACGAATCACTTGGCAGTAGACAGCATCAACAAGAAGTCGGGTGAAAAACTCACTTTATGGGAAAAGGTTGGGAGCTTTTAACAAATAGCCAAATAGGTCTCTATGTCTACCCTTTCGGGCAACACTGGCTGATAAATAAACAACAGTTGTAACAAACGATGACCTCATATTAATAAAAATATTTAAATCACCGCATCCCACGTAGGCGATGACCTACCTCTCTTTACGCTTAAAGCTACCAATGAAGTACTAAACACATTACCCTACTCTTGAGCTTCGGTGCAGTCAGGTACAGGCAGATTCTAACTTAAAGGCGTCTGTGAAGTTTGTTTTACTCTGAACAGTAACCCAGCTTTTCAGTTTGAAACGAACTATGTATAATAAAAACACGTCTAGACGAAGTCGTTCCACTCGCTCAGCACATTAAAAATGAAAACAAACTTGTTTACCTTAAACGCTCTAGTTTTGTAGATCCTTTGTTTCTGGTTTACCAATTAGTTTGAGACAGTTATAATTATTTTTAGAACGTGTTTCTTCGAATTGTTGTTTTTAGAGGTGATGCTTTTAATATTATTGGAGGTTAAACACTTCAGTAACGGGTCGGTCGGGTAGTCTGCCTAGTTTATTTTTGTATTCATAAGATACACACACAGCTACAGACATGTAGAGATCCGCAAGAGAACCAGGGTTACCTACATAGCCAGAAGAATTGCCAAATTTAAGTGGCAGTGGGCAGGGCACATTGCTCGCAGAACAGATGGTCGATGGGGCAGAAAAGTCTTGAAGTGGCGACCGCGAACCGGAAGACGTTGCGTTGAAAGGCCTCCACTGACCTGGTGAGAGTGCCGGGAGTCCGCTGGATGCGAGACGCAAGGGACCGGTAAAAGTGGCGACGCTTGGACGTCTTTCGGCTGATATGATGATGATGAAGATGATGATGAAGATACAATCACAACGCACAAAAAGCTCTTTTCATCGAAAACATCTTTACCAATTACCTATTAGGTACAATCTTAACTGCATGTACCAATAATTATGTTTTTATTGGTTAACTAATAAAGTAAAATACTAGTCATAATAAAATAAGCGCCTGCGCCTCGTCACAAAGGACAAGGTAAGCAGCTGCCTGTCTCTTATCTAATGTTAATACCACTAGCATACAACTATACACTTATATACATGCTTTACATAGTGTGGACATTTGACGTTATTAAATAGCTTGTGATTACTTTATGACGCACTTTGGAAGACGGATTAAGAACAAAACTGTTAGACAGAATAACTGTTTTGGCTATGTCGTGGTGGCCCAGTAGCTAAGACTTTGCCTGTTGTGCTTGAGGTCGTGGGTTCAAATCCGGGCAAGTACCAGTGTGACTTTTTCAACTCAATATGTACTTTCTTAGTTTATCTTGACATAGCTGACTTCGATGAAGGAAAAACTTCGTAAGGAAACCAGGACTTATAGTCAACAAGTCTGAAATCGCAAAACCGCCTTAAGCAAGCGTGGTGATCAATGCTCCTGCCTTCCCTGTTTGAGAATATACCCTGCAGTTGGACAATTACAGGCTGGTATTATTATTATTATATACCAGTACATAACTAATGTACTGTGCTTATGTACATGCATTACATAGCGGGGACATTTGACGTTAATATAGCCCATTAAGAGGCACTTTGGATACAGATTCGGAGCAAAGCTGTTTGCTTGAAAAGGTTTATGCTATTTAAATGTATTAGTTATGCCGCAGCTTTGATATCAGTATTTTTCAATAAAGTCATGATTAAGATACTAGTTTAGAAAAAAGTGCGTGAAAATAGTAAGTACCCACCAATGGGATAAAATGACATAGCTCTAAGGATTGTCAAAATGTGCAAAATATGCGGAATTGAAATGCGCTACCGTTATGTTTTTTTTTTTTTTTTATTTAAATTAAAATAAAAGCAATTATGTTTCGAAGACACGGTGGCGCTGCGTGTCTCGGGTTCGATTCCCTCTCGGAACAAATATTTGTTTGACCTACAGATAGTTGTGCCGGATCTGGGTGTCTTGTGAATTGAGTTTAAATTTTTGGAAACGCACTCACGATACAGGAAGAAATTCCTATTGTGGAACGAAAATACAAAAAAAAAAATCTAGTAGGTACCTGAACAATGACATTATTAATTAATTTTGATGTAAAAGCTGATATTTTTCTCTATTATTATTTGTTTAGATTACACTTGTATATGCTTCGGTACCAAAAATGGGAATGGAAAATACAGCCCTCTGTTAATCAAGATCTCCATGAGATGAGTGTACGAATACCGGCAGATACTTTTTTAATATAAACAATTAATTAATTGGAACTAAAACTAATCGGATCGTACAAACGGTAAGAATTAAACGTGAAACCATGAACGAAATCTATCGTTGGGTTACTCAATAGTAACTGCGTTAAATTAACCATTTCATAGTTTAAATTAAGCATTATTAGAACCTTCATAGTAACTTGGTCTAGCTGGTAAAATAGGCCTATTAAAACTTTAGTTGTTTTTTTAAGCATTAAATTTCGGAAGGCGGTGTCAAAAAAGGAAGAAACAAAAACAGGATCACCGACTTCCGAAATTGAAGTTATTTTACCTGTTGTAGTGTTTTTTTTGGAAGTCTGTAGATAGTATGTTTTTGTAAAAAAGTTTAATGTACCCAATTTCTTACTTCTCACATCAATTTAGAAATATCGGAATCATATTCTAACCTGAAACATTAAACTCAATCACCTTTATAATGCTAATAAAAATACTGGTCCCATGATGTGGGTGGATTCCGTATAGGGACACTAAAGTTATTGTAATAAATTAATGATATGATATTTAGATAATGTAGCTAGAACAGCCTTCATATCTATGCAGAACACTAAAATAAATGCGATCTTAATTGAGCCTAGACTTGTTTTTGCTACACTTGGTAAAAAGGTTGACGAGTTAATCATGTATGCCATTTGCGTTTAAAGTTTGGATTCCATTGCCAGCAATTTATACGAGTGTGTTACCTGACTTCGAAAAGTGTAACACTAACAATTTTTCTTCTTCCATACCATCCTGTGCCTCGTCACGCCATCACTGACTTCCTTTTCTTTCATATCACTCCTCACACAGTCCATCCATCTTTTCTTTAGCCGTCCCCTCCCTCTCCATCCATCCATATTTATTTTTATTTTTTTATTTATTTATGTATGTATGTGATATAAGATAAGATATTTCCTTTATTCACTCTCCATAACACAAGATAATTAAAAATTAAGTATCTGCACTAATAAATCTTATTTTTTATACTATTAGTTCCGTTCCCACAGATGAACAGTGAAAACGGTTTTTCGGGGCATAGTTCTTAAGTTAACATTTTATAAACTGTGTATTTTAATAAATAATAATAATAATATTATAACGTCCTAGGTTATACACGAAAAGTCCACTACTGAAAATCCTTTAATTTCTTTCTCTAATCCACAAGACACCGCAGTACTAACCTCGAATAAACGCCAATAATGAACGAAATTCTTCAATGACGCAATCTCTATCAAGCGCTCGATCAGCATCAAATATTTCAGCGTTGTCACGCGTGGCTTGCGCGGGCGCCGCGATTTTACACAGTTTGGAAAGTGCAATGCGTTTATTATAATTTGTTTTGATTTATAGCATTATAAATATAGGAGAAATATATTTTACAAAGCCTGAAATCCTGACAACCCAGTAACTGGGTTGTAATGGTCAGATTGGCAGTCGTTACATGCAAAATATTGGTAATCAGCAGCATATATTTATACTGGAAGTGGTCCCAATATATTCCAGGAATGGATTGGCAGATGATATTGAGGGAAATAAAGATGATAATACTCTATAAGTCGTTATAAAAATAGATAGCACTTATTTATTACGATAGCTTACTTCAGATAAAATATTACCTATTTCTAATTCCGTAACTAAGGCAATTGGTCAATACCGTTAATATTTTTTATACCTTTCATGTTTACGATCTCTTCAAAGCAACAATTCACCGAATAAACAAAGTTTTATAAAAACCAAAAAAGTAATCGCTATTATTTGTTTGTGGAAGCAGCAAATTGTCAGGTGATTCAGGTCATTGATTGAATGATAACTAAATTATCTGACGCGAATAGAACAGCGGGAGGCGAAGATTTTAAGACAGTGCAAATCTGCGAAATCATTGTGACATTGTTCAAGTATGAAAGATAGAACTGAAACATTCAAAAGTTGCTTTTGCCTGGCACTTCGTGTCCGTGATATATCCTACAGAAACAGTGTTTTTTTCGGGATGAATGTAGCCTTTGCCTATGACACTGAATGATAGAGGAGCTTTTACCAGTGAAAGATTCGAAATCGGATCAGTACTTCTAAAGATAACAAACAAACGAGTATACGTGTTTAAATAAATATATATAGCCATTTGCAAAATACCATTGCAATGGAGAGCAGTGGTCCCAGTGGTAACGGCCGGCCGCGACTTGCAAGTTGTAGGTTGTGGTTTCAAACCCCAGACGCTTTACTTTGGGTAAATTACTTCAACACCACTGCTCTCAAATCAGTGGGGAAACCGGCAAGTCTGACGCAAAAATTCGAAGACATGTAATATCCACCAACCCACACTGGGCCCGCGTGGTGGATTACGGCCCATTCCCTATCAGAGGAAGCCTGCATGCACAACGGACCAAATGAGAGTTTAAGTGCGGAAAAGGGGGTCCGTCTATCCTATCTTATCATTGCAATGTTAGTACTATCGTTAATGTCATCGCATTCACCGAAGATACCCCGATTTCATCCGACCAAAACCGATGAGACGTACGAATATAAAAATCCTATTACACGATTCGTGATTAGAATATAATTAGAAAATTTAGTAGCCAATGTTGTTGCATTGCGTGCTTTGATCAATTAACGAATCAATAGAGAATTTCAAGAAAATAACAGTCAATGCTTTTGTTAAAACGTGTCAATGTACTTTAATTTTTGTATTATGTTAATGCCTGTCTAAAGTTAGTGAGAAGAAAAATATCTTGCACAAATGGATTGGCAATTTATTGCCCAATTTGTGGAAAGAAAATTTCTACGAGTGAAAAACTAAACGTCAGTCAAGTGATGTTTGATTCATATTCATTTTGCTATAATGATCATTAGGCGGTGGTTAATTTTTTGCTTTACAATCCAAAAGTATCTTAAATGGTTTAATTCAAATAAATAATTTGAGTTTGAATTGAAACGCCTGAAGATAAAACCTCAAAAGGGGCTTTGAAAAAACTTATATAGCAAGCTTTATATAGCAAGTTATGATTGAAAGAAAAAAATACAAAAATGACTAAGCCAAAAAGGACTATTACATAAAACATAATATTGAGTATTACGCAGTTAAATACAATATGCCAAAGAGGAGGTTATATTTCAATTGATAAATGTAGAACATTATTACATACGTGTTTGTAAGAACAGTTTTCTTACATAAGAACAAGTTACTCTTCATGCCATCTTGTATTATATAAAGTAATGCATTTCACCGGTTCAGTAGTTCAAGTTACGTACAAATTGATTATGATAATAATAAGGCATTCATGTTAAAGGTTATTAGTTATCTGTAATTTATTTAAATAACCTATTTCATACCATCATTTGGTACTTAATTCTCACGTAACGTTTTTATATCAGCTTTATTTATTGGTAATGTTAATAACATTTAACATTAAGCTACAAATTAAATTATTTTTATAAAACTAATTAAGTGATATTTGTATGCCTGTAGGTATGAACCAACATACAAAAATTACATGACGCCTTTATTCCGCCAAGCCTAAAGAACATCACATTTTGCCTCTCATGTTTGTCTCGAGAAAGGGGGCGAAACATCAACCGACCACGAATCCAGACCCTGGACTATTTCTGAGAAATTCCACTTGACAAAACCAAATGAAACATTTTCCCAACCAGAGCATCAAACTCAGGACCTCAGCGCAAAGTACTAATGGAACAACGACATTAAAAACAAGAATGAAGACATAAAATGTTACTATCTCAATGTAAAAATAAAAAAATATTATATTGTTTTTTTTTTACAACTAACATAATAATTTCGCAAAAAAGAAACATAAGTAATAAGTAATTAAAACATTAACACGAATAGCATCTGTAACCTTTTTCAAGTCGAATCATCATTTTGCAATCAACGCAAGACAAAAACGGTAAATGATGTCGAAGCAATTAACGGTTATACACGGGTGCTAAAATGGAGTAACAGATGTAATATGATTTAATGGCGTGCAACGTAACCGTTTTACAAATCGTGCCTGCGAATTGAAAAAGAAAAAAAAGTCTTCAGACATATACCTATAGACGAACTCAAAACGATTTTTTTCAAGGAGTGTTTTGTAAAGATTCAAGAGTTCGCTCTCGGCGTGTATGTCTATGTAAGTTTTTAATGGTTAACATATTTCACGATTAGTTACAGCCCAATAAGCCATCTTTTCATCAGTGGTTATTATTATAACATATGAAGAAAGGCCGTATATGATTTTAGAAGAGTTAGTATTTTAAGCTCATGAAGCTTTTCATAAGAGAAAAGGAAATAGAAGAAAAATATTGTATTAATCATTCACACAAGAGAACTGAAATGCTAATTGAACTTTTCAATATACCTATTATCCCTCAATCTGTCAATCGTAAGCGTTTATTACCGAACCTAGACTAGGACTTATACCAACTAAAGAACGCAAAATCATACTCTCCATTAGCTATTGAGTTATCCAATCCTTAATCTGTGGTGTAAGATTGGGTGGTTTATTTCAGTCGCTACAAAATATTCTTTATTTAACCTATAGCCAAACATAGATTCGAAAACACACCAAGGTCATAAGAATAAAGTTTTTTAACACAAAATCTAGCTACATTTACATTACAATTTGGGCCTTTTCGTAATTTTGTGGTCTATTCGCGGTTACTAGTCAAAATGTCACTTTTTTTCCTTTAATGACCGTTTCACCAGAGTTGGCTAAACTGAGTACTACACGAAATTGCTTAGATGACTTCAACTTGGTTGCTTTTAACACATAGTCAATTATAATGTCGTAGGTAGAAGTAAAAGCTGTACGTGAAAGATTTATTTCAGGAAAAACTCTACGCAAGCAACACTACGTGCTATAATTGAAAGATCATGGTTGGCAGTGAACTACAGACTAAAAATTTCATCAATGGCTCTGACTTTGCTGATATCTACCCAAAAGCTGCCGTCTTCGATGAACTGTTTGCCAACCATACCAAATCTCACCATATACAGTCTATTGTTAACAACATTCCTCAAGGCGATACATCAAAATCTCATTTTCGAAAAACAGTTGCTTCAAAGAAATTGCGACACGAACGCTAAGAGAATATTTAAGACGTCAACAATTATGTACTAACAATACTGCCGAATGTACAGCACATAATGATACAATGTTTCTCAACGTACTATTATATTGTTATCTTATAAATCTTATACATTTCTGAAACGGTACCTTTCACTAAGTTCTCCGATGAAGGATAATCTCAGAGTTAAAGATCAATCATCAGGAATTATTAATTTAGATAATGGTAAGGTTGGTAACCTGACCAATTTGTTAAGAAATTTGATGGAAAGGAATTTGTTGAACTGTTACAAAAGTGAGCTTCAATTAGAGGGTATTGTATAATGTCAAGATTTGATATATGTGTAGTATTCAAAATTGAAATCTGTGAGTGTGTGTGTGCGTGAATCTGCAATCAAAAAAATTGATCAGATACTTTATTTTTGATAAGAAACGATTAAAACCTTACAAAGTATTGGAATGATAACATCTCAATTATTAAACTAAGTAATAGAAATTACTTCATTTACGCAATCAGTAGGGCAATTGTTTAACAAATGCCGAATTAAGATATAAAGTTTTTAATTATCTCTTTAGTAATGAACGAAAGTATAAGTGCTGTGTCTAAAAGGAATTCTCACGATAAAAATTTACTTTCTCTGAAATATTCACAAACAATGTTAGGATGTTCGTATTTATTTGGAATACTGGTCTTTTTTGTGGCCGCAGATATATTGTTCTTATAATACAAAAAGATTCTCGCTATATCTATATCGCTACATGTATAACTAAGCACAATACTGAATCCTGAAAAGTAGCTTTTTTTTTGTCGTCATAAAAAGGCTTCTGTTATAGAAAGGCTCTATTATTATATACATATCTATAAAATAAATTATTTAATCGCTCACGCTTACATAGGTATGGATATTTTCTTAAAGTCCATAAATTAAGGCCCATAAATTATGCTCTGAAAAAAAAACGAAAAGCATATAACCAGATACCAGTAATTCAACAACCTTGATACGCACTTTTTTTTTACCTACTTTTAATAAAACAAAATTGCAATTCGTTCCTATCACACCAATCATATTTGCAAAAAATTCTCTGACACAATCTCATTTTCAATATTAGCCTGTATGACTGGTCATCTTTAATAACTCCAATAAAAAATAAACATTACACAAATAATAATGATTAAAACTAAAACTAATGCACTTGCATTAAAACTAATTGCTTCCTTGAGCTAAAGGTTAAGTAAGTGGAAATTGACATATGGATATATAAAAAACATGTTTAGAGAGGTTTGGTTATGTAGGTCAAATAGAGAAGGTTTGCGCTATTTAATTTGTAACAACTTAATTACTTCAAAGGAGATTTATCGCTAAGGATTTAGTAGTCACCACCTTGAGTTGTAGAAAAAGTCACATTGTATCGGAAATTGTGATTTTCGAAATGCCAAAATGTTTGGAATTGACTACGTGATATTCCAGTAGCGCAAGTTATTTCCAATAAAATATTTTTGATATATATATGTTTCGATGAGTGACAATTTGTAAATTTGTGTAATTACCCTCTTGGCCCTCTTGGAATACAAATTGAACAATATTGTTACCACAAGCTCAAATCTTTTATTAGACACTGCAAGACTTCTTTAGAAAACCTCATGCAGCACATTACAAAAGAAAAAAGGGAACAAAAGTAATTTTGTATCATTTCAAACCAATCTTATATTTGAAGAAGCAATATAGAAGCTTTGTAGGAGGCTATCTCTGGATCAAATTACGAAAATCCGCGTGGAGCAATATTTTCTCAATCTCATTATTACTATATTCCTTTACTAAAATCTTTTTTTGTCAAAAGCAGAATACATTTTCAATGGTCTCTACCAACAACCTTCATATATAATCATTCTGAATAGCGTTCAATCATTTCCATCGTCTTACTTTTCTACCAACTTACAGTTAAATAATCAGTTCACGCTTGAACTTTTGACCACGGCTTCTGAAACCGATTACTTTTGCGTAACCAATGATGCTCGGAGCCTCGTACCTGTCATCATGATTGGCTATAGACCAGATTACTATGCTATAAAGTTTTCCAAATAGTAATTGACTATTAACAGTGATATTTTTAGCATTTATGTTAGAACCCTCATCTTTTTGCCCCATGTTTCTTGGGGTCGGCCCAAAACATTTTCTACTTTCATTCTGTGCAGTCACAGCACGGGCCCGCATTGGGCCCGTGTAGTGGATTACGTCCCATTCCCTCTCACAAAGAGGAGGCCTGCAAGCACAATGGACCAAATGGTAGTCTATGTGCGGAAAAGGGGTCCATCTATCATATCCTTCCCTCTACTTTCATGTTACTACTCACACAAACATTTACCTTAGAATGTGGTATTTTATTAATGTGCTTGCTAAATCGGTGTCAATAGTATTTTTTTCTATACTGGTAAATTACTAATTGAAGTAGTTATAAGCAGGATATAATATAGAGAAAAGAATTATCATATTTCGAAACAATATATCTACCAAAACAAAAGTCACGAAGACTAGACAGGACTTTCGGTAACTTTCGAAAGTAGTTCCAATAAGTCACAACTGAGTCATGAACCTATCTGATATGGTTCAAGATATACATGTCAAGTCTAATCTCTCTAGTGGTTGATATCATGAGTATTAAGTAACCATCTATTACTGACCCGACACGACAACGGTACGGGGTCTAACAATGATTGATTCTATTAAACTGTTAGATATCAATGCTTATTCTGTATAAGAAGATATAGTTATATAAATTAATAAAGAGGTTAAAGAAATGTCTAAAGTCTATTAGTGATACAAGGATATTTGCGGTAAGTGAAGTGCAATCTTAATGCATCTTGCATTAATAAAATATATATCGATGCAGCTTTTTAAAAGTGTTTTAATATAAGACGCAGTGATGAGTGGGTATAATAAAGTTTTGAAAGGGGCATCATCTTTATGATTTCAGCTGAAAGTTATCTATTGCTGGACGTAAGCCTCCTCCAAGTATCGCCACAAACTTCGCTCTGTTCTGTACTTCTCGCATCCCACGACCCTTATCCGGTCAAAGAGGAACATAGGTACATTAATCAAATATTGACTGCTTAGTGGTATTAGAATTATAATTAGGTTTCTAAGCAACAAAAAAAATGGCTGATTCACTAAGATCCAGAACTGGTAAGCCTAGAAAAGTAGATATACCTTCAAATGTCCTCGATGTCAATCTTAATAGAGTTATACAATTAGTAGTCTGAATAAGGCATAAACCTAACGGTATAGCATTAAATAATTATATGTCTAACGTTTTGCAATACTAAGTGATTAGGTACCAGACCTCTCAATCTGACAACCTCTAATTAGTTCACAATACTTATCCCAATAAAATTTGTAAAAAAAGTGAACGTAAATGAATTGCATAAACTTCTGACCATAGAAAATGCTAAATCATGTTGAAAGGATCACAAAAAAATTTGACCAAACGCATGAACAAATTTATCAAAAAAATATAACTGCATATTTAAGCATTACACAATTCTCAAAACTAGATTTAAAAAAATAAAATCGTTTCGTAATCAATACCAATTATGAATCGTATTATACTAGGTTAAACCAATAAATTACCTTTTTGCGGCTTAAAAGACGAGACATACAAAACAGATGCAATCTACGACATGACAAGCCATTCACAGAGCGATCCCATTCGGTCATCTAAAGAGTTACATTATGACCTATTAGATCACAGTTACGCAAGTGAATGCAGAGCCATACATTCACATAGTTGTAAATCATATTATTAATCTCTAAGTGTGTCGAGAGGCATCTAATTGAGAGATTGTCAGAAAAAATTGCGGAAATAAATCTCCTACTACTGATAATATATTTGACCCGGCAAATTAACTGGCGAATGTGGGCAATGACCGGAGGCAAACCGCACAATACATTGTAGTTGCACAAATGCAACAGACTGCTTTATGTGTTTCTTTATTATCTTTATTATTAAACCTATTGTACGAGTTTGTAGATGCTAGTGTAATAAAATTTCTTCCTTTTGCAGATAAAACATACATTTGTGCAATGACTGCAGTTGCAGCTATACTTTCAAGTGTGAAATATGCAGGAAATTGATCAATATAACGATAAGAACTGACGCTAAAATCATATTAAGATTTTATTTAAATTGTACATACAATATGCTGAATTTGTATTTCTTGTAAGGATATTAGGCATGGAATGTAAGTTATAGAAAAAACTCGAGTTCCTTAGTCATTTCAGATAATATGTAACATTATATATTAGATAAAAAGAAAAAACAAATAAAAAACCTAAAAGCAAAAGTTATTAAGCCGTTGCTAATTTATTATTAATTTTGTTACCGTAAAGAAAACCTTGTCATAACCGGGTACGTGATTTCATTAGGATTATAACAGCTTCGCCATGGGTAAATTATTTTCGCTTTAAGCGTTCGATTCATACAGTAGCGTTAACTCAGTGAGTTGCATAATAATTGTGTATAGTATTAGTGTATCATTAATGTTGAATTACAGATACCATGCATTTCAACAAACATGATTGTTAGTAGTCAAACTTTCATTGGTTTTGATAAACATTTCAGAAAAGGGCGTTTGGCGTTCCCGAGGGAAGACTTTTGGGTCCATAATTATGAAAAATGTGGGCACTTAAACTTAAGTAGTAGTGAAAATAATATCCAGTATGGGGTTTTAATTAGTTAGCTTTTTCGGTGTATACCTTGTTTACTTTCTCACAAATACCTGACGGATTTAATAATACGAACAAATCCTTGAATGTATATTAAATATTAAATGTGACATTGTATCATTAAACACGTGCAATGCTGTTAAATGACGATTAAAGAAAATCAGTACTTTGCACACAACAACTGCAAAATACGTATAAAATACTACTAAAGAAAACAAGCAACTTTAATAAATCCGTTTTAAGATTAAATACTAATCAGAAGTTACAGCTATGTACTGAATACCATTTACTGATGTATAAAATATTTCTAAATTGTCAACAATGATCAAATTTTATTAAAATTAATCAGTTTCATAATGTAATGAAGTGTCACTAAGACATCTTTAATGCACCATAATAGTGTTGCTTATCGTTTTTATGACAAATTGTTATAACATACGCAGTACCTAGTATTTTATAGCTCGTTAGAAGAGTTAAAGGGTTAATTAAGTTATCTAAAATAGCAAAACATACTTTGTAGACAGACCGCCTCTATCAAATCTAGCAAGAAAATATGTAGATGCAATCTGGGGCTTATCATATGAAAAAAAATTAACTCGATAATTTAGTTTTTGCTATACATTAACAGCTAGTTGCTGGAAAAAACAACTCGACGAATCGACTTCTCGTCGTCAAACGATGCGATTGGCGTTTGATTATTTTATTCAACCAACCACAGTAGTTAATTGAATTTATCTCATTAATATTGCAATAACTTTGTACTTTTTGTCTACAACTATGGGCATAAGGCTTGATATTGGTATACATTTCGTTCTCGAAACTGGGCCTACATTTAACCAAAATAAATGAGCATTTACTGTCGCAATCATAACCTTTTCTCCTTATCAAAAATTCATGGTTAAAAACTAACGGAGACAATAAACCACAAAAGACAGTGCCCTGTCACTTAATGCACTACATACTTGTAGACAAAGCCGCGGTGAAAGATGGCGTGTGTTTATTTGTTAGACATGCTCACTGACTGCTAATCGGCATCACTGTCACTTTCTCGCATTTTGTTTTGTCGCCCTGTATGTTTATAGAAATATTTGTTTAGTTGTGGATTGTATTATAGAAGTCTCAATTGTCTTAGAAGGCAAAATCAAGTCTAGAAATTGGGAGGATTTTAAAGCCTTATGTGCAAAAAGATAGTATTTGAATAAGAGAACAATCTGACAATTTATCAGCGATAAGGATTGTCCGAAAAGTCAAAAACGTAGGTATAGGATTGAAATGCGCTATGAAAATATCAAGTGTTCAATCCTAAGGTACGCTGACAATCGCTGTCGCTGGTAGAATGACTTTTGTCTAAATCATGGAAAGAATATATGTTACATAAGAACATTTTCTAAATAGTTAGAATTAAGTAAATTTTGAGTTTTATTAGTATAACATAGTTCATTTTTTTGTGAAGTTAGGTCTAACAAGGAAAATCGCGCCAAAACCGCCGGGCGTATCTTAATGAAATTGTCACCATCTCAAAGACAACTTAATTATTTACATTTTGATCTAAGGCTTTTTTTAGTCATAGAATAGTAAGGCAAGTACAAAAACTACTGAATTTTGGGTCATGTCAAGGGAAGCATAGTTTGAATTAAAATCATTTCTAATGCCGTAGAAGTGCGATTAAATATAACATCGAGTTTGCCGCAGTTTAGCGCAGCCTGTTTTTTTTTTCAAAAAAAGGTGGATAAAAAATTCCGAAACATAAAATTCTAATAAATCAGTGGCTAGTAAAACTCGTAACTATTTTAATCTGCCATGTTTGGAAAATATTCACAACAATAAAGAAAATTTTTATAAAGTCGCGCTATAAGTCCATAAACGGTAAAATTTGATATATTGAAGACCTCACGAAACACCAGCGCACCTAGCGGCAAATTCAAAAGCGATAATTGAAATCCCTATACCGACTAAAACGCCCTTTTGTATAGATTGTCGTGATATCAAATCTGTTTGGGCTGAGTAAGCTTGAGGGACTCAATTACCGAACGATAAGACACCATTGTAAAAATCTACTACTATAACCAAATACTAACTTACTAACTTCTAAATTACTAACAACTCTCAGTGCACACTTACAAAGTATCATTTCGCAAAAGAGGATTGGGCTAATAATCTGAACATTTCCTGTCAAGCAATACTATAGAGCTTTTATTTCATCACTAAGTAATTCATCATAACGAGAATGCATTAGTAACACATAGCAAGGTGCTGAATAGATGATCAAAATCATTGCATAGTAATTACTATGCAATATAGTTCCAAAATAATACCAATAAGTATTCCAATTATGCAATCACGAACATGTGATGTGCAGTCAATTAATAAAGCAACCTCTTGAAATCATTGTATTTGCACATCGAAACTGATGGATCAATCTGTAATGATCTTTTAACAAAGGTTGTCTGTAAGAGATTTCCCTATGCGATAATACCGCCCATTGTAAACTTGTTTTTGTGTTTGTCAAGTATGTTTTTTGAGACACAGTTGGTTTCCTGATTCAGAATTCAGATTTGGAAACCTGAATGTACACATTTCATGCAAAGTGTTCTATGTAGCCCACACGTTTCCATATTTTCCGAAAGAAAGAACCTGACATTCGGTTCGGTTTTTGGAACATTGCGTTCGGATCAGAAAAAAGAAAAACCTGACGTCTGCGCTAAGCTTACCGAATTCATAATGCGGATACCGAACGTTCGCGGCCAGGCTTATTTATGACTGTATAGTAATTAAAGGTGGTTTCCCATATATAACTCTTAATTGTTTCATTTACTTAAAACAAATACTTTATTATAATCTTATTATTAGTTCTCAGAAATAGACGTCGGAAAAAAGTTAAATTATATTTCCTATGGTTTCGATTGATGTTATATGTAATTTATTGTTTCCATATTATGTTTTTTGTAAAAGCGGATACTTATATCCTGATTTTTGTTAGACATCTTTCTACTCGCTCAGTTACAAATATTATAATGGTTGATACAGGCAGCACCACAAAACTATAGATAATTATTAGTACCTGGGCGACCGAGCTCTGCTGGGGTGAAAATAGAGAAAACGACGTTTTCTAAAAATGGGACCTAGCTAGATCGATTTATCGCCCCCGAAACCCCCTGCATACTAAATTTCTTGAAAATCGTTGGAGCCGTTTCCGAGATTCACATTATATACATATAAGAATTGCTCGTTTAAAGGTATTTATATTACCTAACTAGGTATTATTAGTTATTATTTTCTAGGTATACCTGAGGCTCTAATCAGGTGATTTTTCAACAAAATCGTCACCATTGTGATTGGAAAAAGGTCAAAAATGTATGGAAATGTCAAACGCTATCGAAATTTCACGTGATTAATCCCTAACATTTTGCTATTTCGACCATCTTCCATCAACCATCATTGACCATCGCTGACATCGAATGCCATTTCTCTAGAGCCTCTGAACTGTAGCACATTAACAATGCATCATCATCTACCTAGCCTTTTCCCAATTGTTTGTTGGGGTCGGCTTCCAGTCTTACCGGCTTCAACTGAGTACCAGTGTTTTACATGGAGCGACTGCCTATCTGACCTCCACAACCCAGTAACTGGGTAACACGGCACCCCTTGGCAAGACTGGTGTCAGATCTCAAGTTTCTGACTACCCGTAACGAATGACAAATATCTTCAAATGACAGCTGGGACCAACGGCTTAACGTGCTTTCCGAGGCACGGAGGAAACTCGGTATGTTGAAATGGTCACCCATTCACGGACCGACCCCGTCAAGCATTGCTTAACCTTAAATATCGACCCGTGCGGCTGTTATTATTTAGCCACGAGCTCCTTCACATTAACAATGCAAATAGATCAATTTTTTTTTTTCAATTTAGAAAATATTTTTTTGATGCAAGCCTTTTAGCTTATCGTGCATTGCCATCCAAACCAAACGTGTTTGCAAAATTTCATCTTAATCGGTTGAGGATAACTGCTTTAAAATTCAGTTGCAAGATTAAACCAGAACATCATACATACATTACATTGCAAGTTTATAAAGGTTGTAAAAACAGTTTGTCTTAACAATGGTACTAAAAAGAAACATACAATGTGACAACTACTGACATTACACATCCTATCTCAAAACAATTATCTTTTTCACTGCATTCTCGACCTTAAACTTTAAACAAACAGCAACATTACATGAAAATATGCTTAGCAATTCTTTAAGCCTATCTATGCACTAGTTAACTATAATTTGTCAACGAACTCAAGGATTACAAGGTGTGTTAAATTGTCATGCGGCGCAGTGCATAATGTATAAATGTCAAACTTTCATATTGTATACTGATCTTGTGACCTTCATCTTGGAAACATTTAGTGCATGTTAACGCTGAACAATGAGACAATTGCATTGAGGTGTTAATGCAATTTGTTTTGAATAATATGAGATGAATTGTTTTATACATTCATGCTGCAGGTTAAGACGTTAGGGGATAACGTTTTGGTGCTGTCTTAAAAAAAATATCTTATCTGTATTATCTTACTTCTTACTAATATTATAAATGTAATAGTTTGGATGGATGTGTGTGGAAGTGTGGATGTATGTTTGTTACTCAATCAAAAACGGATCTGGATGTAATTTGGCACAGAGATAGATTATAGTCTGGAAAAGCAAATAGGCTACTTTTTATCCCGGTACAATATTGCCTTGGGATAAGAAATCACTTTTCACACGGTTCAAGCCGCTGGAAGAAGCTAGTTAGCACATAAATGATTATCATTCTGATTCTGATTGTGCAAAAACTGCGGACTACTCAGAATATAATATTTTTCTTGAGAAAAATACTCTTATGTTAGACTCCACTGCAGTGAGGTAAAAATAAAATATAATTAATATTTACAGACAAATTCAGCAAATATATAAAAAATCGAAAAAATCTGGTTAAGTTAGTAATTGTGAGTTATGACATTAGTTTTGCCCAGTGATATACTCCTAAGCCCTGGCACTGGTTTTCTCGCTACATCATGTTAAGTACATACTTTCAACATCAAAACTAGCAGTGTCTCACTCACAGAGACATAAATCTAACTAGATAACGCAAGTCCCTCCATCTGTATGAAAACCAAGCGTGCCACTTTTCACACACAATTTTAAAACAAATTTTCTAACCAATGAAAGAAAACATTTCCAATGCCTCGGCCAACTTTTTCTATACAGTTTTTACAGCTCAATATGGCATAACCTACCTCCGAGAACGCTTCTCCTACTCCCGTCCTTCCGAAGCTGTTTGCAGGAAGCATCTTAAAAATCTCCTTAATATCCCTTCCCACACTACCGACTTCTACTCCTACTCCTTCACTGTGAACGCCGTGCGTTTGTGGAACTCACTTCCGCCTGACGTAAGGGACTGCCAAACTCTTACAATTTTTAAGAGAGAAGTGAAAAGACACTACCTTTCCATTCCATCATAGTTGCATATAGTTCTGTATTATTATTACCTTTTTTATATATTGTAGGTAGGTAGTTATTGTTATAATATTTATTTTATTTGTATGTATATATATGACAGTATATTTTAAATGTATCTAATGATTATTATTAGCTCTGAATTGTGTTATGTGTTTATTTTTCCCTTCTACACACGATGTCTACTTTTTCATCTTTTCATTCGCAGGTATGCTGGAAGAGATTTCATTAGAAATAAGCATCACCTATGTACCTATTTTTCTGTTCCTCCTTTTTTTCTGTCTATGTGTGTGTGTGCATAAATGGTTAAATAAAAAAATAAAATAAAAAAATAATTAGGCATTAACCTAGATTTCAGTGGATTTCCGGTGCCGATAATGCGAAATAAAAAGCTCAAAGTAGGTACGATCATTGATCGTAGTTTTACTCCGATTTTTGATGACGTGAAGTACATACAATCGCGTCATCTAGTTAGATTTATATCTGTGGTCTCACAAGCTGCTATAACATGGCAAGAATGACACCTTATTTGTAAGAAAGCGTCTTTGCAACACTAAAACCATCATACATGCCCAAAAGTGGTATAAAGCAGTAGTAGGTACCACAATGACAAGTGGCAATATACCGCCTCTGACGCCCTCCGTTCACATGCCATTTTTATTGTTACTGACACAAGACATGATTGAATACTGTAGAATACAACACGGTGATTCAAAAGATTTGTGAATAATGTTACTTATTTGCTTGAAAGGGACAATTGCTGCATGATTTATACATATAATGTATCAACTAGACGGCTTTTTATTTTGTTAATCCTATACGAATCAAAACAATACCAATTGAATTTATTTGAATGGCAAATAACATCAACAAACCAAACATATTATATGTTCAAAATATGCAAATAAAATCGTCAATGCTTAGCACTTTTACATAATGTATTTCAACAAAAACTAACAAATCAATTTAAAAACTAGATTAATAGACGAAATTTACATTAAATATCAATTTCCTTGTGTTAAATTAGGTACATCTAAAAATGCATTTTAGTTTGTTTGCATACATTATATTTGACAAAAGACTGAGATGACATCCTGACTTAAAAACATACATTCATGCGGCTAAGCTGTGTTTAATAAAATAATGCTAACTAATCTAGAATATTCTAGGTCAAGCATGACCAAATTATTAATTAATAGCTTCTGCCAGCTGCTTTTCCCGCGTGTATTATACATATTAACCCTCCTCTTGAATCACTCTATCTATTAAAAAAAACTGCATCAAAATCCGTTGCGTAATTTTAAAGATCTAAGCATACATAGGGAGAGATAGACAGCGGGAAGCGACTTTGTTTTATACTATAGACAGCGGGAAGCGACTTTGTTTTATACTATGTAGTAATAACTAGATTTTTAAATACGTTTATATAATATATGACAGAATTATGGCCAAATATGCATAATAAATATATATATATAAACATCCGAATTGAGAACCTCCTCCTTTTTTGAGAAGTCGGTTAAAAAAGTAACCTATACCACTATCGATAGTGTGGCTTTCTATCAGAGATGGTGTTTTGAATACTGGATCAGTACTTCTAGACTCTCTAGAATCTAGAGAGTTACAAACATAATATTATGTTATATCATCCTCTTCTCTCTTCTTCTCTTTTTTTTACTTTTTTACCAGCTGTTTCGGTCCAGGTTTAGTGTAGATCAACACTAAACCTGGACCGAAACAGCTGGAAGGAGTCAAGAAGAGGCCTTTACCCATCTGTGGAATGTTACAGACTGACAGTAACGCTAACAAGTACGCAACGCATGCGCATGACCACCTCCCATTCATACCCATAAACAGTTACACATCTAAATAAGATCATTTACGCATCTGTGAGCAAAGAAAGTTCTTAATTTGAATAATATGTAACTCTTACAAACCGTCATCGCAGAAGCAGGCTCACTTCTTACAAACTTATCTTTTACACTTGTGAAAGGCTCTATGCCGTTGTGACATGGATGTCTTTTGAATAGCAGGAGTGAATGAAGTTTTAGTAATTGAATTAATTCAAATAGTAGGTTTTGCTTTACTTTCACTGAGTAATATGTTGACGTCATTCCGCGTCATACGTTGGATTCTTTAGTAGACGGTTAAGAACCTGTTGCGTTTATATTATAAGAATTAGCAAATCATACAGAGTTGTACGGTGTGTATGTAGATGACTTTTATAATATTTTAAGTATTTCATAAATTTAGCTTGAGCTGGTGAAATTGCAAAGCAGTTCATAGAACCATGTAAACGGTGGTGAAAATACATTATTGAAAATTATATGGATTCAATGGCGGTTTTTATATCTCAAAGTAATATCTACCATTATAATTGTTTTTTTAATGTCAATATGCAATTTTATAGTATACTAGCTACCAACTGCGGCTCCGCCCGCGTTTTATTAGTACTTCGCCCAATATCTTTATAAATAATAGCCAATGTGTTATTTTGATGTATAAGCTATATTTCTATAAAGTATCATCAGAATCCGTACAGTAGTTTTTGCGTCAAAGAGTAACAAACATCCAAACATCCATCCTCAAAAACTTAAACGTTTATTATAGTACTAGCTTCTGTCAGCGGCTTCGCCCGCGTTAAAGTCGAAAATTATCCCGAGAACACAAATTCCCGGAATAAAAAGTATCCTATGTGCCATTTCAGTCTACAATCTATCTGAATGCCAAATTTCATCCAGATCCACGTACCCGTTTGAGCGTGAAGAAATAACAAAAAAAAACAAACACACACTCACATACTTTCGCATTTATAATATTGATTCGTAAAATAATAAAAAATAGTTACCCAAACAAAAACTTATCATGTCCTTTCAAATGAAGAATCTCAATGGCATCAATTATAATTAAGTACAAAAAATTACATATTCACACCTCTGGGCATAATAGACCTTATTATTAACGATGCATTTAATACACAAAATGTCTTAAACGCCTCACCCAGGTGATTAATTACCACACACCTTTAGAATTTATAAGTAAATTTATCTAAAGATCACATAATAAGGCTTCTAATGTCATATAGAGCAATAAATTAACTTTGTTCTTGAATTGATAATATTTCACTTTTTCAGGGTTCGTAAAATAAATGGGTTAACTAGTACAAGTCAAAGTTTTATAACTTGTGTAAAAGAACTTTGACAATGAGATCCATTCGAACTCCATAATCCCAAAAAGCATAGCAAAATCATTTTTTTTTATCATTTCAATATTGCCTTGATCTATATTTTAACCAATTATTACAGTAACGTCTAACAAAAAAATCTAAAAACTACCTATATACTATACTTTAACAAGCTCTAAAAGCTTCTTCTACATTAACAACATTAAAACAAATAAATCCAATCTTCTGATAGTCTACAATAGACCCTTTTATCTCAAATCAGAACACATCTTAGACATAATTGACCACGAGGCCAGACGACCTTTAAAGGTCAAGTTATCATAGCCACGGGTAACTATGGGTTAATGACCATCATAAAGCGATACGCCATAATTGATGGTGTTTTGTTATGACTGGTATGGTTACTCATAATTATGTTATGTTTGAGACAATTAGGTGAGAGGTATTTGATAAATGGTAGACGTGATTTGTGATGTTTTAATGTTTAATGATTACCTTTTAAACGTATTTTTACAAGTTTTTTTGTAACTTGCAATGTATATTATGTATGAATGTAAGGGTCAAATCTTGCAACTGAATTTTATAGCAGTTATCCTCCACCGATTAATATAAAATTTTGCATATACGTTTAGTCTGGTATGGTTAATTTAGTGACGTCATTCTAAATCAAATATGGCGGACGACCCAAGATGGCCGACTAGTTATTTTTTGTACACTGCCTTGATATGGGTATCAAATGAAAGGGTTTGCTGAGAAAAATACGAAAAAAGCTTGAATAATTTTATTTAGCTTTAACGCTTCGTAAGCTTTTAGCTGGAGATAGCGCAAAATTGACTCGTAAGTCAGAGGAAAATATATGTATTATGACACCTAGTTTAGGGCGTTAAGGTGAGTAGGTATAGACTAGACTATTTACTTGTAACAGAACATCAAGCACACTTCGAACATGACACTCGATGTTTTGTTACAACCTGTTTTTTAAAAACCAACGCGCGTTTTTTTTTGTAACATATTATCGAGTAAAGGCACGAGCGTGGGTCAATGAGGTCAATAATTACACAGGTATTAGTATGCATATATGGTACCATGGTATGATGTATGGTATTATTATTAAATGTTACGGGTATCATTTTTTTTTTAAATTAATCTATAATGTTCTCACTGCTGGTCTTTTTCCTCTGAGAGAGAGGCGGGAGTGGGCTGGAGTGAATTTTGTATTTTTTTGGGTCAAGCTGAGAACTAGGACGCAACTACATCATGACACAATCTTCAAAATGTATACGTATAACGCTCTAAAATCGACAAAACAACATACTAAATCGAATACCCCAGTTTTCGTTCTAAAACCAGCAAATCAACTAACACACAAACAAATTGCCATTTTAACCGGCAACATTAACCACTATTTATTAATATTCAGTAATTTGCTTGAAAATATCGCTCTAGTCCAACCTGGTCACATTTTCACAGCCGTTTTTGATCGTTTGATTTTGATCTGGTGCAACTAGGTAGAACCGATTTCGTACCTACGATAGCTCAAATTATTCAGAAGTGGAGCATGCAGATAACATGCAGGGACCTTGAATGCATGTTGAATAAATGATTTTGTATCATTCATTCGTATTACCAAATTCTGTAGTGATTAAAAATGGGCCAAGTCTTTTCGTTCACAAGACACTTACTGCAAGTCCAATTTAAATAATGCTTTTGATAATCATGAACGTAAAATAAAAATAAAGCTTGGTCAAGAAAATTTGGTTTTCTTCACCCAAAAATTTTTGTCGGCCACATTTTTTACAAATCCTAAAATAATACGCTAGACCTAAGAGTTCCAGATTTATACAAAATAATCTTTAGTTATCCAAATCAACCCAAAACCTTGTAACTCGAGCCAAAACCAATTTAAGACACCAAAGTTCTTTAAAATTACATTCGCATTCGCGCTCCCTTGCATTTCTTAATCTCGTGTCAATCACAGCCGTGAATGCAGGACAGTCCATGTATCAACGTCATCTATCCAGCTGTGAACGCATGTCCGATGTATCTATGTGTATATAATATGTGTTAGTATAGAAATGGTATTAGGTCAGTTGACGTGTCGATTGCAGGTGTGTTTGATCCTTATCCTGAATTGGGTATTAGAAAATTATCTGATTTATGTAGGAGAAACTTGATGAGCACTGAAGATCGGGTTCTTGAAAAGTCAACCATTATACGCCATGTAACCAATTAAGGCCCAGTTGTTGGAATGAAAACTATCGCAAAATGAGACAAATTGTTAAACGCGCGAACTGCTGTTATTGGTTGATTGGATTTTCAACAGCCAATCCCATCACTTGACTTGCGTTTAATTTGTGATAGCCGTCTTTCGAAACTACTTATATGCATAAATAAACAAAGGTACCTACTTGTTAACACAAGTGTTGATGTTTTGTTGTTTCCAAATATTTGCCAGCTAACTTATGCCATTACACGTAAAATATGTATGTATGTAAACGACCAGTGTAACAAAAGGAACGGAGACAGATATTTTGACACCACAGATCGTGACAGGAATCTAACTTGACTGCCCAAACGTTTTTACTTTCAATTCTAACCTCATACTAACAGTACAAATCAAGAAGCTACTGTTAGATGTTACTAAATCATGTAAACTAGGTTTTAAAAGATGTTATACATTTTGATTGAGATCTGACTCTTTGGTCTTGTGGTCGCATGCACTGCAGAGCAGGGTTCGATTCCGGGTCAGTTTAGGAAGATTGGATTTTATAACATCAAATTTTCTCAGAAGTAGTTTGCAATCTGGATTTTACCCGGTTAACTGCAAATTGGCAACAACTGTGCCTTCCCTTTGAGGTATATAGGCTTGATATTATGTGTGTTTATGTGAGAAACGCTCGTTGACGTAAATTTTGCAATGGCCTGTATCCCAGATACTCAAACTGAAAATTGGCCACACCTTTTAAACTTTCTACACAAAATGTAGGTATTGAGTAGTTTTAGTATGTACTTTGAACGGCGTACGGCCAATTAAATAGTATTCAACGCGTAATTAGTCAATAGAACAGTCTCAGAGCTGGTCGCCACCTTGAGTGAGGTCCAACTCACAAGACTGAAATTTGATCACAGTTCCATTAATAGTTGAAAATAATTAAAATAAAAGTCCAAGTTAGCAAGTATTTGTACGGTCAGAGTACATACTAACACTAATCAATTCCACAGATTTTGTGCTAAAAGATTTCGGCAACTTTAGGGGCATATGGGATCTTGGACTTGAGCACGTTAATGTCAAAAAATACAATCCAACCAATCACAAGTGTCTATTTTAAGTTGAGTATGAGTCAATGCAGCCAGAATACCAGCAAAGTGTCGATTTATTCGAATCCCTTATTTGTGAGGTAACTAAAGATTGTTGACTCCAAGTTACACCTACATAACCAGGAGTAATTATAATGAAGAAATAAGAGCTATTACAGTTGTATAATGTAACTGAATATCGCTTACTATGAAAAGAGGAATATGGACGGCGAAGTATAGTATAACATGGTCCATCCAAAGTATCCAAGTGACACCTAGTCACCAAGACCTTTGACAACAGGCCAAAGATCATCACAAATGGAGAGATAATCAAGACGTTTAGTCGGTCACGTCACTATGCTTAGCAGTCAAGGAATTAGATGCTTTGGTAAATAAGCAAATACATATTCTAATTAAACGTCAGAATATGGCATAAGATCTATTTCGCAATCACTTGAGACGGATGAGATCACCGACTTATGAATTACAGACTGAGTTCAATTTCACAAACGGTTTCACAAAACTGTGCTGTTCTCGTAATAACAATGCTGAAACAATTATTTCAAACACATCTTCATTAGAAACCATTCTCCATTTATTATATTATCTGTTATGGACAGACATTGCGTGCTAAAAATAAGATTATTTCAGCGATAGTTCAAGACAATACTAGAATGAGATGATTATCGTATTAAACTGTGTTTTAATTTAGAATAAAGGCATTAATTGACTTTCTAAATAAAGTTTTGTTGCGCAAGAGTGCGGTGGTTAGCAGGTAGTGGCTAGTCGCATATAGTTGTGGGTTTTCTTCCTCGAAGTTACATGGGTTATCCGCGTTTTCCTTTTTGTGGTTAAGTTGGTAATGTTTAAGGATGTAAACATTACTTTTAGCCATAAAATACTAAGTATAGATCTACTGGCAACTAACAATAATAATTCAGCCCATGCTTATTAATAGAAATGCAGTGCAAAGTGGATCTGGATCCAAGACTTCATAATTTTCTCCATCTACCTACACAATTTGAAAGCTAATACAACAAAAAGTGATAAGTAAAATGTTTTGTTTGTACAAATACTTTCATATACCAAAAGTAACATTATCGCCTAGTTATGCTTTGATCTCGAAAAAATGCACTATTCCTTTTGCACAAACCACGGAAGTGGATCATCGGGCAAAAGCTATAATTTACACTAGGACAGGATAAGATAGATGGACCTCTTTTCCGCACTTAGACTGCCATTTGGTCCGTTGTGCGTGCAGGCGTCCTCTCTGTGAGCGGGAATGGGCCGTAATCCACCATGCGCGCCCAGTGTTAGTGGATCTCACATGTCTTCGAATTTTTGGTTCTAGGACATGCCGGTTTCCTCACGATGTTTTCCTTCACCGTTTTGAGAGTAGTGATGGTGATGAAATAATTTACACAAAGTAAAGCGTCTGCTTGGGTTCCAACCCACAACCTACAACTTGTAAGTCGCGGCCGATATCACTGCCCTCAGCGGTAATTTACACTATCTGAATGTTATTCCATTTTGGAAAATACTTCAGAACTTTGATACTTAACACACTGGTAGGTACATAAATTAATCAAATTATGTACCTACCAACATAAATTAATCAACCATATGACACATTATAAGAAAAATACAACCGGCTCTCTATTACTCATTATCAGAGCCAATCTAAGATGCCTATCACTACAACAATTGTCATTTAATAAGCGCACGACGATAATGACCGTTGACCATATCATTCGACCCTCGAATTGTCACCTTGACCGGACAAAAGTGTAGTAAAATAACTACCAACTGTAAAACAAGGCGTTATGAAATCTGTGACGTCATTTACTGGGTGTTAAAGATAAGATTTTTCAATTTGGCTCGTATTGGAAGTGCTGTTGTCACAAAGAATAAAGGTTGCTGCAGATAGAATGACGTGACAACGATTTTCATCAAGTACCAATGTGACTTTTTCAAATTCATAATTATGTACTTTCTAAGTAAATCTTGGACATCACAGGCAACGGTGAAGGAAAACACCGTGAGGAAACTTGGACTTATATTGTTAATTTAAGTCTGAAATAGCCAAGTCAGAGTTCTGTGGAGTTTCCAGAAGCGGCTTTATTAACTCTTAGACGAGATATGACCACACCTCGCACGAAATGAAGAAGACCTGTCTGCGAAAACCTTAAGTTTTTCAGCATGGAAGTGTTTGCGAATACTTATCTCAAATGGGCAAAATTTACGGTAAGCGTCGCGAATCTTTGAAGTCCATCATTCAGCTATTTCAAATATTTACTCAGTTAAAAATTCGGTATTAGTCGGTTTCTACTACTTAATTGCAAGAAAATAATTCGATAAGTGGCGATACCAAGCGTAAAAACATAACTATTGCCCTGAGGGCTTACTTCTAAGCCTCGTACGTAGTGGTCTTAGATTTAATATTTAATGGGAAGTCATTAATTAATTTGAAAGCACAAACAAGAGAAAGCCCCTTCCTATGTAATGTGTAAACTAAAAAGTACGTCATACTTGTTATACTTTCTCATAATTACAACTTGTAATAACTTGATCAAGTTTTGACCATCATACACATACTTGACTTCTGATTATTCTGGTTTAGAAGTTTTCAATTGAAAAACTTCGAATCCAGAATAAACAACTGGCAATTTCTTATTAACACCATGTGGACAGATCTTAGATTAAGTCCCAGTATCTGGAAAAAAAAGGTCATAATGTGACAAACTGACAAAATATGTACGTTACTGCTGTGACTTGCTGTTTACACAACAGTTAACACGCGTTTGACAATCTCTCATATAAATTTTACGCTTTTAATTTGTTTTTGAGACACTGAGGGTCAGCAAAAGGATCCCAATTCCACCCTCTAGGCATAACCCCAAAAACAAGGCATTTGATGAAATAAATCAACACATTGCTTCACTCTCTAAATACCGGAACAAACCATTCTTTTATCAAATTACACACTGATTAATTTAAAAAAAACTATTAAAGTAATTTACCACGATTTTCCTGCATTTACGGCAAATCATTATGGCAAAATTTAATACCGTAGTGAAACCTCAAGGCGTGGTATCCGCGTTACAGAATTATTTTTGTACCAGTAAGGTAAGTTCTCTGATCGAATACACGTTCGGTTTATAGTCGATTATATGTGCATATTATTTGTCGGCGTATATTGACGTTTATAAAAAGTTAGTCTACTGCAGGAAATTACACCGGTTTTTAGGGTTCCGTATCCAAATGGCAAAAAACGGAACCCTTATAGATTCGTCATGTCTGTCTGTCTGTCTGTCCGTCCGTATGTCACAGCCACTTTATTCCGAAACTATAAGACCTGTGCTGTTGAAACTTGGTAAGTAGATGTATTCTGTGAACCGCATTAAGATTTTCACACAAAAATAAAAATAAAACAATAAATTTTGGGGGTTCCCATACTTGAAACTAAAACTAAAAATTTTTTTTTTCATCAGACCCACACGTGTGGGGTATCTATGGATAGGTCTTCAAAAATGATATTGAGGTTTCTGATATCATTTTTTTCTAAACTGAATAGTTTGCGCGAGAGACTCTGCCAAAGTGGTAAAATGTGTGTGTCCCCCCCCCCCCCCCCTGTAACTTCTAAAATAAGAGAATGATAAAACTAAAAAAAATATATGATGTACATTACTATGTAAACTACCAGCGAAAATTGGTTTGAACGAGATCTAGTAAGTAGTTTTTTTTAATACGTCTAAAATCGTAAACCGCAATTTACCAAGTACGGAACCCTTCGTGCGCGAGTCCGACTCGCACTTGGCCGGTTTTTGGTACTCTAGTTAGTAGTATAGATAGGGACTATTCGTGAGAAAATCCGAATGGAAATTCTTCCTCTGGGTACGGGTTGTGTAACTTCTACCACCAAAAATATGTTGTTCGTATTATCGTCATATTGTGGCCGTGAAATGTGTCCGTCCGCGACTAGTCAGGATTGTTATATACCTTTTTTATTTTTCTTTCTATTAACTTAAGACATTTTTACTATTGGTATTTTATATTTTTAATTTGTGAATATTTTTTTGCCAAAATACACATTCCATAAAAGGAATTTCAAGGATTTAAGGAAAATTACGAGTTATTAAACAAATTAATGAAAGTGTAGATTATGTGTAAAATATGTTACAGGCTATACAAGTAGCTATGCGCTTATAATCAGCCTTTGTGATCAGGTTATCATCATCTCAAATTACTGATATTACCAATAATGTAATTTATATTACGTAGGTACAAACAATCAAGAGAATAAAGAGTAATTTAGATTGTCTGATTGATCGATCAATAACGAATATAGTGGACATATTGTACATAAACATAATGGAGAAGAAATAGTGAGAAATAAGAAATACATGCTGTTATGTAGCCAAAGGAACCTTAACTTATTTATTAGTCTAAGAAAATCATGTATTTTAGCGATCGATTAGATTTTAGCGATCATCGTAAATCTAATCTAACCTGTATATTGTCCCACTGAAGGGCCGCCCTCCTCTCTTTGGTTGAAGTCTTATCAAAAATATACTAGAAATTTAAGTCCAAATTGACATTACTATTTTATCAAAGACAAGGAACAAAAAAGGCTTAATGAATGTTGAAACTATAAGACATAATTAATTATTTAACATTGACATAGAATTCAAACTGTTAACAATTTAACAAAAACTTCGAACTATTGACTAATCGGTTACGATCGATATTACTAAGAATCTTGAACGTTCAATATTTCAATTCGAATACCTAACTAAAAGTTTGTCTTCTTGCAGTAAGTGTTTTCACGGTAGTCAATTTACTACGTTATTTCATCATCGTTATCTTCCTGTCCTTGTCCCATATATTTGGGATCGGTGTAACGCGTATTCTTCCTCCATTTCGTCATATCAACTATCATCTTATCATCCATCCATCTTTTCCTTTGGCCTCCATCAACATCTTCATCCATTTATTTACTATGTTTGGTTTTTTTCAAATTTGAAACTGCATGCACTTATAAAGGTAAAGAAGGAAAACTATTTGGTTTATTTGACACACACAGATACACACAAAGTAGGTACAAATAAAAGGGAACTTAATTTAAAAACAATTACATACATAGTGTGCCCCGCGGCTGCGCCAAAAAGGTTCAGTTCAGCAAAATGCCAGACAACTGGGAGTTGCCTGACGCTGGTTTTCAACTGAACCTTACGTTAAAGTAGCAATTAGGACTGTTAAGTTCGCTAGTGGAATAAGTTCAAAACGATTACCCTCCGGTTTATGGAAATAAATTAATATCGTCGCGGCACAAATTAAGTCGCAACCGTCGCAAGTCAAGTGATGCGATTGGCTGTTGAAAATTCAATCATCCAAACACAGCACCTAACGCGCTAAGTTTAGAAGGTATATTCGTAAATTAAGGTTGTTTGACCCAACGAACTAGCAAAAATTTTAATGACACTATGTAAGATTTTGTTACAAAATATGACAAGACTTAATTGAGTGAAAAAGACATCTAAGCAGTTTGTAAGGTATTTGACGCTTTAAACTTTTTCGTTTCAAAGGGAATTTATTGAAACGAAAACGTCATTCCAAAATTTCGGATACGGAAGTTTCAGACAATTGACCATTTAGGCTTCCACAGACAGGCGCGACGCGACAATGAGACAAGAAGTTTTCGTAGAAATTGTTTTAATCTGTTGCATAATTTCAATTAATAAAAATATTCTAGCGTTAGTGCCTCAGTGGGGTCTTTCTTGAACACTAAATTTCTACTATTGCAAATGGTATAATTGAAATAAATGATTTGACGTTGATTCCGGTAAGTGTCTAGCTCTGCAAGCCGAAAGCAGGAACTTTATTTAAGCTAGACATAACTATGGGTATATAGAACTTCTTAAAATTCACCTTGCCACTACATTTCCTTTCTCGTTACTGTTATGACCTTCATATATATTAATAGTTAGTTGTTATCAGATTATTACACTAATATAACAATAATATCTGATGTATCTCGAGTTTAAAAAGTTGGCTCACACTGACTGCAATGCATTCTGTTGAATGCAGTCTACATTAAATTCTGTACAATTGAATTCCTCGTTTCTTAATGTTTCAGATAGCAGATTGCATTTCAGTGTTAATGGATAGTTATAATTAAAATATAATATTAAAAAGATGAGTTCTCGATCTTGCTCAATTCAACGTAGTTTTTAACCGACTTTCCAAAAAAGAGGAGGTTATCAATCGACTGTATTTTTTATTTTTTTTTATGTTTGTTACCTCAGAACTTTTTACTGCGTGGACGGATTTCGATGATTCTTTTTTTATTTGAAAGCTGGTGCTTGTTATGTGGTCCCATTATATTAAATATAAAACACACATTACATTACATAAATTTCATCAAGATCTGATGAATAACTTTGGAGGTATACATCGGAACTCTTCAATACATGACTGCAAATCACTCGGGATAGCTGCAATCGCATCTCTGTTTATTGTTTTTACCATTACATAACATAACATCACACTAGTACGCTCTAAAGAGGGTACGCAGGTGTAAACAGTTAACCCTGGTATACTCTCATTCCATCGGTTTTGTTTAAGTTTCATGATATTGGGATAATCAATTCTGGCTTCACTTTGGACATTATAGGTACCTAACCTATAGAACTGGTCCATTATGTACCACAACTAAAAAGTGAAAAATAAAAAAAACTTTTTACAAAAAATACAACCGACTTCCAAATAAAAACACCACAAAGTAAAAAATAAATTCAATTTCGGAAGTCGGTGTCAAAAAACGAAGAAACGAAAACAGGAACACCGACTTCCGAAATTGAATTTATTTTTCACTTTGTGGTGTTTTTATTTTGTAACTTCCGTTCCCAGTTATTTCAAGCATCGTTTCAGAAACTGAATTCGTATACTCAAACAAATACCGTTTCTTTGGAATGTCCTGGCCAATAATTATAAATAATAATAATTTCATTGCTAGAAATACCTAGGTCCTCCCTAAATGTTGTCACAACTGGTCTTCCGCATACATCCCTTGCTTCCTAACTTGGTAAAACCTACTCTAGGTTTCAATGAGCTTCGAACAATGATAACTAAGCTACCTTTCATACCATATCTATCATATATACATCTATGCTAGAGACAACAGAAAATGTAATAGAGATATAAACTGCCTTGTTAGTAACTGTAACGAGGCAGGGTATGATCCCGGATACGGCAGTGAGTTACTGGGTTTTTCCATCTAGAATTTTTCAATAGCAGTGGAAGCCCAGTGGTGGTTCAAACCTAGGCGCTTTACTCTGTGTAAGTTATCATCACCATTGCTCTAAAAACATCGAAGGAAAACATTGAGAGGAAACCGGCGTGTCCTAGAACCAAAAATTCGAAGACATGTGAGATCCACCAATGCGCACTAGGCCCGCGTGATTTAGGCCCATTCCGTATCTCGCAGAGAGGCGGTCTGCGTCCCAGTAGTAGGACCATTAAGAAAAAGGCTGATGATGATAATGAATTTCTCAGTAGAAGTAGGAGTCTGGATTTTTAACCGGTTGTTGGCAACTGGCCCGCTATAACATGGAACTTAAACATAATTAGCGGACTGTGGGTGTACTGTTCAACTCTGCCTAGCACTTCGGGGTCACAGGCGTAATGTTGTTATGTATGAGATACAAAATGTGGGTAATTTTTCTAATCGTAGCCTGACCTTCACGAAACGAAAGGCTCGGTCCAATATTACGTCCTTGTGTCGGAAAACACTTACCTAGACCACTTAGTTCTCACATTCGAGTAAAATTATGATACTAATATACGTCTATATAACCGTACGTGGTACTAGGATACTATATAACGGTAGTCGGAATTAAGGGGCACCGTAATATCTCCAAGCCATGCAAGGGTTTAAATACACGATTATTTTCACACTATTTATACAAGCTGCCAATAAGGTAAGATATTACATTTTCCTGATAGTACTAAACTTTTGTCAGCGGTCTATCTGCTGGCAATAATTTCTTCATTCAAAGGATGTCCACTGCTGGACAGAGGTCCCTCCCAAGCGTTGCTCCTGTAATTCTCGCATGCAGTGAACTCACGCGGTTCTTTCGACGAAGCTTATTGACACAAACGCATTAAACTGAGACATGTAGGAACCTATACTTCAGATAAAACGTCTATAGACGATCAAATCTAATTGGCCATAAACTTACCAGACTTATTATACGTTACTATAAGTATTGGAAGCTATTAAGTAAACTTCAACTTTTACAGGTTTACGAAGAACCAATAATAACGTTATAGTGAGGTAAACCACTATTTATGATCAAACATATATTTTGATGGAGGTCACAGGATTTCACATCATATACCATCACTCAATTTTATGTTACCTAGAAGTTTCAAAACGCATCTTTACGATTGACATGATTTACCTATCAAACATAAAATAATAATGCTTACAGAAAGTGAAAAGTCAAGGGATGAGATTGTGACACAGCAGCTAATGTGCATTTGATAATTTGTGATTTTCTTTAAAAAATCTGGGCGAAATGAAGACAGTGTTACCCATGTTTCAATGGATACAAAACCCTAACAGTACACTGAATTAACCACAAAGACACAAAGAAATTTCTGTAACTCACAAATCAGAGATTTCGAAGGCAAAATTCAAAGAACTTTGGAAAACTTTGGCCGGTGACCTTTGGTATATAGTATAGCATAGCATTACTAAAAAAAAAACACAAGTTATATCCATTCCGAAAACAGCAGTTAGTGCCAAAAAAACCCTAATCACTGAATTTGAACACGGCTAAGTCCCATACACCACCAGACCGATAAGTTCTACCGCCTAAGGTCATGGTTCACAAGCACAATAGGCTCTCAACCATACGACCGAACCTTGGAGAAGCGTGCGAAACGTGCTAACCAGTGAATAATAGCACATAATGCAGTTGACACTAATCAAAATAACTTTGTTGTTTACGTTTTTTAGCAGTATAATGGTTTTTAGGTACAGTTATTTCCGTGAGTTCAAGTTTTTTAGTTCAAGGAATGATCTATGAAGCCTTTTGATGGGTATTTTTTGTATGCTTTTGGTTACAATTGAGATATACAAAAGAGAGGCGTTTACGACCTTAGTGGCAGTTGTTCTCTCTTTTGCCAGTAATTTCACTGACACTTTTTTCAGGTTAGAAAAAAATGTGGTAGTTTTGCTGTGAAAATGCTGCTATTCAACTGCATACAATAAGTATTGGTTTTAAGAAATTTTGTGGGAAGGATATTTAACTATCAATAATTATACTATATTTATTTGTAATAATGGATGTCGGCGTATGCTATAATCTTCGGAATCTTTGGCACCTCGTTAAACCTTTATTATATCTGACCACAAGAACACCATAATTGCCATCACCATTCTCATTGTCATATCCATGAATCTAATAGGTACACCATCAAAACCAAACGCTTAACGACCCATCATTTTAACAGCTTATATTACGTATTATTACAAAAATCACGATACACTAGCTAAGAGGGCAATCTTAGTGCATTTAAAACTAATGACATGATTCTACAGTGGGCACTTAACGAAAATAAGCTCAAAATTGCGTGTTGCTCAAATAGACTGATTTTATGAGTGCTGATGTGGCGGCTTGAATAGAACACCTCTGTATTACAGGCAGAGAAGATTTTGTAGGCTTTTATATAAAATGTGTCTTAGGTATATGAAAAACTTCTTGAATTTTCTGTGTACTTAGTGCTGTCAATGTCACTCTGACGTTCTATTCTTGCTATTGGCTCACGAGGCGAACGCGGGGTGCCGTACGGGTAGGTGGAAGAGGGGTCGCTTGACGTACGAAGTGCACATTTATTTTGAACGTATAGTAGAACTAGTTGAAGTAGAAGTAGTCTAGTTTAAAATTATTTATTTACATTTACATTATAGTGCCTTCAGTTAAATGGGGCATCGACTAGTACAAAAAGATTATCGTTTTTCTTAATCTCTTCGAAAATATTCTTAAAAAGGTCTCTATTGTATTTTTTATTCTCTTTGTAAGTGTGTTCGTTTAGATTGTTACTTTGACTATTTCAAAATTTGAAATCTTACGATAATACGACATATATTAGATACGATATATACGATATATACGATAAAAAAACATTAAAATAATAATAAAGTTTCGTATGCAAAGTTTCCAATATCATCGTAAAGCCATCTATGTTAACGACGTGTTTATAATGCCATAGAACATTATTTACTG
Organism: Orthosia gothica; assembly: GCA_949775005.1. Taxonomy (NCBI): domain Eukaryota; kingdom Metazoa; phylum Arthropoda; class Insecta; order Lepidoptera; family Noctuidae; genus Orthosia; species Orthosia gothica. The sequence continues at coordinate 6,498,829 of OX459045.1, forward strand.
TAGTTGCAAAACGTTTAGATTCAAATTTTAGTTTTATGACTTTGACAGACAAAGTTGTCTGCTTTTAAAACATAGCCGGCTGTGTGATAAACAAAGACCTTATACGTATTAGAAGTATAAGGTCTTTGGTGATAAAAGCTCACTGTCAATTGCAATTGAATGAAGGTTGTCAGGAAAATTCACGCCACTAGTTGGCGCCACTATGACGATAGGTTCTCCATTTGAAAAACATAACCTTTGACATAAATATAACGAATGTCAGAAAATATAAACGCTTTGACAGATGTTTGGACCTGACGCTTCAGTGCTGCCACCTAGTGGACATAATTTCAGAAAACCCTCATTTTGTAATGAGCGTTTCAATAACAAATAATAAATTTTAAAAAAGAAATATTTTCAATAGTAAACCTCTAAAATACCCACTTATTTGTCCTTCAGCATTTATTAGACATAAAACTAACCCTGCATTCTTAAGTGTTATTATTTCATATGTTGAAGCAAAAGATTTTCTTCTTTGTCCTAGAAAGTTAGTTATAAAACCGTTACTCACATTATTTCACACAAAACTCTTCATAACATAAATTTAATATTGTTACAAGTAATTAGCGAACTTAATGTATAGGCATAGAAATCAAATATTAATATTTAATAGACATTATATTATTTACAGCATGTAAACATAACAAATTGACACTTTCAGCAAGTTTAAAAGATTAATTTGTCATTTCGTGCAATAAATCTGCCACTAAAACAAATAATTTTCTTTAACATAAATGTAATTTTGAAAATTATCGTTATTTTACTTTTTATTTCATTTTAATGTCTTTAGGGTTTTAAGAAAATAAATTATCGAAGCGTCACAAATTAAACGCATAAGCTAAGTCCTGAATTGCTGTTGAAAATTCATTCCATAAACTGTGCCTTTGTATCACTTTATTTTGATTCATTTATCTATAACCAGCGCATTCCCGCAACCTTAACCAGCATCTGTAGACATTCTACAATCGATAACGCTAGTAGAAATCGAATCAGTGTATGGGAATCATACATCTGAATGTTAAGTCACGTGGACAGATCATACAAATAGAAGGCGTTAACGATTGTAGAAAGAGATTCGAGAGTTAGTAGAAACGTTTGTAACTTGGCTAGGGGGGCAGATCATCGGTTCACCTAGATGCGCTGGATACGAGACGCACGGGGTTTTCCGAAGCGTGGATCGGTGCTGCTTTTGTATGAGATTTACTACTACGCAGCCAACTGCAGGGCAGCCTAGAAATCTAACACCAGTCTTGCCAAGGGTTAGGAGCCTTAGGTTGTGGAGGTCAATTAGACTGGACGCCTGCCCCAACATAGATATAAGGCTAAGAAAATTGCTTGACTGCCTAGCTGCCTACATTTTTCACACATTACCAGCAGGAATATGCAAGGAGGACGTAGCAGGTGGTGTTCTGTCGTTTCTGTCTAACCCCATGGCAAAAAGGTGTGAGATTATGTTTGTGTGTTTGTATGTAAGCCTAGTCAAAACTAAATAGATATAAACGACAGTCCCAGTCATGCTATTATCGAAAGTGCCGTAACACGCGCGTTGCGTGGTGCAGCTTACTGAATGTACGGCACATAGCACATTGCACTTGCCTCGTTTACATATAATCTGTATTTACATCTGCATATAGTTAGTGGTTCGTGTGCTATTGTAATTTGTTTCCAATTATGTTGATTGGTCTTAAAAGGAAAATATCTTTTGTTTTAATTGACTTTATGTTATGCCAATATCTGTTTAGCTTACGGTACTCATAATATTAATAATATCATTGGTAGTAATAAGTGCAAAATGCAATTACCCTTCTAACAACTTACTACTGAAGTAGTAAGAAAGGAGATAAAATTAACAATATTACTACTGGTAGTATCATTTGTAGTAACACTGCCTGTGTGAAAGAAAAAGCTGAAATAAAGGCTGATGTACGAATTTTAGAAAATAATAATTTGAATTTTATTTTATTTCAATATTCTTAATCAGGACAGACACAGATGGAGGCAAACCGCTGCAGAAAAGTTGATCTCCTGTCGAAGGAATCACGACTCTCAGTTATAAAGAACACGACGCAAGGAGGAGAGATCCGAAATCGTTTCTCTGTTTTAATTGATAGAATAGTTATGATCAGATTAAAGTATTAATCTCCTCATAACTATTAGAGTTCTAAACCATGACAATTTTTGTGTCATCATATCATCATCATATCAGCCGAAAGACGTCAACTGATGGACACAGGCCTGCCCCAAGCGTCGCCACTTTGACCGGTCCCGTGCGTCTCGCAACCAGCGGATCCCCGCAACCTTCACCAGGTCATCGGTCCACCTGGTGGGAGGCCTTCCAACGCAACGTCTTCCGGTTCGCAGTCGCCACTCCAAAACCTTTCTGTCCCATCAGCCATCCGTTCTGCGAGCAATGTGCCCTGCCCACTGCCACTTAAGTTTGGCAATTCTTCGGGCTATGTCGGTAACCCTGGTCCTCTTGCGGATCTCTACATTTCTGATTTGATCTCGCAATGAAATGCCGAGCATAGCCCTCTCCATTGCCCTTTGAGTGACTGTAAGCTTTCTGATGAGTTTTGTGTACGGAGATATAAAGAAAAACAAGCTTTTTGATGAGTTTAGATATATTTTTTTTTGGTTCTACAAGACTATTCTTACGCAGCTTGTTGTATCAAAAGTCTCCGATTTGTATTGTCTTCTTTTGTTAGTGCCTACTGCCCAACTTTGCCAGAAGTCAGAACACATAGTTTATTCGCAACGGTGATAGTAAATCGAATCGTTTTTAACTGTATCTTAGCTTTGAAGAAAGTTAAAGTAAGCGTGTCGTAACAGTTATCCACCTAACTGCCATTATTTAATTCTGTTTAGTTTTCAATTGCATTATGCACGTCTAGGCAAATATATTTTTTACTTTCTATAATATGAGTTAAATGGCCGTAACAAAAACATTAAAAGGATATTTAAATAGTAATGTAATATTTAGATATAATATTACGAAATTATTGTTTGTGGAGAAAAAATCTGAAAATATAATTAAATGATCGTATTATTTAACCGATGACATGGTGGTTGCGAGACGCACGGGACCGGTCAATGTGGCGACGCTTTGGGGAGGCCTATGTCCAGCAGTGGACGTCTTTCGGCTGATATAATGATGATGATGATGATGATTATTTAACCACAATTCTTATTTCTCTATGTAAATATCACAATAAAAGTGCTTACGAACTAACTACTTACAATATAAAACTAAAAATTGTGACTAAATTAACGTTTCTGTATAATATCACAAATAATAACACAAAGTTATTCGTACTAGCGTAAAAGATAAGATGGCTGACCCCGAATTGTGCAAATAAATTATTTATTAACGCGTCACAAACTAAAGGCCAGGCAAGGCAAGTAATGATTGCTGTTGAAAATTATTTCAACCAATCACAACCGCTAGCGGTGTTTGACAATTGTTAACATTAATTTTGGATACAGAAACTGATCCATAAACAAGTAAAATTTCAAAATTTAAAAAACCCCCGACACATTTATCTTGCGAAAACACCCCGATCCAAAAAGTAAAACGCCCATAACTTTTGATTGGCTGAACCGATTTAATTCAAACATAGCTAAGAACACTCTCGACAAAAGCACCTTTCAAACAAAAAAAACTAAATCAAAATCGGTTCATCCTTTTAGGCGCTATGATGCCACAGACAGACACACAGATAAACAGATACACAGCAACACACGTGAAACTTATAACACCCCTTCTTTTTCCGGCGGGGGTTAAAAATAGAACAAACCTTACAATTCAAATTTGCTAATGTAAAAGTAAAAACCTGCTTTAATAACTTCATTAATCGACAAACCAAACGAGCATCATCAAATAGCAAATCTGAAAACTGAGCTCAATAACATAAAGCGCTGAAGCATAAAAATCGCGTGCTGAAAAAAGCGTAAGCATCAGCTAATAATTACCAAATGATTTACATGAAGCGAGATGTGTTCGCTATAGAAAGCGAGTTGAGCGATCTTGCGCTTAATTCATTCGCAATTTTTACGCTTATTGGAGACGATAATCGATATTACTTATTATTATGTCATTGTAGTGAAAACTATGATTTCACTGGTCATTGGCTGCGCCTGCGTTATTTTTGTTTGGAGTTTTAGTTGTTCAATGAATATGCTTCGCTGGTTATGTTTTGTGTCAGTAAGTTTAGACTGGAAGCATTGGTTTTTGTATTAGCTCCTGTTTGTAGCGACCTTCTGTCTGATGTTAACTTAGATAAAAAAAAACAATTTCCAAGTGATCATTACGGCTATTATATTAATATCCCCTTGGATTATTTCAATCATTTCTGCTAACTATTTTACCCGTAGATAAGAGCATCCTAAAGACTTGGTGAATATTTTACTCATCATCATCTCATCTTCCTGCCCTTGTTCCATGTTACTTGGGGTTGGCGCAACACGTTTTCTTCTTCCATACCATCCTGTCCCCCGTCACTCCATCACTGACGCCCTTTTCTTTCAAAACAGTCTTCACACAGTCCATCCATCTTTTCTTTGGCCGTCCCCTCCCTCTCCATCCATTCACATCTATATTCATAACTCTTTTAGTAACATGCGTTTCATCCTTCCTCATCACATGACCATACCAGGACAAACGGTTTCCTTTCAACTTTTCTGTCACTGGCGCCACTTTCAAACTTCCTCTAATATACTCATTTCTCACTTTATCCATTCTCGTCACTCCGCACATCCATCTCAACATTCTCATTTCTGCTACATGCAATCTCTTTTCATCATTAGGAATTAATATTTTACTATTAACCCGATAATATTTAGGGCAACATTTTTATAAAGTAAACTATAGTGTCTGGAAGATATGGGGAAGCCTTTGCACAGCATCAAAAGTGGAACATTATCATCATAATCTTTCTGCCCTTGTCCCATGTTACTTGGGATCGGCTCAACACGTTTTCTTCTTCCATACCGTCCTATCTCCCGTCACGCTATCACTGTCTCCCTTTTCAACAGTGGAACATTATAAGCTAAAATTAAAACTAGCATCATAAGACTAATACAGGATATCAAAAAACAAACGTTAAGGCGGTACCCCGAGCAAAACGCCGTGCTAGCCGTTTTTCGTACAGATTTTAGGAGCTAAAAAATACATAAAATACATTAAATTTTTACATATTATTGATTCTACAATGATCGTATCATACTTTTTTTTTTAAAGAGGTATATGTTTCAATAATCTCCTTCCAACGAAAGCATAAAAATGAGAAATAATTATTGATAGCATGCATCTCCTCGTAAAGTGTTCATTAATTATTTTTTGTACTAACACTAATGGATAGACAATTTAATAACGAACATTTTTGTCGTATTTTTTTTTTCAAATGACTAAATTTCTATTTATAAAGATTAAATTCTATTATCTGGGCGTATTCACTACTGTTATTCATGCGCCACCAGTGCCGCTAGGCCAATAGGAATGCTCACATCTCAAGCTATTTTTTGGTCAGGGTACCGCCTTAAAATAATTTAATTATGGAACCCAATGACTCCTGCCTTACATAACATTAACTTGTTTGTTAACGATATTGGAAATTATTCAGTTCAGATCTCCAATAAGACCTGATTGCTATATCATACAAGATACAGATAATTATGAACGTTACGATCAGAACTGGTTCTCCTTAGATTTCATTATTTGAGTAAATGGAGCGTTGGCAGTCGTTTACTGGAGTTAAACTCGGTAAAGTTGACGAAGCTGGGCTTATATCGCAATAGTTGTCTTGTCGCGAAACTAAAGCTTTTAATATGCAATCTTATATGTTATCGAAAAACATATTTAGTTAGGTATTTGTGGGCCAAAACATCGTCCAATAAACAACTTCAAAAAATGCAATATTGTTTCAGATATAAAAATAACTAACATGATTACTCTGCGCCGTAGTAGCGTCATTTTTTAAACGACTTACCAAAAAGGTGGAGGTTCTATGTTCGACTTTAGGCATGTTTTTTTTTTGTGTTTGTTCCCCGATATCACCGATCAATATCAATTAATATCAATTAATGACCGATTTTGAAAATTCTTTTTTTTATTTGGACGAATATGTTTCGAAATTGGTCCCATTTTAATTTGGTGAAGATCTGATGCAGAACTTCGAAGATATACTGATAACGGCAAATCTCTCGGGATTGCTGCAATCGCATGTCTGTTTATTGTTTATACCATTTCATAACATAACATCACACCACGTCGGTCCGTCTGTCACCAGGCTGTATCTCAAGAACGGTGATAGCTAGGCAGTTGAAATTATCACAGATGATGTATTTCTGTTGCCGCTATAACAACAAATACTAAAAACAGAATAAAATAAATGTTTAAGTGCCATACAACAAAAGGGTTTTTTTTCCTTTTTATGCGATATTGGTACGGAACCCTTCGTGCGGCGAACTTTAGCAGCAGCTTAAAATAGGTTTCTGCATCGAGAAAGGACTTGTAAACTCCAGTGTACAAATAGCTAAATGAAGTGACCGTTTTAATATCAGTCGTAAACCGTTTTATGAACTGGAGCAGCTGATTTGTTTACGGTTTTATGAATCGTCAACTGTTGCGTTACAAGGCAAGTTTGTATTCAGATTTTAGAAATACTTGTGAAACTGGCACTTACCAGTAGAACTGTAAGTAATTAGAGAGGGCAAATTAAGGCAATTTAAGTGCATCGACCATAATTATTTAGTTTGTTCTGAATTGAAAATGTCTGCTATCTATGTTATCAAAACCAGGACTTTGAAATACATGCTGAAACTACCTCTATAAACAATTTTTAAGTTAAACTTATAATGACAGTCGTGCTTACTGTTATCAATACAAAACTAATGAAGCTAATAAATTTAATTAAAAATATCAGTTACAAGTATCAGTTTCAAGACCTATACCTAAGATAACAATTATTCACATTGTCAAAAAATCAGATCCAATTGCATTTTAATGTGACTAAAATATCATTCAACAAAATACATTCACTGCAAAGGCAGTGGCGCAAATAAACGATACATGTAACAATATCTTGCAACCTTGGTAGTTGACCGAGCGCGACACTGTCAAGTTATTGGCACTTAGGGCAAGACCAGGGTGAGAAGCGGACGCGGGAGCTGAGACCGTCGCGGCGGTAAACGGGGTGTATAAATACCCATTATTATTATAATGATATGAAGAACAAGTGATTCTCGACTTCGTTATGTATCTTTTACAGCCGTTATAAGTTTGAAACCGCCGAATACGTCCATTGTCCATATTATGACGGGTTCCCATCGCGATACTACTGAGCAACTCGGTAATTTTTTTTATTGGGACAATCCAACCGCACTATTCCCAAATCACTGCAACTCCTGAAAGCCAGAGTCAACAGTGGTGACCACCAGAAAAGCGCCGAGGCAATGAAGCTCGACGAAGTCCCGGAGAATGAATTTAACTGTCTTGGATCCCGCAACGAAATTAATCAGAAAAAAATAACGGGGGAGTAGGAAAAAATATAAATTTACACTTCCATCCATACCAAGCAGGAGACAAAACAAAACAAAGAACAACTCGGTCAGCGAGTAATCGTCCAATGGGGTTTACGCTATGGGAACACGCCTGGATTTCGCCTGCAATAATAACTTGTGATGCTCTGTGTTCACCTGGAGCGCTAGACACTCTATCATTTATAATAATTGTCAAAATTCGCCTGCTACCGCCCTAGGCACTGCCCGTTCACTCTGACCGAGGCCTTAGGTGTTACTTGGAACTTACATAGCTATTATAAGTAGGTACAAGTGAAGGCGTGGCGCAATAACTTAATTGTTATAAACGAGTTATACTTTTAAGTTTTAACTTGATCCAATCGGTAATTTTTATCGGTTTTTTGAGATAAATCATTTAAAGTTAAAATTTGGAACTGATTTCGAAATGTATGAAAATAAGAGTTAAGTTCATATTCAGTCAAACAAGTTATCGGTACAAGTTGACTGATAATTATATTTAGTTCACTCGTATCTTGCTTTCAAAACGTCCTGTCTCAAGTACAGTTAGTAAAGAGTTTTGCTAATAACTTACTTCGCTGTAACTTATAATAACTGGCCAGCTTACAAGGTTTTAAGATGACTCACGCCGACACACAACATAATTGATTAACAAAACTAAATGATTTGAATCTAAAGGTACTCGTCCTTTGACGTATTTGAATATCCATATAACGACAAAATTTAGTTTTGAGGGTGAATTAATGTAATTTTTTAATCCAAAAACTCATAATTCACAAATTACTTTATGCATTCTTCGAAACAAAGCAACCTTTACATAAGAACCTACCTGTGCGTAGGCGCCGATAGTCTTAAAACTGGCTCAGGTGCAGTCGTCACCATTTTAATTGGAAATGTTGAAATCCTGATTGGAATTAACTGCGTAAATGGAAAATCCCTCTTTTGGAGTGAATTTGTCATATAGAGCAATTTTAAAAATTTGTCATATAGAGCATTTTTTTAAAAGATTAATTTTGAAATTAGAACCAAAGAAAATGAAATCAAAATGGTCAAGAGAGACAGGAGCCCAATGCATCTAGAAGAAAACTAAAAATACTATCTATGTTTTTGCAAAAACCTCCTGATTAAGCCGGAACTCGAACCGGTCCTTTTCAAGACAAATGTCATCCTGTTTTATGTTATTTTGTAGTAAACCACAACTTATGGTACGTGCTTACCGTCTAGTGACTTAGGGGTGTCAGCATCAGAAGACATTGCAACCTCATTGCAGGTCCACAGATAATGCTGAACCTTCATACGTGCTTAGTCATCACCCTGTCTTTAGCCCAATGTATTTCGTGGCCAGTGCAGCATCTTATCCATAAGTGACATACCTGAGTGGTCCTGAGGGCGCTGGTGACGGCGAGCAGCGTCAACGCCGCCACGCTCCACCACACACCGGCTCGCATCCTCATGCACTGCAAAAACACATATTTTGTTATTAGTCATATGATTAATGGATAAACAGGAGAAAGGAAACAAGTAGTTGCTGACAAGTCGGCCATTCGAGCACCGACAAGTCTTCTGGCCGGCCGAATCCATATTCGCCACAACTCTATCTGGCCGGCCGAATCCTCGCCCCAACTCTAATATAATGTCGGTCTATAACATTGCCATCTACTGTAGATCACTGGACCCGGTGCAGTGGAGATTTTTGTTAGATATTGTCTCATCACAAAAAATACCTACAAAATAGGATGAAATTCAACACTAATTGGATGTTTGCACAACAATACATGCCTTCAAAACACCAGCTCTTTCTAGTGTTGTAGCTAAAAGAAATGGCACAGCTAACTCCCTACAACACATTAATCAAATTGGAGACATTAAAAATAGTAATATAGGAATAATAAAACACATTATTGTCAGTAACCAAAACCATTTTCATGAATCATTGATTCAATACCGTGAATTTAGAATGTCTGATTACCTAGGTCTTAGTAAACAAATTATTTAGCACTTACAATGCTATGTAAACGGGCGGTAAATAGAATGTTTATTTATAACTTTGAGCGTAGCTGTAAAATGATAAAACAAACATAACTGACTGACTGTTGACTTGTCACTCAACTATTCCGTAGACTTGAATAAAAGATTTACAAAAGTTGTCAGTTATGTGGAATTTAATCACTTGTAGAATATAATTAAAAGTATGCCAGTGAAGAAGTTTGGTTCTCTTAATTTATATTTCTTTACGAGTATTAAGGTAAAATTTAATGAATTGACGTCCCAATCTTTACTATAATTAATAATTTAATATTACACTAATATTATAAAGGTTAAAGTTTTTGAGTGTGTGTTGTGTTTGTATGTTTTTTACTTCACGCTCAAACGGCTGGACGGATCTGGGTGAAATTTGGCACAGAGTTAAGTTATAGTCTGGAAAAGCACATAGGATATTTATAATTTTCGACATTCACGCGGGCGAAGCCGCTGGCAAAAGCTAGTTTAATCTACTTTTACAAAAAAAAACTCATACGCATATTAGAAATGCGAAAGTATAACAGACAGGCAGATAGATATCTGCCTGTCTGTATGTTACCGTTTCACTTCTGTGCAGATTCGGATGAAATTTGGCAGATAATGTCCTTAATTAAGAATACTTTTCATCCCAAGGGATCATTTCCAAATTTCGCGCAAGCTACCCCACCCGCAGAAGCTAGATTTTAATAATCATGCATCCAGTTCCATCGATCAACAATATTGTTGGTACATGAAAACGTATGAAGATTCTACTTGAGTGAAGCAATGGCCTAACCAAAGCCAATCCAGACAAGTCCTAGAAAAAGCTTATGTCTAAGCCTTGTTACCACAACGTGATACTTTGTAACAGATGTCAAGACTCTCATAAACTTGGTCTCTTCATATCGATAAATCTGCCACTCAACACTTTCACTATAAAATTATATGACAGCTTTCGATTTCATACCACAGCTTTACTTCTGTGACCCTGGTACCTCTTCATCCAACTTGAGCCAATTCTGAGATCATTTGCATAAGTTATTATGATGAACAGATGTTAATATGGTTTTAGAGTTATGAGTAAATTGATGGATTACGATTTAGTAAAGGCCAAGGTGAAAATTAATGAAATATTTAGAAATCTGCTGTTACCAAAACTAGACCTAATTTACTATATATCTGTGTTAATCTGGCACTTCATCATAAACCACATCATTATGAAATTCTGTAAGTCTGCTCTTCTCAAAACTTGGTCTGATAATAAATTAGATTTGGGCAAACTCCTTCAAAATATGACACATATTTTTTTATTTATTTAATTCATCATACGATAATATCACTACTCATTTGAAAAACATTACAAAAATAAAACAAAAAACATTACATGCAACGATATAACAATTAAGTTACGTAAAACGAATGCAATTAGTCTCAGTAACTGTTTTAATATAACTATATTAATTAAAATACATTAAACCATCTCAGTTTAATGATCAGTGCTCAAGAACTCTAAATAAATAAAAGGTAAACTTTTATTTGAATCACTCGGCCCTGACACACATCTGTATCCTGATAGTTATCAGAAAAAGTCTTAATCTGATAAGCCTTTAATTGTTTTCACTCATTATCATTTAACGACTGCACTAAAGTGTAAAGATATCTTTATCTAGTCGTGCTTTTTGCAATATATCAGGACTGGCCCTGAAAAAATACCAGTAGGGCTTTTTGGAACACGCACCGTCCAAAGACAAAATGTTTCTAATTAATAAATTTGGTACTAACAAACCACAACCAAAATATTTGCGACGAAAGAAAAATTTATGATTTCCATTAAAAAAATTATAGGCACTTTTGAGTTAGTACAATCCCACCGCACTATTCCCAAAACACTGTAACTCCTGAAAGCCAGAATCAACAGTAACGACAGTTCAACAGATCTATAACAGTTTCGAGTTGTAGACAGTTTGGTAGCAATAGTAAGTTACCTAGTATGAAGAAGAACTGGCATAAACTCGATGGATTACTCGACTCTTTTGATTTGCTCTTCCCAAATACTTGGAACACTCAAAACAGAAGATACAGTAAAGGCTGAATCAAAACTTAAAGTGTGGGTATATCTCACAACCGTCGAAAAGATAACCAGACACAATAAATCATACAACCAAACTAATATGTTGTAATAGCAAGCTGATCGCATCAATCGATCGACTCGTACGCACCAATAAGCGATTGATCAATTATCAGGAGACGGCGACCTGCGCGGGCGCTGGTATGCGGTGCACGGTGCAACGCTTTCTATGACTACGCGAGCTAGATGCTTTGTGGAGCGGGGGACTGATGTAATGTTTTGATTTATTTTTTAAAAGACTACTGGACCAAGCTGCCGTATGACCAATGAGCTATACATACGCCAAAATACGATGTGGAGGCGAAGACCGACACAATCCGTCTCGGGAAATCCCGTAGGAGAAGGGGGATGGGTTGCCGAGGTCTGTGTTCGACAGTCGCCCTACGTTAAATTCAGGTATATAGCTGTATCAGGACCATTGGACTTATGTCCGACCCCATGATAGTTTTTGGCAAATCACTACATAAAAACCGAGCATTCTCGTATACATTGTGCCAAAACTGCTTGGCAATATCTAAATAATGCATTAATTTATGTTCTATCATGTCTGCACAAGATATTATGGAAAAGCACATGACGTCAGCAAGGTCAGCCAAGAAAGTTGACAGCGCGAGGCTAACAGAGCAATGAAACCATTTAAGTTGGCATTAATAAACCCTTAACAAATTTCTATCAAATAGTGTCATCAAAGTCAACTCTCAGTGGATTAGCATAGCAGTAAATAAAACATAACACAAAATAAACTTCTCATAGATAACACAACCTTAATACAAGTTTTTAAGCTGACATGGTCACAATCATTAGAATTAATATTTGTTTCGGGATATTTACCATGCATATTTTGCATTTGGTTGAGAGCTCGATATTTCGGCACCGTTACAAGCGCCATGATCATGATAACTAATGTCTTTGCGGGTGGGTGTTATTTACGAACTGACATATCCTGACATGGTAAATATCCCGAAACAAATACACAACCTTAGTTCTTTAGCAAATATTTACAAACCGATTTAATCCGTACCTTGAAAACAAAGTAGGCAAGCCCTTTCATATAATCCTTACTCATACAAATAATATTCAGGTTCAATATACTCGGTTTTCCCCGTAACTAGAACGCTGGCGTTTACCGAGGCAATCCAGCGGTTTGAAACGGATCAATGAAGAACTGAACTGACGTGAATAAATTAATATAAGTCATTAATTGGGTATTTACATAGTTATTGTAGGAATGTTGGAAAAAGTGTTGGAAACCGCTGTCAACAGACATTATATATATAATTAGGTACTTAATGAGGTGTTAATCAAGCCGTCTACTTCCATAGGCTCAAGTGATTGATTGAAATTAACTAATGCGCATAATAGTTACTTGGGAAGTTAGTTTAATTAGTAACTTCAGGTAACGTTCTTAAGAGGAAATGCGGTCGCAGACATAATTCATGGTTTGGCTCTCGCCTATTTCATCCTCCAATATTGATATTGGACCAATTTAAAAACATATTCCATAAACTGATAAAGAAAGATATATACTCTGCACCTATGTTTTATTTTTTATGATATCATTATCTTTAGAAGCACTAGAACCCTCAAAAGATTTTCAAAATCGCGTTGTGAATAGAGGCCTAGTGTACAAATTTGACATTGAGACCGTATTTGAGACTACAACATTTACATTAAACATACCTCAAGAAGCCCAGTAATCCCTAAAAAAAGTAGTTTGACATTTGCATGTGTCAATTTTGTCTCTGAGATAAAAAAAACAGACGTTAGTAGCTAACGATAACGAAAATTTCTAAGTTCAATAATTTTCTTTAAAATTGTTGACCCTATCAGTCAGTATAGTGGAGGCTCTAGACAAGTAAATTTACAACGAAAGCGTCGCAAAATCAATTAGAAAAATATTACAAATTACCAAGCTATATCGAAACATTACTACAACGAGATTAATCCCTTACATTTTGACATTGCGACAGTCGCCTTTTAAAATAGAAATGACGGAATGACACATAGTCTCTAACCTCTTGTAAAATTTGGAAATTTTTGGCCCATACACAAAACTAAATGACATACCACCGTAACAAATCCCAATCCACGCATACTCACATCTAAATACAAACTAATTACTGCAATTGACAAAAAATATAACTCAACACGACCATAAAATTGACGTCACGATAGTGTACGCATTTCTTTTGTCCATGTACTCTATGTTGTACACCAATAACGTTCGGTTAATAGTGAACAATAGTTTGCAATCAATCAAAGTGTTTGCTCGACTAAAAAGTCGTTTGGTTACAACCACGACTAAACGATACTATTATAAAAACAAAAGAAGTTCAAAACAATAGATGCTTTGGTCTAGGAGTTTTGTGGCAGGAAGCGTGGATGAGGATGTTACGGTTAGTGGTCAATCCGGTTTATATTTCCAGAGTTCCTGAGAAACTGAAAAAAGTGAGAGAATTGATTACCCACTATCAGACAGAGTCTACGTTTTACCATATGCCGAAACCCAAAAACCACTTATGATTAGGTTCTAATCTATCTTAAGAAGACCGAGGAACATGGGGTAAACCACAGACATAAATCTAACTAGATAACGCAAGTCCCTCCATCTGTACGAAAACCAAGCGTGCCACTTTTTCACACACAGTTTAAAAACAAATTTACTTACCAATGAAAGAAAACATTTCCAACGTCTCGGCCAACTTTTTCTATACTGGCTTTACAGCTCAACATGGCATAAAAAGGCATTTTTCTAGATATCGGTGCATTTCCGGTGCAGATAATGCTAAATGAAATCTCAGATTACGATCATTGATCGTAATTTTACTCCGTTTTTGACGTCCGAAATATATACAATCGCGTCATCTAGTTAGATTTATGTCTGTGGGGTTAACTTTCAACTTCAAACTCGGTCTAGTAAGCTACATAAACTGTCGAAACCACAGATTTGTATAGATTTCTATAAACTATCCTGTTAAACATCAAACTAAGAGCATAAACCTAAGAAGAAGATACACCTTTATTAAAGACCAATTGATTCCCACACCCAAATCGATGAACAATCATCAAAATGCCTTCACGTAACACTGGAATCCATCACACCATTTCAATGCCATCCGTCGAGCAAAATCAGGCGCGTCCATAATGATATCAAATTATAAAGTAACAGTGTTCTTAACTTCTTAACACTTTCACTACTCAGCCATCAGAGTGAGTGCAGGAAAGATAACAAGGAAAGAAAGAGATAGCTTCACAATAATAAATAAGTATGAGGGAAAGAGATGGTTGTTGCCAAATGCAGTCATGTGCGAATTTAACAAGCTGTATTGATGGCTTAGTTATGTGGGTGAGGATTTGCGAAGCTCTTTCTTACGGCAGTGGTATAAGTTGGCAAATGTGCCGTTGGATTGTCTGATGAAAAGGTTATAGCAATTTTCCTTCACTTTTACAACCGTTTATTGTACCGTTCAATTTGTCAATTACAAATCTTTAGATTGTTTAGAGACCTTTTGCCTTCGTCTAGTCAAGGAGTCTTTATTACAGAGATGGTCTAGATCCTCTTTGCCTTCATAAATTTGAATGAAGCGGTTGTAAAGTAAGTTTAACTTAAAGGAATAATTTGGCTTTTAAAATTTAATTTAGGCGATCCCATGCTTCATCATCATCATAATTATCATTCAAGGCCTGAATCCAACTATTGCTGAGCATAGATCCCTTTTACGCCAATTTTCACGCTCCTGTGCTAAACTGGAGAATATATCTGGCAATAATATCGGCTGCCGTATACATTAAGTGCAAACAAATTAATCTGAGTTAAAACAATTCATATTAAAACTATATCAATGGAAACGATCAACACTTCCGCAAATCGGCACGCGTTCGTTTATGTGTGAAATGTAAAACGGACTGATCGGTGGCCGTTACGTAAACTATTGCAAAAATTCTTGTACAGTAATGTGCATTGTCCCAGATTCACATTAAATATCGTTCCGTTGCGGTCAGAACTTTGTGGCGCATGTTTTTTTGTCAGCCTACTTTCGAAGGAATGATTTAATAAATAATCAGGTTCATGAAGGAAATTGTTTGTCCTTGTGATTGTTGCTTCGCTGGGCACAGATACTAAAATACTAACATGGGGTCCAATCAGATACTTTTGGTTCAAACATAGTTTAACACTGTGTAAATATATTGGTAGATACTACATTTGACGACAATGATTCCAGAACAAAGTGCTAAGGGCAATTGTAAATGCACCTTGGTACATATGAAATGATGACCTCTATCGGGACCTAAAAGTTGAGTTCATCGAAAAAGTGATCCAGAAATTTGCAGAAGCTCACGAAAAGGGACTTCATCAGCATGTGAACGTCGAGGCAATCCAGCTTCTCGACCACACAAACATAGTGAGAAGACTAAAAAGAACAAAACCGTTCGAGTTAGTGTTTAGTGTTAGTGAATAGTGTAACGTACAAAAGTTCCACCAAACAAACACAAGAACGAAGTGTATTCGCAGTAATAGAGACAATAAGAAAAGTGCTATTGGACACATTCTTAGTAAAGACAATGTTATAGTTTAGGTTATAATTAAATTACTTATTAGTCTATTTATTAGGCTAGATTGTAATAAAATTAAGGTCCATCCAATTGATGAACCCTAGAAGAAGAAAAAACTACATTTGACGGCGTGGGTTTCTGGTAAAGATGGAGAATAGAAATATGTAGAATAGAACCCCATTATGAAACCTTTATCATCATTTTCCTACGCTTGTCCTATGTTACCTGAAGTTACTGCAACACGTTTTTTTGTTGCATTTTCGCCTTTCAGTCGAGTAATGTACTCCCCTCCTTTCTCATCATTAGATATCTCATCATAGATCCTATTCCTACTCACACAATCTATAAAAATTAGCTATAAGAGTCAAGATTTCGGGCCATCTCACATTACAAGATAAAACGCAACCCATAAAATAGATCATAATCTTATTGACAAACCGTCCTATCAAGCAGTAGCGTGCCAACATTAAATAATTGAACGATTGTCTATGCAGCCAACGCAACGGAACCGGAATGGCGGCAAATGTCAGGGACGGTGCGATAGGAACTTAATTTGTTATTAAAAAAATATAAGTAAAGACTGACGTGTCAAACGCAACTGTTGAAGTAGGAATTATAGGTTTTAAGGTTCGTGTAGACTAGGTGTTCTTCCATGTTTTGTTAACAAAAAAGACTTTGTATATATGATTTATAAGTTTGAGTATAAGAATCTATAAATAATTTGACCACTGAGACTAGAGAAGAAATTATGAAACGCTTTCAAAACTAAAGCTACTCAAACATACATGAAATCTAAAGAAGGGTGGATTATATGAAAATAATATGTTTAAGAAGAGCAATGGTGGCCCAGTAGTATCGGCTCCAACTCAAAAAAGGGTGAATGAAAACATCGTGAGGAAACCAGCATGTCCTAGAACCAAAAGAAGACAGGTGACATCCACCAACCCGCACTGGGCCCGCGTGGTGGATTAATGCCCCATTCCCTCTCACAGAGAGGAGGCCCGTGTCCCTGCAGTGGGAACATTAAAAGTCTGATGATGACGAAGTTGAAAACTTTTAAGGCAATACACAAAGTGGATAGAGAAAAAAAAAGATTTAAGTGAGACAAAAAATATGTCGCAGAATATTACTTCTAAGCAGTTAAACTTGATAAATCTAGGCAACATTGTACCACAGATATAAAACATGGATAAACATTAACATTACTATAATTATGTACGATTCAATTTACTTCAAAACTGTATAAAATAACATAATAATAAGACAATAACAAAAACAAACGCAAGCCTAATCTAAGTTGCAACTTTCTTTGAACACAAAATAAAACCTAAAAAAACGCTGGTGAATGTGTATCGAGTATCTCGCCAAATATTCTAGATCTCGTGAAAGTAGGGATATTATACGGTTAATAAATATCCTATAACATATAGAAATAAAAAAGCTTTATTAGGGTACCGTACCTCAAAAGGTAAAAAAGGAACCTTTGTAAGATCTTTTTCTTGTCCGTCTCTCTGTATGTCCGGAAAGACGGACAGACAGACAGACGGATAGACCCGTCTGTCTGTCTGTCCGTCTGTCCGTGTGTCACCACCGATTTTCTCAGAAACGAATGGACCTAGCATGTTGAAATTTATACCAGATACTGAGGTATATAGTCCCTTTTAGGTATACAAAAAGGTTAAGATCCTGAGTAACACGATAAAAAGATATGGCCAAATTTAAATTTTCACGAAAACTTGTAAGTACTTACCAAAATTTACCAGAATTTTCAAAAAATAAAAAATAAATCGGAGTTTTCCTTTTCTTATGCTGTAAGACCTTGCTTTTAACCAAAATTGTCAATTCTTGGTCAACCGAAAGAACCCTATAGGTTTTGGGTCGAAAACCTATATGGTAGTTCTCGTTGACCTAGTTTCCTAATTATGTTGGTGATTGTAGCTGTTTGTACGGAACCCTCGGTGCGCGAGTCCGACTCGCAGTTGACCGGTTTTTTTTTATTATTATCATGTTTGTGTATGGTGACAATGTTTTCAATTCCCTTGTCAAATAAGATTACCAGTTTTTCTAAACCCACCGTGTTAACTACGTTAAGTATCTCTTCAAGATTTCACTTCTTTTATTCTTATGTTAAGGTCTCTAATTAACAATTTTGCTGAGAATTTAACCGCTTTATTAATTCAAAGAAAAAAATATATAAACAATGTAAATAATTCTTACTTTGATAAATGAAAACTGCAAACATTGCTTTGTTAAACATAAAATCTTGTCTTTATACAAAGCTTTCAATTTCTTTTTCAATTAATACTAATTTTCAAACCACCAAAGTAATAAATTACAACCAAAAGACAGCAAACACAACATTAACAAAGACTTTCTTCCAAACCACAATTTTCACGCGATTCACTACGCCAGTGGACACGTAACTTTACATACTACCGACATCAGCATGATACTGGCGGTATCATTACTTCTATTAATTGCATAATTAGAAGCCCCATGACAACTGTGTACGGTGAAATTAATTACCCATTGCAATTATTGTTATTTACGGCATAAGAAACGCGATGGCATATTTACTGTTTGTTCAAAATTGGGCTGTTTGTGACAATGTGGTACCATCAATGATATTCAAATAAACAGATACGTTATACACTCTCAAAACAATTGAAAAAAGTGTTCCGCGCAGCAGCGCGGCAGCACACATACACACTTTTCATTCATCTGACATTTCACTACAAGTCGAAAGGGATGGCTTGATCAAACCAACAAGAAAAAAGAGACAGCTAGTGTTTGCCACTTGCGTGTGAATGTAAACAAACATTATTCTGACCACCAATGTTTTTTTCTTTTTGTAACCTCCAAATATCAGAATATTAGGAAAAAAAATTGAAATAAATTAGTAAATTGAGGTGTATTGCGTACTTACATGTGGTATGAGATCCCTTCTGTTTTATGTAATTTGGTATTATAATTGGTACACTTTCTAAAAACACACGATGGCATTTTTTTAATTTTGTTTTTGTTTCAACAAAGCGTATCGCTCTTCGCCATGCGTGACATAAACTAAAGACTAAAGGCTACAATTGTCTCCTATTCGAGTCTTCACAATGCGCGCGCTTATAACATATCTGTTTATTTGAATATCATTGGGTACCATTAAGTGCAAAACTTCTGAATTATGATGACGTGCCATAAATAATTCACACACACACACACACCACACTTTTTGACATGTATCCACTCAAACCACAAATGAGAAAGCAAGTCCATCGGAATTTGCAACAAGTTTTAGTTTATGGCTTACTTTTGTACGTACAAACATACATAAACTGAGGGCTTCTTACTATAGACAGAAACCACTCAACGACATCTGCTACGATCATAAGATTGTAACTTTAGTTCCGATTCTAATAAAGGTGACGGAAAGAAGTATCAAATAGGTATAGTAAGGTAAGAAAAAAAAGTTAATAATGGTATACATAAATACTTACAATACTAAAACCACTGCTCAACTTTAACACCACTTGCAAACTGATGTAATGATTATAAAAAACACTGTTAAGTTAGCGTGTCTAGTGTCTACCGATAATCAGATTGAATATGCAAAGAAACCATCTCCGACCAGCCCTATCAAATTACTGAGACCTTGGCCGAAACAGTGAAGCATGCAAAATACTTCCTAAGGAACTGAGATGGTCAGATAAAGCTAAAATTACACGGTTCACGCATGCTTCAATTTGGACCAAAGTCGATCAATTCAAAGTCGGCCATACCCTTTATTTTTGCATCATCTATCAATCAAAGAGAAGGCATATCAACACCCGACGTCAACTTACAAGAAATAGTTTATGTGGAAAGTACTCAACCTGTTGCGCGCCCAACAAAGCCGCTAAAACGGCAAAACTTTGAAAAATGGGGATTCATAGACTATTCTTTACCTAATGTGAGTGCGTTGTCTGTACAGAACATGAACCACATACTGAAGTGTCCAAAGTGCCCATACACTTACAGATTTGAAGACCTAATGAACGCCACTGAAGCTGTTATTAAAGTGTCCTGCGTAAATATTACCAAGAAGGCCACGTTATTCTTAAAAATTAACCATAGACGCATAAAGAAAAAGATGCAAGAGGAAATGAATTTGTTTAAACTGACTAAAATTGCCCTAATGTAAAAAGGAATTACTATAGAGATATTAGAGACCGACGTGATGATCCGTCAACCTTGTACGTACAATGCATGTTCATATTAATCGACCTGACCGTAGAGAATCAAGATCAGTGAGATTATCTCGAGTCATCAGTGTTGAACGTATTGTTCCTAAGATCTGATAAGATGAGGTAAGTGTTTGTTTTCATCGATCATTTAGCATGTTCTTGAGATTATCATCTTCACAAAATATGTGTTCATTACCAGTTACGATTTAATCAATGTCAAGGTTTTAACTTGACCTATTCAGATTCTCCGTGTAAATACTTCGATATAGGACAATAGAGGCACGAAAATTCTAAACAAGAGGCACAAAACCCCTATTTTTAAGAACATTGGCGTTATAATCTCATTGTCACAAGTCAAAAAAATAATTTAAAACTGAAAACCGACTACGGATTTTTCTCATTTTAGCCCTTGTTAAACGGGCCATAATAACGAATCAACTGAAACCTTATTCATCAAAATCAGACGAACAGTTTAGGCCCTACGGAGAAACATACAAAATAAAACCATAACCCTTCGCCGTAGTCGGGTAAAAAAGCTCTACTTTCCGTAAAATATTCACAAGTTTTTTTTATATTTACTGTCGCTGCGATGAGATTACGACTCGAATTGAATGTACAACAATACTTAAGTTAGGTATTCAATGATTGCGCATACAGTACATTCGTCATGGTTACAATACTTACAATTACAAGCTCCAAAATAAGATTCTTTCGATCTTTAGTTTGGTAATAGGTATATAACATTTACGACAACCACGATTTTAACGCCTTCTTTCACTTTCATCAGTTTCCTGCAACAATTTTGAAAACTACTCCACCTCCTGAAACCACGACTTTTGAAGCTTGAACTCCACCTCCTGAAAGTATTCCACTTCAAATCGTGAAAGGTTACTCTCTTATAGACATCACATTGACATATTTTTTCGTCATCATTTCTGACATTTAATTATGAAATACCTATTTGTGCATTACCTATTCACATTTAGGTATTTCATTTTATAACAAACTGCGAAGTGCTTGTTAAAACGTGCAACTTTATTCTGGATCAGTTAAGGAGTGGTATTCCCTGCCGGAGTCTTTGTTCCCTGATAGCTACAACCTTGGGGTCTATAAATCAAGAGTGAATAGGTTACTTCTGGCAAGCGTGCTTCATCGTAGACCACTTCATCGCTTACCATCAGGCGAGGTAGTGGTCAAACGCGAGCTGATCGATTATAAAAATAAAGAAATAAAAGATAGGTTAACAATCCTACTATCCTAATAATTCCTACTGATATATTATAAATGCGATAGTTTGTGAGGATGGTTGGATGTATGTATGTTTGTTACTCTTTCACGCAAAAACTGCTAAACGGATTTGGATGAAATTTGGCACAGAGATAGATTATAGTCTGGAATAGCACATAGGATACTCTTTAACCCGGGAATATGTTCCCTCGGAATAATTTTCGACGCTCACGCAGGCGTAGCCGCTGGCAAAAGCTAGTTTGACATAAAAATTAGTCAACAAGTAATTTTTTTAAGAGATTCATATCACTTGTCTAGACCAAACATTTTATTTTCGAGAAGATGGATTAACTTTTTAGTATTTTTGAACCCCATACGTTGCTACGTTAATGGTAGCAACCTGGGCCGTTCATTAGGATATGCAAAGTGGAGATGTTTGGGCACTAGGGGCACTCCAGCATGTGGAAACCAAACTTGAAGAAAGAAAAAAAAACATAAGCAAAACAGTAAACCTTATTAAACATGCAGAGACAAAATTGACCAAACATAACCTTGACTATCACGGATGTGTGAAACGCTGAAGACTGAAACAATTCTAGCTGATAAGCTATTTGACACTTCAATTATGGTTGGAGACGCAACAAGGCGATCCTTTGTATGCTAATATGGCGCCCAATCATTGTAACAATGAAGGAAGGACTTATGACCTTTCTATAGTAGGTGTTCCGATTGTGATTGTTGATGCTGGTGCATCCGGATAGGCGGGGATTTGAGTTTGGAAGGCTGGTTTGGTTTTTAGAATTTACTTCTATGATTATCAGTACCTAAATAGGGTTTTGCAGGATGAGTCTTATCTAAAACGGTTCAGGACTTACTTACAGTTAATAGTCTATACTATACCCACTCAATGTTTCGTGTTTTCCTAGTCATGTTTTCTAATTCATCTCCACCTCGAGTTCATGGTTTTCCTTTCATTTAATTTATCAAGTTTGTTAGAGAGATTTCGTCCTTATAACTGATCCTAACGACCGATGCAATAGAAGTACAGGTTGTCATCTTTAAAGATTTTAGTCGGTTTGATTCCCAGGTGTGGCAAGCCAATTTTCGATAATTTTTGAATGCAGTTTTCTTTCTTTTCAAAAATAAAGGAATGTTTTCTTTGAGCAAAATTTTCTATCTACAGTATTAAGAGTACTTACTCTTCAGGTGGCGTTACAAAATTCCACCCTGTATATATATATATACAGGGTGGAATACCCAGAGTGGATCAAACAGATATATAAATTTGTAGCCACCGAAGTGACGGTGCAGTATTTATTTTTTACCACGTTTGTCAAACTCCAACAAAACGTTGAAATCAGCATTTTGTTGTTGTTTAATGGATAAAACGTAAAGGCTCTTAAGTGTCCCTACTTTACGCACATTTAAATCTAAGAACGGATAACGTGTTACGGAATTACTTCTCGCAGAATCGCAGTTGTAACTTACAGCTGACTCGGTTTGTATTGCCTCACAGTAAAACCAGCGACAAATACTAATCTATAGCTTTTATAACGATTGTTGCAATTTGCGCTGGTCATTTGACAAGCTACTATTTAATCATAATACTTTATGATTCCGTTTAAGTGATATAATTAAAAAAAATGAGTACCTTTATATGTTACTAAGTTTTCCAAATAGAAAATTTAAATGGCAAAAAAGTCGCTCCTTGTATTCACGGTGTATTGAGTTGTGAGTGTAAAATGCAGTTCTGGGGAAGCCTTTTACGAATGTCTAAATGATGATGAGAGGCCCCGCCGGAAAAAGAGGGGTGAAACTTATCACGTGTGTTGCTGTGTATCCGTGTGTCTGTGTGTCTGTCTGTGGCGTCATAGTGCCTAAACGGATGAACCGATTTTGACGCCGTTTTTTTTGTTTGAGAGGTGATTTTGTCGAGAGTGTTCTTAGCTATGTTTGAATAAAATCAGTTCAGCCGTTCAAAAGTTATGGGCGTTTTACTAAATTGTTTTGGTAAAAGACAGCATACTTTTAGTTTACGACATAACATTGTTTTCTTCCTAGCTAGACCGCTGCAAGAATCCTACCCCAGTTTAATTAAAAGCAGCTAATGTAAAGGAATGCGGAGTAACCCTGAACCAGATCAGTATCGCTGGATCTTGTAACGCGAACGTAAACGTTACCGTAGGAAGTCTGCGTAAAGAGTTCACTTTCTAAACCAGAGCGCGGCGCGGCGCCGGTTGGGGACACAGCCTAAGAAAAAACAGTTGGACAATATTGTAAGTGTTTACTTTTTCTGTGCGTGGTCTTCGGGCGTTTGGGTTTTATACATAAATGTGATATGTTGTCAGAAATGACAGGAGTTTTATGATGATTTTATTAGAAAATATTGTTTAGAAATTGCATTTTTTCCATAAATAATTCCTTCTAGGAATTATCTTGCAGTACTCGTCTAAGTCATCTCGAAACATCTTCCTGGGCATTTACAGTACAGAGGTGCAACATTAGTGGGCTTAATGCCACTAGCAATAATAATAATATGCATATATCATATTGTTTACAGCCAGGTAATATATTCATGAAAAAGAAATTATTACAGTCATATTTAGTTGAAGCGCATAATGAAAGTGATTTATCGCACTTTAATCATTAAGTTATTGCAAATAATTGCTATAACTTAATGTATTTGCATGCAAGCCGATATGCATAAATTAAACAATTCAAGTTAATAAATGCAAACTTTCTAGTTTTAAAACAGACAGCAGAAACAGTTTGTTAATCAATGACTAATTAAAATACAAAAAGTTTTATTATGAACAACATTTTTTCCTCGTGGCTTCGCTACCGTCTACAGGAACTGTGCAGTTTTTCAACAGTACAAAGTAGGCAAGGCAAATACCAACTTTCCTCAAAAATGACTGAAACTGACACTCTGCGGGGCGAGCACGGCCTCTGTAATAGGCTTGAGTCACGCATTTTATCTCGGTTTTTGCAACCAAACTGTGATAAAAATGTGAGACTCAAGCCTGTCACAGTAGACTGTGCTCGCCCCGCTAATCTTTACTTCCACAGGTTTTCAGGTTTGTATTTTATGAATGTAATAAAAAATGACTTCTATATTATTTTGGTTTAGATATACGAAGTTGGTGAACTAGTAGCTACAATTAGTCTGTGGCAACAACCGGAGCGCACCGTATCTTTATTTAACTGTTTTAACATATCAATGACACTTTCGCCGACGTAATATCTAGTAACGTAATATACTGGACTTGCTGTACGTGAAACTGACAGACGGACGAATAATTATGTACATTTCTTTTAACTAGGCATTCTCACGGCTATTTGGGATATTTCGTCTAGTCTGTCAAGTACATTATTGTTCAATTTCCAAGTGTAAGAGCATTATTGTTAAATTTCTAGAGAATGGCTTGGAATTACTTTTTCTGTCTTAATAATTCGGCATTGTGTTTTTGTTGTTATATTGTCTAGACTATATGATCATTTGGGAAATTTCTCGAGGAAGGTCTCTGTGACGTGTATAACAAAATCATAACACCGTATATTATTGAACCTGCTTTTACAAGTGGATTCACTCCGCCGATCTATCCCATAAGATAGCATTCGAAACTCAGCAACAGTAGGTCTATTTCAGTGAAACAATTCTCGAAATCGGCTGAGTATTTCCAGAGATTTCATTGTACAAACATGGTAACAAACATTATTTAAGCTGAACTAAATATTTCAGTTTAGCTTATTTTAACATATCCTGTTTGTTATAAATATACCAAACGATATTAAGTATCTTCGTTTAACAACCTCCATAAACGGTAATTAGCACTTAGTCGCCAATAATCGCACATCATTCTCGCAAAGATCTGTTAAACAAACATTTGCATCACAATGCCATAATAGTACAGTCTAGCGACTGGCCAGCTGAACCAGTGAGGCGTAATCCAGTAGCTCAATCAACTACGTACTGTTGTAATTAATACTGAGAGATCATTAACTTATAAAGTTATGTTGTGATACGTTACGAATCGACAACCTTACTGGATTTGAGAAAATACTACGAAGGATATATGGAGTTATCTAATCTTTATAAGAGACCAAAGATTTCGGTGGCAGGTGTAATCCTAAAAATATCACTGTATTTATATAATTGCTAAATGTAAATAAATATTTTTTGTTGTCCCCCAAGTTCTTTCAAGAACTCTTTTCTCGTGACCCTAAAGATAAAGTTGAAGAATCAGGAAGAAAATTCCTTTGTACGTGCTAAAAGAATATACATAAGTACAGATCCAGTCAGTCCAAACTTCAATTCGCGTGACTATTCCCTTGAGTTTATGTTCATAACACAGCTTATACATCGTATAAGATTTGATGAGTTAATTCACCACTTGAGCAGTCTGCTGTCTCTGTCAGCTGTAGACACAGCACTTTCATATCCCTCGCGTCGAAACTTAAGACTAAAACTCATCTTGAATCCATAGTTAATATAAATGCGAGAGTAACTCTTTCTGTTGGTTCGTTTCGTTTTCACTCCTAAACCGCTGAACCAATTTTAATGAATTTTAGAATAGACATAAATTGGACTTTGTAGAAGGAGATAGAATAATTTTTATCCTGGAAGTACGTTGTCGACAAACGGTACTACGGTAATGTTCGACATTCATGCGGATGGCTCGCTTGTAGAAGCTACTTATCGATTAAAATGACTCATAGAACGAAGCCGTAATAATCTTTCACAATTATCTAACAACTATGATAGGCTTTCTGATACGAACCATCGAAACTAACAAATATTATGAAGAGGAAAAATTTTTTTGACTGTAAGAAATTATTTCTGGAAATACTAAGAACACTTTTGCTGAGTTGGCATAGGCTATTTTTCATCACATAAAAAATCACAGTGTTTGTGGGTTAACCCTTAAAAGGGAAGCCGCGGATAAAAGCTAGTTTTAGATAAAAATTATTTCTCGCACGAAGTTGAAATAATCTTTCACAATTATCCAAAAACCATGATATTTGAAATGAAGCCATTATAACACGAAGCATTAAATATAATAGTATAATGGTAGTAATTCCAGTAATTCTGAAGTGTTATGATAGATTACAGATGTTAATTTGGATCGTTATCTGGGTCAAGTTGAATCGCCGCAATATCTAGTAGAAAGTGGATTACGGTAACTTGTTTTAACAAAAGGGGAATGTGCTGTGCTAGTGACTAAGTTTGGATACTAGACTTGAGTCGGATTTGTTGTTCTGTTTTGAAATTTTTCAGATCGTATATGGATTTTTTTTTAACAGTTCGCGCTTGAGTACTATCTCACTTGATGGTAAGCGATGATGTGGTCGATGGTGAAGCACGCTTGTCTAAAAGTAACCTATTCAATCCTGACTTAAATACTCCTTGGTGGATTTTATGAAGAATATTTTTCATCCAAAATGGCCAGCCTGATTAAACTGGCAAGGCCTAAGGATTGAAGATGAACCTACTTGTCAGAAATTATGGCAAAAAGTATGCATACAATATGTAAATTATTTTAATTCCTTTTAAATCTTATTTATCGTAAGCATATTTTTAGCTCTCACGGATATTTATAAAATTGATTAGATCAAATAAGTACTGGGTTGTGGAGGTCAGATAGGCAGTTGCTCCATGTAAAACACTGGAACTCAGCTGAATCCGGTTAGACTGGAAGCCGACCCCAACATAGTTGGGAAAAAGCTAGGCAGATGATGATTAGATCAAATAAATCTTCAGCAATATTTGTCTTTTATTTAAATTGAATTAAGATATCTATTTTTTTTTTAATTGAAGTGTCAATGAAAACGAAACCAGCACTTTCCTTTTCTATATTTGTCATACTGCTATCACATTCTTCCTCGTAGCTATCGGTCAACTAAAGCAGTACACCGTTTTTTACCGACTGCGCCGTCGAGTGAGTTTACCCAACGCGTGACGTCATCAGCCTCTTGTTTTTGTTAAATAACTTACAAAATTAACTTCAATGAAACATTTATGTAATTCAAATATTAATTAGTAATGTTTATTGATTATTTTACAGTGTATTTGTTGATGTTGATTTTGTGAAAAATTCGTCTATCAAAAATCCTTCTAGTAAGAGTAGCATGTAGCTTCTTTAGCCCTAAGAATGCATAAACCTTATAATCTTAGGGCCTTAAAAACACTTATTACCCTAAATAAAATATGCTAAAGTCGAATGCCGATCGAACAACTGCAATAGCCAGTTAGTTGCTACAATTCACAAACCAGAGAGAGGTTGTTAACTCGCTGCCTACGAACATAACTTATTCGTTTCAACTCATTGCGAATAGCGCCGTTAAACGAAACAATGGACTTTTAACTTTTTCTTTACAACAAGGAAATACAAGACTTAATTATAAAGACGTCAATCGAATGTTTTTAAACACGTTTTTAATACTAATATATGCATCGGTGAATTAATTACAGAATGTATGTGACAGAATTATAAATGGATACTTTTCATTAGCAATGCAAACGAAGAAAGTGGTGAAATTATTTGACCTTGACTCAAAAGTATAGCATCAACAAAAAAGTATGCTAATGTACGGTATGAGCAAAATGACGACTAGCGAGATTAGCGCGTTGATGTCTTTTATATGGAAGAACGAATTGCTGCGAAGATTTTTATTTAAATGTGTGAGAAAAATGTTTGCGGTGGGATCAAGCTGCATAATTAGGTCAAATAATTAAGATAACGAATTAATTAATTATTACGTTTTTCATAGTTTGGATTTTTTTTTAAACTTGACCTTTAATGTAGGCACTATAAATGTTAACAAAAATAAATTAATTTTCAAACGGAATCATTTGACAACGTATCTATTTTTGGTCTTTTTCCGGTCAACCATAAAAAACAACAACGTTTTCCCTCTAATTAGTCACATCACGACGTCTAATAAATATTCAGCATCAAACAACTTACTTATAAGCACACTCCAAATAATTAATGGCTTATCTTCCTTATCAAAACCTGCTTCCCATCGACACACTCACCAAGAATGCCACTTTTACAGCAATTCCGATGACTGTGTATCTGAATAAGGATGCAGACAAAACTTTCACTGGCGGTGGTTTTTTTTAGATTCTGACAGACATTTTAGGGGCTTCGTGTATAGACAGCTGTGAGATGCTACGGAATTTCTCGTTCTTGTGTGGGGTTTGAATTGGTAATTTATTATGAAGTTAGTTAGTGATAAATTATGAAGTTGGTTATTAGTATTTTGACATTATTATGAATTCCTTAACTTTGTAATTTTGGCTTATTAAATTATTTGTTTTTTTTTTGTTTTTGACGCTATGATTGATATTTTGACATGATAATTTATTTTTTGACATTTATGATAATTTTTTTGACATTTATGATAATTTTTTTTACATTGTGATTAATTCTATTGATATTATGATTTATTTTTGGTTATTGATATGATTTATATAATGGTCTTATAATGTAAGTTTTGATTTGCATGTAGCTAGTTAATTATTTAATATTTCTACACCACGCAATGGTAGTATGTGTAAAACAATTTTAAATGTAAGACCTCAATGTACCACATACTGAGAAATAAATATTTACTTACTTACTTACCTCATGTTTCTGGTATAAATCCAGGTTAAGAAATGATAGAAATTAAAAAATGTTTAAAGTCTGTAAGATTTTTTTGTTGGTAGGGTTTGAAATGTTTAAAATATATAGTGAAAAATAGTATATATATTCCTCAGTAGCGGCCCGGATTCTGGACTTACGCTTGGTTGATATTACATCTAATACCTTTTTTACGAGCCATTCTTGTATGTATATATACATATAATCTAGATCTCGGGGGCGATAAATTGATCTAGCTAGGTTTCATTATTAGAAAACTTTGTTTTCTCTATTTTCACCCGAGCAGAGCTGGGGACATGTGGGTTTTTGCCTAACCCTTAGAGGAATGCCATCGTCATGTTGTGTACATACATGTTTTTTACTGTATATATATACATACAGTAAAAAATATTCTGCAGCATGTGTGACTCACAATAAAAACACTATCATATCGCGTTCAGTCGCCTCGCATTCAGCGCATATTTCCTTATTTTTGCGGTATGAGAACTGCTTTGTCCATGGTCAGCTGCCTTGTGACAGACAGTTCTTTGTTATGTACCACTATTATGTATATATATTATACCCAAATTCTCTCTGAACAAAATGTCGGTGAAAAGCATAATACGATAATTATTATTTCAACTACATAATAATATCATGTAGTTGAAAGAATAAAAGTGCCTGTCATGAGAGAGATTTTTACTATAGTTGGGTTTTTGTTATATTCTTGTAAATAGGAGAAAATTATTGCAATAAAATATGTTTAGTATAATGGATTTATTTGTAAGACTAACCTTTCTTAAGTACTTGGACGTTAATATTTGTTTTCAGAATTTATAAAGCTATGTTTATCGATTAAAGTATAAAGATATTGGAGATTGCAATAAACTTTAATATTGATTGCGGTAACTTTATTACCTTGTAAATCAAAGTTATATTTTCTCTATTAACGATGGTACTTAAAATTCAAAGACATATGAGATCCACCAACCCGCACTGGGCCCGCGTGGTGGATGACGGCCCATTCCCACTCACAGAGAGGTGGCCTGTGTCCCAGCCATGGGAACATTAATAGGCTGATGATGATGATGATGGTCATAATGATGGAACTCCTGGTAAGTAAAGATAGATAGATAATATCCTATTTATTCAAATCATATCTTACTAATATTATAAATGCGAAAGTTTTGATGGATGGATGTATGTTTGTAACTCAATTACGCCAGAATGGCTAAACAGATCTGGATGAAATTTGGCACAGATACAGATTATAGTCTGAGATAGCACATATGCTACTTATTATACCTTGTAATGTTCCCTTGGGATGATAAACAACTTTTAACGCAGGCGAAGCCGCTGACAGAAGCTAGTTGGTTATGTTTAAGACTCATTGATACTATGACATTACGAATTCATTGGTATTATGATTGACGCAAGTGAAATATGGCTTCCTGGATTTTGTAATCCGCAATTGTGTACTTTGATTTATCAAACTACTGTGAAATTCTACTTTTTGACCCTTGATTTAAATTGAATCCTATATTCATACTTTAGCACTTGAGCTCTTATAGTTGAGTATTTGGAAACATTAGATAGACACTTTATAGGTAGAACTTACGATACTGTGAGAACTTCTCACCTATTTAGAGGTATCCTCCTTGCCTATTATAAGACTGGCAATAGATAACTATTTAGTTTTGGAAGGTGTTTGAAATCGGAACGCAAGGAAAAAATTGAAGATGTTTTTTTTTAGCTTCGGTTGTCACTTCGGTACATGCCGCCTTGGGGCAGGCACGTTGTTGATTGAATATAACATCACATCATCACATCATCAGCCTATTAATGTTCCCACTGCTGGGACACAGGCATCCTCTCTGTGAGAGGGAATGGGCCGTAATCCACCACGCGGGCCCAGTGCGGGTTGGTGGATGTCACATGTCTTCGAATTTTTGGCTCTAGGACATGCCAGTTTCCTCACGATGTTTTCCTTCACCGTTTTGAGAGCAGTGGTGAAGAAATAATTTACACAAAGTAAAGCGCCTGCCTAGGCTCGAACCCACGACCTACAACTTGTAAGTCGCGGCTGATACCACTGGGCCACCACTGCAATATAACATCTCTGATTATTATTTAGAACTCTCTGAGCTACCCCTTAACAATACCGTGTGGTGGCAAAGTATTGGTCAAAACAAATCTGTTGTACCAGTGATATGAAGAAGAAGCACGATTACTTACTAATTCCATGGACATACATCATTAAGACGGTACCCTGACCAAAAAATCGGCCTGAGATATGAGCGTTCCTATTGGTCTAGCGGCACTGGTGGCGCATGAATTACAGTAGTGAATACGCCCAGATTTTAGAATAAAATCTTTATAAAATCGAATTTTGGTCTTTTGAAAAAAATAATTCTACAAAAATGTTCGTTATTAAATTGTCTATCCATTAGTGTTAGTACAAAAAATAATCAATGAACACTTTACGAGGAGATGCATAATATCAATAATTATTTCTCATTTTTATGTTTTTTTGGAAGTAAATTAGTGAAATATATACAACATTTAAAAAAATAAATAAAAAAAACTCTCTGCACATTCTCTCAAAACTGTTTCCTATTACATAAATAAAAATCACAATTTCCTTTTAGTCATATAGCTAATATCCTCATTCCCAATGCCTGCCTAAATACCGAGACTGAAACAATATACCATACTGAAGTCATTAATAACAAATGAAATAAAGTTTTTTTAAACTTTCTGCATAATTTCTCTCTGGCTTATACTTTATGAGTAACGACTTGCATTGTCTTAGTCGTGTCTCACTTACCTGTCTCTCTGCTGACGACTATTTTATTGTTACGTAATGATGATACAGTTATTATTATTATGTATATATTATACGCAAGTATGGTAATGTTAATTACTTTTGTTTGGTCTGGTAGATTTTTGTTGGAGTTAAATTATGTAAATAATTATGTATCTGTTTCTATTTTAGCTCGCTTGCAGTATAGAATTCGTCTTGGTAGCATCTTCAAATGCAATCATTTTTATGTCATATAATGGCAAAAAAGCAGGCGGCCCAACTGATTGATTTTATTTAAATCAGGAATCTGTAGTGCATATTTTCTATTTGAATTCTGCAGTCATTTTTTTCATGCCATTAGATGGCAAAAAAACAGAAGAGTGCTTGGCTTTATTTTAACTGGAAATCTGCAATGCGTAACATTCTATTAGAATTCTCCAAAATCAAACATGTTCTACAACGGCCTGATGTCCAAGATTCTATATTCAAACCCATCGCATGATGTATAAATTGTCCTAGCTAAAATAAATAAAAAGAAGTAAATTCTTTTCTACATGCTCAAGAGTAATGAAAGTTACTGGCCAGTTTTTCTTCAAAATCACATGCAAACACTTAACGAAACAAGCCACTTCCTTCAGTGCATAAGGAACGAAGTAATTATAACGTTGCGAACTGTCGACTGTCGTGGGTGGCAAAAACTTTAGTAATTTTAGAATGATATTAATATTATAGCTCTACTAGCAATTTATAACATACTAGCGGACGCCTCGCGGTTTCACCCGCGTAGTTCCCGTTCCCGTGGGAATACAGGAATAAAAAGTAGCCTATGTCACCCGGGGATAGTCTAGCTTCCCAACTGTGAAAGAATTTTTGAAATCGGTCCAGTACTTTTTAAGTTTATTCGTTACATACAAAAATACAAATCTGTCCTCTATATAATATTATTAAAATAGATAGCAACATTATGGAGAAGATAGCCGTAAACCTCGCATCACCATCTTATTCCTGCCCTTGCTCCATGTTACTTGGGGTCGGCGCAACACGTTTTCATCTTCCATACCGTCCTCTCTCTCATCTCTTTTCTTTCATATAACTCCTCACCAATCCAGCTAACTTCTAAATCTTCTTTCAGACCTACCGATATATACTATTCTGTGTTTAACAAAATGCTATTTTACTATCAAACCGTGTCACCAGTAAATTCGTGCACACTTCCAGTGTTGTTACAACATATGTTCTGAAACATAATATCCTCAATATTGCTATCTGTTGTCTGATGGTGTCGTGGCACGCGAGAGGTAGCGATCTTGATGCGATAGTATGACTTTACCGATCTTAATCGTTTACTGTGTAGTATTTGATGGATGATATGAGATGTTTAAAACATTTTGGATGATTTATGAAATAACAAACGGTATATTTGTTGTTTGCTGAATTTTAAAGAAAGATACAATAAGGAAAATCCAGGTGCGTGGCCAGGTGGTGTTGCAGTGGTTCAAAACCGGCATACGTTTATGGCCAGCCATGAAGAAAAAGGAGCGCGTAAGGATCATGGCAGGTGGTGTGCTGTAGTTTCTGGCTAACATTTTTTTTTTTTTTATATGGTGTTCTGTAATTTCTGGCTACCCCATGGGGAAGAAGGGAGTTTATGTATTTACCTTATACGGAAAATTCTCTCGACTCGATTTTATTCCTATATAATATTTTTGTTGAGTCTAATTATGTTGAACTAAAAAAATATATGTTAATCACTCGGCTGATAGAAACAGTAGCAAAATAAGTTCAGTAGTTTCTGAGATAAGGTCAAATAGATACATAGGCATTTTTTTTTATGTCTGACACCGTTGAACAAAACAACGTGATGTTTGTTAAATTTTATCATAAGAGATCTAGATTCATGTTATGTATTTGTATATATGAATGTAGAGCTGTTGGAGTACATCTTATTTTTTGTTTTAAATTGACTTGTTAGATTGAAACTAACTCATGTGAATCAGTGCTGGCAATATTTGTAATTGATTACACATCTAAATTAAATACGTATGTGACCATTACACCTACATTCTTCAAAGGAATGCAGGGATTCCTCGTTCAGAGAGACAGAGGTTACCTACCAAAAGCATATCCACATTTCGCCAGCTTTATGTTTAAGTCTCTCTTCATATTTGTATTTCGAAGATTTACAACTAAATCTTAAGGCCTAAAAAATTACTAGCAAAAAAAACACAAGAAATAAAACAATTCTCCAAAAAATCAAAACAATTATCAACATAGCAACAACATCAACGTTCGCTCAATAACTTGAGAAACAACATAAAAGATAGCCTTTCTTTCAAATAAACTCTACAATAAATATATATCATCGAAAACGAACGATTAACATGCAAATAATAACTCCAGTCTCAACATAAACACTTGAGTGAAATGTTAGCCGGCACTCCGGTAGCCAATGTAGCCAATGAATGTAGCCATACTCACGCACTTACTTTCTATAACGAGCGATTTAAAATCGATAATACGGAATGTCGCTTTTTTATCGTAACTAGTCATTACACACGTAAAAGTTGCACGTCTAAATAAATATAGATCTAATGAATCAAATCGAAAGCATTGTGGTTAGTTTTATGTTGGTTTTCCTTGTTTTATAATATTTTTTGAGATGAGAGTTCTCTGGTTGAAGAAATGAGGAGCTTTTGGATTAAAATCTGTTTCGTATCTGTATTATTTAGATTAAAATACAGACTTCAGCACTGTGAAAGAGTTAAATAATTCAAATAGTTTTAACTTTAGTATTGTCTAAAAGTTACAGTTACCGAAATTATTTTATTCACTTTAGATGTTCTTACAAATTATTAGCAAGCTTAAGTAATTTAATTGAAATACTACACAATATAGACAGACCGTTTGTCACAAAAACCTGTGTTACTTAACCTGTGTTTGTTTACTTTGTCCGTAGACAAAGAATATTACGAATATTAAGAATATTTCAAGTGTTATAAAAATGTGTAAACGAATACAATTCAGACCAGATTTAGATCAAAACAGATCTTATCTTGCGCAATCCTCGCAGTTGTTTCCAAAACGAAAATATTCGGCATTGGTCATAATTGGCCGCAAGGTCCAACATTGGCGAGTGCTACCATTTGCTACCAATGCTACCATTTCGGCAAATGGCGGCACTAACTGCCCGATTAGATCTATTTCTTGACCAACGACACTTGAGTCGTGTTTTAGCTAACAGCTGCTTTGGATCCGGGTTATTGTATTTGCAAGTGAAGGCGCGTTTAGATTTGGTAGAGTAAGCAGTCTAGTACTGATAGGTAAATACTAGCCTGTTCCAAATACCCTAAAATAGAATCTTTATTTACATTGATAGTCTAATAGTATTTCTGTGTAAATACGCTCTAATCGTATTGAAAGGGAATTAATGGACATTGAGTTAAGTTTGTCTTTTAATTACATATTTTTTTGCTATAAAACCTTTTGATTAAGGTAATACAGTCAAGTATTAGATTACAAGTACGAAATTGTTGTGATAAGAGATGGACCAAGTGAAGCTTGAAGGAATTCTCTAGCATTTTTCAGCACGAAAACGACTAGATTGGAAAATAACTGAATCTAACATGCTTTTCAATTTAGCTGCCACAGTTATTAAAACAAGTGCTTTTCAAGTAAGGTAGTAAATTCTGTGCTAGATAATAAATGTTATTGCATTATGTGCTACATACTACATTGTATGTATCGTAAATACTGTGGAAGTACATAATACATTTACGGAACTGAGATAAGATTTTCCGGAGTAACGTTTTACTTTTTAGATTTCTAGAAAAAGTTTAGCGGATGTATGTAACTTAGGCGCGTTAATAGGAAATTAAATTTTAATAGCGAATAGAAAGGTACAGTTATTTTACTTTGATTAAAACAGTATTTAATTATCTCAGAAGTGAAATGTCGCAACGCAGCGCCGTGATATAGGGTACCACCGTTTACTTTCATAAAACAAGTTTTTGCACGAACCTCACTTGGCAAAATGTTACCGAAACTTATCATTAAGAATTATTATTCCACATACCTTTAAATTTTTGAGGTGTAAAATTATTTATTTCATGAATAAAATTAAATTACAGATATCAGCTCGGGACAGAGCTCAATCGTGACTGCTGCCACACTCATGGTCGAAACTTTAGAAAGCGAAAGATTTATCATTGACTCACTACTAAAATAATTAAAATTATATTACGTAAAACTCACCTTTCAGTAATATTTAACTGTCTTCAACTTCAATTTGTAGTAAAAAAGCACTGATTAATTTATTACGTGGAATCCACCATTATTCCATGTCACTTGTTGAAAACACCGATACCACCTTCACTATTGAGTTTGAAAAAAAAAACTTTAACACAACACGCACTACCCGCCAAAATTCTACATTATTCGAAAATTCCAAATCGATAGATCGATTTCCGTGTCAGTTGACAGATGTCAACGTCCTCGACGCAATCCGGACACTGGCGGCAAGTGTCGCCGTCGGCTCGGACTTTACGCGCCAGTGCACTTCGATTGCAATGAACAAAAATAATTATTTCGATTATTCGAACGTAGGTTTATGATGTTTGAATTTGTGGCGGGAAGCGTGTGTTACGTTGCGAGCGTGCGTTCGGAAATGTACGCGGAGGCCGGACGGTGCGCGAAAAGCGACTGCGGTCACTACAGCTCTCGCGACACTCTCTGCCCACCGCCGCACGTTGGCCGCATGTGTAAATGTTAATCCGTGATATTATTTAGTTTAACCGATAAACGTTGAGCCGTTGCATTCAACACTCCAACCCTTCTACCGTTCACTTTTGCCACACCTTGTACTTTTAACAGCTCAATGAATATTGGTCGGTGTCAAATGGAGATAGGCCAGTTTGCTCGCACAATGCACGCTTTCAGGCGCGATTTTTCAGTCTAGTTTCAAAAACGAAAGCTGACATAATTGTTTTGTAAACATATTTTACATGCTAACCACATCCTTGGTTACATAAAAACAATGGGTAAGCATGTCTGAACATGGCATAAACGGAACAAAACACGTTCATATAACCGTGTTAACCTAATTTTGAAAAATATGTCTTTTTCACAAAAACCCATACATTTCGTCGTAAAAACATTGCGTTACCTTTTGTGCTGAATACGAAAAAGATTATCTTTAAACTGCAGCAGAATATGAATTTTAAAGTGCATAACTGAAAAAATGAATACAGAGCAGCACGAACCTATTAAAAATAAATAGTCGGTTAAGTAAAATACAGTCTGTCTAACAAAAAATCTTCAGCTTTACATATTAAACAAACATTTATTTGACTTCGATGATGCTGAGTTCGCTCGCTTTGCTCGCTCACTTCAGCTCCCGTCATCTCCTTCATGTTAGGCTACTTTAGACCCTGCAGACAGAAATAGCTCCTATTTCTGTCTGCCGTCGACTTTGTTGCTTAAATAGTACTCGTAAAAACTTTAACCATGGATATCTCTATACCCATGGGGTTCCGTGGGATGGAAATGGTACAGTGGGGTAGCCCCTCTACCCCCCTTTCCCGCCCCCTCTCCGCGCCCCATAAATCGATGGACGTTTATGGAAATTTTTATTCTAACCTGAAAACTTTAACCATAGATATATCCATAACCATGGGGCCCCGAATGGTGGGGATGGTACTGAGAAGTAGCCAAACCTTACCGCTTCACCCTCCTCGCGCCATAAATGAACGGCCCATTAACGAAATTTTAACCAAAATAATAAAAAAGAAAGAAAGCCGAATAAGATAATTTATTATATATTAATAATAACCCACTATTATATTATTTATATTTTTTTTTATGTTTTTTTTTATTTTTTTTATAAATATTTTAAAATGTTGAAATAGTAAGTAGTAATAAAAGTTTTAATAAAAATAATTAATTAAGAATAGTACGTTCACAAAAATGTGCATTAGGTGCAGTGGTATTATTTCTGAAACAATGGTATAAATAGTCCTTATATGTAAACTAGCTGTTACCCGCAGCTTCGCCCGCGTTAATATAGATCTTGTCTATCAATTCTGGTTGTCAACATACAGGGTGAGAAAAATCCAATGTTGCAGTTTTAGTTTTAATCAAAATCGGCCCCTTGACTCGCTTGTTTTGTGCTATTCTTCATAGTGATGATTTGGCCATCCACGCCCTCTTGGAAAACTCAGCCTGTACCTAGGAAGCATTAACGTCGCTTCGGCCGTCTAGGAAACCGGGGTTTCGTAACTGGTTTCCATGAAGGCTTTTTTTATACGTCTACGTAACTGGTTTCCATGAAGGCTTTTTTTATACTACTACGTAACTGGTTGCCATGAAGGATTTATTTATACTTCTATGTAACTGTTATGGAAACTCAGAAACGACATGTGTCACGGTGTGCAGACATAGCACGATGACCACCGGCATTTATTGTAAGTGGTATTGAATATGTGATGCGTAGGAAGCCCGCTGGTGACGATATAAATAGATTCAATACTTTTTTTAGAAATTAGTGGCTAAACAATACTGACTTTGAGAAAACTTGTTGCTGTAGCAAGGAACAAATCAGAACAACCAACAACTTGGAAGGTTGGCATAGCCGGATTCATCGATTCATCGGACTGAAAAATATTACAGTAGCCAATTTACTAGACATATTAATTAAGGAGACCAAAGTCAGTAATATGTTTAAAAGTAACTGTAAGAAAATTAAACGCTACCTTGAAATTGATACCAAAATTGATAATGCTATAAACGATTTGCAAAACGGTCAAATAACTGTGGGCCACTGCATTGAATTATTTTAATATTTCAAATAGAACTTTTTAAAAAAATTCAATTGAATTATTTTAATATTTCAAATTGAATTATTTTAAGTTCATATTTCAAATAGAACAAGATATAAATAGTACAACTATGTTTTCAATTAAATTTAATATTCGTCACGTCCTAGGCAACCACTGAAAATCAGCGCCGTACTGTGGGTCTCCCACGGCACAGCATTATGCTGAGTGGAACCCTTCTTGTCCCAGTCACAACATACTTCTGCTTGTACTTACTTACTCATCATCCTTGTACTGTACTCAAATTTAGTATTTTATTTTAATCTTACTTTTCTTTACTAACATAATTTAAGTACTTACTAACTTAACTTATTTAAGGAAAAATCAAAAAAAAATTGTTTTTTTGTGGCGAATAAACACTTTTCATATCTCTCTAGTCAGTTTCGTAGGTGGCTTAAGGAACATTGGATAATTACTCCTTCGAAACCAGTTACGTAGTAGTATAAAAAGCCTTCATGGAAACCAGTTACGTAGACGTATAAAAAAAGCCTTCATGGAAACCAGTTACGAAACCCCGGTTTCCTTGACGGCCGAAGCGATTAACGTAACAACGATT
This sequence comes from Orthosia gothica, assembly GCA_949775005.1. Lineage (NCBI taxonomy): Eukaryota > Metazoa > Arthropoda > Insecta > Lepidoptera > Noctuidae > Orthosia > Orthosia gothica. The sequence continues at coordinate 6,538,384 of OX459045.1, forward strand.
AACTTATTTAATTGAAGACGTCAGTCAATATAGGTATAGGTTAATAATAGTTACAAAAGGTAACAAATAAACTACTGACTCATAGGTTCTGCTTTGCTGCAAATTGAAGATACCACTCTATCATAAATTTTATCTATAGTTAATTGACATTCCTTAATTATGCCGTTAATCATGGAAACAATATTTTAGAACGCTGCTATATACTATGTTGTCATTTGATGCTAATTGGACATGTACACATTCTAGGCCCTGGACAAACGCGATCATCAGCAGCTACATGTAGCTGGCCGTGCTACCCCATGCTTTACCAAATGCACTCCTGCTACCCTTGAGCTTTGTTAATACTAATAGCAAAACTAAGTTTGATTAGAAACTGTAGTTTTTTGAATTGAAATGATAGGTCAGTGGGGCTTATTGGGATTCGACGTATAAACACACTTTCCCCTTTTCTAACACCTGTTAATATATTGGCACCTATTATATTTTGCCCATATTGTGTGATACGAAGCCTCGTCAAAGTCAAAGTCAAAGCCATTTATTTGCATTAAATGTGGTACAAAAGATGGTATAAATACGTTATTAGCACAATGACACATTTCGCCATAAGTTGGCATGCAAATATTATATTGTGTTAAGGTGCTTACAATAAGCAGATCTCTAATAATCTAATAACACATTATTTTTATTAGGTATTTAACCTGTTAAGTTTAATAAACTCTTCAAAACACTTAGTTTACTTACTAGACTATGAAATTATATGGTTAACAATACATAAAATATAAATCAAACAACATATAAGGCAGTAGGTAGGAATTACAATAACTAATAACAAGATAATCTACAATGCATTCCTGTAATGATAAGATTGACATGGTGATCTTTTTAGAAATTCGTTTATAGAATAAAAGCTGTGTGAAATGAGCCACTTTTTTAAAACTATACAGAATTTCCTGTAAGGGAGATCGGTTATAAAGGTTGGTATAGAATTATAAATAAGAGGGGCCATGTAAACACAACTACGCCTAAATAATTCGATTCTGGGTACAGGCAATTCTAATACATACTGTGTAACTTTTCGTTTATTATTGTTATTTTTAGCATTAAAAAGTGAATAATTAGTTTTTACAAATTTAGCTATTTCATATATATACATACAAGGAACGGTGAGAAGATTGTGTGCTTTATATACTGGTCTGCAGGAATCAGTCCAGTCCATATTAAAGATGGTGCGGATACATCTTTTTTGTGCCAACAGAACTACTAAGTTCAGAGGAGTTTCCCCAGACAATGATACCGTAACGGATGACGGAGCAAACATAGGCATGATATACCATTAGGGCAGTTGGTTTGGATGCCTCATCTTTGACTTTTTTTAGAGCAAAAACAAATCTATTAATCTTCATGCATATTTCATTGATATGCTCCCTCCAGGTGAAATGTTCATCTAGTGTTATACCCAGAAATTTTGTCGTATGTATCTGTTCTACTATTTGGTCCCTATGTTTTATTTTAAGATGGATATTTTTACTCTTCTGTGTTTTAAAATTTAATATCTTAGTTTTATCAACGTTCACTTTTAAAGCATTTATATCTAACCATGTAACTATTTTATTCAAACTGGCATTTATATTAGTCTCATGTGCTTCATGATTTTTACTATCTAGGATAACTGTTGTGTCATCTGCAAATAAAACACACTCTTGTTCTATTATTTGAGGAAGATCATTAATATATACAAGGAATAATGGAGGGCCCAAGATGCTTCCCTGTGGAACTCCAAAGTAATTTTGCCGAGGCTGAGAGTTGAAGTTGATGAGACTGTTCACTTTGTCATCAAATTTAGTAATTCGTGTGGTCTGAGTTCTATTTAATAAATACGATTTAAACCATTCCAAGACGGGTCCCCTAATACCAATTCTACATAATTTATCGATGAGAATGGAATGATTTACAAAGTCGAAGGCTTTACTAAGGTCTAAAAACAAAGCTGAGGTTACACTTTTAGAGTTAATGTTATTTATTATAGATTTGACCAAACTAAATGCTGCTAGAGAGGTGGATTTATTTTTCCTAAAACCGTATTGCTCTTTTGCAAGAATATTATACGGGTGTTTGGAAGGGAGCTGTACATACGCCTAGGGTAGAAACTAGGGATAGTCTGCTACCTACCCCCGCCCATTATATTGACCTTGGCCTCAAGGTTTTTTTTTAATTTATTATTATTTTTTATTTGACTTTTTTATGATTTTTTGACTAAAACTACCTGTAGCTCAAAATCTATCCATGGGACCGGTCGGCTAATGGTCTTGTTTTAATCGTTAGAGTCTTAGGGTCCTGCAAAAAATTATTTTACACCAGAAAATTGTGGAGAAGAAAAGTTATGGGGCCTGAAGTACCGTAGTAAGGTAAAGAAATAATTTTAAGGGCACCTTTCTATGGGGTTTAAAAAAAAACTAACAGGGTTGGAGTTCTTCTGATTTTTTTAAAACATCCTCAGTCCATGCCCTTTCTAACGATATGCTAAAAGTGTAATTATCACTTTTAGTTTTAAAGTTATTAATTAATTTCCGCAACTAGGGCACTTCAAGCAAAAATTTCAACTAATGAAAATTAAATGTGTTCGATCGTAAAAGGATGGCAAATGAAACAAAAAATTTGGTAATGACTAATGTCATTAAATTACAAATTTTAATTAATTACTAATTTTAATTAATTACAAATTTTGTTCAAATTGATGACCATTGACCTGTAAACATGCTCGGCACCTCTTCCTCATCTCCACGGTCACCGTTCTAAGCAGCAGTTCCTCGCGCATTGTATCGAATGCGGCGTGGATCCTGTTAATTAGAACCCCCCTTGTTGGTACTTGGACAACTGCTTTCCTAATTCTTGGATTGGTCGGGGTGGGCCAATTCCCTGGCCCCCAAGGTCGCCTGACCTTACCCCACTCGACTTCTACGTCTGGGGAAGGGCGAAAGAGTTGGTGTACGCAGAAGAAGTACCAACAAGGGAGGTTCTAATTAACAGGATCCACGCCGCATTCGATACAATGCGCGAGGAACTGCTGCTTAGAACGGTGACCGTGGAGATGAGGAAGAGGTGCCGAGCATGTTTACAGGTCAATGGTCATCAATTTGAACAAAATTTGTAATTAATTAAAATTAGTAATAAATTAAAATTTGTAATTTAATGACATGAGTCATTACCAAATTTTTTGTTTCATTTGCCATCCTTTTACGATCGAACACATTTAATTTTCATTAGTTGAAATTTTTGCTTGAAGTGCCCTAGTTGCGGAAATTAATTAATAACTTTAAAACTAAAAGTGATAATTACACTTTTAGCATATCGTTAGAAAGGGCATGGACTGAGGATGTTTTAAAAAAATCAGAAGAACTCCAACCCTGTTAGTTTTTTTTTAAACCCCATAGAAAGTTGCCCTTAAAATTATTTCTTTACCTTACTACGGTACTTCAGGCCCCATAACTTTTCTTCTCCACAATTTTCTGGTGTAAAATCATTTTTTGCAGGACCCTAAGACTCTAACGATTAAAACAAGACCATTAGCCGACCGGTCCCATGGATAGATTTTGAGCTACAGGTAGTTTTAGTCAAAAAATCATAAAAAAGTCAAATAAAAAATAATAATAAATTAAAAAAAAACCTTGAGGCCAAGGTCAATATAATGGGCGGGGGTAGGTAGCAGACTATCCCTAGTTTCTACCCTAGGCGTATGTACAGCTCCCTTCCAAACACCCTGTATTTTTCTAAGAAAGAGAGGACTCTTTTGTACATGATTCTTTCAAAGACCTTAGATAGAATTGGAATTAGAGTAATTGGTCGGTAGTTGTTTTTATCAGTTTTAGAGCCTTTTTTATGCAATGGTTTTATAATAGATAATTTAAGTTTATCCGGGAAGCAGCCTTGTTCTAGCGATAAATTAACAATATATGAAAGAGGTTCTGCAATGAATGGTGATATTTTTTTTAAAAGGTCTGTAGATAAGTCATCATAAATCATAACCAGTGGATTTTGTGTTTTTTAATGATTTTAATATACCAAAAATTTCAGCAGGATTTGTAGGATTTAAAAAAATGCTATTGTCATTGCTTTTAAAATCTTGGTTACATGTGTTGTTCTGTAAAGTAGCGCTGTTTTCAACAATATCAATAAAAAAGTTATTAAATATATTTGCTATATCTGAACCTGATGTAGCAGTAACACCATTATCTATTATACAATTAATATACTCTCGACACCGTTCATTACCTGTGCAGCTTTTTACAATATCCCAAGAAGCTTTACCTTTATTTTTTGAGTATGCAATGTGCTTAAGATTACATAACGATTGCATATTATGAATACATTTCCTTAACATTTTCGAGTACACCTTAAATCTAGTTTTGTTTTCATACGTTCTATTTACATAATATTTATATCTTAATGTTCGTTTAGTGTTACTACTAATTTTAACTCCTTTTGTTATCCATTTTAATTTATTATCTTTGAACTGTTTTTTTACTTTAATCAGAGGGAAGCATAGTTTATAAAATAATGTTAAAGTGTCATGAAACGAATCGAAAGCATTATTTGTGTCTGAAATTTTGTAAATATCCGAAAAAGATAATTTACTTACGTGTTCAATGAATTTGCTAACATTGTCTTTACTCAGGTCATTTACGGTCATGAAGTAATAGCCTGATATGGGTTTTTGATTACATTCGAAATTCACAACCTGAGCAGTGTTGTGATCAGATAAACAAACATTGTGAGTTTTGCCTATTACGTTTGGAATATTACTAATGATGTTATCAATACATGTGTTCAACCTGGTGGCTTCATGAATGTGACATTTCATACCATAATTTGAGATTAATTCTTTCAATTTTGTACAATTATTATCATTGTTTAGAAGGTTTATATTAAAATCCCCAGCTATTATTATTTTGCTTTTTTATTTTGTAATTTAAGTAAGGTTTTGTGTAAGTTTTCAAAAAATATATTTAAAATAGATGAGGGTGTCCTGTATATACATAATATTATCACACGCATAGATTTAATTTCAAGACCACAAATTTCGAAATGTTTATCAATGCAAAATTCTGTTACTTCTTTCAATTCAGTACTTTGAAGATGGTTTTTGCATAGTATACATGTCGTCCCGTTAGATAATCTAAATAAATATGTAGATCTCAATCATTTGTTATCAAAAACATGCCTGCAAAGTTTCAACCAAATCGGAAGCCGCAATAAAAAGTTTTATACAAAAGATTTTATATAAGAATTTATTTTTTTAGTAGGGACCAATTTTAATTTTTTCAAACCTGTGTTTCAGGCCATCACTTTACATAAAGCAATAATTGGGTCAATTAAATTATTAAATAAAATTACTCTATTAACAAACATAAAAATATATAAATTGGTACAAAACACAAAAGAAGATAACCGGCAAAGTGCGAGTCGTACTCGTTGCCGAAGGGTTCCGTACCATTATCGCAAAAAAAACGGCACAAAAATCACGTTTGTTGTATGGCAGCCCCACTTAAATATTTATTTTATTCTGTTTTTAGTATTTGTTGTTAAAGCGGCAACAGAAATACAGCATCTGTGAAAATTTCAACTGTCTAGCTATCACGGTTCATGAGATACAGCCTGGTGACAGACAGACAGACAGACAGACAGACAGACAGACGGACCGCGGAGTCTCAGTAGTAGGGTCCCGTTTTTACCCTTTGGGTACGGAACCCTAAAAACAAAAAATAAAAGTAAGTAATCGAGTATCTTGTTAAATATTAACTAATACCATTATATGTGTAAATTTGAATGTGTTTTTATTTTTTATTATTATGTCCTTTATTCAATTTATTTTCTTATTCTCTACATTTTTTAATATTTATACAAAAAAAAAAAAATGTGGCCCGCCGGTATAGGGAGCAGGGTCCAAGCTACCGGCGGCGGGCGGCGATCAGGGCTCCAGAGAGAGGAACATCCTAACAATACGAGCCGTGTCCAGAAGTACTGCTTTCTGGATCAAGTCCTTTCCGCCTAATGAGAGCCTCCTAAGTTGTTGATATTAAGCCATTGGCTGACACGACTATTGGTACAATGATCGCTGTCTCCACATCCCACAGTCGACAACTTCGCGAGCCAAGTCAAGATACTTGATTTGCTTATCTTCTTCAGCTTTCTTTCTTTGTTATTATCATTGAATAAAATAAAAACAAATAAAACTTTTATTTCATACAAAGTCCATAGGACTAAATCTACCTACTGAAAAAAAAACTCGACGTTTATTTACTTACATTATGCAGACGTATTTGGGTCGCAGACCGGACATGGATGGACAGATGGACTGAGATAGACATGGACACACGCACAAGTCTTGTAATCCTATAAGCTTTCCGGTTTCGGTTTTTTCTCTCATTCATAATAGGAGTGTCGCTCGCACAACCGGCACCCTGGACGAAATCTTGCGGTGCCCTTCTCTGCACTTGAAGAGTAGACGGCGACGGTAGGTCGGGAGGAGGTGCGGTATAATTGAAAAAAAATATACTCTGTCTTGGTAAAGTGTAGGTTCATAAGGTGCGTTAAGTTGTATACTGAAACTAAAAGCTCTTGGTGAATAGTTGTAATATGGTGGGGATCCTGCCGTTTTGCCGAAATTATTTGTACATCAACTTTATGATTATAAAGTTGATTTACAAAGGAAAAATCTCTTAAATCAAAAAAATACACATACAACATGAGTGATTACTCATGTTGTATGTGTATTTTTTGGGTACAATAAAGAATTAAGATTTTGAAAAATTTCGTGCAAAACTGTATTTCTATTACGTAATAAAGTACAGTGGAACCGGGAACCTCCTCCTTTGTGAAGTCGGTTAAAAATGGGTGCGTTTCATATAATATAACGTTATTTGGAGTATTTTCTATTCAATTAAAGCTAATAGAGAATTAAAATCGGCCAAATGTCACCTAGTGAAGGACGGCAGTACAAACTCCTGTAGATAATATGTATATGTTGTAGTGTTCAGGTTTACTGTAACATTTTCTGCATAAATCATTTCTAATTGTGCCATCTTTTATTTTATATATTCTATAATTTTATTAACGACTTGGTGGTTAGCATAATCCATCAATTTTTAGAAACAGCCCACTTAATTCGAGCCTTATGTTGGAATCTTCCCTATCTATGTGTGTTTGGAATAAATCGTTAGGATATATTCCGAATAGTTCTTTCTATCTCTTTTTTTGGATCTCTGATTCATGTATATCATGTTTATTTCAATATCATCTTCGCTAAGGTTCAGTGATTTATATGTTTATCTATCTCTACCATTGTTTTATGTAATTGGCTGGTGATCTTCTTCCTATTAAATAATTATTTTGGTTTTATTATATGCCTTTTGAGTAATTGTAATATTTTAAGCTTGTGTTGTCCCTCTGCAGGGCAAAGTCTTCTCTTCCCACCTTCCACTTATCTCGGTCTACTGCGATCGCAGGCCATTATTTTAGAAAGGAGTCCAGCTCATCCCGCCACGTAACGAACAGGCACACAATAGCCAAACACACACGAACGGTACAGGAACGGGACCAACGCCACTTCCTTTATATTACGTCTTTACCTATGGAATTGCCGTGTTTATGAAATATTTTTTTTTTTTTTTTTCTTCATTTTTTATTTCTCTAAAAGTATTCACCCATGCAATCGATGCATCTTTGGCATCGCAGCGGCAGTTTATTGATGCCCTTCTTATTTATTTATTTATTCAGGACCTACAACGAAACACGTACACAAAAAACGCAATGAATCATCAATATTAAGTAATGATAAGTGCACTTCCTCAATTATGGAGGCCACAGCATGTATTTTAGACTATCGACTAAATAAAAACTATAATATAAAATCTTATTACAAGGTAATAGTAAAACATTTAAGAAAAAAAAACAAATCAAAACATGACATACTTATAAAATAAACTTTCCATAATATATAATTCATCTTGAAGATTATTAATTCTTCTTGAAGAAATCAGCTGGACGGAAGGCAACAAATTCTTCAATGCAGGCATTTTGTACTGCCTCTCTGGTATTGAATTTTTCCCGCCAAGAAGTTATCCAAATTCTGGAAAAAGTAAAAGTGTGTAGACAAGGTCTGGTAAGTATGGCGGATGACGTAGAGCTTCCAACCACAGCTCTTGTAACTTGGAGACCGTCTGCTGTGCAGTATGAAGTCGCGCTTTGTCGTGCAGGAGCAGCGGAGACGAACGATTTACCAAAGCTATGTATTCAGTTCTTCACAGTACACATCTGCAGTAATGCTCATCCCGCTTGGTAAGAAGCTGTGATGAATCACACCGGCACTAGACTACCAAAGAGTGACCATCACTTTTCTAGGAGTAAGTTTTTGTTTAGGGTATTGTTTAGGTGCTGAACCAGGAGTTGAACGCTTGCGATTGTCAAACAGAATCCATTAAAACAATATTTGAAATGGCCAGTACTGCAGAACGACAATTTCATAGGTAATGGGGTAAAGGCCTATTATGATTTATACCAACTCCAACCTTCATGTCTAAAGAGTTGCAAAAGCTTCCTGAGACATACGCCCTCCTCGGCAGCCAGCGCAACCGACTAGAGTTGTGAATTATGGAACAAAATATACACCCGACCTCCCCAATCTTCATCACTCCAGCAGAGCATCTCCCCCTGAACATGAACTGCAGTGGCCGATCTGGAAATCCCTAAACCGAATCCGGGCCCAAGTTGGCCACTGGATAAGCAACCTGGCGAAATGGAGTATCAGAAAATATCCCAAACACGGTGCCAGTGTGGAGCCTCCTTTTCTGTCCTTCATGTCCAACCAACTGCAACTTTCAGAGCTGTCCAAGTAGCCACATGAGGCCCTCGACATGTAACATTCTATCATCGAAAGCGTAGCTATACCGATTGTCAAAAAGGCAACATTGTACATTGAGATAATATGTAGTGCGTAGTAGGTACATTATTACCTCAATGACATTATATGGGATTGACAAGCGATATCGAAAAAACATGTGATCAATCCCTTACATTTGACATTTCGACTATCGCCTTCGCTGACATCGAATGCCTCTTATCAAAAGCCACTGGTCAAAAAAAATTAACTATACTTCCTAGAAGATATATGTCAAACTGACGTATACGTTATTGTTACGTTATTGCTAGCCTGTCAAGCGCTATTGTTACTGTATTGATACTGACAGCTGTCGCAGAGATCAATCAAGCTATCTTTTACGAAGTATAGTTGAGACTAAAATTAAGTTAATCGAAACGAAAGAAAGAGAGGAGACCATAATAAATCTTTTTGTTTTTATGTTAAAATGACTTCAAATGTTTCATTCGTTCTTGAGCTATCAAAAATGTTGCAGTTTAACTTCCAAAGAGGAAAGTTTTCACATAATTTTGCAGTTTTTAAACAGGCACCCATTTATCACGCATCCTGTAGAAATATGCATAGCAAGTTGTCGACATGGTTTGCTCAACTAAATACGAAAGGCGTCTGACAAATAAGTATAACGGGATTTACATAGCTATCATTATATTCGCAATATTTACTTAGTTAGTGGTTAGAAAATTTGACTTCATAACTTTTACATAATAATAAATAAAATATGTCATAGTTTCCGTAAAGATAATTATTTTTAGTGTTAGCTGTATTTGGACGAAATACTATCCGTCAAGTTATAAATATAATTTCAGAACGTAAAAATCAATGCCAATCTAACATCAACATTGACAACATTCTGTCAATCGCTACTGATGACGTCAGATTATAGTTAGCTCTTAGATTGCCAGAGGTCATGAACATTTTGTGGACTTTAGTTACAATTTAATTACTTAACCTATAAGAAATCATAATGGTTTTTTATTTGAATTATTTCATTTATCTTTTATAAAATGCATAGGTAATATGGATTTCATAGTGTTTGTATCAATAAAAATGTTTTACGACGTCACCATTAACTTATTTTTTTATTAAATCAGTAAATAAAACACAGCCACTAGTGTTGCATACTAGATAGATAGTTGTGGACCTAAATGTCTCGGTCTCCACTAATATATTTTTTTACTTTCTTGGCTCTTAAAACTATTGTGCTTTCTTTTTTGTGTAATTAACTTAAGGTTTTAAATTCTTACAATTAAAATAATTTTAAGGAGGTTTATCGTCTAAAAAATGTTTATAACCACTTAACCAATAGATACCCATTACGTCACTTTTCTTGGATTTTTTAAGGCTGAGGGCCTTGAACCAGTAATTACTCTAATGAGTCGAGCATTAGTTCATCCGGGCCTTTGTTTCATTCATAGTCGCTACACCATGAATCCCTCGAACATCATTTCAAAAACGAAACAAAATTAGTAAGTAAAGATTTCACTTATCCCAATGCAAAAACTTCTAAAGGCCTTGCTCACTCAACCGTGAACGACGATTCAGTCGTCGGCGCAACTTCTGCCATGAAAACAGTAGATTTTTATTATAATGCAACCTCTTTTCGCAACAGCCAAAACAGCACTATTATAAGCGTGATATTTTATTATCTTATCGGCGTAGATTATGTACACAAGTGTTGGTTTTGTACCGTGTAATGGACAACACATTAGTTACCAGCACTCCAATGGGTACCGTGTGATTACTACTGACTACCACGAAAATATAACCAACAAACGTATGGAACGTACGGACCGTAAGGAGTTGACATTGAGTTTCCACAACTTAATCAAACGAGGTACGGTACAGTGTTCTATTTTGAATTTGTTTTTAAATTTTTCGTAAATGTGTGATCAGTGTCATTACCAAAAAGTGAGTGATAAAAAAGGTTTCAATGGTGAATTAAAGGCAGTGACTTTGTGTTAAACGCTTTGGTGTTTTTGTTTTAATTTGTCTTTTATGCTGTGGTTTTTGGATCATTACGGTGAATTATTTCTTTAACAATGGTAATAATTTCATAAGCATTTTTTATGATTTCTTCAATAGTAAAGAATCTGTCTAAGGATAATAACAATGGGAATTTTGTTCATCAATCTTATAATTCAACCATTGAGGTAATAATGTACTACGCACGTACGTAGTACATATTATCTCAATGAATTCAATGGTATAAGGAAAGTTTAACCCTGAGTCATTCTTATATACATTTGGGTCAAAGAATATTTATTATAAAGCGTAGCTACAATAAAACGGTAAACAAGAATAATTATATTAAATGTCTGTCTGGCTCCTATTATTAATTACATTTTAATTATTGATAATTTTACACATACTTTGTTCAATATAATTTTATTCTTACGAAATCCTTATCTATTAAATTATTAAATAATGGTTCAATACTTTTCTAACAAAGCAAATTTTCCTGTTATTGTACAGTAAGTAATCTTATCTTGATTCTAAGCAAGTTTTCCTGTTAAAAATAGTAGACTTATTAAAATTAATACCTACTGTTGCCAATTTAGGCTTCTTAGAGCATATACCATGGCATGAAACTTTTTTTTATTTCATCCATAAAATAATTTTCTCTTAAATTCATTTTAATGCTGCACACAACAACGTCATTATCATTAGTCCGTCAGATTACAGAAAGACTGTAATCCTCATGAAATGATTAACGGTACTCAGGTACTTGTTGAAAACTCTTCACTGTACATAGTATCTTATGTTAATAATAAATTGTTATCTCTTCAATCTATCATCAACTGACTGGGCTCCCATGAGCCAATAAACAAACCTTATGTCACCCATGATTATTCATGGTTAGTTGCAAGCCGTAGGTCCTGGCTATCATTTGAAGATCTGTGATGGGATCACAATAGACAGAAGTTATGAAATCTGACACCAATCTTGCCAAGGGGTTTTTTTTACCCAGTTACTGGGTTGTGGAGGTCAGAGAGGCAGTTGCTCCATGTAAAATACTGATACTTACCCAGCTGAATCTTGTTAGGGTGGAAGGCAACCCCTATATAACCAGCTAACTTAGGATCAGTTGACAGTGATTTTGATACCTAATAATAAGTACAAAACCGGCCAAGTGCGAGTCGGACTCCCACACAAATTTTTCATCATACAACATCACGATTGTTGTATGGGAGCCCTACTTAAATATTTATATTATTATAGCGGCAACAGAAATACATCATCTGTGATCATTTGAACTGTCTAGCTATCACAGTTCATTAGACATGAACCGTGATAGCCAGTTCATGTCTGGAGACAGACAGACAGACGGACTGCGGAGTCTTAGTAATAGGGTCCTGTTTTTAACCTTTAGGTACGGTACCTAAAAAGTATCAATTCGGCATAGGTATAGTAACAGTCCTCAGCTGGACAACTTCAGCTTAATTTCACCACAACATGATTATCAAAAATTAACAAAGTATATTTTATTTTCCTGCTTTTGTGTTTTCTACTTGCAGTAAAAATACATTTGTGTAGTATATAAGAAGACAGATGATACTAAATAGCAATTTTTCATTTACACTGTTTGTTGCATCTGCATTGTGGATTCCTACTGTCATTGAAGAAAATAAATTACCATTTATGGTATCTTATAACCAAGCATTAACCAAGGCATAAAGTGTTTCATCCTGTCATTTAGTGAGATAATTCTTATGACTCCAGTTACCATAAAAAGCATAGTGTATGATGCATTACATTGATTAAATAAATTACCATTTATGGTATCTTATAACCAAGCATTAACCAAGGCATAAAGTGTTTCATCCTGTCATTTAGTGAGATAATTCTTATGACTCCAGTTACCATAAAAAGCATAGTGTATGATGCATTACATTGATTAAATAAATTACCATTTATGGTATCTTATAACCAAGCATTAACCAAGGCATAAATTGTTTCATCCTGTCATTTAGTGAGATAATTCTTATGACTCCAGTTACCATAAAAAGCATAGTGTATGATGCATTACATTGATTAAATAAATTACCATTTATGGTATCTTATAACCAAGCATTAACCAAGGCATAAAGTGTTTCATCCTGTCATTTAGTGAGATAATTCTTATGACTCCAGTTACCATAAAAAGCATAGTGTATGATGCATTACATTGATTAAATAAATTACCATTTATGGTATCTTATAACCAAGCATTAACCAAGGCATAAAGTGTTTCATCCTGTCATTTAGTGAGATAATTCTTATGACTCCAGTTACCATAAAAAGCATAGTGTATGATGCATTACATTGATTAAATAAATTACCATTTATGGTATCTTATAACCAAGCATTAACCAAGGCATAAAGTGTTTCATCCTGTCATTTAGTGAGATAATTCTTATGACTCCAGTTACCATAAAAAGCATAGTGTATGATGCATTACATTGATTAAATAAATTACCATTTATGGTATCTTATTACCAAGCATTAACCAAGGCATAAAGTGTTTCATCCTGTCATTTAGTGAGATAATTCTTATGACTCCAGTTACCATAAAAAGCATAGTGTATGATGCATTACATTGATTAAATAAATTACCATTTATGGTATCTTATAACCAAGCATTAACCAAGGCATAAAGTGTTTCATCCTGTCATTTAGTGAGATAATTCTTATGACTCCAGTTACCATAAAAAGCATAGTGTATGATGCATTACATTGATTAAATAAATTACCATTTATGGTATCTTATAACCAAGCATTAACCAAGGCATAAAGTGTTTCATCCTGTCATTTAGTGAGATAATTCTTATGACTCCAGTTACCATAAAAAGCATAGTGTATGATGCATTACATTGATTAAATAAATTACCATTTATGGTATCTCATTACCAAGCATTAACCAAGGCATAAAGTGTTTCATCCTGTCATTTAGTGAGATAATTCTTATGACTCCAGTTACCATAAAAAGCATAGTGTATGATGCATTACATTGATTAAATAAATTACCATTTATGGTATCTTATAACCAAGCATTAACCAAGGCATAAAGTGTTTCATCCTGTCATTTAGTGAGATAATTCTTATGACTCCAGTTACCATAAAAAGCATAGTGTATGATGCATTACATTGATTAAATAAATTACCATTTATGGTATCTTATAACCAAGCATTAACCAAGGCATAAAGTGTTTCATCCTGTCATTTAGTGAGATAATTCTTATGACTCCAGTTACCATAAAAAGCATAGTGTATGATGCATTACATTGATTAAATAAATTACCATTTATGGTATCTTATAACCAAGCATTAACCAAGGCATAAAGTGTTTCATCCTGTCATTTAGTGAGATAATTCTTATGACTCCAGTTACCATAAAAAGCATAGTGTATGATGCATTACATTGATTAAATAAATTACCATTTATGGTATCTTATAACCAAGCATTAACCAAGGCATAAAGTGTTTCATCCTGTCATTTAGTGAGATAATTCTTATGACTCCAGTTACCATAAAAAGCATAGTGTATGATGCATTACATTGATTAAATAAATTACCATTTATGGTATCTTATAACCAAGCATTAACCAAGGCATAAAGTGTTTCATCCTGTCATTTAGTGAGATAATTCTTATGACTCCAGTTACCATAAAAAGCATAGTGTATGATGCATTACATTGATTAAATAAATTACCATTTATGGTATCTTATTACCAAGCATTAACCAAGGCATAAAGTGTTTCATCCTGTCATTTAGTGAGATAATTCTTATGACTCCAGTTACCATAAAAAGCATAGTGTATGATGCATTACATTGATTAAATAAATTACCATTTATGGTATCTTATAACCAAGCATTAACCAAGGCATAAAGTGTTTCATCCTGTCATTTAGTGAGATAATTCTTATGACTCCAGTTACCATAAAAAGCATAGTGTATGATGCATTACATTGATCAAATAAATTACCATTTATGGTATCTTATAACCAAGCATTAACCAAGGCATAAAGTGTTTCATCCTGTCATTTAGTGAGATAATTCTTATGACTCCAGTTACCATAAAAAGCATAGTGTATGATGCATTACATTGATTAAATAAATTACCATTTATGGTATCTTATAACCAAGCATTAACCAAGGCATAAAGTGTTTCATCCTGTCATTTAGTGAGATAATTCTTATGACTCCAGTTACCATAAAAAGCATAGTGTATGATGCATTACATTGATTAAATAAATTACCATTTATGGTATCTTATAACCAAGCATTAACCAAGGCATAAAGTGTTTCATCCTGTCATTTAGTGAGATAATTCTTATGACTCCAGTTACCATAAAAAGCATAGTGTATGATGCATTACATTGATTAAATAAATTACCATTTATGGTATCTTATAACCAAGCATTAACCAAGGCATAAAGTGTTTCATCCTGTCATTTAGTGAGATAATTCTTATGACTCCAGTTACCATAAAAAGCATAGTGTATGATGCATTACATTGATTAAATAAATTACCATTTATGGTATCTTATTACCAAGCATTAACCAAGGCATAAAGTGTTTCATCCTGTCATTTAGTGAGATAATTCTTATGACTCCAGTTACCATAAAAAGCATAGTGTATGATGCATTACATTGATTAAATAAATTACCATTTATGGTATCTTATAACCAAGCATTAACCAAGGCATAAAGTGTTTCATCCTGTCATTTAGTGAGATAATTCTTATGACTCCAGTTACCATAAAAAGCATAGTGTATGATGCATTACATTGATCAAATAAATTACCATTTATGGTATCTTATAACCAAGCATTAACCAAGGCATAAAGTGTTTCATCCTGTCATTTAGTGAGATAATTCTTATGACTCCAGTTACCATAAAAAGCATAGTGTATGATGCATTACATTGATTAAATAAATTACCATTTATGGTATCTTATAACCAAGCATTAACCAAGGCATAAAGTGTTTCATCCTGTCATTTAGTGAGATAATTCTTATGACTCCAGTTACCATAAAAAGCATAGTGTATGATGCATTACAT
Organism: Orthosia gothica; assembly: GCA_949775005.1. Lineage (NCBI taxonomy): Eukaryota > Metazoa > Arthropoda > Insecta > Lepidoptera > Noctuidae > Orthosia > Orthosia gothica. Next base: position 6,554,359 of record OX459045.1, read on the forward strand.
TGATTAAATAAATTACCATTTATGGTATCTTATAACCAAGCATTAACCAAGGCATAAAGTGTTTCATCCTGTCATTTAGTGAGATAATTCTTATGACTCCAGTTACCATAAAAAGCATAGTGTATGATGCATTACATTGATTAAATAAATTACCATTTATGGTATCTTATAACCAAGCATTAACCAAGGCATAAAGTGTTTCATCCTGTCATTTAGTGAGATAATTCTTTTGACTCCAGTTACCATAAAAAGCATAGTGTATGATGCATTACATTGATTAAATAAATTACCATTTATGGTATCTTATAACCAAGCATTAACCAAGGCATAAAGTGTTTCATCCTGTCATTTAGTGAGATAATTCTTATGACTCCAGTTACCATAAAAAGCATAGTGTATGATGCATTAACTATAACAGAATGCATCGACTTTTAATTTTAATGATTTATTCATTTAACTAAATTATCCTTGCTATTGAATTGATATTATTAGTGATGACACCTATCACCATAATAGGAAACAATATGACTGATGTAACAGAGTTATGGGTTTTTGGGTATTATGAAACTACATATCTACCTATAACTAAAACATAAATGTCATGCCAAACTACAATCATCATCAGCTGAAAGACATCCACTGCTGGACATAGGCCTCCCCCAAGCATCGCCACATTGACCGGTCCCGTGCGTCTCGCATCCAGCGGATCCCCTCAACTTTCACCAGGTCATTGGTCCTCCTAGTGGGAGGCCTTCCAACATAACGTCTTCCGGTTTGCGGTTGCCATTCCAGAACTACAATCATACACATATTCTTACTTCTAATCTGTTAATGTGTATGACGGGTCTGTCGAATATGTATGTGGTTTTTGGAAGATATTTGTGGGGTTCCTCAGGGCTATGTGTTGGTTTTATGGCTTAAGGTTGCGGCGGAAAGTAATTAAAAATTAAAAGACTAGAGCAGCTAAATGTTTATTTACATTATTTGCATTTAAAAGGCTGGTATTATTTTAACATCATCTGAAGCTCATATAAATAGTAATTCTGAAGATATTATTTAATTTTACAGATGAACAACTTTACGGGTATACAAACTACGGGATGGATACTCCCACACCCGCGGTTGACGCCTCGGGCGATTGCCTGCCTGGTTTCTTTCAGGCCATGGATTCCCTAAGTCCTGGCCTGGACTCGGACTTCGATGAGAGCCTTGCTGTACCTGAGTCGCTTTCAGTCATCGAAGCTGACAAAGTTGATAATAAGGAAGGGACTAGTTCTAGTGGTATGTTGTTTTGAGTTATTTTTATTCTGCATAATTTAATCTTTGCCATGTTTTGATTTGCACCACCCTAGGGGTTGACTGGTAGTAATGTTTAAAAGCATTATGTCAGCCTTTATGCAGTATTTATGTACTTCTACCTATAATCTTTTTTTTCTTTCGTATATATTGACGTGGATAAATTTCGCCTTAGAGAAGTTCTGCTTTAATTCTCAAGGGGTTCTTTGCTCCACTCTTTTCCAAAAAACTGCCTAGGTAATTCACGGGGTCATTTCCCATCTGGCATTATTGAATTAGCCCATTCGTTCAAAATAATAGTCTGTATGGTGCATTGAATTCTAACAATAAATCTAAATATTATCATTCATCATTGCTTATCAATCAATAAATCTTCCGTTTTGCTTACAAGAGGAAGATTTAGATTATTTCTGCAGATCAGTCTTACAATCAGTGTTGTCAGACTCGAGTCTGTTCGATATAGAATTGTCATTGTTCTAGAAACAGTGTCTCTGATAAGGTCAAAGATAAAGGGGAGTAAGTGAGTGAGTGAGTGTATTTGCTATGGCCCAGTTTTTTGATCTGTAGTTAACTTAACTAATGGTTAAATATGCAAACCAGTGGTTTGCAATTTTGGTAAAACAGGGCGATAATCGGGGTTATACGAAGTAAAAAAAAATTGGTACCTACTATAAAACCTACTGCAGTCTGCAAATAATCCCAACTATCGCCCTATTTCGTTTGATCCACGTTTTTGATATGACTTGAATACATCTGTCCATTAAGCACAACCAAAATAACCTTACCCTAAAAGCATATGGTCACCCCCCAGCTCTGCCTAACTCCTCGAGAAATTTTCTCGTAATTTTGTTATTTTACACTCACTCAGGGGTCATCTAATCTTTGTACCTATATATCTCCTGAATATATAGAACTGACGTAAATCATAATTGATTTTATTCTGATAAGATAGAGGCACCGTCTGACCCCAATGTATGGAGAAAATAATAATCCTATCTATTTTTATCTTGTGATAGTAGTCGGTATCCTCTGATTCATATGAAAAGTGTATACTTAAATAGATAATATTGAATAAATATTGAGTTAGTCATTTAGAGCTATTTTGATAACTCAACTTTCGATATCCTTGTTGCTGAGATCGGTCCGTGGATGGCTGAGCATAATATTATAATGTAGTGTCGTACCATCTCCCACGTGCAAGGTTCACCACAATCCACATCGACCTGGTGGGCCTGCTCCCAATTTCGCAAGGCTTCAGGTACTGTCTGACGGCAGTCGTCCGATTTACCAGGTGGCCTAAAATGGTACCTATCGTCGACATTCCCGTCAACATACCGAGATTCCTCCGTTGGTCTTGGTCCAATTCTGATAGGCAGTCACTCCATGTTAAATACATGTTACTTAGCTGAATAGACTTGAAGCCGAGCGCAACATACTTTTCATCTTGCTTTAGTCCTCATCTTAGCATCTTTTACCGAAAACCAAGGAGTCTGATCATTTCCTAGAGTCATCGTAAACCGCCTTGGCACGCATTGCCTTGACCGACGTGGAAAACTCTGACGCCGCTCTCAGGTCGGCCGCGGCTGTAGTAAGATAATCTCCATAGATCGGCACTATCCAATTTTCTCGGATAGTGCCGTCCCTCGGTGCTTGTGTGGTGTCTCTCCGCCGACCACGGCGTCGGCGGAGGGCGTTGCTGTAACTGAATTCTGGGTCAGGCAAGGCATTTAACTAAAAAGAGTATTTCTGTCTTCGACACGCTAAGAAGGAGAAGTAGCATCTTTCTAGCCATAATATCATATAATCTTTCATACAGTTCATTCATGGTTTACTTGGTTAGCTTCTACTCTTATTACATTCATACTCATAAAAACTCTCCTCATAATATTAAATGATTTACTGCTGTTGCGATTGCTGCTTCCGGCTTATCTATCACTGACTTAGTTTCAGTGTTTTTCCATTGGCTAACAGAATACTAAGTATTCAGTTAGCTGGGTGTATTTTGAGTATTAATAATATTCGATATTAGCATTGGGAAATCCCCTATTCAAAAAAATTAACGTAACAAAATTTTCCGTTAGTAGAATCCTGCACCTGCGTCAAAGTATCCTTGTAAAATATATATAAGGTTCTGGGGTTTTTATATTGGTATTTTATTTACTTCCAATTCTTTAAGTTAATGTTTTTTGTTTGATGAGACCCTGACCTAAAAATCTAGAGTAATTCATTGATTAAAATCTAAGCACTAAACACAAATAGTAATTAAAAAATATTGATACGATTAGTTTTAATTGTAGATAAGAAATAACTCGTTATCAATCACAATGAACTGATAAGTGCTGGCGAATCATGACCCGATATTTTATTTCTTTTATATTCCTCGTTGCATTCTATACCTTTACAATTTAATAATGTAACAACAGGGCAGTGTAACGATATTAAAAAAATAATGGGCACGCGTTTGAACACCATATCGCTAGACAGTAAGCGATGATTTGGTCAAGGGTACAGCGCACTTGCCTAGAAGTAACTTACCCCCTCTTGAATTAAAGAACCCCCCAGGTTTACAAGTTATAGCAATCATAAAACACGAGACTCCGATAGGAAACTGCGCAGTTTAGTCCCAAAAAGTTATGTTCGTATGGGCACGGGGTCTCATTGCTAAGAAATAAAATTTGGTTCAAATAAATTTCACTAGATGGCGCGACATGTACACAAAAATCTATAGAATTGTGTGTAAAATTAACATATTCTCAACTCAACTCTCCTAAGTACAAAATTATGGAACATTGGGCTCATAATTCACATTTCAAAGATTATTTGAACGGATCATTTAAAATTGATCCCAGTAGATGGCGCATTTTAAATTACTGAGTCATGCCACTCGATTGTTAAAATTTCCATAGTAACGCTTTTAGTTACAAAAAAACGTGCAAAAAAATACTACAAAACGAACCTTCACTGTACTTAAAGAAAAAATATTCACGGACCTAGTAAACCCTTTTACTTGCAAGGCGCTGCTAACACCATCTACTGCCGTGAAACGGTATCGAACGCGATTGATGTACTTACAAAAATAACAAGATTAATCAGATGAAAAAGGCTAGTTACGTCGGCACGGTTTCTTTGTATGGGATGAGGCCTCTGTATGCTAGTATTATATTATCTGTGGTATGGGGAAGATCTATTTCTGTATGCATTTGATACTCACTTGGGACATCTCGTTAAGACAGTTAAGCGTGTCTGTTAGATTAGTGTAACACAGAGACAACCTTGATAAATGGATATGCGTGGTTGTCTGGCTAAATTGATTATACAACACCACTTAAGAAATGAACAACTCCAAACATGCTACAAAGCGATCCATACTCAATTGGTACGATCGCACTTGCGACAAAATTTTACACTGAGTTGTGATGTCTTTTCAGTTTTAGTAATAGTGGTTAACCAATTAACTTTGTCGACTATACTTTATTTTATTTTATTGGCGGAAGCCTTCAAAAGTCGCCTGGACTTTAGGGGGAAAGACCAGGGAGTGTGGAATTTCTACCTCACTAAAACCACCCCGGTAATCACCATCAGCACCTGAAAGGGGCCCCGTCACCTCTTAAAAGACCACCCCGGAGCCCCCTCTGTGCAACACCTGTTAGGGCAAATCCCTGGGGAGGCTAAAAGAAGTGCCTCCCCTGAGTCTCGCTGTGCACGGCAGCACGTGATCACTGTGCTGCCGTCTTGCCCGAAGCCACTTGGTGTGCGGACAGAGTCCCCAATCTGACCACCCGCGACCCCGGAGTCCCGCTTGCTTATTACGCAGGCGGGGTTTCGGTGTTTTAGGCATCGAGGCGGTTGCCTCCCCGACGCCTTCTTTTTCGAGCGGGAAAAAAGCGAAAAAGAAGGCGATCCTCTAACCCTCTAACGATCCCGTTTAGCGGCCACCTTCTGGGCCATCACAGTCTCACAAAAGTAGGACATTGCCCTCCAATTTTCTTTCTCCGCCAGCATGGCCCTCAAAGCCGCTGGCAGAGACAGGTCTAGCCTGATCCTGGTGACCAAGACCTGCCGCTCAGAGGCCCACGCCAGGCATTCCTCGAGCGTGTGCAGAATCAAGGTCGCCTCCACAATGGTGGCAATTTGCCGTGGTCTCTCGCTCAATCTTTTTCAGGTACTCACCGAAGCTTCCATGTCCGGTCAGTACCTGAGTGAGCCTGCAGGAGATGCGCTCCCCTCTTTTCAGCCAGGCTTCTAAGTGCGGCATGATGGCTACGAAAACGCGCTTGCATGAAAATTGCGGCTGTTGTAGCCGACTGTACCTACTGTCACTAACTGTGCCTGATAAATAAGGGCCTAGTCATTTTCTGTAGTCTTCTTACTTTCGTGTCGTTGACTCAAAAATACAAAATTAAATTTGGTCGGCATAGTATTTAGCAACCCGTAAACCTCTACAATAGGCAGTAGTGGCCCAGTGATAACGGCTCCGACTTCCGTGTCGTAGGTCGTGGGTTCGAACCCAGGCAGGCGCTTTACTTTTTGTAAATTATTTCATCACCACTGCTATAAAAACGGTGAAGGAAAAAATCGTGAAGAAACCGGCATGTCCTAGAACCAAAAATTCGAAGACGTGTGCCATCCACCAATCCGCACTGGGCCCGCGTGGTGGATTACGGCCCATTCCCTCTCACAGAGAGAAGGCCTGTGTCCCAGCAAAACATTAAAAGGCTGATGATGATGATGGTGATGACAACACTACAATTGGAATTGAAAGGTGTTAGTAGTAGTGTAAAGAGGGCAGCAAAGGAGATGACGCACCTAACTTGGTAAATCGCTCTTTCATCGTCGTCGCCGTCGTCATTTGATAGAGATTTAGCGACTTCTGTTAGGGCAATTGTAATTCGTAATTTTTTTTATTTCTCGTGTCTCATGTGCGGGTCACAAATAAATATTTTTCTTTCTTTCTATTCGCTTTGCGATCATCCGTTAAACACCCTAAGACTGTAATAATAATAATAATCTTTCTTTTTCAGCAATAACTCAAACAACAGTGCCATTTAAAGCGGTCCACAATCCGCCTGTAAAATTCAACTCGGTGCACAGGAAAGTGTTCATTCCAGGTGTTGAAATAAAGGTCAGATTGGTGGAGAACGAAAGAAGCGTCACAACACATTTGCTTAATCCTAATTTGTAAGTAAAAATTATAAGTTTTCTCATTAAGCTTGCTAAAGTTTTGTTCACGGCGAATTTTGGCATCGCAAAAGGAAGCTAGACATGAAATAAACTAGAAATTAACGTGCGAACAGCAACCCTATTGCCAAACATTATGGACGATATTAAAATGTAGATCCATGTTTCGATAAACTACTTTTTTGTCTAATGGCATTCTAGATACGAACTCGTTTTGGGCTAAGAATAACTTGTCTGGATAAAGCGATCAAGAGTGTTGCGCATTCTTTCTTTTCTTTTCTTTTTTTTTAAAACGTTGCCCCACACTAGGAATTTCTTCCTGTATCGTGGGTGCGTTTACAAACATATAAACTCACATACACAACACCCAGAGCCGGAACAACTATCTGTAGGTCATACAAATATTTGTTCCGTGCGGGAATCGAACCCGCGACACGCAGCGCAGCAGTCAATCGCTCAACCACTGCGCCAACCGTGCGCCCTACTGATAACAATACTGCAGCAGATTTCAATCATTTTCTTGTACTATGACTAAGGCTAGTTAAACAATAACTAAAATTAAAAAAACCTGCTGATAACGTAATCACTCGATATTATCACATAAAACGTTCGTCATATTTCGTGATCTTTATTTATAGTATGTAGTACACTAGTTTCTTTGTATTTTAGTTTTTATACTCGCTTAAAGATAACTATACGGACTAAATAACGATTAGGTACCTATTTAAGTTCAAAGTGGTTTTGTTTAAAGATGATATTCTCATTTTTTTTAGTGGCCAAAAAAATTGTCTGAATACTATTTCTAAACATTATGTAAGGAGGGTTTTTTTATATGACGTTAATAAGCTTACAATAGTAAATCATTTGTATTTCCAAGGTCCTGACTGCTTCAAAAAACCTACCTACTACAGACATTATAATTACCATTTAATTTATATTCAAATACAGTTTGATCAGGCTAATGTAACAATTCCAGCAGCACTAGACTAAAAAAGGTCATTTTCCAAATGCATATTATCATTATTTTGCAAAAATACTAATCTGACCGGAAAAACATGGTATTAACTAGAAATACAACTGATATGATTTCTGCAACCAAATGATATGTTTTTATCTATACTAATATTATAAAGTGGAAAGATTTGTATTTTTGTATGTAAAGAATAAACTTCAAAAACTTCCGCACCGATTTTAAAAATGCTTTCACCGTTGGAAAGCTACACTATCCCCGGGTGACATAGGTTAGTTTTTATCCCTGTATTCCCACGGGAACGGGCACTACGCGGATGAAACCGCGAGGCATCCGCTACGATATAAATATTTACAAGCGCATATAACGACTGTAATCAAACACATACCTACAAAAATGGACGGAACTATTGACCGTAGTCTCGATTGTTTCTGTCTCTGAAGTTGGCTGCAAGACCCTGCGCAATAGCAATTATTGTGTCAATGTTGAAATAGAAGATAGCATTGTATAACTGCCTCTTTCACTCGCTTACATTTTTCGCATCGTCCTATCTCGTTTACTCTATGTAGTATTCTCGATGATAATCTGTTTCTTGCGCTATGGTTCGCAGTCTACTTCAGAGACACAAAGACCCGCTGTGACTTTCTTACACACGTGTCACTATAGTCAAATGATGACTAAAGGTATAGTACCTTGCACTATCAGTTTGAATCATAGCGGTAATTGATTGTACCTACATATACATAGTCTCGATTTTATCAATATAATCTAATAGCATGGTATAGTGGCATTATTATATACTTGTTAGTTGTTACTAGCTGCTTCGCGCACGCTGGTTGGCTTAACGATGTTATAAATGTTTATTATTCGGATAAATGACATTTTCAGTCTTGTTTAGCGGTGAATGAAAATAATATAGATAAGTTAATAAGCTGATAATGTTTGCTGATTAAAATGTTGAATGTCGTCAGTGTTAATTCGGTTTTTAGGAAGGGATTATTTTGTGGTTGTACTTCCTATTGATAAGGGGAATTTTCGGGCTACTGATGAGAAGCCCGAAAATCTGACAACCCGTCTTGCTAAGACTTGAGTTGAGTTGAGATCATAAAGAGACTGTCTTTAGCTCCATGTAAAATATAAGCCAGTCCCAATATAGTTGGAAAAAGGCTCGGCAGATAGATTGAATTTCCACATAGGGATGATTCTTCATCGATGTTATAAGAATAATATAGGATAGCGTGAATTGGGTGTACTTAATAGATTTCGCAGATTTTTCGATTCGTTCATATTCACCCGTTCACTAAATATCAACTATCAATGTAACCGAACAAGTCTGAACGAATACGCATTTCCTTTGCGATCCGAGATTTGCAATAATAAAAAACAAATTGGTAATGACAAGATGTCAAGTTTGAAGTTGTCACGTTCACGTCAACCGGTCAATAGGTTGACCGATACTAAAAAAAACATCGATGTTTTCCTTCCGATATTTATCGTACCTCGATGTTTTTGTATCAATTTCAAAAACTTAACATCGATTTATTGTTTTAAATATCAATCTTCCCTATTACCACACATGCCTAGCAACTATAGCGCAAACGTTGATAATTGCATTTGCATTGTAAAGTGCCCCATTACTTGACGTAATATAATGAATTATTGAAAGAGCCTCTAATGAGTGGCCTATGAGTTATACTTAAGTACGTCCGGAATTCTTAAGTATTTTTACTTCGAAATGGTCTATATACACTTAATAGTATATACTTAACTCGTACCGAAAATGAATATAAAGGGATCTCCCTTTTTCTCTTTTCTCATTTAGTGACTGTAGACTCAATAATAATACACACCAATAGCCGAATATCCTGTTTCCATGTTCGGCAATAGTCTTCCACCAACCGGCAGTCTTATTACGTATATTTTGCAAGAGCAAAACGATAGCAATCAACCGCTTTATGTCATAAAAGTCTGAATTACCTGCAGTGTAGGCATGGTAGGTCCTACACAATCGTTTGCTAATCGCTCGCTGTTTGTCAAATGCACTAATTTAAAAAATAACCGCCAAAAACTCTAAAACTTTTGTATTGAAGAGCATTTATTGCGCAAAAATCGCTATCGTTTTGCTCTTGCAAAAGATACGTAATAAGCCTGCCGGATTATCTTTGGTGCACTAACGTAGTGCATATCTGAAAAGGAACGTCCTCACTGAGAGCATTCACGTGTAATGAGCATTCGACGTTGATTATTAGAGTGGTGTGGACAAGCGCGAACTTCGGCCGGTGTGGACGTCTTAACGATTTTAGCGGAAACGGTTCGCATCCGAATGTTCACGCAAATAAAACGCTCGAAAGCGAGTACTCAGATAAAAAAAATCAATTCGTATTTATGTAGGAATATTACTGGCCACTTGTAAAGCAAGGGACCGTTACTTGATCTCAAGTGTTTGTGACCTTCTTGGCCAATCGTATTATCGAATGAATGACATTTAACAAGATCGTATTCGAATGCTCCAAGCTCACAAGGGAATGTTCGACTCGAACGTTCATAGTTTAGCTCGAAAGTGAATGCTGGGCTCGCTGGGAAGCATTTGTTGCTCGCCTACGATTGCTTGTTTACAAATGCTCACGAAAGAATGCTCCCAGTGAGGAAGCTCCTAAAGGTATAATATTCGGACGGTGCCCCAATTAAAGTGTATAACCGGTCTCTTGCAAGTCGGTTTCGACCCCTCGTACACCTTCCAATAACCTTAAAATAAATGAAAAGCTTAAGAGCTATCCCTTATCAATAAAGCTTCCTGTCAAAGAACTCCACCCTACTGGGCGTGGGAATGCAGTAACCTACTGGGTCCAAACTGTCAAGGGTTAAATCACCAAGGAGGAGCCTCGTAAAGAAAGTTGTTGCCATTGCTTATTCTTAAGAAAATCAATACTTCAGTTATACAACATAATTATGGTTTTACTCATTTTTCAGATACACAATCTTCCTCCAACATGGCGAGTTCAACTGGTCGATCAAGAAGCGCTACAAACATATACTCTACCTGCACCAACAACTCACTCTGTACAGGGCTTCCCTGGACATTCCCTTCCCCACCAAGACCCATAAGACGAGAAGAGCCAGCTTCAAGAATACCGTGGATACTGAGGAGAAAGCGGAGAAGGTGGCTTTGCAGGCTGTACCTAGGAGTAACTCGAAGAGACAGCTTCGGCCTAGGAAGAGAAAAGGGGCGTTACCGAGGTAAATATTTTGTATACTTTCTTAGAGCTGTTAAAATCTTCTCTGATCGTTACCATTACCATTTTTAAAAGATCTATAAAAAAAACCGGCCATGTGCGAGTCGGACTCGCGCACGAAGGGTTCCGTACCATCATCGCAAAAAAACGGCTCAAAATCACGTTTTTTGTATGGGAGCCCCACTTAAATATTTATTTTATTCGGTTTTTAGTATTTGTTGTTATAGCGGCAACAGAAATACATCATCTGTAAAAATTTCAACTGTCTAGCTATCACGGTTCATGAGATACAGCCTGGTGACAGACAGACAGACGGACCGCGGAGTCTCAGTAATAGGGTCCCGTTGTTACCCTTTGGGTACGGAACCCTAAAAACGAAAAGATACAATCGACTGCCAAATAAAAACACTACAAAGTGAAAAATAACTTCAATTTCAGAAGTCGGTGTTCCTGTTTTTGTTCTCAATTCGGCGGCATGTTTTTTTTTCTTAGAACGTTAAGTAAAATCAATTGTTCCAAAAGAAAAACTTGGACAACTGGATGCTGGTTAAAGTTTTATATTGTTCTGAAATGGTAGTTCAACATCGTGTTATCAGTTGTGATAAGGTGACAACAAAAAGTACAATAATAAATAACGGAATATTAAAGGACAATATATTTAGCCACGAGACATTTGGATAACCTTTTAGCAACCAGGGATTAGATTAGATCACTAAAATTTATCTAAATATGGATTAAAAAGATATAATTCAAAATGCGCTAAGCAAAAATACTTATTAGTTTCAGTTTTATATGTGTGTAAGGTGGAAACTTAAGTAAAATGATCTACATTCCAGGTTTCCAAAAAAACCCGAAGTCATGGTCACATACGAAGGCATCCAGCTAAGAATGAAGCAGCTAGAAGAATATCTGTACAATCTTCTAAATATCTCAATATACAGGAACCATCATGAAACGGTAAGAACCTTCAGTTGCGTTAGATTTACCTTCAATCTGTCACACTTGGATAGATCATAAACAACTAACCAGTTTATCTAATAAAATCAACCTTATTCTGTAAGTAGCAAGGTCGAATATAAAATTATATGTTTTTTTAATTCTATTTTACTACCGGATACAACTTGCTTTGGCAAATTAAACGATGTTTTTATAGTAGTAGTAGGTAATAGTAAAACTACTTGTGAATGAAGTTATCTTTGTAAGAGGAAGTATGTACCTATTACCAAACCATAAAATCTATTTTGGTCGCTAAGCAGCATTACTGTATTCCGTATTTCCGGTCGTAAGTTCCGGAGTAATTACAGAGGTATTAGACACTAGCTCTCCCACGCGGCTTCCGACCCTTCCTCCGACATACATGAATGTTGCGTAACTTTAACCGCTTACGCAGCGCACGCAACGGAATCTCTCAAAACGGCTATTTTTACCCGTTTTTGCAACATTTTTTATTTTTGCTCCGCTACTATTGATCGTAGCGTGATGGTATATAGCCTATAACCTTGCTCGATAAATGGACTATCCAACACAAAAATAATGTTTCAATTCCAACCAGTAGTTTCTGAGATTAGCGTGTTTAAATAAACAAACAAACTCTTCAGCTTTATAATATTAAGTATAGTATAGACGAGCTGTCCCACGCGGCTTCGTCAACTGGCTACCTACCTACGCATCTAGCCTACCTAACCTACCCTACCCTACTTACCCTAAAAATTGCTGCGATGGTCACGCAGTGCGATCAAATTCAATATGAAAATAAATCAATTCTTACACGGTGATATCGCGAAGAGCATTTGATGGCATTGAAAGACTATAATTTCGATTCACTTGCTTGTGAAGATGGTACCTTAGGTTTGCAACTATTTGGCTAACCTCCCAGGTACTACATCTGGTGCATATTGCAACCCAATGATTAGAGTGTGGCAGCTATCAAGTGAGAAATGACATCTTAAGTTTGATCCCTACATGCTGATGAGACACTTTCTTAATTTCTGATAAATCATGAGAGCTAATGTGGACCCCGTCTAACCTTGCAGAAATATTTATATCCAAATCAATCTCCCTCCTTCCAGGTAAAATTCCTCGAAGTATCAAACCTCTCATTCATATCGGAGCTCGGCAGCAAAGGCAAGGAAGGGATGATACAGAAACGAACCGGCTCCACTCAACCCGGCCAGGCGGGGTGCAACTGCTTCGGACTACTAGGCAACATGGTTTGTGTGAGGTTAGATAGCGGTGGAAATGAGTATTTTATTATAAGTATCTGTTTTATATTAAAGATAGGCAGTAGTATGAAAGAGAAACAGACAGGCTCCGCTCAACTCGGGCAGGCGAGATGCAACTGCTTCGGACTACTAGGCAACAAAATTGGTGTGAGGTTAGATAGCGGTAGCAATGAGTATTTTATTAGAAGTATCTGTATTATATTGGAGATAGGCAGTAGTATAATAGAGAAACGGACAGGCACCACTCAACTTAGTCAGGTGGGATGCAACTGCTTCGGACTACTAGGCATCAAAATTGGTGTGAGGTTAGATAGCGGTAGCAATGAGTATTTTATTAGAAGTATCTGTATTATATTGGAGATAGGCAGTAGTATAATAGAGAAAAGGACAGGCACCACTCAACTTAGTCAGGCGGAGTGCAACTGCTTCGGACTACTAGGCAACATGGTTTGTGTGAGGTTAGATAGCGGTGGAAATGAGTATTTTATTATAAGTATCTGTTTTATATTAAAGATAGGCAGTAGTATGAAAGAGAAACAGACAGGCTCCGCTCAACTCGGGCAGGCGAGATGCAACTGCTTCGGACTACTAGGCAACAAAATTGGTGTGAGGTTAGATAGCGGTAGCAATGAGTATTTTATTAGAAGTATCTGTATTATATTGGAGATAGGCAGTAGTATAATAGAGAAACGGACAGGCACCACTCAACTTAGTCAGGTGGGATGCAACTGCTTCGGACTACTAGGCATCAAAATTGGTGTGAGGTTAGATAGCGGTAGCAATGAGTATTTTATTAGAAGTATCTGTATTATATTGGAGATAGGCAGTAGTATAATAGAGAAAAGGACAGGCACCACTCAACTTAGTCAGGCGGAGTGCAACTGCTTCGGACTACTAGACAACAAAATTGGTGTGAGGTTAGATAGCGATAGCAATGAGTATTTTATTGTAAGTATCTGTATTATATTGGAGATAGGCAGTAGTATGATAGAGAAACGGACAGGCACTACTCAACTTAGTCAGGTGGGATGCAACTGCTTCGGACTACTAGGCAACAAAATTGGTGTGAGGTTAGATAGCGGTAGCAATGAGTATTTTATTATAAGTATCTGTATTATATTGGAGATAGGCAGTAGTATGATAGAGAAACGGACAGGCACCACGAACTTAGTCAGGTGGGATGCAACTGCTTCGGACTACTAGACAACATGGTTTGTGAGTTTAGATAATGGTAGAAATGAGTATTTTATGAGAAAACCAATCTTGCCAAGGTACTCGTATTGTGTACCCAGTGACTGGATTGTGAAGGTCAGATAGGCTAGGCATTAGTTAGTTCCTCCGTGTAATTTAAATGTGAGGCAGAAGCAGCTGCAGCATGAATGATGCTATCATGCTACACTATGTACTATAGATCTGGCAGATTGAATTATATATAATACGCATCCTAATCCTATGCTCCTATTAGGCTTGTGTAGTACATGTACTATGAACTATTAGGAAGCAATTCCTTTAGGTGAACGAGAACGAACTATTCTGTTTCGGTTGTTTAAATCGTTCATCTAGTACAGTGATCCAAGCGACATCGGATCGCTCGAGTGCTGAATCAGAACGATTTAGTACGGTACGAACTACGATTGTCTGAGCCTGAGCGAGTGAACGAGTTGAGAGATTTGAGAAGCGTGCGCGCGAGCGTGATGACTGATGAACAATGTACTAGTACAGTTTGCTCGGTCTATGTACGATCTCGGTGACCGACATGTCGCTTAAGAATATCTTAATGAACGGTGAACTAAAATGAACTAATAGAACTAGAAGACCGAACTAGTTACCTTCAACGATTGTACTAGTTCGGAGCGTCCGTTCCATTTATTGTCCGAGTAAGAACAAGCCTAGCTCCTACTCGACCGACTCGTAATTTTGTTTTGTAATGTTCTTATTGTTCTTCCATTTCATGTATCAAATTAGCGTTCGCAACTTTCGTGCGAATCGCTAATATCAAAAATATAAATAGGAAAGGCCTTTGTCCAGCTTTCGTGGGACATTTCAGCAGGTCGAAAAATTTTCAGCCAGCGCTCCAGTACTTCTCGCGGTAACAAAACGATAGCGAATTCTAACTCGATGCCAACGCCATCTAGTTGTGAAAGTGGTACTAAAATACGCTCTTGTGTAGTGTCGCGGAAGACTTGTTTTTTTTTAATATTTATCTAAGTAATTAAATAATAATTTAGCGTGTCCGGTTATCGCACTCTTGCTAAGGCTGTAAAAGTCTCCACCAGATAACAAAAAAAAAAGTTTTTCCTTTTAAGGGGGGAAAGAAGAAACCATTGTATAAATACAAAAAACCATATACACACTCAAACACAAAAAAAGTGTGTGTATGTAATTTTAATATTGTCAATATTTCCATTCCAGGTGTAACTACTTCTGCACAGGTCTAGTATGTGCCAAATGGCAGGAGCGATGGTTCTTTGTCAAGGATACCTTCTTCGGATACGTGAGGCCGAGGGACGGAGTTGTTAAGGCTATCATGTTGTTTGATCAGGGGTAAGTCATCATACTCTTCTATAATATTATTATTTATTTATTTTCAGCCTGGATTGTTTCATTGCAAGACAAAGTACCACCACCCTTTCTTCTCCATATCTCCGGGTTTTGGACAGGAGTGTGTATCCCAGTCCAATGCTTTTCTAGAGATCTTTTTTTTTTTTTCTTACAGTTATTCTGTAGTGTTGTGTCGCAGAAATAGTGTATATTAAAAATTTACTACCTAATATTACGAATAAGTTTTATCCTTATATTATCCTTATATCCTTTATCCTTAGTTCTATTGTATGGATCCAAAATATTTTTGAAAAAAAATAGTGATAATACTTTTACCAGCAGTTAGGTGGTGTATTCTTAAATTGCTTGTATGTAAGAGTGAAAAAGGCAAATTCTTCATAAATTAATGTGTTAATTTTTCATTCCACGCAGCCAGTACAGTAAGATTCGTGAGTATCTTAGATGTAAATTGTGCTAATTGTAATAATATTGTCGAGGTTTATATTATGAAGTATTAAAACAAAGTGCTTAAAAATGTGTTAAGAACCAATCAGCATCACTTAACATCAGTGTGGTTTTTGAATGAAAAATATAATTTTAATAACACCGTTTAATAAGTTTTAATCTCATTTCTCATTGTGGATAGAATTCATACATAATTTTGTTATAACATCACATTCACGTATTTATATTAAATTATTTATTTAATCTACAATAATATTACATTGTACACTCGTATTTTCTGGCCTCAGAATAGTTCTTGGATACCTTAACCTAAATTTACTTACCCTTAACGTAGAAAAAACAAAATATCTCATGTTCTCGATAAAGAAGGCTCCCCCGTCTGCTACTGAATTGGTTGAAGTCCGAGCACATACATGTAATCAAAACAGTATCACTGAATGCAGATGTCTTCCTATTGAAAAAACAAGCAGTATAAAATATCTCGGAATACAAGTAGACGACCAGCTAAACTTCCACCACCACGTAAAAAGACTAAGCTCTAGAGTTAGAAAGTTAATAACAGTTTTTAAGAAGTTACGTAGGGTGTGCGACTCGATCCTGTTGAAAACAATCTATCTATCCCTGTGCCAGTCAGTACTAGAATACTGTATCTCCGTCTGGGGAAGTACACACAAAACTCATATATTAAACCTAGAAAGAGCCCAGAGAGCAGTTCTCAAGGTAATACACAAAAAATACTTTCAGTATCCAACGGAGCAGCTGTACAAGGATTGTATGGTTTTAACGGTTCGACAACTTTATATCAGGAGGGTTCTGCTTATAAGCCATAAAGGCTCAACGTATGACCCAGAAAGACTGGAAAACAAACGTAGGAAGGACATAGTCTTTGACCTGAAACCGTATAAAACAGACTTCTTCAGGAGACAACCGTGCTACATGGGTCCATACCTATATAATAAAATAAGTAAAATTACACAGTTACATAACTTACCGACAAAAAAACTAAAACTTACCATAGATAACTTCCTTCTCTCTCAAAATTATGAAAACACTGAAAATTTACTAAAACGTATTTAAAGTATAAAATAAAACAAATAAAATAATAATAATAAAACCAGTCAAGCCCATGCACGCTAACACATACACATCCACACATACACACAAACACAACACATCTCACACCAGAATACCACACACACACTATCTTCATACTCACATGCACACTACTACTACTTACTTTAGCACCGCACCACACTTGTAATGGCAGCTCGAACACGGTGGTGACGGAAGTAACTGGTGCTTATAGCACAGGAATCCTCCTAGTTTAAGCCCAGTTGCACACATTTTGTAACTTGCCACTAACTTAATGATTCTAATTTAAGGTACAATCATTGTAATTGGGTTTAAGCCTTGAACAAATAAATATTGTTTATAATATTGTTTATATTTTCACCAGATTAGTGACTACAATCGCATGACCACAGTTATTGATTAATAACTCAGCATCGAAAAAAACGCTGAAAAGCTTAGTTGCCATGTTTACTTCTAACGACCTTAGCATAAATCACATTAATCAAATTGTACATTTATACGAGATCAGGATGGACAGTAACCCCCAAACTAGCCTAGTATCTGGGGGATCAGAAGCTAATTTTTTTCTTTTTCAAAAATTTTTTTATCTTGCTAGCTATGATTTTTGAAATGTTATCAAAATCAAAATATTTTTATACCATTCCCCCCCCCTAAAAAGCTTATTTTATTCACTGAAAACAGTGAATAAAAAGCACTTTTAATCATTGTTTTGGTATTTAAATTTGGAACACACCAATGTATTAGACGTCCATCGTCCATTAATGCTATGTAACCTCCTTGCGCAAAAAATACTCGATACAAACTTCTTGCGCAGAGAATATTCGACTTTTAAACTCCTTCCTGATTTTAATTTTGTTTCTTTTTTATATTTAGGATTTTAATAATGATTTTGCTTTTAGTCTAGGATATTTATTGAATACTTATTTGGATTGTAATTGTAATAATAATTGCAATGGTGTTTAATTCACTATAATTATGTAACGTAACGGAGGTGGTCACTGGCCCCTGAAACACAGGTGCTGTTACTTAGCTCAGGGGTCAGGGTTTCACATTTTTTGTAAATTTTGAATTAATTAAGCCATTTATTTATTACTCGTAATATTCCTTGTGCTTTTCGCTTAGATCTTTCTTTTTCTCGAAGTCATGGTATAAAATATAGTATGCAACTCTTGAATAAAACGGATTTATATCGAGGGCCATGAATCACTCGCATCGCTCATGATTCTAACACTTGAATCGAATCACACCCTACGTTCGTAATTCAGTCGTTAGAATCCTTTACTTGCTCGTGATTCATCTATGGCCCTCGCTTTAAATCCGTCTTTTATTCACTAGTTGCATAATATACTATTTTTATTTCATTTAGGCCTACATAGGCACTTATAAAACGTGGACAAAAGTTGCACGGTTCGGGTTGGTCGTTTCCTATGGAGAAGAACCGGCAAGAAACTCCATAGTTACTCTTTTTAAAAAATTTTTTGGTTTTACAATATTTCCATGTTACAGCATTAGTACTAATGGGGGAACAACGTAGGCCCCACAAAAAGTTGTAAGAAAAAAAAAACATATATATATTATATAAACAAAAGAAAATAAAACGATTTAAAAGTTAACAAATATTAACAAGCATCTAGAAGGCCTACAATGTTCACACGTTTACAAAACAATCGGTAAAAGAAACAAAGAATCTATAGAAAGGTAAAATAAAAAAGGAAGACTAAATTTAACATGAAAACAGAAATATTCTCACTGCTACCCCCTAACTAATAAAAACACATTTGATTAGACAAAGCCACAAATACTTACCCAGGCTATTTAAAACATGATCGCCGCATCTTCTAACCCTCATCTCATTAATTCTAGGTTCGAAGTCTCAAGCGGCATGTACTCAACGGGAATGAACCATGGTCTTCAGATCCTGAACCAAAGCAGACAGATGGTCATCAAGTGCTGGACTAAACGCAAGAGCAAAGAGTGGATGCAGCACCTCAAAGCTGTTGCTAATCAGACTTGTATGTTTAAAGATTATTCATTCAATCCATCCATACAATTCAATCCCAAACAAATGTCGACGATGCGAAGGGTTTGTTCAAATTCACGGCCCAAGTGTTGTGAAAGTACAATTTTTTAGGATACGATGGGACTGACGCACTCTATGCGCAAAAGAACCAAACAAAAAAAAAAAAGATTATGTTGGCGCAATTTTTAAATAGTGGTCCGTTGGGTCGCAACGTACAACAAATTTAGGAAGCATTATACTCTCCAAAAATATTTTTTTACTGCAACTAATGGTTTCTTATGCAGTTTTTAGGGTTCCGTACCCAAAGGGTTAAAACGTGACCCTATTACTAAGACTCTACGATCCTTCTGTCTATCTGTCTGTCCGTCTGTCACCAGGCTGTATCTCATGAACCGTGATAGCTAAACAAATGAAAGTTTCACAGATGATGTATTTCTGTTGCCGCTATAACAACAAATACTAAAAACAGAATAAAATAAATATTGAAGTGGGGCTCCCATACAACAAACGTCTTTTTTTTGCAGTTTTTTGTGATAATGGTACGGAACCCTTCGTGCGCGAGTCCGACTCGCACTTGGCCAGTTTTTTTATACCAGCAACAACATCGCGTGCTGCCATAGCATGCATTAGATCAGTCAAAACAAACTGGCTTTTTATCATGACCAGTCCAACATGTATAGCATATAGTTTTGATGCAGTTTTAGTTTCAAATCCAACATGACCCCCTTGACCACTCCCTGATATTTTACATACACGGTTTCACCCATCTCAAAAAGTCGCCCAGTATAAACATTTGTTTGTATACAACCAACAATTAATTGAACTTAAATACTATCTATCATCTGCAGCTCGAGACTTCACGTACCCAAATGTCCACCACTCCTTCGCCCCTCCCCGAGCAGCAACTCCCGTGGGCACCCTGGTGGATGGCTCCGCATACCTATCAGCAGTAGCCGATGCTATGGAGCTGGCCAAGGAAGAGATCTTCATCGCCGACTGGTGGCTCAGTCCTGAGATATATCTGAAGAGACCCGCGCTAAACGGGAGCTATTGGAGACTGGATACGCTTTTGAAGAGGAAGGCAGTAAGTTAATTCTTCTTCCTTCTTTTTAACCCCCGCCGGAAAAAGAGGGGTGTTATAAGTTTCACGTGTGTTGCTGTGTATCTGTGTGTCGGTGTATCTGTGTCTGTCTGTGGCATCATAGCGCCTAAACGAATGAACCGATTTTGATTTAGTTTTCTTGTTTGAAAGGTGATTTTGTCGAGAGTGTTTCTTAGCTATGTTTAAATAAAATCGGTTTAGCCGTTCAAAAGTTATGGGCATTTTACTGTTTGAATCGGGGTGTTTTTAACCCCCGCCGGAAAAAGAAGGGGTGTTATAAGTTTCACGTGTGTTGCTGTGTATCTGTGTGTCTGTCTGTGGCATCATAGCGCCTAAACGGATGAACCGATTTCGATTTAGTTTCTTTTGTTTGAAAGGTAATTTTGTCGAGAGTGTTCTTAGCTATGTTTGAATAAAATTGGTTCAGCCGTTCAAAAGTTATGGGCATTTTACTGTTTGAATCGGGGTGTTTTCGCTAGATAAATGTGTCGGGGGTTTTTTAAATTTTGAAATTTTACTTGTTTACTACTGCTCATCGTAACAAGGTATAAATCGCAGAAAACTTCTTACGGCGTCAATATAACAAGGTAATGGTTAGCTACCCATTACAAAATAAATATATAATATAGAATTAATAAATATAGCTATATTTTCGAGCTGTTTGAGATTGAAATACTTCTAAAGCCATGAGGTCCGAATGCTCATATTATTTTTCGCGACATCGCGAAGTGATTGGTTGAATCTTCATCTGGCAATAATCACTGCTATTCAACGAGGCAATGTTGCATTTAAGGCACCTTGCCGTCGTAAGTCGGTTAAAAAGGGCAACCGCAGAAATTTGGTAAAATTTGAGCCCAAAGGATATAGCATCTAAGGTCATAGAACTCATAGACAATAATTACATACTTTTTCGGGAAATCGCAACGCTTTTTGATTAGATTGCTATATCTCTTCATCTGGTTATTTTCAGGTCGATGTATTAGCGATTTATGGCAATCATTCATTCGTTCAACCAACCATCAACATCAACTGACTTCTCAATCTTTACTTTTCAGGCGCAAGGTGTAAAAATATTCATAATGCTGTACAAAGAAGTAGAGATGGCGCTGGGTATCAACAGTTTCTACAGCAAAAGTAGATTAGCTAGCGAATATATTAAGGTGAGAACTTTGCATTAACTTAAGCTAATGCATTACCTTGCATTAACTTAAGCTAATGTTCAAAATCAAGTTGGTAACACAAATAAGCGAATAGTGCTTCGCAGGGATTACAGAAGGGATTCGAACTCAAAACGTTTTATCAGAATCGATATAGTCGCCTAATTATTTTTTTCGTCTAGTTATTGGTGTGTAATTTAAGCTCCACCACAGATAATATAATACTAGCATACAGATGATCCCATGCAAAGAAATCGTGCCGACGTAACTAGCGTTTTTCGTCTGATTAAACTGATTTTTTTTTTTACATCGATCGCGTTCGGTTCCGTTCCACGGCGATAGATATATGGTGTTGGCAGCGACTTGCAATTAAAAGGGTTTGCTCGGTTCGTGAATACTTTTTTCTTTAAATACAGTGACGATTAGTTTTAACCGACTTTCCAAAAAAGAGGAGGTTATCAATTCGGCTGTTTTTTTTTTTTTTTATGTTTGTTACCTCAGAACTTTTTACTGGGTGAACTGATTTCAATTATTCTTTTTTTATTTGAAAGCTGGTGCTTGTCATGTGGTCCCATTAAATTTTCATCACGATCTGATGAAGAACTTTGGAGATATACATCAGAACTCTTCAATAAATGACTGCAAATCACTCGGGATAGCTGCAATCGCATACCTGTTTATTGTTTTTACCATTACATAACATAACATCACACTAGTAAGCTCTAAAGAGGGTACGCAAGTGTGAACAGTTAACCCTGTTATACTCTCATTCCACCGGTTTTGTTTAAGTTTCATGTTATTGGGATAATCAATTCTGGCTTCACTTTGGGCATTATAGGTACTTAACCTATAGATCTGGTCCAATAAGTACCACAACTAAAAAGTGAAAAATAAAAAAAACTTTTTACAAAAAATACAACCGACTTCCAAATAAAAACACTACAAAGTGAAAAACAAATTCAATTTCGGAAGTCGGTGTCAAAAAACGAAGAAACGAAAACAGGAACACCGACTTCCGAAATTAAATTTATTTTTCACTTTGTAGTGTTTTTTTAGTATTATTTTGTACGTTTTTTACAGTTTCATTGCACCGAAATGTGTTACAATACAAATTTGAACAATCGAGTGGAATGCCTCGGAAATTTAAAACCGTGCCATCTATTGGCATCAATTTTAAACGATCCGTTCAATTAATCTTTGAAATGTGAATTAAGAGCCCAATATTTCATAACTTTGTGCTTAGGAGAGTTGATTAAACAAATACATACAACTTTTATGTTCCTTTCTAGATAATGTTTATTAAACACACAATTTAATAACAAATCTGTGTATATCGCGCCATCTAGTGACATTTATTTGAACCAAATTTTATTTCTTAGCGCTGGGACCCCGTGGCTCCACTGCACTATGCCCTTTGCTAACTCTCAGAATATGAATACGTTTTAATTATCTATAATTTAATCCATCAATCTCAATGTATCGTAAAACATTTCTGTTTTCAGGTGTTCCGTCACCCAGACCACGCAAAAGCTGGCGTGCTATTCTGGGCACATCACGAGAAGATTGTTTGCGTCGACCAGACCGTAGCCTTTGTTGGAGGTATCGACCTGTGCTACGGACGATGGGATGATCATAAGCACAGGTAAATAAATGTCCTAGGAATTATTATTTTTCCTCGGGCTTATGCTGCGTAACATTGTTCTCTCTGCAACAGCGAAATGTGTACCCAAAAAGCTCTTTTTCTTAAACATGCTTGGAAATTGGAGCATTATTTTGACAATCTTTTTCGAAATAAATCTATATTGCTGTACTGGCCAAATATATGCGAGCAGCGGCCGGTAAAAGTTGTATGAAAATCCATATCTATCGTCGTTATGCGGCCAAATAATAGTATATTATGCAACTAGTGAATAAAAGACGGATTTAAAGCGAGGGCCATAGATGAATCAAGAGCAAGTGAAGGATTCTAACGACTGAATCACGACCGTAGGGAGTGATTCATGATGATTGAATCACGAGCATAGCGAGTGATTCAAGTGTTAGAATCATGAGCGACGCGAGTGATTCATGGTCCTCGATATAAATCCGTTTTATTCAAGAGTTGCATACTATATTTTATACCATGACTTCGAGAAAAAGAAAGATTTAAGCGAAAAGCACAAGGAATATTACGAGTAATAAATAAATGAATGGTTTTTACCTTCAAAATTTACATAAAATGTGAAACCCTGACCCCTGAGCTAGGTAACAGCACCTGTGTTTCAGGGGTCACTGACCACCTCCGTTACGTTACATAATTATAATTAATTAAATACCTTTGCAATTAATATAAGAATTACAATCCAAACAAGTACTCAATAAATATCTTAGACTAAAATCAAAATTATTATTAAAATCCTAAATAACAAACTCAAAATTAAAATCGAAGAAGGAATTTGTGTATCGAGTATTTTTTGCGCAAGGAGGCGCAAGGAGGTTACATAGCATTGAGATGGACGTCTAATACATTGGTGTGTTCCAAATTCAAAAACCAAAACAGTGATTAAAATGCTTTTTATTCACTGTTTTTAGTGAATAAAATAAGCTTTTTAGAGGGGGAATGGTATAAATTACATTTTCATAGTACACTCCAATATATGTCCGTATATATATGTTTCTCTGTGACTCATATCTGTCGTGTAATTTAAAAATGGAACGATCTTTTACTCCGAAACATGGCAACAAAGGAGGTAACTTATCAAAGGTTTTATTTAAATTTCGAACTGGCTTGCAAATAGAAAGCTGTTAATTGAAAAAAAAAACAAATGCACAGAAAAAATATTGTTGTTCGTCACTGATTTTGAAAATTAATTGTATTGGACAAAATGAGTTCTAGATCCTACTTAGTTTTAATTTCCGCGCATTATTTGAGAAAAGTACTATACAAGCCTTGGCCACAACTAGGCATTGATGGAAATATTGTCCCTTATTAGATTTATTTGTCCATTGTGTATGCAGTCATATAACATTATTTGCAAAATTGAAGTTCACGCGATAACGCCGTCATGCTATTAGAAGTCGTCCCTATATAACTCCCTTTGGACACCTTCCCAGGAAAACACGTAGAAGACAACTGTTGCATAGATCATACACCATATGCACCATACGTAATGACTCTATATTTAACCAAGCTAATATTTTTCAGGCTAACAGACCTCGGAGACGAGGTCCAACCTAAAAGCACACTCCGAATAAAGAAGAAAACATCAAGTTCTCCGGGCGGAGGAATGTACCTACCTCATGCTAACGGACTGGAGGCCGCCCTGGAACTAGCCAAGAGCTCTAAGGATCTAGTCATCAGTCTAAACGAGTTAGTTTAGTTGTTTCAATCCATATCCACCTGCAGCTGTTCACTACTGGATGTAAAACTCTCCGGGCCATTCTACTATGCGGTCCTGTAAAACCGTCACCGCGTTCAGCCTGAAAGCGTCCCACCCAACGCGAAGTTTGCAAGCATTTGAGGCTTAAGATAATATTCTCCTGTAAAAATCCACTTCCTACTCCAACTCCTACTCGTTCTTCTCCTCTTCCTCCTTATCTTCCTTCTCCTCCTCCTCCTCTTCCTTCTCCTCCTCCTCCTCCTCCATCTCCTCCTCTTGTCGTGTTCCCCATTGCTGAGGGTCGTGATTTCCCTGACGGGAGATCAACTTTTCTTCTATGATGTTCCGCCACGTGTCTGTCTTTGGTGTTGTGGAGCGCATCGTGCAGGTTGGTGTTAAGCGTTAGGCAGATTTGTTCAGATCAACTGATTGGGATGCGACCACAAACCACCCTATACTATTTTTAATTAAACTTCAGATATTTTTAAGCCCTAAGACACTAAAGAACTAACGAATGTACATCTCTATTCACAGCGCCACTCTAAAAGACGACACGCAAAAAGAGAAAGAAGAAGAAGAAAATGTACCTGAAACAAGCGAAGCAGAAACAATTCCAGCGAGTCTTCCAGTCTTGGAACCAGGAGACCAGCTTCTCATCACATCCAATCCTCAGAAGACACAAGACTTGACCAAAATCGAGACCCCAAGCCCAGAAGTAGAAGTTCAAAGAAGAAATGTAATAAACAAAATTACAGATAGAGGAAAAAATATTATTAGTATCTTGTACCCACCGTATGAGGAAGAAAGGAATGAACAGAAATTTGATGATTCTGAACGAAAAAAGGCTGAGAAATATGCTCTTTCAACTGATCAGATTCTTCTAACTGATGCCTTGGGTATGAAGCCAGTGGAGATGTCAAGTAGGCAAGTCAGTCAACCTACTCCACTAGCGCAAGTGGTGGAAGGAAGGGTGATTACGGAGAAGACAAAAGAAGTATTGGAGGATATAGAAGGGAAAAACTCGAAGCTGTGGATAGGGAAGGACTACACCAATTTTATTGTTAAGGATTTTAATAATTTAGATCTGCCTTTTGTAGGTGAGTTTATATAAACATATTTTTACACCAAATTTTGTGGCCCTTATAGTCGCCTGCCATAATAGTTGGCCACTTTTCGATATCCACTAAAGCTTTTATCCACTTAAACTTTTCTTAAGTAGGGTAGAGTCGCTTACAATCAATTTGCCTGATTAGATGGTTTCCAGATCAGACACCAAATTGAATGAACTATCAATTATTGATTTTTACTATTACAAACTAAACTCCAGCCATTTCGAAGATAAAATGTTTACTAACAATATAAAACAGCATTTTTTTAAGGCCTACCACAAAAATAAAAGGAATTTGATATAGAATGTGCAGATGAAAGACAGTTGGAGAATATAAAATATCCAAGGTAACCTAAAATGTTCACCCCTCCTGTCAGCTGATTGAACTGTCAGTGCTTTGTTAGTAAATTTTGTACCTTCATCTTGGCCAGACTATAGTAAGGCAAATTGGGCCTTTATCATCATCTGCTTAATATTTAGTCAACTATGTTGGGGTCGCCAATAGTGGTATTTTACATAGAGTGATTGGGACATTTCTCTGTTCTATAAAACAAGCCTGCATAGCTTAAATGTTAAAAAAAATTAAATAACTAGCTGTGACAGCAGCTTCGCTCCCGTTAACTGCCTACTCTACCTATCTACCCTTCCCTACCTACCCTACGCTACCTACTCTAACCTACCAACTTTGTCTACACTATCGGACCTACCCATCCTACCTACCCTACCTACAATTTTTTTTCTTACATAACTACCTTGACCTAACAATAACAAACACAACAAAAAAAGAATAAGCCAAATTGGTCCAGCCGTTCACGCGTGATGCCGTGACCAAGGGAAATAGGGATTAAATTTTTATATATAGATTTTTTGTCGAACAAAATGGTGTTAATGAGCATTTCATAACATAAGTTAAGCGAAGCATTTTGCCTGAACGATCCTTACAAAACTATAACCAGTCGTTTCGAGAGGGAATCGAATGGTCGTGAGATATGGTGGTTTGGGAACTAACCGGTAAAAGTTCGTAGTAGAAATAACACTCTTCTGCTCTGTTATTTCTACAATGAAACTTTTAACACCCTATTTAACACCCCGTTAACATCCAATTATTATGTGCTTCCAGACTTAGTGGACAGAAACTCAACCCCGCGCATGCCGTGGCACGACGTAGGCGTGGTCGTTCAAGGCGCGGCCGCCAGGGACGTAGCGCGGCACTTCATACAGAGGTGGAACGCTATCAAGCTGGAGAAGGCTAGGTTAGTCATATTAGCCTGTCAGTCAGCACACTCCGTTTTTTATCATTTTCAGAAGCTGAAAAAACACTTAAGAGGTCCCAAAATTGCTATATAGCACATTTTGAAGGTTTTGACGAATTTTATTTAAACTGATATAGAAGATTGTCAAGCCGATACAAGTAAAATTTCAAAATTTAAAAAACCCCCGACACATTTATCTTGCGAAAACACCTCGATTCGAACAGTAAAACGCCCATAACTTTTGAACGGCTGAACTGATTTTATTCAAACATAGCTAAGAACACTCTCGACAAAATTACCTTTCGAACAAAAAAAAACTAAATCGAAATCGGTTCATCCGTTTAGGCGCTATGATGCCACAGACAGACACACAGATACACAGCAACACACGTGAAACTTATAACACCCCTCTTTTTCCGGCGGGGGTTTAAAAGAGGCTTACTTAGAACAGGAAAACATACTCGTATATTAAAAAAATATGAAAAAAAAAACTTTTTTAGTCTACGAACTTTTCAAACGCCTCTCTTAAGTTGGACCTGCCAATTTATTGGTGGCGTAGAGGTAAAAGCTAACCGCTAAGCTTAATTTACTAATCACCTTCCAAAATATCAGAGGCAACACAAGTATTAATATGCATATTCAACATGTTTCAGACAAAACCCGAACTACCCGTACTTAATGCCGAAGGCGTACATCGACATCAAACCTCTACAAGATCTGGACAAACATCTTCAGTGTGATATCAACAATGTATCTTGTCAGGTAACACATCAATAACTAAACAAGTGGCCTATAATAATTACCATCATCATCATCATCATCATTTCAGCCGAAAGACGTCCACTGCTGGACATAGGCCTCCCCCAGGCGTCGCCACATTGACCGATCCCGTGCGTCTCGCATCCAGCGCCTTCCCGCAATCTTAACCAGGTCATCGGTCCACCTAGTGGGAGGCCTTCCAACGTATCGTCTTCCAGTTCGCGGTCGCCACTCCAGAACTTTTCGGCCCCATCGGCCATCCGTTCTGCGAGCAATGTGCCCTGCCCACTGCCACTTAAGTTTGGCAATTCTTCGGGCTATGTCGGTAACTTTGGTTCTCCTGCGGATATCATCATTTCTGACGTGATCACGCAAGGAAATTCCGAGCATAGCCCTCTCCATTGCCCTTTGGGTGACTTTAAGCTTTCTGATAAGGCCCATTGTGAGCGACCACGTCTCGGTCCCATAGGTGATCACTGGCAACACACACTGGTCATAGACTTTTGTCTTGAGACTCTGCGGTAAATTGGACGAGAAGATACCACGCAACTTCCCGAACGCCGCCCAGCCGAGTCGGATTCGACGGTTGACCTCTTTCTCGAAGTTGGACCTACCCAACTGGACCGTTTGTCCCAGGTAAACATAATCGTCTACAACTTCAAGTGTAGAGTCTCCGATCTTGATAGGAGTGGGTGTTACATGGGCGTTCACCATGACCTTGGTTTTGTCCATGTTCATTTTAAGACCCACTCTTTCGGAAGCTCTACTAAGGTCATCGAGCATTTTACTGAGGCTCTCCATGGTCTCAGCCATGATCACTATGTCGTCCACATTATATAATTACATATTATAATTACCATAATTAATATGATTCGTGGATGCGAAAGTTTAAATTTTATATAGCTACTAGCTGACCCCCGCGGCTTCGCTCCCTTCAAAATTATAGCCTATGTTACTCGGGAATAATGTAGTTTTCCATAGGTGAAAGAATTTTTTAAATCGGACCAGTAGTTTCGGAGCCTATTCGGTACAAAAAAACAAAACAATCTTTCTTCTTTATAATATTGTATGTATATAGCTATAACGTAATTTGTTTTGTTAGACACAAGCTACAGTTGGTTATCAGGAAACCATATAATTCATGAGTAATTAATCAATACTTGCTTTTCTGCTCTGATCATCAACCCAACAAAAGTCACCACACGAGCTGTCAATAGGGATGTTTCCTGGGTAGAGAAATACTTATTTTTATGCTATACCAAATCAATAAAAATTGACAAAGATAAAGCGCATTAAAGTTCAGGAGTGGGGGCTTATGACATCGCTTGTCATTATAAAGTGTACTAGCGGCGTGACGTCACACGATATTTCAACGCATGGTATAGTCGTCATTTTATGTTTACGTGTCAAAAGAAAAATACGAGTCCAATATGTATATTAATATATACCTGACGGACATAAAACTAATTATCAGTCAACTACCCTATTCTGCCCGCTAACACACTGCATCAAGGAGACGAAAAAAACGGCTACTAACCTGTCTATTAGTTGACTTTGAGATTATCCTGTGTTCGGAATACTTATGTGCATATTTGTAACCTTTAGGTATTGATAAAAATATTGACCTGCCTTGTTTTTTTTTGCTCTTTAATTACGAATCTGCTATGTATTTATTATTTGAAAAGAATTTTCCCTATTCGGTTCAAATAATATATTTATGCAAAAAGCCTTATAAATCTCGTTTTGAACTATCAAGTATTTTTTTTTTAATTTCCAGGTACTACGGAGCTTATCAAGCTGGTCTGGAGGCTTCTTAGACCCTGACACAGTAGAGCAAAGCATACACGAGGCCTACGCAGACACCATCACCCGCGCACAGCATTACGTTTACATCGAGAACCAGTTCTTCATCACGCAGTCGCGCTCCAGCCAGGCTGTGAGGAACCAGGTAAAGAACCAGGTAACACGCACACTCATTACTAACACTTGTCCAGAGAAAGATCCTCTGTATCCTGCTAGTCAAGCCATGACTGGATCAGGTATGAGTTCTTATATTTCATTTAATAACTGCCTTCGACTCTCCGTCCAGCCTGTAATTTACTTTTGACAGCACAAAAACTAATAATTTAGTGCTCAACTAATGCAGTACCGATTCAATTTCTTACAACGATTGACTTTATTTAAGAAGACATTTTAATCGATTTAACACATTGTTAAGCCCAATTTGTACACTCGAGAATTAATAATTAATGTTAGAATAGAATATACTTTATCAACACCTACAACGTAATGTTCCAAATATGAATTCAAAAAATATTGCATAAACACGTACTTTATATTCGTGGATAGGCTAAATTTAAAAAAAAAAACCATTATAGTTCAACATTTGCTTTCCATTTTCAAACAACTGCATCATAATAGTTATTTACAATGCATGTCCTCGAAAAGAGCGGTTTTCCAAGCAGCCAAACTGTGCGGAAAGTGTCACTTTTTTTCACTAGTGCTTTTTACTTTCCTGTACTTTTTTAATTTTTAACTCCAACGTCAGCCCGACGCATAGAGTTTTTATTATTTGAGAAAAGTTTAAAAAATTAGTTATGTACAGATTATCATTCATATAAAAGGTAAAATAAAACTAATACTTTATTTTAGGCGTTTTTAATTATTCTAGATTTAGATTTTTATCAATAAATTAATTTTAAATATTAATTAAATATGTTTGGCAGAACGTATATTTTGCTCGTGCCTTATTGCGTTACGATGTGACAGCTATTCGCACATGCGCAGTAGATATGCCCCATAGACATACTAAATAATATGGACTGGAAATACCTACGAAAAAAACGTGCCTACCTAAACCTCAAAATGTCTCATAAAATGGCCGCCGATTCTAAGGTTGTGTCAATCAAGCAACACACACAGACTCACAAATCTCAATAATACAATATGTAAACAACCATTTGACAGCAGGAGTCCCACGAACACAACCACAAAAATTCGTCACATAAAATGGCGAATATGGCACGTACCTACAACCGTCACTAAGTCATAACAAAATGTTGCCATAATGAGCAACAACTGAAATATTGTTGTCTCTTTCATCAAATACGTTTACTACATTAGAAGGAATGAAACAAAACGATGTTTTACATACTGTATCGTATTTCACTCATATATGTATAAGCTAATGTATGTATAGAACATCGCGGCGCCTCCATATATTTCCTATCTCAATGATATGCCCGAGGAACTATTAGTTAATCTGTGGATATGCTGAACGCGCTTGAATAAGCCCGCCATTTTAGTAATTTCATTTTATTATTTTTATTATTTCCTCGCACAATGCATAGTAAAATATTGTATGATACACGTACGTAAGATGATTTCCGACTCGTGTCGATTTATCCACTCACTCGCTTCGCTCGCTCGTGAATAAAAATGCCACTCATCGGAAATCACCTACCTTCCGCACTTGTAGCATAAATAACTATTATGATACAAGTGCGGAAGGTAGGTGATTTCCGATGAGTGGCATTTTTATTCACGAGCGAGCGAAGCGAGTGAGTGGATAAATCGACACGAGTCGGAAATCATCTTACGTACGTGTATCATACAACATTTTACTATGCATTGTGCGAGGAAATAAATAAATTAATAAAATGAAATTAATAAAATGGCGGGCTTATTCAAGCGCGTTCAGCATATCCACAGAATAACTAATAGTTCCTCGGGCATATCTACTGCGCATGTGCGAATAGCTGTCACATCGTAACGCAATAAGGCACGAGCAAAATATACGTTCTGCCAAACATATTTAATGAATATTTAAAATTAATTTATTGATCAAAATCTAAATCTAGAGTAATTAAAAACGCCTAAAATAAAGTATTACTTTTATTTTACCTTTTATATGAATGATAATCTGTACATAACTAATTTTTAAAACTTTTCTCAAATAATAAAAACTCTATGCGTCGGGCTGACGTTGGAGTTAAAAATTAAAAAAAATCAGGAAAGTAAAAAGCACTAGTGAAAAAAAGTGACACTTTCCGCACAGTTTGGCTGCTTGGAAAACCGCTCTTTTCGAGGACATGCATTGTAAAATAACTTTTTAATTTTTATAGCACACTTTGTATTTTTTTGCTTTTCCACTTTTATTTTATTTCAACTGTATGAGTGAAGATAAAATAGTGTATGCAACGGCATATAACTAGGTATTTAAACACTCGCGTGTTTATATTATCACATTCGGCTTCGCCTCATGTGATAAACCCACGAGCGTGTTTTAATAACCCCTATTATATGACCATTGCATAAACTACTATTATTGTACACCATAAAAGGTACACATAATATATATAATGTTACTGAGGTTTCAAGTGATGATTCCCAGTTTATATGGAGAAGAATCCAACGGTTCATCATAATAAAATCGAGAATAATTATATTTGTACATCCAATAATACTTTTTTTTTAAATTCAGCCTTCACACCTACACTTCGATATTTACTGCTACTTTTATTCGATTTAACAGTATTTATCACAATAACGGAGCGAATAAACACGTCGTTTCACTACTGTAAGAGTCCATGAAGTATTGCATTTTACTGTCTATGGTTGCCTGCTAATTATTATGAAACTTCTTAAGCGTGAATCTATCAAATGTAAAATAACAGACTAGACGGAGAGTAACTAAGAATAAGTACCTTTAGAAGAACTAAGTTACTTTGTCTTAGTTACTAATGAAAAATAATTGTGATTAACAAATTGATTGGGATTGTGATTGGAATTATTTGTATAATTATCTCCTCGTCAGTGCTGTTTCAGTGTCTAAAATACAAAAGTTCTAATTGAATTTTGAATTTTATTCTTTAGAAACTTATTTCCAAAAAAAATACTATATTAATAACCTGCATTTTAAATTACGTACTAAATTATTAACACTGTCTATGTTTTTGTGTGTATGTTTATGTATAACTAGTAATATAAAACATATATAAACCATAATAATTTCTCTTCCAGATAGGCGAAGCGCTATACAACCGTATAATGCGTGCGTTCCGAGCGAAGGAAGTGTTCAGAGTGTACGTGGTGATGCCGCTGCTGCCGGGCTTCGAGGGGGAGGTGGGCGCTCCCTCCGGCACCTCCCTGCATGCTGTCACGCACTGGAACTATCAGAGTATATGCAGGTACCTTATTTTATAGCCAAATTATTATAGCAAACGTGAGGGACACAATCGCGGTAGACCAAGGCAGAAAAAAGAAGACAAAATTATGTAGAAAACAAAATAGGCTATACATCTATCTAGTCTAGGTCTAGGCACCTAGATTAGGTAAGCATCTGACGTAGGTGTTCTTCGAAAATAAACGCTACGTCAAAGGCCCTGCGCAGACGACAGACTATCCGTGACGCACTTTTTAGTCTGTGAAAATAGAACCTATGCAATTATATGCAGTAACGCACACGACGCGCAAAAAGTCCGGCGCACAAAAAATCCGTGTAATTCGGGCAGACCGCACCGCGCCGCGGCGCGCCGCTCCGCACAAAAAGTGTGTAAATAAAATTTAACGTTTGCTTCAACGCGCGCTAACGCAGACGGCGCACACTTTAGTCGGCAATCTGCATTTGCTAGGGGTGGACGTAACGCACGCGATCTATTATCATGGCGCCAGAGGTCGATGTAACTATGTTAATTCAAGAAATACAAAACAGACCAGCAATTTATGGACCAATGCACCTCCTCATTGTTGTTTCTGAATGAGTCAAAGCAGGTCTCAAAATAAATAGCAACTCATCAAATGTAATAACAGACATTTTATAAAATTTGAAAAAAATTGCCGGATGTTGTTTCAGAATTGAATGTTTAGTATGGAACTGTCCCTTCAGTAATCTTTCCGAAAGCACGGGGTCTCATTGCTAAGAGAGAATATTTGGTTCAAATAAATCTCACTAGATGGCGCGACATGTACACAAAAAACAATAAAATGTGTGTAAAATTAACATTTTCTGGCATTGAACATAAAAATTGTATGTTCTTGTTTAATCAACTCTCCTAAGTACAAAATTATGGAATATTGGGCTCTTAATTCACATTTCAAAGATTATTTGAACGGATCATTTAAAATTGTTCCCAGTAGATGGAGCATTTTTAAATTACTGAGGCATTCCACTCGATTGTTAAAATTTGCATTGTAACGTTTTTAGTTGCAAAAAAAAACTGTAAAAACGTGCAAAAAAATACTATAAAACGAACCTTCACTGTATTTAAAGAAAAAAATATTCACGAACCTAGTAAACCCTTTTACTTGCAAGCCGCTGCTAACACCATCTATTACCGTGAAACGGGATCGAACGCGATTGATGTCCTTACAAAAATAAGAAGATTAAGCAGATGAAAAACGCTAGTTACGTCGGCACGGTTTCTTTGTATGGGATGAGGCATCTGTATGCTAGTATTATATTATCTGTCCCGAAAGTATAGGATGTACCCAAAATTCTCTATTTCTTCTTCTTTTTCTGTACTTCATGTACAAAATAATAATTCGCGATCTCTGCACGATTTCCATAGCGTCTACGTCCCTACAGCTCTGCCGACAAAATGATCGAAGATGTGCGTCGTGTGCGTTGAGTCTGTGAAAAATCCGCGACCGATTTTTTGCACGCCATGCAGACTTTTTGTGCGCCGCAGACTCGATCGCACAAAAAGTGTGCCGTCTGCGCAGGGCCAAAAAGTGACAAAGCTTGAGACACACTAGCACAGCGTCAACGCTGTGTCAAACTGCCATGGTCAGATACGTAGGCACCCCTTATTTGGTTTTGAACACCATTCGAAGCCGTACAGCTGTAATTAAATAATGCCAATTTTCAATTTCCTCAAAAATCTTATCGTCTATTGCACCTGCAAATTACAATGCCTGCCTGCTATTATCACTTGTATTCAGTCTAAAAAAATAACATATTTTTTAAAGGAGCCGCGAAGCCATAATAACCCGTCTGTACGAATCCGGCGTCCCAGACCCATTCGAGTACATCACGTTCCACGGCCTGCGCACCCACTCCGTGCTGGGCGACGAGCACGAGCCCGTCACGGAGCTGGTGTACGTGCACTCCAAGCTGCTCATAGCTGACGACAAGACCATCATATGCGGCAGTGCCAATATCAACGATAGGTCCATGATTGGGAAGAGGGATTCGGAGATCGCAGTGTTATTACAGGTTAGTACACAGACTACAGTCTAACTCTGGACAGAAGCTGCCAAAAGACTTCCATAGAGCTCTAATAAATGATAAGAATTATTGATTATGTCTTCATAATTCATAACACACGGTTGTCTTGTCTAAATCTTGGACATGCGGACAGTGCATCATTAATTTATGCAAGTTGCGGCGAACCTTTGGAATACCAAACTGGATTCAAAGTTTGGGATATCTCGTAGCTAAAAGTTTTGGGCCTGCCTTCAAATAATTCAGATGGCTGTGGCACGGGGTCCCAGCGATAAGACCGCCCATTGTATACTTGCTTTTATGATTGTTTGCCCTGTACATATATTTTTGTGGTTACAATAAAGAATATAATAAATAATAATATATAAATAAGAAAAAAAATGGTTCAAATAAATCTCACTAGAGGGCGCGATATGCAGCGATTTATTATTGAATTGTGTGTAAAATTATCATTTTCTGGAATTGAACCTACAAGTTATATGTTCTTGTTTAATCAACTCTCCTGAGTACAAAATTATGGAATATTGGGCTCTTATTTCACATTTCAATTTCATTGATGGCAATAGATGGCGCGATTTTAAATTTCTGAGGGA
Organism: Orthosia gothica; assembly: GCA_949775005.1. Lineage (NCBI taxonomy): Eukaryota > Metazoa > Arthropoda > Insecta > Lepidoptera > Noctuidae > Orthosia > Orthosia gothica. Next base: position 6,589,932 of record OX459045.1, read on the forward strand.
TTCCACTCGATTGTTTACATTTGTATTGTAACACATTTTGGTGCAATGGAACTGTAAAAACGTGCAAAAAAAAATACTACAAAACAAATCGTCACTGAATTTAACGAAAAAAATATTCACGAACCAAGTGAACCCTTTTACTTGCAAGTCGTTGCTAACACCATCTATCTATCGCTGTGGAACGGAACCGAACACGATCGATGTACAAAAATTAATCAGACGAAAAACGCCAGTTACGTCGGCACGGTATCTTTGTATAAGATGGGGCATCTGTATGCTTGTATTATATTTACTGTGGCTGTAGTAAGAAGAATCATTTACAAAAGTTTAGCTTTACTTCATCATCATCATCCAACTGACTTTGCCCACTGCTGGGCATAAGCCTCTCCCCACACTCCTGTGCCACTCTTATCCAGGTTATACCTGAGTCTAATAATAAATAATAATAAAATAGCTTTATTTGATTCCTCAATAATTAGATAGAATTAATTAATTTGATATTTAATAATTATATTACTAAGCAACCTTAATAAATCTACTACACATGCAATTCAATCTCTTTTTAATGTAGGCCCCCTCAGGGTAAAAGCCTCTTCCAAAGAATTCCATTTGTCCCTATCTTTAGCAGTGGTCATCCAGTCTCTTCCTGCTTTGAATAAAATCTCGTCCTGCCACCGAGCGCCCGGGCGACCTCTACTTCTCACGCCATGCGGTCCTCTTAATTGTCGATCGATTGTCACCGTATCTCCCAACATGGCCAGCCCATCTCCATTTGAGACTTTGAGAAAAGTGTAGAGCATCCTTTATCTTGGTTATTTCCCGAATGGATATGTTTCTTACTCTATCTCTCAGCTTTATATTTAAACAGCTCCTTTCCATTGCCCTCTGAGTTGCCTGTATTTTGTGTCTTGCCTTGTGATCATAAATCCACGTTTGGCAGCCATAAGTTAGACAGGGTAAATTGTTGTATCCAAAATTATCCTTTTCAATTCAACCGGTAATTGCGATTTGAGAATCTCCTTTTGTGCCCAGTACTTTCTCCTTGTAATAGCTACTCTCCTGTCTATTTCCTCTATGTTTCGGTCTTTTCTAAATGATTTTTTTTTCCAAAGTAAGTGTAGCTCTCTACGCACTCGAGTGGCACTTCGTTAACCAGTACTGGCGTCATCTCGCTGATAGTCATGATTTTGTTTTGTCAAGTTCATTTCCTGACCCTTTTACCTGAGTCTACTATCGCTTAACATCGTTTGTCCTCCTTTTCCAGGACGAACAGTTCGTAGACGGCAGTATGAACGGCGAAGCGTTCCCGTGCGGGCGCGTGGCCGGCGCTCTGCGCAAGCGACTGTTCCGCGAACATCTCGGGCTCATGGAGGACGACCTAGACAAGCTGGGGCTGTCGCTGGAGGACCCCGTGTGCCAGGAGTTCTACAAGAAACACTGGAAGGCCACTTCCACCAGGAACACTGCCTTGTATGAGGATGTGAGTACATAGTTCTTTTATGGAGCAGATATCTTGGACAAGGCAGGGGTCACCAATTACTTTCTTTGGGGTCTGTTCCTCAAAAATAATATGACCGTCACAGTCCTTAAGTTTTATAGCCTGTCCCATACGATGTCTTTCAAATATTATTAGTAAAATTTACTTTATTCCTTGAACTCATCATCATCTGCCTAGCCTTTTCCCAATTGTTGTTGGGGTCGGCTTCCAGTCTTACCGGATTGAGCTGAGAACCAGTGTTTTACATGGAGCGACTGCCTATCTGACCTCCACAACACAGTAACTGGGTAACACTGTACCTCTTGGCAAGACTGGCGTCAGATCTTAAGCTTGTGACTACCCGTAACGACTGTCAAAGATCTTCAAATGACAGCCGGGACCAACGGCTTAACGTGCTTTCCGTGGCACGGAGGCAACTCGGTATGTTGAAAATGGTCACCCATCCACGGACTGACTTCGGCAAGCGTTGCTTAACCTTGAAGATCGACCCGTGCGGCTGTTATTATTTAGCCACGAGCTCCTCTGCCTCTAACTTTATTCCTTGCAGTGCAGACTATTTTCATTAAATCTTGGAGATATTCATCGGAAATCCAATAAATTATTAAATTACGTACTCAGATAACACAAGTAAATTAAATTGTACGGTCCACACAAAATAGATCAGCCGTCCGGATCCGGACCGCGGTCCACCATTTGAGTGACCCCTGGTCTAATGTTTGCACTTTACTTAGCTTATTAGTACACTATACGCTTCTTACACACAATATTCGCGTTTACATACAAATAAACGGCCAAGTAGCTAAAAAATTTTGTAAACATATTATGCTATATGTTTATTTATTGTTTCACTTTAACAAGTTTTTGTTAAAGTGAAACTATACACAAACCAATGGCATATGTTTACAAAGTTAGCCATTTGGCTATACGCCAATTAAATTAGTTAAATATACAGAAAAATTCACAAACTCAACTCACAGAGCTCATTACATTCATCTTTATTAATTCCTTATTTTTCATTATGAAAAGTTATTATAGCACAGAAAGTATCTTTAAAACTGACACTATTCGAAAGTTAAGCAGAACTAACAGAACTATCATAATAATATGTTGGGCATGCCACCGTCCGGGAGAATCCATCAGACATATTATCTTTGGTTGTTCTCGTCTGGCTAACAGCAAGTACTTACACAGGCATAACCAAGTGGCCAGGATTATTCACCAGCAACTTGCTTTGAAGTACAATCTAGTGGAATCGGAGGTCCCGTATTACAAGTATGTGCCCGACCCAGTTCTCGAAAATGACCATGTCACGTTGTACTGGGATCGGTCTATCATCACTGATAGGACTATTGTTGCCAATAAGCCGGATATAGTGGTGATAGACCGATTAGCGCGCCGCACAATGATAATCGATGTCACAATCCCGCATGACGAGAACCTCGTGAAAGCTGAGAAAGAGAAACAAATCAAGTATTTCGACTTAGCACACGAGGTTGTCGATATGTGGAATGTGGACTCGGCGATCATTGTGCCGATTGTCGTTACGGCCAACATCCTGATGACCAAGAGCCTCGACGACCATCTGTCGAGGCTGTCATTGGGCGGTTGGATCAAGGGTCTGATACAGAAGGCAGTACTCCTCGATACGGCTCGCATTGTGAGGAGGTTCCTGTCTCTGGAGTCCTAACCACCGGTAGCTTGGACCCTGTTCCCGATACCGGTTGGCCTCTATCTTTTATATTTTTAAATGTTTTTAAGTTTTGTTTTTTTTAATTTTTAAAAATGTACTAAATAAGACAGAAGATGAATAAAAGATTAATAATATCCTCTTTCCATCTACCCGCAAATCTTATTTAAAAAAAACTAAACCAAAATCTCTTTTTCCAGGTGTTCCACACACTACCAACAGACGCGGTCCACACATTCGCCGAACTAAAGAAATACCAAGAAGAGAACCAAAACCTCTGGAACACGGACCCAGCACTTGCCAATAGGAAAATAGACCTTATTCAAGGTTTTCTAGTAGATATGCCATTAGAATTCCTTTGTAACGAGACCCTCACTCCTAGGACTGCAAGCATGGAAGGTATGATGCCGACCGCACTTTGGACCTGAAGGGAGTAAAATACTTCTGTATATTTATAATTGCCATAAGTCTTTTCATAAGACCCTTATACTGAAAATCAGGTCACGACCTTGAGCAATAAAACGAAATTCTTCTTTCGTATCTCCGAAAAAGTATAATGGTATAGAAGTATCATATTCCGCCATTTATAATACCGAGCAGCTACCAAGAATTTTGTAATGGAAAACCTATCCAAATTTTTCCGACCTGGGCTTCAAATCTGTGTTCTTTAGAAATAAAGAAAACTAGTTTATTTGGCACACACAGATACACACAATGTAGGTACAAATAAAAAAGGAACTTAACTTTAAAACAATTACATACATAGTGTGCCAAGCGGCTGCACCAAAAAGATCCAGTTCAGCAAAATGCCAGACAACTATACTTCATAAAAGACAGCTTGATCTCTGCGACAGCTTTCAGTATCAATACAGTAACAATAGCGTTTGACAGGCTAACAATAACGTATACGTCAGTTTGACATATCTCGCAGAGATCAAGCATCTTTTATGAAGTATAGAAGTTGCCTGACGCTGGTTTTCAACTGAACCTTGCGTTGAAGTGAAAACCAAGTCTCAAACAAACATGGCCACCTACTAGGCTCAATCAGTTTGTGTACCGTCGAAACGAAATGAATAATGGAATTACCCAGCTGCTGTGATTGCTTGGCCGAAATAATGCAAGAGTGGTATGACTTTGACCTTGAGGTGGCAACACATTGACCTGGCGTATAACGGAGTTTCAATAGAACACTTCTTCTTTGTCGGTACAGTCTTGGCAGAGCGGTCGTGGTCATCATGTTGCAGTGAGACTTCGGGTAACGCCATCCCTCTCTATCGCCTGTTATTCGTATGCACTCATGCAATGGGCCACCCACTGCAGACTTAATCAGGTCCTTGTGGAAACTAGAACAAATTTCCGTGCGTTCCAGCGATTTTACCATACCTATTATTGGAATCAAATATAACAGCTCACAATATTAGGACCCATTAATATTAATCCTAATTTGTATCCGTGGTGCTAGACAACTGGGCTTATCCCAGTTGTAAACGACCCTTTCTGCCTATTGGCCTTGTTTGTTCTGTCTCCTGCTTGGTATGGAGGGAAGTGGAAATTTATATTTTTCCTACTCCTCCGTTATTGTTTTCTGATTAATTTCGTTCGGGATCCAAGACAGTTAAATTCATGCTCTGGGACTTCGTCGAGCTTCATTGCCTCGGCGCTTTTCTGGTGGTCGCCACTGTTGATTCTGGCTTTCAGGAGTTGCAGTGGTTTGGGAATAGTGCGGTGGGATTGTCCCAAAAAAAAAAGACTTAATCTGGTCGGTCTGTAGTTCCTTCCACTCTACCCTGGACTACATGCCGCTCGATAGATTCGTTGCCTCGTCGGGACACGTGTCCAAAGAACTGGAGTACTCGAGCTTGGACTATAGCCGATAGACGTTGCCTGATACCGAGTTCTTGAAGGATGGATATGTTAGTGCGGAACTCAGTCCACGACACTCCAAGCATTTTTCTCCAGCACCACATTTCCAGAGCGTCTATTTTCTTCCTCTCAGTATCTCTCAGCGAATAGAATACTAGGCCAGCTTATACTGGATTGGTTACTACTGATGTGCGGTCTACTGTACATGTTATTTATATTATGATCAATCAATAAGCTTAAATTATGGGGACAAAGCATCTGTATTCGGGTATAACCAAATCAGATATTTTGGTGGTAATTTTTCGTTATTTGTTTTTTAACTTTTTCACCGTCAGTAGCAAAAGAACTAAAACTATGTTCCTAAAAACATTTCAGTATTTTTTACTTACCTCCTTTTAAGCGGTTTTTAACTAAAATGGTGTTATATGGTAGAGTACGATTCAAAACTATTGGCGGCTCAGAGTCTGCACCGTTGCAAATTCATGTGACAGCACACTTCACAGCCGTCATTAGGTTTGAATCGTACTGTAAATGTTTGATTTGTAGCTTAAAACCATTTAATGGGGGTAAAACTACTATTATAAACTACTATAACTACTTAATTTAAAGTTGACATCATAATGACGGTGAGATCGTTAGTGAAGGGATTTTTGTGTAGTGTGCTAATTTTGGTGTTGCCTCATTTAAGTAATTGCCTTACTATAAATAAGTGTAAATGTTGTATAATTCATAATAATTATTTGATGTGTGCATAATAAATAAAATGCTAAGTACGTACCTCTTATAAATAAGTTAAAAGGAAATGTTTGTGCAATGTCTATTTAATAATAATTAATCTTTGAAATAATCCCCGGCACGTTAGTTGGCAATAGTCGTTAGATGCGCAGAAGTAGTTTTTTAGATGTCTTTGATAGTGAAGCGGGGCGCGGGGAACGTTAAGGACCGTTCCGAGCGTGCGATTGGTTGGTCAGTTGACACAAGGATCGACTGACCAATCGCGTCGCGTCCTCGTTCCGTTCGCTCTATATGGTGGTTGGTCAGTTCGCAGCATATGCGGGAACTTACCCGCACTAAGCCAAAACCTTGCCAACTTACGTGCTGGGCACTATAAGAATGTGAGTAATTGTTGATCTGAAGTAGTTTTCTACAGAGATTCCGTATTTTTTTTATTATTTATTTATTTGTTTTAGTTACCATGTCCAAATATTACTTATAGCGTCCATAGTCTACTTAAGTCTTATAGGTAACCAATCAAGTTGAAACACCTTGACAAAATCCAATTTTAACAACGATTTTGATTGTTAGAAACTCCACTTGACATTTTGGTAGCGCTTGTCAATTCCATACATGGTATAGTGCATTAGCGTTAAGAAAATAGTGAGTCATCGTTGTCAGCCAGTCCCTCGACCAATCGGGTCGCATTTTTTCTAATTTCTTGCGACCTGATTGGTCGAGAGGCCGACTGACAACGATGACTCACTATTCTCTTAACGCGAATGAACTATACTCTTTTTGGCAGTCGTTACCGCTAGTAGAACGTAACATTATCAATTTGCAAATGTATGGGATTTCTTATCTACAGCTTCATACTGAGTACTAAAGTACCAACCTCAATTTTATATAATTTTCCGATACAGCAACATCTTGCCTTAAGGGCCGATTTCACCAATGAAACTAACCGTGATTAGTTCAACTAAACTCAGTTTATGCAAATACAGCGTTCTGATTTGTAGTTTCGGAGCGGTCTCAACCAATCAGAACGCTGTATTTGCACAAACTGAGTTTAGTTGAACGAATCGCGATTAATTTCATTGGTGAAATCGACCCTTAATCGAGTTATTTTTAGGCTGTGTGTTAACTTATTATTTTTGTATAACTTTATTTTCTAAATGTGGCTGTACATATAGAAGGTTATAATTTAATCAGTGCCAGTCGACTTATTAGATAACAAGAATTTATTTATTCTGCTAACATTTTTGCTAACGTTAGTTTTATTTGAATACTAACCGGATATCCAACGAAATAAGTACCTACTGCAATAAAATTTATTGATTTATTCATAAATGGGAACAATAATATTATAAAAGGCCGTATTTATAAAAACTCGCTAACCATAAGATTCTGGTTAAACACTGATTATTATCAGATACTAAACTTGCTATTCAGTGTTTTTTAAACTAATATATATGATTACAGTTTTTCTAGAAATAAGGCCCAATATTGTTTACAATAGTTACTAAAGATGCATTTATTATTCCGACAGCTACTGAATAACTGAACTATTATTTTTGCCTACTTAGAGAGTAAGTTGCGACTGTAGCTACATACACACACGCACTGCGGTTTTTATACGCGCGATTTTCCCGCTCGTTCTGCGGCCTATGGAATTGTATAAAGCTGCACGCATTGCGGTAAAAAAATCGCGAGGAAATAATACCGTAAGAAAGCCGCATTTTGCGGATTAAATTCGCGCGATAATTTTGAGCTCTATGAACAGGTAGAAAGAGACAAAAATCGCGCGATATTTTATCCGCAGTGCGTGTTAGTTACGATTCAGTACGCTGATAAAATTTTGCGCGAATAAAATCCGCGCGACTAAAAACCGCAATGCGTGCTAAGCCTAAGTAGCGATAGTAAAAAAATAACTTATATTACTATTAGCTTGGCAAATTCGTACGTAACATTCTCGGGTTAACGTTACCCAATGACGTGACGGCGCGATGACTATGGTATCCCCGTCCAGCGCGTACGTGCCACTACCACACTACCACCCCCGCTGCCTAACGTCACCATAGGAGTGTCACGTACAAAGGAGAATGCCCATTTTGTAAGGGAACTTGGGCCCCTTTGAGAAAATGGTTGTATCTTGATGAATTTGGTTGTATATTGTAGAAAAAACACGTTATATAAAACTAATAATTAGAAAACATTTTTCATTTATTTTGTGGGGATCACGAGATATAACGATATTTCTGTTCTTGAAATGAACCCTTATTACAATGCAATAAGGTGCATGCAAATGTCCAAGTGAAGGAACCTGATCTGTTGTTGTCTGTACATATAAAGTAAAGTACACGGATGGAAAAAAACACAAAATATAAATCCTATTTTCGGATAATATTGAAATCGCAGACACGATTCCTCATAGGGGGCCTGTGTATGGGCAATCTCCTTTGCCAAATTATAAATACTAAGGTAGTTTAACGTACTAATCACAACTCTCTTTTACAGTATTACAAATTGAATACGAACTAACCTTCTATAAAAATGCATACAAATGTCTGAACAATGCTGACATGCATTGCATACCTTTTCTCATTCCTAAACAGTTATCATTCCAATAAAACCACCGGTTTACAATTAAATTACATGTCTCTAATACATACCATTTTTCCAAATGTAAAGTAAAAAAATAAAAAAAAACAAAATAATAAATAAATTACGCACAAAAAATCTATGTAAAAGAACTTTCTCAAAGTATAAAATAACACAAACTTTTTAAAATTGGTCTTTGGTAGCCTGAAAGGACCAGTTTCATAAGTACCAATCAATTGTTTGTTTTCTTTTTTTTTTCAATATTTATTATTTCCAATAGTATTTTAATTGATTACTTTGACTCCAATGACTTATCTACTTAAAATAAGAAATATGTTTGGATAAATATTTTATTAAGCGACTTGTGACTCGTAATGGCTGTTTTTTTTTGTTCTTAATTTAAATTAATATTTTAGTTTAATAATAACCGTTTGAGATTGTACATGATTCCTGTTGGTGCAAATACTATTTATTTATTTTGGTTTTAATCAAAGATTTATACATTATTATTTAATCTTATGAATAATATTATTGAGTGAAACTTTATTAATGTTTGAAATTAATCTGTGTATATTGTGTTGTCTGGTACCTAAATAAAAAATATTTTTTTTATAAAAACAGTTTTTCATTTTTAACCTGCACTTTTAAATTTTCACTAAAATTAGCAACATACATAACATAACATCACGCCAGTAATCCCCATAGGGTTGGGCACAACCCACATGACTCACAATTTGCCGCATTTTTATAATTAGAAAATTGTCAAATATGTATTACTATAATAAGAAAAACGACTGATTACTACTATTGGCATATTCTATTGAATTACTAAGTTCACCATCATATAGAGTAATAGAGGGCTCACTCCAAAGACTAAGGGGCTTTTGGATAAGTTTAATTTAGGTCTTATAAGACAGTACCACAAATATATTATAAATATTTACTAGAATTATATCTGTGGTCAGTACCAACCATTTGACAGCTGTGTGCTATATCATGGACCAATTGATTAATCAGTGCAATGCCTTTGCCATGCCATTATTAAGAATCAATTCAAGTCAAATCGGGCAATGTAATGAATACTGATTTAAACTTCTATATTTATCACATTGTCTGGTCATTATGAATGTTGCTACGTAACGGTTGGGCAATTCGATAATTATGGTCAATGAATTACCCTCAGTTTCCCAGCTCACAATTATCGGAGAATTAATGTGACAAATTGTCAAGCACGCGTTATCTGCTGTGATTGGCTGTTGAAAATTCATTCAACCAATCACAGCAGATAACGCGTGTTTGACAATTTGTCACATTAATTCTCCGATAATTTTAAGCTGGGAAACTGGGAGTTAGTCCATGAGCAAGCGAAGCGAGCTCGGTAGTTTAGGGCACCCCGACGACACGAATAGTTTAGGTTCAAAGGAATGACAGCCCAATAAGTGATGGGCAATATTCAGAAACCCTGGTCAATCAATTTAATTATTTCAATAGTTTTTATCATAGCCTACTCATATAACTTATTGTATTATGAATAATGCCGTAATAATCAATTGGTCCATAACATATGCAACAAAGCTCAACACAGCTGCCATCTAGCGCCATACAATACAAACAGCACAGTTGACAACATAACTCCTAACCAACTTAATCGTACGATTCATCATTGTTTGTACAACTGGTACCTACGTTAATATTGATTTGTCTGTATTACGCTTACCACACTAGATGGCACTGTTCGAGGCTACCTGCAGGATACACATCGAAGGTTGAAATTTCTAATGTCGTAAAAGACATGTATTGCGCTGTTGGATTTTCAAATGTATGTGCTCAGCCGAGGGTTGACAATTCTTCAGCACGTTGTATGTCCTAACGACTTTTGAAATTTCATCAACCGTTGATATGCAACAGGTGGTTGGAGCATCGAGGTACTATCAACATGGGACGGGTCACGTAGCCACCTTATCACACGCCCCGGTTGCCGGATAGACGGGACGGCCCGGGTTTTAACAGGCGACGCGTCGTTATGATAAACTTGAGCTGGCCTAGCGTAGTACGGGGTTTCAATAGAATATGAGACCAGATTATACTGGATTTTCTACCACTGGCGTACGGGATGCTGTACATGGTGATGAGTTAGCTGGAAAAATTGTGCCGGTAGCTAATTACGAGTGTAAGTTAAAGTAGTCAAAAGAGACTTTCAGCATTACGAAAGAACTACGCTTGCTGGATATGCGATGCCGAGTACCCGGCAGCCCGAGTGTGTGAAAGGGGGCTAACTCAAGCCAACTATTATAGCCACCAGTTCGAAGTTTAGGATTTGGTGAAAGTTACTTACAATAATTCAAGGGGAATGCCACCGCAGAGCTAGTAGGTACCTACCTAAACAAATGAAATATTAATAGTTGTATTTAATTGCATAAAATGAAAGTGCAGATAAAATATTCTTTATTAAACTAGTACCCTACCTGAAGAGTTATAGATTTAAGTTTAACTAAACATTATCGATTAAAATAAGATTCGTACTTAATTTCTTAAAGTATTTTATAAAAAAAAGTTTTAAAATAAATATAGAAAAGAATATCTAATTCTACCTCAATTTCATAGGGGAAGTATGCTTAGGTACCTAATTGTTAAAAACCTTCTAATGGTGAGATACGAAAAAACTTCCCAACTTACTAAATTATCAGAATCAAGTCCGCATGAATAAAACTCGCGACAAATCAAAGAACATTTTTAATTGCATTAAAAACACCCCCTGTATATATTACCTACCCACCTACAGACCCTCTAATTGGCTAACCTTGCATCAATTTGCATTTTTCATTATAAGAAATTTTCTAAATATTATTCTGCTATTCTGGTTGTAGTCCCGATATAAAACAATATCAACTCTTTGACAAATCAAAGAACTTTGCTAATTGTATTAAAAAAAAACCGGCCAAGTGCGAGGCGGACTCGCGCACGAAGTGTTCCGTACGATTATCGCAAAAAACGGCAAAAAAATGACGTTTGTTGTATCCTCACTTAAATATTGATTTTAATCTGTTTTTAGTATTTATTGTTATAGCGGCAACAGAAATAACATCATCTGTGAAAATTTCAACTGTCTAGCTATCACGATTCATGAGATACAGCTTGGTGAGAGATGGACGGACAGACAGACGGACCGAGGAGTCTTAGTAATAGGGTCCCGTTTTTACTCTTTGGGTACGGAACCCTAAAAAGACCTCCTGTATACATTACCCTCTAATTGGCTCATCCTTGTTGCATTAATTTGCATTTTTCAATATAATAGCTATTGAACAAGCTATATAAAGGACAGTAAATTACAATTCTAGTACTTAGGAGGGTACTAACTACATAAGAATTTTAATAGTGCCTACATGCCGATTTAATGAAGCAGCTGCGACATGCAGATAAGTAGGTAGGTATTCTCCTAGTAAAGAAGTCAATGACAAATTAGCTTCAACTGTTTTTAAGAAGCCTTTTAGTTACTCTAAGTAGTAGTAGGTAATACATCGAATTAGTTAGGTACAGATAGCAACAAAAGTGGATGACTAACGACAAAAAAAATGTAAGTAAGTAATTTATCTTTTTTTTTTGTCTTTCTTAAATTATTAACCTACTTTCCAAAAAGGACATTATAAACAATTTAATTTTGATCTATGTCTATAATTTAGATTTTATACAGGTACCTAAACATAACAGTTTTATTCTCGTTCATTGTTACTTACTAGAGATCAAAAACAGAAAAACCATAAATAAGCACTTCAACTCGCAAAGAGGATATTCCAATAACTATTGCGTTAAAATATTCATGAAGGGAAGGCACGTCGAAAACAAAACAAAAACGCGTTGCCCTTCTTTTTATATTTTCACAAGAACCCTAATTGGTTACCTACGGAACCCTCCACCACTTAACTACGGAATTCCATTCGCGGTTGACTGGATTTAGATCTAAAGACGTTGCAAATAGTTACCCAAGTTTTTTTACAGTAAAATGATAGATATCAATAACCTTTATGATATTGTCTGATTACATCACATAAGATCACGCCTTGTTCTCCGTTGGGTAGGACAGAGATACACATGAAGTACCTGTACCTACATGGCTGAGTAGTTATTGGATAAAAACTTTTCATCATTATCCTACCCTTGTCCAATGTTACTTTGGATCGGCGCAACACGTTTTCTTTTTACCCGACTGCCGAATGAGGGTAATGTGTTTATCAGTCTTTGTTTGTTTATATGTGGCGTTCTAGAGACCAAACGCGTTGGGCGATTTGGATGCTTCTTACGCATTCTTACGTCAATCGATTCGCCTTAACATATATTGTGGCGATCCAATTTTTTTTTCCAACACCATCGTGTGGGTTATAAATATAAAGGGTTTTAAGAGGTGATTTAAAAAATTAAAACACTTATATTTTTAAATGTACCTAATTCGAAAAAATAAACGTTAACTAAAAAGTTATACCTAAATAAAAAAAGTTAATTAAAAAAATCTAAAAACTCGACTGCTTAAGAAGCGATCTAAAAAGACGTAAACAAGAAAAAAATCATGCTGTGCAGTCGGAGGATACCTTTATCTGGTTTTGATCAGCCAGCTCGCGAATATCTATATTGTATTTATATTCTCCCCTGTCAGCTTAATTGAATTGAAGCTACGGACTCATTTTGTCAAACTTGAGCACTCTTACCTACCACATACATATTATCGCGCCTGTCTCTCCCGAAGGAAGAGGCAGAGCAGCACTTAAGTACACCCACATATCGACAGTTTTATTTTAGTCTCAATTAGATACCTACGCATTATGTTATCTGTGGATACGTTTACGTTAACCATACATTAGCATTTTATCATTCATGAATTTATTGTATGAACCGAAGTGGTAGGTATAGTCAGCAACAAACGTCAACAAAGACTATAATAAATTGTCATTTAAATTGACATGAAATTAGTTAGCTTACTTGAAACAGCTTTTCGTTGCTTGCTTTGCGTTGCCGACCTTACTTTCAGTTCTACTAAAGTTTCCTAAGCTGTGTGGGGTATCTAGCATTAATCGGTATTTTTTTTAATCGATTATTAATTTTGATAAATTTATTTATGATCAAAGGTGAATGGCAGATTTTGTACCGCATACTTTTTCTGTTGTTCGGTTATAGAATTTGTACCACTTATTATGTCAACTAAGCCATTTATTTGCATGTAAGTTTACTATTTTTAAAACTTCGGATTAATTAATAACATCAATCTAAAGATTTTATTATATAAACTTTATAAAATCGTACGCTAAACGCAGTTATGTTATTAGAAATTGCCTTACGTAAAATAACACAAATATTGAATTGATAATTAATTACTTAGAAATAGAAATAAAATTAAATATAATCAAACTCATTATTATCAAACTGTTGCAGTCGGCTGCTGGGTATAGGTATCTCCTAATGCCCTGAGTAGGTATGATCCGCACCTCAATTTACCTACTTAATGGTAAGTAAAACACTACAAAGATAGCAACAAATAATTTACATAACACATAATGCAACATTTACCTATATGTAACAATCTACATTGGTACACTAGTACATAACCTTAAAAAATAAAACTGGTTATAACATTTACGTCCCAAGTTTAAAAAATCTAAGAATTTAAAAAGGGATTATCTATCATATTAACTACCAAATAAAACAAAAAATATCCCAAAACACGAAATTTCTATTAGCGGTACGAAACTCCCATACAAGCCTGCCGTTCTCCTTTAATCATGTTTAAATTTAATTAATCACAACTATTTTAACAATCATAATCGCGATTAATAAAATTAAGATCGTTAATTTGATTATGGTATTATTTTTTAATAACCAGCTGCCTAATCAAATAAAAACTTATTATCCAGTAGCTAAGACATACCTACCTAGTTGCCAATGGTACCTTTGTCTATGAATCATTACATAAAACAAACATGATATCGAATATTGACCAATATTTGATTACCTACATTTCGCACGCACTTTTGGGCGGGAGATCCGCTCGAAGCGTGCGACAGAGACGGCAACATTAGCTAGGGGTGGATTTGAAGCAATCACTTTGATCACAACAAGGGAAAATGTACCGTGTATCTGAAGTGTAAAGATTCGATTAGGAATGAATTTTATACCTAAACAGGTAATATTACAAACCAATCAGGTAAATGGTTTCAATGGAACAGCTGGAGGAAGTTACGTATACCTACTTGGGAATTAGAGGAAATGCCTAATGATTAGGTAGTAGTACTGATAAGATAGGTTCCTTCCTTATTTAACTGTAGGCAAATTCCATCCTATTTAAGGACAATTAAGTTTTTACTTGGGTCTCTGTAAGTAGTTGCTTAATTAAATTAGTTAAGTTACCTGGTAACTTAGATACTTCCTTGCTAGAAAATGTGAAGAAGAAAAAGTACTAACCGACTTAAAAGAAGAAGGAGGTTCAACATTAATTAAAAAGATATCCTTTTAGGCTTAGATTAATTACTGTTCTGTAATCTGAGCTTTTAGGGATCTATTTATAAGAAAACCATACAATTTAATACTGAATTATTGAACAGATGATTCTTAAATTCTCCATAGAAAACTTGAATTATGAAATAAATAAGAATTAAGCTTCGAAATAAGTAAAATGTTTTTTTATATAGGTACGTCTGATATTCTGTGTCATGTTACCTAATTAGATTATAGGTAATATAGCTATACCTAAATAGGGTTTCGTACTCAGGGTTTCTGGTGAGTTTCCCATGATGAGGAATATGGGAATGACGTCATTGGTAAGTCAGACCTTCAGAAGTTTGTTGTTTTGTAGGTAGGTACCTACAATTACAATGCATTCATTCCAAGTAGATTTCCAAGAGTACGTTTCTTTCATTCATTATATACGTATGATTGTTCTCATGTCTTAGAAATTAGTTATGCAGTCATATCTATCAAAACTGTCAAATCCCTCACCTCATAATATGTGTGTAATCGGAAATTATGATAATGTTCGAAAAGCTAGAGGGTGGAACGTGTCATTAATTTGGATGCACTTGTTAGTGTGGAGCTAGCGTGAGCCGGTGAGCGTGCTCCGGCGTGCTTGGCTGTGCGGCGGTGTACGCTTGTGTGTGCCTGTGCCTGTGCTCGTCGTTACGTGCATTATTTGTTACGTAGGGCTGGGATGGGCCTGTCCCTATCGCCGCGAGTCCTACGCTCCCTTCTCGCGCCGCTATTTGAATAGGCGCGCGTTGCGTAACGCGCGGCCAATGACAGCGGCCGTGCACATGCACTGGGCGGAGTCCTTACGTCACCGCGCTCGGCCCCCGCGGCCGCGCAGCCGCCGTGACGTCACACCCACCCCCGTACGCCGCGCTCCGCACACACACTGCGCGATGCTAGCGCCCATGCTGGCCGCGGCGTCGCACGGAAACTCGCGACAAAACACTCGTGCGCTCAAAGATGGCGGATGGGTCGCCCGAGGACCGCTTCGGCCCGAAACAAATGAACGATTTAACTTTTTCCGCGCCCGATAAAGGACTTGGTGACACAAAAAAGTGCAGTGGCGAAACATTTGACGGCGATAGTGTAAAGTTATCGTTCTACAGGGAACTGGAAACGAGTGATTCGTGTGAGAAAAGTGATACGCGCGGCGTGGCCGCTAAGCGCGCCGCGGTCGGCGGTTCGTATTCCCGAAAATTTTCTGATGCGAACACCGTGGACGGCGACGACAGGAAGAGGAGATGTCTGGACCGGTACGACAGCTCCGAGTCTTCTGACAGGTGAGCTGTTGTTGATTTATGTTAGCAAAACATGCGCTCGCATTTGTTTCGTAAGTTTGTTTGTGGCGCGATGATCTGAGAGTCAATGCTCCAGTGACCGGAGGCTGTTTGATTTCGATGTCATGGCCATTGTGAAAAACTTTGGGTGTTGCTAAGCGGCTCTAGTTCGGTTGAACGCCCTCGGAATAGAATGCTGGGCCGCGGTGCCGCGACGCGACGTATTACCATTTGAAATTGTAGACTGACAAAAAATTGGCCTCGTAAGATATTTCGATGCTCATAACGGTGGTATTACGAATAAACACGAAACCTCACAGATAAGATCTCTGTTACATAGCTTCAGTGTTATCTAATTGCTACTAAATTGTTTAGATGGCTACATATTTCGTACAGCTAGCTGGCTGCCAAAAATAATAACCTTGGCTTTTAATTAGCTTCTAGGTAACAGTAAAAGCTATATAAATTTCTAGTTTCCAAACTTTTTTCGCAAAACGTAGGCTTGCGACTGCCTAACTTTTTTTGCCTGCCTACATGATTTTAACATTATCCTCTCTTTTAAAAACATGGAACATTCGTATATTTTATAACTTAGGTACATGTTTACACACATAATTATTTTAATAAGACCACTTAAGTTTTAAGTCTTAGGTGCGGGTAAAACTGCTTAATTTCCATTAAAATATACCCACATGTCATGTTTCTCATTATTGATGCATGTATGATTATATAGATTACACTTAGGCCATAATTTTATGCTACCATAAATTCAGAAACCTTGCAGAATTGTGAGTCTGGCTTTCAGAAGAAGTTTCACTTACCACCTTTATACATAAATAGGCAGCTGACCTAATACATTTGTAGTAAGAAAATATATTTATTTTCACACAAACAAGCACCTATTTTTTTTTGTATTTGATTTACTTACAAATTAGATTGAATTTGTAATAATGACATTAACACCTTCACTGCCACTCCGGTCACCAGTAACCTCAAACAATACATTTTCTATTATGTTTTTTGTCTGGCAGTCAATATGTTAATTTGTAAATAATGTCATTATTAATGATGATGGAATTCATATTAATTTCATAGCATCATGCAGACAAATATTTCATACATAAGGCTTTACCGTGGTTGGTCTATTCTGTTATGAAACAAAAGCAATATAACACTTTAACAGGATTATTACTATTAAAAATTTTAATTTTAAACTTTTCCCCAATAAGATTTTCAGATAAATTTTCACCTTTTCACTTATTGAATAATAAGGTTTCCTTTGCTTGTTTGTGTTTTATTTTGTTATACTTTTGTTAGCTTTTCATGGTTTTTAAAGTAAATTGATATGCATGTGTGTGTCTGTGTAGTACTAAAACAGTTGTTTTAATTCAAGTAGAGTTATTTAACTTACAGCACACTTAATAAAATTCCTAGTAGTTTTAAAGTACAGCTGTTTTAGAACCTGGTGTGTTTTTTTTTCCTGTTTGTTTTGTAACTTCAGACAACTACCTAAATTATTGCTAGTTTTCATTCATTGTGTATTATGATCACTATTTATAAGTGACTTTTACTAATAAAACGGATATTGTTGTCCAAAATTGATAAATTAATTTATTTAAAGAAGCCATGTATTAAAGTTAATTAAAAAGGCTGAATTCAACAATAGCTGAATAGGTTAATGCCAAACCATGGCTTGATCTCACCAAAGAGTATGTAATAACTGCCTACCTCTATGAGTCTATGCTTGGCAGAGACAATATAAAAAATTGTTACTATGACATTAAAACCTCTGTTGCTCAGAATAGTAAAACAAACTCTAAGTACGCAATCACACCCATGCAGCATGATTTTCGGTTTATTGACTTTGACACTTAGCATTGCATGAACGATAAGGAACTGATGCAAACATTAATTTTAATCCGAGACATAAAATTATAGGTATATTATTAAAAACAAAACATCTTATTGAACTTGACTTCATTAAAATAATATCAAGGTAAACTGTGGTCATTATCACGGAATGACGTAAAATTTGTCACGCAATTTGTGATAAAAAGAATTCTAATCTCCTTTGTCTTTTTGGATGATATCAAAGTTTGCTTTTGTTTTTCGTTATCAGATTGTGATAAGACCTAGTGACTGGCTGCCTTGGATTACTTTTGAAGGCAGCACTTGCTACATTTGCATGACATTTTAATTTTATGAAAAAAAAAAAAAATGTTCCTTTTGTACAGTCAACCAAAGACAAGATGAAATTGAATTAAGTGTTTTTGAATGAAAATATAATTAATGGGTATTTTTTATTATTTTATTTATTTTCAAAACATACAATAGAATATTTATTTATTTATTTATTTTATTATTAATGTACACACAGAAAATAGATATAGAAAACACATGATGACATAGGAGTACAAGGGTACTGCTTATTTCTTTAGAAATTTCTACCAGCAGACCCGCGAAAAGGAGATATGAAGAAGAAATGTAGACAAATAGTGTGTTAGAGCAGGAAGAGTAGAAAAGTGAACGACTAACCTAAGATATAAAAACATACACATATAGTATAATAGTATGGAATATAACAGTATGGAATTTATTTGATGTAAATTTTAATTGCATAGGTGTTGAGTTTCATAAAATGATTACAAAATAAATCATCGATTTACAACAAATTTCGTCAAATTTTAAGTTAGATTTCTGACTCACTCTAAACCTCGTCCCACAATATTATCAACAGGTCACAAGGACCTTCACTTAATTACTATTTAAAACTAATTAGTCTGTGCCTATTAAAAGTTTTAAATACAATATCTAACCAGCTTTTCAATTTGTTTTTTACTCCTTGCCATATCCTGTCTACTATGAAAATATAACAGTATGGAATTGATTTGATGTAAATTTTAATTGCATAGGTGTTGAGTTTCATAAAATGATTACAAAATAAATCATCCATTTACAACAAATTTCGTCATATTTTAATTTTGATTTCTGACTCATTCTAAACTTCGTCCCACAATATTATCAACAGGTCACAAGGTCCTTCACTTAATTACTATTTAAAACTAATTAGTCTGTGCCTATTAATAGTTTTAAATACAATATCTAACCAGCTTTTCAATTTGTTTTCTCCTTGCCATATCCTGTCTGAATTATGATCATGAAAATTTACTAATGATTTGGTTCACCATTTTAAATGAGCTTTACATGCTTATCGACATGATTTGTTCATAGTAGATTGAGTTAGGTGAAAAGAGAGGAGGTGTTTGCCCTACACAGGAAAAAAAATATATTGTATAATCGTACCTATCCTTATTTTATTTCGGGACTCCCGCGTTGGTTTAGTTGCCCAAAGAGTATGAACTCCAGGGTAATCGTATTGCCCGACATGATAATCATTATCATGTTGGGCAAAGTGGTTTTTGGATCTGTTTCTCAGTAGCAGCCTAGAGGTATTTGTGGGTAGGTAGTTGATAGCAATAGGCCCTTTATAACATGGGACTTAAACATTACTGGAAACTTAAAAGACGTAAACAAGAAGAAAATCACGCTGTGCAGACGGAGGATAGGTACATGTTAGCGAGATGGCTGACCAAAACCAGTATCCTCCGACTGCACAGCATGATTTTCTTCTTGTTTAAATCGTTTTAGTTAGTTTCTTAACAGTTTGGCTGCCAGAGAACGAGACACAATAGAAAATGTATTGTTTGTCGGGCATCTGGCAGCCAAACTGTTAAGCAGTCGGGTTTTTTGATTAAGCTTTATTTTTTTGTAACTTTTTAGTTAATATATTTTTGAAATCACCTCTTAAAACCCTTTATTTTCATACCCCACACGATGGGAATGGAAGAAAACAAATTGAGGCCCCGCAATATGGCGCCCAAAAGCCGCCATTTTTCTATTTTCCAATTTTAATGTAGCCAGTGACACTCACAAGGCTAAGACGAATCGATTGAAGTAAGAATCTTCAAAATCGGCCAACGCGTTTTGGTCTCTGGAACGCCACATAGGAACAAACATAACACATACATAGACTGATAAATACATTACCCTCCTTTGGCAGTCGGGTAAATAGTGCGTGTACTACGTCGGTCCAGCCCTTCAGGGAATACACGTTATGTGTAACTTCAATAAACCTGTCTAAAATTAAATTGAACACAAGTAAAACTTGTAGTACCTACTCAACTCCACTACCGAATTATAGTAGGCGAGCTGTAGAGTATGATACCACAGTTAGATAGCGTCACTTAAGTGGTGATAAGTGGGTCACCTATTACCGTGATAACGCTCGCTCCGGCGACATGTACGAATTTAGGTGTGGTTGGGATTGGGCTCAATAAATAATGGTCCTATACGTCGATTGTTTTGTAACTGTGTCTGTTTGGGTTTGGCTATTTGTCGTTGGATTGTTCTAGTTATATGATATAAGTTTGTTTGGTGTTATTTACTGTTTTTGCTAACTGTACTTATCTGTCATGTGATTTTTTACGAACGTCTTCTGTTTTCAAATGAGTTACTTCGTTAGTTACGCGTTTACTTAACACTCTTAGCTGACTGAATGGTACTATCCTTGATTCCTCGGTTGTTCATGCCCAGTATATTGGCACTAGTATTTTTTGTGACTTGATAAAATTAGGCACCATAGAATATTTTTGCCTGGATGAAAGGATGTTTTGGTGTTATTAATTGTTTTTGCTAACCGTAGTTATGTGTCGCATGATTTTTTTATGTTCTTCATATTTACGGGCAATTTATTTAGATACTAACTTACTCTAAACTGTTGCACTTTTCATTCCCAGGGTATTTTTACCCAATTGAAAAAGAAAGGACCTCGATCCTTTTTTTATTCGGTTTTGCTCTTTTATTTTTGCTTGTTTGCATTCCTTAGTGAAGTAGAATGCACTATTTTGAGCTGATTTAAATATAATATGTACTTCTTCTACATTTCTTTCTTGCTTGAATGCTTGATGCAGGCTTATGTCTATCGTGGTATGCATAAAGACCTGCATGTGCCAGGTTTAAACCTTGTTTTCACCATATATTATAGTGGTTTAAACCTGGGTTTTAAGTAAAACCGCTTTTTGTAATAAGGCACAACGTGTTTTCATAGTCAGCAAGGTGTGTCTAACTGTAAATTCGCTTACTCATACTTTCCTACGAGTATTTATTGTAATTGGAACTGAACTAGGTAAATACTTCAAAAATACTTCATGCATAACCAATCATGCTTAGTTGCTTACAAATCCATTGATTGTCAAGTGTTTTTAGAAGCGTACGGTATCGGACTAGTGGAAACTTAAACTTCATACTTGAGTACTCTTTCAAGTTGAGCTGGTAGACTGGTACTAGCAAACCACTTATGTCACCATGTCAAAAGCTTTAATAGCACATACTTGTGACAGGTAGAAGCAGGTGCTTTTGAGTGCCGTTACGTCACACGGTAATTTTGGAGCTGACAGATAAGGTACTTCATACGCACTTTGAAAATATTAGTATTGGTACTAACTTTTTTGTGAGTTGGTAACTTGTAGACTCACATTCTACCACAGAATATGAATTTTTAAAACACGGATTGTGGAAATAAGATATAGACGGCTCACAAATTAAGGTGGTACCCTGACCGAAAAATCAGCATGAGATATGAGCATTCCTATTGGCCTAGCGGCACTGGTGGCGCATGAATTACAGTAGTGAATATGCCCAGATTTTGGAATAAAATCTTTATAAAATCGAATTTTAGTCCTTTGAAAAAAATGTTACGACAAAAAATGTCCGTTAATAAATTGTCTATCCATTAGTGTTAGTACAAAAAATAATGAATAAAAACTTTACGAGGAGATGCATGCTATCAATAATCATTTCTTATTTTTTGGTTTTGTTGGAAGGAGATTAGTGAAACATATAACACTTAAAAGTACGACGACCATTTTAGAATCCATAATATGTAGAAATGTAATGTATTCATATTAGTTGATATTTCTTTTTAATTAACGAGTAGATAGCTCCTAAAAACAGCACGAAAAACGGCTAGCGCGGCATTTTGCTCGGGGTACCGCCTTAAACATAAGTTATGCGATTGAATATTAAAATCATTCAAATAATCACAGCCCATAACAAATGTTTGTCAATTTGTCCTAATTACAATTATTTTCTCACAAGCTCTATATTAAAAAAAAAATTGCCGAGCGTGCACATAGTTTTTTTCTGACTAGGTACCTTATTTTTTTTTGTGGGATTTCATCCAATGCCTTTCCCGCTCTGGGTGAAGCGCGAGGGCGTGTCAGACTTTACTGACTAGAACCCCCCACCCGTGTTCCTTTGCTTGAGTAAGGGCCGCGGAAACTCTTTTTTAAATTTATCCGCGACCTTGATGATTGTACCTGATCAGTCATATCAGCACCGAATTTCATTAAAATTATCCTCTTTCCCTTTTTGATTTAGACTATCTCGAAAGAGCTTCCGTTCAAAAACAATCTTTACTAACGAACAGGTCTTTCCTCTCAACCAGTAATATTAATATTTAATTACTGTAATCACAACGCTATGTCGACATATGTATTATCTGGGGTTGCTGAACTGAGATGCACCTAGTTGTATAACTGCCACCTTGTGTCATTGTGCTTATTGATAACTCCAATAATTGAGATATTACCTACTTTTAGTTACCTATCGTTTATATTAATGTGTCATGCTGGCTTCTAATCATAATATTTTACGCGTAAAAATATCACATTTTAATCTTTATCAAAAAAACTTCGAGAATCCTATTAATATTAAAATACGAAAGTTTGTATGAGTTTCAAACACGCAAAAGCAGCTGAACGGATTTGGATGAAATTTTGCACACAGATAGGAGTTTATAACCTGGATAAACACATTGAATACTTTTCATTCTGGTTTAATCTACCCTTGAGATAATAAAACACTTCACGCGGGCGAATCCGCAGACACAAGCTAGAACCTATGGCACTGGAATATAAAAATACAGAGTGATTCAGTCAAAAAAAAATAAAGTGCACAAATTAAAAGTGTATCTTGATTGATAACTGCTCAACGAATGCTGTCAGTTTTGTTTTGTAGTAGTATAGTTTTAAATTGTAAAGGTACTAGTTGTCCCCGCGGCGTCGCTCCCGTCAACTATATCTATCTATCTTACCCTACCCTACCTACAATATTTTTATACAAAAAGTAGCCTATGTCCGTCCCCAGGTTGCCATCTATCTCCTTGCCGAATTTCATTGAAATCCGTTCAGTGGTTTAGGCGCGAAAATGTAACCTACAGACAGACTGAGTTACTTTCGAATTTATAATACATATTAGTATAGATTGGCCAAAGGATCTCTGACAATACTAATCGAAGTGAAGACCCTGATTTGAATTTCAGTTTGACCAGCCCCAAGTTACCTCAGCTATACTAGATACATTTTACATTTAGTAAATCTATTACAACATTTGTGTCTTCTTTTAATTAGTCTTTTTACAATGGTTTTCAATCATCTTTATAGCCCTTTGCTAAGAATAGTTACATCACTGATAACAACATTTGTGCCACACGTTAAATTTAGTCTTTTTTTTATTTTACCTTTGTATAGATTCTTTTACCGATTGTTTTGTAAATATGTGAACATTGTAGGCCTTCTAGATGCTTGTTAGCATTTGTTAACTTTTTAATTTCTTTTGTTTATATAATATGTAATCTTTTTTTTGTTTTTCTTACGACTTATTGTCGGGCCTACGTTGTCCCCCCATATCTAAGTACTAATGCTGTAACATGGAAATATTGTAAAAAAAAAAACATTTTTTAAAAGAGTAACCGTGGAGTTTCTTGCCGGTTATTCTCCATAGGAAACGACTAACCCGAAACGTGCACCTTTTGTCCATAAGTGCCCATGTAGGCCTATATGAAATAAAAAAAAAAAAATTTTTTTATTTATTTTGAAACACAAACAACATAACTAGTTTACTGGAAAACTGATCTATCAATAAAATTGATAAATCGTTATCTAGGGTTCAATAAATCGATAAGGGACACTTGAACCGCTTGGTTTTATCATACCTAGTCGTAACTCACTATAGTTTTGTCGATATTACTATGTCGTAGGTAATTTTGATCACATATGACATGGCAACTGTAATCTGGCTCTTACATACAGCATTACCTGCAAATCTGATGGTTTTAGATAATGGGTTACACCAGTGGTTACACTCAGCATGATAATACTTTAATAATGACTATACAAAATGTATGTAAGTAAATTTCTTGGCTGCCCTGAAGTTGGCTACCATGACTGCGCAGTACAGTAGTAAATCTCATACAAAAACAGCACCACGCCGTGCCTTACGCATCGGAGAGCCAACTTCAGGGCGGCCAAGAAGTTTGGCGAGAACTATAAGTATGGACTTGATTCACTGCATAGCAAAGATTCTTTCTCTATATGAATCCGCAACATCATTTTCCAACAAGAATGATGTTACCAAATACTGATTACAATTTATTGATGGAAAAGTGGAGTTTCTTGCACATTCTTCTTCATTGAGACCTACTGACGCTTGTGAATCGAATGTGTAACTACCTTCATTTTAGTTTTTAATATTGACAATACAATAGTACCTTTAAATGGATTAGTTGAAATAAATATATTTTCATTTTGAGCAAGTCTTCTTCTTCCTGCCCTTGTCCCATATTACTTGGGGTCGGCGCAACACGTTTTCTTCTTCCATCCATACCGTCCTGTTCCCCGTCACGCTATGACTGATTCCCTTTTCTTTCATGTCGAGCGAGTATTCGTTGGAATATCTAATATCGAAGCTATTATAATCTAATGCAAACCGTAACCCATATGTATAACTTATTACAAGAAATAAATCTCAATTGAAAACCAGGAATCATGCCAAAACAATTCAAATACAGCTCCATAAATTATATCCCACACTGGTTTACCGTAGCTATTCAGTAGTTATCTTGCTAGAACATAAAACAGCACGATTGTGAAGGTAGTACCGAACTGGCGCGAAAGTTTTAATAAGTGACGTGGAAGCACCTTAGAAAAGGAACAAAGTTAGTTGCCGGTCGGTAGGTAGTAGGTAGGGCATTCACGCGAGCCTAAGCCACAAAGGGTGAGCTGTAAAAAAAATAAGTTAGGAGTTCTAACCGGGCGTGCCGGGGGACAGCGAACGGGTTCCCGGACGCGCAGTGGTATGTTACTGTTTATACCACGCCAGTGTTCAATGGCGGCAGATTAAACTTTTAAAACCTTGTAATTTTCTACAATGTAAAACTACTACCTATATAGGCTTTAAATGTGAAGAAAGTCCACCTGTCTTCACATTGAAAGTTGTTCTTTTGTTAGTGTTAAGGTTAAATGTAAATGCAGACCATAAATAGTAGCTGCTAAAATACTGAACAGTTTCGTTGTATTATTTAAAATAAATGAAAGTGTTTTGTATTCAGAATATTTTTCAATGAATGTTTTTGTTACAATGTTTGAGAAATAGACTATACTTGAAAGCGTCCATAAAATCAGCTGTTATGCTCCATCAAATCAGCTGGAGACAAACCCTTATGGCGTGTACTTACCTCGGCGCTGCGCAACCGGTCCGTTGCCCCCCGCGCGCGCTCCTCCCCCCTGTCATTAGAAGCGTGCGCGGGCGCATTGGCCCTCGGCCGTTGCGCATGCCCCGACTTATGGGCTCTGAACGGTGGATGTGATTTGATTTGAATTTCGGAACAGTCCGCCTTTTAGTATAAGACCTTGTAGAATGCAAGTAAAAACTTACGATCAGAATTGGAAATTCTGTTTTAAAAAAACTCAGGGAGGATTTATGCTTATTGGAATAAGCTGGAGTAGATTGTATCGTATTTTAAAGTCATCAGAAGCATCGGAGAAATTGACAAAAGCTTTTGTATTTTACGACGAATTGGAAATAACTCTGAAATAACCTGAACAGACTAATAAAGCTTTCATTGTTGTTCAATATTGAAATAGTAAGAATATTACCAATAAATCACATAAAGGACCTTCGTAAAGCTCACAAGTCCAATTGCAATCGTCGGGATAAGAAAAACGATTGCGGCCGGAGATGATACGGAATTCCTGTCTTTGTGATGATCAGGGCACAGACAAGTTTGTAATAAAACGACACTGGTCCGGTCAGGTAGAAACTGAGTCATCAACGCCATCCGTGGTCGTTCAACTTTCATTATTGTTTATTTATATTTTTATTGTTCGTTGTTTGACGCGTGCGTATTGCCGACATTTCCAGTCGTACGAAAATCTGCCGAAAATGGCTTGCTGGACAATGTTTTCTGACCATCGAAAAGGCTAATTTTAATAACAAACAAACTCTCTGTTTAGTACTTAGCCTGCCATTTGAATAGGTACGAGTATTGCCTTAATTCGTATATTTTTTGCTGCTATTGCAATTGTGGATCCTCTGTTTGATATGCCAAAGTCTTCTTCTACAGTAAATAGCCGTATTCATTTACACACATCAACTTTAGACAAATTCTTTATCTGATAAAGTTTGTAGACGCAATACACTTGCATAATAACTTGTTAAATGCGTCATTTCATATTCATAATCCACGTATAGCGCAAAATCACCTTGTCAAGATATAGGTATGATTTATCATTCGATCAAATATAGGCAAATGGTTGTGCAAAAATGTAGAGATTATTCGATGTGTCACCCTCATCAACAAAAAGAAAAATGTTCACGGTCTACCACAAGGGTGTATACTAGGCCCACGTTTATTTCAAATAACAGTACCCAACATACACTCGTTACAAATCAAACTTTGTGAACTTCAAGTAAGTCTATGCACACTAGCCTAGGCTGGGAGAACGTGGAATGTGAATAACCTTGGTAACATACCGACCTATCGGGTATTATCTGCCTGTTTATCGTTTGTTTACTTTGAGATTGAAATATTGACGAGCACTACCAACCTTAAAGGCAACACTTTTTCATTGCACCTGTAATTTTATCAGACTTCAGAAATAACATCTCTTTGTTTGAGTATTATGGCAAGACTATAACTTACACTGACATTCGACTGATTAATGTTACTATTGTAACATCAAATAAGGAACAACCAAAGACCTTATAATCTAAAGTGGCAATTTATTTACTAGCAACACTACTTCTAAAACATTTTCAAGTCAACATAATTGTTGTTAACAAATATAACGAGAGAAATAGCCAATTAAAACAGGAAAACTTTTATCACGTTTTTGTCTGAACCGACTGCGCGGAAACATCATTTGCACATATTTCATGGTATTTAATTGTGTGATTAATGAGTTTTTACTTATCAAACTGGGGAACCACATCCTTCCCATACAGAAATACCAATTGTATCACGTATACAGTTCTTGAACTATATACAACGTTTTTATCAAATAATATGATTGGGTATTAATATAATATATACCGTTCGGTCGCAGCAGGCGGACCGCGGTCCATGTCCGGACCGGGAAAGGTCGGACCTTGGCCCGCCTAGTACTTTTAAATAACTTACCTACCTACCTATTAAATTGATATGATATTTTTTATGAAAATCTAATTCGGTTCGGTCACTCTTCGCATTTTCTGTTCCCCGCGAACCAAACTTTAAAAAACTGACTGAAGACTGCAAGCGTAATTTCTCGCATAATTTTAGAATATTGTGTGTTTTATATAAACACCTTTTCCTTACATTATTCAGAATAAATAAGAAACTGATAAGTGGGTACTAATTATGAGATTAATTTTTCTGGACCTCGATAAAAAAACAACTCCAATCGGACCCCAATTAAATTACTTGCCGACCTCTGATATAGACGCATGTTACTGGTGTTCTAACATAAATACAAAGGAAGTGTAACCCACTCTGAACATTAAATTAAAAGCCGTTAAAAAATCCAACATCACGTACGCACTATTGAGGCAATAATTAGGAGCACGAAACTATGAGCACAAGTAATAAGTTTTACACCCACACTTCTCATGTGGTAGGTACGTACATAAAGAATCTGTGCAGTCAAAGGGCATGTGATGTACAAACTGGTTCCTCGCTAATGCAATTATCGGTCGGTTCGTCGAGACTGCTCTAAGTGACCGAATGGATACGTGAGGAGTGAAGACTGTCCGTCGTGGTGTTTAAATGAGAAAACCTTTTATGTTTGTGGTAGTCGGCTCCCATAGGCACACTTTGTGCATAACGAGAATTCTGTTTAAATGAAACAAGATGGGAAGCTCGTTCTAGAATATGCAGAAGCTCATTACAATGTTATAAAAAAACCGGCCAAGTGCGAGTTGGACGAACGCACGAAGGGTTCCGTTCCAAAATAGCAAAAAAAATACGTTTGTTATATGAGAGCCCCACTTTTTAGTGTTTTTAGGGTTCCGTAGCCAAATGGCAAAAAACGGAACCCTTATAGATTCGTCATGTCTGTCTGTCTGTCTGTCTGTCTGTCTGTCTGTCCGTCCGTATGTCACAGCCACTTTATTCCGAAACTATAAGAACTATGCTGTTGAAACTTGGTAAGTAAATGTATTCTGTGAACCGCATTAAGATTTTCACACAAAAATAAAAATAAAACAACAAATTTTGGGGGTTCCCATACTTGAAACTAAAACCAAAAATATTTTTTTTCATCAGACCCATACGTGTGGGGTATCTATGGATAGGTCTTCAAAAATGATATAGAGGTTTCTAATATCATTTTTTTCTAAACTGAATAGTTTGCGCGAGAGACTGTGCCAAAGTGGTAAAATGTGTGTCCCCCCCCCTGTAACTTCTAAAATAAGAGAATGATAAAACTAAAAAAAATATATGATGTACATTACTATGTAAACTACCAGCGAAAATTGGTTTGAACGAGATCTAGTAAGTAGTTTTTTTTTAATACGTCATAAATAGTAAACCGCAATTTACCAAGTACGGAACCCTTCGTGCGCGAGTCCGACTCGCACTTGGCCGGTTTTTGTTATAGCGGCAACATACATAATTCATTTTGTTACATGTAATATTATGTATGTATGTTTATTTGTAAGTTTGTGTATAGTATTTTATATAGCTTTATATTTTTTATTTATTAATATCTTTTAATGTAGCAGTACACCGTAGGCTACCCCCTGTTTTATCTTTAGTCCATCCAAAGGTTGTTTGGTAGATATCGCTGTCAGCGATAAGACCGCCTTTGTACTCATAGTATTAAGGCGCCGATTCCCTTAAGTAGCTGATTTTAAAATGAGAATCACGTCTAAACGGCTAGTCGTAATTTATTGGAAAAATATATGTTATATTAGACCATTTTTTTAATAATTTCATCTAAGCAAATTTTGAGTTTTATTCGTATAACATAGTGTAATTAATTTGTAAAGTTATGTCTAAAACGGACAAAAACACGACAATCACAACAAAACCGCTGGGCGTATTTTAATTAAATCGACACCATATCAAAGACAATTTAATTATCTACATTTTGATCTGAAGCTTTTTTTTTTAAAGTCATAGAATAATAAGAAAAGTACAAAAAACTACTAAATTATGGGTCGCGCGGGTGAGAAACGAGGGCGCGTTTTGTTCCCTCAAGGTCGTTGGCGTTAGTCGTCGTCTTAAGTTGCTGTAAAATATTTGTATAATTTCTTTTTGGTGTACAATAAAGTATATTCTATTCTATCATCTGTGAAAATTTCAACAGTCTAGCTATCACGGTTCATGAGAGCCTGGTGATAGACCGACAGACGGACAGCGGTCTTAGTAATAGGGTCCCGTTTTTACCCTTTGGGTACGTAACTCTAAAAACGGAGTTCTGAACTGGGAAGGAAAAATACAAAGTTATTCAGCTTGCATGGAAACACACATGTCGTGCTGAATTCAGATAAAAAATTGCCAAAAACGGATCTCACTATGACGGTATGACGAATAGTCTTTTACCTGGAAACTAACAAGTTTCAGGTTTTCCCAATTCTACCGGATGCTTGATAATCATGGCATGTTTTCTAAATTCGTCACAACAGCATATTAGCCGAAACTACCGGAAGTGGTTTCCATACTTGGGACTTTCTCGTTAAGTTCAAAGTCTGCTTTTAAAATTCGAAGGTTTTTCAAGAGCGTAGGTGGCTTCACAAAAAATATAAATTGTTTCTGATTTGGGTACCAAAGATTTTAATAGCTAACGATTTGGGACGGTCTGCCTTGCAGGATTATATACTTCTTAGTTTTTTGACCACATCGAATTCACGTAGGTACAATTTGCACGTATTCTCGTAATCCTTTGTTTTTCTGCGAGGTCAATTGGAAACTGTTTTATATCTTGTATCTTCTATTATATGTGCAATTTTATTTTTCATCGCATAAATATCGATACTCGGTTATAATTTTATGAGGTATTTTTCTTTTATAAGCGTGCAGCTGCCCCTAGGCAGCCGGGACACACCTGCTTGGGTTGTCCCAGTCTCTTTCACCTTTGACATTTGACAAAAAAATATGGCGATCCGATTATTTATTGTGCTTATAAATGCCTTAACTGTAACCTATTGAGACAATTTTGTAGCATCTTTATTATAGTGTCCAACCGAAACTGGTTGTTACGACCGAAACCGAAACCTAATTCCGGCAATAGAATCAGTTTCGGCCGAAACCGAAATTTCCTTACAAGGATCATGTTTTGAGGAAAAAATAAAGAAAACGTTATTATAATCAGTCAGTCTTTATTTTTTTATGTTTAAATCACATAGCTATGTAGTCTTCGACATTTTTTTGATGTTTACTACCTACTCTTATGTCAAATCACATAATAAAACTTACCGAATCCAAAATAAATCACACGAAAACTCACAACAAACAAAACGAACTGCAAACACAAGCCATTCACGACATGATTAGGCACGTGGGCGCGGCAAAATGTCTTCGTCGCTTACTCGCTTGGATGAATTAACCGCGTCTAACATGACCGATCACAGCTCGAGAACCTCCGAATGCATTTTCGGTTTCGGTCGTAGTTTCGGCAGGTTTGCCGCCGAAACCGGAACTCGTTATTTTATCGAAACTCGGCCGAAACCGAAACCGGAGTTTCGGTCAGACACAGTTGATACTTTATTACAGTATCAACTGCTGCACTACCTACCCACGCATTTTGTAATAGACTCGTACATACATGTCACGAACTACTTTTTAATGGTCAACTATCTCTTTGTTCCGAAAGACAACGATAATCATCTTTCTCAGTAGAACTCCCACAAGGCGACATTACATATAGAATTTTGATTCGTGTGTAGTACTGATCCTTGTCAATTACGGTCATTAAAAATTTAAATACCGATTACAAAATTTTAGGGTTAGGTTAAACGTGTTCTATAATTAGCGAATGGCCGGGCGATCAGCGGACGATTCGTTGGTAACCCTTTGTTATTATTTAAATTATAAACGATTAGTCTACCAAATACTACGCCTGAGGCGACGCGTGCGCCGCTACGTCATCCTTGCATTTTTAAACTGCGATTTCGTGATTGTTTTTATCTAGTTTTTATTTGAAGGACGGACAAGGACGACCCCTGAAATTAGTCAAAACAACTTTTTGTGCGGTGCAAGAACGAGTCGTTATAAATATGTTTTTGAGCTGTAATATACAGTTTATGTTATTGACCTTTACATAGCAGGTATTCTATGATTAGTTCGTGATAATAGTGTAACTGTCTGAAGTTCTAATAGCTTCGTTTATACATTAGTGGAGCCAGACAATGAGAGACATCTTCCGAAGCGAATACCATCGGGGATCCCGCCGGGAAATCTTAGTTTAGACAATGCATCTGACTTACCGACTTAATACTGAGAATGTATCTAGAAATATACGATACATGTCTGGATTTTGGGTGGTTAAGAAGCACCCCTTCCGTCAATTTTTTTGTTACCTGGTACAAAAGAAATAAGAAGCCAGGTGTATAAGTGCTTTATCTCAAATCTGCACCCTGGTTCGAGATTGAATGGATCACTTTTTTTTCTTAAAAAAAACGCTGTTCTTTAGACCTTGCCGTTTCAATACTCACATTTTTTACACCATTGAGGATATTTACCGTGAGAATTCTTCTCGTAACTGCTCTTATCACCCCAAATATCTTCAAACATTCCGAAATACGTAAGTGCTATCTCATTTTAAATGTCGCTCTAATATGCCGTACATACGTATCTATGTGCACAAGCGTAAAGGCATCCGAGAGCCCTTCGTATGCGCCGGCAGCTAAGTCAACAATTTATTGGAGCCCATCTATCAAGACGGACGTCGTCGTATTGTCCAATTGCATTCCTCCGACAGAGAAGTGAGAGACAAATTCTCGACACCGAATAGTTCTATAAATCTTTGAAATTAAACGATATGAATGAGTTAATTTTAGTGGTAAACGGAAATATCGTTATCATTTCAAGTACAGGGAGAATAAGAATATAGGTCTCAGTTGCCTTGCTAGATTCTAGATCTCATCATCATCATCAGCCTATTCTGTTCCCACTGCTGGGACACAGGCCTCCTCTTTGTGAGAGGGGATGGGCCGTAGCCCTAACCACAGCCAATGATTGAATGTCACACTACAGCCTGTCGTCAAATTTATTTTAATTCTAATTAATTTCTTTAGATGAACAACCAATTTGTCTTTAATTTGACTTTTGACATTCTGTTGCGATTTGCGAAGTCATGGCAATTCCTTTCAAAACCAAACATACAAAAGACCGGGGTTTTCGTTTTGTTTCTTCTCAAGTTACCAATTTGGATTACCCGCCCACGACCCTGACGAATCTTCGTTCCATTTCCCGACGTCCTCTCCAGAATTGTGCGTTTCCATGTCGCGATGTATTATTAATTTGCCATCACATCGGTCTAATTTCGCGTGATATAATACGAGAATATTTGCCCCCAAGCCGGGGGTAAACACCAATTAATCCTGGCAACACGATACATTTGTGGGGTGGAGGGGGGACCCTCAGAGGGCAGATTGCTGCATAATCCCGCTGCATTTCTACTGCTTCCGATGCAATCGGGCAAGAGGGGGCGTGATCGAGGGGATAGCTCTATGGACATCACAGGGGCTAATATATTTTTCTTTACATCAATGTTTGTTGGGTATTGATCAAATTGTATGTGAAACCTTTGCAAGCATTGTTCTAGTCAAATTCCGCGGATTTAAATTAAAACATGAATAGCTGGTGGGTTTTATTATGATATAGGTTTTTCCATAAGATAAAATTCTATTACGCAAAGGAAATCACGATGACTTATAAGTCTTATAACATTGGAAATTATGATGGGTTTTTTCAGTTTTTACTTAAGGGATTAACCACACTTATTCAGCTCTGTTCAGCTTTTGTCCGTAGAAAACAACGATTTTGTATGAAAACTGAATAGACGCGGCAAGCTGAACGGATGTACGGAGTAGTATGTAACGGAGTGCGCATCTCCATACAATATCGTCGTTTTTTATGGACAAAAGCTGAATAGAGCTGAATAATTGTAGTTACTCCCTAAAATGGCATTGGACATAATGTATTACACTCATTGAGGTAACAGTACATCTGTACGTAGTACATATTATCTCAATGATCACACTAAAATAACCCAAAAGAGGGGAATTTTGGGACCGAACATTTTTTTTTTCAAACGCTTCCCCAACGTCTAAACATTGTTTAATTTTGCTACTTCACGCTTATTGCCATTCGTTGAGCTGACTTGACAGTTCCAAACGAAGTACTTTTTGTAGGCTCACAAATATCAGTCACTTTAACATTCAGGCACGTCGGTACTTCGGGTTCGGTAGACGAAGTTTCGAACTCGCGCGAAGTTTACGATTGCCATCTCGCCCCCTTCTCGAGACACCAAAGGTATTTGTTAATTACCTCGAAACGCAAGTAACGCAACACCGTTTGACGTTAACATGAAACTACTAAATTAATTTCTTATCTCATATCTTTACATACAGTAACTATTGTACCGAACCGACAGTTTTCGCATACAATTAGTAAACGCCCGAATAAATATTGGATTATATAAACTAACACGTATATTTTATCCTAGAAATAAGATTTATTTTTACAATGTAAGTTGGCGAGTCAGTGTGAAAACGTATGCTTAGCTTATCTTTTGTATTACAACAATTTTTTTTTTTCTACGATACAAAACATACTGGAGCAGGAATGCGTACTAAAAAAAAAACCGGCAAAGTGCGAGTTGGACTCGCGCACGAAGGGTTCCGTACCATTATCGCAAAAAAACGGCAGAAAAATCACGTTTGTTGTATGGGAGTCCGACTTAAACATTTATTTTGTTCTTATAGCGGCAACAGAAATACATCATCTGTGAAAATTTCAACTGTATAGCTATCACGGTTCATGAGAAACAGCCTGGTGACAGACGGACAGTGTAATCTTAGTAATAGAGTCCCGTTTTTACCCTTTGGGTACAGAACCCTAAAAAGCAGCCCGTAGATACCCCAAAGTTCATTGATACAAGTGAATCTGATAAAATATCTAAATATAAAAAAGCTCATAAGATTTTATGGCATGTAATTCCGGCTTTGTGGAAACAAATTAGATACCAGCTAATGAGCTGGCTACTGGCATTACCGTGAATGTGGATCCAGAGATTGAGACACGAAGTGAATTTAGTATGAAACTTCATACGGATGGGGTCAAATTATATATTAATTGGGAACATTTACAGACGAGTATTGAATGATAGAGAACCATTATCATGGTTTGATGTCAATTAATACTCGACTGCTTTACTAAATCATACGATGTTATCGCATCGTATGATTTAGCAAAGGTATGGTTTGTATATTATCTGCCTATATTTAGGATTGTTTATTCAACAATTATATCAGTCTAATCTTCATCAATGATTCAAGCATTTTGAAGCTCAATTTCGTAAACGCTACCAAAACGATAATAGCATCCTGCTCGCTTTATGTTCAAAGTATTTGACTACACACCTGCGCGAGTTATTCAGTAATGTATGTATAATCGCAGAATGTTCCTCCTAAAGACGCATTTAGATGTATATCTTAACTCGTTATTTCGATAATTGTTCCGATTAAATTCTTTATGATGACTGAAATCGTCTTTTAACTTCATAGTCAAGACAAAGCTTACTTTAATTACTTATTTTAAGCGGAGGAGGTTATCTCTCAACGAAGTAAATAAGTGACCATTTACGGGGTCCGCAGTAAAATGCAGGACGTTAAATTGATAATCTTTAAAAATACATTCGAATCGATATAGTCGAGTAGGATTCCGCATCGATACTTGTGAAGATCGCCCACGATAAATCAGCGTCCCTTGCGTCGGCTTGACCATTTTTATTAAATGCCGCGATTAAATACCCACCAGCAACATTAAACGAAAACGCTTCGATATTATCGCGATATCTCGACACCTCGGCTCACCTCGCCCTGTTTATAATTACGAGTTCGGTCGTCCCCTCGTCGAACGGTTGTGCCAGGGTACCATAGCAAGCGAGCACTCTCGCTTAGCATAGCTCCGCTCGACCCATGCACAGTAAAATTATGCAAACAGTATGGAAACTACCTACAAACGCTCGGATACACATACTTAAATATAATACATATTCACAACGGATCTTTGTGTCTCTGAATTGGCTGCAGAGCCTGCGCAGTAGCTATTTTTGTGTCAATATTGAAAGTGACGATAGCATTGTATAACTGTCTTTGTCACTCGCTTACGGTTGTCTGATCATCCTATCTCGCTTTTTCTAGGGCTCTAGGCATTCAAAACTGTTTCTTGCGCTATAGTTGACAGAGCCAACTTCAGAGACACATAGATCCGCTGTGAATATTATACGCACCGACGGGCACTTCTGCAGTGCTGTCAGTAGTGCGAGCCGCTTAGGGGTCTCGTCGATGCGCATGTTTGTGTGAGTGTGCCGTTTCGAGCGTTTGTAGGTAGTTTCCATACTGTTTGTATCTGTGACCCATGCAAGCGGCATGCCATACCAACCAACACTTTTTGTCATACAAGGCGTCTTCCTTTTGCGGAGGTTTGTTATGGTAATTATTTATAAATATCATCTAGAAAAACGTTCCGCTTGCTGTAGTTTTAGTTTTTGCTGATTCGATCTTTGTACCACGTATAAAGAGTAGTTTGATAATGATAAGATGTATATCAACGGACTTGGCAACGCTTTTTGCAATCTCATGTATAAGAAAAACTGACCGGGTAATTAGGTAGCTTTTTATTACTGCGATGTCTTTGCTATTTGAATAATCAACTGCTGAATAATCAAGTCTATATTTATAGGCTTTTCAAATAAGCATTGTATTCCAAAGTGGAAAACCAATTTGGTTTAGGCACCAGTGATATTTTACTAAATTGTTTTGTTACCAATTATTATTATCTATGAGGCAAAATCTGATAAATTACTAACGCAGCACGTGAAGCTAGTTACATAGTAAAAACGCTTATTCTTAAAACAGATATTCAACATTGAGAATATTGGATTACTGAACAGAATGCACAAAATATTTCAAATAGAATTGAAAGTAAATCATCGCCAATATGAAACGGTGCCAACATGAAACGTTTGCGAGAAAATTTAAGTGCTCTATTACATAAAGTTCTATTTCACGGAAACATCAATATGAATAAATCTTACTATCGAAGATTGTAGTTTTAAGATATTATTTTTGGCAAAACTTGTAAAATTTTATACTAGCAGTATTTCGATGGGATTTAGATGTTTGTAAAACTATAGCTGTACTATGCTCTAAGCGGTTATCAAATTCATGGCCGAAGCCAATTGAAGGGTACAGGCAAAGAACAGGGAATGTCAGAATTTTTGTTTGGTACTGGTACGAATTTTTTTGTCTATGGTCATTGGGTTGCCAACCACTACTTTTTACAAATACTCAACAGATGTCGCTAAAATACGTTTTTATCTGTGCCCAAAGCCGGTAAAGAAGGATTGTTCAAAAATTTTCCGTTGTGATTTTGAGGTTTTTTTTTTTGGCTTTGTTTGTTTTATTAGCATTGTTTGTTTTCGCTACAATTTTATTTTAAAATTAGTAAACAATGCCTTCTGCTTCTGATGAAAATTGTTGATGCCATCGATATTTTTGATTCCATAGAATTTTAAGTAAAAATTACTGCATTTGATCTCAATAAAAATCTTATAACTTCTAAACTTTGAATTGCTTTTTTCGCACAATCTATTCATTAGAACATTCCATATTCTTTGCCTGTACCATTCAATTACTGTGTTCGATCATAAAAATCATATAGTAGCAAAATACAGACATTTTCAGCTTTGGACTTTTTACAAAAATACAATTGCAAATTCATCTCCCGAAACTCCAAACTTCAACAATATTGGAACATCTTCCAGATATATGTCCATCCTTCACATTCAAAAATGCTGTTCCCTTACCATCATTATCACAATACGAAACTCCACCAAATATAATAAAATATCGCACTTTCATACCAAACATTGTCGTCCCCTTCGCAAGGAATTCGGGTCCCCTTGCAAGCAGGTGTGCTTGCCTGTTTTGGAGACCCTGCCAAACGTGGCAAGCTACGGGACCTGTTCAGCTAATGACAATCTGGACAATATGAACTGGCCTTTCGACTTGTGAAGTTACTTTTTTTATGGTACGAGTAACACGGTCTTCTAATGGTTTGTGACTAAACAAACGGGATTACAAAATAATAAATCCCCTTCTTTGTATAGTTTGTTTGGTTTATCGTTATGAATATTATATTTGCTAAGAGTCTGTTTTAAGGTTGCACTAGTCCAACATTCTTCCATACAAACGTAGTCGGGCGATTACTCCACTGTTTGACGGTGTTCATTCAAAATAAAAAAAATATCAATTTGTCTCCTGTATAGAAAGTATTGGAAACAAAAAAGTAAAAGAAAAAAAAAGCAAGTTCAAGTTCAAGCGTCGAAAGTTCCATATTTCAACACTAATTTTAACGCATCTTTGGGCGCAAATAAATACCATAAGAAGGAAAATTGAAAACGGTGACTATACAGGGATAGATTAGTAGTTCAACAATGCGAATAATTTTATTTTGAACAGATAAATTTAGTCGTTTTCTCACGATATCCTGACTCCCAAAGGTCTGTTTATAAAATTTCAAGCGCTCGTTTTCTTCCTAAATAAATCATCATTCATTTCGCTACAAATTTTCAAAAGTGTGTATTGGTACGCGAACTAGCTTCTTACTGCTCATAACAGCATCAATCTCTTTCGCACGTGTTGTCGGATGAGATAGCATGCATATAAACCCCGCGCACAAAATAGTTCCCCTCTGCAGCAGAAGGACAGATAAGCAAAATCCCGGAATAGCAAAATCCCAGATTAGCAGAAGGACAGATTTGCAAAAAGGCAAATAATGTACTGTCGCCGTCAAAAAAGTTACAAATCCTATTAACCTTATTATCAATGTGTGACCTCTTTGATTTATACCTATATTATTATCTAAAGGTCATGCATGGAGTACTGCTCTCACCTCTGGGACGGATCTGCCAAATACCAACTTGATGCACTTGGGTTGATTGACAGACGGGCCAAAAGACTGATCGGGAACGATGTGCTGGTCGACTGAAAGCTCCAGAGCCTTGAAAGCCGACGACGGCCGGAGGTTGCCAGCCTTTCCATCGCAGGTTATCGCAGGTTTTCTATCGGTTACATTTCGGGGAGTGTGCGATGGAACTGCACAATTTGATTCTGCCTAGCCCTTTCCATTATCGGACAACAAGACGTACGCCAATGCGCCATCGGTACATGGTAAATATCCCACCCATACGCACAAAGCGTTTTGAAAATACTTTCTTTTTGCGTAAAGCTAAGGAGTGGATTTCCTGCCGGCGCGGAGTCTTTGTTTCCTGATAGCTACAACCTAGGGGTCTTCAGGTCAAGAGTGAATAGGTTTTTTCTAGGCAAGCGTGCTTCACTTTCGACCACACCATGACTTAGGCGAGATAGTGGTCAAACGCGAGCTTACAACGAATAAAAAAAAGAACTAGTTATGTACTTTCAAATAAATTTTTACCAATTGTAACTATTCAATTTTATTTTTGTTTTCTGTGTGGGTCTGTACTTCTGCCTTTATGCAAATCTGTCCTTCTGCTAATCTGGGATTTTGCTATTCCGGGATTTTGCTTATCTGTCCTTCTGCTGCAGAGGGAATAGTTCGTGCCGTCGCGTCGACTACGGCAACCTTAAGGTTTCCGGATAAGGCATTTCTTTTCTTCCGGATAAATGTAAAATATTATACAACATATTCTATGAATTTATCTGCCATTTTAGTTAATTGAAAGTGTAACTCATCACGAGAGGTGGTCAGTAAATTAGGCCATAAATTAACTCGAGTAAAACTAACCTCTAAAAAGCCACTTTTACACCCATACTCATGAAGTCATGACTTCTACATTTCTTAACAAAAGAGGGCACATTATGTGTGAATGTTTATTTTATGACGTGACACTAACGTGATCTTAAAGTGGACGTGCGAGAGGTTTAATGACGTCATTAACGTCACCGACACTAAGTGGACTTGACTCCGGGAAATTACGGTCATTGCCGAGGCCAGAAAACGTGAGCTACAAATTGTATGTTGAACTTATTTAAAATACAAAGAAATTCGATAAAAACCTCCAAAGATTTACGTGTTACATCCAACTCTAGACACGCCTTATCTCACATTATATTGACTCAGACAGGTGTAAATTTCCTCACTCTTATTTTTAGGGTGTATTCAAAAGCAATTTTTAGATTTAAAAATAAAAAATGTAAATGTATATTAATATTATAAAGCTGAAGAGTTCGTTTGTTGGTTTGAACACGCTTATCTAAGGAACTACTGGTTGGAATTGAAAAAATATTTTTGTGTTGGATAGTCCATTTATCGAGGAAGGTTATAAGCTATATAACATAACGCTTCGACCAATAGGAGCGGAGCATAAATGAAAAACGTTGCAAAAACGGGCAAAATTATTCCTTTTTGAGAGCTTCCGTTGCGTGCGCTGCGTAAGTGGTTAAAGTTACGCAACATTCATGTATGTAGGGTAGGTAGTTAGATCGTTGATGGGACCGAATCCGCGTGGGACAGCTAGTCATGTAATAAAACCGGAACAAACCCGCCATCCAACCACAATTTTAAATAGCAAAACAACAAAAAGCTTTTGTTAGACAAAGCTCGCAAAATAAAAAGGCGTGTGCTGACAGCCCGGCTGCATCACTAACATCGCATTTATAACAACAGCATGTGCATAAGTCAGGGCACGCGACAACATAGAAAGGTCTAACGTCATCGACCTAGGACATCTGCCTCATAAGGCAGGTTCTAGAAATATCACGGGTCTAGAAAATGTGGCGTGAAGAATTGTATGCGTCGACGCCCGGTGCAGCCCGCGTGAGAGATTTTATATGAGGTCCTATCCGGTTATCGATTTGATTTTTTTTTTTATTGGCTCGTTTTTATTTTTACCACGCTTCCTGTACCGAGAGATCAGACTTGAAATAGAATCAGCTTGACGCACTAGAGTCGATCGAAAAGCGGGCTAAGAGGCTCATCGGCGATGAGGCGCTGGTCAAGTCAAAGCTACAGAGTCTTGAACATCGTCGCCGAGTTGCTAGCCTGTCGGTTTTTATCGGTTACATTTTGGGGAGTGAGCAATGGAATTGCACGATCTAATTCCACCTAGCCCGTTTCATCATCGGACTACCAGACGTACGGCGATGTGCCATCGATACATGGTAGACATGTGGGATGTCTATTATATATTTGTCCATAGGCACAAAACGTTTTGGGAACACTTTTATTATGCGTACAGCTAAGGAGTGGAATTCCCTGCCGGAGTCTGTGTTTCCCGAAAGCTACAATCTGGGGGTCTTTAAGTCAAGAGTGAATAGGTTATTTCTAGACAAGCGTGTTTCACCGTCGACCACATCATCGCTTACCATCAGGTGAGATAGTGGTCAAGCGCGAGCCTATAGGTTATAAAAAAAAAAAACGTGATGCCCAATTTTTTTCGTGTTATAAAAGACTAGCTGTTGCCCGCGGTTCGCTCTCGTGGACCACCCCAGTGGATCCGTTTTCGGGATCAAAAAATAGCTTATGTCACTCAGGAATAATGTAGCTTTCTATTGGTGAAAGAATGTTTAAATCGGTCCAGTAGTTTCGGAGCCTATTCGGTACGAACAAACAAAAAAATCTTGACTAATTGACATTTTTTGAAGATCAAAGCTTTAAGAGACATTAAGTATGCATAAAAAATTCTGCCACCCACTACTTTATTCAGGGACATTTTATAATCTCGCTATAGGGGGAATCAATTTAATTATCTGCGATCAACAATGCGAGTATAAAACATCCTTTTGTTAGACACTCGCGTTGTCCTGCCACCCCCATGGATATAAAGTTATCGCGTTAGTGTCCATTAGCGATGCGAACGTGCCCCGTCAGTGTACAGCTGCCTTAATACTAATAGTCTGATAAATTGTTATTATTGTTTCTGCGATAAAACTCAGGGATGTCCGTCATCTAAAGAAAGTGTTTGCAAACATCGAACTTATCGAAGATTATTTTGTGTAAATTGTCTATCAAGAGTAAAATGGAACTGTTTTTATTGTCGAATGATGGGCAGCTGCGGTGTCGCAGGGGTGAAATGTCATGGCTCCACTCATTATATGGACAGCACAATGAAGACCTCTGCGATGAACTCATTCTGGTATTTATTTACTCTCCGACAACAACGCAGCCTCGCTTGGCTATGTGCGTGCGTGCTATCGACCCACTATCAAAATACTCCGGCCTTTTCGCAAAGTTATTTCGATAAGATAAAGCTTGATACCTATCCTAGTCCTATTAATATTGATATCGTCACGATTTGTTTTATCTTTGGCAAAAACCCTAAGATTAAAAAAAAAACATGACTCATCCGTTAAAAATGAAATAAAATGACACAACACTGTTTTCAGTGTCGTTTACAATGTTATCAAATTAAGGACATGTGTGTTTTTCTTCGCCGGTCACTCGGACAGGGAAGCGCTGTAAAAGGAAGGCGAAGAAACATCGGTCAATTATGGCAAACGCTCAAATTGGAAGCTACACCCCGCGCAGCTTGCACGAAAAAC
Source organism: Orthosia gothica (assembly GCA_949775005.1). NCBI lineage: Eukaryota > Metazoa > Arthropoda > Insecta > Lepidoptera > Noctuidae > Orthosia > Orthosia gothica. The sequence continues at coordinate 6,632,209 of OX459045.1, forward strand.
AAAGAATATGCTGTTAATAAAAACTGAAATCGATTACACAATTACAAAGACTGCGAGGTAGTAGTCTGATTTATGCGTTGTCCACGTACGACGATTGCATCATTGAGGCGCCTGCACTTCAAACTGGTTCGATATTTCATAGTAGCATTTCGATTTTATACGTGTTTTTTTGCGGCGGGTGCGACATTAATATGCATTGGAAGCGCGTGCCGTCGGTCAGCTGTTTCTTCTATGCGGCCGCAAGCTGCGCGCGCCGTAAAAGGAAACAAGACTCGTGGATGGATTACGCCGATTACATCGCAATTATCCGAGCGAGCCGAGAGCTGCCTACGTAACATTGGAGCACTTTCGCGATCTTTGTTCCGCGGCGACATTGACCTTGCCGCGCGAGCCTTATGTAATGTTTTTTCGGCGTCCGCTCCGTTGCCATTGAACTTCGTGTTCTTTTCATATACATGCGTAAACACGCGTCAGTGATTACCTTGTGAGCGTTCATTATCACATTTAGCACCGGCACGGACGTTTTGTGGACGTAAAATAAGTATTGTAGCGTTGACTACAGCACAACACTCACCGCCATTGGTATGGCCGCGTCGTAACGCGATATTCGCATGCGCTGTGCGATCGTTTTTATCGCTCGCCCATGCCTTGACGAGCTCCGCAGATGGCATTCACGATGCAGGCTTGAAGTTTTTACTGTCACCGCCTCGAGCTACACTTGGACAGTTATGTCGCTGACTCCTCAAGAATCTTTAATTTTCTTTGGTTATGTTTGCGACGATGGAAATCGTACTCTAATCTACGTTTGGATCTGGAGAGTCCGGTTTTCTAATGAGAGCACGTCGCCCGCATTATTGGTGTAACTTTGTTGGCGCTGCGGGTTGGGAACTTGACTGTGTACTCGAAATCTTTTTAATTTTACGAGCACAGCGTGAGTCTTCCGGGTCCTTAACTTTGTTTATCTGGACGGGTGCACGATTATGTGATAATCCCACACACTGTGGCTCACGGTGGAATATAAAACGAGAGTAATTGTCTCATTGTCTATACGTCAGTTAAATTAAGATACTGCCGCGATAGCACCCGAGGAACGTGACATATTTGGATAATGAAAGTCAAGGTGCAACGTACATAATAACGAAATTTCATTGTAAAGCCGTAAAAGGGGCTGAAACATTCGCGGCACGATCAGAAATAAACGTTAGTGACAAGTGACACGATGTCATTAAAGAATAGTCTTTTGATCAGGACTCAGCCTACAGACTACCTACATACCTACCTAGTTTACTAAAAATTAGTTTTTTGTCCGTCAGGTAGATTAATAAATAATATTGGACACGTATTTTTTCTTTTGACACGTAAACATAAAGTGATGACGATATAAAGCGTTGAAATATCGTGTAACGTCACGCCGCTAGTACACTTTATAATGCCTTAGTGACGTCACAAGCCCCCACTCCTGAACTTTGATGCGCTTTAACTTTGTAAATTTGTATTTATTTGGTAAAGCAAAGAATATGTGTCAATATTATTTGATATTTTCTCTGACGGACTAAATAGAATTATATTTTTTCTACTCAGAAAACATCCCTATTCCACTTTTGTCGCTTTAATGATAAGTGGCTGACGCAAACTACAATTCTCACGTGTACGCCAATGCCTAACATGCTTTACGTATTTCGAAAAATCACAATGTCAATTTTAGTTCCATTGTCATTGTCAGTAACATGCGAATGAAATTAGCGATAAGATCGTATCTGCGCATCCATAAAATTTAATCAGACAAGTATTTGAACAATGACTGCATTTTTTACCAAATCTAGATCGAGATTAGGTGATGTTACTCAATTTAGTCTAAGGCCAAAGTTGTGATAACATTTCTTTATTTCGTAACTATTGATAAGCTATCCACCTTCAACGAACACGGTATTTCCATTAGACGTACATAGCCATAAAACTATTGTATAGTCGTAGGGGTTGATCTTAGGAATGACTTCACCATTAATTATGTACGGTGCTCAGCAGAACAGGTAGCTTTGCCACTTGAGACGTCTGGTGGCTTCGCAAGACAAGCCCGCGGCGCCGCCTGCCTTTGTGGGTGGTTTTGCCAAACCGAACTATTGAACTTTATGCTGACGTCCACAAAAGGGAGTTTTGAGAGATCTTGAGATTGAGAACTCTTCAGAAATACTGGAGTCAAATGTTTTTGTTTAGTAATAGAAACAAAAGACTATCAAAAGGATTTTGTACTGGAACAGGAAGTAGACATTTAAATGTAGTCGAAACAAATTTAAAATTATTCATTAAATATCTTTTTTAAAACAAGCTTTCGTATTCTTCGTACCAATACCTATATCATGGCAGTGCACAAAAAATAACTAGTCCGCCATATTGGATTTAGAATGACGTCACTTATGTAACCATGCATTTTCATCCAAACTAAAAGTGTATACAAAATTTCATCTTAATCGGTTGAGAATAACTGCTTCAAAATTTAGTTGTAAGATTTGACCCGAACACTATTACATACATACATTGCAAGTTAAACAAAAGCTTGTAATAACTAAGTCTGTAAATGAGAGACACATTTATTCCATTACCCGTATCATCATAACATAATCCTTTAGCCTAAAGAGATTAGACTTGATAATCACTCCGTGTAAAAGCAGATACTTTACGTAATGTGGGTATTGGCTATAGTATCACACTGCATTTACATGCTTGCTATAATCAACGCACGGTCAACACCGTTATTTTCTAGCAAACACGCATAGGAACGCCAAGATCCGGCAGAACTAATTATTTACAACGTTTTTTTTTTGTGCGGGAAATCATCCAATGACTTTTCCCGCTCTGGGTGAAGCGGGAAGGCGTGTCATACTTTTACTGACTAAAACCCACCCGTGTTCCTTCAGTTGCTTGTGCCAGGGCCGCGGTAACTGTTTCAAATTTATCCGCGACCCAGATAGGCATCGGCCCTAGCGGGCCCCGTCCCTTTTGCTGACATCTCTTTGAGCCGCACGTGGAACACTACGCGCCGTAAACTCGGGCCTGGTCCTTATCGGACGGCAAGCTACTCATTACTTGCCGTCCGCAAGCCCGCGCCTACGGTGGCCGGGAATCGGCTTACGACTCCAGACGCCCAAGGCGTCTCCTGCGGTGGCTTATAGGGGCGTGGGGGCGTCTCCTTTGCGTCTCCCTCACGCGTTCCACCTCTTCCTTTGCGTGCATTACTGCTTCGCAGAAGGAGAAGACAGCTTCCCATGCCCTCTCGCTCCGTACCATGGCGTGAACCAGGGCCGGACGCGAGAGGTCGCCACCGCCGATCGCCTCTACCGTGTCCTCCGAGCGGTCCACACAGTGGTGATACCCGGGCGTTTCCTCCCGACTTATCCTGAACAGGAACCTCCCGAAACAGCCGTGTCCGGTGAGGACCTGCGTCAGGCGGAAGGTGAGGACGCCGTGACGTCTCTCAAGCCACTCCCCAAAGAGGGGCCTTACCGCCGCAATTGTGGCGTGGGTTGCGACAGTCGCCCTCTCCATGTCGCCATGAGATCCTGCCGGAGCTCTACCGCCGAGCCGCAATTTGTCGCGGCAACGGAGTTTCGCCCCGGCATTTCGCCTCCTTGCGCCACTCCCATAATTGCGCGAGGACTTTTGCCTCCAGATCACATGGCGGCAATCTGGCAAGGAGGCTCGCCGCCTCACCGGAGACCGTGCGGTATGCCCGGACCAGCCGGATGGCCATACCGGTGCCCCGTAAAGGGCCATGGACCGCACGAATTATTTACCACCAAACTTCAGTAAAGAAACCGCAGAAAACCATCTTGTTTGACCTATGCTCCCGTATACTAACTATGTTGAACCCAACAAACACGCTAAAAGAAGGATTAAACTCTACAGAACCACTGACAGGTAAATAATATTCTTTCCAACCATTCAATGGTGTCTTGCCACCATCATTTATCCCTATTACAACACTTAAGCAATGGCCATAAGCTCAGTCATAAACATTAAAAATACTTATGTAAATTAAGCTTTTAACTCCATATATTTGTCATGATCTTACCATTAGTAATACATAAAGATAAAATGGACAAGCGACCTTATTGCTTTTATAACAAAACGGTATTTGAATCTATAAAAGTAGATTGTATGAAGTTTTTATTGCCTAGAAAATTTGTTGGGGACTGACGTGCAATATGTGCAGTTGCTAATCTTGGTCTGTTAGTATGTTTGTTGAAACAGCTTCTGCATCCGTGTCTAGTACTGTTATGAACAGTTTTAACCTAACAATTAAGAGGATATGCGGTCGCAGACATACGACTGAATTTCTTAAGAAAAAGACGAGATAATTAGAGGTTTGGCTCTCGCCTCTTTCCTCCTGCAATATTGAACCAATTTAAAGCATATTTCATAAATTGAAAAAGAAAGATATGTACTATGCCCTTATGTTTTCCTTTTTCATGATAAATTAACCACCAAAACCATCAAAAGATGCTCAAAATTGCGCTGTCAGTGTCAACAGAGGCCTATATAGTGTACGAATTTGACAACTATAAATGAAAAACGGAAAACATAGGGGCTCAGTATCTTTCTTTTTCAATTTAAGAAATATATTTTAAATTGGTCAAAAAAGGGAGCCAAAAAACCTCGAATTATGACTTTTTACTTAGGCAATTCAGTCGGATATCTGCGACCGCATTTCCTCTGGACCGATAGGCGATATCGCGCTCGTATTTTCTAAGAAAATTTCGAGTCAAATCGGTCGGTGAGGTACAAATCGAATCGCGTCAAATCGTCAGGGAGGTCGCTTAGAAGGAGGCAAATCTTGATTATCCATTACAGGCAGTTTTAACTAAGCACTAATCTTATTATTCAATCTTCATGAACAGTTACCTAAAAGGTCAAAGTAATTAGCCCATAATTTTGTTCAAGATGTCGCCTTAATATGGCCAAATTAGAAAAATCGCACGTTTTATCACAGTAATCACATTAGTGTTGCATGCGAGTAATTCAAAGCAAAAATCCCTGTCATCAGTGGAAAATTACTGCTGTCGTCGCCCTTCCCCCACCCCTACGCCACTATCACTAATGCATCGCTTCCACTGCATTTGAAAACGCAGCTTTACACATATTATCATCATTTAATTGTTTCCACACCGTAAACTCGATTAATAAGAAAGCTACCTGGTTTATGACCAAAGGAAAAAGTTCTCGAAAAAAAAAACTAACAAGTATGTTTAACAACTTTAACAAGTTATCGTTAAATTAGCGACGATCGTAAAATTATCATCTCACACCTGTCCCCAACGGTATCGTTCAGAAAATCCGAGCGCTCCCGTGAGCTTTGGCGGTGAAATAATAATCAATCATACGCCAAATTAAGCTCGACCGATTTTGTGACGTATTCCTTCCCTCATAAGCTCTGTAATCACTTGTTATTCAACATTTTATCAACAGCTGCTCAAAATCCCAGAATCTCCCCAATGGGTGTAGAATAATTATCAGAAAATTAACAGGCAGTGCTATTTGAAGTATCATCGGATGTTGGCAATCACGCGAACGTCACTTTCATACGCACAATGACGCAATGAGAGAGTATCTTTATCACCGAGGGCATAAAGTCACGGTTCGAACCGACACGAGTGTGAAATAGAAAAGGATAGTCGTCACATAGTATCACGCGATTGCCAACTTAGCTCACGTACAAACACAAAAAGTGATCCAGAATAAAACCGTGGGAAGATTAGTGGACGCAATGTTGCTTTTTTGTGTCGCTTTGATTTATTGTTTTAGATGTTGTCTGTACCGAATAACGATTGTAGATAAGTATTGATTTGATGAGGCTTTTGCAGCTAGTTACATACCGAGTCTCATTCTTAAGTCAGTGCACATATCATACCACAGAACGTTTCTAAGGAGGTTGAAGAAGCTTGCGGTTGTGGTCCATAGAATTTTATCGTTCTTTGTAATCGCTTTTAATTAGCATTAAAAAGGCTCTGGAAAAAACGCAAACCTCTCTTAAATCTCCGATTTCATGGCTAAAGTTGAGGCAAGAAATGGATCCATGTTCAAGGAACCATTATCCGTAACAGCAAAGAGGTTTTGCTCTCATTTAATTTCTTAGCAAAAGTATCAATAACCGGAAACCTATAAAAAGCGTCACTAAACGGTAACTAAGCACAAGTAATCATTGCGATATGCATCTGAATACAGCAAGTTGTTTGTGGGAGCGATTTAGGCTGACATGGTGGCGTTTTTGATCCGCGACGCACGCGAGGGAGCCGCGCCGTATTGGCGAAGCCCTAGGGCTGTCTCCGTCCCCCCGCCCCGTCTGAAACGTTATCACGGATGAGTTTTTGCCTCGAATAGCTCGCGAACAAAAAGATAGAAAATGTAAATGATTGACGTCAGACTTGCATACTGTTTTAACACAGAAGAAAATTACACAAACTGCATCGTTACAATACTAAGGTCATTACTCATTGAGGCCTTGAAGTCACAGACAGACCTTGCATGTAGGTACATCAATCAAGCCTTAGAGGAGTTGTCGTGTCGATAATGAACCTTCATGTTACGTCACCTGGGAAGTGACAACCCCGCATCACTTCGGACAAGTTACGTTTTGATTGAATTCCTCCTACTTCCAGTACCCTACAGCCAAAGAGAGTCGGCAGCAACTTCGCAACTCCCCGTCGGGCAACATTTAGACGGAATTAAGTGCACTTAATCGTCGGCGCAGGCGCTCCGCCCGGGGGAGCACAATTTGAGCCCGCATTTATAATGTACGTTTTTTATGATGGCTCCTTCCTTGCTAAATTTCAGTTAGTCAGGGAACGAGTACTTACCGCAACGCCCCACCGAGGCAAGTTATGTGGTCTTCCAAATACGAGTGCTAATATTTCGGGTGCTATGCTAAGACAAGCCGAGTTTATTCGGCTTGCTTTGTCTTTACTTTTGAAAGTTTTTAACATCGATAGACTGCTGAAAATTAACTGTGACCTCGTTCTCACAAACTGCATGTAAAGTGTAACGTTTCTTTTCAAAAGAAAGCGAAATACTGTCTGACATTGAGAATAATTTTGCGGTATTGACGCAAAAGTTGTACAACCGTTGTACGAGTACAAATCAAGAGACAAATCGACTGCACCATCTGCCGCTGCAAAACACAGATTGTAATGGCGTGGTAATGTCGTAATTATACATACAGTCGTCAAAACTTAACTGAGACATTGGCAACTGTTGTGGCAAGCTTTGGTAACACTGAATTGTATTAGCTTGTTAAAATTCGTGAATTTCGGATTCTCTCGCTCCAATTATTACAGTGGTACGAGTATATCCAGCAAATATTTTGCCTCCGGCAGGATCAGCTCCGAGCTCCGAGCTTCGACATCGATATTGAAAATTGGGGAACGAGCACAAAATATGAAATATTCTCCCTACCGTGAATTTTATCCTGCACCTACTTCGTTAAAGCGCGAACGGTTGCTTGTTTATTTTCAATAACACTTAACGAACCGCGTATGTCATAACAGTTGCATCGACTTTCTCATTTCCGACAGCGTTTACGCCCACCTTTTAGGCCTGGAGGGCCTCTGTTATTTTTTCTTATAAAATACAGACTGAGCGCCAAAGTGCGTGTTCTTTTGTGGATGTTTTTCTTCACAATGGGCCGGTTTCATTATGCAGGGCGAGTGAAAAAGGAACGAAACAGATGTACTGGTGGTGGTGCATTCGTTCGGTGAACAATAGTCACGAACGTCGGCCGATCGATGGCTCGTCTTTTGTGGGGAAGAAGACTAGTGACACGGCTTTAACAGCTGGTGTATCGTTGCATTAGTATACGACGCAACGTTCAATTTACCGCGATTGACGATGTTAATGGTGCCGGTGTGGTGCCAGTATTTACGACTACAATGGATGAATGACTCTTGATATTGAATGTATAAGCTCCGAAAGTTAAAGAAGATACAGACCTAATCAAAAGAAAAACTGGCAAGTAAATGTTCACTCAATCCAACAAATCGAATTGTATTCGATTGTCACAAACATTTCCTAGTTGTAAACATAATCCAACCAACCGTCCATGGAAGGAATCCTTTGGGGTTAGAGTCCCGTGTCTTAAAATGTAAAATGGATCTTTTTGAAGATGGCTTTGTTTTCTAATACTAAAATCTTTCGGTTGTACAATTAACCTTTAATTCAAATCAAACCAAGATACACAAATGCCACAGTTACTTCTGTGATAGAATTCAACTAATTGTCTTTCCAAATATCAAAACAATCGCATATCGACAATAGAGAACTCGGAAGCAGTTTCCATAACATAGCGGTATAGAAATTAGTGAATACAAAGAAGACCGTCTGTCCATCATTATTATAACACAACTTTACATTTGCAGTCGTCTCGTTCTTATTGCCTGAGACATAAGGGTGATTTATTGTTTTATATGGGAGTGATAAAGCTGGCTCCCGACTGACGCGTGCGTGTGCGCCGCAAGCTAAGCGGACGCGGCGAAATTATGTGCACTTATCTTCAGGCCGGTCGTTAGGTTGCTCCGCGTACGTTGTTGTCATGCAAACCGCAACTTAATACGCTTGTTCCGGACTAAACTGTGAAATAGTTAAAAAATAACAACTCTCTTATTTCTCGATTGAAGACTAAGGCCTTTCATCACCTCGGTCATCTTACTAATTCCGAGTTTGTAGCGAACACGGCCAATAGGGTAGTTGACAAAAAAAAAAAATTTAGTCCGTTACTTAGATAAACAAAAAATTCTGACAAAGTGACATCACAAGCCCCCACTCCTGAACTTTTATGCGCTTTATCTTTGACAATTTTTTTGCCATTATTATTTGATAATCTCACTGACGGACTAAATAGAAGTATCATTTTTCAACCCAGGAAACATCCTTATAATGTATGATATATTTTCTTATTTAACCTCGTGGGCCTTAAAGATTAGCATCTTCAGAAAAGCCAAGAAGAAATTATTTATTCAAAAAAACCAGTTCGCGTAACGTCAATCTCCGCCGCACGATCAACCCACAGTTAATGATCAATCTTTATTAATACTCAGTGAGCTTGTAAGTCAGTCTCACTTCATACAAATCAAGAACCGCGACTACCGTTACACACCGCCTCCCGGGTTACCCAAGATTTTTTTAATTAAAACATTCTCCAACTGGGAAACGTAGTAAGAAAAAGACCAACGGTTACCGATTGAAAGGAAAAAAACTTTGCCCCCTCCTTTTCATCCCTAATCTCGTAATTGTCGGTGGATTTTTTGCGCTATGAAAGAAAAAACGAACCCCTTTGTGGATTTATACCCTCGCACGTGTACTGACGAATTTCTTTAGCCAATCGCAAACACAAATGTCGAGCCTTGAATTGTATTTGTCGAAATATTGTTATCTCAGCTCTCTATCAATACTCACCAGTTTGAAAAATCATTCGGTTTTTATCACTCCATCAGGGCGTTGAATAATGAATATATGCAAAATAATGAAGAGGAAGTATGGACGGTCAAATATTAATCGTGTTATCGTAACCCCTAAATGTCAATTGTGCGATGGAAGGCGAGACGATTTCGTTAAGGCGCAGTTACCCATAATCAGTAGCAGATTTTAAAATTAGAATCACGTGTAAGCGGTTAGTCATAATTTTTTGACAAAAAATATATTTTGCATTAGACCATTTTCTTAATTATTTGATCTAGGATTTTTTAAATGAAATTCGTATAGCATAGTGTAATTAATTTGTAAAGTTATGTCTCACACTGTTTCTTTCGTGCTTCGGAAAGCACGCTAAGTCGTTGGTCCCGGCTGTCATTTCAAGAATTATGTCAGTCTTTACGGGTAGTCTTCTGAGTTCTGACACCAGTCTAGCCAAGAGATATCGTGTTACCAAGTTACTGGGTTTTGGAGGTCAGATAGGTAGTCGCTCCATGTAACATGTGGTACTCAGCTAAATCGGGTTAGACTGGAAGCCGACCCCAATATAGTTGAGAAAAAGGCTGGGCAGATGCTGATGTCTAACATAGACAAAAAAAAACGACAATCGCACCATTTCTTTTTTTTTTTTTTTTTTTCTATGGGGCGTCTCACAGCTCAGTCAAAGTGACCGACTGCTGCTTAACCGGGCGTTCCTGTGGAGACTAAGCTATATAGCCTCCAGCCAGGCAAAAATTTCTAAACCTAAGCGACAACGCTGAGGGCTACCCCCTGTGGGGTCGAACCTCGGCTCAGGGCGTCGCTGGGGGGACAGCTAACTAGGCTGGATCTAATAAACACAATCGCACCAAAACCGCCGGGCGTATTTAACGATATCTCAAAGACAATTTAATTATCATTAGATTACTAAAATGATCAATTTAATTGACATAGAATAATAAGGAAAGTACAAAAACTACTGAATTTTGGGTCGCGCGGGTGTAAAACGAGTGCGCGTTTTGTTTTTTCCCCCTTGACTTTTGATTTTTGTTCCCTCAAGGTCGTTGGCGACTGTCGTCGTCTTAATAGGATTGTAATTAAGCCGAAAGGGGGTGAAGCAAGGGCATGCGGGGAGCGCAGGTGCAAGGATACGGGCGTAACCTTTCCAACAGCTGTTCGACACTATGAAGGAAATGGCTACGATCGCTCTCATGAAAAATAAGAAGACTCTTAATCTATTTCTAAGTTAAATTGCCTCCCCATAGCATACACATGTTGTTTTCAAATGTTATTTATGCTACCAAATAATTGTATTATAAAAGTAGTGTCGGGTCCGCAGCTTTACGAGCTGAGTTGATGCGAATATATTATTACATATTCGTAAAGGGCAACCTGCAGTGCGTTCATTGTGTTTACATAACAAGTACTGGCGGCAGCACCGCAATGTTAATGGGACTAATACCAAGGGATCTCAAACAGTGCTCGCCCAAAGGCCATTTGAATATTAATACGCGGCGGCGTATTCGTTTAGGCGTACATCGCACCGCGCATACATTATTCCGTTATGGGATTATAAATATCTGACTTTGTAATGGCGTTAGACGTGTGAAGTGACTTGAGGACAACGAATATATCACCATTATCTTCATTATCTGTCCATACTGGCGAATACGTAATGGCTACGTTTACAGTTACAGGGTTGCTTCATGCATTACTAATGTGTAGTTCCAAGAATATACTCGATTAGCTAAACAGAAAAGGTCTCGTCAACACAATGCATGAATTAGTCGTTGGTCACGAATGAACTAAATGACTGCAAGTAAGTCTAGACTTAAGGTAATCAATATTTAACACACGCTAAAAATATATAAGCTTACAAACCACATCCTACATTCGAATCAAGGCTAGGAGGTGCTTCAACCTTCAATAAACATTTATTTTGAACAACGACATAAAAAGCAATAAAGACAAAACGAAAATTATTTAAATACCTAGATACATTCCGGTTGTTTTCTTACCCCGAAGTGTTCGTTTACCCATTTCCCGGTATTTACGATAAGGCCACACTGCTGCAATTCACGATAAAGGGTATCCATCCTTCACTTCCGCTCCTCGAGACTCAAAATCCTTTGATAAATTACTATTTCATCTCAGGATTTCGAATTTCTCGCCAAACTTTTTGAATCCGCCACCCTTCGGTTTTAGGGATTCGTTTTGGAGGCCACGGAACTTTCGCTCCACTGCATTTAATCCTTACTAACACGGAAAATAAGTAGGAAGGTGGAGATTTTGCAATCTGGACCATTTTAATCAAATCTGTGAGATTATTTTGGAAGGGAGTTAATTGAAGTGGTTGCATACCTGTCTCAATCACTCTCTGCTAAAATAAATCGTTTCAAATTACTACCTTGTATAAGATATAGAAAAAAGCACAGCAGTGTTCAAGAGAGCGTTTTATAGCAACAAACAAATGTTACTATTACACAGAACAATTTGAAAAAGTACTAATACAGAACCCATAACGCTTGCGTCTAATATTTTTTCGCTAGGGGCCAAATGGCGGTGCCGTGGGAGCGGTAATCCAGCCGGGACTGGACACAAGCGGGGGTTTTTAATTTGGGGCCCGCCCGCTGTGAACGGATTATCAGGCCGGGAGACTGCAATTAGTCGTCGTGCCGAAGTCCGCCGTCACTTGCCTTCGCCGAATTTTCAAGGATTACCGTGAGCCCTTTGCCTTAGCTCGTTTGTACGCTAAAGAAATATTTTATACGACCTATCGGCTTTGTCGTAATGCGTAGATACGATGTGTATTACGAGTACGAGCAGCCCCTTGAAAACTTATGCTTCAACTTTAATAAATTACAAAGTCTTGTACTTTCTTCCGCCGCAAAACCGCAGCAGCATATTCCGAGTTACATTTATTACGGGCACTGAACGCGTAAAAACAATTTAACTTTGAACAACGTGTCCCGCGGGGCGGGCACTTTCCGTAACGCCACTTGCACAGCTACCGAATATATACGAACACATACCGATCTGAATATGACAGGAAAGAGAAAGGAAAAATGTTATTGCCCTTTGATCTCAAGGTTAAGCACGGATTAAAAAAATAATACTTTTTAAGAACTTTGAAAAAGGGGGTTACTTAAAAGCTATTCGGGTGTTGTGACAAAAAATTGCATTGCAACGATGCTGTAATAAGCCAAGGACTTAAAGAGCAAAAAGGGGGACAAAGTTGAAGTTGAAAGTCTCAATCTACTATTAATTACAAGTAGAAGAGTTATCAGCTTCATTTGTCCCATAAAATATGATAAAAGCGTTCAAAGCCCGGAATTGGAACACGAAAAGCTAAACATCGCCTCGCCTCGTGGGAACGGTGCGGCGAGTTTTAATTCGTTTATTTTCTTATTATGTCCTTTTAGTACGTTTGTTTGTGGACCGAGCGATGGATTATGAGATTATCCTTGCACTTTGCGGGTTATCGTTCGACCCGACTTTTATGAAATGCATTTTATGAAGAGCTTTCCTATCCTAATAGGTGGTGTGGGTATCGATTTCTCTTTTATTTTCTTTGATGGACTGCTTGGTATTGTTTGGCCCGTTTGAATGGATATTGAGCTTAGATTTGATGCTCATCTATTGTTTTACCTGCTTGAATAAATGACCTTTAGGTCTCAACTTCTCAAGATACCGTCTTGAACCCTATAGAGTCTACTGGACTCAATTCAATTTTCTGCCCTTCTAATGAGCCCTGCCTGACCTCATCGATTGCTTGCCTCGTAATATATTACGGTGAAGCTTGATCGTATATTTTACGGTTCAGGGGAAGCCATATACGGCATTTACTTCTAAAGCTACTGGTTCTAATAAATCTGGTGTTTCATTTCACTAATGAACAAGCCTGTTATCTGGATGTCCTAATTCGTTCAAAAGTTTATGTATTGGTTAAAACTCGGTTTTTGCAATCCGAGATTTCTTAAGCTTATAAGAACTCCATAATTATATAGAGCGGCTCGGGTTGAATGCTTGGTCCACCTTTAACACGATGTCCCAATTTAATTACCTAATTGATTATGTATTTTTCTCTAACAGATCTTACTGGCGATTCTAATCGTTATCAGTTTTAGTAGTTTTAAATTAATTCAATAGATCAATATAAAGTTTTATCTCGAAATCTTTATTCACTGTCGTTATCTTTAACATCAGTCGCATTAAAATGGAGATTTTTCTTAAAACTTTTCGTACAAAATGCAAATCTTTACCGAAACTATTTATTAGTAACAGTTAAAGTTTTTACAACATTTAAATAAAATAAATACTAAGGCTTTTTACACACCGACGTCACCCATTCATTACGATAACATGTGTATAGTGCGTAGTGCACAATGGATATGCTAATCGCGCGCTGAGATTACGATTAAACAATAATAGGGCCCAGTCGGCCGTGCTCACACTGCTCACTCGGCCGACGATCGATACCGTACCATCTGGCCCGTTCTCGCGATCGCGTTGGAGTAATGGTGGTACAAAAAACACGACAAGATTATATGGATTGTTTATTTCCTTTCTTATGTAAGTTGTTAATTGTACTGACAGCTTCAAATGAATAAAAATAGCGTTTGAATCAATTTTATTTATTGAGACGTAAGAGTGAAATTCACTGAGTGAGACTATTTACAGCAGCTGACAGTACAAAACCATGTGATGCATTTCATAGAGAAAAAGTCGAGAATACAGAAATACGGTATGTATTGGTGGTGTGTCATTGTAAAGACATCTTCAAATGAATAAAAATAACGTTTCAATCAATTAACTATATTTATCAAGAGTGTAATTCATGTGAAAGACTGTTTATGGCACCTGACAGTACAAACCACGCGATGCATTTCATAGAGAACAAAGTCCAAAATACATAGACAAGTTTCAACAAACGTTTCTCAGAAGTTACATAAACAAAGATGATGGACCGGTGACACGTGTTTATAATCGCAACGATTCGAACAATCGCGTGCTCAGTGTAAACTAGTCTTTAGTTGTCAACATGTTATTAGCGATAATTGAGATGTTTTCATTGATTTTTTGTTCTAAGTCATCGATCATGCAAATAAATGGTGTAGTGGGCAATTTGACACGTCAATTAACTAAATCGCTGAATGACTTAATGTGTGTGGGTGTAAAATGACTTTAACCTGTAAGAATAGTTATTTATGCTACAAGTGCGGAAGGTAAGTGATTTCCGATGAGTCGATAAATCGACACGAGTCGGAAATCATCTTACGTACGTGCATCATACAACATTTTACTATGCATTGTGCGAGGAAATAAATAAATTATTCAAATGAAATTAATAAAATGGCGGGCTTATTCAAGCGCGTTCAGCATATCCACCATAGACTATACAGATATCCACAGATTAACTAATAGTTCCTAGGGCATATCTACTGCGCATGTGCAAATAGCTGTCACATCGTAACGCAATAAGGCACGAGCAAAATATACGTTCTACCAAACTTATTAAATTAATATTTAAAATTAATTTATTGATCAAAATCTAAATCTAGAGTAATTAAAAACGCCTAAAATGAAGTATTAGTTATATTTTACCTTTTATATGAATGATAATCTGTACATAACTATTTTTTTAAACTTTTCTCAAATAATAAAAACTCTATGCGTCGGGCTGACGTTGGAGTAAAAAATAAAAAAAATACAGGAAAGTAAAAAAAAATGAGACACTTTCCGCACAGTTTGGCTGCTTGGAAAACCGCTCTTTTCGAGGACATGCATTGTAAAAGTCTTTTGTATTTGTAACATAATTGTAATAGTAATTAAAACGATTAATATTGTATCTGCATCATAATTGCCACAAATATAACTGTGTTCAAGAGTAACATTTTACTTGAGTTTGACAGAAACATTTAAATATTGCAACCTGGCAAAGTGGTTATTTGTTACGCACATTAATTATTAGGTATAATTATAATGGATTAATTAAAATAATAAGCTTAACCTGACTATATTTTTAGTACAGAAGTTTGTTAATCTGTGGACATAATCATCATTTGTTCATCATACAGCATTTTACTGGTGACTATGAAACATTACATCCATAAAGAAAAAAAAACTGGCCAAGTGCGAGCCGGTCTCGCGCACGAAGGGTTCCGTACCATTATCGCAAAAAACGGTAAAAAAATTGGGGCCCACTTAAATATTTATTGCATTCTGTTTTTATTATTTGTTGCTAAAGCGGCAACAGAAATACATAATCTGCGAAAATTTCAATTTTCTAGCTATCACGGTTCATGAGATACAGCCTGGTGACTGACAGACGGACTGCGGAGTCTTAGTAATAGGGTCCCGTTTTTACCCTTTGGGTACGAAAAAAAAACCCAAAATTATTTAAACTCTTCTCTGTATAAGGAAAAATCCGATGTTAAATTACCCTTTCAAACTAATATGTGATTGCTCCTAAAAAAGTTCGTAGAAAATTTTCCTTCTCCATAAAATCACAATAGGAAAATTTTAAACCTACTTAGTCAATTTTGCACACAATGAATCCTTCCCTTCGGTCTCTCGAGAGTTCAATATTGCATTAATGAGGTTCTCTAACAATGATATTTAATTCTGCACTGAATACCATTCGCGATGTCTTTGACAACCCTAGCAACTACACCACACAACACCCTTATGTAAACAGCCACAAGGTTGAAAATTAACTTTATTTGTAACTCGGTATGTTAATGCTAAGGGTTGGTTGTAACGGGGGAGAGTTGTCGGCACGTGCGCACGCATTTTGCGTATTACCTAAATAAATAGTAGGTTCTGTTTGTTTTGTTTATGTTTGGCTGTTCTCACGAATTTGTTTTCGTTATTAATTCTTAAGCCGCCAAGAATTGAACCCATCTGCTGAGATGAACGGAGATTTCAGTAGGAATTGCTTTGAAAACAATAACTTCATTTTGAAATAGGTTACTTCTAGGCAAGCGTGCTTCACCGTCGACCACATCATCGCTTACCATCAGGTGAGATAGTGGTCAAGCGCGAGCCTATAATATATATATAAAAAAAAAAAAAATGGGGCTATACGGGATAACGATGTAATCAAAGACACTGAGCCCAATCTTGAAATTGAATACAGATAACAGGATGTTTGGCGATTAGGTGCATTTCTTAAAAGTTGGAATGGGTTGGTGGGGGGGCCTATCGATTATAAAAAAAAAGCCACAGAAATCTAACTAGACGCGTTTGTATGTACTTCGCGTGTCAAAAAACGGAGTAAAATTACGCCTAATTATGGCATATTGAGCTGTAAAAACTGTATAGAAAAAGTTGGCCGAGGCAATGAATTTTTTAAAATTGTGTGTGAAAAAGTGGCACTCTTGGTTTTCATACAGAGATGGAAGGACTTGCGTTTAGCGTTATCTAGTTAGATTTATGTCAGTGGTAGAAGAAGAAGAATCACACGCTGATTGCTACACTACGCCTAGCAGAATAGACGAGAAAAATTCAGAAAATGTAAATTCATGTAGTAGTCATATAGACCTTCGATTATGTACCTGAAGCCTTAACAATATAATAATATGTATTAATTCAGATTGCGCTTATCGTATTACTCGAACTTATGTCCTATTCGACATTTGGGCCAATGAAATAACAATAAATCAAAATTATCGCAATTATTATTGTGCTAGTTACATAATTGAACTACTGTCGACATCAAAATTATTGTTATAATCTAGACTTTGTTTACGTTTACATATTGGATGCCCTGGGGGAGGCCTATGTCCAGCAGTGGACGTCTTTCGGCTGAAATGAAATGATGATTGGATGCCTAAAATTTAAAACTGGTTTCGTTACAAACAGAACAAAATACTTGTAATCGTACTCATTTAAATACTTACTGTTTTGTTTGGTATGACCATAGATTTAGTTTTTTTTTTGGTATGACGTATAAAATGAGTTGATATTGAATGAACTGACATTTTGGGAATACAGTTTTTTTGCACAATACGAGTCCCGACGCGAGTCCCCTTTGACCTAATAGGGATGTTTCCTGGGTAGTAAAATGATAATTCTATTTAGTACTTCAGTGAGAATATCAAATAATATTGGACACGTATTTTTTACTTTACCAAATCAATAAAATTTTACAAAGTTAAAGCGCATCCAAGTTCTGGAGTGGGAGCTTGTGACGTCACTAAGGCAGTATAAAGTGTACTAGCGGCGTGTCGTTTCACGATATTTCAAACGCATTATATCGTCGTAACTTTATGTTTAAGTGTCAAAAGAAAAAATACGTGTCCAATATTTTTTTATATCTACCTGACGGACAAAAACAAATTTCCAGTAACTAGCCTATTGCGTCGACATTATTGAAGCGCAAAAGTATAAAAACCAGATTTAAAAATTATTATTACTTTAGCAGCAGCTGTCCACTCAGTCTCCTAGTCAGCCACTGGACCGTAGAGAATACTAAATTAGCATAATCCATGTGCACACGTGTGTGTGGCACGCGACTCATTCATCTCGTGTGCTCAACCCTTTAGCGCGGCCATTGTGATCACTGCTGATATAATGAGTTTGATTTGATTCATTCCAGTTTTATGTTGACGAGTATCTCGAGGGGAGACTATCGATCGAGGAATAGTGACCGAATTGCGCTTGTATCTTTGTGATTGTATTTTTATTTGACGTTATAGTTATTTATAGATGAGTGTTATTGTGGTTAGATCCCTTTCTTCGGCTCCATGTTTTGGGTTCATAGAAATGGGGTAGATGCGATGACGTGTCACTTGAAAGAAATCATAAAGATTAAAATTGGAAGATAAAGTTAATGTTTTTTAGTATTTTATAATGTTATGATTTTTATTATATCTGTAAATAGTCTGTAGCTCGTGGTTAAATAATAACAGCCGCACGGGTCGATCTTCAAGGTAAAGCAACGCTTGCCGAGGTCGGTCCGTGGATGGGTGACCATTTCAACATACCGAGTTTCCCCGTGCCTCGGAAAGCACGCTAAGCCGTTGGTCCCGGCTGTCATTTGAAGATCTTTGACAGTCGTTACGGGTAGTCAGAAGCTTGAGATTCGACACCAGTCTTGCCAACGGGTATGTTGTTACCCAGTTACTGGGTTGTGGAGGTCAGATAGGCAGTCGCTCCATGTTAAAACACTGGTACTGAGTTGAATCCGGTAAGACTGGAAGCCGACCCCAACCACAATTGGGAAAAGGCCAGGCAGATTATGAAGTAAATAGTGTGAAACAAAGTCGCGCTCTGCTTCTGTCTATTTCTCCGCTTACCTCTTGTAAACCACGCAAAGAATTATGATAAGGTTTTCACTAATAGAAGAAGCGATAAACGAGATAGCTTTGATTTTACAAGCTGTCCCGTGCGAAGCCGGGGCGGGTTGCTAGTTAAAGATAAACCATATTATTCTTGTTGATGCCCAAATCTAATAACGAAAAACCGAAAAGAATTTCCCATGAGCTAAATTAAATGTGCAAAGAGTCACTTTTTGTAATAAAATATTCTGCGGAGTTGGTAAGCAATAGCCTTGGGCGGTTAGGACGTGCCGAGCTCCATCGCTTGGTGTTCGCACACCCTACTGTAGTACCCTTGTTTGTGCAGAACGTATAGAAAGGCTGGATATGCCTTTGAAATTGCTCGAAGATGCAGAGGCAAACATAGACGTGCAGGGTTTATGAAATAAAACGCCGAGTTTGATCTTAAGTCGCATGTCCTCGAAGTATGAAATGAGCTAGAACTAGTTTGACAGGTCAGTTTTTCAAGCTTTAAGGCAACTGATGACAATTTGATAACCAGAAGCTCTAGACAAAGCATTTTATCAGCGTTGACGATTGTCGAAATGCCAATAGTCTTGGGCGGTTATGCCGTGTCGAGCTGCCAGCTTGGTGTTCGCACGCCCTTCTGTAGTACCCTTGTTTGTGCAGAGTGTTTAGAAAGGCTGGATATGTCTTTTGAAATTGCTGTAAGATGCAGAGGCAACGTGCAGGGTTTAAAAAGAGTTCGTGTGTCTTTGAAGTTTGGTCTGTACTAAAGTCAAGCGCGAGCCTATAATATATAAAAAAAAAAAAAGTCACACGAGACTTTTCGAACAAAGTAAGTTTTTTTTTTGTGTATGCTTGCGTTTGACCACAATCTCACCTAATGGTAAGCGATGATTTGGTCGACGGTGGAAGACGCTTACCTAGAAATAACCTATTCACTCTTGACTTAACACAGATCCGGCAGGGAATGCCACTCCTTAGCTATACGCATAATAGAAGTCTTTCTAAAACGTTTTGTACGTATGGGTGGGATGTCCACCATGTACCGATGGTGCATCGCCGTACGTCTTGTAGTCCGATGATGGAACGGGCTAGGCGGAATTAGATCATGGATTCATGGATAAAAAACCGACAAGCTAGCAACTCGGCGACGGTGTTCAAGGCTCTGGAGCTTTGACTTGACCAGTTTGGCCCGCTTTTCGATCGACTCTAGTGCATCAAGCTGGTATTTGGCAGATCCGTCCCAGAGATGAGAACAGTACTTTTAGTACATCCACGTTTCGTTAGTTATATTAAAGTCCTATGTAATCCAGATACCGGGGTCCGGGCTGCTACTGAGAAATTCCAGATAGAAAAATCTAATAACACTGCCCGACCCTGGAATCATACCCAGTACCTCGTCCTCAGTAGGAGCGCTTGAAAACACTAGACCAACGAGCAACCTAACCTAATCTTTCTGGGAATACAGGCGCAGGCGCGATGTTATCGGCAATGATGCACTGTTCGCCTCAAAACTCCAGAGCTTTGAACATCGTCGCCGAGTGGCCATGTCGTTTTTTATCGGTTACATTTCGGGGAGTTTGCGATGGAACTGCACAATTTGATTCCGCCTAGCCCTTTCCATCATCGGACACCAAGACGTACGGCAATGCGCCACCGGTACATGGTGGACATCCCACCCATACGTACAAAGCGTTTCGCGAATACTTTCATTGTGCGCACAGCTAAGTAGTGGCATACCCAGCCGGAGTCTTTGTTTCCTGATAGCTACAACCTTGGGGTCTTTAAGTCAAGAGTGAATTGGTTACTTCTAGGCAAGCGTGCTTCACCGTCGACCACATCATCGCTTGCCATCAAGCGAGATAGTGGTCAAAAGCGTGTCTTAAAGTTAGTAAGTAGTTTTTCGTTAAAAAAAATGTGTCTTATAGAAACTGATGGCCATTTGATATCCAGGACATTTAGTAAGCATCATGATAAATCTATCACGTCACTTATAATTACACTCAAACTACGCACAGACACAACAAAAAACTCCATCTAGTAGATTTATATCTGTGCGACCAACCCTCCCGTGCTCGCATATTGGGTTACCAGGCCCAAGTGTCGTCGGGGCGCGTTAGGGCGGGGCCCCGATACCATCGACTTTTATACTTTATTGATCATTTCGCGACTGATTGATAGTTTTAATCAAGTACATCGCTTTAATTAAACGTTTAAGTGAAATTTTAAATGTATAATTGGCAATTACAATGCGAATTTAACACTTTTGAATTAAAACGATTTATCTGATGTTAAGTTTATGGTAAATGGTCGTAAATTATTTTAACTACGAAATTAATATTAATAGTTTTTTTGTTATTTATGACTTGCCGTCCTTAGTAATGTACCTACTTTTTCCTCTTAACTTCAATATATAATATAATGCACAGAAAACCATCAGTTTCCTCCAAAGATATAAGATACGGATGCCTTTTTTAGAACCTTTTTGTTTTTTTGCTATAATCGTAAAATGCAAACACATAAAAAATTTAAGATCTATTCGCCCACTCCTCATTAAAAGCCATCTCAATCAGCTGTTCCTAAATCACCAATTTACGTCTACATTAACTATTTCCAAAAATGTATCCTCCTTTGTTTTATCAGCACCCCACGAACTAATCACGCCGTCGGGCACTCACACCCCTCGAGGTTTCCAGTCCTGGCGTAATATAATAACAACCACCAAGGTTTCCTACTTCAATTACTTTAATAACTAACCATTGTGCAACGCTGGTTACTGGAAACCATTGACTTTTAAACTTAAATTGCCTCTTAAAATGTATATGTGCAACTTTATTCATGTTCCCTAACCCTTTTCATTTAGATTTTTGTGGGAAGGTTTTGCGAATCAATAAAATCTGCTGATATAATTTATATATATAAAATTCAAAAGCCGAAGAATTCATTAAAAATATAAAATTATATAAAGTTTAAAACGTGTGATGTTCTTTTTAGTAAAATTGGCCAGAGCTGCAGTGAAAAGATTGATTAAAAAAAAAGTTAAATAAAAAAAACCCGACTGCTTCAAAAGCGAACTAAAAAGACGTAGGTAAACAAGGAAAAAATCATGCTGTGCAGTCGGAGGATACATATTCGCGGGCTGGCTGACCAAAATCCGCCTGCACAGCATGATTTTCCCCTTGTTTACGTCTCTTTAGTTCGCTTTTGAAGCGGTCGGGTTTTTTGATTTTTTGATTTATTTCTTTATAGTTAGTTTTTTTTTTCGAATTAGGTACATTTAAACATATAAGTCTATACCAATATATAAAGATACGATTGACGTACGAATCATCAAAATCGGACAACGCGTTTGGTCTCTGGAACGCCATATAGGAACAAACATACATACATACATAGACTGATAAACACATTACCCTGCTTCGGCAGTCGGGTAATAAGTGTCTGGCCTGTGGGAGACTTGTCTGTACGATTTAAAATTATCCATCCCCTAGGAATTGATAGGACCATCATGGCTTTTATCATGATTTCTAATCTCTATTTCGCAAATGTATCCTTTAAAACACTACAGAAATTAATCATGCAAGCCTCAGCTGTTGAAGGGAATCTCTCAAAGCGGTCTCTTTGCTGTCCCAGAGCTAAGGCATAGTGACATGCCATGGCTTACTGTGTCCTATACTCGAATACATTCGCCCCATCCACCATATAATAACCAGCCTTATCACAAAGGACTAAAGTCTAAATTACATTACCTCGACTGTCTTAGATTTTACAACAGAATACGGTAGCCGAGATTCAGGGGTGTCAACTTCTATGAATTAATAAGTCGAAAAATGTCTTTATAGAGCAAAAGTTTATTTAAGGCACATGATCATGAATATTTTATAGTGTTTATTAGCAACTACATTTAGTAAGGAGGTAAATCATAATTTTGTATCTGTTTATGGCTTGAGGCCGCAATTACCGAAATGATTTATGTTCGTTTTTGAACGAACTGAAGTTACTTTATTCGCGTCAAACAGTTTGGACCAAAACAGAGTTTAATTATTTAATTTTGGGCACAAAAACCTTTACGTTTTTGTAGGGCTATAAACGTACGATTGGCCTTCCAATTAAAAATGCTTAAAAAACTGACTGATGTATACCTACAGAAAAACATTCACATTGCTAAAAGGTAGCTGACATACCGAAAATATTTCTAACCGGCACCGGCAGGTACGAAAAGTTTCCATAAAAATAATAAATCTAATTTAACTCTCCAAAAAGTTTGGAAGCAAAACAACAGGTTCGAACGATATCGCCGGCACTTGGACGCCTTAGAATATGCTGTACAAAAGGAGCAAGATGAGCAAAAGGACCAACCCTAATCCGGCAAGGGTCTGATTGCTCATTAATCACGAGCGCCTGTAATTACCGCGCCGGCGCACAACGGAGCCGCCGTAATTTGATTTTAGAACATAGAAATAATGCATCGCGCCCAAAATTTTCGTCAGAATGACGGGTAATTGAAAATTAGGGTCATTTATTTTTATACATTTTGCTCAATACACTGGCTCAGTATTGTGTTGTTTTTTAATAAATTTTCTTCCTGAACTCTTTAATTGAAACAAAAAACCTTTAGTTGAAATGTACAAAAAGTACATTTTGTACTCTAGATTGTAATTCAGATACATATTTAATTGAAATAAAATATCTACATCTTTAAGCTTGCCTTATTTCTTTACCAGTTGGATTAAAAATAGCAGTTTTTTTTTGCTAAGACAATGAATGACTGCAACTCCACGCCCATATCAAATTCAAAGTGCCTAACTGTCAATCTTTTTGCTGGATGCACGTATCATTTATAAGAAGGAAAACAAAAAGTTGTTATTACAAAAAACCACAATGCAATTAAAATCTCCATATTGTGCTTGCAAATTATGCTGGCTTTGAAGTCGAGTGATAATCGCAGACCCAACGAAGTGTTAACTTTGTAGGGTATAATATCATCACTGAATGCACGTTATTGAATAATTCCATAGGACCTTGATCTATGGATTTTAATACCTCTCCCTGAGTGTTTCGATCACCTGCCCTAAAAACCGGATACAATAAATTATAAGAAAACAAAACTTGAATTCACCCTTTTGAATTCGGGGGATCGTTAGTCTCGTGCCATAAACGTTGTGCGTTTGATCAAACGTTTGTTACGGAGAAGGATAAAAATAGAAAATATAATATGACATATATTTGTTTTAGAAACCTTTGTCTTAACTCATCAAAGAAAGCTCCGCCTCCAATTAAAGACAACATTATAATATGGAGCTGCTATGGCAAGAAATAATTCTCTTTTGTGGCACGAAGAGTTTTAGGCTTCATTTTTTTAATGAACGAATGACTTCCCTTCGCATCCTTTTGATAGTCAAAATTAGCTCGGGAACTAATGATCTTGTTACGGACATATATCAAGCTGTAGAACGCGGTATTTGATCACATGAACACGAATAGGAAGGCAATAAATTGCTGCCTACGAAGACACCGGACAAGACAAATGCGAGGTGTTAGTTTGCGGTATGCTCTAACTGGCTTGTTGACTGGAAATACAACAGGAAACGATCTGAACAAGCTCTGGACACCGCTGGAGGTTAAAATAAAGTGGATTAACGGGAGAATCGGAGACTGGGACACGACTGTTGCAGGCTTTCCAAACAACTCGGTGCACATGACGCAAGATCTGGATCTGAGACCCGTTTGTGCTTGTTATCGGGATGAAACAGTACGATTTCGATGCTTTTGCTGAAAACACACTAATTAGGTAACCATCAATTTACAATGCATAGTTATTTTCTATGATAGGAGGAGCTCGTGGCTAAATAATAACAGCCGCACTGGTCGATCATCAAGGTTAAGCAACGCTTGACGAGTTCGGTCCGTGGATGGGTGACCATTTCAACATACCAAGTTTCCTCCGTACTTAGGAAAGCGCGCTAAGCCGTTGGTCCCGGCTGTCATTTGAAGATCTTTGACAATCGTTACGGGTAGTCAGAAACTTGAGATCTGACACCAGTCATGCCAAGGGGTTCCATGTTACCCAGTTACTGAGTTGTGGAGGTCAGATAGGCAGTCGCTCCATGTAAAACACTGGTACTCAGCTGAATCCGGTAAGACTGGAAGCCGACCCCAATATAGTTGGGAAAAGGCTACGCAGATTGATTGATTGATATTTCATTATTTTGTCATGAGTTTTCCGAAAGCTTTTTACTTTTGAATAAAATCAATCAGCTCCTGTATGTTTTTTTGCCGGTATTGATTTGCGGCTGTGATTGGCCCCTCCAATCAGGGCGTACGCGACAAGCATATCAGCTTGGGGCAAATAAAATTTACCAAATTGTGTATGTAATGTTGGTCGATGCACTCGTTTAGTCTGCTTGTTAATGAGTTTTCTACTAATTGATTTTATGCAAGTCTTGCTGCATTTAAATTTCGTTGTAGTAAGCTGATATACGTTTATCTTTATAGCATTTAAACTGCACCTTAGAATGATGACATAGACCTCCTTACATATATTTTCCACTGGAATTGTATTTTCTGTTATTTTAGTATCAATAAACTATCAAAATGTTGGGTAGGCGTAATTCTATAAACATAAAATTACACTTACAGCTAACTAACACCTTATTTTGAAACATGATCCGCTGACAGAATCTTCAATGTCTTTACTTCTTTGTTAACACGGTTTTCAACGTCCCGTAATCGAATATAGTTTTTAATTTCATTAATTCGTGCTACATTGCCGTCCTTTTAACACGCTTTTATTAGCTTGGTATGTATGTAACGGAATCTTTGAACGTGATTTTCACCCCTTTCAAAACGTCGGATTAATTTGAAACTTTGCACACTTAGCAAGGACCGATGACAAGGCAATAATTAAAATACTTTGTCCCATTATTCTTACCAGGGTCTTCAGGATTAGTGGTTCAACAAACAAAAAAATTGGTAAAAATAAAAATATAAAAAAAAATAGTTTAAAAAAATTAAAAAGCAATTAGTTGAAACAAATAATTTTAAATAAATTTAAATTAAGAACAGTGTGATTAACAAAAAAAAATATTTTATTGTAAAAAAGCGTTGGGTGATTTTTAATATATTTTCAAAAATTACTCTACTTTTACCAATATCTGTCAATAAAATATGGCTGTTTTGCATTACAACAAAACAGGTATTATGTGTGGATAAAACACGTGGTGTTGAGTTAGAAGAAAGCTATTTGTAATTGCCTTTATATGGTGATTTATGGGTAAAAACTTACCAAATTGTCCATGGTTTTATACCTGTCTCTTTGTCTCCAGCGAGTGTGACGTTAAGAGTGACGCTGACACTGACAGGTAGCTGTCAACTTCATAGGGTCTTCAACTCACCAGCAAGAGAATTGCTGCAACACCACGTGTTTTATCCACACATAATACCTGTTTTGTTGTAATGCAAAACAGCCATATTATGTGCTATGCTAAAACACGTGGTGTTGAGTTAGAAGACCTGTTTGGTATCTGCTGGTGATAAAACACAAACGCTATGTTGAACACCTTACAAAACTATTCTGAAATATAATCAGTTTTAATATACACTTGCACCATTCAAGTTAAAATAAAAATAATAATAAATTTCTGCAAAATCAACAGAAAATCAGAAAATTAATTTTGAATAATTCTATCAATGAATTATTTCTTACTGTTTTGCACAAAAATTTAAAAAATACTTTTTTAATACAAGTTCAGCCAACATTGAATGCAAGCTGTTATAATATATATTGAGTTATTTACTGAAATACAATAATTAACATTAAGTTTTATTTAGTACTTTTCCAGTTAATATACTGTTCAGATCTACTTTCTAAACAAACTTCTAGGCTACTCTAGAGGCCACAGTTGACCTAATAGGTACCGCCTGGTGGGTTACCAATGTTAGTATCTTTATAAATCCATTCCCACACAAATTACAATATCTAGAAGTACTAGAAGCAGGTTTAATATTCCCTGGCAGACAAATATATAAGCTTGTGACAGTACATGTGTTTGACCAAAAAGACACAACGGTCAGGTGTTTCCGCAACAACCTACCTGACTGTCTATTTATTTGCCTTTTGATAAAAAAAAAAAAAAAACCTTGGCCACATAGTCATCTCATCTTCCACAGACATTAGATTTTCATAGCTCTTTTCTAGAAGTAAGATTATAGTAAGATTATAAATCTTAATAACATAAAACAATATTAACATAATTGTTCAGCTAGTGATTTCAAGTAATGAATAAACTTGAATTTATTCAATTCTTTGTTATGTTAGTAAGCCAAATAAATAAATAAATGTTCAGCTTTAGACTGACTTAGACTGACTAGCTAAAAAACTGGTAAGTGAAAAGCAAAAAATTTTTTGAAATTAAAACTGCTCATGCAGTTAAAACAGCAACTTTATGCAAGAAATATTTCTATAAGTACCAAATAATCTAGCAGCTTGCTTGGCCGTATGATGCTTTTGGGTTGTAAATTTCAAGAAATTACACCAGAATAAACATCTTTCATTGGAACCTAAGACATATTATGTCGTTAAAGTACTGTCCGCCAGTTAAATCTTGACAACTTCTGTCTGGTCCAGTGAGCTATTTGGTTAGCCCTCTTAGGTTTTTTTTTTTTTTTTTTTTAACCTACTTGTGGACTAGGGTGAATTCTGTCGTATGTAGCCCGAGCTACTAAAAACTTTCCGCATGTTCTTTATCGTAGTTAGCTCTGCTATGACCCTCGCTTGCAGATTGGACAACCAGAAAACTTCTGGTCCACATTGGTGTTTTTAGGATAAACATTCCTCTTTGTCACTGTTCCAGTGAGAAAGTAATAAGCTGAGTGGGTGGAATGCCCAGCGCAGCTAATGGTCTCGCGTTGGCTGTGCTATGACCCTTGTTATTAGGACCTACATTCCTTTTTGCCACTGTTCCAGTGAACTAGTATTAAGCTAAGTGGGTAGAATGCCCAGCTCGGCTAATAGTCCCAATCTAGGCTGCAAATGTCGCAGAACCATCACTGGAATCCTTTGATACGACAGCCATCTTTCTTGACGTGAAAAGATCTACGTCTGTGACGCCCGACATTTTATACATAGCCTCCGCGGCCTGGGCCAGAAGTCCCATATTTTGAATTGAATACAGCCTCCGCGGCCTGGGAGAAAAGTTGCCATATGCTGTAATGTACTACGCCCGACATTTCGAACATAGCCTCCGCGGCCTGGGCTAGAAGTCCCACATTTTGAATTGAATACAGCCTCCGCGGCCTGGGACAAAAGTTGCCATATGCTGTAATGTACTACGCCCGACATTTTGAACATAGCCTCCGCGGACTGGGCTAGAAGTCCCACATTTTGAATTGAATACAGCCTTCGCGGCCTGGGTCAAAAGTTGCCACATTCTACTAAGTACTTACTAGATACTTTGCGACTCCTTGAAAACCAATCCGCTATTTCGATTACTACTCGGAAGGTAAGTGGCTAAGAGTGTTAAGTATAACTACTCTAAAAGTCTTAGGAGCCCGTTTATAGGCCTTATAAGGGTTTGTCACCCCCTCCCCTGCCTCAATCTTCTGAGGTATGTAACAAAAGTCCTGTTGTCGGACTGTAAATAAAATTTGTCAGTCATTTATGGGGTTAGATCATTATTAATATTCCGAATCTATAAGTAACTCCATTTTCTTCATTATCCTTCCTGACTAATTTTTTAATTAGAGTGGAAGTGAAGTCATCCACTGACTATTTATGACTGCAAATACAGCATGTCCGCAGTCCTTTCAATTCTGAATGTTAGAATTTATATAAATGTAGCTCATTTCTTAGATAGTTACGGACCATTTATTGCGCAAGGGTGGATTACTCTGAGTCTGGTACAGCTATGGTCAGGAAACGACTTATACTTTACTACCAGTGTTGAACTGTTCGCGATTTGAGGTCTTGTTGAATAGGGAGAGAGGGAGTATTTCTTTCTTTGTTCAGATAGAACAATTTTAAAAGTTCAGTTTTCTGTGACACTAGTTAACATGTAACTCTATTAAAAAGCTCTGAGCTTAATACGGAGACACTGTTTACATTGCTCTATATTTTGGAAACAGATATAATCTTATCATGTGTCTAAAAACCAGACAAAGCTCTTTGAGGATTTTACCTTCCTAACACAAACTTGTAATAATGTATGTGCAATTACTCAGAAGGTTTGCCCTCACATGGGAATCAAAGAGTTAAACATAACTGGTATATTATCAACTATAAGCACCTCTCTGCTTATTCCCTCGAAAAAAAGGTGTGATGATAATCTTATTTTGATCCAAAGTTAACAATGGTCTCAGTGTCTCCATAACCAGAGAAATAGTTCTCATAGGATTTCCGCAATCCAATTTTTTTTTTTTTTTTTTTTTCAAATACACATCTTTGAAGTTGATGGTGTTAAAACATAAGGCTTCTTCTAAGAAAAGCTGTCAATTATAATTGTGCATTTAAAAACACACTGGAGGCATCTCCAGTAGGCTCATGACATTAGTGAATGCAAATAGGCCTGATGATTTATTTTCACTTACATTTTAATTTCAAATCATCATAAAGTTACCTACAAAAGAGAAAAATTGACCATACCTGCTTGTGAAATTGAATGAACATGTTTCACTAACAAAAACAAACTGATACCTCCGAGGAAAAAGAAGGGCTATTGTACAACCTCCAAGTTATATTTTATTTAGTACATTCATTATAGAATGTGTGCATTGAGGATTTAAGTGGTCTCTTATATTTCTCTTCTGTTGTAGGTGAAGGATAATGTGAAGAACATGCTGGGTTGTTCTTTATTATCGTACCTGATATGTTTTACAAATAGTTGTGTGAATAATAAAAAGCAGGTCTCTCGAATCTTTACGAATGGAATGCAGCCAATTTTACTAATAAAATAATCAAATTATTAATTATTTTAATTTAGTAACATTATTTTCTTCCTGTTGTTGCCATAAAAAGACAACTTTCTCTAAATTTCTTGACTCTTATGAGTTCTTTGATGTATTGTTTTAGAAGAAAAAATAAATATGTTCAAGGTCCGTTCAACCTAAAGAAGCTGGTTGCAAGGTCTCTTGGTTGAGAAGATTTTCATATCATTTAAATTGTCTTTGATTTCCAATTTCTTCAAATATAACCCTGCACAAACGGCCTATTTATTGCTCACAATATATTTAGCATTGTATTCTTTGAGGTTTTTAACCTTGAAAGACATGTGTATGCGAGCATTAAAATTATTCAGGTTTTTATAAACCGACTTATCAGTATCAGCCGAGTTGCCTTGTATACCTGACTTGGATAGTTGCTATTGTTCCAAGTATATAGTTTCCTACTAATAAATGCTCAGTTAGTCAGCGGCAGCCAAAATAATCTTTGTTTTTGCCAAAATAACACAACTCTTTCTTTAAGTTTATACAAGTTTTCTTATATTCTTTATTTGCCATATTAGTACTGATATCTTTAATTGGTTATTCTTAACTATGTAAGTACCTAAATAGGTAGGTACTCAAAGGAAGTTCACTAAACGTGTCATAGGTATTTTTCAAAAAATGCGACAAGTATGAAGTCGAATCACTTAACTTATTAGTCAATCAATTAAGATACTATAATCTCACTATGAAGCTGAATAAATTTTTACGCACTCAGTTCCGAATAATCCGAAACAAAGTGTCACCCTTCATACTTGTACAGACTTGCCTACTTACGTGAAGCATTTTCGTCTTTTTCTGGCGAAGGTGATACAATGCCCCCATCCTCTGCGGATGAAGATGTTGTCTGGACTCGTCAGTCCAGAGTCAGATTGCCTAATCGAATATTAATATTATCTATTCGAACTTTGGTCACCTCAACACTTACCCGGACAATTTTGTCCGTAATCATCAAAGAATGCTTAAACACAACTGAAAAAACACTGACACGTATTCTAAAAAGACACCGTGTGTTAATTTAATACAATAATATATCGTATTTCCACACTTTTTTTTTACTTTGAAAATTTTCCGTCTTTACCGGCAAAAATTTACAAACGCTATGAAGTTGACAGCTACCTGTCAGTGTCAGCGTCACTCTTAACGTCACACTCGCTGGAGACAAAGAGACAGGTATAAAACCATGGACAATTTGGTAAGTTTTTACCCATAAATCACCATATAAAGGCAATTACAAATAGCTTTCTTCTAACTCAACACCACGTGTTTTAGCATAGCACATAATATATAATAAAATTGACATCAAGCACACCACGCTTTTTTTAAATAAAATATTTATTTTTTGTTAATCACTCTGTTCTTTTATTTTCTACTTTTTATTTAGTTTGGTTTTCTATTAAAGCGTGTTTATTAGTTTTTTTAAACTATTATTTTTAGTTGTCAATTACAACAAAAAATAGGAGTTCTTGAGCTAATTGATACGGTCATTGTTACGTAAGATGTATCTTTTCAATGTTATCGTAACTTGCACCGGGTACCAGGCAACCAGAACTGAACAGGAAGTTAGCGTGAAGGGACCATGGGGCTCAGTACGCTCACAGAATATTAAACAGCTCTTACAACTTCTGAAAGCTTGGTACGATAACGAATTTTCTTTCGATCGTACTTTGAACGCCTGCTGTCTCTCCGACACACTATGCGAGTGAGAGGGATGAGAGACCAGAAACGATCGAACGTAGTACAAATTACCACAGTATTGATACTTGCAGTGATACTAATGAACGGAATTGTTGATCTGCTAATTCTATTTGAGAGGAGGTGAACAAAGCTAATGAGTTGTGTGTTTGTTACAGGTATGCACCAAATGTGGCGGTTTAATGCTGCAAAAAATAAATCGGACGATTCATACACTTCATGATGTTCTGGTAATGTTTTATATGGATTTAGTACGTAATTGTAAATTATATTTTTTGCATGAATTATAAATTATTCTTACAATAAAACTTGAATTTACACAGTCCAAGCCAAAAGGGCGTACATTTATACATTAGTCGTATTCCGTACCGGGTCTAATCGCCTGAGGTCAACGGCAGCGCAGGTACCGGGATTTTTTGTATCCCTCCTCCCCCCCACCACGACATTCCTGCCTAACCCCGCGGGCTACCGAATTTAATGTTTTAATGTCATTCTTTTTAGGAAATTGATTTACTTCGATACTTGAGAAACCGGTTTTTGTGTTGACGTGTTGTAAGTGATTATGGTGTTGATTGATTAGTGTTGATTTTGGTGTTCGATTTGATATGGAGGAACTGAATGAAATATAAGTTTAATGTAGTAGGTAGTAAGGACATGACTATAAGTAACTTTCGGAGAAGGTGGCCGCACGATCAAATTCGTCCTCAAGGAATGAGTATAGACGAAATTATTATACCTTTTACAGGGCAATGCCCAATGCGAAAGTAAGTACTGTCCTACCCTGAACTCAGTAGCCTAAGTTTTTGTCTTGCTTCACCAAATGGTATTTTTTGTAACATGGCAGTTTATACTACATGGCACTTAATTAACCAAAAATTTCGTTTGGGAGAACTTTTATTTTCTGTTGAATTTGAAGAATTTAATAAAAAGCTGAATTAAATAAGATAAAACCTCCTTTTTTTGAAGACTGTAAAAAAGAATGAACGGCTCTTAGAAAATCAGTGAAAAATACAAAATACACTTTAGGTGCTTCTTTCTCTTATATCTTTTAATTAGAGAAATCTCGGATATAATTATTACCACGTAGTCGTAGACCTGTCAATAGGTCAATGACAAATTGATATTTTCTCATTCGTCTTTGCCTCATCCTGTATAAAACGGTTATGTCTGCTTGCATTTTACGACAACCTATCCGTAACGAAAGTTATAAAATTAAATCATAAAGTTAATTCTTTTGGTGATAGAAATTTTAAAAAGCTTTGTTTTATATAATACTTGGAAATTAAATCTACAGACAGACTATATTCATTAAACGATGTACTTTAATAATAAAGGTCTTGAACACGTTTTCCTATTAAAAATAATTAAAAACACTAGAATACTTGAACAAAACTGTTCAATTCACACTGCATTTTAATGACTGTGGTTTCTTCGTAGAACTATGAATCATTAAATAAAATCAAGTAAAAGTAGATTATCAGAAAAAGATGCATATTACTATAAATAATTCATAGACACTGTAAATAGACTTCAACAGAATCATTATAAATTGAAATTTTATTCCAAACTCCAATGTTAATCTGTGGATTCGTTTTATTTGAGGTCAGCTCAGCCATGTCTTAGGTCAGTCTACGAAGTTTTATTAAAAGCTGACAATGCAACAGATCATTTAAAAATACCTTCAAACATTCAAAAGGCCCATTATTTTGAACTAAAGCGTTATATGAAAAAAAAAAACTGATAGTTCAAAGGGGTGGAGCGATATAGAGAGAAAAAAAGAATTTTATCCCGTTTACGGTTTCAATTTTGTTTTCCATTCGGCTATTTTCAACGTTCACCGTTATCGATAGCATTTTTATTTTAATGGATAAAGCCGGTTTTTTTATTGTTTGACGGATTTGTAACAACAATAGACGGTGCGAAAGTGATTTTAATATCGGCTTTGCCTTCCCGGAATTCGGTGCCGTGTTTTTTTTTTGTCCTGTGATCCGCACAATGCGTATTATGTTTGATGGTGAAGTTACGTTTTCTATTAAATCTTTAGTAGGGAAATAAACAAAGCAAGTTCGTCTATCGTTGTAAGATCGTAATATGCTGATGGAAATGAATGAAATAAACACAGAAACTCAAGATGCTCAAAATAGCATTTTATTCAAAGCGCTCAATATATTCCGTTGTTTCGTAACGTCAGTCTGATTCTGAATAACATAATTTATGTTAATACATTTCAAATCCGATTTCAATACTGTTCGTCCGTGTAGGAATGTTTAGTTGAACGAATCTTTTAATATGTAGGTGGATTTAAATATCACACCGTTCTCATATTGCAGTTCAACAGCCGTATGTCACTCCCTTGAAATACGATGCATACATTGCCTACCATATTTTATACATTAGCTTATGCTTCCATATCAGTAATTACAGAAAATATAAATATTATTTTTTATGGCTGTAAGCACGTACATATTAGTGATGTAACGACTGTCAATTTTTTAACATTCGTGGATGCGAATGAGAATGCAAATGTCTACTACTGACATTCGCGGATGCGATTGCGAATATGAATGTTCAGTTTTTGTTCAAATTTGGCGCCAATTGTCTATGGTCTGGCATTATATAAATACATTTTTTTTTGTCTTATAAGTTCTAATTAAAATTTAATTACTACGCTTCATGCCCAAAGTAAAATAATAAATAAATAATACCAAATGTTAAAGTGTGTTAACTTACTTTACCTTTTATTAAAAAACCAAAGAAATAAATGGATTTTGATTTTATTAACCTACTTCAAATAGTTTTTTTTTCTGATATGCATTTTCGCAGAAATATTGCGAATGCAAATGCGAATATGCAAAAAATAGCCGCGAATGCGAATGCAAACGCGAATATTTGTTACATCACTAGTAAATATATTTGTCTTCTTTCATGTTAGGGACCATCAGATGTAGTCATTCCAAGTTGTAAAGAAAATTTTATGCTAATGTCCAATTTAATGTTAGTGTAAATCAATCTTGCGTTTTATTACTCAGTAAAAACGACACTGAGTGGCGGATTAAAATTTACACTTCGAAAACATCGGAGACATAAAACCTCATGCTAGTAAATGTTTACATACATTAAAGCCTAATATATCAAGACCCTCTGAAGAAAACTTCCTCCACTCCAATCGACTCAGTCTCCAAGACAACGGAATATATGACAATAATCAACAAACCACGTCGATTTGATTGAGTCGACTAGAGAAAATGACTTAAAATATAGGGCAGGAGTCACCAATTACTTTCATTTGGGGTCCATTATTTGACATAAACCTTTAAACCGGTCATATTATGAGTTTATGACCGTTGCGGTCCGTAAGGTTTATAGCCACCTACCCTCCAATTTGTTCAAATATTAAGTTTGGACAAAAGTTTGCATAGGCATGTTCATCTGTAAGTCTACTTCAAAATTTATTTTTCCTCCGTGACAACTATCAATCTCGGATTGTCGATTCGACGACAGTAAAGACATAGTGCGGGATAAGTTATTAAATTACGTTCTCAAGTAATACAAGTAAATTATATTGTACTGTTTACCGAAGGTCCACAAAAAATAGGTCGGTGGTCCAGATCCGGACTGCGGTCCGACGTTTGGTGTCCCCTGATATAGGGGTTAGACACCAAAAGCTCGTATACCAACTAGAGAGCTAAACAAAGCACAAACAATGAATCAGTTTAAAGCCCAGCTATTAGTTGCGTCAGACTCAGCCCTGCGTTTGCGTCGCTAATCGCAATCGCAACACTTGAGAGTTCGGTAAGCGGGTCACGGAACTGGAACTCGCCCACAACCACAACCGATAGCCTAGAGTAAGTTCCCATAGCGAGTGGAAATAGTATAGTAGGAAACAGTCATTCCGAAGCCGATTACTCACTACCGGATCGGCCATTCATACATTTTTATTCGCAGTTTCATTGAAGATTTGAAAATGGAACTGGGCGAGTCAATCATCGTGGCCGAGCCGATTCACAAACAATTACACGTCGCCTAGCCTTGGCTCGGTCAATAATTTATTTTCGTTTCATTAGTTGATCTGTTTTTAGTACTCCGTTACATAAAGTCTAGATCGTTCTTGACAGCGTAAACAGTTTTAATTACTGTAATAGACTAATAGTAGATCATTTTACTGTTTCTATTCTCAATAATTACCGTTTAAGTATTGTCGTCAGATCAGTAATTTTCAGTTCCACCTTTCTACCTTGAAGCAATTCAAGAGCAATATAGTCTGCCATTAAAGTGTCAATTTTACTTGATCTTAAGAAATAGGCCAACGTTGAATCGGTCATTCATTTCATTGTAAATCACTAGATCATTCTTATAAACTTTATCAATTCCACCTTTCTACCTTGAATCAATTCAAGATCAATTATAGTCTTCAATTAAAAGTGTCAATTTCTCATGAATAATAACAGAATAGTCCAAGGCCAGCGTTGAATGGGTCATTCATTTCATTGGTCTACATTGTAACTACACTACCTACTTCATTCTTATAAACGGTATCAATTCCCCTCATTGCTAATTCATTCCCATATAACACACGACCAAGCCGCAAACGTTGGCCATTCATAGATTTTTATTCCATTGAACAGACTTGTTTGTCGTATGATACATAAACAATGCAAGCATCTATTCTTATAAGGAAGTGAATACATAGCGACCGCGAATACTGATGCGCATTGAAAAATGCGTATGTATATTCATCAGTCCGGATTAATTCTTCACTGAATTCATTAGACACAAAGCAGAGCGACCAGCAATACTTCATAAATACTTTTCCGTTCATTTTGCATGTTGCTGATTTATTATAACCAACAAAAGAACAAAAAACTGGTCAAGTGCGAGTAGCACTCGCTTACCGAGGGTTCCGTACAAACAGCTACATTCACCAACATAATTAGGTAACTAGGTCAACGGGAATTACCATAAAAGCGAAAATATAAATTTACCCATATCTTTTTATCTTGTCGACTCAGAACCTTGATTTATATACAACTAATAGGGACTATAGACGTCAGTATCTGGTATAAATTCAACTTGCTGGGTCCACCCGTTTCTGAGAAAATCGGTGGTGACACACGGACAGACAGACGGACAAGAAAGTGATCTTATAAGGGTTACTTTTTTACCTGTTGAGGTACGGAACCCTAATAACCAGTAATTCACACGAATGTTTTATCCAATACCGAACATATTAATATTTAATTATTGTTTGGTGTATCACTCGTTCATCTTTTGTCGACGTTTGATTGCAATTTTTAATATCGCAGCGAGGGGTCGGTGTTTCGCGAAATATTTTAAATGAAATGCCCCGGGAATTCCGGGATTGAACAAAGCATTGTAAAGAGTGATTGGAGGTTTTCTGCTATGTCATTGAGTGGCGATAGCCTTTGAAAAATCAGGTTAGTCACAGCCTCAGCTTTTTGTTTGCTTCGGTGACGCATTTAATCATTTTTCTCAGGTGACTAAGACAAATCTCTCTAAATGAGGACAGGAAGTGGGAATTACTTCAACTGAGTTCCCTGAGTCTCAGTTCATTATCACAGTTGTAACTCTTCATATTTACATTTGTAACTTCACTAAACCTCGGCACATCATCGTCTTGATAATCTACATCAAATATTTGTGCTGGGCTTTGGAAGTTCGCTCTTGGGAATGACTTAAACATTCAAGGATTAGACGGGTAAATCTGTATGCTTTTACTGTGTTTTGAACTAAAGCCAGGTATTTAACATCTGTGGAGATTAGAAGCAACAAAAATTAACATTGCAGCTGTAACAACACTAGAATTTATTCGAATACTATATTTATTATTCTCAAAAGTAATTACATGCTATTCATAGTATCTAAAGATCTAAACACAAGAACCCTTTTTCTAATTCGTTCTAAGAAAACGGAAATATTACCAGCATGAAAGTAAAAATTTAATAATGTGCACTGCTTC
The DNA here is from genome assembly GCA_949775005.1 of Orthosia gothica. Lineage (NCBI taxonomy): Eukaryota > Metazoa > Arthropoda > Insecta > Lepidoptera > Noctuidae > Orthosia > Orthosia gothica. The sequence goes on from OX459045.1 coordinate 6,669,580, forward strand.
TGCTGGGTGCAGTAGCGATGGCATTGACCCTAGCTTTGTTTACCGTCCGCATCTACCGCCGTATTATGGCTTGTTTATCTGTTCCGTTGAAACACTAGTCTCAGCTGTATTGATATACGGATCTGTAAATGCTTTGATTCATCATCCAGCACCATATATAGCTTCGATACGACTGTTTGTGTTAGTTTGTTGGCTGGGAGATAACAAAATCTCGTGCTAATATTGGTTTTAGGTTTGATCAAAAAGGCTTAGATGAAGGTTTGTGGATTTAATTCCCTTGAAATAAATAACCTAACGGTTCAGGTTTTTTATGGCTAAAATAACAATTCTACTTAAACAAATTGTTCCGAAACTGTATTTCTCATTTAGTAATAATGACCGTGGGTAGGCTGGCGTGCTCCGGTGTGGCGTCCAAGTGACGTGGCGTTTGACAAGTCACGCACTCCAAAATATAACTTGTGTGAGAGAATAAACAACTGGGAGCACCAAGTGTTCCGCTACACTGGGAATGAGCGTGGAATTCTGGTGGGCGGCTGCCACCTCTAGATAATTACTATCATTCACCGATCGCTACTTGTCGCGTTTCCAATTTTCCACTACCTTAAAATTATTCCTCAAACCTGTCCAACCATATCGAGGTATCAAACTTATCACAGAAATGTATAGCTCCTAGATTGGCTCCTGGCTCTAACGACACTTGATGAATTGCCTCGCAATTACCAATGCAGAATTTAACAGCTTTATATACCTGTTCTGTTATTAATAAACAGGTTGAATGAATGGAAATTGTTTGATAAATCTCTCTCAGAGCGTAGGATTAACATACGCGAAACATCGATCGAACAAAACTTTACGGAGTCGAGTTTCACAAGTACAAAGAAAATGTGAAATCAAGTTTCCTATTAAAGAAAGTATCGATAAAGACGGTGAGTAGGTTTTGAGCAATAAAATGCAGAGTTATAAATAAAGGCTTAAAGTACACCTATGTTAGCAATAAACCTTCAGTGGTGACTGGTAACATGCCAGGGTCATCATTGTAGGTCGATGCAGTTGCTTGATACAAGCGTCACCTTTTCTTATGCACCAGTTGGCACAAATATTGAGATGACAGCGGATTAGAAAGTGATTGATGAATTTATGCATGGCAAGCCGTGTGATGAATGATAAACCGTCATAAAACATTCCAAGTGCCAAAAGGTACTTTTGAATAACAATCATAAACATTGAGACTTTCGGCGTTTGAGTGTGACTTTGAGACGGAATGACAAAATTCCTCACAAAGGCGTACTATTTGAAGAAGAGATCATTACAAAAAATACTCCACAGTTTCCAGGAATGAAACTGTGATCAGTTTATGACTTACGTCGACCCTCTGCCGTCAAAGACAAAGACGAAGCGGTGAGTGGCGGTAAACACAGGGGTTTATGGTGCATGCACCGGCCGACCTTGAGGCTTCTAGTGTAGCATTATTGGACGCCCGAACAACCAATGATATTACCACTCGCAATCGTCATCATTACCCACATGCAATATAGACCGTGGAGGATCCAATTTCAATGTCTGGTAAACATATTGAATGAACATATTGAAAAGCTGAGAATAAAAATCTAGGTTTATTGTCTGTTCAATGTGGGTAAAATGTTACACTAAGTTATTGGAAGGGACGTGAGCAGTAAATGCTTTGTTTCGTATCCTTTTTACAAAAGAAATATTAAATTGATGCCCAGTTAACAGTGGGTTGTCGATGTGTGTCGTTGTCGTTCGCGGTTCTCAGTTCCCCGAAGTCTTCAAATACGTCTGGCCTGTCGATTTCTTCCCTTTTCTGAAACTAAGAACTCGGAGAACATTTGTTTTCAGTAACAACTTAAAATTATAACGTACTGAGAATTATTAAAAATAACTTGTGCAAGAAACAGTTATTATTATGTAGGTTACTTGTCTTAAACACAGCATGGCGGAACGTGCTGTAGTAAAGTGGGTACTTTATGCACCAAGGTAGTACCATTGAAGTACAAGCTGCTGAAAGTGGCATTGGATGCACCGCAGCATGCATTAAACTACGCAACTTAGTACCCAGTGATTGCTTACATTTCATTAACGTATTTACGACGAAGTCATAATTATTATGTCCGTTAATATAAGAAGTAATTACATCGTCGGCCTCGTGTGAAATATCTGACCGAATACTATTTTCATACGAAGTTTACAACTTTGCGATTCTTAATGCTTTTACAACTTTGTTGTTTGATATGCTGCGTACCGTAGGCCTTATTACGTATCTTTTGCAAGAGCAAAACGATAGCGATTTTTTCGCAATAATTGCTCTTCAACACAAAAGTTTTAGAGATGTTGGCGTTTTTTTTTAAATAAGTGCATTTGACAAACCGCGAGCGATTAGCAAACGATTGTGTAGGACCTACCATACCTACACTGCAGGTAATTCCGACTTTTATGACATATAGCGTTTGATCGCTATCGTTTTGCTCTTGCAAAAGATACGTAATAAGCCTGCCGGTAATAAACTACTTCCTATATATGGATATAGGTAGTTATGTCGCGTTCGACGTTAAGCAGTTATTTATATATTTATGACTTAATACTGGTCCAGTCTTCAATCGCGATACCTTCTTTGGCTGAGGTGTCAACCCGCTCTTACTAGGCGTTGCCTATCTCGTCTAATACTAAGAATTTTTGTTACCCTGTAAGGGAAACATTTGAAGCGATAACATGCACAAGTAATTTCTTGTCTTTACTAAGATAGCACTTGTCTAGCCATATTCTCAGTTCTGTATCAGCGTTTCCAGCTAAAACAATAAGTCTTTGTGCATTTGCATTTTATTATTCGCCAGCATTGATTTACAGCGCCCCCTTTACGTCTCCACTTTCAAGGAAACGTCCTTTTGTTTCGAACGACTAAGTTTTTCTAAAGAGCTTTGTGCCTGACATTTCTATTGTTGAACATTTTGTTGGGCTGTAAAATAAACAGTTTGACTTTATTGCCCTTCGCTTCTATTGTTGTGCGTCGATTTAGTTAATCTATTTGTTGTTTTAAAATCTGTATTTATTTGATGAGTAAAATGTCAAAGAAACCGAGGAACGTTTACGTTTTTGGACTAGCATTGTTTTACTTTATTGTGAGCTCTTTCAAGTTTATATTGCTGCAAAATGAAGTCGGAGGTAATAAAATGTTCAGACCACGGAAAATAAATTTTGTGATATGGGATATGAGAAATTTAATACACATAGATACAATGAAGCTTCAAATAGTAATGTAAAGGTAACTGTATAGTTTTCGCTTTCCTTTATATTTATAATCATATCAGCCGGTACCATCCCCACTGCAGAGGAAAAGCCACCACCACCACTTGCTAAAGGCGTGTTGGCGATTTCAGACTTATTTTAAAAAGGTGCCTCACAATGTTTTCCTTCACTGATGTCAGTGTGCATAAGCTAAGCTTATCGTACATAATTATTATGAGTTGAAAAAAACTACAAACTGACAAAGTGAGAAATAACTTTACTTTTGGAACTCGGTGTCTTTCGTAGGTACCAATTTTTTTGCGTTATGGACACCGACTTCCAAAACTAAAGTTCAGTATCGAGCTCTCAACCAAAAATCAAAATATACATGGTAAATATCCCGAAACAAAGATTAATTCTAAAACTACAGTTATTTTTTATTTGGAAATCGGTAGTATTTTTTAGCATTTTTTATTTTTGCCTTTTTAGTTGTACCTACCTAATAGGCAAGCTGTTTAGTAAGTACATATAACAAGAATAGATTAGCCGAATAACATGAAACTTGAACATAACCGGTGAAATGAGAGATTTGCGTACGCCTTTAGAGCGTACTGGCGTGATTGTATGTTATGAAATGGTATAAACAGCATAACATGCCATTACAGCAATCCCGAGAGATATGCCGTTATTTATTGAAGTTGTAATTAAGAGTTAATTAAGAGTTCTGTTGTATATCTCCAAAGTTCTTCATCAGATCTTCACCAAATTAAAATGGGACCAATTTCGGAACATACTCTTTCAAACAAAAAAAAAAAATCTAAAATGGTCCACGATTGACGGAAATATCGGTGAACATACATAAAAAATAAAACAAACATAAAATTAACATAGAACCTCCTACTTTTTGGAAAGTCAGATAAAAAGTCACATTGGTATCTACTTGCCCGGATTCGAACTTTGCGTTCCAAACATGTCGAATGTCGGCAACAATCAAATCGACACATAGCTCCACTGCACTTGGTAACCTAATTCCGATCCAAGTGCAGATAACCTATTTCCTTCAGTAGAGGAAACGGCGAACAACGCACGATAAGAACAAACTAAAGCACTTACATTTTTCTTTCTAGTACAACATTGTTACATGAACTACATAAAACGTATATGTACATAGTAACCCGCAATAGGTATACAATACAGTTACTACATATGTGTAGGTATTAAACGGTCTCAATTTACTCGACGGACATCAGCTGATTACTACGAGCGGTGACGCAATGCGCTCTAGTACTAGTACGATTGTTTGTTCGTGCGCACACGTTGCGTTTGATAACCGTATCGTACGCTACACGTCACGATTTGGTTACATTATTATTTTATAATCATTAGTCGTATAGTGTGGCGGCAACGAGAAAGGAAAAAGCGAAATAAAAATTAATTTCGACATGTTCAATTTGACGTATTTTTATGCGGTGACAGGTGCTTACAAGTAATAAAAGCTGATACTACCTTTTATAAACTATTTAATGCCTTTTTAACCGACTTACCAAAAAGGAGGAGGTTCTATGTTCGACTTCTTGTATGTTTTTTTAAAATTTTATTTTTTTATGTATGTTCACCGATATCTCCGTCAATTGTGGTACGATTTTGAAAATTCTTTTTTGTTTAAAAGAGTATATTTCGAAATTGGTCCCATTTTAATTTGGTGAAGATCTGATGATGAACTTCGGAGATATACAACAGAACTCTTCAATAAGTAACGGTAAATCATTCGGGATTGCTGCAATCGCATGTCTGTTTATTGTTTATACCATTTCATAAAATAACATCACGCCAGTACTCTCTAAAGGGGTACGCAGATCTCTCATTTCACTGGTTATGTTCAAGTTTCATGTTATTCGGGTAATATATTCTGGCGTTATAGGTACCTTACTAAACAACTTGCCTATTTTAGGTAGGTACAACTAAAAAGGGAAAAATAAAAAAAAACTTTGTTGCAAAAAAAAAAACCGACTTCCAAATAAAAAACTACAAAGTGAAAAATTACTTTATCTTTGGAAGTCGTTGTCCAAATCGCAAAAAAATGGCCAAAAAAAAAAACGACTTCCAAAAATAAAGTAATTTTTAACTTTGTAGTTTTTTATTTGGAAGTCGGTAATATTTTTTTGCAAAAAAGTTTTTTTATAGTGATACTTTTTAATTAGCTCAATTAATTCATGCTATTGACATAATAATATTATGAATATTCATGTCATTAGTCGTCGTGTGCCATTAAAACAAAACAAAGGTATTCGTTGGCGGGTAGTGTGACACTTTAACTGTCAAATAAAAGGTTAGGTTTTCCGCCGTGACCCTCTTAATGCCAATTATTCATTAATATGCACGACTAACTTCTGAGGAATGCATGGCTAATTAAATTATTTCTGAAGAGTGGTATTTGTCGTGTGAACTGTTCTTTTTAAACGCCTAGTGTGACGTAGATGTGGCGTAGCTGCGTAGCCGTGGCGTAGCAGCGTATACATTTCGTAGCTGCATATACATTTCGTAGCAGCGTAGACGTGGCGTAGCTGCGTAGACATGCCGTAGCTGCGTAAGCACTGCTACGTGGTTTTATGTTCTCGAACACCAAAATATGCAATGGTTAAATATTTCACGTTCGAATTTCAAGTTTCGTTGTTGAGCCAACCGTTGATAACCAAACGGTTTACTGCTGTTTAGGCGCCTTAATTTAAAAAAAATAATTGGCTAGGCAATTTAGACTGACGTTTAGAAATGTGGATTTTATAGCATTCTAGCTGAACCAAATTCGGATACGGCTAAAATGCTTCACTACTCATATAAATTTAATTAAGTTCAAGAGTTAATATTTCATAATTAGGATTATAGTTTTAGGATAAGGTACGATGGGATTCTCATCGTCATTTCATGAACAAAAATCCCTTGTAATTCAATAAAGAATTTAATATTAATAAGAATTTATGAATAAAAACAAGTCACTACACACGTCTCATACAAAATCTAGGCATCGAATAAAATATAATTCTAAATAATTACTTTCAACGCTTTCGTATTTATTAGCACTACGTAACGATCTATTTATACTCTTCAGATAAGATTATCCACCACGATTTTTTCAGTTATGATTCACAAAATTCTGCAAACTGGAATGTTTCAGCAACTTTTCTGATAAAACAACATTTATCTGCAATACTTTATCGTGCGGAGTAAATGGGCTCGACGTCGCGTAGGCGGACACATACTTCTATACACGTGCTTGTATTGTATTACATATTGACCTAAGTGCTAATAGGAAACCATTGCTATTGGCTCATAGTTTATCTTATGTAGCTGTATTTTATGGTTATTATGGCACAGATGATTAAAGGCTGACTTACAATCTAGATAAAGTCTCGAAACCAAGGTCTGCGTCAGCGAGGTCCACGAGGCGTAAGTCAGTCCAGACATTTTAGACTTTTGACAATCATTATCGTGGAATAATTAATAAATAAATAATTTATATTCTTCAAAAAGTACAAAAGCGTTATAAGAAACAATATTTTCATCTGCATTAGTGAGGTGAATGTACAGCGTCATTTTAATTTGAATGAAACAACTACTCCCAAACTGTGACATGCTCGTACTTACCTCGTATCTTGGGCAGTCGGTGATCGGCCGTTCATATTTTGTGCTTAAATATTACACATAACAAAATTACTCAATTAGAAACTTTACAGAATATTGTGTTTATTTCGTGCTGAATTATTATTATTTAAAAAGGTAATTAGTGGACTTTCCACTAATTCGACCAGCGTACGGCGACTTGTCGTGCTGCAAGACTGAAACGACAGTACATCGCCTTTCGCAGATGTAGCTGCAAAACTGAACTAACATCAAAACGAACCCCAGCGTTGGTGAGGTCCAGCGTGGCGTGACGTAAGAGTCTCTTACAATGATTGTACGACTCGTGTCCCGTCCTACGCAATATTCAGCTATTCTGCTTGAAGCTTCATGCTTAGTAAAATTGCAACAAACCACACAAATTCATGCCCACTATACAACCACGTTTAACCAACTCGTGGTCTCGTTTATCGCAGATTCATAGATGAATGAAACCTTCAATAAAGACCTGTCAGTTCCATCATGCTGTGTAAAGGCTCCTCGTTGCGTGGGAGGACGCATGGCTGCTCACAAGTGTCCAAATGACAGAACACGACTGACGACTGATGATTGTGCTCATGTGCTGTTATTTAATGTTTCATTCATTGATGCTGCGTGTAGTTATAGAGCAGGACTTTCGATAGCGAAATTATAAACTGCTCCTTCTTCCATCGGAAGAAAAATTGTTTTCTTATTATAGAGAAAAACTTTACTTTGTGTAATTTATTTCACCACCACTGCTCTCAAAACGGTGTAAGAAAGAATACATGTGACATCCACCAACTCGTATTGGGATCGCGTGGTGGATTACGGCCCATTCCCGCTCACAGAGAGGAGGCCTATGTCCCAGCAGTGGGAACATTAAAAAGCCTGATGACGATGATTATTATAGGGGCTGGTCCTACTGCGGGACAAATGCCTTCCTTGTCCCCTTCGACTTTTCTCGGTATTTTGCGTAAAAATCGCAGAAGACCGAGAAGGAAATAAATCAATTATCTACGTATCAGATCCTTTAACACTCGTGTATGAATACCAACATGGTCATCTACATGTAGGGTATTGAATATCCAATAATGATGTTGCTTTAATACGAAGAGTTAAAAAGGCAATCGTTTAGAAGTTACCTACTGCATCATACGTAGTAGATTTTCTTACTAATGAGAATCTTTCTGACGACACAATTAAAATCGCAATACCACAAACAAAATAAAACGAACTTCGTAACACGACTCCTAGCTCTAAAAGGTCCACAGCGAATGCAACAACAATGAGGCCTACATATTCATGCACACTACAAGTACAAACCACAAGCCTACAACTACACAGTACACTGAGTACTACGCTGCCGTCCTATAGTTAAAGTGTCACTATCTGACAAAATCGTATATTACCAAAAAACAAAAAACCGCGAATAATAAATATCCATACTTTTTTTTTATTGGGACAATCCCACCGCACTATTCCCAAACCACTGCAACGCTTGAAAGCCAGAATCAACCGTGGCGACGACCAGAAAAGCGCCGAGGCAATGAAGCTCAACGAAGTCCCGGAGAATAATTAACTTTCTTGCATCCCGCAACGAAATTAATCAGAAAAGAATAACGGCGGAGTAAATTTCCACTTTCCTCCATTCCAAGCAGGAGACAGAACAAACAAGGCTAATAGGCACAAGGGGTCGTTTACTATGCTGTTTATCAACTACTAGCTTCTGCCCGAGGCTTCTTCCGTGTAAAAACTGTTTTATCATCCCAAGGGAATACAATTTCCAAAATTCGATTCCATGCCAAAGTTCATCTAATTCGGTTCAGTAGATCCAGATATTACCCCCAACAACCTCACAAATTTTACCTTTTTATAATAATATTAGTATGTGGTATAGATAAAAAGCATATGTGAGAGTTGCCGGTGTCAATAAATAGATCGAATTGCTTATTTTCGAATAGGCAGTTTAAATTAAATCAACCACTTAATCTTTTCAAAAATAGGTTTGTAAACGTAGAAATTTTTGGCGTTTTTAGGGTTCCGTACCGAAAGGGTAAAAACGAGATCCTATTACTAAGACTCCAGTGTCCGTCTGTCTGTCACCAGGCTGTGTCCCATGAACCGTGATAGCTAGAGTTGAATTTTCACAGATGATGTATTTCTGTTGCCGCTATAACAACAAATACTAAAAACAGAATACAATAAACATTTAAGTGGGGCTCCCGTACAACAAACATGTTTTTTTTTTGCCGTTTTTTGCGATAATGGTACGGAACCCTTTGTGCGCGAGTCCGACTCGCACTGGTTATTTTTTATCCGGAATCTATTGATAGTAGAAAAGTTCTGCTTAGATAGATCGAAAGAGATTTTTTTTGCTGATTATAATATTAAAAACTCAAAATCGGCCAATGTCATATAGTGACACTCTAGCTATTAGACGGCAGCACAGTACTGCGCCAAACATCTTTGGACAAGCAACCGATACTAGCAGACGGAATTGAATGCAAACTGTTTGCGGGTACAATAACATTCTCCAGTGGTCTGTTTGCGAACTGTACCTAACCTAACATGGCTACTATAATACTGATTATAAATTGTGCTAGTTGCAGTGAGGCAGTTCTTGTTGGACTTTGAATTTGTGGTTGTTTTTTACCGAAATCGACACGTATGTAATATTCTTGGCATTTCATAATATTCACATATGTTAAAATACGTGTGCTGAATTTCATATGTGTATGTATGTATGTTTTTTTTTAAATTGTAATCTTTATCTAAATCGGTTCAGAAGTTTTCAAGTTATGGAACATAACTACAAATTGAGTTATTATGGGTATAGAGGAGCTCGTGGCTAAATAATAACAGCCGCACGGGTCGATCTTTAAGGTTAAGCAACGCTTGACGAGGTCGGTCCGTGGATGGGTGACCATTTCAACATACCGAGTTTCCTACGTGCCTCGGAAAACACGTTAAGCCGTTGGTCCCGGCTGTTATTTGAAGATCTTTGACAGTCTTTACGAATAGTCAGACGCTTGAGATCTGACACCAGTCTAGCCAAGGGGTACCGTGTTACCCAGTTACTGGGTTGTGGAGGTCAGATAGGCAGTCGCTCCATGTAAAACACTGGTACTCAGCTGAATCCGGATAGACTGGAAGCCGACCCCAACATAGTTGGGAAAAGGCTAGGCAGATGATGGAACATAACTACAAATTGAGTTATTATAGGTATATTTTTGTTAATCCTTTCGGTACCTTACTATAGAACTTGCTCATTTCTTAGTGATGGTGTACCAAAACTAAAAAGAAAAACATTTTTGTTGACAAAAATAAACCGGCTTCCAAAGAAAAACACTAAAATGGAGCACAACTAACTTTCGTTCCGGAAGAGCCTCTTGTTACTTAACTTTTCTGCGCTCAAATGGCACATGTATTCTACTCTAAATAATTGACTAACATGGACATCAATTTTCAACGCAAAACACAAACACCGTAATTGGTCTTGAAAGGCAGTAGGATTCCGTGGGATATTGGAATTGTAACCAATTTACTGTTGCCGACGGCGATATAGGTCTCGTAACAAAACCATTCAATGTGTACGGGACGGACGTGATCGTCCAAGACCGACAGGCAATCAGGAGGTTGTAAGGCTCCTGCTTGAACGCGTTGACGCCCCTTGCACCTATTGTTCAGTTGTCATCTGGTAACTATGGACCTTGGAGACACTTGAAGGCTGCCAAGTAGGTTGAGGTGAAAAACGTGATGTCCAGGTTAAATAAAACTATTTGTTCATGGCCAGAAGCGATGTTCCTTCATGGTCCTCGATGCGCAATGATGCGTGGAAATACTTTAAGTGAAATAATGGCTACGAAATGTTCACGCGCCTGCGCACTATTAAAGAAGCGAACTCGACTGCGACGAGGACCACAACATTCCGACCGCAAAAACTTTTATTTTCAAAATAATATACGCTAAGACTCGTAGCTTGAAACTGACAGGAACTACCCTTCCACTGGACCGATTCTGGTGAAACTTGTACTTTTGGATAGGTCTCGAGGAGACCTTCCCTCCGGTCTTTGATCCAGGTCCCTAGCCCCTACCATCAGGGAGTTCTCGTAAGGAGAATGTCGAAGAAAGGGAATTCCCGCCAGTTTGAAGCTTTACAATCGAGTTTCTCCTAAAACTAGACATGTTAGCTCTAGGGTACCAGCGAGGGACTTGGAGCCCTCCTACTGGGCCGTTGACACACATAAGTGTTACAGTTATATTTAAAACATTCAGGCGTACAGCCGCGAAATGGTGCGAGAAGTTAGCTTATGCCCCTGATCTTGGCACATAAACTCGATTCCTACTCAGACCGCTGGGTGGATTTTTAAGTTACATTCACACCCGGGTAGCCCTCGTGATGGGCTATCCCAAGGTAGAAGTCCGGTAGCTACATGTCCAACCCCCGATGAGTTATTGTTTGTTACAAGTTTGTTTACATAGCAAATCCATGTAACCTCGCACCATATCAGGTCGCTTAACTCCTCAACCACCAGAGCTAAGCTCCTTCCGGAAGTGTGGTTGGGTAGCTGGAAAACTAGGCTGTCTGACGGCGGTACCCTGATGGGTGTACCACCAGCCTTTCCGCAGCTTAAGGTGCCGGGAAGCGGCCGAATACTAAATTTTACGTCGTCTCACATCTCTAATGTGTCTGTGTGCGTTACATACCCCTATATACTAGCTCTGTGTCATGACTGAGTGTAGGCGCCTGCCTGAGGGTCCACGAAGGTAATGCTTCAGACAGCATATCTATAGCTGACCAGGCACCAAATGTCCCTGGACGCAGTGACACGTCGGCAGCCGCATAGAAACGTCCATGCCGGCACACACAGACACATCCTCTCAAGTAAGTGACGCCCATGTACTAGAATTACATAGGTGCTGTCTATTTATAGGGCCTAGACAAAATTCTAGGTCACCTAGAAGCGCTAAAACGGCTTGTAACGAATTTTCCAAACACTTACTTGAGTAAAATGTATGTGTATTTCCCTTTTTAGAGTAAAAATGCATTAAGACTGGCCATGTACTGCTATTATGTATAATTTCTCAGTCATGGCATCCAGCCATCCTATCTAGAACACCTAGATGGTGTTTCCTAACAAAACAATTATATGTAAGGAAGCAATCTGATTGGTTGGTGAATAGAATACCTATAGCACCACCTGATACCCTGCTCAAAACGGGGGGTCTAAAATAAGTAAACAAAATATTTTTATTTCCTTAAACCTATACATTTATCATATAACTAAGGTACCTTATGTATAATTCTAACACATAAGCGCTATATTCACACTATAAACTATGTAAAAGCCCCCAAAACATGAGTTTAAAGTTATCAAAATTCTACAAAAACTGGTTTTAGTATAAATATAAGGTGCCGCCCTCTTACAGGTCATTGTGAACTAAACGCTCGTTGAGGACGGTTGTTTTTTACGGAGTTAAATACTTGTTTCTTTCCGTAATAACACAATCAGTATGCATATTAAAGCTTCTAATTTATTGTTATTAGACTATATAATTCTATTACCTACTGATAGACACATAAAATATAATTTTAGTGTCTCAAAAACATGAGCAAAAATTAGTTACGAGCTTTACTATAAAAGGTTTTTTCACCTACCGACATCGCTTAGTATGCGATGGCGCTCTGGGGTGAGCAGACGTGTGTCTGTCAATACTATTTATATTTTACATATGACAACCTATCTAAAGGTGACGTATCGTCGCGAACATCTCTCCCGCCGTGCAGTGTCGCGTCGACTCGATGCTACGTTGGCGCGGCGCTGCATCAGCATTGTGAGCGGCGCACGTCGGCAGCGCTCGTGACCTCGACGCTCTGCGACACGTCGCTCAGCTCTCGCCGCTGGAACTCTGCTGCACTCATTTTGGCAAAGGAATGAGCTTCTTCACCGGACGCTTTAGAGTGCCGCCAGTGGTGCGCACCTCAGCGGTCCGGACTTCTCCATCAGGGCCAGGGTATATGGCCTCGATGCGGCCTCGCGGCCACGTGTTGCGAGGCAGCTGCCCGTCCGCGATAAGGACGGGGTCGCCCACCAGCAGGCCAGGCCCGCGGCTGTGGGGCTCCCGCCGGTTTTGGAGCTCCGGCAGGTGTTCTCGCACCCACCGGCGCCAGAACATGTCGGCCAGGATTTGTGACCGACGCCACATCTTTTTGTGGTCGATGTCTTGCTCGGTGAACACGCCGGGGTTTGGGAGTCTAGCCGACCCACCAAGTAGGAAGTGGTTCGGCGTGATAGACTCGTCGTCATCGCCGTCGACTGATACATGTGTCAGCGGGCGGCTATTTACCGTGTACTCTGCCTCACAAATCAGTGTGGACAACACCTCTTCGTGTGGGTGTTTCTCAGTGAGTACGGTATACAATGCGTTTTTTACGCAGCGAACTAGACGCTCCCATGCACCTCCCATAAAGGGCGCTGATGGGGTGATGAAGCGCCAAGTGATGCCTCGGCGACTGGCCTCCTCTCGGAAGGCCTCTCGTAGCTCTCGATCGGCACCGTGCATGTTGGTGCCGTTGTCTGAGTGGATCTCAGTTGGACATCCTCTGCGGGCGGCGAAACGGCGCAGCGCTAATATTGCGCTGTCTGCGCTGAGGCTGGCGGCGATCTCGAGGTGGACAGCTCTTGTGGTGAGGCATGTAAACAGTGCTACATATCTCTTGTGATGCTGGCGACCCACGGTGACAGATAGCGGGCCGAAGTAGTCTAGCCCGGTGTACGTGAACGGCCTTTGGTGATGAGCCAGGCGCGTTCGTGGGTGGTCGCCGGTCGCTGGCACAGGTGCTTGTGCCTTACGAATACGGCACTGAAGACATTGTGCCAGTACTTTCTTGGTGGTGGGACGCATCCTTACGACCCAATAATGCTGCCGTACTTCATTTATTGTGAGTTCAGTCCCACTATGTAGTAAGCTGCGGTGTGTCCAGTCTATATAGAGCTGGGTTATATGATGGTCGCCATGTAATATTGGCGGTCGCCTTACATCTTCTGTGACCTCGTCAGTGGCGGCTATACGGCTTCTAATACGTAGTAGGTCATCTACTACTTCTATTTGCAGCGCGTGTAGCGGACTATTTTTGTCCACTATTTCATGTGCATGCAATCTAGCTATTTCTTGAGCGAACGATTGCTGCTGTGCAACTTGTACGAGTATTTTCTCGGCTTTTTGAAGAGAGCTCGCATCTATGTACTGCTTTCGGACTTCTGGCGCTATGTATGACGGCTTGGTTGCTGCAGTCGCTGTCTTCTTTTTCTTTCGCCAGTCCGTGTCCTCCTCAGCGTTTTTCCGGGTTCTTTTGTAGAACGTTTTCTCTGTCCTTTGTTTACAGAGATGTATAAAACGTAGGACGGTAGCAGTCGCACGTAATAGCCGCTCCCATCTCGAAAAGTTGACGGGATTAGGTATAGCTTCTATGAGCTTCGAAGTGTATGTATGTCTGTCTGTTATTTTCTCCAAAACAGATTTTTCTTTTTCTGTGACAGTGAGCGTTCTTTCCTCTCCTGTCTCTTCTGTGATTGGAGGTTTTTCTGATGGCCATGAAGAAGGGTCTTCATACAAAAAACTTGGGCCACAGAACCACTCGTGTTGTGAGTCAAACCTCGGCGGCACGTCACGAGTCGCTATATCGGCGATGTTCAACTTCGTGGATATCCATCGCCAATCCTCCACTTTGCTACCTTCTTCTATGGCAGCTATGCGATGAGCTACGAAGGCTTTATAGGTTCGTGCTCCTTTTTTTATCCACGACAAGACTGTTTTGCTGTCTGTCCAATACGTGACCGACGATGGATTGTTGTCGTGTTCACGTTTCACAGCTGCAGCCAGACGGGTTCCCATCACCGCTGCCTGCAGCTCGAGGCGCGGTATCGATTGTAGCTTTAATGGAGCTACTCTCGCCTTGGCCATGACTAGGCTCACCTTCTGTGTGCCTGCTGCTGTGGTGGCTCGCCAATACACAGCTGCTGCGTATGCCAACTCGCTTGCGTCGGTAAATACATGTATTTGTATTTCTGTGGCATCACTATAACCAGGATAACATCTTGGTATGCTGATGCCCTTGAGCTGCCGCAGGTTTTCGATCCAACTTCTCCACTGAGATGCCAGGTCAGCGTCTAATAGCTGGTCCCAATCGACGCCTCGCCTCCAAGCTTCTTGCAATATTTGTTTAGCTCGAATCGTAACAGGCGAGGCTAGTCCTAGGGGGTCGTATAACGACATGACAATTTTGAGAGCCTCTCTTTTTGTAGGGGCCTCCTTTTCTAAAATTCCTGGCGGCAGTCTCGCAAGCGTTAGGTTGAAACCTAGCGTATCTTCACTAGGTCTCCAAATCAGGCCGAGTATTTTCTCTGCGCCTATTATATCTCCGATGTTCACAACCTCAGTGCAGGTTTGTGACGGATCGATATTTTCTATCAGGCGCTTACTGTTTGATACCCATTTTGTTAGGTCAAACTTCGCCTGTTGGTGTATTTTCTTCACCATTGTCGCGACTTCTGTCGCTTCTTCGACTGTTTTATAGCTGTCCAGATAATCGTCCATATAATGGCTCTCTACTATAGCTTTCACTGCTACTGGATGCTGTTCGATGTGCTTCCTTGCGTTCCAATTTTTCGCAAAGATAGCGGTGCACGGCGAGCTTGCCGCGCCGAAAATGATGGACGTCATACGATATTCTTCTGGGGCTCCATCTCTTCTGTTGCCTCTCCATAGGTAGCGAAGTGAGTCTCGGTCTTCACTTCGTACTTTTACTTGCATGAACATCTCGGCTATGTCTCCGGAGATGGCCACGCAGTGTCTACGAAATCTCATCATGACGCCGGGCAGCGACTGCAGCAAGTCTGGTCCAGTTAGCAGGAAGTCGTTGAGTGACTTTCCTCTCGATTTTGCGGCGGCATCATGTACTATTCGAATTTTCTCTGGCTTCATGGGGTTGAAGACATCGAAATGAGGCAGGTACCAGGTTTTTCCTGGCGTGCTTGACTTGGGAGCCTTCTCAGCATATCCCTTTTCTATCAGGGAGTCCATCTGATGTGTGTATTTCACACGAAGAGCGGGGTTTTTATCCAGCTTCTTCTCTATGGAGACTAGCCTTTTGAGTGCTGTCTCGTAACTATCGGGCATCTCTATTTTCTCGTCCCGCCATAACATAGAGGTTTCTATGTGCCCATTTCCTAACTGTCTTGTGTGACGGTTCAGTATATCTTCTGCCCTCTTCTGGGGGTCAGAAGCTGGTTGTCGTGGATTGATAGCCAACGACTCGATAGCGAAGAATTCACGGAGCTGCTCGTTCAGTTCCGCATCTTGCCTTGCGTCAACGGACTGACACCCGTTGACATAGTGCACCTGCTGGCCCAGTGTTCTGGTGTGCGCGCCGTGCAATGTCCAGCCCATCATGGTTTTCGACGCGATGGGTTGGCTTCTAGGTCCTCTGCGGACTTCAGTGGCCAACAACAAATGCCAGTTGTCTTGGCCGACGAGTATCTTTGGCACTCCAGCAGGATACGTAAGCTGCGACGTCAAGTCTCGAAGGTGCCTACAGCGGGCTACGTCTTCTTGACTGACTGCCTGTGGTGACAGGTTGAGCTTCGAAATGGTGCGCGCCTTGAAGGGCACCCTATCTCTCATACGACTTGTGAGAGTGACGGTTATACGTCTCGATAAGGGAGTGTCGATCATGGTGTTTCCAATAGCACCGATCTTCAGAGGGTCGATTGGGCCCACTGCTCCCACTCGCTGAGCGATTGCTTCGTCGATCAGCGAAACGGTGGATCCGTCGTCAAGGAGTGCGTATGTGTCTGCCTCTCCCGCCGGTCCTATTACCCGGACCGGTATCATCTTCAGGAAAGCTTGACTCGATTCAGTTCGCGAACTGGCCACCGTCTCCTGAGACTCCTTCTTCTCTTCTGGAACAGCAGGCTTCCTTGTCCTGTCTGTTTGAGGCTTCTTACCCCTATGAAGAAGTCGATGGTGCGTGGCTGTACACCCCTTATGGTCACACTGCTTCTTGTTGCAAGTGTGTCCAGCACGACGTTGTCTTAGGCAGCGATAGCACAAGTTGTAATTCTTGGCTAGCTCCCATCTTTTGTCACTTGCTGCGTCTCTGAACCTTTGGCAGTCAGACGCGTAGTGACCACTTTTGTCGCAAATTCGACATTTGTTTACCGGCTTGTCGGTAGCTGTATGCGTCCGTTGTATGACGCGTTTTCCCGCTAGAGAATCCGTTTCCTTGATGTTCTCAGGCGGGGCGAATGCACTGCAGAAGTGAGCTTGCTCGGTTATGAAGTCGCTGAAGAGTGACAGATCCGGCAGCGACTGGTACTTTTCCGTGTACGTTCTGTACCATTGTACACGCAGAGAATTGGGTAGCTTCTCAGTTAGCTGGCGCACCAGCTCGGCATTGAGCAGATAGTGCCCCTTCTTGAGAGCTCGCAGAGTGACAACTCCGCTTCTGACTCGACTTGCAAAGGTGCAGATGTCCTTGGGCGACTCGCTGCATTTTGGTAGCCCTCTAAGTCGGTCTGTTTCGGCCTGAGCTATTGAGTCAGGACGTCCAAACTGTAGTTCCAATTCTCTCATGATCTCATCCGGCTTTGCGTTCCCGATGAGCTCTGAGCTCACTGTCTCCAGTGCGCGACCACGCAAGCTCCTTCTGAGTCTTGCCGTGTTTTCTATGTCGCTGAAGTAGGCATGAGTTGCCTCGTAAATGGCTCGAAAAGATAGCCATTCTGTATGAGCTCCACCGAAATTCGGCAGAGTCATGATAACCTGCGACGCCGATCGGTTAGGCGTCCATGGTTCGATTTTTCTGTCGGCTAGCGACGCTATAGCGGATGTCAGCTCCGTTAGAAAAGGACGGAGTGACTCTTTCGCTTCTATTTGCCTTGGCGGCTCCACGTTGGACGGCTCTGTCCTAGGTGGTTCGATGTTAGACTTCACTTGTGGATGTTCTATATGGTCGATATGTTTCCGGGAGTCCGCTATAGCGTCGACGGCCGCAGCCGGGGTCCAATCGTCATTGTCCCCTTTGGCGACGTCATTCTCCCTCAACGGTGTGGGCTCTGGCGCCTCTTCGAGCCACGAACGGACATACTCTTCATTAGAATTTCTGTCATCCATATATTCATCCTCAGAAGCTTCTTCTTCTGCTTTTTGAAGTGCTAACTTAGCGAGTTCCAACTTTATTTTTAATAAGTCTTCACGAGCTCTTGAAATTTTCTTACGTGACCGGGTCGACTTGCTAGTTGACGGCGGTCCAGTATGTTCGATACGGGCGTCACCCCGGGTAGCCATTACTTCTCCTTGAACAAAGGTCTTATCCCGGATCCTTTGTTTTCTACCAGAAGGCTTCAGTGTTTTTTCTGAAGAATCTTCTGATTTCGATGCCTTCCTGCGTGTGCTTGGTTCCTGTGGTTCCTCCTCCTCATGTGTGGGCGTGTTGTCACCTATCTGTGACGTTGGTGGGCTTCTGACTGGTATGGACTTTTCTGTCCCTTCAGTAGTGGACGGTGAGCGTGGGGGCAGCTGATGTTGTACGCCCGCACCTGGACGCTCAATGGGGACTGTCCATGATTCAGGCCTCTTGTCCTGGGATCTGGTAGTCGGCATCCTGATTGGTTCAAAGTTTCAGTTTGAATACGCCAAGTACAAGTCCAATCTTCAACTTGTCTTCAAAACGTTGGCTCGAAACGGCTGAGTCCAATTCTAGACTTCTTCAATATGTCAGTTTGAATCGGCTGAGTCCAACTCTAGACTTCAACACGAACTGGTTGACATCTATTTTCGAGCTTCAAAACGGCTATGTCCAAACTTAATTTTTTCTTGAAAACTGCTAAGTGGTAACTCTGGGTTAAGTCCGATTTCAGTCGTCGGCTTGAAGAGGGTTCGCTTCCTTTTTCAAACTTCGAAAAGTATCTCCAAACTCCGGGTTATATCCGACCCTCTTAACTCCAGGTTATTCTTCAAACTATAAGTCGCTAGTCAGTCTTCAAAACTATAAGTTCCAAATCAGCTTCAAACTTCAATGTTGATACGTAAACAAGTTCACTATAAGACTTTCAACACAAAATGGGTAAGCACATGAGCATATGTTTTCACTGTACTTACTGTTGTCTAAGTGTCAACTTGTCCAGCAGCCTCCAAGGATGAGCAGCCGGTCTGGTACCAATCACTGAACTGTTGGTCCAACTCTTGACGTTAGTAGTCACTTCAGACTCCAGATATCCAGGTTTGAAACTCCAGACTTCGATCGAGAGCTTCTATCTCGATAACGACTATTTGTTTTTAAACAAATTCTAAGTCGAAAATAAGCCTTCAGCTATAACGCTTCAGGAAATTTCAGCAACTATTTTTTCGTTCTATTTTATAGAACAAGTCGCCCACACGACTATTCAATATGCTTCTGTGTGTAAGCCTCTTCTTGGATAACGCTTCAGCGATAATCCTTCAGCCGGAACCCTTCAGGAATTCTATGAACGTCGTATGTTCGTTCTATCTCCTAAACGAGCTCCCAACACGCTGTTTGAAAACTCCGATTATGAGTTTCCTAGCGATAACTCTTCAGGCTATGCTATATTCCTTCAGGATACAGTTTCTGTGTAATCTTCGATTACTGTGAATTCTCAGTAAGCAGGTTACACAACAGAAACAGCTCAAAAAACCGTCTTTTCGCGACGGTAATCACACGGGAACGGTTAGCTTCTCAGGAAGCCGGTAGAACCACAGGAATAGCTCAGGAATGGCTGCTGTGTCCCAGCAAAATGGTTGTCTTCCAGGTAGTCCACGCGTGGGCCTAATCCACTCGTGCACTCTTCACGACTGTAGTCGCTCTGGAAGTTTCTACTATGAGACGATAGTACGTTGCGCCTTTTGACGACGCTAATCACCCAGTAATACGGTTGCTGACCAGTAACTGGGTTATCTCACCCAGGAAACGGGTTTCTATCGTCCCAGAGTGTACGCTATGTTTTTGACTGTTAAAGAAACATGATCTTAACCCTGGCACTTGTAAGGTTTACGAGATGGAACGTCAGTATTCTTATTTCCCTGGAACTTTTCTCACGAACGCAACGCTTAGTACCCCAGTTGGCACATTTGTGTGGTGTGTAATCTTACCAGATTTATATTGAGGGTACCTTGAGATATTTGAGCATCAGTTTTCTTTGTTCTCACGAATGTTCACAGGCGTGAGCGTCAGTTTTCTTTGTTCTCAGGTACTAGTTTTCACAGGAACGATACGTTTTGACATTACCCAAGAAACAGGAATGTAACCTCAGTATATAAGGTCACTTTACATCAGGCTTGTTTGTTCTCAAGGCAGCGTTCGTGTCCCCAGGGCATCAGGTTTCTTTTTTCACAGGAATGGGACATCAGTTTTCTTTGTTCTCGGGAACAAGGCTCTTCCTTGGCCTATATTTTCACAGCGTCCGGGACATCAGTTTTCCTTGTTCTCGGGAACAAGGCTCTTCGTTGGCCTATATCTTCACAGCGTCCGCTGGTCTGGTATGTTTCCCAGAAATTCGGCTCGACAGGACCAGCAAATGGTCCGTAGGTTACCAATATACGGCTCGACAGGACCAGCAAATGTACGGGACGGACGTGATCGTCCAAGACCGACAGGCAATCAGGAGGTTGTAAGGCTCCTGCTTGAACGCGTTGACGCCCCTTGCACCTATTGTTCAGTTGTCATCTGGTAACTATGGACCTTGGAGACACTTGAAGGCTGCCAAGTAGGTTGAGGTGAAAAACGTGATGTCCAGGTTAAATAAAACTATTTGTTCATGGCCAGAAGCGATGTTCCTTCATGGTCCTCGATGCGCAATGATGCGTGGAAATACTTTAAGTGAAATAATGGCTACGAAATGTTCACGCGCCTGCGCACTATTAAAGAAGCGAACTCGACTGCGACGAGGACCACAACATTCCGACCGCAAAAACTTTTATTTTCAAAATAATATACGCTAAGACTCGTAGCTTGAAACTGACAGGAACTACCCTTCCACTGGACCGATTCTGGTGAAACTTGTACTTTTGGATAGGTCTCGAGGAGACCTTCCCTCCGGTCTTTGATCCAGGTCCCTAGCCCCTACCATCAGGGAGTTCTCGTAAGGAGAATGTCGAAGAAAGGGAATTCCCGCCAGTTTGAAGCTTTACAATCGAGTTTCTCCTAAAACTAGACATGTTAGCTCTAGGGTACCAGCGAGGGACTTGGAGCCCTCCTACTGGGCCGTTGACACACATAAGTGTTACAGTTATATTTAAAACATTCAGGCGTACAGCCGCGAAATGGTGCGAGAAGTTAGCTTATGCCCCTGATCTTGGCACATAAACTCGATTCCTACTCAGACCGCTGGGTGGATTTTTAAGTTACATTCACACCCGGGTAGCCCTCGTGATGGGCTATCCCAAGGTAGAAGTCCGGTAGCTACATGTCCAACCCCCGATGAGTTATTGTTTGTTACAAGTTTGTTTACATAGCAAATCCATGTAACCTCGCACCATATCAGGTCGCTTAACTCCTCAACCACCAGAGCTAAGCTCCTTCCGGAAGTGTGGTTGGGTAGCTGGAAAACTAGGCTGTCTGACGGCGGTACCCTGATGGGTGTACCACCAGCCTTTCCGCAGCTTAAGGTGCCGGGAAGCGGCCGAATACTAAATTTTACGTCGTCTCACATCTCTAATGTGTCTGTGTGCGTTACATACCCCTATATACTAGCTCTGTGTCATGACTGAGTGTAGGCGCCTGCCTGAGGGTCCACGAAGGTAATGCTTCAGACAGCATATCTATAGCTGACCAGGCACCAAATGTCCCTGGACGCAGTGACACGTCGGCAGCCGCATAGAAACGTCCATGCCGGCACACACAGACACATCCTCTCAAGTAAGTGACGCCCATGTACTAGAATTACATAGGTGCTGTCTATTTATAGGGCCTAGACAAAATTCTAGGTCACCTAGAAGCGCTAAAACGGCTTGTAACGAATTTTCCAAACACTTACTTGAGTAAAATGTATGTGTATTTCCCTTTTTAGAGTAAAAATGCATTAAGACTGGCCATGTACTGCTATTATGTATAATTTCTCAGTCATGGCATCCAGCCATCCTATCTAGAACACCTAGATGGTGTTTCCTAACAAAACAATTATATGTAAGGAAGCAATCTGATTGGTTGGTGAATAGAATACCTATAGCACCACCTGATACCCTGCTCAAAACGGGGGGTCTAAAATAAGTAAACAAAATATTTTTATTTCCTTAAACCTATACATTTATCATATAACTAAGGTACCTTATGTATAATTCTAACACATAAGCGCTATATTCACACTATAAACTATGTAAAAGCCCCCAAAACATGAGTTTAAAGTTATCAAAATTCTACAAAAACTGGTTTTAGTATAAATATAAGGTGCCGCCCTCTTACAGGTCATTGTGAACTAAACGCTCGTTGAGGACGGTTGTTTTTTACGGAGTTAAATACTTGTTTCTTTCCGTAATAACACAATCAGTATGCATATTAAAGCTTCTAATTTATTGTTATTAGACTATATAATTCTATTACCTACTGATAGACACATAAAATATAATTTTAGTGTCTCAAAAACATGAGCAAAAATTAGTTACGAGCTTTACTATAAAAGGTTTTTTCACCTACCGACATCGCTTAGTATGCGATGGCGCTCTGGGGTGAGCAGACGTGTGTCTGTCAATACTATTTATATTTTACATATGACAACCTATCTAAAGGTGACGTATCGTCGCGAACACAATGTGTACAGAACGCCGGCACAAGATCTAGTTTCGCTTGCGCCACCTTCCCGAGCGAACTCGAGCAGACCACATAGGATTAACAAAACCACAATCATACGCGCTGATGAATGACCCGCCACGATGATCTTTAGGGTACACTAGTCGATCATTCTTCCATACAAACGTAGTCTGGCGATTACTCCACTGTTTGACGATGTACGTTCAAAATAAAAAATTATATCAATTTGTCTCATATCTAGCCCTATATGGATAAAAAAAAGTAAAAAAAAAAGTTATGAGCGTCGAAAGTTCCATATTTCAACACTAATTTTAACGCATATTTGGGCGGAAATAAATATCATAAGAAGAAGGAAAATTACAAAACGGCCTCCATACAGGGATAGATTAGTAATTCAACAATGCAAATAATTTTATTTTGACGATATACATTTAGTAGTTTTGTCATGATATCTAGACTCCCAAAGGTCTGTTTATAAAATTCCGCGCGCTCGTTATCGTCCTAAATCATCATTAATTTCGATACAAAGCAAAAGTGCTTATTCGTACGCGAACTAGCTTCTTACTGCTCATCACAGCATTAACTCTTTCGCACGTGTTGTCGGATGAGATAGCATGCATTTTGACCTCGTGCATAAAATAGTTCGTGCCGTCGACTACGGATACCTTAATGATCTATGACATTCCTCAGCTAATTCATTCACGGGCCATTCAATGTAATCAGTTCGTCTCTTGTCCACCACAACCTCACGTAATGCCCAGTATGCTGTTGTCAGATCATATAAATTGCTGGGGAGTTCCAAATTACTTGGAAAGAGTAAAGTAATGTACCGTTAGTTGGCAACGTTTAGAGGTCTGAAGAATTTTATCAATGCAGCCTCGTCTACGTTTGTATCGTTACGCTTGTTGAGTTCAGAATATAATGAGAGGTTGTTTGGAACTGTGCACGGAATCAATTGTGGTAATAAAACATCAAAATCTACATACTCATTTCATGCTTCACGTGGGTGGGTTGTAAAAAATTTCAACCGACATCAATAGATTTGCATTGAAATTATCATATTGATATTGACATACACAAACCAGTAGTTTAATAACATAATATCAATATTCATAATAACATAACAGAACTACTTCAAGTATTGAGTACAGACTTAGTGCGTGAAAGCGGGTATTTTGGTCCATGGCCGACGCGGTGGCTCGGCGAATGCAAGGCCTCTGCATACTGTTGCAACAAACGCTGTTACTGCACTAATGCAACTACTAGCTAGCTACGTTCACCAACCGGTATCCGGACGATTTGTGTTGGCCCTTACGGATTTGCATGCTTATCGCTCCACTAATACGCGAAATATTGCCTGTGGAACCGTCAAACTAGCTTGAAGACCGCTGGCTAGATAACATCTGTGATATATAAATTATTCTTGATAAAATCTTCTGCACTATTAAATTGAAATAGGCTCTTAATGCCGAAGGAGGTTAGAAATAAGTAAATAAAGGTAGTACCTGCTTTACAATGAATGGATGTTGTCGCCCGTAGCTGTGGATGAAGGAAGAATGAATGTTTATCCATTTTACTGCATTGATTTCATCTTGATGTCAGAGAGAAAAAAATAGAATGTAGCATCTGTCTATCAACTTGCGAGTTGTTTTATTCTAACAGAATGGAATACGTCATTTGATATGTGTAACATGTGCATGTTCAACTTCTTATCTCGTCTAATGTATCCCTTAGTATATATTTACATTTTTGTAGTGTATTAAAGAATACTGTCGTGTTGTCTTAGTCTTAAAGCTATTAAGGCGACGACAGTCGCCAACCGCCGCCCTTGAGGGCACAAAACGCGCGTATCACACTCGGAACAAAACGCGTATTAGTCTTTGTACTGTCCTTATTATTCCATGATTTAAAAAAAGGCTCAGATCCAAATTTAGATGTTTAAATTGTCTTTGAGATGGTGATAATTTCATTAAAATACGCCCGGCGATTTTAATGCGACTGACGTTTATTTTTTCCGTGTTAGACAAAACTTTACAAATTATATACACTATGTTATACAAATAAAACTCAAAATTTTCTTAGATGAAATTATTAAGAAAATGGTCTAATGTAACAAATATTTTTTTCATAAAATCACGACTAGACGTTTCGACGCGATTCTCATTTTACAATCAGCTACTGAGCGGTATCTGCGCCTTAAATGATCTCATTTATGTATGTAGATTCGATCCAAAATCTTGAACACAGTGATGAAATACGGCTTGCTCCACAACAGTGCCACGATTAGTCGTCACATCATTAACTTTATGTTTTATGACTTACTCTCCCACTATTTATATTCTAGAGCCTTTACTTTTATTGCTATTTTATGCTCATACATCATCAACACTACGGGAGGTGTACTAATTAAATTCGGCACTTAAAATTCTATATGTTGGACGACGACCATGTTTGTGTAGTAATATAAACAAACAATGGTATGTTTGAGAATAAATATCACTTAACGAAACCATAGTTCGAAGCGTTAACTTATAGGGTTGCCAAACGTGGTGTGGGTCACGCAGTCCAAATATTCCATCAAAAACATCTATTTAAATAATTGAAAATGAAATGCATTCAGTCCGAAAAACGGTCTGACAAGACGGATCGTGATGTTGCACCGATAAGATCTTCAGGGCGTGTCTATAGAATTATAGATTCCGTAATATAATGTTCTTAGCAGACGGGTGCTACGGGTACTCAATGCTTCACTCTTTTTCAGCGTAAGTTACAGAATCATGAAATTAATTACTGCTCTTAGTTCCGCTTCAAGCTTAAAAACTTGACGAATACCATTTCCTCAAAGATATTTTACTATTTATAAAGCCCGTGGCTAGTTACAGAAGCTTTCTTTTACATTTGAGTTCTTGTTGGGAATATTCCGTTCAAGTTTTCCTCCCGTTTAACCCTACGACTGGCCCAAATTGGTATTTACGACGCACCAATGACCTGCACCACGTTCTCATGTTACAATACTGTAATAACATTTCCCATGGCTTTTGTTCGTACGTTGACAAGTCTGCTCGTAAACTTATTAAATCACTACCACTCAAAACACTACTGTTTTGTACTGAATATAGGCTAAAATAAGCAATACTAATAATGAAATTTGGATTTGGGTCTAATTATACCAAAGCGACATAAGACATAAAGTCTGCAATTTATGTGAAACTCGACAGATTTTGTAATAACGTTTACCTGTTAAAATTAAACTGATACCAATTCTAAGTGAACTGGAAATCAATTTGAATCAATCGCACAATTGAACCCCGAGCTGTGCCAGCGATATCCCAGACAATATCAAGCGATCTCGACTGAATTAACACGAACCATTGAACCATTCAATTCCTAAATCAACATTAATAGCGATAACAGAACACTGAACAAACCGAAGGCAAATATTGGTCGACTGTGACTTGTTGTGCTTTTGAAATGTATGGAGTGGAGGGCAAAGAGCTGTGCCTTGCTTTAAGCCGACATAAAGCCTTCTGGACAATGAGGACTTGAGGAGCGAGTATTTCGGAGCGTGGGCCGAGGGCCAGACGTTTATGAAACTACCTGTTTATAATATGAAAGGAGCTCAAACGTCTCTCCAACTTTCAAATTTGGAAGAATTATGTAAGCGATTCTCTTCATTAATGTCGTTGCATTGTTTTTAACACACCTTGATTTTTTACCCCCGCCGGCAAAAGAAGGGTGTTATAAGTTTCACGTGTGTTGCTGTGTATCTGTGTGTCTGTCTGTGGCATCATAGCGCTTAAACGGATGAACCGATTTTAATTTAGTTTTTGTTTGAAAGGTGATTTATTCACGAGAGTGTTCTCAGCTATGTTTAAATAAAATCGGTTCAGCTGGTCAAAAGTTATAGGCATTTTACTGTTTGAATCGGGGTGTTTTCACAAGATAAATGTGTCGGGGGTTATTTAAATTTTGAAATTTTACTTGTTAAGGACTTGATTTCATCAGTTCAAAATATTTGCGACACAATTGAATGTTCTTCTGAGTTGTTCGGTTGACGAGTGACAGTATCTTGAACTCACTTCGTGACAACGTCAGACGTCGAACAAACCGTATGTCTGTGAACAAGCTGGACAAGACAAAGAAAATTGAAACATTTACATCAGTCTCTTGCGGTTTGCGAAACGGCACTTTATGCAACTATCGCCCTAGGCGTAAGTTTCCGTAAACACAACCAGGAGTGAAGACACCCGTCTCCCCTTCTACCGAAACACATTCCCTTCATAGGCGAAAGTTCTTCTCGAACTGGTCTTGGTAAAACCGGTATCTTGGAACTGACTTGCCAAGGTGTCTAAACTGCCATTGAAAAGTAATGTGTATTGACTAGTTCAGTACTTAATCAAACTATAGGGAGATTATTACCGAATGGAGTGCTAAAGATGTTATTTTATTGTAGACGATTGAAGATGAATGCGCTAAGATAAGCTGTTTCTCTTAATTAATTTATGGTGTATGTGTCCTATGATTACTTTAACTGTAGCAGGCGTTTTAAGTACACCTTATGCCTTGTATCTTGTATATTTATACCCGCCTGCCGAAGGAGGGTAATGTGTTTATCAGTCTTTATGTTTGTGCCTATCTGGCGTTCTAGAGACCAAAAGCATTGGTCGATTTTGATGATTCTTAAGTTAATCGACTCGTCTTAATCTTGCGAGTGTCACTGGCTACATTAAAATTGTAAAGTAGAAAATGGTAAATTTTGGGCGCCATATTGCGGGGCCTTAAATTTTGTTTTCTTTCAGGCACATCCTGTGGGATATCAAAATTAAGGGTTTTAAGAGGTGATTTAAAAAAATATATAACACTTATCTACGTAAATGTAACTAATTCGAAAAATATGTTAGCTAAATAGTTATAAATAAAAAAGTTAATTTAAAAATAAAAAACCCGACCCGCTTAAGAAACGAACTAAAAAGACGTAAACAAGAAGAAAATCATGCTGTGCAGTCGGAGGATACATATATTTTTGGTCAGCCAGCTCGCGAATATGTATCCTCCGACTGCACAGCATGATTTTCTTCATGTTTACGTCTTTTTTAATTACTCTGGGCAGAGTAATTTTCTTTTCGTTTTAATTTACCATGCATTCAAGGGACATGAAGGTTAGAACCGTGAAAAGAGACGATGTGTATCTGATTTTAATATAATACCACGAAAATGTATCCCCCTATCGAGCCTCTTAATCGTATTTTGACCACACACACCACAATCCGTCACGGTTTAAATTCTATCTAAATTCTGATTGAACAAATCGCTTGGCATTAGTGTCAATTACGACGGCCAAGAAGTTTCTCGATATAAAAACGTTTACGTCGAAATATTAGTTACGACCACTAAAGCTCGGGTACCGCAGGGCTTATAAATTAATGCAATATTTTTAAACAGATTCACATGGAGTGAGCGGTGTGAATGCATTTAGGGTTCGGTCATCGCACTTTGTGCACGTCGCATCGCGCGGGACTCGTGTAGGTGTCGCGCTCCGGTGACGTCGATGCTTATCAACCGACAATTAAAATGTTGTTTCGCGACCTGTTGCTTCACCTCCCCTCGCTCATTCCTAGTTCACCGCACAATCTGACCGACAGACAAACCCTTTTCACTTCAAGCGATATATTTACTAACAAACTCGAAACAACTTCGCATGCCGCGCTCCTTCAGACTTTTAAATCCTTCAAGACGGTCTGGTAATGCGCTGGCAAAGGTGAGGTGAATAAACCTCTACACAACTGAGACAACATCAATTACACAACAGACCTATATTGTTTACAACACACGATCTCATAGGCACGTGCTTTCCAATAAAAACTTTGGAGGTCAAGTGTAGTAGGCGTATTTATATCAGAACGAGGCTATGTGCCGCGTCTGTGGGGGCGGTCATTAACTGGGTCGCGCGGGGACAAAGACCCCAGCCCCCGGTGAGGGGGAAAACGAGGGGTGGTTTCGCTTTGCTCGGGTGGCGACTACCCCACCCGCCGCCTCTCGGTTACGCGAAACAGCCCGATCTTTCCGCGAACTAAAACTGGGTGGGAAGTAGGAAGAGCTTCAGCGATACAAATGTTTACTCTTTGCGTCGCCGATGCGGGCGTCCACCTCAAGGGGATTAATTTAGAACTTCTCGAGCATTTATGCCCGTCCTGAGCAGTTTTCCCTTTTTGCGGGTAAACAACGCAACGCCTGGAGATTGAACTGTCGACGCGATTACGGCGTGATTTTTTCGCTTTGTTTTTTTATCGATATCAGCGGAGCGGACAAGACGCTTTGTTTTGGCGGTTCGTGTAGGGGTGACCTGAATGAATGAATGCATAATGTTATTTAATTATGCAAATGATCGACACAATGACGCGTATGCGACAACGACATCGACCTGCGACTCGCAGGAAATCGGTGTCGTGTTCCGAACATGTGGAGGGCACCGCCAATCTTCAAGAAGGCGGTACTTGTAACCAGCGTGAACAATGGCGTATTTGTTTTTGTTGAAGTTATAAGGAATTTCTCTGTGGTCCTTTATAACGTGATATATCATTCGCATTGTTATTTACTGGTTCCAAGTTTCCGAGTCCCTTAACAGCATGAGTTTCATTATGCATATTTGATATTCAAGTGGGAGTTATTGTAATTTGTCTGCATTCAAATTACATTGAAGTTATTATAAATGAACACAACCCATAATCGACAGACATACATTAATATTTAGCTAATTAACTGGCTTTTGACAGTATCTA
Organism: Orthosia gothica; assembly: GCA_949775005.1. Classification (NCBI taxonomy): domain Eukaryota; kingdom Metazoa; phylum Arthropoda; class Insecta; order Lepidoptera; family Noctuidae; genus Orthosia; species Orthosia gothica. The sequence goes on from OX459045.1 coordinate 6,699,058, forward strand.
AATATGATATTAAAAAGAACGTAAATTATAAAACCTACGATAGGTCAACGACGTCTTTAATTTATTTTTACACATAAACAACCGTACCGTTGAATGTTTAGCATCGTCATATTTTTTTATGCCTCAAGGCCCTAAACCAGTAAATAAGTAGGTACTAGAGTAATGACGAAACCGCGAACGATTTTCGTACTACCAAAGAGCATGCGCCAGTTTTACTAGAAGTGGTCATAATCGATAACCCACTGACTGGCACTGACAAAATAAGTTTGATTGCCGGATTAACACGGAGCTGTTGAAAAATGGATGTGGCGCCGTTTAAATTTCCATTGCTGACAAAACTTCCCCCAACCCAATGAGCCTCAGGGCCGTCTTCTCACCAATTGATCTTTCAGCTCATTTTGTTGTAGGCTTTTCGAAATAAATTTATAAGCTAAATTTCTAAAACTTGAAATACAACTTAAATTGACAATTAGCAAAGTTTAAGTCTTGATGATGTTGACAACATGTCTTAAATCCTAAGATGAGACAAATACACTCCTGCCCGGCAAGCACGGCCTACTGTGACAGGCTTGAGTCACACATTTTTATCACAGTTTGCGAGCGAAAACCGTGATAAAATTCGTGACTCAAGCCTATCACAGAGGCCGTGCTTGCCGGGCAGGAGTGTATTTGTCTCATCTTAGGATTTAAGACATGTTGTCAACATCATCAAGACTTAAACGACCTTATGTTTCGGTATGTAAATCATTAGCTATGGCAAGACTCACGAGTTATTTATTCTATTGTTTGTGTAATTCTATGCATGAAACATTATTCTCAGAGAATCCTAATGTCTGGATATAAATGCGAAGCAAGTACACTCACAAATCAAGCGGACCAACATTCCAGCTCTGAACAAATATGTGTAGCCCATATAAACGCGTTCCGGATGCGGGATTATCACCCGCGACTCAGCAAAGAGGGCGTATCCGTTGCTGTATGTATTATAAGAAAAAGAAAAATCTGGGTATCGTTTCTAGCAACATTATATCTGTGTGGTCTACGTTGGATGACGCGAGTGGTGAATAGTTGTGGCGTGTTGCGGTAGGTCAGTCATCGCGAATTGTTGATTGTCCCCGTTTCCCGCCCGACCGGCCGACGTCCGACAGCCGACCCATCGAGCGGCGACCGATCCGATATAACTATCGACATTGGAAAAATGTTACGTACCATTGACACGCTAAGGTTCAAAGGTGATTGGAATTTTCATGGGAAAATTATTGTTTTTTTATCTTTTATTTCATTTCAATTTAGGTATAGTTGTACTTGACGTACGTGGCTGTAAATGGTGCAGATAAGTGTGATTGACAGGTTTATTTCTGTCTGGTTGGATTTTCATTTTCCTGTCATGAAAATATACACAGTTTTTGTTTATTTGTTTCTTGCAGCTGAAAATCAGCGTCAGATGCCCTGATGTATACCCTGTGTTACCATTTGGCATTTTGCTGAGCTGAGGCCCTTTTGGCATTAATAGTTTAAAAAAATATTTTGTTTAATTTTAAGGCGTTTCTGTTTTTAATGCCAATAAACTCATTTTCCTTTCTTTTCTTTCTTTATTTGAAACAAGTTGAAATATCCTAATTTATCAGCGAATTCGTGGGTCTACAACTAAATGATATATGACTTAACGATGTCTAAATGTTTTCCCCTTTTGTTTCAGGTACTTATTCGCCACCTTTATGGTTTGCCAACGGTAATTAAGTGCATCTATAAACGAGCGTGCGTTTGCTTGCCACCCACATACTAGAAGTTATTACTGGTGAGTTCAATTGCGCAAGTATTGGTTAACTCGTTAACATTCAAGTTAGGATCGTAAACTACAAACAGTTGTGAAATTATTTATTTACAAAATACAATATCGCAGCTAAATATACAAAAAAAATATTAGAATATCCTCCTTTTTTTAAGTTGATTTAAAATGGTCCTTTGTGTTTAAAAACATTTAAGTGACGAGCTTCAACAAAATACGTTCATCGATTGTAGAAATGGCGTCTGTCTATTTAATGACTCCTAGTTACTTCACATGTGCTCACAATTTAGATTAATCAAACCTTTTAGTTTAATAGATACGTTAATTATTGTAATTACTATTACTCGGTTAATGCTGCACAACATTTTGATGATTATATGCGCCAGTCACTGCATTTACTGACATATCTCAAGTCACAAACGGAGGCGATTTACCAAACTTTGACTTTAACTACTGTTGATTTTGAAGTAGATAACATTGCCAATAACTTCCTTGGGTTAGCCAATTAGCCGTTGGTTATTTAAGTATGTGTACTCCATTCACAAATCTACCATAAATGGAATCAGACCACTACAGTCCTATTCACAGATATAAATCTAACTAGATGACGCGATTGTATGTACTTCGCGTGCCAGAAAACGGAGTAAAGTTACGATCAATGATCGTAATCTGAGCATTTCATTTCCATTTCCATTCACAAATCTACCATAAATGGAATCAGACCACTACAGTCCTATTCACAGATATAAATCTAACTAGATGACGCGATTGTATGTACTTCGCGTGCCAGAAAACGGAGTAAAGTTACGATCAATGATCGTAATCTGAGCATTTCATTTAGCATTATCGGCACCGGAAATCCACTGAAATCTAGAAAAATGCCTTTTATGCCATATTGAGCTGTAAAGAATGTATAGAAAAAGTTGGCCGAGGCATTGGAAATGTTTCCTTTCATTGGTAAGTAAAATTGGTTTTAAATTGTTTGTGAAAAACTGGCACGCTTGGTTTCCATACAGATGGAGGGGCTTGCGTTATCTAGTTAGATTTATGTTTGTGGTCCTATTACATTTGCAGCGTGCAAAGCTGGCATCGTGTAAACGCAATACAATACGACGCAAGGTGTCGCGTAGTTCTCATTAGCCACATAAGTGTCTACACCTACGTTAATCTAATTAACATCTAGTATTAGTCGGGAAACAGTTAATTACTAGCGAAATAGAACCAGGAAACGGTGTGAATTGGAATATAATTCACAGGAATTGAGGTTAGCATTATTAATTAAATTATCTTGGAGAATTAAGACGTGCAAAATATGAAGACGATACTGCTTATGATTACATACAGAACATCATGCCTGTTAATCCCGGGGGTTACGCAGAGGTGCATCCTCATTTTGCCAGCTATGGTAAAGTCTACTATTAAGGAGGACATTATAACATTACAGCAAATGAAACGTCAAAAACCACGAGCGAGTCACAAGACTGCACAGCCTCTGATGCAAATCAAACTAAGTAAAAAAAACATCGTCATATGGCAACGTCTTAATACGACGACTAACGCCAACGACCTTGAGGGAACAAAACGCGCCCTCGTTTCTCACCCGCGCGTCCCGAAATTTAGTAGTGTTTTGTACTTTTCTTATTATTCTTTGACTTTAAAAAAAAAAGCTTCAGATCAAAATGTAGATAATTGAATTGTCTTTGATATGGTGTCAATTTCATTAAAATACGCCCAGCGGTTTTGTTGTGATTGTCGTGTTTTTGTCCGTTTTAGACATAACTTTACAAATTAATTACACTATGTTATACGAATAAAACTCAAAATTTGCTCAGATGAAATTATTAAGAAAATGGTCTTATATAACATATATTTTTTCCAATAAATTACGACTAACCGTTTAGACGTGATTCTCATTTTAAAATCAGCTACTCAAGGGAATCGGCGCCTTAAGGGCTTTCCAACGCTCTAGTGCCGTAAAACGGTTACTATCTAAAGCATACTCCTTAGAAACGGCTAGGTTAAATGATTTGGTGATTCATGTACAATTTTCGTGTAACTAACAACGATATTTTTTCGCAACTTTTGGATACTCCAAAACGACTTGGATGTTAACAAATATTTTTACACAGAAAATTGAAGGCTAGAATTTCTTCATAACTGAAAAAGCATATGTAAATCAAAGAATAGTTTGCAAACAAAACTGTCCAAAAGGAGGTTCAATGTTGATATTCTGGTTCCGAGCAGGCGCACGGCCAGTACTGCGTTAACATTGTCGAATATATACGCCTTAATAAAACCCAAGATGCCACAAGTGTCGGCAATCCAAAATAATTTGTATGTACGGTCATAGATTATGTCATTGGCACTATTTTTCACATCTCATCACAGTTTGGCAAGCTGCCAACAAAATCGTAAACATTTGTAGACGATTCTGTGCTGTTCTTTATTAACGTTATTTACATGATTAACACCCTTTCTGTAATCAGTTTATTTACTTATTTGAATAAGCATGACAATTTTAGCAATCTGCTAAAAATACAGAAATGAAGAATACTTAAACGTCTTTAAATAAAAGTTAAAATGCAAGCTTGATTAGGCAAATTAGGCAATGCTTATTTACAACTTGGATGACTTTAGCTTTGAATTGTTTTACAATTACCTTTATGCGGCTTTTAATACCTCAACTTTAATAACTAACAGCTTTACAACATACTCAAACTCAATCGCCGTCCGCTCATAACTTAAACCGGTACCAAAACAATAAACCGCGCTTTATCTCGTCTTCTCTGAGTGTGATTTATTTATGTTCGAGCGGCTGATAACTGCGCAACTATCTGGATGCGAGTGAGCCGCGTCCCCACGCAGGCCAGCACTTATCTCGTGTCGTGTGTTCCAATCGATACACGATACGTCTACATGAGGATTTAACGAGTAAATATTCATTGGGCGTTGGATTTGGTTTCTTTTTCGAGGAACTGGACGAAAACAACCAAGGGTCTTTAAGACGACGACTGTCGGCAACGACCATGCGCACTCGTTACACACCAGCATCTCTCTAGCCTTTTTTCCCAATTTTTTTTTTGGGGTCGGCTTCCAGTCTTACCGGATTCAGCTGAGTACCAGTGTTTTACATGGAGCGACTGCCTATCTGACCTCCACAACCCAGTAACTGGGTAACACCATACCCCTTGGCAAGACTGGTGTCAGATCTCAAGCTTCTGACTACCCGTAACGACTGTCAAAGATCTTCAAATGTCAGCCGTGACCAACGGCTTAACGTGCTTTCCGAGGCACGGAGGAAACTCGGTATGTTGAAAATGATCAACCATCCACGGAACGACCTCGGCAAGCGTTGCTTAACCTTGAAGATCGATCCGTGCGGCTGTTATTATTTAGCCACGAGCTCCTCGTTACACACCAGCGCGACCCAAAATTCAGTAGCTTTTCGTACTTTCCTTGTTATTCTATGACTTTAAAAAAATAGCCTTAGATCAAGTGTAGATAATTAAATTGTCTTTGAGATGGTGAAAATTTCATTAAAATACGCCAGGCGGTTTTGGTGCGATATCGTTTTTTTTTGTCCGTGTTAGACATAACTTTACAAATTTATTACACTATCTTAAACGAATAAAATTCAAAATATTCCTAGATCAAATTACTAAGAAAATAGTCTAATGTAACATATACGTGGGACACTCAGAAAGTTTTGCGAAACTAAAAAAAATTGTTCTATACGTACATATATTTTTATTAAATCTTTTCAAAGTACTTTCCACCAGCCTCTATACAAAGATTCATGCGCCTAAACCAGTTTTCAAAACACTTTTTCCAGTCCGCCGCAGACACCTCGTTTACAGCCTGCTCGAACGCAGCCAGCGCATCTTCCGGCGACGAAAATTGTATCCCTTTGAGCTGATTTTTTATTTTTGGGAATAAAAAGAAGTCACACGGTGCTAGATCAGGGCTGTAAGGAGGGTGACCCAGGAGTTTGACTGGCGTGCTGTCCAGGAAGTCCCTCGTTTTGAGTGCGGTGTGCGCAGGTGCATTGTCGTGGTGGAGCAGTAGCCCGCGGAGCCCTGTGTTTGGTCGCTTGTTGCTTATAACAGAGAAAACTTCTGGCAAACATTTGGTAGTATACCATTCGGCATTAATGCTTCTTTGATCCCGTAAGGGTATTGATACCAAGTGGCCAGTCAAATTAAAAAAGCTAGCGATCAAAATCTTACCCCCGCTTCTAGATCGCTTCACTTTGGTAGGCGTTGGCTCATTTTGAAACACCCAAACAGTCGACTGGCGCTTGGTTTCTGGGTCGTATTGATAAATCCAGGACTCATCACCTGTAACGATGTCGTAAACACGCCGAGACGAGCCTGCTTCAAATTTGTTAAGCATATCACGGCACCATTCCACCCGGGCCTGCTTCTGAGCATCGGTGAGGTTGTGCGGCACCCAGCGTGATACTATCCTCCTCACGCGAAGATGGCTGTGTAGAATCTCGTGAACGCTTCCCGATCCAATCTTCAATATGTGTTGAATCTCCTGATATGTAATTCGCCTATTGTCTTGGATTAAATTTTTCACTGCTAGCACGTTTTCTTCGGTAACAGCCGTCAAAGGGCGACCGCTTCTTTCGTCATCCCCCAAAGTTGGTCGACCGCGCTTGAATTCGTTATACCAACGATACACGGTTGCCTTGGAAGGGCCTTCATCCATGAATGCCATTTGAAGTCTATCGTACGATTCATCCGGTTTCAGGCGACACTTGAAATCGTATAAAATCATAGCTCTAAAATGTTCCCGGCGCAGATCCATATTTCAGTGAGACACAATACTTTGAATTAACTCGCAAAAAATGTGGAGGGAAATTTTGAAATTGGAACTTACTTATTTTTACTTATAAATAATCATATTTTCGAAAAACATTATAACTGGCCAGTCTCCCATATATAAAAACTTTTTTTCGCAATACTTTCTGAGGGGCCTGGTATTGTTTCCAAAATGTTATGACTAGCCGTTGAGACGTGATTCTCATTTTAAAATTAGATAAAGTGAATAGGTTACTTCTAGGCAAGCGTACCCCAACAAAATTTTTGCTGTGCCCGACGGGGTCCATATTGATCTTTTACTATGTCTATACCATCTATGTAATACATATCGAATGCAATAAAGTATTGAGTATTGAAAAAAAAAACGTCTACCACATCATCGCTTACCTTCTAGTGAGATTCGGAAAAGTTCGAATCGCACTGTACAGTTGAGTCACAGCTTGAGTAATTGAATATACTATAATGCTACTCCACACTTTCTTGCAAAAAAAAGCAAGGATGAATGATAACTTGATAAGCGGGTCATCGATTCATAAATATTTGAATAATTAACAAACCTTCCCACACGGGCAACGGTTTTGCTGGCGATCTTTAGGGGAAATATTTCAGCTGCCTGCATTTTCTTGACCGTATCCTAATTCGGTGGCACAACTACATCTTCTTCTTCTATATTTTTAACCGGCATTACAGGTACCTTACTTTAGAACTTGTCCATTATAAACCACTAAAAAAATACAGTCGAATTGATAACCTCCTCTTTTTTGGGAAGTCGGTTAAAAACTGAAAAAAATAAAAACCTTTTACAAAAAAATACAACCGACTTCCAAAAAAAATAAAACTACAAAGTGAAAAATAACTTAAATTTTGGAAGCCGTCTCAAAAAACCAAGAAACGAAAACAGGAACACTGACTTCCGAAATCGAAGTAATTTTTCACGTTGTAATGTTTTTTTTTTTTTTTTTTTTTTCTGTTTATTGTTATGTCAGTTATCAACTTGTCATGGTTCTTCTTTAACATCTTTCTTTCACACCCACCATCGTTTCATTTGCCCCTTACTCTCATATCCATTCGCATTTTTACTCAATAACAAAATCAATCTTCAAAGTAGCATCACAGAGTTCACAGACTACTATTTCTAGTACACTACTGCAAGTTCTTCGGCACAGTTACAACCAAGTACAACAATAAAGGCGTAGTTAGAAGGTTAGAGCGTAATTAGTGATAGACTAGAATTGTCGGAGTCTTGTAAGTTCTATACGGGTATTGTAGCTAGGGTTGCCATTAGTGTTTATTAGTAAAGGCGGAAACATACTTACGTGTCGTGGCGTGGCGTTTCTCCTTTTGTTGGCTTGAACAGATTCGTATGGTTCATGTATCCCGGGCCACGACACGACAAGGTAATGTTTAGTAGCGTAAGAGAGCTTTGTAGTATGTACTAACTTTGTTCTGTATTCGTTGCCTACCTCACACGGACCGTGCATTTGCCGGGGCTAAAATCCCAATCGGGGCTAAATAATTCATTGATGATAGTTTTCTATAATTGAAATTCTGATCCGATTAAGAAATAGATTTTTATATAATCGGATCAGAACTTGCAGATATTACCTTTTTACATCTATATGTTATAAATGCGAAAGTTAGGATGTGTGTTACTCAATCACTCCAGAACGGCTGAAGGGATCTGGATGAAATTTGGCACAGAGATAAATTATAGTCTGAAATATCTCTATCACACTAATATTATTTATCACATTAATATTATAAAGGCGAAAATTTGTGAGTGTGTGTGTTTGTTATTTCTTCACGCTCAAATGGCTGGACGAATCTGGATGAAATTTGGCACAGAGTTAGATTATAGTCAGGAAAAGCACCTAGGATACTTTTTATTCCGGGAATATGTTCCCTCGGGATAATTTTCGACATACACGCCGGAGAAACTGCTGGCAGTATCTAGTCCCGGTTTTATGCTTCCTTGGGAAGATAAAACACTATTCACGCGGGCGTAGTCGCTGTCAGAAGCTAGTATAAGTTAAAAAAATAATTGTTTTCTCTTTTGTTTGACAAACTTTGTGCCTATTATTTTATCTGTGGATTTTTTAGGTCAGCATATTTTACGAGCTTTTGTCATGTAAAGTACTTCTTTTTTATCATTTCAAAGAGCCGCGAGATAGTACAAATTGAAAGGATCCTGAATCGAGAATCGTGATTCGGCAACCCTAATTAACAGATTGCCAGTAGACTCTTAGAACTCGTGCCGAATGGTTAGGACTCGGGAGTGTAAAACATTATACTAAAGTTTAAGTAATTCTTAGTACTAATTGCCAGTACGTCTATATTCGACTGATTTATGAAGCTAGGGTCAAATGTCTAATGGAATATACGATTATTACATGCTACATTCAAGAACAAGACTGTAATAATTATTATCTATACCTACAAATAAACTCAAAATAACAACGTTTTATTGAATGCATGTGAAAGTATGTATATACGGTACTAATAACAAATACGCAATTTTTAAGAATATTGTCTGTTTGTTCCGGGTAATCATTGAAACGGCTGGACCGATTTTGACGGGACTAACACTGGTAGATAGCTAATATTATAAGGAGTAACATAGGCTTAACTTTATATCCCGTAAAAAATCCTGTGGGAATATAAAATGAGTTTGACGCGAACAAAGTCGAGAGCAACAGCTAGTTATACCTAAGTTAAGTATTTCCTAGCGAAAAGGTGTTTAGTCTTAAAGCCGGTGTTACACTGAAAGCGTATCGTAAAGTGGTAAGGCGTGTAGCTATTATTTTGTAAGGATTCAGTCTGCTACCCTTGCATGGAAATTGTAGTGCCCACAGACATAAATCTAACTAGATAACGCAAGTCCCTCCATGTCATGAAAACGAAGCGTGCTACTTTTTAGAGTTCCGTACCCAAAGGGTAAAACGGAGCCCTATTACTAAGACTCCGCGGTCCGTCTGTCTGTCTGTCTGTCTGCCACCAGGCTGTATCTCATGAACCATGATAGCTAGAGAGCTGAAATTTTCACAGATGATTTATTTCTGTTGCCGCTATAATATATAATAAATACTTAAAACAGATTAAAATGAATATTTAAGTTGGGCATACAACAAACGTAACAGTCTTTACGGCTCAATGTGGCATAATTAGGCATTTTTCTAGATTTTGTGGATTTCCGGTGCCGATAATGCTAAATGAAAATCTCAAAGTATGATCATTGATCGTAATTTTACTCCGTTTTTTGACACGCGAAGTACACTCAATCGCGCGTCATCTAGTTAGATTTATATCTGTGGTAGTGCCTTTATTTGCGTCAGCCACATGATTTATTATTTATCAGTAGAATCCCTATCCCAAAATCGTCTGCACATTGTTTGCCGTAGTCAATAATCTTCTTCCATACTATTTACAATTTGTTTTGTTAGTCTCGTGTTTGTATTTAGGTTTTTTTGCCATACTTAGATGAAGAGCTTCAGTCACTTTATGTGTGACCTATTTAACGTTTGACCCCTCCAGATTACGGCCATGAATAAGCTTCTGAACTATTTGAAATTAATATAGCAGATAGAGCCTATCTATTACTGTAAAACAGGCTCTTAACTCTAATAGATGATTGAACAGCGTAAAATTACAAATCTCGCATGGAAAGCCGAGGCTTAACATAGCGGGATTATAGTTTATTGCCAAGTGTGAGCTTATCTTTAATACCTCAGAGAATATATCGTAGTACTAAGCTTATAACAAACAACAACGTTGCAAAAACTTAGAAATTGCTTCAAAATATAATGCCCTATTAACGTTAATAGGTTTTGGGGCACATTTTAGATACTAACTAGAGATAACAAAATGGTTGTCGTCTGGTTCCCGCGTAAATTATGACAGCTAGGAAATAGTAGTCTGTGCTCTGCAGTCTATTGTTTATGCTGTGAGTTTTATAGTTTTCCCATAGACAAAGCTGTTAAATATATTTCCTTCTTACATGTTTATATATATTTTATGTGTATTAATTTTTTCATTAACGTGAACTTTTTATCTTGAAATCGAGATACAAGAAAAAGTAGAGTGATTTTTATAATCACAGGGAGATACTGTAGGCTATATGTATTCGAATTGTAGGTAAGGTAGGTTATCATACAATTCATAATATTAGAAAAACGTAATCATGCATGTCTATTGTCTAGGTTTTATACGAAAAAAAAACAAATTCAATACAATCCATGTCGTATCATAATACATAATTGTATGCATTTGTATTTGAGCCGCACTGTAATGTAACATATGCCCTATTATTACAAAAAGAATCCTTCGCCGCACTTAATCTCCGCTGGAGCACGCAGTTAATTACCCGGTGCACTCGACTGTGAAATATTGTAAAATAATAACTAGCCCCGCTAATTAGCCCTCTCGCTTATTGTAAAACTTACAAGTTAGCTTTCTTCTCACAAAATTGTGTTACGTTTTCTTATTTTATTGGCTCTGCGTCGATTCCACGTGAACAATGCTAGCTTTAACATTTTGTCGTAAACAGCTGTTGACTGTAAAAAAAATCCTATTAAAAATCTGCGATTCCGAACCTTATAAGTAAAGAGTAGCGACCCACAATAGCATGAAAGGGCTTTTTTACATGACATCGGCAAGTTCGCCCTTCGAAGTGATGCATCAAGTTACTGCAACAAAAGCGATTGATTCGCGCTCTCAGGATCAAATGGGGCGAATTTTGGGTGCAAGCCTGGGGCGGGGCACAGGGGTAGAGCGGGGGCGCGGGGCTTTGAGCAGGGGCAACAATGCGGCCCGGGTATCGATCAACCCCGCGCGCCGTCTGCCCGACGCACCGAGCCTACGCGGCCACCGCTAAGCTCCTTCACTCCTATGCAAACCTAGTACTTTTGCTTTCTAAAACATGCCACAAATACATGCGGTCGACCCTGCAATGGTGTGAGAATTAATTTTAGATATTATTTGTGGCACAAGTTAGTTTGCAATAGTTTAACTTTGTGCAACCCTAGTTTAGTGTCGCCTTTACAATACGCTGTACCAATTAGGGAACTCTGCACGCTGTTTATTTTATTTATGTTCTCGGTTCTGAGCATTGAAGCTGTTTTAATCGAGATTAGGAATACAGAGCGTGTGTCTTGTCAATTTATTTACCAAAACATAAAAGCTTTTCTCATGAGTAGGATGGGTAAGATGATGGTTCCGTATTCGTCTTAGCATTCAGTAGACCTCAATTCAGATACAAGACTACTACGAGTAACTCAAAAAAGAACATGACTGTACCAATATTTATATAACTAGCGGACGCCTCGCGGTTTCACCCGCGTAGTTCCCGTTCCCGTATATAGGAATTCAGGGATAAAATGTAGCCTATGTCACCCGGGGATAGTGTAGCTTCCCAACGGTGAAAGAATTTTTGAAATCGGTTCAGAAGTTTTTAAGTTATTCGTTACATACAAAAATACAAATCTTTCCTTTTTATAATATTAGTATAGCCAGTGGTGTCTCATCCCATACAAAGAAACCTTGCTGGCGTACTGTACTGATTTAATGTTTTTTTTTGTACATCGATCGCGTTCGGTTCCGTTCCGTTCAGTTCCACGGATATAGACGGTGATCTATCTATCGCCGTAGAAGTGGCACGGAACCGATAAAAACGCTAGTTACGTCGGCACGGTTTGTTTGTATGGGATTAGGCATCTGTATGCTAGTATTATATTATCTGTGGTAAGATATATCCTCAATCCAATCATACAAATGCAAAACCAACCCTCCCAACCAACTTCTCCCCCGCAAACATATTCAGCAATTAAACTATCCACATCAATTAAACTCAAAGCTATTCCCTGTTCGAAACTCACACTTATCGATGCCCCAACGGGCCGACAAACGCAACTAGCGATAACCGTTCCCTTGCGAACTAGATACAATGAACTATGAAATAATATTTGGGTTGCAGGACTAACCGACCCTTATGAAATCTTTGCTAACTGCTCCATACCTGGCGCCAATCGGCAATCGAGCTGAAAGGATTAGTTGGGGGAAACTGTGATTAAACTTTAGAGTTTAGAGTATTGATTGCAGAATGTAGGTAGTTTTGGTAAAGTAGGAATTAATTGTCAGGTAAACTGAGTGGGTATTGACGGGGTCCGCTAGGGCCGATGCCTGTCTGGGTCGCGGATAAATTTGAAAGAGAGTTACCGCGGCCCTGGCTCAAACAACTGAAGGAACACGGGTTGGTTTTGGTCAGTAAAAGTCTGACACGTCGTCCCGCTTCACCCAGAGCGGGAGAAGTCATTGGATGATATAAGAGCAAAAAAAAACTGGCCAAGTGCGAGTCGGACTCGCGCACGAAGGGTTGCGTATCATTATCGCAAAAAACTGAAAAAAAATCACGATTGTTTGTTTGGGAGCCATGGGCCACTTAAATATTTATTTTATCTGTTTTTAGTATTTGTTGTTATAGGGGCAACAGTGAAAATATATACTGTTATATACAATATATATGTATAACTGTGAAAATTTCAACAGTCTAGCTATCACGGTTTATGAGATACAGACAGACAGACGGATCGTGGAGTCTTAGTAATAGGGTCCCGTTTTACCTTTTGGGTACGGAACCCTAAAAAGGTAAACTGAGTGGATAAAGACAAACACACAAAATAGTTAAGTTTCTTGTTGTCAAGAATTTAGGACAGAAATTCTTTTATAACTATGGGCTTATTTCCTATCTGCATTCTGCATAGCACTTATTATAAATCTCTCAAATGCTTGATGTGTTCTGTGAATCCTTGTATTGCAGTTGGCATCCTTTTCTTCCGCATTGGCACAGCTGCCCGAATGCCTAAGTGACAAATACGTAATAACTAAATCACCGCTTTTAGCACTTTCGCTTCTCCGAAGCCCCATTTCGATGCGGTAGGGAGAGGAAATAAAACTCCTAACAACGTAGGAAGGATTCTGCCATCTTAATCAATCAAATCCTTTTTGTATACAAATACAATCCACTTCCTTTAACAACCTACTTAAGTACCTTTTCAATTGCCTATGACATTTTAGTACTAACATTATTAATGTTATCTTCTTAAGACTTCTGTCACTTCTCATTAGCTGTAGGATTGTAGATAGGGTCTAAAATATTCGGTGCCTATTCCACTAGATACGTCGGAACGATATGCTTGTATCTTAAGGGTCCCGAGGTCTTTAGAATTGTAAAAGTGAATGTACCGTTAAATTCCTTTCAGTGTTTTTGAGCTAAGCGCGCAGACCTAGGAATAGATAGCCGTAACAGTTAGGATTAAACAAGTTCTGGGTATTTTGCCTTTTAACCCTGTAGTCTCTCTAAGGATGATTGAAGGTCCTCATAAACACAGGATAGAAGGGGCAGATAATTTTATTAAACTTCCAAAATACACTTTATTAGTCCCTAAAAATTTGACAACATCTGGTTTGGAAGTCAGTGGGCGTAGAATGAAGGCTGGTACAGACGCACCGCGGGCCGAGTTGGGGAGCGTCAGTGAAACCTAATAAAACCGGTTATGGTCCCTACGTGACGCGTGCGAGGTAATGAGTTTTCGGAGAAAGCGCTGCATGTGTACTGTGTAGTTCTCCGTACAGCGCTGTAAGCCACACGATACGCCAGTGTGTACTGCATTTAACTGCATAATTGTAATTTGGACCATTCCTTTGATAAAAAATAGCCTGCTTAATTTTATTGCAACCGAACCGCCTACTTCCCTGCATAGAAGTTTATTTACGAAATTGTATATTTGGATGTGCAATTAAAAATCTAATTCAGGGATGATTTACGAGTCAATTTATTTGAAAACGAACTAGGTTTGCGTGCGTGTCGGCTAATATTTCCGACATTTTAATCTTGCTGATATGGGAATTAATTGTAGCGGTGATTTATTGAAACTGGAGTGTCGTTTGACACTAATTACCTAGTATTTCGGTGATTAGACCTGTAATATCTAACGTTATATTCTGAGCTACATCAATCAACTACTACAAGCTTCATATCGAATCCATCACCATACTCCTGCCCTTATCCCTATATATTGGCGAAGCATCTTTTTCTTCCAACATCATCAGCCTTTTAAAGTTGCTACTGCTGGGACACCGACCTTCTTTCTCTCTGTGAAGAGGGAATGGGCCATAATCCACCATGCGGGCCCAGTGCGAGTTCGGTGCATGTCACATGTCTTCGAATTTTTGTTCCTAGGACATGCCGGTTTCCTCACGATGTTTTCCTTCACCGTTTTTAGAACAGTAGCGTTGAAATAATTTACACAAATTAATGCGCCTGCCTGGGTTCAAACCCACGACCTACGACACGTTATTCTTTTTCCATACATCTCTCAAAACTACTCAACCCCACATCATTCCTACCTACATCATCTTCCACACAGTCCATCCACGTTTTCTTTAGTCTTGCTTCAAATCAAAGTAAAAACTTTCACTAAGAGTTTGAGTAAATATGTATCCCTAATTTCCTTAAGTGTATGACGTAGCAATAATTTTATTTATGGCCGACAGGGTCATTTATCTTCAATCTATCGCCAAGGCTCTATGCACGTTCCACACATAGCTGGCAACGCTTCCCAAGGTTCTATTGGTTTATTGTTTCTTATACAATGTTAGTATTTCAAATTATTTTTATTATACTTATTCAATATGACTAGACTTTTCTCAACTATTTTGGGGTTGGCTTTCAGTATAACTGGGTGCAGTGCAGCAGCAATAATGGTATTAGAGACAGGCCTCTTTTTGGCTACTGTAACGACTGTCAAAGATTTACAAACGACAGGTTTTTTTTTTTGTTTGATTATTCATCCAATGACTTATCCCGCTCTGGGTAAAGCTGGAGGGCGTGTCAGACTTTTACTGGCTAAAAGACACCCGTGTTTCTTCAGTTGCTGAAGTCAGGGCCGCGGTAACTCGCTTTCAAATTTATTCGCAACTCGGAAAGGCATCGGCCCTAGCGGACACAGTCAGTTTCTGCTGACATCACTAAGAGGCGCGCGAGGAACACTACGCGCCGTCGAATCGGACCTGGTCCTTTTCAGACGGCTAGCTACCCATTACTCGCCGTCCGCAAGTCCGCGCCTACGGTGGCCGGGAATCGGCTTGCGACGCCCAGGGCGTCTCTTGCGATACCTATGGGCGTGAGGGCGTCTTCGTAGCGTCTCCCTAACTCGTTCCGCCTCCTCATTCGCGAGCATTACTGCTTCGCTGAAGGAGGTGGCAGCTTCCTCTGCCCTCTTGCCCCGTACTATGGTCTGAACCGGGCTGGACGCGTGAGTTCGCCACCGCTGATCGCCTCCACGAGGACTCGGCGGTGCTCCAACCAAGCGGGGCTGAACTCTACCGTGACAAATCACAGCCTGGATCAACGGCATAAATGCCTTACCGAGGCACGTTGGAATGTCGGTAGGTTACAGATGGATCCTCAGTACGACTGTGGTAAGAGCTGCTTAACCTTGTAGATCGACTATTGCGGCTATTAATCACTAATTAAATTACGTATTTTCGAGTATCAACCAAAATGTATATTCTATCTATCTATCTAGCAATGATGTTTATCGTTATCGTACGTTAATATCATTATTCTGATAGGTCAAGTTGAAGGGTATGTGGTTACCGACCCGAATACACGTGTAAAACAAAATCCTTGGAAACGAGATTACATTACTAAAACGGTATGTGTGAATTGTAATAACTTGCTGTAAAGAACTACATTTATTTTGCTGCCTGAGAGTCAGCAATAACAATATATGATATATCAAAGTATCTAACATTTTTTTATTGGTGAACTCTTCCGTGGGACTTCGGAGATATAACAAAACCAAGCTAGAATAGCTGAATAGGTCATAAAGAATGAAGCCTTCTCATGCTAAGTATCGTGCTTCTATGGTGATAATGATTAACAACCTTATTTATTACTTACTTTCGCCAGACTACACCTACCTTAAATGAGGGATACAATAGTAACTGTTTTTTTTTCCGCGATCCTCTCTGTATTGGTATCTACATTATGTGTCCTAACTTGTTCATACGTCGCAGGATTTTGAACTTCTCGTTATCATTATCCGTTATCGCCTAGAAGACATTGTTTTTATTTTTAATTGCGTCTTGGCAATTGTTTTTTTTACTCCATACAAAAGCTCCGATCATTTCTTTTCGTAGTGAATTGTAAAGAATCATTTATCTTTAGCAATATAGATCTGTAATACCTACAAATCAATTCTCAACTAAAACTGAAATCGAACAAAAAAATGCTTAATATAAAAACGCTCACATCAATGCCTTGAACATCAAATTCATGAGCAACAAAACTGAACGAATCAATTACCACGTTCTGAGCCGCAATGTTTGTCGTTTTAATTTTAAAAGCCACTCAAAAGCCTTTGACGGGTCCTAAACTTAACATTCCCTGCATTCCGTGGACGCGTGATATCGTAAAGCGTTGTCCGTCCCTTTCTGTTTCCCCATTCCACCCTTTACTCATGTCATGACACTTATGACAGGTTGAACTGATAAGCTGAAGCGATTGCTACGACTTTTTGTCGCATCGTCTAAACTTCTCCTTAAGGCGCCGATTCCCTTGAGAAGCTGTTTTTAAAATGAGAATCACGTCTAAACGGCTAGTCGTAATTTATTGGAAAAATATATGTTATATTAGACCATTTTCTTAATAATTTCATCTGAGCAAATTTTGAGTTTTTTCGTATAACATAGTGTAATTAATTTGTAAAGTTATGTCTAAAACGGACAAAAACATGACAATCACAACAAAACCGCTGGGCGTATTTTAATGAAATTGACACCATATCAAAGACAATTTAATTATCTACATTTTGATCTGAATCTTTTTTTTTTAAAGTCATAGAATAATAAGAAAAGTACAAAATCTACTAAATTTCGGGTCGCGCGGGTGTGAAACGAGTGCGCGTTTTGTGCCCTCAAGGTCGTTGGCGTTAGTCGTCGTCTTCAGTAATGGTTAGTGACGGAACTGATTCGGAGAACGTGTTTTATGGAATGGTTTTGCCCTTTATTGGACGACTCTGTCTTAAAATTGTTGTTGTAATTTAAATTGTAAATCCAAATTAATGAGGCGTCGCGGTCAATTAACCACATATGGAAATGCATTATAAACTGCGAATAAAGCCGCACATGTCCTGTCATTCATCGACCTTCTGTATACGTGAACAAAGGGTCGCACGCTGATGTTAGTGACTTAATCGTCGCCGCAATATGTACGGGGCCATTCCGCTCAATTAGGCCTGCCGACCGGGTTTGTCTACTCCGCAGACGCTCGCTTCCACGCTGAAGCTGTCGGCCGCTTTGATTAAAGTTTGATTCGGACCTGTCACTCGTGTCACGGATTTAGAACGGAACGGTCGCGTCGTGCATCGATGTCATGAAAACGCGGTGGCGATTTTTGATTGATCCTATTTATTGTTATTTCTTTCTTTGTGTGTCTGTTGACTACTATACGAATTTGTACGATTCATTTTCTCCCTACGCTTTGTGCAATTTATTCTCGTGCTGCTTGAATTTGCGTTGGACGTTGACTGAACCTAACTAGCGGAAAATGAGGATGCAGCGTTTTTATTTGCTTTTAAAACTCATTTCTTTCAATCACTCATTTGTCAATCTACACTTTTGTGTATTTTCTTATACTATAGTATTTTTGTTGAGGTATAAAGATTGCATATGTATTTGCAAATCATATTGTTTTTGAATACAATATAAAATGTGTGTAACTTTAAAGTTTGACTAACCCCAACGTAAAAAATAATTAAAGATTTAACATACTACAAAACTGTTACCGTAATCGGCAAAGAGAAATAAAAGGCAAAAGCAAAATAAATTATTACCTAATTCTCGTAACACGGCAACAACGTTACGAAAGTTTTCCCCTCGGTCGGAGTCGATTCGGGGGAGCTCGGGGTATTATGGCACAGCTTCCCGACAACTTTTTATAACTCGTACTAACACTTGGAGAGACGCCGTGTTAGGTAATTTCTCCCCTCGATAGCCCGTAACTGTTTTGTAACGATAACTTCAACCAAACTTAGCAGAAATTTACTAAGTTATGTCAAAATTACTTGTGTGGTTTCTTTCTCGTTCACAGTTATTAATCCCTGAAAGTAAAATGTCGTAAGAGGTCAAGATTTCTGTTACAAGTATTAGCTAATGTTTTGTTTGTTTTCCGTCTGGAGTGGAAATGAAACACAAATATTATGTGGTCGCTTTCCACGAAAGTCGATGGCGGGTAAATGTATTTTGCTCCATTGAAAAACAGAAGTATTTTTATTGCACATAGCTTTCAGTATTACTCATGGACAGATTGCCATGAAAGGCTTAAAATATTTCATTTATGATTCGATTCGACGAAGTGATTTTGCTTTTACAAGCCATTTATTTGCGTGCTTCAACATTCGGGCATGAATGTTTGTTTAATATGATAATTATCCAATAAAAATTAACGTCTCGGAAATGATAAATAGTTAATATCGGCGCCCTTTAACAACCAACATATTTAATTAAGATGCTCATAAAGACTGCCGGTGGCAGCTCAAACTGGTTTAATTAGAGAGATATTTTACCATCTTCATTACTCGTATGCTTTTGGTTTGACTTTAAACATTCTTTACATTTACAAACTGTCCATAGTTTGTAATTTCAACTATGTTTAATGAAGTATTATTCCACAATATATCCAGAAGAGATGCACTTCTTCGTATTGTTTTCATTGCAAGCTATGATGCTCGAATAAGAATAAGAGTGTTCTACGGCTTGCAGCTTTCGTAAAAACCTAAAAAATCTGTATCGCCTTGTATATATACTCTCCGCAGGTGCTTCATTAATTCAGTCCATCGACAAATTGATACTCCAATATGTCTGCTTATAGCGCAATAATTAACATTTATTGCCGACGTTTTCATTAAGTTCTGTTGACTACAGAATCCCCTAAAAATTAAATAGTCAAACAACTGTTTATTGTTTCCGGTGCGTATTGTTTTGACAGATGCTGCTATTGGTCCGCTGTACACATTACCAACTTTACATTGCGTTTTCAAAACCTCATCATGATCAAGTTTCAGTTCAATTTGATTCTTATGTCGTCTGCCTAGTGGTAGGATCATTCCACAGTTTGCTAGTTTGGACGGCATATGTAAGTTGTTTGTTGTGTATTGAAGGCGTGGTGTCGTCGT
Organism: Orthosia gothica; assembly: GCA_949775005.1. Classification (NCBI taxonomy): domain Eukaryota; kingdom Metazoa; phylum Arthropoda; class Insecta; order Lepidoptera; family Noctuidae; genus Orthosia; species Orthosia gothica. Next base: position 6,718,905 of record OX459045.1, read on the forward strand.
ATCTATTTTTAGGTTTACGAGTTCAGTCCCCTTCTCCCCTGTGTCCCTCGTTCGTGTCGTTCTTCATCCCTGCTGGGCCAAGTGTGATGGCTCTCACGTAAACGTCTTACCGATGTCGTGTTGAATTTAACGACGCCTTTTGATTGGATAAGTTTATCACTTAACCATTTTTTTCAAAAACGTTTCATGATATATATGCCATTTATCATCTTGAGCGTTTCATTTGACGGTTTTATTAATCTCATACGTATGAAAATAAATTAATTTGGACCAGAATGTAATACACGTGTCCTTCTCATTCCGTACAGCTATAGACAACATACGACCCCATAGCGTGTTCTATAAAAGTTTCCCGTCAAACGCTGGCAGTATAAATCGCGCGAGACACGAACCAACTCGATCTTGACCAACATTTCCTAGACGTGACGTAATCGTCAACTGTGAATTAACCCAGATAACATTCCGGAGTAAACTTATGGATGAGCATCACACACGCTTTTATCTTCTGGGGCTAACAGACAATTTAAGTGGTTTTAAAGAATGCCGTTATAGACAAAAAATATTTTAGCTATTGTGCATATAGGTAGCCATAAACCGTATGTTTTCTTTTAGATTCATTCGGTCCTTTTACGCAAACAAGACCAGAAAAAAACAAAGGAAGGTGTCAGATCAATAACCCGAATGCAACGACATTATTCCCACCTCAAAGCAAATTTTAGCCAAGCGCAAACTAAATATATCTAATATAATACAACATTGGGATGCAGTCGTAAAGTTTCGCCGATAAATTTACACTGTTTCGTCAGTACACTATTGGACAGATATTAGGTCACCAGCTGCTGTATCTTTACAGATAACCTAGCTGTAACATCTGATTGATGACTCAAACCTGTTCCGTCTGCGTCCGAAACCGAAACTGCAGCTAAAAAACTAATCAATTCTTAACATCCTGATTAATCATTATGTTAGAAGTTTTTCAGAGAACGTTAAAGACAATTTACCGTGTTCCGGATGGTTTAATTTTGAACAAATAATAATGTAGGCATTAATCTTGACAGGTTGAGTTCGTCGTCAGTTGTCAAAAGAATATTTACAACCAATTCATACTGTGGTCCATTTTGTTAGACCAATAATCGAAGATCATTCTTACAAATAATTGGAAATTGTAGTGTCGAAATTGATACAACCATTATTTAACTCCTCATCATTACAATTAATCTTCTAACATGATTCTCCTCTTCTCTAACACGTGGCTCAGAGATCCGGCTCGAAGGACCACGTAGCTTTTACTGTAATTGATACATACATATCTTTAATCTGGTGTTTGTAAGTCGGTCCCCCACAAGTACGCGTACGCGATGTTAATGGACAATTATTTCGGCAGTCGTCGGTCTCACGCGACGCGTGGCTCGTGGCTCGTGCGTGCTCGCTTATTATTGAAAGCGGAGGAGAGCGTGTGACGGACGCTGGCTGTCCCATGTGTGAGAGGAAGCGGGTTACAATGGGAGAGTTATGGGCGAAGATTGGTTCCATTTGGGAAAAAATATAGGGTCATGTCCTGGGATGGGCTTTAATTTTAAACAAGGATGAATTTATCAAAAATTCCTTGTGTGTGTGTCAGTTTTTGTAGGTAAACTGAAAGCTAACTCCCAAGGAACTCCCTTTTCTGCACTTCGGCTCTCATTTGGTCCTTTGCGCGGGTTCTTGCTAAGATATCTTTTCAATCTTAAAAATAATTTCGGTGTTTGCTTAACAAGCTAAAGCATTACAAATACAGCTAATCAACACATAAAAAAATATTACACATTTCATTAAGCGACCCATCGTCAACCCTTCTCCGCTAATGCTCTTCCCGCAGACCACATCGTCTGGTCGATAAGGCCATGTGTGCACGCACCGCGGGAGAGGCCCCCCCTCGCCGGCTATTTTCATTTATCACTCTGAGATGCTCAGCCTCTCCTCGCCGATAACAACGTCTAAGATAAAATAAAAATCCCATTTACCATGTAAATATTTCGGAGCCAAATTCCAAGACACAGAATTGCAGATGCTACTAAAACTTGTGTCGTCTTAACTTGGAGACTGCGGAATTGTAGTCTAGAGACTACGAGTACCATAGAGGCCACTTCCCTTAATTGATTCTCACGACTGTCGCGCGAATGTTAGCAGCTGAGCCACTATTCCTTTTATTCAGAGTAAAAACACAGACATTGCGTCGCGTCGTTTCAGAACAGGTATAGACTACATTATTAGCAATACCATCTAAGTATAGCTACTAATATTAATTTAATAACATTGCGGCTAATTTACTAAAAGAATGTTGTTCGACAACCTCTACAAGAACATAAAAAAACTGTGGACCAAGTTTTAATGGGCCTAACGAAGAAAAATAGCCAAACCATGTCCAATTTCGTCGGAAAAAAGAGTATATATTTTAATTAAATTACTTTTTTAAACACCTATTGTTCCTATAAAAATTTCATAATGGCTTCTTTAGAATTCGGCTTATCAGCTCTATTTATTTTTATAGACCTGTTCTTAGAAAAACGAAAAAAATATGTTACAACAAAGCGATCTAACAAGTAACTTCATTCTCAGTTGTAAAAAAACCTGTCAAATCGCAAACAACGATCGATCGAGGGACTTAGTAAATCTAATAAGAGAGTTTTTTGTGCGCGAAACGAATGAGGTGAAACGTGTTTGAAATAGACAGGGGATTAAGTGTCCCCTAGTAGGAGCGAGGGGTTCGATGCATGCGCCGGTTGTGGCAGGGTTACCAGCCAGTGAAGCTTTCTCTTACAACACCAAACTCGATTTGGAAATAGGTTATTGTGTCGTTTGTGGTCGAAGTGTGAGCCGCTCTATTCATAGAACGGCATTAATGATTGTGTCAAAAGCAACATGAAAAAGTTCTCATTTTGGGATTGATTTGATTACACTCGAAATTTCTCACCTGTTAGATTAAAAACCAGCTACAAATTAGTCCAAAACTAACCTCTTTAACCGAAGCTCAAACCTGACACTAACTTGATATGGATGTCACAGCAAATCTTGACGAATGGTAGCCCTGTGTATATGCGCTAAGCGCAGTGCGTGCTTTGCGAGCGCTCTCGTGGATCCAGCGGATCAATTTCACGCGGATCGGTTACTCTTTGTCGTTGAGAAAAAGGTCCTTGGCACAGCACATGTGTTCCAGTGCTTCAACTCCACGGATATCATCACACGTGGCGCGTTTATAGACGCAGTAACGACATGATTACTGCAACGCCTGTGAGTCTATGACATCGTTTGCCTTCATCATTCAGGCTCATATTTACAAACAGTTTTCAGACCTTCAGTAAATTAAACCGAACATCACGAGTAACATATCAAAGTCAAATTATCACAGCTAACTGGTCTACCGTACCAGGCTTTATCGTCAGAGCCATCTGTCATTTACAGATCATCAGATAAATTGCTACATATGTATGTACAAAGTCATTAACATAATCGTTATATATTACTGCGTGTGGGCTTTAGGTTTGAGTTTTTCTCACGATATAATTCAAATTAAATTAGAAGTTATGATTTTTATTACGGTTTCAGCAATATCAATTGGACGTAGTTTAGCAGAAAGGACTCAACACACATTTTGGTAAAAAAAAAAAAAAAAAAAAAAATTAAAAAAAAAAAAAAAAAAAAAAAAAAACTTTTTGTGGGTTGAGTCCTTTCTGCTAAACTACGTCCAATTCAGATTGTGGTTACTTTACTATCTTTATCATTTTCTTCCGGCCCAACGATCTCACATACTAGAGAGGTCAGTGGTCCTTCCAGCCGGAGTTGGGGGAACTCCGACTGGAAGGACTAATACAGAAATAACTATATTGCAAATAGTGTATAGCTAGTTACTCTTAAATGCTGTTTTACTGTCCCTATACCATATTGTTATAATTAATCTACTGTGGTCAAACAAAATTTTCGTAATTAACCTAATGCACAGCCAGTTTTTGTGGACATTTCATTGCCATAAGTAACCGCAGCAACAATTTGGCTGGCGAAAAACATTGGACATTAACGAACTAACCATTAAGATAATTAAGGATAAATAGCGACTGAGTTATTGAATGTTATCGGATGATAATGACACTGTTTATTACGGAATGGTGTAGGCTCGCGTTCAATCGAATTCACGGCGGTGGACATTCGCACTTACGTTCAATAACGAACGCTGGTTAACATGTAATATCAATGTTTGAAAAGAGGAAATCATTTAAGAAAACCACTACTAAGTTCGACTGGTAGAAAATGGCTAAGGCATTATGATTGCCTTTGTACTTGTGCTTCAATTTATTAGTTAAGTTATGTATTATTGTTGTACGGTCGACAAGATTAATTCATGACCCACCCACCATAAGCAAATTTTTCTACAGACATTCTAATACATTATCGAATTGGTCGAGTTTTGCTTAATTAATTTGTATATTTCCTTAGCAAGAAACTTGCTATCGATTTCAATTAGTTTACCCATCTTTCTGGCATTTTAATGACATGCCACCATTTTAATATCTACTTGACGTTTTATTATTTGGCATTTTTCTTTTAATTTAAAAATAAGCTTCTGTGACCGAAATACTTCTTATGTGTTTCTGAAATGAAATATTGTTCTGTACTTCTTTCTATAAGCAAACAATGATGGTCGACAGTTAATTCCAAATTAAAAAAAAAAATCTGATATATAAAAATAAAAAAACAATTTATAATCTAATATTGCAATGATCTCAATTGTCGAAATTGCACTACCCTTTGCCCTTATTGATGAGTTTTTATATTATTTAAAACGTCCTCAGTGCACCATGCGTTGTATATCAAAAAAACCTTTAATGTTTTGAAGATTTCAAACGAATTATCGGCCAAGTATAAAAGTGTCATGAATCAACTTGCTTGGATGTAACGTACTTACGTATTCGTGCTAATCGTTGGTAAAACTTTTTTTCAACTTTCAGAGATTTTTTTAGATATAAGCATTACCTTTTCACTTATTGTTTCTGTTCTTTTTTCTTGCCCGTTTTTTATACGCGTGTAAACAAATAGTTAAACAACAAAAGATGTATCAGAAACAAAGGTCCAGAAACTAACTGTATGCACCAAAAAGTACCAGAAACTAAAGACGAAAATTCTTCTTACACTACTGCTTATTCAACACAAGGGTGGAGCCATTGGTAAACAGCGCAGGTACAAACAGCTGGTGTGGGTCGAGACTCGAGCTCGTACCATTGTGATCGGCGCAGGCGCACGCTGAACGGCAACGCCGCAGCCTCTCATGTTTATTTTATTACTAGCCTTTTTATTACCGATCCCTTCGCCTTTCGGTTTGTTTAGATTTGGTTTGCTTGAGTTTTGATCTTGGCTCGCTAGAAATGGTTTATGATAGAGGCGATAACGCTATGTAGTTGATGGCTTTGAAAGAGCAGAACGATGAACTGGAATTGGGAAGCTACTGAAAGCTATAAGGGAAACGAAGTTCACAAACCAATAACGTAAAGCAGGGTTGCAATAACAGAAGATGAGCAAACATACCAGAAAAGTGCAAGGTAACTTGTCGAAAATTCATATAAATCCGCCTTTGCGATGTCAATGTAGGTTAAGTCAGTCCATAGTTTCTTCTCTCTTAACCGCCTATGGTTATGACTATTAAAAAATTCGATAAAATGAAATCTGAAACATTATCCTGCACACAAGTAATACCATAGGTCTTTAATTAAAACAAACACCTTTATTCATGCAATGAAAAGAAAGTGTTAGTGATGAATAAGTAAAAGTTATCTGGTGTTTATCATGGACGGCAGACTGACCACACAAAGACTTTAAAATCACATCAGCAGACTTCGTTAAGACCAAGGGCACCTACACGAGCTAACTGCATTGCTCCAATAATTAGATTTCCTATGGAGCCTTGCAATGCCTTGCATTGAGCTGCTGTACCATAGAAACCAATCCATTTTATCATTTTCCACAACAGACTGTTTATAAATCGAATAAGCCAACGATGAGTAAGCCTTTTAGTAGCGGATACTACTAACTACAACAAATGTAAAACCAACAGAACACTGAATACGAATCATCCAGCAAAAATCTACGCTCCAGTTCCAGGTAGCAACAGATGAACAGACACTGCACAGTCCAATGACGCGTATCCGCAAATAGAAAAACAATATTACCGATACAAATGTAACACTTGCGATTTTATTACATCACTCCCACGCACCGCGATGTTTTGACTGGTCTTAATTACGGGCGATAGCAACAATCTCGCCAACAAGGCTTCATGTTTACAATCCGACAAAGGTAGTACAATGAGGGCCTTTCAGAATTCTGCGGTATGCACAACAATAACAGATGAGCTAGACCACGTGGTTCTATGAATTTCGCTTTTGTGAATTGTTCCGTTCGCAGAAACGTAAATTAAATTGAATAGAACGTTGCATCGGGAGTGGGATTTGGTGGGATTGTGGTGTAGTTAGTTATCCGCATTTAGAGGGATTGAGCTATTCGAGTTATTAGCGCTTGTTGTATCGACAGTGATTATGGTTTGTGGCGTCCTGAGGTTAACCTTTCTGGGATTTGGTCAGAAATGTTTGAAAGCATTTCCACAGGTATTTTGAAACGATTGGGATTTAATCGAGCTTGTTGGATCGACACTAATTATGATGGACGCTTTGTAACACCATTTTGTGACGCGGTGAGAAATGATTGAATTCATTCAATATTCTTTTTGAGTTCAATACTGTTAGATGACAAGGACCTGCATTTGCTCAGAGCTATTCGCTAAACACCAAGTTTTTATGAAATATGTTGAATGACAGATCTATAAGATACAGTTAATGCAGTACTACATTTCCCTGAAAATAATTTCTCTGACGAATTTTACAACTTTGCAGAAAAGCAAAGAAATGTCTTTGCCCTAACCGCAAGGTCAATGCCCAAGCTAAGTACGTAAACGTAATTCTTCTACATACCTGCGGCAGGACATTTAGGAAAACCCAGCTCTTATCGGTACCATAGCGGTAACGCCACACCCTAGTACCGAAATCGTACTCCGAGAGTCGAGGATATAGATACAGAGTGTATAGGAGCGACACACCCCGATACACGTCGTACCGCACCGGACACGGCGTTTCCTCGCCCGTATTAAACGTCCGCCTACGCGCTCGCTTCCTGCGCGACGCGCCTGCACGAGGCCTCTAAGTGCGCGGAGTGAAGGATTAAAAAGGATTGTGGTAATTCGCTTTTCTCAAGCCACGAATTTTCGGAAGAGACGGAATCCTGAAAGATAAAACACTTATATTTCTTGGCAGCGTCGCAGATAAGCTAAAATGGGTCATGTCAGCCGCATTCACAGATACTGCTGGGCAATAGTCTCCACAAATTGGGTGCCTGAGGAGAGACGGCGCCGCCGAAGCAGGCCCAGAAAGTGGTGGTGAGACGACTTTTATAAAATCTGGTTCGAGGTGGCTCAGGGAAATAAATTGAAGGACTTGGGGGAAGCTTTTGGTCAGCAGCGGGATAGTAAAGACTAAATAAATAAAAAATGTTTCTTGACGGCATTGAATGCTATTCCCGCAAATACGGATATAGAAGAAGTTGGTTACACCTCTAGTGACAATGTCTTTTCAAGCGACGTCCGTTATGAAACATGGGAATCCGGATGCTAGATATTAGGTCCCGGGACAAATGATGAGGTTATGAAGGAACAAGCTCGGTTCGGAGAATCGGCAACAACATATGGCAGTGTGCCCATGCGGTCTTCACAATGACTTTGTTTAAAGACATTAGCATATTTCGAAACATGAGTAATGTTTGCCAATGTCGGCTTGAAATAAGAACGCTAAAATATTTTTGATATGGAAGCTAACACGAATATCATCTTTCTTTTATTATTCCATCATCTTTGAGTGACTCTTTTTTCTTTTGTCGTGCCATAATGTCTTCTAGTGATGATAACATTGGCATAGTAAGAACGAGTTTTTGGTAGTATAGTTACAAAACCAAGACCTGAAAAAGTCACTACTGACTCCATCATTAATTTACTCCTGAATCATATAAATAAAGTACCAGACGCAAAAAATTTAAGTTCAAAATTCAAAACCATTCATGCTCCCACGCATATGCAAAATAGGTTCCGAACAGGATTCGCGGACGTAAAAGCCCAACTTTAACGGTGCCTTTGATGTGCACCTAATGCTGACAGATATGCGGGGTAGGAAGTCGACGTAGACACATTAGAGGAACCTGTCTCGTATCGGAACTGATTATTTCAATACCCTGTGGAAACCGTGTCATTTTGTTTAAGTTTGTTGCTTAACTTATTTTTTGATATACGCACATATTTTCAAGTGTGGTCTGTCAATTCAGTTCAAGCAAGTGATGTTAATATTTAGGAGTTAGAATTGATCCAAAATTTCCTGGATAAGGAATAGGCCTATGTCCAGGAATTGGCGACTTTCATCTGTTTGACGATAATGATGATGAGACTTCGTTAAATCATCTAGCCCTCGCATATACTAACCCAAATAACTCTTTAGATGTAGAAGATAATTAAATCTGTCCCTTCAACATATACTTTTTTCTGCTGCAATTGATCGCAGTAACGGCCTACCTTGTACACCACATATAAATCAATCCCATACCCATACAATATACATTGTAAAAGTAATACAAGCTAACATGTAGGTTTTTGTTTGCAGGTACGTAGTCCGAGCCGAGTCTGCGGTGGCCGAGCGCATGCGCGCAAGCCCCGTGGGAACGCGGCCGCTTCCTCGAATGTGCCGGCCAGCCACCGGACTCTAGTTACATGACCGGTTGGACTAGCAGAAGGGTTGCCGAGGTTACAACAAGTGTGATGGCACTACCGTTGAAAGAGGTGAAGCTTTATCGCTAAAGTTGATTGTAACTGTATGTAAGTCTTGGCCCAAAATGTTCTTACTCTCTAGCTGAGTGAAGACTTTGTTCAATCCCTTTGTTGCTTTACCAACAGAACAGCCGTTCACGGGCACACAAACCTATACATAACTCAATAGTTAAAACTAATAACTTTAGACTTCATAGCAATTCTATTCTCGATTCCAAAACAACCAAACTCGACCAAGCATTAATCCATATTAAAATAACCTCATAACTAATGCAAAAGATCAGACCTTACACGTCTTATTTCTCGCTCGGCTGTCATAATACGAGACCGCTGTCTGTCTCAGCAGAATATCTCATCTGACTGGATACAGCGCTTCCTCAAACACGAACCCTCCTTCAATAAGTTGGCAGCGTTCTTATTACAGAACCGGTTCCCGGCTTCATATCGGTTATATTACTCGAGCAGGGAAGGGTTATGGTTTGCCTTTGTTTATTTACACCTCCAGGGGAAACTAATGGGCATAATCATTATTGAATTCGATGATGGAATAATGTTTTTGTTCCTAAATTAGATTCAGGTCGGTAGCTAGTTGTAAAACCACAGCTTCACCGCAATGGATTATGAAACTGACGGTATTGATATCGACGTTAACTAGAATTGCAATAATGTGGTGTCTAGAAAATATGACTAAATTCTTTGCAACAGAAATCGTTCTTTAAAGAACAGCACCGAAATACAGACTTACAGCAAGTCTCAGTTCAAACCCACTTATCTAATACGCACAGGAAGGCAAAGTTCCCCGAACTATAAAATAATATACGCTCAATATACACATCTGAGATCAAAGGTGCAACTTGCGCGCCCGTCACCGTTAGGGATACAAGCTGGTTTTGAAGCTGCTCACTGCTCAAAGGGTTAAGCCAATAAATTGAATAACACCAGTCTAACTGATAAAACCAATAGAAAAGCTGAAGTAACACACGTAATGTTTGTCGAAAAACTTTGCATTGCTTTAATATAAGGTCTCAAAATGCGGCATTATGCTGTTAACATTGAAGCAAAGCTTTCAAAAGATTGTCTGCAATGCCCCAAAAGAATTTCGATTAAAAACTTCAATTGACATTCTTGGGACCATTCGCTTCGTTGACATCTGTAATCACTTTCGTTTTTCCTTCAACAACGAGAGAGCTTTCTGTTTATTCTTTAAGTAACATAGTTTCTTCTGTGCTTTCTCTAATTGTTTCTGCTACGCCATAAGTTGTATCCCTAAGGCATGCGTGCGTTGTATTTGTATGATGCATCTTAGCGTCTAACCTCGGTTGAACCTGTGGCATGTTTTAAGCTGCTATGTTGCCAAATCTATGTGCGTGAATATATTATCCTTTCATTTTAAAACCTGTACTTTTTATTATGTTTTGAACTTATAATTTTCCAGTTATTTGAGGCATGCTTTTGAGAGATTTATTGTAGAATAACTGTATAACATATGGCAGGCAACATTCGCAATTCCACTTCCGTGTACTAAGGCTATAAGTTATGTTTAGACATGTTTGCTGTGTATCGCCAAATTGAACGGAAACGGATATTCGAGACGTGAATTGTAATTCGACATAATTTGACGACCGACTCAGGAAATGTCGACAACATACATTGTTCAAGCTTCAAAAAATACTTTCGCTACAGGATAGAAAAAAAAATGTAATATATTTATTTTTGTCTGTAAGAATATTTTATGGATTTCTTTTATTTTTACTGAGTCTGAAAGCAATTAAGATATCGCTACATTCAACCTACACATTTCAAGTTAAATTTAGTTCAATCAGAAAATAATTTGGCTTCTCTTTGAATAAATATAAACGACATCGGTAATCTTATATCTCGAACTACCTACCAGACCAGATTTATTTTAACGAAAAAACTTTACAGAAAACTCTCATTACTCCAATCTAATCTTTCGAAATTCCTCTCGAAATATCGTTCCCAACTCCAGTGGAGCTTGTGAAAACATTCCGTGCTCGGTCGCCGACGCAACTCACCCTGACCCTAGAACTTGAATAATACCTAATGGATACGTCAATAAGAAACTCAACACCGACGAATTGAATTACTGAACCCCAGCGACTGCGTTTACACACTTTAAATATTTATAATTGGATATCATTCCAAAGGGTTCCTTTGTGTAAAAAGTAAAAAAAAACTGCCACATATATTCTTTTTCCCGCTCACATTTTCATTTCACTCATCCCGTTTCGGATTCGGCACATGATCTTAATTAAGGCGCTAATTAAAGGAATATTGGGAATGCAAAACAAACAAACGGACAGCGAACGACATTCGCTTTTATGGCTTCATTCGCCGAAATCAATTTATAATAAAGTCACTATTTTTACAGCGGGATATTCGAATAATCTGCAGCTTTAACCGATTCCAGTAACATTTCATAATATCTTAATACTTCGTGATAGATATATCCAGTCATAAATATATCTTTTAATGCGGTACTTCCTTCCAGTTCCATGCTTGTATAATTTTCAGAATATCGGTTGGAACTGAGTGGTGGTTCGCGGAGATATTTTCTTTTTTTTTGTCGTTGCGCTCTCTGTCGTTTTTGGTAGCAAAGGTTGCCTAATTATACCGAGAAAATGACGTGTATTCGCCACGAAATTTCCCTTGCCGACAAACGCTAACTAACGTATAGCTTGGCTTATAAATAGGCCAGTGGATGAGAGAACACTTCCGGAGTATGGTGGAGAGCGAAGCTTTGGCGGAGCCGTCTCTGTTATGCCAAGGAATATAAAAGGGACAGAAGGACCATTGTTTAGAAATGTAAGATTAAGGAATAAGGAACTTAATAATATGTATGGCGGGCTTTGTGGTCCTTTGGATGACTTGACAGAACGTTAAAGGCAAACTTTTATCTAAGTACAGTTACAGTTATCCTTCGACATTGTTGCATTGTTACGTGACGTGGGCGGTCTTTGGAATAAAATTATTGCAAGCCATTCGTTGGTTGTTGCTTGTTAAAGTTCATTTTTAATTAACCCCCGACGGAAAAAGAGAGGTATTAAAAGTTTGAAGGGTGTACCTGTGCAATGTGTATCTAAGAAAGATGACATTATCGGAAGTATTCTTAGCTATATTTGATGAAAATCGGTCCATTATTGAAAAGTTATGGGCGTGTTACTGTTTAAATCGGGGTATTTTCGCAAGATATCGTGTCATAATACGTGTTCGATTGATTGTTGATCGAAGCGTGTTAACTTCTAGATAAATCAAGTAGTTCAAAATTTTTAATTTTTACTTGTAAATATAGCAGTTGTAGTTCAGACATAGTAAACTGGTTTTACTTAAATGCAATATTTACAGCTATATTTACTGCCGGTACTATTTCGTTTGGCGTCTAACGCTTGAATATTTTATCACGCGTGCATAAAGTGAAGCTTCTGTGTTTTCATACTCTGTGGCAATACATCCACACGTACTCTTGCAACGCAATTACTGCTGATGAAAGTTTAACGGCCATGCTTGTTATATGTTTTATATACGATAGTTTTTGCTCTATTGGATACTTAAAATCTTGCATCTAGTGGCAAAGTTTATGGAATTGAGCCCAAATAACAGTGATTTAATACCATAAAATTTAACTAGAAAACACTGAGATTCGTTTTCCAATATGATTAAAATAAACTTGTGTATCATAGTTATTAAATAAATTCAAATCCTTGACTAGAGTGTAAAGAAATTTTAAGCCTATAAAAGAACGCTGTAATAAAATGTAACAAGTTGATACTTATCCTTTTGCTGAACAGATTTTAATTCCACTTCAATTTGGTCGCCATTCGCGAACCAAAGAAAATATTCCAGCAATTTAATAATGGGATTGGATGGTCCCGAATCCATTCGTTTATCCTCTCTCGACTAAACGGGCCAGGAATAAAAAGTGACGAGAGGCGAGGTAGACGGAGTTTTTGTCGCCTCACTTTGTTAAAGCTCACCACTCCAGAGAGCTGGCGGATTTATTAAAATTTCACGTTGCCGTCTGGTCACTCGTTACACCTAATTAATATAAATGTGTGTCATTAAGAGGAAATATGGGCAGAGAGCGCCGGACTGCCGGACTGATATTCCTTAGTAAAATGTCATAATTCGAGGTTTGGCTCTCGCCTATTTCCTCCTACAATATTGTTCAAATTTAAAAGATATTCCATAAACTGAAAATTAAAGATATATGCTATGCCCCTATGTTTTCCTTTTTGATGATACATCATCTTTAGAAGCACTAGAACCCTAAAAAATGCTCAAAATTGCGCTGTCCACAGTGGCGGCTTGGTGTACAAATTTGACAAATATAAATGAAAAAAGGAAAGCATAGGTGCATAGTATATATCTTACTTTTTCAGTTTATGGGATCTCTTTTAAATTAGTCCAATATTAGAGGAGGAAATAGACGAGAGCCAAACCTCGAATTATGACTTTTTACTAAGGAAATTCAGTCGGCGCTCTCTTCGCACACTTACACTATCTAATTAGATTACTATTTATGAATGCTTATTATTTTTCAACGCTATTCTCTTTACTCAAGAAGGTTTTTCTCATACACATAGTAATTTGCATAACAACGACACCAATTAATTAAACTTTTAGTTTAAATTCTTGTTTAGTCATTATAACGAACGTAGTTTTCGTTTGTTTGTTGCGCCGCTTATTTCGTGCTTAATGGCTTTTAAGTTAAATGTATTCCTTAGTCGGAGAAAATCTTTTAATTCATGTTGTTTTTGACACAGAAAACATCTCGACATTTACATAACCTCGCATAAATATGAAACGTTTTAACTTAAATATATTAATATTGCATGCCTGTGTAGAATAAGGCGAATGTCCTCGCTACAAAGTTATTCCGACTGGCTTGAAATGATAAATGCACGCTTAAAGTTCAAGTTATGTGTTACTTAAACGCAAGTACACTATTTATGGTACCATTAGTAATTTACACTTTAGTAAAACGTGTTAAAATTAATGAAACATCTGGTTAGATCTGGTAATCGGGAATAATGATCAAAAAAATTCAAATTCTGGTACTAAAAAACCGGCCAAGTGCGAGTCGGACTCGCGCATGAAGGGTTCCGTACTTGGTAAATTGCGGTTTACGATTTATGACGTATTAAAAAAAACTACTTACTAGATCTCGTTCAAACCAATTTTCGGTGGAAGTTTACATGGTAATGTACATCATATAATTTTTTAGTTTTATCATTCTCTTATTTTAGAAGATACACGGGGGGGGGGGGACACATTTTACCACTTTGTAAGTGTCTCTCGCGCAAACTATTCAGTTTAGAAAAAAAAAATATCAATATCATTTTTGAAAACCTATCCATAGATACGCCACAAGTATAGGTTTGATGAAAAAAAAAATTTTAGTTTCAGTTTCAAGTATGGGGACCCCAAAATTTATTGTTTGTTTTTAAATTTTTGTGTAAAAATCTTAATGTGGTTCATAGAATACATCTACTTACCAAGTTTCAACAGCATAGTTCTTATAGTTTCGGAAAAAAGTGGCTGTGACATACGGAAGGACAGGCAGACAGACAGACATGACGAATCTATAAGGGTTCCGTTTTTTGCCATTTGGCTACGGAACCCTAAAAACGATTACTGTCTATCATATTTGATGTCACTAATATAAATTGGAATGACAACGGCGGTCCAGTGTCCGATTGATTGGAAAATTGTCTCCGACGCGACGCCGCTGTGTCGTCGCGCCTCGGCCGAGGCCTTCCTGCCTTGCTGCTCTTTTCAATGAGCCTCCATTTATTATGTTGAGAAGCCACTTGTTCCAGTAATGCTATTTTGTTAGGTTAAGCGGTACTCACTTAGCTGCCTGACCCCGTATTGTATGAGCAATTATGTTGAATAGAACAAGATGATTTCTGAAAAAGCTCTATTATTTATTTATTATTACGTATCCGCTAGTAAACATAGATTTGAAGTAGGTTCGGTGGATGAAATTCTCGATTATACCGCTTTCAATTCGCTCACAGATATAAATCTAACTAGATGACGCGATTGTATGTACTTCACGTGTCAAAAACCGGAGTTAAAGTACGATCAATGATCGTAATCTGAGCTTTTCTATTAGCATTATCGGCACCCTAAATCCACCGATATCTAGAAAAATGCGTTTTATGCCATACTGAGCTGTAAAGATTGCATCGAAAAGTTGGCCGAAGCATTGGAAACGTTTTCTTTCATTGGTAAGTAAATTTGTTGTTTCATACAGATGGAGGGACTTGCGTTATGTAGTTAGATTTATGTCTGTGAATTCGCCCCTATTGACGACGATGTAAATCAGCATTTTCAGCGCTCGTAAAATTAATAAACCGTCTTGTCTCCGCCGAGGCGCCGCCATAGGACCCGTGCTGATTCGATGTTCCCTTACATTAGCCACACGCTTTATTGCAGACTATTAAGACAACGTTAATCAAACCTGAAAACTGTAGCTCTACACGATGAGAGTTCATGGCGTTTTAATTAACTTTAGCGCAGTGTGTGGGCGATCTGGCTATTATCTGTCGAACCGATGTATTTGCGACGAACGACGAACGTCTTACGCCATCAGGCATTACAGGCCTTAAACCCTGACTCCAATCATCCACCTCCTCAGAAATTCCTTCTGATGCAGCCTCGCACTTTTCCTCCTAAATTATGCAAACATCCATATGGAATGAAATAGGGGGAATAAGCTCAGACAGACTAACAGAGGTCCCTATCCCATAAATTTTATATGGCATGGAAAAGCAACAAAATATTTACGGGGATATGAAGACAAGCGTCTTACGGATGGCGTTTATAGGTCAGAGAGCGGCGAGGCGTCGCGTTCCAGTTTAGTGCCGCCTTCCGTCGCGATGCTCCCTCTCCGACTTTGAAATTGAACGCCGGCGTCGGAAAAGACGCCGCGGGTGATTTTCCACCCTCTCGCACTGGCTGCGGCCAAAACCCGCCTTCAGACATCAAAGTGCAAGATTTTATTATTGCGTTAGAAGCCGAACGGAGGCAAAAAGCGCTTCGCTGCCACTCCACTACCGGAGTTTACTGATTTAAATCGCACTCCTTAACAACCTCGTCGGAGCGGCGTCTCTATTTGATTAAGAAAACACGAATAATTTGTGCAGCGACACAAATTATTGAGTCTTCAGTGTAATGAGTTTGCGAGTCGAGAGGTCTGCTCGATGCGTCAAGGTGGAAAACATTGTGACATGAATAATTGCAGGTCTAAACGTAATTACGTGTCATAAAACTTGGGTCGTTAGTGTTGACTGCCACACACGATACTGTGTTTTTATTTTGTAGGGTTTTTAAATGTTTTACAAACGCAAGTTCATTATGAAGTACTTAGTATCTTGGCAGCTATTAAATGACCAGCTTATTAAACTTTCAATCAACAAAATACTAGTTAATTATAAGGTTCATTTTTTCTGTAGTACTGTTAATTATTATGTTAGATCAAGTTCTGTTAAATGGTTTACGAGCAGTTTTTTTCTCTGTTTCTATTAGAATCCGCAGAAATGCTATCGGATACGCATGACTCCTTCTCAGCCCTCCGAGTCTTCACCATAAATATCATAAGATACAGTTCCGCGTGTATTCTTGAAGTATTTAAACAGTTATAAAGATTTCCATAATTGATAAGTGTGAATGATTTTTAGGGTTCCGTACCCAAAGGGTAAAAACGGGACCCTATTACTAAGACTCCGCGGTCTGTCTGTCTGTCTGTCTGTCACCAGGCTGTATCTCATGAACCGTGATAGCTAGACAGTTGAAATTTTCACAGATAATGTATTTCTGTTGCCGCTATAACAACAAATACTAAAAACAGAATAAAATTAATATTTAAGGGGGGCTCCCATACATTAAACGTGATTACTTTGCCGTTTTTGCGATAATGGTACGAAACCCTTCGTGTGCGACTCGCACTTGGCCGGTTTTCTTTAAATATCTACTTTTCTGTATATTCCAGCCTAGTTGTTAGGAATTTCTAGAAAAGGGAGGTAGATATTACGTTTTCGATTTTTTGGGGTGCCGCAAGGCTTTCCTGTGATTCTCACAAAGCGACCTACTTTACAAATAAATTACATTTATTTATTTTAAATTAACCTAACTACCTACTTATTTTCGCGAACTGAGTTTAGCGTGATTAATTTCACAAGCCGACTTAATTTATTATTGATTTATGATAAATTAAAACTAGCAAATAACCACATATTTTTGTGCAACTGAGGTTAGCGTGAGAATAAAACTAAAGGAGATTGTATCAGCTGTTTATATTCCCGCTAAAGTTGTAAAAGCCAACTGAGGGCAACGAGTTATTTAATCGAGCTTATAGGCAACTGGTTAGTGAACTGTTTCTGCACTTAACTATTGCATGTTTACCATCTAACATGTTTGAGCGAAGAACCTATTTCTCAAATCAGAACGTCGTTTCTAACTCTATTAAAATTACATCAAGACCGTTATTAAAAATATTAAGACTTTGGCGACTATGAATGTCTAAAATAAATTAAAAACCATATTTCGAACATGCTAAGACTATTGTCTGAGAAAATTAAGACTTTCCGTGCTTTCCCTAAAACATTCCTAAAAAATAAAAACTGATTCTACTAATAATGTTAAGAGCATCTCTAAAAAAATAAGACCATCTCTAAAATAAATTAAAAAACATCTTTCGAACATGATAAGATCATATCTGAAAGTATTATGACTTGCCGTGGTTTTCCTATCTCTTTCCTGAAAATAAAAATCAGATTCTACTAATAATATTAAGGCCATCTCTAAAATTATTAAGTCCATTTAAAAAAAAATAAGACTTTCTCTAAAATAAATTAAAAACCATCTTTCGAACATGCTAGGATCATATTTGAAACTATTATGACTTTCCGTGCTTTCCCTATATCATTCCTAAAAATAAAAATGTGATTTTACTAATATTATTATGGCCATCTCTAAAATTATTAAGACCATTTCTTAAAATATTAAGATCATCTCTAAAAAAATATTACAGTCAATATAAAACTCGAAACCTAAAAATTATCTAATGTCCTATTCAAAGTTATGTTAAGTTAAAACACTACAACAATGGTGTGTCATACACGGTTCTGTTTCAAAGGGCAAGGAAGGACGCTTCGGGCGACGCACCCGCGGCGGCCGATGTTTCGCGATGCGATCGAGCTGTGCGATATTACGCTACCAATACTTGTCCCCAGGTGCCAATGTGTCGCATTTGCATAGAGAAACGTTTTCAGGACATGCAGGAATTGTTTGTGAATGAAACGGAGGTTTCGCTTTCCAAGATAAGTGAATGAGGCACTTTGGATGGAGACAGATTGGGGGTTGAACCTCAATATGGGAAGAATTTCGGAGTTAAATGTGAGTATAAAAATAAAAACCGGCCAAGTGCGACTCGGACTCGCGCACGAAGGGTTCCGTACCATCATCGCAAAAAACGGCAAAAAAACACGTTTGTTGTATGGGAGACCTACTTAAATATTTTTTTTTCTCTTTTTAGTATTTGATGTTATAGCGGCAACAGATTCAGAAATACATCATCTGTGAAAATTTCAACTGTCTAGCTATCACGGTTCATGAGTTACAGCCTGGTGACAGACAGACAGACAGACAGATGGACCGCGGAGTCTCATTCCTGTTTTTACCCTTTGGGTACGGAACCCTAAAAACAAAAAAAGTGGGCATTCAAAGGCCATGTTTCAGAAAAACAGCCGTCTAACTAAACCAAGAAGCAAATTCTAATCCAACATTACCAACAGAGATTGATTTCATTCCGACTCCGATTACAATTTCAATAAAGAACCTGTAATACGAATCTGCAGTCATAATGTGCATTGCAGACGTTGCGAACGTCGCAACACGTGTAAACAAAACAACCAGCAAGTTCGTATCTCTACCGGCAGACATACACAGGAACGCACTCAGGCACTGCTCGGCCGAGTATGATAAATGGACAGACGGTACACCCGCTCCAATTCTTCTCTTTACTCCGCCAGTGTGGGAGGGAGATATATGACAGTAATGGAAAGATGTGACACCATAACCACAAGGGAAATACAGCGGACGCTGCGAAATTAAATATCCTTTATCTATCTCAGCTTCCTCCTTTACAAAATCAATAAAACTTTGAGCGAAACTCCGTGCTCCAGATAGAGAGATGTGACGGTTAGAAATCTCAGCAACTTACAAAATTTTATCACGTCTTCAAAACACACATCAGCGGATCCGGTGATACGATAATCCCGTCCTCAAATACGATCCATTTATCGTTCAGAGTGATGTACTCGGCAATCTGCCGTGATAGATGAGTGCGATGCCATGCCACCCTGCCCTTCAGTCATATTTTATCCTAATGCACAGCTTTGTCAAGCACTACGTAAACATCAATTCATAACGCATTTAAAGCAAAACGGCCAAAAACCCTATATTCATATCTCCATGCATTTTTTCTCATTTCCTAACTTTTAACGAGATCATGCCATCACGTCAAAGGAACGTGACACGTTTTTTGAGTGAAATTCGTAATTAATTTTACTTAACAAATCTCATAATGAAGCCCAAAACAATAAGATTAAAAAGTGGTCAGAAAAACAAGAGAGAAGCGACAAAGGTACAGGTATTGGATGGCAAAGTTACTCTGTCGCATGCCTGGTTGTGTTTGAGCTCTAACGGTCGGTAATAAGGATCATGTTTTTGATGATGACATGAATCGAACGCAAAGTTGATTTGGTTTTACATAATCTAAAGGATACCACGGAGACAGTGTTGCCACAAAGCGACGCGGCGAGCGCTGAGAATACGCAAACAGGTGTCGACTCCGAGGTTATATTTGCATATAAATAGAGTTCCTGCTTAACTGTAACACTGCCTCGTCCCTTTCTCTCTCGTTCGATGCTGTCCGCTAGAGGAGTACAGAGAGTTACGCCTCCTTGCACGCGCTATACGCAAGTACGAGCGGCTCCAGGAGATTCTATTTATGTACGGTGATGTAATATGACCAATAGACCGGTCACATAATCGCACACACGAAGACATCTATTGTCTCGTGACAATCGATAGGAAGTCGATCGATCAACTATCAAACAAATTGTTGCGTCAGGCTGTCACGCAGGACCTTCACCGCAAATCATTATTTCCTCTGATGTTACCTTACCACCACCTCGATGTTTGGCATTCGTTTACTTTTTATCCCCTTGGATAAAAAGACACGCAGAAATGTTATCTGTTAATGGCATTTCTAATGCGAGTCGTTAAAGAATATTCTGTAGTACATGTTTTGTGGATAGCGCAAGTTTTTCTGGTAGGGGAAGTTGTTACAATGCGCAGCTGAACCGGTCAGGGCACAACGCCTAGGAAGCGGTCCTGGAATTTTATCGTCCCTAGTCTTCCTTTAATTCGCATGGAAAAAGTTCAACGCTTACGCATCACGAATAAGCTAGGAGAGACATGAATAATTGAAGCGGAGATGGTCATCTCTAGAATATTAATATCCTCGGCGGTTCGCTGTAGCTGTGAAATTATAAAATAACTATCGTGCCAGGTGATTAGTGGGCCGTCGTCGTCGATACGGCCGGTTCCGCGCCTCTTCCGTTAGCCGTTTTTTATCGTTCGTCTATTACATCATAGGAACATGCGCATTCGCGGTGTGTGACCCGTCTGCGTAGGCGCAGGTGACATGCGAACTCTACATTATTTCGACATCCACCCAGAGAGCCTAACTAGTTCTGTTAGTTACCCGAGACCCCTGTTATTTGTATTCTTTTTTTGTTGGGCCCGAACATTTTCTATTTGTTCCGTCGGGCCCTTTTTTTGCTGGGTTGCACCGGCCGCGTTCGAAGGTTTGGAGCGTTTTTACTCGAGCTCGGGGGAACAGCGGGCGGCGGGAGGCCCCCTCCCCGGCGCCGCCGAGCCGTCCTTGGCCCGAACGTTCACCTTGGCGCGCTGCGCTGCCGGCGCACCACAGGTAACAAAGTTCTGCGAACTACGTGATTTCTATGGCTGTCCGCCGAAAGTGGAGCCCGGAGTATCTTGAGAGCCACTCGGCCGGCGCTAATGTTACGGAGAAATGTGTAATGAAACACTGCTCTACCCCGGCTGCGGCCGTGCGACGCGACCACTCGTGGACCCCCATCCGTGGTGTGCGTCTGCTGTACTTTTTACAGTATCTAATGTCTCCCATTAGATGCTCTAGAACATGAGATGATTGACGAGGACAGATCTACGTGGTGGTCCTTCAGAGAAATCGTTTTTTATTTAGTTGCTCCAATTACGAGACTTTAAAATTATATGAACGCCCCCGCATCGATTTTATTACCTTCGCCATTCTACACCAGCGACACTTGGTGGATGGAACCCAGAGGCGATTGCAATTGTATGTTGATTGTACGTTTTGAAATCGAATTAACCAAGACGATCAGTGTAAAGTTGAATTCACGAGTCTTATTGACATCGTTTACTGCCTTCCACTTGATTGGATTTCATGCGTGTTCTTGTTGCACGGGATTTTTAAAGCTAAAAAAGTGTCTCAGCTTTTGTTTATTTCATAACAGTAATGCCAGTAGCGCACTTGAAATGTTCAGTATTATAACTGGCACGAGTGGTAAAGAGTATTCTCAGAAAAGGAAGATAAGGAATAACTTTTTAAGTTCTTTTCACGGAAATAAGATAAATGCTAAGATAAACTTAGCCGGCGAGAGGAGGGGTCAACCGTGAAACTTTTTGTGACTCCGACTGCATTTCACAAGTGTTCTTAGAGTAAGTAGTTCTCAACATCTCAGTCTCGCTGTACACGTCTTTTAACAATACGGGAATATGTAAGTAGTTATCGAAGAGTTACTTGGTACCAATTTCTTTCCAATTCTATTTTTACTGCATTTTTATGTTCAGTACGGTGACTTACTGCTTCTAAAGAGTATTTGTGGCTTACAACAGAATATAACTAAGGGTTATAGACGTTTTAGTGCTTTCAGTGCCTGCCGATGCCTGCCTTCGGTTCGTTCACCTTTCCGCTGTCATATCAATCACGCGTTTGTATCACACTTACGCGCTCCTGTACGCCTGTGCGGTGTGCAGCCTTACTTGTGGCCGTAGTGCGCGGTTCTTGTTAATTATGCTGTCGGGCGCTCGGTGATCACCGCGGCGGCTCTGGAGCAGCGGCTTCCACAGCTCGCCGACCGTAATCTTATCGCATTAGAGGCCGGACATAGGAAGGGCATTAAATTTGAACGATCGTCGTGAAGCGGCGGGCAGAACGAACGCGGCGCCTGAAACCGGTCGGCCGTCCGTAAATAATGGATTAGAGGTGGGGAGGGCCCGCGGGCCGGGGGGGTGTGTGGCGCACGCACCGGCTGCGCGCGCGGCCGGGGTGCGGGGGGGCGCTGCGCCTCCCGTCAGCTGTTGCGCGCCCGGGAGCGCCGCGCGCCGCGCACACTCGTACGAGCGCCGCCAATGCATCGGCGTTGATAGCGCACCGCGCACGCCGCCCGACTCGACTCGCGACCCTACTCGGTGACAGTGACACAGTGCTGTGCGTGACGACAGGAGTCTTGCCTGCTGCAGTGATATGTGTACTATTGTGTAGTGAGTGAGCATGCCCAGGATGTGCAGTGCGAGGACCGCGCCCAGGAGCTGACCACGGCGCTGCCGGGAGATGAGAAGTTATGTTACGGCACCGACCGAGGTGATTATTCCCGACCTCGGCCCTAAAAACACCATGCATGCGCGCGGCACCGTCACGGAGACGGCTCCGCCGGCCGCCACACGATTTTAGTGCTTTATTCTGCCAAGTTCGTAACTTTCGGTAAGCGACGCTAGTATTTTGGCGCTTTTTACCACGCCAGCCGTAACAGAAATGGCTCCTTCTTTTTTTGGAAATTTTAACAATGGATGTCGCTCTTTCGCTTGGGGGACTCGTTGTATGAAAGAAGGTGCGGTTCGTATTTTTTATATATCCTATAGTCGGTTTTTTTGGGCATTCATAATAAAAGAAACCGGTACCGTAAAATACTACCTACGTATTTTTGGTGCCGTTTCTTCATGCAGGAACGATTATCTCACCGTGTCTATTAAATAATGTACCTATTCGTATAAAAAGCAAAAACATCATAACCCAACTTAACCTAACCCATTAAATTCACTTTAATAATTATATTAATTGCTAGAACTGCAATTCCGGTTATGTGTATTGCATTAATTATGACTAACGTTGTTTATGAGGAATACCATATATATTTTCCATATACCTACGTCAATTTATTTACTACGAACCAGGAAACATTGTTGATAGAAATACGATGGAGTACCGAGAAAATCTGCTTTCATAACGAATTAATTGGATGTAATTAAGTCATTAACTGAGTCTTGTTTCCTTTGGTTAATTGGCACCCACGCTTACACTCTGCTCTTCCCGTAAATAATGTTGAAACTTAGTCCAACGTTCATATTAACATAATTTATAATTCAGAGGATTTCATTACTCATTAACGACCTCACAACTGCAATTACAATTATACTGTCATCATCATTTCACAATTTACGCATATTTAAGTTTATAACTCGTAAACATTTTATCGATATCATTAAAGGCTGTCCGAATTTATTTTACACCTTTCTTGAAAACAGTCTCTCGTGGTCTACTTTAACATTTATGATCATTTCTGTTTCGTTTCGACACTGTACTGCATCTGCAGTATCATTGATACCATCGAATCACAATTATAGATCGGATTCCGAATGTCAAAATACATATAATTATAATACTAGCCAGCTATTGTTCCAATGCATGGCAAACACGTCTTCTCATACAGAGCAAGCGGGTGATATTCTCCTGCCTTACGAGAATTAATCACCACGCTTGCTCAAGGCGGGATGGTGATTTCAAACTTAAATAATAATAAAATCAAAATAATAAACTAAGATGTCAGTAATTTTAATCAAATTGTGAGTATATCTTGACGATATATTGGAGGTATAAGCAATCGAAAGCTTAACCCAGAACTAAAAGACACCAGAGATTTATCGCTTCATTGTTTCTATTCGTACTAGACAGGATTAGAGCTGCTAAGATATTTTAGAAAAAATATACCTAAGTTAGAAGCCCATTCTGGTTAGAACTAGCGTCGCATTAAAGTGTACGTATAAGGCAGGTGTGTGCCTAGCACCTTGTGCTTAGCCTTCCGCCTTTATCCACTGAATATATTATCCGCTCTTTGTTTTATATTTATATAACTATTAGCAATGATCGCTACCTCTTATTTACTAGAATACATAAAAGGAATGTTGATTTTAAATATGCTAGCATTAGCAAAGACTTGGAGTTACTATACTTACTATATAACTTTCAGTCAGTTCGTCAGGTAATGGCAATTTATAATGTTTTTGCAATAATAGACGATAACCCAACAAAAGATTCTTCAGAACATTCAAATTGACATAAGAATAGAAGAGCCGGAGAAATAACTACAAAAATAATAGCAAATAACAAAATTAATTCTCAACCATAAAATAATATAAATAACTGAAGGTAATCTCTAAGGCTGTAAGATTTCAAAATATGAAGGTATTGTATTCAGACATGCCATGTCACAAAGCAATGGTTAAGCATGCTACGGACAGTAAGGAAGTCATTGAAATTCTCGATGATTCTTAGTGTTATATTCAGTACCGGAGGAATGACTCACTAGTGTCAGGAACTTGGCGACGCTCATTTTGATTTCTACATCACGTCTTATGTAACGGTCTGTAAAGTTACAAAATCCCTGCTTTGAACAAAAGAAGGCAAAGCAAAAAAAAAAAATGCAAGGCGGGCGAGAAAATAGAATTTCTGGAAACTTGGGTTCTAGGAATTCTATTTTCTCTCCCGTCTGGGTAACCTGCAATATCTTGGCCTTCATTTTCATATCTGTGCTTCACCTTGACTTTGAACTTTACTTTATCGGCATCAAGTGCAACAACATCAATTTACATAATTAAGTTTACTACTATGTTTATTTCTTGAATGTTATCGATGTGATTATCACATGAATACGCTTACGTTATTCGCATTTATATTGTCAGTTTAATTCGATGAAGGCCTTTTTACCCGACTGCCGAAGGAGGGTAATGTGTTTATCAGTCTATGTATGTATGTATGTTTGTTCCTATGTGGCGTTCCAGAGACCAAACGCGTTGGCCGATTTTGATGATTCATACGTCAAACGATGCGTCTTAATCCTGCGAGTGTCATAGGCTACATTAAAATTGGATTATAGAAAAATGGCGGCTTTTGGGTGCCATATTGTGGGGGCCCAAATTTTTTTTTTCTTCCAAACCCATCGTGTGGGGTATCAAAATAAAGGGTTTTAAGAGGTGATTTCAAAAATATATAACACTTATATGTTTAAATTTATCTAATTCGAAAAAAACTAACTAAAATGTTATAAATAAAAAAACTTAATTCAAAAAATCAAAAAACCCGACTGCTTCAAAAGCGAACTAAAAAGTAGTAAACAAGGAAAAAATCATGCTGTGCAGGCGGAGGATACACCATATTTTGGTCAGCCAGCCCGCGAATATATATCCTCCGACTGCATAGCATGATTTTTTCCTTGTTTACGACTTTTTAGTTCGCTTTTGAAGCAGTCGGGTTTTTTGATTTTTTGAATTAAGTTTTTTTCTTATCGTTAGTTTTCATATTCTATCTCGTATCTTGTACTTCTATACGCTTTTACTTAATTACATTATCTCATCGTTCTTAAATTCATAATTCAACGCATTTTTTTATTGTTCATTATCACGAATGAGAAACATCAGCAGTAACATTGTTTACTTTGAGCAGATGTTACAAATGGCGCAGTAAGGTGACCCCTTCGACACTGCGCTCAAAGTTTTTGTTCAATTTGATTAATGACGAATCAAATCATACATGTGTAAATCAACAATCAAGTTTATATATTAATCAATCATCGATCATAACTTAGAACTCGTGTTTTACCGCTATAAAATCCAAACATAGTTTCTTTCGATTCGCCTCAAATGTGTCCGTCATTATAATTGGTCTCGGAAATATATAAAGTTTTCGTCGTATATTTCAACATTTTGTATATATGAGATCGTGTATATTTTTTGTGTCAACTCTTAACAGCTAAGCTTAATAATATTACTATTGTTGACACATTGATGACTTTCTAACGTCCCTTTTCTATCATTATAGGGACGATAGTTCTTTCCAAATCCTGTTTTTGTGTTGGAAACACACTAGGCCAAAGTTTTTTTCGACATTTTTTTATCGCTCGCAACGACCGTTTGTATTTTTTGCCCATTCTAGCCATGAGCCGAAGTTTTACGACGGATCCCTTTTGCCTGCAATTTTATTTGCTGTGAACCATGTTTCGGTATTGTCACAACGTGTTATTTTAATTTTCTCTTTTGTTTATTCTTTGAGGTCTTACTTACCTTGAAAGGTTTTTCAAATGTATAGCCTGTATTATTTTGAAGATGCTCTCTAATTGCTTTTAGAATAGAATAAGAAAACATTTATTCGGCACTGACAAAGTAACAGGGAAGAACAGTAAAAAAGTACCTACAATTAAAATAGTTTTAAAAGCTTTTTCTTTTCTTTTGGAATATAGAGCGTCTAACGAGAAGTTGAACTCATAAATATTACATCGTACATCAATTACTTGTGAAGCGTGTCAAAGGTTCATTTACGAAGAAAAATGAGTTTTATAATTACCAAGTGATCCGTCACGTCCTCTCTGCAGTGGATAGCCGGCTGGCTGCATCGCCTGTGCATCGAGCGCATAATGCGATTTAAAAGCAATCTCGTCGTCTCGTACGCTCAATTTCCGTACCAAATGTCGAATGATCCGACGATTTCGCAACATATCTTGCGCTAGTTCTAGTGAACTTTAATAGCTAGGATTAAAATGACGATGTTTCGCAATGTATCTCTGAAGTTATTATTTGCCAAACTTTCGCAACCGTGATCTTAGCTGTAAAACATTTATGACAAATCGGATTCCCGATCTTACCATGACCAGACATAATTTTACATTTCTTATTTATGTCCATGTTATTACTCTTCCCATATACAATATTAATAACATCATTAGCGTCTCTATTTCAAAACATTTGCAAAGTTCTCAAGACATTACATTTGTAAACGAGCTTCTGGTTTATATCTTTCATCTGCTTAGCATTTCGAAGAAGAAATAGAATAAAAATGTTCACAGAACGAAAGAACATTTGGTAGTCAGACATTCACTATAAAACTTGGGTCCATGAGTGAACTGGTTTCTTATCCCAGGAGCGGTACCTTCTATAATAAAATTCACCTGTAAGATTAATTGCACTTTTAAGATTTTAATTCGGTGGGATTGCATTGAATTTAACAAATTTATATATGCGATCCTTTATTATTAATTAGCATCTTCTTTTATTTCGCCATTAAGAGTTGTTAGCCGTAAGTTATGTGCGATAATTTTTAATTTGACTGTTAATTTCTTATTCATTTGAAGCGTGTTACTTTTGAGTATTTGTTTCTTCTCATTTGTACTTTTGCTGGTTATTATAATACTTGAAGCTTTATATTTTATATCATGCTTATTATCTTTAACAATATTGAGTGCTTCTATTCTGAAAAGCTTAATTGTCTGTGCTCTTAAATTGTCAGTTTCAATAATGCCCGTTGATTTATGATGAAAATTAACTCATATTTCAGTTGATATTCAAACAAGTTCTGCGTGTGAATCAAGCTTCCTTAAATCTACATAAGCGTAAATTATAAATTAATATTAATGACAATATCTTTTATATTCTTTCCCACATCGATGTTAATCCTTTAAATTAGTTTAAATGAATACATTTGCAATGTTTCGCTTTGTCCTCAAACTGTCAACTTGTTAAGCTTTTGAGCGCGTATTAACTAGGCTGATGCTTAATTAATTAAAATCAAATCCATTCCTGCATTAAAGATTATCTGTTAATGCCTTTTGATGAATTGGAAATACGACAGCTATGTTGATTTATTGGTTTTTCAAATCTGTGTATAGTTTAGCAGTTCCTGTTTGAATGTTAAGGAATCCTGAAACACTATTAACAGTTAGCACAAGTAACTTTTCCCGTCGACTCCATTTACAATAGCATTAAGTTTCCTGATTTGTTGAACTTCGTTTTTGTATAAACAACATCGAAGTCATAAAAGAAAATGCTTAAACATAAGCCTAGCAAACTTCATAAAAGTTTTATTGAGAACGAGGCATAATGTAATGTTACCCTTATTATTCAGCATGTAAACAATATAGGCGCTTGTTAACCGCATGGTAATAAAAAAGTATTGTTAGTTTGAGAGTTATTATTTATATCGGTTGTAAAATGTCAAGCGGCGATGGATATCGGACCCTTACCGATACGACTGTTTATTCATGTTTGAGCTTAGAACACACTTGCAGGTTTGATATTCATTGTTTTGGTAATCTAAGTCATAGCTTCTTGATGCCCTTTAGTATCATCATCTTCCTGGCCTGGTCCTATGCTACTTGCGTTAGATGCAACACATTTTCTCACTTCGATTTCGTCGTGTCAATCGTCACAATATCACTGAGTCCTATTTCTTTAAGGGTGTTATTTAATACTTTAACTGTAATTCCCCTTTTTTCAATCAAAATATTCGAAATTACTACCAAAAATACTGAATTGCACACTAAATTTGCTCATCAAATAAATGAATTATACTATACTGCTAGATCTTTAAAGCTTAACTGTTTTACTGAATAACTATCTGTTAACTAAAAGTAAATCTAATAATTCTTCGAGTGCAACAAAATATTTAAGTTTTAAGGGAGGGGGGGAAACGAAACAAAGTCGACGGAGCCCCGCTGCGCAGGGCTCCTATTTCTGTCTGCAGGGTCTAAAGTAACCTAACATGAAGGAGATGACGGGAGCTGAGTTCGCTCGCTTTGCTCGCTCACTTCAGCTCCCGTCATCTCCTTCGAACCTAACCTATCCGTGTCGGGGTGCCCTAAGCTCCCGAGCTCGCTTCGCTCGCTCTTGGACTAATTCACATTTATTTTATATTTAATTGAATAATTTGTGTGCAAATCAGTATTTTTGTTTTACGGTGAGTAATATTGTTTTGCAGTAGGTTATTAGTGGAGATATTTTGTTTGCTTAAATTTCTAAATAGAGGTGCAGTTAAAAATTCCCCTTTCTTTAATAGCTTTGACGCCCTTTTGTATATTAAAAATAATATTAAGTTCAAATCATATATATTATTATTCATCATATTCATTATTATATGACCTGTTTTCATATACATATACGCATAATAATATAGTTATTCAATCAATAAAAAATAATACATGCTAAAATCGATGAATAGATATTATAACGAAAATAATTTATAGCCGTAAATTACCGTAACAGGAAATAATTAAATTTTCATACTAATACTGTCTAGACTCTATAATAAAACCGTTAGCATATAAAAACAAGGTTTTTTACCCGACTCCCGAAGGAGGGTAATGTGTTTATCAGTCTTAAATGTATGTATGTATGTATGTTTATTCCTATATGGCGTTCCAGAGACCAAATGCGTTGACCGATTGTGATGATTGATACGTCAATCGATGCGTCTTAACCCTGCAAGTGTCATAGGCTACATTAAAATTGGATAATAGAAAAATGGCGGCTTTTGGGTGCCATATTGTGGGGGCCCAAATTTCTTCCAAACCTATCGTGTGGGGTATCAAAATAAAGGGTTTTAAGAGGTGATTTCAAAAATATATAACACTTATATGTTTAAATTTATCTAATTCGAAAAAAACTAACTAAAAAGTTATAAATAATAAAAAAACTTAATTCAAAAAATCAAAAAATCCGACTGCTTCAAAAGCGAACTAAAAAGTCGTAAACAAGGAAAAAAACATGCTGTGCAGGCGGAGGATACACCAGATTTTGGTCAGCCAGCCCGCGAATATGTATCCTCCGACTGCACAGCATGATTTTTTCCTTGTTTACGACTTTTTTATGCCAACTGTGGAATTCATCGGACTAAATAAAAAATTCGCAATTATGGAGGATTCAATCAGCGAATTTCTGTAAGTCCTACTCCCAGTTAGCGATATAAGAGGCTTACAAAAAAATAAATGTTATTAAAAGCGATACAATAATATCATTCTACGTATCGCTAAAATGTCCTTCAGAAGTGGCTTCAGACTTGTATCACAATCGTAACGAAATAAACACAGTGCGTTCACCTCGTGTGTCATAAGACCCCGGGTACACTGCCCGCAGTCTCTGATACATATTAATTTTAGTTTTATTGTACGAATACTCTTAATTAAAAGGAAAAAAATATGTAGGGTCGCGTGTATAATGGCAATTTGTTGCTCGTCAACGGATGTAGTTCATTCGCTTTGAATCGCTCAACGTTATTTATCATTTTATAGCGCGACTCTTTGGATCGCTAATCAATTTACAATAACTTGTGATTTGTAATGTCAAAACGCAATTTATATTCATAGAGGAAAACAATTCGAGGAAACCGGCATGTCCTAGGACTAAAAATCCAGGCGTCACACGCCTACCAATCCGCACTGGGCCCGCCCGCGTGTTGAATTACAGACTCTCTCAAAGATAGAAAAGCCTGTGTTTCCTATAAAAAATATTCTATATTTTATGCTATCTCTAAACATACTAAGTCCTTATCGAGAGTGTGTGCGGTCTACCACATCCGACGGTACTGCTACAAACGGCTCGTCTATTCCGGGCCTAACGTTAAGCGCACGACATTCGCTAAAAATACGTGCGTATGGACGCGTTGCTGGCATAATAATCGTATGTGAAGAACACACGGCAATACTAGATGAGACGCGGTAATGCTTGTGATAACGTAAACTGACGCGTTTTTTCTTAGTACGTAATATCACTCAACCGTCAACGGTAACGACCATGCCGTTTTTTGCTAAAGAAATTGTTGCGGATTTACCCTTTTGCTGCGAAAAATATGGGCATTAATTTTTGCTTTTTAATTGCATGATCTGAAGTTCCAAATTCAAAATGTAATTCCAATGCTGCGAATATTTTGTATATCGATGGAATTACTAAGTGAAATTCAATTAATTAATCTAGAAATGTAATGAAAAATATTTCGGTTAAATCAAAAACCGAAACGGTCGTAAAGTAACGCGTTTAATTCTTCAGTAAAAAACGATCAAAAATTGAATACTAATGCTTTAAAGTTCCTCTATGGATTTGATTTAATAGGCGTGCATAGTACAATAAATTCGTATGTTAATATGAGAAAAAACATCTTTTACGAAGTTGCGTAATAAAAATAAAAATCTCAGCGTGTTTCCTGCCTGCCCACTCGGTGTCGATGACCGTGCGTGTTTAGTACTATATAAAAACGTTTATGCTTAAATTATGTAGTGCTTAAGATTAATCGTCCTTATCGAATTTTAAAGTATCAAATTTAAAGTATATTTATTTTAATCACACGTTTTAGGATTAACCTATAATTATTTTTACGCAATATGGTATTTTCCACCTCGTTTTTAAATTAAATGCGAATTACTTACTCACAATTCACATAAAGATCTTTTTATTAAAAACCTGCCAAGTGCGAGTCGGACTCGCGCACGAAGGTGCCATTATCGTAAAAAAACGGCAAAAATATCACGTTTGCTGGTATGAGAGCCCCACTTAAATATTAATTTTATTCTATTTTTAGTATTTTTTATCATAGCGACAACAGAAATACATCATCTGTGAAAATTTCAACTGTCTAGCTATCACGGTTCATGAGATACAGCCTGGTGACAGACAGACAGTAGGAGACTTAGTAATAGGGTTACGTTTTTAGCCTTTGGGTACGGAACCCAAAAAACCTGTACTTAAAAATAATAATCAACCTCGGTAAAAGTTCTGAAAATCAACATTTCAAAGTATCATTTCATTATTTATTTAGCAAACACCGAATACCCTGAAATGTCTGACACGTACTTACATTATATTGTACATTATTACTCACCGCTCTTTTTAAAAAAACACCACTTCGATATCTCCCTTTCTTTGTAAAAACATAAACAAAACAACTTATCATTTATATCTTTTATTTACATTGACACACCTATTATACGAGTATGCACCAAAGCCGGCAAAGAGCCGGTTTTCATAAAATCATTTTATTCATAGTATTTCAACGTAACGGAACGGATGCGGGACAGGTCCAGGCTGTGAATGAGTCGATTCGATCATCGGTCAAGTTCACACATCGATTTATTTCAACGTCGATAGTACTTGATCGATAACTCGTAATTGCATCGCCAGAAGAATCGATTTAAAAACCTTTTAGCTTCTAGGTAACTGAAACATTGTGTCTAGCTTTTTCTTCATTTGTTTGAATGTAAGAGCTGTGGTGTCTATCTGTACTGTCTTTTTTGTTGGTACGGCGTTTAATTTAATAGGTATCACTTAATAGATCGCTAAAAGCAGATGTAAATAGCATTTTACTAAAGCAATATATCCAATGAGATTACCTAGGAGGTGTCTCATTACCTGGTCCCAGAGATGGGCAAGCAAAGGTTTAAACCTGATGATAAGTCTGCTCGCCTATTTCTAGGAATGGGAATGGCAAATGGCTTCAGACCTGATAACTGCGTTCCAACCTATGCCTTGCCAACTCAAAATAAATAAAAAAAAGTTTTTTTGTAATATATATCAAATTAATAATTTAAAAATTATTTATTTAGATTTGTTATTTGAATAATAATATTAATATTTATAATTATTATTATTTTTATTCAGTCCTAAAGTCCATTAAAGGACCACGTATACTCCTTTAATGGACTTTAGGACTGAATAGATTAGTTTTTAAAACCAATACAGTTATCAAAGTGTACGTGACTTAATGAAGTTTTGTCATCACTTGCTTAATAAATAAACCTCTTTTACTAATACAACATTTTGTAGACCAGTTAACCTAAGAGATAAGATAAGTACTATTTAACTTGCTATCATAACTTTCCATTTGTAGTCAAGTCACCGTATTGATTATTTTGCTTACTTATCAACAGAAATAACTTGTAATAGTCAGTCTCAATCTAGGTCCTAGGGTCCATAAAATAACTTGTAATAGTCGGTTTTAATCTAGGTCCTGGGTCCACAAAATAACTTGTAATAGTCGGTCTCAATCTAGGTCCTAGGGTCCACAAAATATGACTACTTTACCCAAATCTATGGTTTAATTTGTAAACTTCATTTTATTTAGAGTAGATTAATTAATATGAGTGTTTTTTTTATATACAAAATATTTTTTTTTTCCTATATAACGCTATCCTTGTATAACAATCTTTCAACATACGAGTAGCTCTCATAAACATCAAAATAAAACGCAACGAATAATCTTATTCGGTAGTTTCGTTAACCCTCGCATACGGAACCCTCGCCCAAGTATCGATCGTATATTATTGTTATTATGTCGATAGTGCTTCCCGCTGCTCGGACAACGACCATTAATTTTGTCATACAAACTTACCCGTTAATAATCTCTCTGTAATTGGATATATACAGTTGTATGATTATATAGTGTTCCAAGTAAATAGAGACATTGTCGAGTATTTACTGTCATTACTACTTGTTTAAGCCGTCAATGCTGAATAATTAAGTCTTTGTTCGGATTCAGTTTGGAGTGTTTATTTCACTATCTGAGTTTTACGGAAATAATGCATTTTACACTGTGATGAATTTTAATACTGTGTCAAAATGAATCATAGGTTTTTTAGTTATCAATTTAGGCTAATGAAAAACTTTTTTACAAAAAATTAACCGACTTCTAAAGTAAACATTAAAAAAAAACAAAACAACTTTCTTTTCGGAAGTCGGTGTCTTTAGTGCCTCTTGTTTTGATCGTTATTTTTTTTTTCGTTTTAATTTTAGTACCCTACGATAAAAAAATGAGCATGTTCTATAGTATGGTACCTAAAGGATTGGCAAAATACCCATATCTTGAAAACTGCCGAACTGATTTTGATGAAACTTGCACTGTTCCCTAAGTTGAAATATACTATATCCAATAAAAAAAGAATGACTATGATCCGATAAGGAGTTTCGGAGAAATGCGTGGACAAACATACACTTATGAAATTTGGTATACGTGTTTAGAATCCCATACAGAGTAAAATGTGTGAAAATTGTGCAATTCCAATAATATTACATACATACGTTTCGTTATTGTTTTTTTTTTAATTGGTTACCTCCTTTTTTTAAAGTCTAAAATAGGATGGATGATGAAAAAGGAAGGAAAACTGTCAACCCAATTATTTTGCAAATACTATAGTTATGATAGAATTCCCATACTGTTAAAATCATTGTTCCGCTTTATCCAGGAAACATAAAACTGATTAACATTATTTTCCTATACCTAATTACTGCTAAAATCATTGTTCCGCTTTATCCTGGAAGAAAAAAAATATTAACAATTTTCCTATACCTAATGAATTAATGATTTGATCATATTCCTATACGGCCGGGGCCATAAGGACGGATGACCTGGTGAGGACTGCGGGAGTCCGATGGTTTTGAGTAGTACAGGTTCTGCAGACGAAATGACATTCTATAGGCGACTGCTATCGTCGAAATGGTATTTCGATAGCTTACGTCAATCCCATACATATTTTTCTTTTCGACAATCGTTACCGCTGATGGAATTTACCATTGATCATAAGCTCAGACTCTTGTAATTCAAAGACATGTGACATCCACCAAGCCGCACTGGCCCCGCGTGATAAATTACGGTCCATTCCCTCTCACAGAGTGGACCTGTGTCCCTGCAGTGGGAACATTAAAATTGCGAATGATGATAAGCTCAGGGGGGTTACAATAAGCTGTAGAGCAAGATTATTTTGAGTGTGCGTAAGGGACAGATGTATGTGACTTGTAAACATAATATGACCCTTTTCACAGTCGAGAGTTCGGCTGAAATGATAATAATGAAAGATTATAATTAGCAGCAGAAGCCAGTACAAAGAAGGAATTGTAAACAAAAGAGCCAAAAGTCTAGTTAATCATCGTAGAAGCCCATTAAAGCCAAAACACACACAATGAGCGTTTGCTCGTTTATAACTACCATCGGAAATGTAAATTAATGTTAATATGTCGCGATAATAAACCGCTATAAAAGTTACTTACCTCCAGTAGTTAGTTGTTAGCTTCGTTAGGTGAAAGCATTCGTGTAGTTAAATAGCACATTACCAAATTAACTATTTGTTTTCTTTGAATAACTTGAAACTTATCTTTTGGCCATTTAGAATTGTCCATGTTTTACAACAACGTGAGCAATACACGCCGAGCCAAAATAAGTAACACAGCTGAAATAATGACATAACTTCGGATTCAATAATTCATCATATTCCCGTGAATACCGTCTGTCAGACAACAAATCATTCCGTATGTCTTTTACATAACATTACAGGCCACAATGCAACAAAGAGAAGCCGAACTGTGAAGATATACTTAGCTTGAAACACGTATTGCTAAGTCACGTATACCCGACGGCCTACACTACACTGTACCCATATTAATTAGGAAAAAATGATCATAACCTACCCGTATAATGTCCCCCATTACACAGATGGCACGTGATAGTTTTAATGATTTCAATTAATTACAATCGCGTGCCACAAAAACCGCACACTGTACGACTTACATTTCTTAAATTAATGCAATATTATACCAGGTCTTTTATTTATACTGTTAAATATCGCCGGATAATAAGGGTAATAAATATTCTATTTATTAATGTTCAAGATGTTGATAAAACAATTAATTTTAATATGTGCTGTTGCCGTTTTATTGAAATTATGTGTACAGGTGATATGTCCAGTTCAATTAATATAGACTTTGACAATTAAAATTGACCTAGGCTAGCATACCTACATATTTTTCTTAGTTGCGATGGTCATACGATGGTACATAGTTATTGCAAGTAATCAAGTATATACATATATGTAAACTATAATTATTATTAAGGTTCGTAGTATTATTATAATTTATTAACAAAACCTGGAAAACCTTACACAGTAATCGGAAGTTAAACCAGCCATGACGTAAGCACGGGCATTTTATAGGAAAATTAATAAATTAAATTAATTAATATCTTTCAATATAGGTAATACTTAGAATTTTGTTACTCACTCATTCATTTATGACGCAAATACTTATTAAAATAATTATAATAGGTACTTATTGTACGCACATATGAAGGAAAATGTGTGAATATAACATACGTCCAAATTATTATAAATTTATTATAAAATTTATTATTATTATAAATGATTCAGGACAAAAATCGCAGACAATAAATGTCTGAGATTTTTGTCCTAAATCATTTACTTATAATTGTGTAAAAAATACTTAGACGTATGTAAGTGTGAAGGACCATGTTTACTGGATCGCATAAAATCTTCAGCACAAAAATGCATCGTTCAGCTCACAACACCTTATTATTTATCATCATACGCAAACCATAACTTTTTTCCAACTTATTTAAAAAATAATTAGACGTATGTAATAGTAGTGGCTCGAAGGACCATGTTTACTAGATCGCATAAAAATCTTCAGTACAAAAATGACTCGTTCAGCACACAACACCTTATTATTTTACATCATACGCCAACCATAAGTTTTTTTCCAACGTATTTAAAAAATAATTTGACTTATGTAATAGTAGTGGCTCGAAGGACCATGTTTACTAGATCGCTAAAAATCTTCAGCACAAAAATGCATCGTTCAGCACACAACACCTTATTATTTTACATCATCCGCAAACCATAACTTTTTCTTCATCGTATTCCAGTCAAAGCCGTTTTACGACACATTCCTTATTATAGTACATATGAAAATTTTATAGGTTTCTCACGCGGCTGTAAATCAGTACCTACAACAAAGTAGTTCAGTGTAACTCGAAGGCAAAACAAATGGTACTGGTTCAGCCGCAAGTGGACATTGTTTCGTGGACAATGGGCATGCGGGCAAGGTTCAGGGTTCGATGCCCCACCACAAACGACCCCCATCGTCTCACTGATACCATCTAAGATTATTGAAATAATAACTGTGTGATGTGGACTTACATGTGTCATGAAGTTTATCAATGGTTCGATCTTACACTTCTTAATTGGGTACTTGAGATTGTTGGGTATTTATATGTAATGCTAATTGGGTGGTAAGTGTTTTGTTTTTCGTCCAACCCGAATTTGCAGGTTTATAGCATAAATATTTATTTCTCTTCCACAAAGGCGTCTTCCATAAAAATGCAACATTATTTCATAAATTCTTTGTGGAGACTGGTATCTGCACTAGGAAATCCTGTCACACAGATTACCAGTTCCCACAAAACTTCGTTTATTAACCAATTTATTAACAAACTAGCTTCTGCCCTCTAAAAAGTGTTCATCATCCCAAGGGAATACAAACTCTCATCCTATGTCCTTCCCAGGGTCTCAAACTATCTCCATGCCAAATTTCATTTAAATTGGCTTAGTAGATCCAGAGATTACCCCCTACAACCTCACAAACTTTACTTCTTTATAATATTAGTCCCTATAAATATTGACCTTTGGTAAAAAAAAAGGAAGAGGAAGGAATACAGTAACTAAAATACTTAAAAGAACAATTATTATAAAAATATTATTGATAAATTATTAAATTATTATTGATATATTATTAAATTATGATTTGATTGATATGGTTCATTCAAGTCATGTAAAAAACACGATTTTAATCAATATCCTGCCTGTACTTCTATTCTTATTATAGTCTGCTAAGGCTTATAGCATCATTAACATTTACATTGCTTTGCAAAGCTTTCTTTTCTATCAAACATTTCCAGTCACTCTTTGAAAACTTAGTTTACAAATAAATCTATCCACCATCAGCGAGGGTGTTCTTACTAACAATGCAAAAAAAAACAATGTTCTTAAAACCATTTCAATCGTAACCTTGGCAGACCCCAATTCCCTTCACCCCCGATTCCATACTCCTGAGAACCGAACCCCGCATCCATCCCACGACATGTTCAATTGCACAGTGGAACAATGCGCGCGCGCATCGTATTGCGCAAGTCATTCCTATCGGCCCGCGGACCGTGGCGCATTCACTTTCGCCCACTGCTATTATTTTATGTTACGACTGTGCAACTAACCGACACACCTATACTATTACTATACAATACTGTGTTTAAGTTTACGGTGTTACACGCGGGTTTTATCCTTGCGATACTCATCATCATCATCATATCAGCCGAAAGACGTCCACTGCTGGGCATAGGCCTCCCCCAAAGCGTCGCCACATTGACCGGTCCCGTGCATCTCGCATCCAGCGGATCCCCGCAACCTTCACCAGGTTATCGGTCCACCTGGTGGGAGGCCTTCCAACGCAACGTCTTCCGGTTCGCGATCGCCACTCTAGAACCGTTCTGCCCCATCGGCCGGATCGTTCTGCGAGCAATGTGCCCTGCCCACTGCCACTTAAGTGTGGCAATTCTTCGGGTTATGTCGGTAAACCTGGTTCTCACGCGGATCACTACATTTCAGATTCGATCTCGCATGGAAACTCCAAGCATAACCCTCTCCATTTTGCGATACTAAACTTGACTATATACACTACTCTGCTAGGCTTGTAAGCTTGAATTCCAATAACCCGTACAACTAGCACATGATGTGCCGTCCTGGTTTTCAGCTGGACCCTTTTGAATAAGACCTCCCTCTCTGTTGTCCATTCACGTCTGTCTTCTGCCATTACGGGTTAGTCCTTCCAGTACGAGTCAAGTTCGTTCCTTCATCTATGTGTGCCGCGATGTCGCCTAGCATTTAGTGGGATCATCTTTATTCTTTTAGACTAGAGTTCTAGAGACATGCGGCAGACATACCAAATACCCTACACTTAGCAATGATAAATATTTCTGAAGTCTGTAGCTGCATAAACATCTAAGTGAACATTTATGACCCCATCTGGGGGCACCTAGCTCCTGCCAAGTCGAGCTTCGCTAGTCAAGAAACTATCACAGCTGATAAAGACCAAACAATACGTTACGCTTTTAATTGCCTTATAATTTAATTAAGGTTATCTAGTCTAGATTTCTCTGCCCTGATTCCTAGAACTTATACCATAAATCAACCTATATCAGTTAGGGCACGGTAAGGTTTATCAAATGCTCTGCATCAACTCTCTGCACTAGTTCAAACCAGGTTCGAAGTAAGCTTTTGTAAATAAATACTGCTTTAACGTGAACGTAAACGTTGCAGTTTACTTGATCAAGTTGTTTAGATGTGAAGATCGATGCATTTGCGCTCTGTTTATCAAAGGAGCCATTTAGTATAATGGTCCTGCTACGCTTCTGGTGTAAAAGCCAGTAGTACCAGTAGTGTGGTAGTTGATAATGAGGATCTGTTCAACAGTATAAAAGCCAGAAGTGAGGCAGTTGATAATAAGGATCTGATCAACAGTATAAAAGCCAGTAGTACCAGAAGTGAGGCAGTTGATAGTGAGGATCTGTTCAAAGGCATAAAAGTCAGTAGTACCCGAAGTGTGGCAGTTGATAACGAGGATCTGTTCAACAGTATAAAAGCCAGTAGTACCAGAAGTGTGGTAGTTGATGATGAGGATCTGTTCAACACTGTAAAAGCCAATCCAGAAGTGAAAAGAGAAGAAGTGTGGGATCTGTTCAACGGTGTATTCTATGAAGATTGCAAGTAGAGATCAGCAATTAAGCGGATTCTAATCCTAGTTCCGACTAATAGGTTTTAGCCCGATACTGGGTGTTAGAATACCCATCTCTAGTCCTTCTCTAAGTGAAACTAAGAATGATGCTACTAAACACATTATAATAGTATATAAAATATCTCAGTCTAGAGTAAATTAATGTAATTAATTCATTATCGTCAACTTAATTACCGCTCCAGATAATCTCCGGTCGGCGAGATACTCTGAAAATCTTTCGGATGAAGCCGGATTACTTCAATAATCTCAGCCTCGTTACCGGAGATATAAGATAAATCACGATAAAACAATACTTTTGCCGAATAAAAAATTACGTATCTTTAGGAAGTCATTTCCGTTGAAGATAAACCGTAGATAAAGAGGAAAAGATTCTGACCTTAAATTTTTATTATATTTGATAAACTGTTAAGTTGAAACTACGGTAAATAAAATACAGTTCCTTCATTTACAACCAGGATGTCCTATTAGAGACGTCTACAGGGATGGTTCTTGTGGTATATTTGATAAATATTCAGGGTTGAAACTACACAGCAAATGGGACAATACCCAGAAACTGCCAGAACTGCTATTATACAGACCTGTTTCTGGTTATAAATGATTAAAGATGAACATCATGCACAGCCCAGCCTCACACATGAGACACGCTACTGTACCCATAGACGCACTCAAATTTCATACAGCCTAGTTAGAAATTGTCTCTTCCCCACAGCGGGGAGCCGCCATCCATTAATTAAGCCCACACCGGAACTCAACTTCCTCCAGCCAAGCGCGCACCGATTAAAACCACCCAAAATGTGGCTTTTTATACGCGGAGGATATTTATAACCTTTTTTATTGGGGATTTGTGGTGTGGGCTCGATGGAAGAATCGCTGGCTAACTGTGGAATGGTGACAAAGTGTTAAAGTTCTGTAATGCCGTGGTTTGGTAATGCTCTTTTAGATTTTCAAGGGATTTTGTAGCTTTAAGACAATGTTCCTCAAAGGTCCAGTTAGTTTTAGAATAATCATGGTGTTGGTATTCATAATTTCTGTATTTTATTTGGGTTACATTAATTTATTGTACCATTACTTTTTCATATGTCCCCTTAGAAAGGGTTAGAATTCGTCCACAGAAGTTATTGCAACATGCTAATCTTTTATCAATTACTAGCTTCTGTCAGCGGTTTCGCCGCGTGAAAGTCAAAATGTATCCCAAGGGAACATATTCCTGGGATAAAAAGTATCCTATGTGCTATTCTAGACTATAATCTATCTGCGTGCCAGTTTTCATCCAGTTCCATCCAGCCGTTTCAGCGTGAAGAAGTAACAAACACCCACTCACAAACTTTTGCCTTATAGGTGTAAAGTGTGATAATATTAGTGTGATGTTCTTTTGTTTTTAATATTGAAAACTTCTGAAGCTGTCTGACATGACAGCTTACTAAACAAAATACAAAACCCGCTGAACATAATCAAAAGATGATTGTGTCTCCGACAACTTCAAACGAATGACGGAAACAGAACGATTTTTGTAACTAATTTAGCGTTAAATGTATTTCATGTTACTGTCATACACTTACATGTCACGCTGAAAAATTAAAACAAAAAAGATTCAGACGAATTGAGAATCTCCTCCATTTGTTTAAGTCGACGTCTTGTATGCTTGCCACTTTTATCCATTCACCTAAATAACAAGTAAAATTTCACAATTTAAAAAACCCCCGACACATTTGTCTTGCGAAAACACCCCAATTCAAACAGTAAAATGCCCATAACTTTTGAAAGGCTGAACCGATTTTATACAAACATAGCTAAGAACACTCTCGACAAAATTACCTTCCAAACAAAAAAAAACTAAATTGAAATCGGTTCATCCGTTTAGGCGCTATGATGCCACAGACAGACACACAGATACACAGCAACACACGTGAAACTTATAACACCCCTTTTTTTCCGGCGGGGGTTAAAAATCAAGTTGCTTTGATTGTCACTCGGTACTAATAGAAACAAACCTCCGAACTCTTCACGAGTCGCTGCGCACGCGCATAGCAAATTCATGTGACAGAGCGGTGAAAAACGAACTTCACAATCGTTATTAAGTTTGAATCGAGCTGTACTAAACTATTATTTATTCTTCTCTACTACTAACAGGTTATAATACAAAGAAACTTACGTATCAAACCAGAATAGCGTGGGAATCAATTCTTAGCAAACAACGTTTATAAAATTTATTATGAAACCTGATTAATATGCAACAGCACTATCGTAATAGATCGTTTAGTTTCCATGTCTGGTTCAATTAATGAAAGGAGTCTTGTCTGTTTGTTCGGTAGCCAAATATTCGACGTATTCCACACTTCCTCATGATTATAATATCCTGGTACTTAGATTAGTCTTTACCGATAATTATTCCAGCACCGCAAATACTAAGACTTCTTTATGATTCTGGCGTCCTGGTAGTTTGGGTTTAATCTATACTAATATTATAAAGCTGAAAAGTTTGTTTGTTTGTTTGATCGGTATCGAATGGAAATGTACTCGATACCACAAAGTATCGATACTCTTTTCGTGTCCCTACCCCCATGGAATAAAGGCGTGACTTTATGTATGGATGTATGTCTGTGCGAGTAGTGGTGGCCCAGTGGTACCGGCCCCAGTTTACGTGTCGTAGGACGTGAGTTCGAACCCACGCAGGCGCTTTACTTAATGTAAATTTGTGTAAATTATTTCATCACCACTGCTCTTCAAACGGTAAAGGAAATCACCTGAAGAAACCGACATGTCCTAGAACCAAAGATTCGAAGACATGTGACATCCCGCACTGGGCCCGCGTGGTGGGTTAAGGTCCATTACCTTTCTCACAGAGAGGATGCCTGTGTCCCATCAGTGGGAACTAAAGACTGATGATGTATGTGTGTTCCGTATCCTCAAAAAAAATAAGGTCACACTGGTTTTATTCTCCGTTCTTACGCATTCATAGTGAGAATTTATCCTCGCAATATTACGAAATCATTGTATTGATACGAGTGTATGAACACCCACGTGGAATTGAGAGATCTATTCTGAGTCAGATACCTACCGCCCGGTCAATGTCCCCAGCTATGATGACATATTCATAGATAAGAAAACATTTCATAACATAACCTGACCTTTGAGAATTGGGACAACATATCCACAGAGAAACTTCCGCTCTATAAGTAAAAATTCATAATTCGATGTTTGGCTCTCGTCTATTTCCTTCTCCAATATTGGACCAATTTAAAAGATATTCCATAAACTGGAAAATTAAGATATATACTATCTCTGTTTTCCTTTTTTTTCATTTATTTTCTCAAAATTGTACATTACGCCTCTGTTGACAGCGCGCTTAAGGTCCGATTCCACCAATGAAACTAATAGGGATAAGTTCAACTAAACTCAGTTTATGCAAATACAGCGTTTTGATTCGTAGTTTCTCAGCGGCCTCAACCAATCAGAACGCTGTATTTGCATAAACTGAGTTTAGTTGAACTAACCACGATTAGTTTCATTGGTAAGCACTTGAGAGGCTAGACCAGAATAGGCATAATATGTATCATACTAGACCAGGGGTCACCAATTACTTTCATTTGGGTACCGTTTTTTTAAATAATATGACCGCCGCGGTCTGTAAGGTTTAAAGCCACCTTGACCTAGCCCCCTACCCTCCTTCAAGGATACATGTTTATTTTTTCATAATGTTATTTTTTGCCCTGTCTATCCGTTCGAATTTTGGACTAAAATTGGTGACGGCTATTGTCATTAAAACTTGGACATTTTCATCAGTTATTATAAATTGTACTCTTTACTTAAGATACATTTCGTTACCCCTGTATACCATCGAGCCAGTTATTCCGCTCTATAATATTGAAATGAACAGTTAAAAAGCTCCCAATTATTTCATAATTTATTACGTAAACTCGTCAACGGTAGCTTCCACTTTTTATTCAAGCTGTCGCATAATAATAGGTGTAGCGTAGTAATTAGCGTCGTGCGCTACGGTAATCCTTTGTTTTTATGATCACGACTCGACACAAAGGCGTTGACAGCGAGGCCGGTCGCCCGTCATCAGACACAAGGTCGCTGCACTCGCTATTACGGAACATATTTATGCAGTGCCCTTTGTTGTTGCCACTACTATTAGCGGCGAATTATTTTAATTGTACGAGGAAGCAAAGAGCATCTTGTTTCGAGTAGTTTTCGTTCCGACTCGAAGGACCATATTAAACATGGAGGGAACTGTACGAGTACTGGTTTGTTTTCAAACATGAAATTCTATTTTCAAATGCGATTTTGCGCGAGCTCTACGTGTCGTCTCGTAACTTTTATCCGCAGCTCGCAATATGTAAATACACATGATTCTAGAGAACGAAAAAGGAATAAATGCGTGTTTTCCCCGTATCGTAGGTAGAATGTCGGTGAAGTTCAGCGTGGGCGTCTAGTCGTCTGGATCTCGGTGTGTGGGCGAATATTTTTGTTTGGTCGTCTACACGTGGCTGCTGTTTGTACGTTAATGTGTACACGTTTGGTTAAAAATAATATTTAAAGGAGTCGTTACGCAGTTACACTAACCTAAAAAAAAGTCCGCTTGATTCATAAATTCTGTAGTTCTTGTACCACGTGCTTCGAACTTCCGGGAATAGACAAGCCGAGCTCTGTCGAATACACGTTCTCACGCATCTTAAATAGTAATTTAAATTAATTAACATACGAATTCCCGTTGTGTAAACCGTACGCACTGACCCGGAGCTGGTAACACAACAGCTAGGAATTTGCGAGTTTCTCGAATCGAGATCCTTTCGACACATGGTAAGGGACTCATACTATGACTGCAACTGTATTTATATGTTATTCATGCACTTGACATACATACTGCATAAAGAAATGACATCTAGGAACTTGTAATGATTAGATTATGTCACGATCGCAAAGTTCAACCTATACTTAAAGTTCAAATATAATTCTAGGTTTAGTTCTGCATTCTT
The DNA here is from genome assembly GCA_949775005.1 of Orthosia gothica. NCBI lineage: Eukaryota > Metazoa > Arthropoda > Insecta > Lepidoptera > Noctuidae > Orthosia > Orthosia gothica. Next base: position 6,763,590 of record OX459045.1, read on the forward strand.
GGGGCTTATTGGATATTGCTCATGCTATGGCGTTGGCAACGTCGATAGGGTTCAATTTCGCTTGTTTATTCGTGCCCTAATGAATCACGTTAGGGCTGTAAACTAGGGCACTATAACATTGGCTGATAAATGTCGATAGCTTCCCCCTTTATCTTATGGGACCTAATCCTGTTTGGCAAACCGAGCGCGCTACCATTATGCGATACGGTTGAACTACCGATTGGGGATTATTGAAGTGATACCTATATACCTACCTGGCTACCTATAGTTACGAGTATGAACGTATAACTATAAACATGTTAATCTGCCTTGCATTTACCTAACTATGTAGCGGTATTTCTACAAGACTACGGACAAGCAAAAGGTAGAGTTATGTTTTTGACCGTTATATAAGAATGTATGTATGTTCATCTGTTCCCTCTTAACTTCTAATCTGGTTATCATAATTTGAAAAACGAGGTGCCGTTGGAAGCGTCTTGTTTGTCCGCTGGCTATGTGACGTCACATTAAATTGGCACGAAGTTCAGAACAAAAAAGTCGGGTTTTATTTTATGAACTTAGTATTTTTACAAGAAACGACTGCCTAGATAGACAGGAGGCAGATGACCGCCGCAACCCATTTACACGATTGGCAAGGCTTTTTTCAGACTTTCGAGTCTATGACTACCCGTAACATCTGTCAAAACTCTTCAAATGACAGCCGGGTGACACGAGGGGGTCTCGGTATGTATGATGGATGGTTCCCCACCCACGACGATGATCGCCTCGTGCGACTGTTATTATCCTTCTGGAGATCTGTAAATCCTTAACACTCTCAAAGGAGCTTCTTACAAGTGTAATAAATAATTAACGTACTTCTAAAATGATGAGAGAAAAATAAATTCACTAGGCCTATGTTACACTATATGCGTTCTGCGTCCTGCGGTCCGGTCAAAGTTCGAGTGTCCGGACCGCAGGACGCAGAACGCATGCAGTACGACAAAGGCCTTATTATTTAACCACAAGCACTTACTGACCTCCCAAATATCAATCCAACATATATTTAAACATGTTTGTATGATACTTTATCTAGTAACAGTTATCGATGTGTCCTATACGAACGCAGGGAAATAACAAAGTTATCATTGCAGCTCAGTGCAACGTCCGTTCGTTTCGTAAACCGAGTGATAAGCCGCAACTTGAACGATGTCGATGTATTTACACACGATATAAATAGTAGAATTATAAAATTTTAAATTCTGTTGATTAATAATTGCTGTTATTGTGTTGCTCCTGTTAAATCTTCAATACTAAAGCCGTTAATCAACCTAAGTTGATGTTTGTTTTCCCTACTGGGCAAGATTCGTCATGAACAAAAAGTTAAAAAAGAACCATCTATACTTTTTTTTTGCCTTATGTAATGCTCATGCATACTGCGCCACCACGAGGAGATAGTGCAGGTATGTGGGACTCCAACCCACTAAAACACCACGGTGTCCTTCTGTGCCACATAAAGCGGGAACTCGGATATTATGGTATGTTATACCTACAGATGGAAATCTTGTCATTTTAATCTTCGTTACTTTTCATACAAAGCAACATTTATTTCACCATTACAGACAGTTTATGACTATTTAAGATTAGAATTTGCAGATTTCTTGTTCATAATCATAAATATGAAGTTTATCTTAGCGGAAACATTTATGATAATGATACACGTGGTACAAGGATCATGGACAAATCCATGACACATCTCACTTGATCTCACCGTTTCGTAAATGATATGTATAAACGATTTGATTTCTCTAAGTTGGTTTGAACAAACACTTTAACATGTCGATCGTATTTTTCAAAACTAGATGAGGTCGGCGTTTCCTATCTGACTACTCTGAGAAGAAAGGCCGAAACAAACTCAGAGGGCACAGTCTCTTTTAAAGTCCAGGTAAAATTTTGGTTAGATCATGTGAAGACCATGTAGACTGATGTTTGAAATGGTCTTTTGAGGAAAGAACCAGCCAGATTGAGTGGACCTGTCCAGTCAGTGCACGCATTTGTCAATAACCGAGCACCTCATTTCAGAATTTAAGGAGCTCAACGACACGACGACCAATACCAAAGGGCATTCGGGTAGGCCGCATAAACTTCTCAAACTGCCAGACCATGATTGAAGACTAACTTAGATACATTAAAATTAAAAACAAAAAAAAATGATCCACATAGTCTACACATTACAATAATTAAAATAAAATAATATAATACTTTAAAAAGTAAATATGCTTGTAATTGCAGAAAATTGACGGTGCAAAATACATTTAAAAAAAAAAACGTAGCTGTCTCACTTAGTCTTGATCTCACCGATTCACAGCCAGTTTGCAATTAGCCGTGTGAGTGTGACCAATCAACTCTCTTGCTAGGTCTAAAAAAAAACTGGTTTTTATTACATGGTAGTTTTAGGATCATCGAAAAGTTTTTTTCGCGTAACGCTACATTTTGATTGGTCTTGGCACAAAAAAAATGTTCGAGCTTTATTAGGTTCAATATTTTAACTAATTATCTTATCATTAGTATTTTCCGATCACGTTTTTTAACTTGCTTGACAAAACCGGTAATAATTATGTTTTATCACATCACACAGTTTGTGAGTGTACAAATTTCAACCATATCAAAACAACACAAACACACTCACACGAGTGTGAGTGTGTTTGTATGTTTGTTACTTCTTCACGCTCAAACGGCTGGACGGATATGGTTGAAATTTGGTACAGAGATAGATTATAGTCTGGAATAGCACATAGGATATTTTTATCCCGGTAATATGTTCCCTTGGGATAATTTTCGTCATTCACGCGTGCGAAGCCGCTGGCAGAAGCTAGTTGATTTATAATTCTATAAAACTATGCGTTGTATTAAATGGTTAGTTTATTGCAGTTCGTTTGTATAACATCCATACAAAATTATAGGAAAATGCGAAAGTAATTCGTCCATTTGTGTCTTTTTAGGCCTAAACCGCTAAACCAATTTTGACATATTTCGGTATCTTAGAGAAGGACAAAGAATACATTTTATCCCGGGACTGTCCGAGTACAAGTAAAATTTCACAATTTAAAAAACCCCCGACACATTTGTCTTGCGAAAACACCCCAATTCAAACAGTAAAATGCCCATAACTTTTGAAAGGCTGAACCGATTTTATTCAAACATAGCTAAGAACACTCTCGACAAAATTACCTTTCAAACAAAAAAAACTAAATTGAAATCGGTTCATCCGTTTAGGCGCTATGATGCCACAGACAGACACACAGATACAGAGATACACAGCAACACACGTGAAACTTATAACACCCCGTTTTTTCCGGCGGGGGTTAAAAATGCAGTCGACCTTGCTGGCAGAACCCAAGTTCAATAAAAATCCTCACATCATCCATAAGATGCTGTGATATAAGCCGAGCATTGAAATACTTGCGCTATGTGGTCACCGGCCACTCCTCAGGGATGATGTGATACAATCCGTCCAGTTTGTTTAGTCTACGTGTGAACATTTTGTGGTGCGTATTTTTGGTCGTTGCGTTTGCGTTCCGTTCCGTCCGCAACTTCGCGCATCGACCATCGACCGCCTCAGCGGCGTAATGCGCGGAGTGACGTAAGTGCGTTATTGTTATGTGGCTTTACACTGGACTATGAACGAAGAGCTGGAAATAGAGTTTTAAGCATTCAGAGGTGCGGTTTGCCTTTCAAGAGTGATACGAAATCTTGCTGAGCTGCAATTCTAAAAATAAAGATACGATAAGCTTCGAAAGCTAGACGGATATCAAAACACAACTGAAATACTGTATTTTACCGGTTTCGTTTATACAATTAACTTTTACAAATAGTTTCTTAAGAAATGCCTTATTGTCTTTCAGTTAAAACTGTAAATCATTCATAGCATGCAATTTCACAATTTCTCATAACGAAACATTCAAACAAACAATATCGTCTGACCCAGCAATACTCCGAACCATTAACTGCAAATACTGCAATCTACTTAATGATGCTAACACAAACGAAATGATAAAAGCAACGCCAACGTTATTTCGAAAACCGCATTACTTTCGAGGATATTAACCGAAGTACTAGACAAAGCTGTCTCTGTGGATCCGCTTATTTCCTGCCCAGACTTTAACGGAAACCGAGACTGCAGCGTCTTTGTGTGATGCACCGTCAAATGAAACAGTTGGATTAGTCACGCGACTATCGCCCCTATTCCCACCACGAAAAGAAAACTAATACTCTGGGTACCACCATCGATTCGCGGCTACAGTTATAAAACGATTTCTGCTTTTATATATATAGATAGGAAATGTTTTGAAATTCGGATTGGCATTACTATCTTCGCGTTCTGTAGGCATTCGCAAACTACAGCGTTTATCGGCACCGATGTGATTTGAGACGGAAATTGAGTTTCTGAGGGGTACTACGTGAAACTTCAACCGGTCTCGCTTAACTACCGCAGTTCTAGCTACCTTGTGAGACGGTGCAACGAATACATCTTCATTAATTAGTGTAATTTAATTACTTGATGATTGTGTACTTAACCGTTAACGAGAAGAATTAATTTGTATAATGATGACATGAAAATTAATTATTCATGTTGTTAGATTATACAGTGTGATAATGATACCTGCATAGAATATATTACTAAATCGGAGCAGGTACATGTTTTGTTCCCATTGACTCCGCTCGACGCTCCTCATCCAGCTTAAAGCAGTTTGAAAAGCATTTTAGTAACAAAATCAATTGAACAGCATTTGTCAGGAGCGTCACGGTGGGTGGGCCTGGTAACCTATTTATACCCACCCTAGAATCGAAACTATGCGTGAACGACACAAGAACGAAAATCGGTTATCAGTCCGCACGACGTAACCTTGTAACATGGCGTAATGAACTGTAAGCCTGACGCCTCGCCACGACCGAGCGACTTACGCAATCCCATGAATATAAAACGCGTAAATAAATAGCAGATGCGCGAAAAACTCACCCCGATACAGACAGACACTTAGCATAATAATCGCGGGTGGGGCGGAGACCCCCCTTGTAGTAGATAGGGGGAGGGAGGGTGGCACTCCCCTACGGTGACACGATTCTCACGCGGCGCTTCCTTTCAGCGTTGTAATGAATGGGTAACGACGTAAATACATCGCCGATGACATAATCTCTGCAACACGACATTGAAAACCAGTATAGCGACAGACGACAGTTATGCACTTCGAAAGTGGACTGACCGGGGAATTCTTTCGATCTAGAAATTGGCTTTTGTTTTTATTTATTGTTTTTATGCGTCGATTCCCTTTCGTTACGTTGGGTGGTTACTTGGAACGATGTGTTAGTTCTGCTTGTACTTGAATTAATTATCCCTTACCGAGAATAATAACAAGTGGAACTTATTATTAAGGTTACGCAGTCTTTTATTCAGAATTGCAAACCAAACAATGTTCTAATTAAGCCACAAATTGTAATTTTTTCACAAGATACCACTGAAATAGGCAAACTGCAATCCATTTAATTAAAATGCAAAAAGAAAAACAGGAATCCATCATGCTAATTGCATAAAAAGCAAACCTCGTTAAACCGAGGGTATTGAAAATTAATTACTCATACATATTTCAAAATGCCATCCTTCTACGGAATATTGGTCAAAACCAACATTAATCTCAATTGAACATTAACAAGTCATATAGCGTGAGAAACATGAGTACTGGCATATGATCTCGTAACGCATACTGAACATTATCATATTGCTAAGGATATATAACTGGTCCTATGGATAAAACCTCATTCTCCCCACTGACCGCGTATTTCAGGCAAAAATAAACGCCGTTGCAATGTTTTATGAATTAAACTTCGATATTCATGTCGAGAATCTAAATAACTCTCCATTACGAAATGAATAGTGCTGTTACATCGGATACTATTCGTGAGTTGGAAATGATTTATCATTCAGGTAGTATTCAAAGGACAGATTTGTATTAGTGTAACTCATTTAAATTGTAAAGGATTATAAATTGTATGGATCGCGGAAACGAACTCGGGGGTCAAGGTCCATTATACGAATCACGAATTTTCTCACGGTTTTATTTCGCACGCTTTGATTTTAACAAGTTTTATTTCTAATAAATTCATTATATATAAAAACATTGTTGATTACACGAAATGGAACCTGTTAAATCCACATATTTTGAATGAACTACATATTGAACTAATCAATTTGAGTATTTCGAGCGTCCATTTTTGCCAACTCATTCGCAACTCTAGGGTTGCCCGTTGCAGCAGCGGACAGCGTCCTCCCGTGGCGCATATGCACACAGCAGGGTTCCGCAACAACACACAGAAACCCCCGAGCGAAATTTGACAAGGACTTAAATCCCTAGAGGGCCTGCCCCATGCACGACGATCAGTTTCCAACGCTAAACGAAATAATATTCAATTTTACGACCCCAGAAAATTGGGACTTAATTTGGATAGGTTTTAAAGTCGTCTTTGTGGGGTATGATTTGATTTAGTGATGGCTTTTGTGTTCATACATACATGTATGTGTATTTATATTGAGAATTTAATCAAATTGAGTACCCACCTAGTTATGTTATATGAATTTTCTTTCGAAAGCTTATAACATAATCAATCAAACTTGAAGTTAGAATAGGCACTTCAAAATCGGTTCAGTTATGTGCGATTGCGTTCTCTTATTAATATTTATAACTTTTAAAAGTTTTAACCCCTTTTGCTTACTTGTGCACACGTAGATTAAATTCAAACTTATTTGTGCCCGCGGCTCCGTCCGCATGTGCGGTCTTTGATATTGAAAGGAGATTAAAATCCGTTCAGTAGTTTTTAATGATACACAAACAAGTTGCTTTTTCATTGTGTTTTATTTGTTCTTTACAACGTTATCTTGTGTTTTAATCCATGTTTTTATTTAGTAAACAACGAACTAGCGTAAAGGTATACTTAATTAAACACTCGCTTTTAACGCAAAAATATCAGCTTTTAATATTTTACATGAAAAACCAATTAACGTAGAGCCAATAAAATCGTCCTGAAAAATATCACTGTCAAAAAAGTTCCCATAAAATGTTACTAAAAATAAAAATAACTATTTTTAGAGCCCCTGTCAAATCCGCGGCACAGTTATTACATCAAATCCTAGGGGTGTTGAATCAAAGCGCTCGTTCGCACGGGCACAGGGGGTCGCGGGGGTAACACGGGTAACGCCATCTGCGTTTGACACGTATCATTTGCGCTTTTACACACCCACCACTACTTACGCCACTGCCGCCCATACCCGCCGATTTTACTGCAACTGATATTTACTCGTTAATTGGTGCATTATTTTACCGACGTCTGCTGTCATGCGAACGTCAAATGTAATGCAGTGCCTGTATTGCATTTTACAATTATGTCGTCCTATATTCAATAGGACAGGCTCAGATTAGAGAACAGAGGACAGGATCGATCAGTCTGGCGACGCTTGGGGGAGGCCTATGCCCAGCAGTGGACGTCTTTCGGCTAAAATGATGATATTCAAATCAATAGCTAGATTGCAGGTATATGACATTTGGTCGATTTTGAGTTTTATAATACCTCTGTAATCAGCAAAAATGGTACTATGATATTCTAAGGAGTATATTTCTACTATCAAGAAATTCCGGCTAAAAAATCTGGTCCAAATGTCGATGTTTGAAAACGTATTTTTTTATAAGTATAAGTAATTGATTTAAATTAACAATGTGCCGATTCGAAAGTGCGCAATTACAATCTATTTTTTGACACCGGAAACTCTCGCAAATGATACATAGTTGACTAGCTGTCACCCGCGGCTTTGCCCGCGTTGTATTAATACCTCTCCCAAAATCTTTATAAATTATAGCCTATAAGTTATTCTGATGTATAAGCTATATTTCTGTAAAGTTTCATCAAAATCCGTTCAGTTATTTTGCGTGAAAGCATAACAAACATCCATACATCTATCCTCACAAACTTTCACGTTTATTTTTAAACAATCTAGCTATAAGACGGCGGAATTTGATTATTCACGTCCGATGAACTAAAAAAAAACTTAAATCCAATTAGTTACCAGTACCACTTAAAAGTTTAAAACATATTTTTCACATTCCATAATTAAACTAATGACGTGTTTACCCAGCAAAACAATGAACCTAGGCCACCTGCGATGCAAGGCATGACAACAAAAAGTTGGCGACTTGTAATTAAGCCAACTAATAGTACGCGTTATGTAGTTATATGTAGCTAGTTACTATAACGCGTAAACGTAGCGTAGCGTAGTAATTTCCGCGAACAATTAGTACGTCGGCCGGCGACATTTCCGAGAAATGTTTGCCCACGCCATGTTCGCGGCATAACGTAATAAGTTATCAACTGAATTGTGGCGAATAGGAGAGAAATTTGGTTGTCGTAGTAACCACATTAGAGAAAAGTAATAATAATCCCAGCTTGTTACTGTCCTAATGTCAAAATTGGTATTTTATTTTAACTTCCTTTACTAACATAATTTAAGTACTTACTAATACTACCGATGGGTTTAATTTAAGGAAAAATCAAAAAATTGTATGTCGTTTTTGTGGCGAATAAACACTTTTTCTTTCTTTCTTTCTTTCTAATGTAAGGCAATGTATTCTCACAAAGAATTTCCTTAGTAAAAAGTACAAAATTCGAAGTTTGGCTCTCGCCTATTTCCTGCTACAATATTGGACTAATTTAAAAGATATTCCATAAACTGAAAAAAAAAGATATGTGCTGTGCTCCTATGTTTTCCTATTTTTATTTAAAGTTGTCAAATTTGTACACTGGCCTCTGTTGACAGCGCAATTTTGGGCATTTTTTGAGGGTTTTAGTGCTTCTAAACATAATGTATCACACAATGCCCCGTATTAAAGACCCCTGGTTCCCATTGTTGTGAATTATGTAATGCAACTTTTGTTAAGAGTTTATTTTTCCTCTTAAAAAGTTCCAGAAACGAATGACATAATTTTTGTTGTACATTTGGTAAACATAACGCAATAATTATAAAACTTTTGGGAAAACTTCGCTCCAGTTTCCTAAGAAATAAGTTTGTTTGTTGTTTTGATTGGGGTTGACACACAAAGGCTTGAGGGTTATGTCACAGCCTGCAAAAGAAACCAAACTTTATTTCTTTTCAATTATGAATGGGTCAAGTTACATTTATATAAATAGATTCATCAATACATTCATGATGGGGTGTGTAGTCGTTTTGTTCATACGTTTTTGACCTGACTGGAAACTTTAGTTTATTAAGGTACCACAGATAACGGACAAGCATCCCACCACCTCACAGTTTGATCTGTGAAATGCTACTCCAAAAAAAGTTTGCTTTAAATTATAGCACGAATTTTAGTCAAAGCTTTCATAGACTTAGCTTGAACAAACCACATGTAACGTGAAATTATCAACATGTTACATCTAAAGACAGGTAGACATATTTGCGTAATCCTAAAAGCTTCGAGTGAAGCCAAGAGCTTAGGAATAGAATAGTGCAGACCGCACACTAAGAGCCACACAACAACCGCTTACTCAACCGTTTGAATGTTCAATGCAAGACGTGGCTATACTGGCTTTACTAGTTATACAGTTAGGTGTAGAACAAAAGGACTTGCCTGCATTCTTATATGTTGGGCGACTTTTATGTGGCTCGTAAACTTTTATAATTTCAAATAGTGCAGCAAGGTTCCTGTTATAAGTGTTTTTTCGCGTGTCAATCGCAATGAAAATAAATGTCAACCAAGAAGGTCAAGTTCCGTCCATTCTGTGTTAATGTTCTAAATTTGAATGTCACGGAAACAAGTACACAATAGCCACTTTTTAAAATATTCAGACTGCTAGAACAGCAATAAAAATAGATTAAATCAATTTGAAAAAGGAACATCTATTTTCATTAATGAATATAATTGCTGCGTATGTTTACAAACACGTCCACTTGCGCGGGCGCAGTTGTGAGGGCGACACGCTAGGCGAGCGGGTCGCGTCTCGTTAACTTGCCACGGCCGATAGCATCAAGTAGCGATCCCGCGTCACGCTAAATAATCCTGTTGTTAGGCCTTGTAAAATGTAACGCTGAACATAACGTAATCGCGTGATAAAACGTAACGTTGCGTGCCCGCGTTATGTAACGAAACGTTACAGTGGGGTAGCTGTAACGCTAAATGTAACGTTACCGCGTCATAAACGTAATGAAACTTTACCGCTTGACAAGACGTCAAAGGACCGTTACCACGTGTCAATACGTCAAATCAACGTTACCACTTGTCAAGACGTCAAAGGAACGTTACCGCGTGAGAATACGTTAAAGGAACGTTACCGCGTGACTAACACAAGGTAACGTTACCGGGTGACAAGACGTCAAAAGAACGTTACTGCGTGACTAACATAAAGTAACGTTACCGCGTAACAAGACGTCAAAGGAACGTTGCCGCGTGATTAACATAAGGTAACGTTACCGCGTGACAAGACGTTAACGTAACGTAAAACGTGATACTAACTTAACGTAATGTTACCGCGAAGAAAACCGTGATACTAACGTAATGTTACCGCATGACAAAACGTAACATTGTTGTGCGGTCGCCTGTTAGTGCACTGTTACTTTAAGATTTCAATGTTTAAGGTTAAACAGGTGTAGCACACGAAACTGCGTTCCACAGCAGTATCAATGACCCCGCAGGTCAGTGACATTATTATTGGAATATTGAACCAAATCGGTATTACGAAAATAAATGGTGAGGGATGTACCATTTTTGCGATCTTTCGCCAACTGGTGCCGAATGGGGAAAATGAATGGGTGTAAGGGGAAAATTAGGGCGGTAAAATAAGTTAAGAAATTAAGATTTAGAATGAATGGCATTTTAATCTCTGGGATAAAAATGAGCGATCATTTCTTTGACAAATTATGCCCGTTGACAAAGTTTGCTTTATTTGGGCGATTCGCAGTAGTCCTCTTCTCGTAATTGCTTTGATTGGTCAGTAATTAAACGGCTTGTTAAATTAATAGTGCAGTTATGCATGAAGGCTTGCATCATCACCCCAGCACAGAGATCAAACATAATAAGTAACCTAAGTTAATCGCCTCGTGTAAATATAAATATCATACTTCTATACTGACATGATACCTACCTATTTATTGACTAAGTTAATGCATGCATTTGCATTGTATATAATGTTATCGTATTAGAAGACAAATAAATAATTGTAAAAATATTACCATTATTATAGCATTGTTTACTTAAATTAGAGCAGTGGTGGCAAAATTTCGGGGGCATGTGACATCCACCAACCCGCAATGGGCAAGCGTGGTGGATTATGACCCATTCCCTCACTCACAGAGAGGAGGCTGTGTCCCAGTAGTGGGAACGTTAAAATGGCTGACGATGATGATATACGATGAACTTAAATAACGATATTACACAAAAACAAGAATATCCACGGACATAAAATCGAAATTACGAAATGGGGCAAAACAAAAGAGCGTACATTCTATATTCGAACAGAGATTACAATGTAGTGTCGAGCGCAGGTGAATGACCGAAATCGGCGCGGCCGACCTTGCGACGTCTCGCTTCACCTACATACGCCACACTGACAAGCCACTTTTGCTTTCGACAATTCGCAAAAAAATATATTAAGGAATATCTTTGTTCCGTTGGATGTCGGTGACGTAGCTATCTCGGCCCTATAGGTACCTATAGCATCTACGATCTATGCTTCGTTGTCTCTGCATTCCGTTGCTTTCTCGCTTTGTCTTGTCTACCCGGTTGTTGTTGAATGTTCTCGAGAATCACTATATGGTTTTAGGATATCTATTTTTGTTTCTTATTAAAATATTTAATCTGGGTTGCCTCCTCATTAGGCAACAAGAAAGTTTTTCACCATTCCAAGTTCATAAGACTCAATAGTCCTTTAATCCTCCTCTCATTAAGGAAAGGAAACTTTACCCGAAATAAAACTCCGCCAGACTTAACGATGTTCGGTATCAAATTAAGAGTCGCCCCTTCCAGACGGACAGATACCTGTCCCGAATATCTTCAGTGCAAAAATTTCTTAAAAAATTGGGTCAATTAGCAACAAAGCTCCCCACGAAGTGCGAGAAAGGAGGGGAACGTACGTCCCTAGTTATGAGTGTACGTTGTGGCTTCACAAAGGGCGAGGGTGCGCCCTCGACGCGCGATCTACCCCCGCCACCCCGCGGGACCCACCAAAGAAAATAACGCCCAGTTACAAAACCACAGAGCTCATAATCGAACACGACACCACAACGAAGGTTGAGCGTTAAAATTGTGTTATTCGACATTTTACCTGTGGATCTCGACCAACAAAAGATTTAAAACGGGTTACGCGGGAGGATGCTCCCAGAATAAACATTTCACGTGAGAAGCGAGAGTCGCTTTATGTGGTAATAAGCTGCAGCCATCTCACTTTGTAAGTCACGAAAGTGTCGGCGTGAGACGGACGTATGATTGATACCCACCACCGACGAAGTCTCGCCACTGAATATTAAAGCGTACTTCAATAATAAAACACCTTTTCAAATACATGAACAATAAGTAAAATTGTTAGTTCATTCGTCACAGTGTGTAGTCGCGTCAAGTCTACGTGCGGTGAATGTCACGCGGCCAAAAATAATAGTGTGTGCGTTCGGTCCGGACGCGGACGGTCGCTCGGTCAGTGCAGTCTCGTTGCGTCACTGCACTGGACCGCCGGGGCATTGCACCTTGTGCGCGACCACGCTTCACGTCGCGCCGTCCTGCTCGCGCCACGCTCGCCTCGTCTACATCGATCCTAGCCATTCAACAGCTGATTGTCATTTACGAGTAACGTGCTCGGTGACATGGTGAGGTTACTATATCTCACGTGACACCCTATTCTGTTTCATTGTAGCTAACCATTGTATTGTATTGTTTCAGTGGCGTGGCGGTGTTGAGTCCGACGGAGAGCAGTGGATGCAGTGGTAGCGACGTGACCTCACCGCGCTCGCCGCGCTCGCCGTGCAGCCCCGAGTCGTCGACGTCGTCGTGCAGCACGTCCGAGGAGAGCGCGAGCGCGCGCATGCCGCCGTGGGCGTGCGACCCGGCGCCGCCGGCCCCGCGACGCAGCGCGTCCGTGCGCCGCAACCAGCCGCCCATACACCGCCGCATCACTGAGTACTTCAACCACAAGATGAAGCCGCAGAACGGCCTCAAGCGCGACAACGCCAACAACGATGACACCAAGAAAAAGTGCCTACCGAAAAATGGGGTCACGCATGACCTAGAGAAATATATTTCTTATTTATCACAGACCCTTAGTCCTAAAGTATTAATGGACGTCGGAAAGCAAAACGAAGCCGCTAGCCGAAAGTCGAACACTACCATTAACGGCACAATGGACGCCATGAAAGCGGCAGATCTCAGCAAAACGATGCCGAATGGTAACTTCAATGGTCTGATCGACTACAGTAGACCCAAGGAGGTAAAAGACAAAAATCACACGAACATGAATGGCTTTTTGGAAATCCGGCACGCATCAGAGACTTCCACTAAAGGGAAGCAGACAGGTGGGCTTCTGAAAGAGTTGATCGACGGTAAGAGACCGGGCCTTGAAATAAAGACTTCATCCGACCCATCCGCCAATGGAATATTAGGCAATAAACACACACCGGACGTCAGTAGACGTAAAGTTCCCATACCTGCAACCAGTGACCTGATCGGCATGAGGATTGCACCCTCATCACCAATAACTCAATCACCTAAAAAAATTGCAAAGCCTGATAAATCCAGAAACGGCGTTGTGAGTTCGACAACTAAACTGGATAGCAGAATGAATGGGGTCACACACGGATCAAATAATTTGAACTTAAACCCTATAACCAAACCATCTAAAAAGGAGGTTCAAAAGAAAATGATTCAACCCGCGAAAAGAACAAATCGCAAGTCATCCGCGTGCATAGCGAATAGTAAAAACCTCACGTGGTCTAAAGCTAATAATCTTAAGCAAGTGCAGCTTCAGAAACAACAAAATTGTACAAACATTTCTTCAAGTTCACCTATTAAAACCATGCCGGGCGAGGCGAGCCCTGCACCGAAGATGCAGATCCCAAATGGTGTCCGCCAGGCTCCCATGATGAATGGTAACTACACCAGTCTCAATGTACCTGTACCGAATAATTATCAAAACTGTCATCAGCTTAACATCTCACAACCATGTAATGGTACAATGAACACCAACAATTTAACATCATTCGTTGCTGTTCCACAAAATATGATGCTTACAGCGTTAAGGATACCCCAAAACGGTTTATCGCCACAAACGCTGGGACAACAGAATAATATGGCAGCTTACAACCGGCCGAATGTTAACGTTTCAAGTCCGACGAAACTAAACGGCCAGTTCGTTTTCCCACTTATGCAAAACCTGAACGGAACGGTTCTCCAAATACCAAATCTGATGACTAAAATGCCTAACTTTGTGCTTCCATCAACTCCACAGTTGACGACACAAAGACAAGACCATTTACAAAACCAGCAAGCGGCATCCATTCTTATAAACGGTACTCTTTTGAAACTCGCCAATACGATGACATCAGCGTATCCAAACGTAAACAAAAGTGAGCCGGGTACAAGTCAACCTATTCCAGGGATGAATAAAAACGTCGCTGGAATGCAAGCTGTCGGCATGACAGTTCAATCCAAACAGAATTACGCTGTCAACTTTAGCCATCCAGTTCTAATGCCTCAACCTGGTTATATTGTTACTTCTGTGCCACCAAATATAAACGTGAAGGAAACGTGGAGTTATACGAATACGAATACAGTGTCTTCGTCACAAACGACGTTTTCAAGTCATTTAGTTCACCATCAACAGCCCATCGTGCCCAACTACCATTCGCTGCACGCGAGTAGTATGCCCATCGCGCCGGTCAAGCCGCCGGACAATCCAATCCAGGGCACCGACCCGCCCAGCAGCACAGTCAAGGAACCAGAGCTATTTGAATTAAAGCCTCCCAAGTGTGAAATACCGTGGTTGTCCAAAACAGTCAACAATAACATTTTCCCATTACAACCAAATAAAAAGAACTCGAGGCCTTTCGCGGAAATTAGTAGTATGTCGGACAAGCTCGAAGAATTAGATGTTAAAAAGGCGAGGTATGAACTAACGGACGAGAAGATTGAAGATTCGAGGATGGATTCGAGCATGGACTCGACCATGGATTCGGGTATTGAAATTCGAAAGATCGAGGAGGTCGCCAGGCGGGAAGAGACGATCTTCACGCAGATCACCGTTCTGAAGGACGTGTCGTCGTCTGACGTCCACAATACTGTGATAGAAGCTAATTTCTGTAGTACAACAACTGAATCCGAATCGGGTATAGGGACGGACAAGTCGATAGACTCGCCGAGTGATTCTCAAGCTAGTAAAGAATGTGATGAAGATTCCTCGTTGTCTTTGAGTATAAGTGTGTGTTCTGTGGAGGTGCAGAGTCAGAAGAGCCCTATCCTGAAGCAGCCCAAGACGCTGCGGTTTCCTCCGAGGAGTTTGACGAAGCCCAGCAGTGACAAGCGGAAGTCGAGTACAGACACGACGTCCACAGTGTCGGTCTGTCTGTGGGAGAACTGTAAGCGAGAGTTCGACGGAGACCCAGATCTTTTAGAGCATTTGCAGGTTAGTTATTTTGTACATATTAAAGTTTCTAGATTTAAAGACTTTTTTGTCTTCTTTGTTTCCATTATAAATATCAAACAAACTTATGTTCCTGAATTCATTACATTTTAAAAATAATCATTTTATTCCAAGACTAGTGGCCTGTGCCGGCTTTGCCTATAACCGTCTGGAAAACTATGTATAGCCTATCTATAACTATCTGCAATAATGTATTTTTCAAATGGTGAAAGATTTATTCAAATAGGTGTAATGTTGCCAGAGATGCTACACGTCTGAACTGAACAAAATTTGGACTCTCTTTAAATGTTAATTAAGATTTTGAATCAAACCTTAATATTTAGAGGAAAAGCGCAACTTTTGACAGAAGAAAAGGCCGTCGAATACAATATAGTAGTTTAAGCAATTGATAAAACTGTTCTAATATTAGAAGCACTTCATTAAAATCCCTTCCACCACAATTTCAGAACGTCCACGTGGAACCGCAAGCCGGCAAGGAGAACTACGTCTGCCTTTGGGAGCAGTGCAAGGTTCGCGGCAAGCCGTCGTGTTCCCGCCTATGGTTGGAGCGACACACGCAATCGCACGGCGGGAACAAGCCATTCAAGTGCATCGTCGACGGCTGCGAGAGGCGCTTCTCCACACAGGTATAATTACGGGCATATACTTCTACTCACCCCCAAAACGCACTAAACATGCAAAGACAGACAGTCTATAGACAGTCCATACTAATAAAAGTATGCGTTGTGTAAAATGCGGCGGCAGTCTGCGTAATTTAAGCTTTTGGCGTCAGCGACTGCGTGCGTTCAAACTTGCAATGCGATACAGCGTAACGTATGCGTAGCTGTGGTGAACATTTTTGAGAGTATTCGCCAGATATTTGCTAATACAATTACCACTGAAAACATATGATCAATAGAGCACTCGAGCAAGTTACCACTCAAATGTTCGCGTAAAATAGGGGTTACACAAAAAGGCATGTTTTTATTCATATGGATGCGTCTTCTTTCCACAAATAAGATTTAAACATAGCCAGACCATTATTATGATTTCAATCATTTCATATAATTTTTTATTATTTGGCGTTGATTGCATGTTTATGCAGTTTATCTGTATCTTCAGTGCGTTTATTCACAACCAAACTTATTATTTAAGCGTACCCTTTATATCATTGGTGAAACGGTTGCAGAATAAGTAATATACAAAGTACATTAATGTATGGTGTAATATTTTAGGAAATATATTTTGAAATATGCCCAAATATTTTAAGGTATACATTTTAAAATATGTATGTTATATGTTATTACCATAGGTCTATTAATAGCCTAAGAAAAGGAGTTCC
Organism: Orthosia gothica; assembly: GCA_949775005.1. Classification (NCBI taxonomy): domain Eukaryota; kingdom Metazoa; phylum Arthropoda; class Insecta; order Lepidoptera; family Noctuidae; genus Orthosia; species Orthosia gothica. Next base: position 6,780,607 of record OX459045.1, read on the forward strand.
CTGATGGCGCGACGCAATATTTTTATTGATATTTTTCGATGAAATTTTTAATTCAAAAGAATTGCGTTGAGACATCTGCCGGGCGAGCACGGCCTACTGTGACAGGCTTGGAGGAGCAAAAACTGTGATGAAATGCGTGACTCGAACCTATCACAGGGGCCGTGCTCGCCCGGCTGGATGGGCGATAAGAATTAAGATGGCTCACTAAAGTGTAGACTTTAAAACTCGCAAATCATCAGGTACTGATGAAACTAGGCACAAATACAATAATTTACCAAAAATGTATTATGAATGTCTTTATTTTGTAATTTGTTTATTTCTGCAGCAAATCGTTTATAAATTTTATAATTTCTGTGTTGCTCATTAGTAATTAAGTTTTGTATCTAACCCTTCCACCGCTAACGACGTCAAACGACGTCAAAATAATAATACAAATAATAATTATAAAAAAGTACTCAAAGTCAGATACTACTTTTGTTTTTTTATTGTTCTCATGTGCTTCTTTGTCCTCAATTTAGAAATTACAATTGCAATAACAAGATGAAAACTAAACTATCAATGTTTTGAGAGTTTTTTACAATTTCAAGTTAGCGTTGGAATGATTTTAAAGTAGTTCTACTTTTTGGATTTTTCAGCTGTAAATCTTCAGTTTCAAAAAGATATCCTGTGTTATGAAAAATGTAACCCTCGACTACTTTTTTGAAATTGTCAATTTACTCTCCTAATAAATCTAAAATGTATGTTCAGTGTAACAGTAGTGTCTTCAACACGTGAATAACGTCCAATCGAGTGATTGGATCATAAAAAAGCGTTTATTTTATCAAAATTAAATGAGACAACGTGAAATTCATAAATATGGTCTACAACTTTTGTAAATTAAAATGTCTTAAAACTATGCATATATAATACAAAAAATAACAAAGTAATTGACAAATAAATCGATAAAAACTAAATGATCAAACCCAATTCAATTAATCTGATTATTTTCATTTAAACGTAAAAGTACTTACTCAATTATGTGATCCCATCACTGGATATAGTATGGCATATCACGATTCTATTCATTCCGTTCCTTACTTTTAATTTAAACGTTTTGATGAAAAAAAAAAAAAATTAAATCTCATTACCACAAAACGCACACCATCGCGTGATATCGCCATATCGACGTTAATTCATGACGCAGCCTCCGACGAATATAAAAGATAAAGTTGTATGTGTTTTCTTTCCCCAAGGACTCGAAGACGATGCCAAAGAGAACCCTCGATGGCTGGAACCACTTCCGAGATTTTATTTATTTTTGTCGACGACCTATAAATTCATCGGGTTTACCCCTTTGACCGCTATTCAACGTTCAGCGTACCGTGAAAGTTAGATAAGAATGCCACAATAGCTGCGTAGTTTCGGGCTAAATCTCTTTATTCGATGTATTCTCAGTATTGTCCCGAATTGTCCGTAAATGGCTGTCGAAGTGTTAAACGCAATGAATTTGATATGTATTATTTATTTTTTTCAACACGACGTGTCGAGCTACGGAATAAGTGTAGTGTAAAAGCAAGTACTATATACTAGATGAACTGGTGTTAGAATAAGTAGTTCATAAGGACTCAGAACTTTACGCCTTCATCAACGAACATAAAATGTTATTTAGAAATTATATTAAGCGATATAACAAATAATTTTGTAGATAACACTAGAAAAACGAATACACAATATCTATTCTATGCTTGTATTATTGTTAAATACCAAAATATATAACTAACAAAACGGTATACCGGCAAAAGAATCCGCAATAATCGTGAAAAAAACTTAAATTGACATATCTCTTCGAATCAAAAACAAATAAAAATGGCATTACTAAAATACTCTGCTTATAGCGTCACTGTAATCTAATTATTGAAGTTATGAAAGAAAATTGCATTACTAATGTACTATCTACAACAAAACTATCTATCTACGGTCAAATTAAATGTGCACTTCGCCGGAATGCGACCCCATTCCCCTCTACCCGCGCGTCTCCCCGCGTTTGCCTCGTGTGCCAATAGCGAATAGAATCAAACGTTAGAGTGACGTCACAGCGTCAGGTGCACATTTAAGTTGATCCAACTGCAAATCTGCGAGAACTTGTACTGCTGTTGCATATAATCTTGTGTTTATCCTACAGAGACCTTAACACCCATGGCCGAAGGTATAAATTCCCATAGACTAACGTATACCTTATAATTACAGACTTTACTGGAGCGACATGTGAACAACCACTTCAATGAAGCGTCACCAAGTAATGGCTCCGGGAAGAAGTCTGCAGAGGGTTCCGTCAAACTTATTCGTAGAAATGGCAAGAAGCTGCGGTATAGAAGACAACCATGGTCCGGTGAGTTCACACTTTGAGTTTTATTATGTTGTTAACCATAACGGACCTGTCCACTGCTATATTTTTGGTCTACTCTAAACGTTGAAATTTTGCCATGAATGAGTTTTAGTGAAGTGAGCAATAGAGGTTTGATCTTGGCTACCCGAGGGTACGAAGAAAGACTTGAAATTAGAAAGAAAAGTCTAACAGACATTTCACATTTGAAATTTTTTACTTGATTTGAGGTGTAAGCTTTAGCTTGTGCTTAACAATTCAAAAGTACCTCTAAATGGTTTAATTGAAATAAATTATTGGAGTTTAGGGTGGACCAAGAACTTAAAATCTATTCTGACCATTTTTTAACGTAAAATAGTAATGATTTTATTTGACGTCAAGTATCGTCTATAGCATTTGGAGGGTTAAACAAGTTGGTATAAAAAAAAATTGATTAGCATTTGGAGGGTTAAACAAGTTGGTATAAAAAAAAAATGATTAAAAAAATATGCTTAAAAGAGGGAATTCTTAGAGGGGGCGCACGGTTAGCAGTGGTTGAGCGTTTGACTGCTGCGCTGCGTGTCGCGGGTTCGATTCCCGCACGGAACAAATATTTTTATGACCTACACATAGTTGTTCCGGCTCTGGGTGTTGTGAATGTGAGTTTATATGTTTGTAAACGCACCCACAATATAGGCAGAAATACCTAGTGTGGACTACCTATTAAAAAAAAAAACTGAAGGCCTTAATACTGCCAATATTTGTGTCAATTTGTGTAAAAAAAACAATTTCAACACATGTTCTCATGTGTACACCAATATATTTCCAGCACGGATGTTCGACTTCTTCGACGCGGGTATGATGGAGGGCCTCGTGTGGCGCCTGGCGCGCTGCACGCGCTGGCGGCTCAGCGGCGCGTGTCCGCTGAGCGAGCCGCCCGGCCGCCACACGCTGACGCTGCGCGCCGCGCTCACCGCCACGCGCTACAACGTGGCCGCCGAGCGCAGGGAGGCGCTGGTCACCTACTACCCACCTAATGTGTAAGTTACCATTCTATATTTCGTTTCTGTAAGAGTTAGGTGGACTCTGAAAGGAAGGCTGTTCGGAAGAGTAGAGAAAAGAGAGATTGAGATTGAAAGATATATCTATGACAAAATCAGTATAGAATCAAAGTTGGTTGATTTCTTTATGGTACGCTAAAAAACTTGGCTAAGTAAAAAGTTTTTCCCATCGTTCTATGTTTGATAACAGGTATAAAAAATTGGGGAATTTTTAACTGCACCTCTATTTAGAAATTTAAGCAAACAAAATATCTCCACTAATAACCTACTGCAAAACAATATTACTCACCGTAAAACAAAAATACTGATTTGCACACAAATTATTCAATTAAATATAAAATAAATGTGAATTAGTCCAAGAGCGAGCGAAGCGAGCTCGGGAGCTTAGGGCACCCCGACACGGATAGGTTAGGTTCGAAGGAGATGACGGCTGAAGATGAGCTGAAGTGATGATGCTGAAGTGAGCGAGCAAAGCGAGCGAACTCAGCTCCCGTCATCTCCTTCATGTTAGGTTACTTTAGACCCTGCAGACAGAAATAGGAGCCCTGCGCAGCGGGGCTCCGTCGACTTTGTTTCGTTTCCCCCCCTCCCTTAAAACTTAAATATTTTGTTGCACTCGAAGAATTATTAGATTTACTTTTAGTTAACAGATAGTTATTCAGTAAAACAGTTAAGCTTTAAAGATCTAGCAGTATAGTATAATTCATTTATTTGATGAGCAAATTTAGTGTGCAATACAGTATTTTTGGTAGTAATTTCGAATATTTTGATTGAAAAAAGGGGAATTACAGTTAAAGTATTAAATAACACCCTAAAAAATTTAACAAGCTGAATCAAGTCGTTGATGGTTGAGAATATTAATTAAATTTGATTCTATAATCTGAATGTTAAACATAGACTTACCCCGAGTTTCTCACCTTTAAATTATCGCAGAATTAATGTGACAAATTGTCAAGCACGCGTTATCTGTTGTGATTGGCTGTTGACAACTCATTCAACCAATCACAGCAGATAACGCGTGCTTGACAATTTGTCACATTAATTCTGCGATAATTTAAAGGTGAGAAACTCGGCCATAGTCTGATTTAGATAAGAATTGTTATATTTACTGGAAAAAAACAATAAAAACAGTGATATTTTCAAACAATATATTTCAATATTTCTCTATTTGTTTTTCACTATATTCTTCGATATCACAATGTATGGTATTTTCAGGTAAGCATTGGATCATATCACCAACCATCTATGCACCCTGGGTAGTACAGACTTGTCTCTTGTAGGAAATAGGATAACCTTTTAAAACCATCTTGGCATCCATCACTGTGAAATCTATATTATGTAAATTGATTTGCAGAACCCTGTAAAAAGATTTTTTACCAAAGACTTACTCATTCTTTTAGGAAAATTATGACTAAAGAAATAAATTTTAATCACACTCGTTTAGTTACAAGATTAATTACCTATCCACTCAATTTACAGATAAGTCTAAATCTGAATTTAGAATTGTTATAATTGGCATTGATCCCCATCTTATTTAAGTTTCAAAATCTAGAGTAAATATTTAAATAAAATACTAATCAAAGTATTTACTATCTAGTCAACAGCTTGGACTGTCGTGTGTCTTTAATTGAATATCGTAAAATGCTCAGGTAAACTCAGGTGGGTTAGTAGTGCAAAAAAAAATTACATAATTTTTGGTGGTTATCAATATTGTATCATTCAAAAAGCAAATAGCTCTTTTCATTTACTTCTTTAGAAAGTTAATTTATTTTCTCACAGCACACCATAGTCGTTTAATAATTGCAAAAATAACTTCACTATTAATTTTAGCACCCATTTAAAATGCTCGATTTCCAGATTGAGTTGAAACCATTTACGTACGTAACAGTTTTTCAATAATTACGCTCATATCATTTCTCTCACTACCTGTAGCTTCCTAATTATTTTCCCTTTATAATTATTTTATAGTGCACGATAACTTTCTACTTCTTTAGGGGATCATATGCATTATTATGAATCAAAATTGGCACTAACGGGCAACGGAATGCTTGCAAAATTGGCATAAATTAATATGCAGTTGATCCCCAAGCAATTAGCTTGGCTTTAGCATGCTCGATGTTGCCGTCAGTGCCACACAGAGTAAAACAATATTCTTCACAAAGTTGCTAGCATTATTACAGTAACTTCAATATTGATCATATCGATACTTTCAATTAAAATAATCATATTTATTTATAAGATTTTTTATAATTCTTTTTCAACATTTATTGCTAGCAATACCTATGGGTTGCCAGTCCTTATTGATTTTATGGTTTGGGCATAGAGAATGATCTTTTTTTTGTTGAAAACGTTGTGTGATTTCTTAGCATAAGGTTGCTTACAGTCTGAATGGCAGATAGGCTGTTTATTAGCTGTGTGACTGTCGCATCAAATTGTAGTGAAACACTTTACAATTTGATACTGTCGTCGCATTGCTATGCAGCTATTTGTCGCCCAAATTTAAAGTTTCTTTTAACGCTGGTGTATGAAAAAAAAAGCTTTTTAGATGTGCATGTCAATCATTTAGTTCAGTTTCAATATGGGATTGGTGCCCAAAAACGCTGCAAACACAAGTCACAGATCAAAATTTTCGTGTCAAAGGATAATGAACTTTATTTCAGAAGCCGATCGACATTACACCAAAATTCGCAGCTTAAATTGTGTTTGCAGCTGCATCCGTGTGGCACAGGAGTGGACCAGCACTCATAGTGTTGATGTTCTTCCAGGTTGGAGGACGAGTGGGTGCCGGAGAAGGAAGTGACGCGGATCAAGAGGGTGGAGATCGCCGAGTTGTCGGCCAGTGTGAAAGTGGCGCTGTTCGAGCACTTCAGCGCGTCGTACAAGGGCCCCCCCCCGCCGCTGCCGCCGCCGCCGCCGCCGCCCCGCCAGCGCCGCCTGGGTGCGCCGCGCATGCTGGCCAACCTGCTGGCCAAGCGGCGCCGCGCCGAGCCCGTGTGCCATCCCGAGCCGCTCATCATCACTGAGCCTGAGAAACCAGTCCGCCCCAGTGGCGCCAAGAAACGCAAGATGGGGCGCCGCTACGGTGGCGCCGCCTTCTGGCCCTGCGGACGATAAGTTAGTGAGCGGGCCCGGTGTCACGCCACACGCCTCCGCGACTCTACTTATTATCTGTGATTGCGAGCCGTCCGTAGCTTTGCAACGTGCATTCGAACGAGTTGACTGGGAAACTGGTGAAAATGATTTAATTTTATGTGAATGAAGATATGAATTTGTTTGTGTGTGATTAATTCCATTTTTAATACATTTCTACAAAGGATTCACTTTCCAAAGCTACCGTCGGCTCGCAAAGAAGTGTATGAACTTTATGTTTTCTCAATTGAATAGAGTAATTGTGAGCGATAGTGTAAATGTCGTCGCGCGAGGTCGGTGTGACACCGAGCGAGACAGATGTTGATTCGAGACAGGCTGATGGCCGACGATATCCGACTTAGGAAAATTCTCGCCAAAGATTGTTGAGGTGCCGCGACGCGGTTTAGACTGCTATACAGCAGAAAGTTAAATTTTATTCACAAGACTGATGCTTTTTTATAATGATATTGAACGGTCGAAATATCGAGCCTTAACGCGTCCGTTCATCGAGGTCGTAGAACGCGGCGCGAACAAAACGTGTACATAGTTAGCTGGAAGTGTATAGGAGGTACCAGTGTACCAGTGTAACATAGGAGACTAGAGTACTGGACGTTAGTCTGATAGGGTACGATAGGGTAAGGACGACCAGCGATGCGCATCACTGCCAACTGTACATAGTAGACGTATAGCCTAGTATTAACTGATTTGCTTTTAGTTGTAATAGTCCCGCGTGTCGTTGCTTTGCTTACTGAGGATGCGACGTGTCTGTGTACGTCTTCCGCACAAGTGCCTGGCGTGTTCACGTGTCGCACACCTACCGAGCTAGTGTTCACTATATATCACGTATACCGTGCGTAGTCATATCAAACGAAACTCGCAGTTTAGTCGTAGCGTAGGACGAACAGTTTTGATATTCGACGTTTTATTCCCCTTGTTGTGTTTGCTGACTCTAAGGAATCAACAACTGTCTGTAGTTTTACATAGTACATGTCACTGCCATTGAGAGTTGTGTACGACTTGTTAGCCTCGACGATACTGTTAGCAATAAACGTTTTGTGATAAGATTTTATTGATAACCGATGTTCGTTTCCACGCACAAGATTAGCCGTATTTTTGTGTGATACATTAACAATAGATTAGCGAAGATTTTTAATGGTATAGAGTAAATTTCTAATTCAATTTATGAGAGGAATTGTTTGTTGGTGTAACGCTGGTTGGTACAACATGAGTTTTGGTACTGGAAGATTTTTTACTCAAAACACTTTAGGTTATTATTTTTATTTACAAGGGTATGCACACATTTGTCAGTAAGAAAATCACAATGCCTCGAAAGCTATAAGGCGGACACATACTTGCTTTTCTTGGCTTGGCGTGGCGTGGCGCGAGATCCACCAATCAAACGACTCTGTTCCTGTCTACGTCATAACACAACGAGTTTTGTAGCCAATCAGCTGCGTCCGATGGTGCCACGCCACGACACGCAAGTATTTTCCGCCATTATTCTTCAAAGTTATAGAGTCAATTGTAACTCAAACTTAAAATGGTTGGAAGAACTTCAAGTATATTAAAAACTTTCGATACAAACGTATTTTCTTGATTTTTTTAATAATTAAGAAGTCAAGAACGTCAATGTTTCTGTAGTTTAGACAAGTTACGCCATTACTATGTTATAGGCGCGTTTGTTATTGACAAATGAGCGCAAACTATGTTCAATGAATTATTATTTTGTTTTAATATCGTACGAAGACTCGTGTTGTACGAACGTTAGTGTACGGTTTAGAGGAATTAGTGATGCTATTGTGAAAGTAATAATTATTGTAGTGGCGAATGTTTTTAGATCATTGAAATGTAAGGAGCCTTGAAATGTTCAATATTAATAATTTATCGTAAGTTATGGTTATGTCCGCATAACCAATAGAAAAGCAATGTTGCATCGTGTTCTTAATAATATTAAATTTAATATCGAGTTAAGCGATTCGTGTAAAAGAAACACCAAAATAAATGTTAAATAAGATCGCGACAGAATACTAAGTGTAGTTTCCAATGATCTAAGCGCATTTATAAGGCAAGTCCAATGAAATGACTCCGAATGATATACAAATACAGTTAGGATAGCTCAGTTCATACAGTAATACATGCCAATGATAAACTTCAATAGCCGGTCTCGTACTCACGGTTAGATATAAAAGAACTTTTGGATGCCCCTATACAGAAGTTGTCAGATTATTACTGCCTTTTAGCCATAAGGGAATATACAAGTGAATATAAAAATTGTGTTCTGTGCTCACACGATCTCGCTAGTATGTTTTAGTTAGTGCCTATAGCGTTAAGTTAGGACGAATTGTGTGAACGTGGTGTAATCTTAATTGTATAAAACACCATAACGTATTTTTCAAACTATCGCTTATCGTAAACTGGAACGGAGATTTTATTAGATTCATTTAGTAGTGTAAATCGGTCCCTAGACTAATAATGTGAAAATTGAATGTGAATTGTATATTCTATATAGAGGGAGCCTTAGGCGTGAATAGTGTGCGCGCGATCCGAGCGACGCGTGCGACGTTTGGTGGACGTACTGTTGTGTGCTGTGTGCTGTGCGCGACACGCGAGTTAGTTCCGAACTGTTCGCGTGCAGTTCGGAACGCATTCGTAGTAGGTTTGGACCCAAAGAAGTGTTTAGGAAAATTTCTCTAGTAGTCAAGTTGGTGCCTGATTGTTCGCGTGTTTAGGGGATCGTATGCTAACATATTATAATACAGTTTAGACTTCCTTTTGGAGCATTTCCAACGTACTGATTATTTTTTTAATAAATTTAAAAAATTAGAGTAATTATTTTTTCAGCACTGATCGTAGTGCCATATTTTATTGGCTCGCTTTTTTTAATAAATTATTTTTATAGTGAAATTCGACACCAAAATCAGAAAGACAAAATTAGTTTTTTGTTCTATCCGTGTAACAATATGGACTTGAATATTTGATCTCAGAAATCGGCAGTGTAACAGATTTTGATGAGAATGCATGAGAGGATCCTACTAGCGGTCCGTGAGTGTTATTTCTTAATGACCATGTTAAGTGTCGCTCAATTTAAATTAATTTTACTTACGAGAACAAAGTTTGACACATACAAACATACATTTTGGCCTATCAAAATGCTTGAGTACAAATTTCGTTTCGCTATATTTACGACGCGATGAAATGTCTAGTGTTTGGCAAATAATCGGACTAAAGTTAAATTAACATTAGATTAGTGTAAGTGGTTCAGAAACGTTAGTCAAAGATGATATTTTGTGAAGAACCTCTGCGGACGAGGCGATGAAATTATATCGAAATACGATGATATACATATTGGTAAGCTCGAAAAGATACAATATATTTTTATCACTGCCACAATATTCATAGATGTCGTGTCGTTGAGTTCGGTTTTGCATGTTTGTGAAGCGCGCGACCGTTCACATATTGCTCAGCGAATTATAATAATTTTAGTTAACCGCGGGCTCACTCGCATGCAAGATCTTTTTGTTACGTGACAGAGTATACAACGGGGAACAATGGTAGTTGCTGCCAGATTTATTTAAGCCCTATAATTTGATCAGCATTACTTTGTGCGGTGTGTCCAGTCCACTGGTTATTGTGAAGGCGTGAAACACATTACAGCCGAGATGCAGACACGCTTGGTGACGTTGTAAAGTTACAGCGGACGGAACAATAAAAAGCGCCATCTTCAACCACATAGGGATGTTGTTGGAAATCGTGGTTTTAATTGCTCCTCCCGCGCTTAGACAGAAATTGAAGGAATGTAAATAGTTAAGTATTTATTATTAAGTATTATTCTGCATAGTTCTGTAATTTGCTTCGCGCCTGGTTGGGCCTTAGGGAGAAGCGGCGCGCCCGGGATGTGTCCCGGACGTTCCCGGACTGTCCCGGACATTCCCGGGCTGAGTCCCGGGCGCGGCGCGCGGGGTTAGTGTAGAGGTAATGTTCGCGAGTTGTCTTTCAAACACGTTTCCTATATTATACGTTTATTATATGAATGTTCTCCTTTATTGTAAATGTTTGAATACAATAGATACTATGTGGAGCCTGTGTATTCCAATAGTGTGCACTACTTATTCAATTTGTAGATATTTAATTATATATAGTATAATGTTTAATGCGTTGTCTTATTTGCTTATACCCTATGGTGAAATCGGTGAAATTTTAATTATAATTTTGAACCCACAAGCTGCTGGGTAATCTACCTCAATTAATTTATCACACATTTGGGCATAATAATAGTGAATGTTAATTTAAATTTGAAATTGTTCAATGTAGTGATTATTAAGGTTTTTTTTTCAAGTAAAATGGTTTGTCCACCTGTCACAAGTACTGTATCTTATATTAAATACATATTGTATGATTGATAAATATGTGTTTTACTACATCATTGATACACCTACAAATACCTCCTTCGCTCTATCGCTTTAGAAATATAAAAACAAACACTACTAACTATTCAGTAAAATAAAAGGCAAAACATTTTATTTCATTAAATTTTTATATACAATCAGTACATTCGTTGGAAGGCCTCCCACCAGGTGGACCGATGACCTGGTGAAGGTTGCGGGGATCCGCTGGTGGCGAGACGCACGGACCCTGGTCAATGTGGCGACGCTTGGGGGAGGCCTATGTCCAGCAGTGGACGTCTTTCGGCTGATATGATGATGATGATACCTTCAAATCAAATCTTGCAATTGAAATATAAATCAGTTAGCGTCAACCGATTAAGATGAAATTTTGTTTGGATGACAATGCACAATATGTTAAACAGCTTGTAAAAAAGTATTTTTTAATTGGAAATAAAAAAATATGAAAGCCTCTGCCACCTCTGCTATCGTTATTGGACCAGTTGAAACAGATAAGTATAGCGCGATCAAGATAGAAGAGCAACCGAAATGTCAATGTCACGTTCGACGTTGGATTCTCGCTATGAGCGCTGCGCGGGTATCAGGGAGTGGAGTTTGACATTACGGGTGCTCAGCATTGAGGTAATAATGTACTACGCACGTGCTCAGTTATCTTGACCGCGCAATAGAAACAAGAAAGAAACACATTTATTTGTCACAAGCCATTAGAGCACACAACATAAAAAAGAAAACTTAAAACTAAACAACAATAAAAAAGAGAAAAAACAATATAAATATGACATTGTGTGTCCCACGGCTCCGCCAAATAGGACCAGTACAGCAAAATGTCGCGCATCTTGTGCCCGACGCTGGTTTTTAAGGGCCTACATACCTTTTATTAACGTAAAACGGTAACTTTCTAAAGCATAGGTACTCCTTAGTAACGGTTAGGTTAAAAGGTTTGAAACAAATATATATTTATTATTGATTCATGTAGTACATAATTTTGAACACAAGGTTTTTTCGTGTAACTAATAGTTTTTTTAAAAACATAAATAACAAAACGATATTTTTTCGCAACTTTTAGAAACTCCTCTAAAACGACTTGGATGTTTAAAAATATTCAATTTCTTCATAACTAACATAGCTTAGGTAAATCAAATAATATTTTGCAAAAAAAACTGTTCAAAAGGAGGTTCAATATTGATATTTTGGCATCGAGCGGGCGCACGGCCAGTGCTGCGTTAACATTGGGGCGTATATAGCGCCTTAACTGAACCTGTGACTGTGACATGACGGACGTAAAGCAGTATGTGTATGTAAAACAAGTACCTACTGTAAAAAAATAGCAGTAGGGTTATTACGAACAACCACAAATACAGTTTAAGTTTGTCGCTGTTGAAGAAGCTTTGTTCTTGTTTATCTATCTAGAAACATACGTGCAGTAAAGTGGCATTGTATGAAATGTCAAAATATAGGGGATTATTACAGATTTTTATTATTATGTCCTATATTCATTACATTTCTTATCTTGTACATTTTTAAATATTTTTATAAAATAAATTAAAAAACAAAAACATTTAAAAATATAGCAAATAGAGGTCCACCGGTATCGGGAACAGGGTCCAAGCTACCGGCGGTCAGGGCTCCAGAGAGAGGAACCTCCTAACAATACGAGCCGTGTCCAGCAATACTGCTTTCTGGATCAGGCCCTTGACCCAGCAGCCTAACGAGAGCCTCCTAAGATGTTGGCCGACACGACAATCGGTACAATGATCGCTGAGTCCACATCCCACATGTCGACAACCTCGCGAGCCAAGTCAAGATACTTGATTTGCTTATCTTTCTCGGCTTTCACGAGGTTCCCGTCATGAGGGACGGTAATGTCAACAATCATTGCACGCCTCTCGATTCGGTCCACCACCACTATATCAGGTTTATTAGCTACAATAGTCCTGTCAGTGATGATGGACCGATCCCAGTACAATGTGATATTGCCATTCTCATTATTATTATTACCACGTGATCGCTGTCAGAACTCATGCCGAAAGATTAGCCAGCAATCTGTTACCTCGTGCGAGTGGTGCGAGTAATTGCCGGTCGCACGAGAACACTCACTTATAGTCGAGCTACAAAACTATCAGAACTTCACACTCGCTGCTCGCCAACTCGTATCTAGTTTGTAGCTCTACTCACTTCTCGCTGATAGTCGTCGGTGGGACAAGTGCTTCGTTGGTAGAATGTCAGCGATGGCGATGGTCGAAAGGCCAAAATGTAAGAAAGGATGATCATCACGTGACATTTCAATAGCACTTCACAGTCTCATATATGTTTGTAATTTTTAGGGTTCCGTGCCCAAAGGGTAAAAACGGGACCCTATTACTAAGATTCCGCGGTCCGTCTGTCTGTCACCAGGCTGTATCTCATGAAAAGTGATAGCTAGACTATTGAAATTTTCACAGATGATGTATTTCTGTTGCCGCTACAACATATGCTAAAAACCGGCCAAGTGCGAGTCGGAAACGCGCACGAACGGTTCCGTACTATTATCGCTAAAACCGACAAAAATATTACGTTTTTTATATGGGCTCCCATAAAGCTCCCATGATAAAATAAATATTTAAGTGGGGCTCCCATACAAAAAACGTGATTTTTTTGCCGTTTTTTCTAAAATGGTACGCAACTCTTCGTGCGCGAGTCCGACTCGCACTTGGCCGGTTTTTTTTAATGTGTGTCCTACACTAGGAACATCTCCAGTATCGCGAGTTAGTATGTCACAAAACTAGCTCTCAGTTAGCCGCCCTATAAGGGTTGTCAGGCTTTGCAGGTAAATTGGCAACACGCAGCATGCTAGCTAACTGAGAGCTGGCACCCTTATTTTTTCCTATTTTCTACACTAGTTTCTTTCAAATGACGTTGGATTCACATGAAAAACTTTTTTTATTTGGAGTTAATAATCAAACATAAATTTTAATTTATTTAATTAAGGTTATCGCGGCTAGACATTTCCAGGCAACCCTGCAACAATATATTCTACTATAAAGTATCATACAAAAAAAAAAACATCCGAATTGAGAACCTCCTCTTTTTTGTGAAGTCGGTTAAAAAATTAAGTTAAAACAAAAACCCTTATACCTGCAGATTTCTGCATTCGGAGCTTAGCCTAAGATACTCTGGGCTGCTACTGTTTTTTTAAATTAACCATGCCGGGGATTGAATCCAAGATCTTACCAAGCTGGTGAACTTGCGAATTTGCGATTATTCAACTAAGTTACCTCAAAGAGTCTTCTTCTTTCGTGTCAATTAACTTAAACTATGCTCTCAACCATTTAGATTTTGTCCGACCAGTATGTAGCTACTCGGACAGCTCTGTCATTTGCTACGTTCAAATCCCGAAAGGTGCAGGTGGTCGGGCATGAAGGGCAGACAAGCAGTTGGGCCATATCTTGAGAAGGATCCCCACACTGGCACTGTGTTTTGGATGGGTCTATGATACTCCATTTGGCCAGGTTGTTTCTACAGCGGCCAACCTGGGTCCGCAATCGGTTTAGGGATTTCCAGATTGGCCACTGTAGTTCGTTTCCAAGGGCAGATGCTCTGCCGGAGTGATGTAGTGTGGAGGAGTAGGCTGTGTAGTAGGTATTCTTATTCTTTATTGCACACAAAACACAAAATGAAGATACAAATCCAATGGACAGCTTATGTACAAAGGCGAGCTTAACCCATAATTCACAATTTTCGTCAGTTGCGCTAGCTTTCGAAGAGGTCGATATTTTTCAAGAAGCTCTTATGACTCTTCATGCGCGCAGGTTGGAGTTGATGCTCATACATGGGCGTCGCCAAGCGGGGGAGGGAGGGGGGGAAAGAACCGTCTGCTCCCCCTAGAGATTAAAAAAATGTAGCAAAATGCAAAAAAAAAAACGTTCTAAATCCATTAACTTAACATTATCTAACCGTTGTCACAGATAATATAATAAAATAAAAATAAAATGAAAAAGCCTCGTTATTCCTTATTAATTTAAATAACAATTGTTTTTCTTAATATTAACATGCATAATAATTATTTAAGATTAACATGCATCATGACTTTATAATAGTTTATATATTAGTGTTAGCTAATAAGGACCTCTCAACGAGTAAAGGCCTCCTCCATTTTTCTCCACACGGTTCTGTCCTTCGCTATTTCCATCCAGTTTATGCCTGCAGTCCTCTGTATATACAGATAATATAAAACGAGCATCCATTGTTAATGTCCAAAAAGGGACAAAAACCTTCTTTCCTGAAACGGAAAAAGCGTTGAATATTTTGATCGCTTTATCGTAGAACGATCGTTTATCAACCTCGAGGACTAAAAACCTGATTAAGAAGCACTATGGGGGAAAATCGCCTCAACATTATGTCCTTAATGAGTGTACAGTATTCTCTTATTAATTCTCACTCTTAAAGTCATCTTACAAGATCTTTGTGGTCGAGAAGTTTACCGAAGATTGTGTTCATGGACTTTTCCCAGCTTTCGTATCAACTCCACACACATCCTGTACCACCGCGCCGCCTGGCGACGCCCTTGTGGTCTTAAAGGGGGTGCCGACTGTCCCGTTCCTGTTTATCCTTCTCGATGCGGTTGGCTACTTCGCGACGAACTTTTGCAGCCTAATCAGCCTAATTGCGTAAGTGAATTCGGCAAGGCAAAAGCTTTGACCCCATCAATTGAGCAATTACATAGACGGAAATCCACATCACATCTTTCATCTCGCATGTGATTGGTCGATTGATGGCGTCAAAAGTTCAAAACCCCTTGCCTTGCTGAATTCACTTACGCAATTAGGCTGCTGGTGGAGCTATACCATCCAGTGGGTACATAACAAGAGGAGTTGGTTTCAAACACCTAGTTATGATGCAGCAGTTATCATGTAGCGCTATGTCGACTTCTTTGATGGATGGGGAGCCACACTGAGTATGCGAACTCCGTGTGGCATCGATCCGCAGAAAAAGACAGAATTATACCAGATGTACGTTGAACTTTTTTATGCTCCCCAGCTAGTGGATGTTAGGCGGAGAAGGCAATTATTCCTAGTCCCGACATTTTGCTTCGTTTTTAAGCAATGGAATTTAAACGCCAGGTACCTATCTAAGGTGAAACCCAGGTAGCGGGGTTAAGCGCAGTGCTCCATGGCAACGCTTTGCCACTAGTTGTGGAGGGTCCTATTTGACAGAAGATTGCGTAGATGGAAAGCACAGGATTGTTAGTGTACGAAAAGAGAATCCCCGAGTGGCGATAAATATAGTATTGTGATCCCAAACACCCGGCACACCCCGGACAGCTAGCACCCGGTATCGCAGGGTTCAGCTGACAAATTCTTTCAGCACGATGACCCAAACTCAATGTCGATCACAAAGGCACTTATCAGCGCCAACCCCATCTTCATCCGCCAACTCTGGTTTCTCAATAACCTCAAAGAGTGATTTTAAAGATCATGTGTTGAACTATCAGCACATGATCTTTCTCTGCGGATTGGATTCCTTACATACATTTCCTTATTAAAGTTGGTAGTTTATTTACTTACAAGAAGATAACTTTTTTTTCCTTTTCGCGGGTCTGCTGGCAGAAATTTCTTAAGAAATAATCAGTGCCCTTGTACTCTTTTGTCTTGATGTGTTGTCTTTATGTATTATATTGTGTGTGTACATTAATTATTAAATAAATAAATAAATAAAATAACTCTGGAAGCTTCCATCAACTTATTGCGTCACTAGGAAATCGAGACATAAAAATTTCAAAACAAGGAATGACCTTGAAAATCATATTGTACAGCAATATTCATTCAACAAACATTCTCAGTACAGTCAGCATCGAAAGTAGCTAAACAATGTAGGTGTCCAAATAGTGATAGTCTAATACGTTCAAAGCGACCATAATGATTTATGAAAAAAAGTTTTCAGGTTACTGGGATCCCAGTGTTTTAATTATAACTGAGCACAAGCATTGTCAAATAAGCATTTGGTTGCAAATTTGCATTCTAAACCAATATGCTGACTGTCTGTGGTTGTTATTAGGAAGTGTTTAGATAATACTGGCGCATAGTGTGCTAACCATAATAAAATTCTTTAGAATATTTTGGTTATTCATTGTTATTTTTATTCCAGCTGAACCCTCACTTGCCTGTTGTTAAACTTTGGATGAGGTATATGATGGAACGAGCGAACCCAGAAGATGCCTGACGAAGGCTGACGGGTCATAGGTAACTCTGATGCTAGCAGTAAGTGCCGAACTGGCTGTGCGCGTATTAAATGTGGAGGAGAAGCGCTATAGTACGAATAGTAAGTTCCAAGTGCAAAATTTTACTCTTCTATAGGGAAATCTGGAAGCCGGTATTATAAGATTTATAAGGTGCAAAATAAATGGTGATTTTCGAGTGTAGAATAATTATTAGAGTATCTACATGCCTGTTGACTGTACAAAACACGCCACGTGCCAAAACATAGCTATCAGCAATTCACAACATCAAAGCAAAACTGCATTACAATACAATAGATACCTATGGTTTCTAATTTCTACCGAGTTTTAGTGAATATAATGCATATAGGTAAGTTGTGTAAGGTATTTCTTGGGCCCGGGAACGCTGCCGACAAATGTTTCACAAGGCAACCCGATACTGCAGCAGGTGTCATCAAGCTATTGTTTTAATTACACGTGGTGCAATTTTTCACCTTTGGTTTAGTGGTTGAAAGTATGGCGGCTGTTTTAGAGGTCTGAGGTTCAATTACTGAGACAAAAAGTAGGTGCTGGTATAGTTCTTTAAATTTTTGGTATTCAGAAGTGTAGGTATGCTGTCATCATCATCATCAGCCTTTTAATGTTCCCACTGCTGGGACACAGGCCTCCTCCCTGTGAGAGAGGGAATGAGCCTTAATCCACCACGCGGGCCCAGTGCGGTTCGGTGAATGTCACATGTCTTCGAATTTATGGTTCTAGGACATGCTGGTTTCCCCGCTATGTTTTTCTTCACCGTTTTTAGAGCAGTGGTAATGAAATAATTTACACAAAGAAGAGTGCCTGCCTGGGTTCGAACCCACGACCTACGAAACATAAGTCGGGGCCGATACCACTGGGCCACCAAACCTAGGTATGCTGTATCTACCTTCAATTTTCATTCATTGGTTGTAAACTCCAAGCAATTAATTAGAAAAGGTTTGGGTATTACACTAGCTTTCTGTTTTATTATATTCATTCTAGACCCATCTCAGACTCAGCGTCAGTGTGGAGCCCTTTCACAGGACATGATTCACCTTCTTTCCTGCCTAGCATACACGAACCCTGCCCCTCCCAGGATTTAATTGAAACCAATGACAGTAGCCTAATTACGTAAGTGCTGAATTCGGCAACGCAAAGGGTTTAAAAAGTATGAAAAATTCTCTTCATATAATTGGGTAAGTATTGCCAAAAATTATTGGACTCTTTCATTGGTGAAGATATTCTTTTCGAAAGTACCTTTTTCATTGGGTCAAACCCTTTGCGTTGCCGAATTCATTTACGCAATTATGCTGTTGATCTAACCAAGTGGCTAAATGCTGATGGGGCAAAATTTACAATAAGCAATAGCCCAACACATCCATCGCCTTCAAATTTAGAGTGAATATCGTTTTAGCATGCTCCACACAGCACAGTACAGTTAGCCTAATATTAAATAAGCCACGTTCGTTCAATCGAGTAGACTACATTACCTATCCATCGCAGGAGAAACTCATCCCACATCGGAAATTTTACGCTGCCCTACGCTGTTCTTTTCTAATTTATTTCGTTGCAGGTTCCAAGACAGAATCTTTTCTCTGGGTCTCATTGACTCATGTCGAGTTCTTTGACTAGTTGCTTTTCTATGATTCTGGCTTTCAGGAGTTGCAACCCAGAATATCATGTAGAGATTGCTTTTGTCAAGTTTATGAAACTTTATTAATCTTTGAAATTATGTTGAAAAACGTCGTAATTAAGAAAAGCATGAGCAAGTTGAAAAGCTTCATAGGAGTAGGTGTGTAATTTCATGTGTAGTTTCAGTTACGTTCCTGTTTTTTTTTATTATTAATAGGCTCGCGCTTGACCACTATCTCACACGATGGTAAGCGATGATGTGGTCGACGGTGTAACACGCTTGCCTAGAAAAAACCTATTCACTCTTGACTTGAAACCCCCGAGGATTGTAGCTATCGGGAAACAGACTCCGGCAGGGAATTCCACTCCTTAGCTGTACGCATAATTAAAGTATTTCCAAAACGTTTAGTGCGTATGGGTGGGATGTCCGCCATTGAAATGCTCTTAAATAGTTCACAGAAGCTATTTGACAATTAAATCCGTTGGTTTCCTCAGTCATAATGGATGTGGTTTTAGCGCGGTACATTATGCAAACACATTTTGCTAAGTATATGCATACAGAATATGGAAATGGGTAGGTTCAATCAATCTTTTCCCAACTACGTTTAGGTTGGCTGCCAGCAAAAACCGGATGCAGTTTGACACCAGTATTTTATATGAAGCGACTGCCTATCTAGACCTCACAATCCAGTAACTGAGTAACATGATACCCTTTGCTACTGACAACCTGTAACGACTGTTCAAATTCTAGTGGAACGAGTGCAAATTGTATATATATCTGTCAGCCGGCACCAAAGGCTCGAACTAAAGTGCATAGTTATTAAATGCGTCAGCCAAGGGAACTCTTTTGCTGACTGACTGGCTGACTCTCACAAGACGATACCCAACTCTTTTGACTTTTGAAAATACACAGAAATATTATGGATGATGAAGAAAATCTATGCCCGAATCAATTAAACGTGGTAGCCTGATGTACAGAGCTACAACCTGAGGGTCATTAGTTTTGAGAGCAGTAGTGGCCCATAGGTAACGGCCGCGACTTAAAACTTGTAGTGCGTGGTTTCGAAGCCAGGCAGGCGCTTTACATTTTGTAAATTAATTCACACCGCTGCTCTCAGAACGGTGAAGGAAAACATTGTGAGGAAACCGGCATGTCCTAGAACCAATAATTCAAACACATGTGACATCTAGGGCATGCAATATGGCATGGTTCTCAATTCAGAATTCCAATATTGGAGATCTAATTCCGGAACTGGTAACTTTTAAAGTTTGTGTCTAATCAAACAAGATTTGTTATTGTATCAGTCTTTTAATATTTTTAGTAACAAATTAAACATCATCCTTCTGCCCTATTACACTAATTAAACATTTTAAACCGTAAAATCAAAAAGCCTTATTGCTTCTTGTCGCTGGCACGAGTCTTTCTCAAATTGGTTTGGTCCAAATCTTAGCCACCTCCACGACGTCATTAGTGGCAGCACATAGATGACCCTGGGCACAGAGGACAAGGCAGGAGGTGGAGCATGGCTTGCTTTATTTTTCTTTTACTTTCTGAAATGCTCATGCATACTGCGCTACCATGGGGAGATACTCCAACCCACTAAAACTCCACGGTGTCCTCCTGTGCCGCTTATGGCGGGAGCACGGGCAGGCTTTAGCACTCACCGAACTGAACCCACCGCGGCTGTCCGTCACCGGACCCATTTCTGGGGAGTAACCCCTTTCATCGGCACACCAGAACACAATGCATGCCGTGACCACCCCAGGGACCAAACCATCACATGGGCGCCAGACGACCCCGTATATAGCACCCTTGGTCCCCATGTGACGGGTCAGGTCAGTGGCCCCGCCACCTACCACTTTTCGGCCGCAGGGGATAGGGTCCTCCCCTGCGCCCAGCCCCACTGCATCCGTTATCAGATGGTGGTGACCCCGTCCAGGTCGCGGCAAGTAGGAAGAGCGGCGCACCTTAGTACCAGCACGCCTCCCACCGTGGCCCTCAGCCGCGATATCGTATGGGCATGGGAGGCCCCATACGACATCGTGGCCCGCCTAAGTTGCGATGTCACCCAAGCGGCGCCGCAACCTATATTTTGGGCGCCACATCGTCGGCTTAACCCGTAAAAGCCCTGACGAGCGGCCCCTCCTCGGGTTCCTCTTCGCTTCACCGTGGGTGAACAAGCCACGGCTACTGAGCCCCCCACCTCGACAGTGCTGGAACCCACCGGGGGGGACCATTTGCACACCCTGCCGCTGTTCCGTCGAGCTAGGTAACCCCATTTTGCGAGGTTGGAGTTACACCTTCCTACGTGGGTTCTGAGGCAGTTCATGAACTTCCATGTACACCACGGAAGGTTAGATTCTGCGGGAAGATCCTCGCTTGGAGGTCCTGACACGTTAGCAGAGTGTCGGGGTTCGGGGAAACACCGCTTTCAGGAAGCTGTGTCTACTTTTCAGCCGTTGCGTCCGTAGTTGCGCACCGAATAGTGGGTGTCTGCATGGTGTCACGCTCCTGCTTGTGTTTCTCGACTGCACTCGCAACTTCCCTTCGGACGTGCGAAGGTGCTATCCCAGCTGTGGAGTACAGTACGCTGACGGGGGTTGGTTTGAGGCAGCTGCTAGCTGCGTTGCTTACGACAGTAAAGAACAACATCTGCAACAACACACTAGACACGCATATTCGCCAGCCGAGAATCAGAGTGCTAGGCCAGTAATCCGGAGAAAGTGAGATGAAGCACCCCAGTTGGTTGAGTTAGGCGTCTGAGTAAATTGTTACGGTATCCGATTTATCACACAATAGAATTAAACATTAATAATATGAATAAAAACACAAGATATTTGAATCGTTTTATGTATCACGTGTTTGTTACGTACATTTCATACCACATAGTCTCCTTTCCAGTCTTAACATATATATAAATAACAATAAAAATATCAAAATATTATAAATATCGGAATTCCGGAAATACTCCTCTCAATTCCGGAATTGAAAAATCTGTTAAAATCATACGGAATTCCGGCGTTACGGAATGCCGGAATATCGGAATGCACGCCCTAGTGACATCCACCAACATGCACTGGGCCCGCGTGGTGGACTACGGCCCATTCCCTTTCACAGAGCGGAGGCCTTCACGCACACCGCACCAAATACGAGTCTAAGTGCGGAAAAGGGGTTCATCTATCCTATCCTATCCTGGGGGTCATTAAAGCGCTGTCCACACATTTCAGGCAGGCAGGAACGGAGAAAAATCGGTAACATACGATGTGTGCGAACTTGCTCACACATCTCCGTATTAGGGTGATCCGGATCGTTCATACAAATCGTATGTAACCGATTTTCCATGTTCCGTCAGGGACGGGAATCCGGAAATGTGTGGACAACGCTTAAGTCAAGAGTGAGTATGTTACTTCTTGGCAAGCGTGCTTCTTCGATTGCATCATCGCTTGCCATCAGGTTAGAAGATGAAAGTGAAACACGAGCCTATACTACAAATATAATAAATGTTTCACCCGCGTAGTTCCCGTTCCCGTAGGAATACAGGGATAAAAAGTAGCCTATGTCGCCCGGGGATAGTGTAGCTTCCCAACGGTGAAAGAATTTTCAAAACCGTCCAGTAGTTTTTAAGTTTATTCGTTACATACAAAAATACAAATCCTTCTTCTTTATAATATTATTATACTAGCTGATCCCCGCGGCTTCGTTCCCGTAAAAATTATAGCCTATGTTACTCGGGAATAATGTAGCTTTCTATTGGTGAAAGAATTTTTTAAATCGGTTCAGTAGTTTCGGAGCCTAATCGGTACAAACAAACTTTCCTCTTTATAATATTGGTATAGATATTATTATATAGCATAGATTTGAATGTTTACGAGCATTCCTTTTTCCTACCACTATCCCACTTTAACTGGGGTTGGTTCTCCTACCTAATTTTGTGGCACCAAGTGAATCTGTCCTGGGTTGCCCGGTCGGGCTGTTCTTCCTCCAGTAGGAGCTTCGTCATGCTGGTCCGCCACGTAGCCACAGATTTCTTTACTACATAATATGTTCCTCGTGTCTTCGCATCACGTGACCATACCATCTGAGACTGCTCTCGGTTAGTCTATCTAATATAGGGGTTAAAAACTACCACGGATATGCTCGTTTCGTGCTTTATTTAGTCTCGTCGCACCTCTAGACCACCTCAGCATCTTCATCTCAGCCTAGCCTACTAATATGTGAAAGTTTGTGGTTGTTACTTTTCACGCAAAAACTACAGAACGAATATTGAGGAAACTTTACTGTAGGTAATTCAATTTTACATCAGAATAACACATTTATAATGATATTGGGGGAAGTATTAGTCAATAATAATAAAAATGGTACAAATGTGTAGAGCCCCTGTCGCTGCACCAGACTGCATTGTCAGCAGCTTGCCGGTAGCGACGAGCTTCCTGCCCGCGGAGCCTCAGCCCACTCCTGCGCAACCTGCAGCCTGCACCGGACCATGTGAGTTATTAACTGTATCTAGGTTTATTAGGTGCACAAAATTAGGTCATCCCACCTTTATATATGTATTATAATAGATCTTGTTCTCCATATAATCAGCTGTTAACTCCAGTCAGATAGCTTTACTACCGATTTAAGAGAATGATAGCTTTGAGTTAAATACTTTACTTCTTGTTAAACTGAATTTCTTTAAACTTTTTTGTTGAACTTTAAGTTGGATCATTAAATTTTCCGTTTTATTAATTTGCACTTGTTTATGGACCAGTAGGTTTTTTTATTTTAGTGTAGAGTCCCTTTGTTACTTAACAGTTTCCCTGTCCAATGAATCATATATGATTCTTTCTATTGTTTTAACTATTGTTTTACTAATTGGACAGAGAATCTGTTAAAATATTTTAGAAGCTTGTTATCTTTGTAGTACCAACCACGTAGGCGCAATGCAAGGTAACCACCCAAGAGTTTTTGAAAACAGGTGAGCTTTTCATGGCACCATCTCTATGGACCGTAGTACCTTTCCTTGCAGGATTTAATTCAGGAAATCAAGATGTTTGAAGAAGTGCCTAACCTGAGCATTTTTCATTTTTGTGACTTTATTTTTACATACGATTTTTTAAAACTGTCGCTTAAGGCGTATATATTCCCCAATGTTAACGCAGTACGGCCGTGTACCCGCTCGGAGCCAGAATATCAATATTGAAATTCCTTTTGGATAGTGGTGTTAGCTAAATATTCTTTTATTTATATATGCTATTTCAGTTATGAAGAAATTCTAGCTATAATTTTTTCTGTGTAAAAATATTTTCAAACATCCAATTCGTTTTGGAGGATTATCCAACAGTAGCATAAAAAAATCTGTGTTTCACAAATAATGTACATGATGAGCCTATATGCTATGTCTGCTTATATGCTTTCTAAAGAAAGTAACTGTTTCTCGGCAATAAAGCGGTGGAAGGCCCTTAACTACTATTCTTCATCATAATTTTTGGTTTCCTCAAGGACTCGTAGTTCGTATGTCAAGAAGATGCTTAAAATTCCAAAATGTTGAATTCTGAAAACGTAAACTTCTAATTTTCTGCGCTGTTTCCCATTGGCGGTCAAGGCTGCATCTGGATCCCGGGAGCATTTCGTAAGTTTTTAAATGTCTCTCATAAGTTCATTGTAAACCAGAAAAACATCGTCAGAATATTATTTTTAATTACTTACAGCACTTAAATCGAAGTGGAAATTTATATTTTTCCTACTCCTCCGGTTATTCTTTTCTGATTAATTTCGTTGCTGGAAATGAATGGAATGAATTTAACTGTCTTGGAGACAGTTAAATTCATTCTCCGGGACTTCGTCGAGCTTCATTGCGTCGTCGGTGCTTTTCTGGTGGTAGCTACTGTTGATTCTGGCTTTTAGGAGTTGCAGTGGTTTGGTAGTGCGGTGGGATTGTCCCAATAAAAAGCACTTAAATCACATAATTTTGTGTATAGCGAATTATAAAACGATTTTATCATACGCAAAACGTTAACTCATCTTTTTCAGGGATTTTTCTGATGAGCCGGGTTTGAGTCCGGCATTGAAATGCTTTTGCGTTTAGTTCAGTACCTTTTATTTCTTTAAAATGATTTATTAATGTTTTGTTTTTTATTGTGTTACTGCGGCTTTTTTTCAACGTTGACTTCAAAACTATTTTTCGGTTATTATCAATTTAAGTATATATTGTGCTTTTTTATTTGTATTTTTAACCCCCGCCGGAAAAAGAGGGGTGTTATAAGTTTCACGTGTGTTGCTGTGTGTCTGTCTGTGGCATCATAGCGCCTAAACGGATGAACCGATTTCTATTTAGTTTTTTTTTGTTTGAAAGGTAATTTTGTCGAGAGTGTTCTTAGCTATGTTTGAATAAAATCGGTTCAGCCGTTCAAAAGTTATGGGCATTTTACTGTTTGAATCGGGGTGTTTTCGCAAAATAAATGTGTCGGGGGTTTTTAAATTGTGAAATTTTACTTGTTAATAACGTCAATTTCACCCAATATCGGCGAAATCCTAATCTACCGAACAATCAAGACCAGAAGACTTCGAAGCCAGAAGAGAGAAGACGTTCAGGGTTGAAATGGCCATTACCTCACAGTCACGTGGTCATGACGGTACAACGTGTGATGTGACGTAGTGGAAGTCTCGACCTGGACTATACTGCTAACAGAAGATCTCTAAGAAGATGGGCAGAACAGCTGGCAGCAAGATTAGGGAACCAAGTGAAGAGCTTCTGAAGCTGTTTTCGTAATTTTGCAGTCATTTTTCTTTGTGTTGTGTTTTGAATTATCGTTTGTTTTTTTTGTGCCTGTGTTTGATTTTATTTTCAAAGTTGTGTTTCTTAGATATGCTGTTTAATTCTTATCAATGGCATGATTGATAAATGCTTTTAACTAAGTATAAAATCCTAAACAGATTTATCTCAAGTTCTTACTTAATCAGTTTAACAACTTTACGATTTATATAATTCAAAGGTTCACCTTTCTCTATTTTTATAACATTTCAGATCTAAGTTAGTTTAGTTCGATATAATCTATTTAATATTCAGTATAACGAATCGTCTAGATTTCAAATTCAATCAAAGCATCACCTTTCTTTTTGTTCGTTAACAATATTTCACTAAGTTAGTTAAATTTGATTTTATAAGATTCTTAATTAAGACGATGACAGTCGCCAACGACCTTGAGGGTACAAAAAGCGCACTCGTTTCACACCCGCGCGATCCAAAATTCAGTAGTTTTTTGTACTTTCCTTATTATTCTATGACTTAAAAAAAAACTTTAAACCAAAATGTAGATAATTAAATTGTCCCTGAGATGATGAAGATTTCATTAAAATACGCCTTGCGGTTTTGGTGCGATTGCCGTGTTTTTTTTCCGTGTTAGACATAACTTTACAAATTAATTACACTATGTTATACAAATAAAATTCAAATATTCATAGATTATTAACAACATTGTCTAATGTAACATAATATATTTTTTGCAAAAAAATATGACTAGCCGTTTAGACGTGATTCTCATTTTAAAATCAGCTACTAACACGTATCTGTGCCTTAATGGACTTAGTGTCAACATCATCAAAAATTCACGCACGTACCAACACATAATTTATTCATCTCCAATAACAATTTCGGCTACAAAACATACATTACCACACCTACGGCTCCCTTTTATCTTTTCAATAATTAATTTACTAACCATTAGCTACAAACTTACGGACGGTAACACCAACGGTAGCTAGGTACGTGCTCCGGGTCCCGTATAACATTACGCTTCGTCAGGGCTCCGATGTTTACAGAGAATGTTATTCGATACTTAGGTAGGTACTGTCTGACTGCTGGCTCGCGTTATTGGAACGTAACTACGTTAGTGTTATGTGTATTATGTTTGTATTATGTATCTTTATAAGTATTGTCTTTGTTAGGTGGTTTTATGGTTATGTTATCTTTGTAAAACTGTGATAAAGTTCGGAGAACGTAGGGACTCGCAGTACTCTGCATGCCGAAGTTTTTGTCCGGGTTCCAGGGAAGATAGAATCATAAGGGGAAGATTTTTTTTGTCAGCCTAGAATGTCCCACAGCAGGACAAAGCTACCACCATATATTTCTAGACCTTCTTGTCTCACACCACCTCAAACCATACTTCTCGTTGCGCCTAGAATTAGGCTCAATTTACATTTCCACGAAATAATACAGCCGAAAGTGCAAAATTGCTTCAGCCAAACGCGAGAAATTCGCGGGCAAACATACAAATCAAACCGCGAATCTCCTTTTTTTGAAGTCTGTTAAAGAAGTCGCGCGTCTTCCGCGGAGATCTCGTGCATTCCCGTAGCTGTCATTCTGTCTCTGTCACCTCTGTCATAGACTAGAGTCAAGAGCAACCGCACGACAAAACAAAAAAAAACTTAATTAAAAAATCAAAAAACCCGACTGCTTCAAAAGCGAACTAAAAAGTCGTAAACAAGGAGAAAATCATGCTGTGCAGTCGGAGGATACATATTCGAGGACTGGCTGACCAAAATCTGGTGTATCCTCCGCCTGCACAGCATGATTTTTTTGCTTGTTTACGACATTTTAGTTCGCTTTTGAAGCAGTCGGGTATTTTGATTATTTGAATTAAGTTTTTTTATTTATAACTTTTTAGTTAGTTTTTTTTTCGAATTAGGCACATTTAAACATATGTGTTATATATTTTTGAAATCACCTCTTAAAACCCTTTATTTTGATACCCCACACGATGGGTTTGGAAGAAAAAAATATTTGGGCCCCCACAATATGGCACCCGCCATTTTTCTATTGTCCAATTTTAATGTAGCCTATGACACTCGCAGGGTTAAGACGAATCGATTGACGTATGAATCATTAAAATCGGCCAACGCGTTTGGTCTCTGGAACGCCATATAGGAACAAACATACATACATACATACATAGACTGATAAACACATTACCCTCCTTCGGCAGTCGGGTAAAAACACCTGCCAGCGCAGGGTAGATGTATGGTGGGTAGATGTATGTGTAAAACCTAGGTTTTGAATCGAAATCCTGTTGTATTTTTCTCACTCATTTTCACTCTTTGTAGCTTAATCTCCGAGGCACGGGGTCCCAGCGCTAAGAAATAAAATTTGCTCCAAATGGCGTTCAGATGGCGCGATATGCACCGATTTGTTACTGAATTGTGTTTTTTAAATCATATGGAATTGAACATAACAATTGTATGTTCTTGTTTAGCCAACTCGCCTAAGGACACATATTGCAAAAAATACTATAAAACAAATCGTCACTGTATATCAAGAAAAAAAATATAGGTACACGAACCGAGTAAACCCCTTTACTTGCAAATCGCTGCTAACACAATCTATCTATCGCCGTAGAACGGAACCGAATGAGATCGATGTACTAAAAATAATCAGATAATCAGACGAAAAACGCTAGTTACGTCGACACGGTTTCTTTGTATGGGATATTATCTATGCTCCGTAGTATGACAGTCGGTCGATCGCTGGAGATCACATTTGATCGTTCCTTCTGCGAATGAAGTTGTTTTAGTACACAACAAGCCGATCCCATGTAACCAGAAAAGTAGAATTTATAAGAAGTGAAATTGTTTTTTAGGGAATTGTCATCATAACACCTCAAAAGTTAAAGTATTTTCGAACTTTTTGTTGATATGGTAGGCTCGCGCGTGACCACTATTTCTTCTGATGGTAAATAGTGAAGTAGTCGAAGGTGAAACCCGTTACATTTAGCACTCTGAAATCACCAATATGTTGTGAACAGTTTGTTCTTTCTGTGTAGGTAATAAAGGAGGAGTTTCCCCTAATCCCATGTTCTAACAAGTAAAATTTAAAAAACCGGCCAAGTGCTAGTCGGACTCGCGCACGAAGGGTTCCGTACTTGGTAAATTGCGGTTTACGATTTATGACGTATTAAAAAAAACTACTTACTAGATCACGTTCAAACCAATTTTCGGTGGTAGTTTACATGGTAATGTACATCATATATTTTTTTTAGTTTTATCATTCTCTTATTTTAGAAGTTACAGGGGGGGGACCCACATTTTACCACTTTGGAAGTGTCTCTCGCGCAAACTATTCAGTTTAGAAAAAAATGATATTAGAAACCTCAATATCATTTTTGAAGACCTATCCATAGATACCCCACACGTAGGTATGGGTTTGATGGAAAAAAAAAATAGTTTCAGTTTCAAGTATGGGGACCCCCAAAATTAATTGTTTTTTTCCTATTTTTGAGTGAAAATCTTAATGCAGTTCACAGAATACATCTACTCACCAAGTTTCAACAGCATAGTTCTTATAGTTTCGGAATAAAGTGGCTGTGACATACGGACGGACAGACAGACAGACAGACAGACAGAAAGACATGACGAATCTATAAGGGTTCCGTTTTTTGCCATTTGGCTACGGAACCCTAAAAACCCCCGACACATTTATCTTGCGATAACACCTCGATTCAAACAGTAAAACGCCCATAACTTTTGAACGGCTTAACCGATTTTATTCAAACATAGTTAAGAACACTCTCGACAAAATCACCTTTCAAACAAATGAAACTAAATCAAAATCAGGTCTTCGGTTTAGGCGCTATGATGCCACAAACAGACACACAGATACACAGGTACACAGCAACACACGTGAAACTTATATCACCCCTCTTTTTCTGGCGGGGGTTAAAAATGAATTTGCTAGCCTACAAGTGTCGTATTCATTTAGTAACAAACAACTTTCAGTAAATTAGTTCTAACCGCTAAGCGGTTATATACACGGGTAAGGTACAATCATTATATTTTAGTAAGCTTAACCCAACGCTTAGTCAGACGTTTGGTCCTCTACTAAAAATGCTGAAGTAACAATACTGTACATTGCGTATTGGCTCTGCAATATTACGTTATTGAGCTATAAAAAGCTTGCCTCAATACGGATTTTTTTATTCCCCAAGCTATCAAAATAAATGTATAAGGCGAAATAAAACCCCGACTAAAATTGCCGATTTTTATTCATGTTTCTGTACATTTCTGCTTACTTGGTCCATAATATTATGTATAGACATAATAAGTATAATAACATAACTTGTGCATAATGCTCAATTATCCGAGAGGATCTCCGCATCTTCACGGTCCATTGGCGAAGAGATATCAGCACTGAACAGCTTCATAAATAATATCTAACTTTACTTGACTCAAGACTTGGCACAATTTTAACAGTGTTCGGGGTCTAACTTATCTGGTTGTTAAGATGTCTAGTGTAATATGAGATGTAGTGCCTCTATAATATATAGGGAAGTAGGGTTTTCCCTATCTGGGTAATAACAGCATTGGATCAGGATGTGTGTGCAAGATAAACTTTGTTAGAATGTTTTTACATAAGCTCGTAGTAGAGCTTATTCATAGTTCGTCAGATAATAATTTGTACAAGTAAAATTAAAAAAAAACCCTAGATACTTTTTTATTTAATGCTACATAATTACCTAGTAGTAGACACGATTTGATCGACAATTTATTGAACACGTAATTATGACACGATATCTTGCGAAAACCCCTCGATTGAAACAGTAAAACGGCCATGACTTTTGAACAAAAACACTCTCGATAAACTCACCTTTCAAACACAACGAAATCAAAATCGGTTCATCCGTTTAGGAGCTATGATGCCATAGACATATATACACAAACTACACACGTCAAACTTATAACACAATTTTTCCGGGGGGGGCGGGTTAAACGAAGTCTGGCGATTACTCATCTGTTTGACGATGTACGTTCAAAATAAAAACCGGCCAACTGCGAGTCGGACTCGCGCACGAAGGGTTCCGTACCATTATCGCAAAAAAACGGCAAAAAAACACGTTTGTTGTATGGGAGCCCTACTAAATTTTTTATTTTATTCTTTTTTTAGTAATTTCAACTTTCTAGCTATCACGGTTCATGAGATACAGCCTGGTGACAGACAGACAGACAGACGGACCGCGGAGTCTTAGTAATAGGGTCCCGTTTTCACCCTTTGGGTACGAAACCCTAAAAAATTATATCAATTTGTCTCATCATTATCTAGCTATGTATGGAATCAAAAAGTAAATAAAAAAAAATATATTTATGAGCGTCGAAAGTTCCATATTTCAACACTAATATTAAAGCATCTTTGGGCGGAAACAAATACCATAAGAAGAAGATTTTTTCATGATATCCATACTCCCAAAGGTAGCTGTTTATAAAATTTCGTGCGCTCGTTTTCGTCCTAAATCATCATCCATTACGCTACAAATTTGCAAAACTGCTAATTCGTACGCGAACTATCTTCTTACTGCTCATTACAGCATCTATCTCTTTCGCAGGTGTTGTCGGATGAGATAGCATGCATTATATCGCGCAAAAAATAGTTCGTGTCGTCGACTAGGGCAACCTTATGAGGCATTCTATTGATAATTGACCAATTTTATAGAATCGTTACATTTTCGCACCGTTGTTTGTTTGCAGTTGCACCGTATTTGGGCAGTAGCGGTATAGGCAGTTAGTTGGATAGGCAGGTATGGTACAAACTGCAGGTCTATGTAGTTCTAATGGGATCTACACACTGACTGCTAGCTGGCTCCACGACGTTTGGATTGTCAGCCGCAGGGCTTACCTAACGATACATGGTTGTGTTGAACCGCTGACATGATGCATCAAATTGTGTGAGGCCTTCTCAGTAACACTTAGGTATATGTAACTTCCGCTACATATTGCTACATCATTGCAAATTACATTATGAGTCAAAACCTGCATCATTCGCAATTATGTAGCTTCAACTAACTAATTAGTCCGATACATATTCGCAAACTGGCTGACCAAAACTAGATGTATCCTCCGACTGCACAGCATAATTTTCTTCTTGTTTACGCTTTTTATTACGCTTCTTAAGCAGTCGGGATTTTTGATTCTACTACACTCTTTATTTATAACTTTTAGTTACCATTTTTTTTTCGAGTTAGGTACATTTAAACATTTAAGTGTTATATATTTTTGAAATCACCTTTATTTTAATATCCCAGACGATGGGTTTGGAAAAAAAATAATAGGTCCCCACAATAAGGTGCCCAAAATCCGCCATTTTTCTATTTTACAATTTCAATGTAGCCAGTGACACGACGAATGGGTTGTTGTATGAATCATCAAAATCGGCCAACGCTTTGGTCTCTAGAACGCCACATAGAAACAAATATACATACATAGATAGACTGATAAACACATTACCCTACTTCGGCAGTGGGGTAAAAAGAGCACTACTTTGTTAATCATTATTCATGTTCCACTGTACCTATAGAAATTGAAAACTTCAAATCATTTTGCACAAAAAATATTGAAACAAATACAAAAAATCCTCTTTTACCAAAACTATTTCAGAGTAGGTACCTAAATTTATGATTTTGAAATATAAACTAACAGAAACATGGATGTTAGTTCTCTGCCCTTTCCATACTTAGATAATAAATTTAAAACCTCTGTACGTTCTGTCCTCAAGATTAAAAGTTATTAAAACTATCGCAAGAAGAAGGCGGTATATTAATCAACACGGAAACCGACTCCCATTCATAACTGGCCGGGTGAAGCCGGGGAAAGTTGAAGTCGGAAACTTCGGCGCGCCATTGAAAGTCTGCCGACAAACTTACTCTCTGAATACAAATTCCAGATTGATTATATTTAAGTATTGGATAAGCAATTTGCAGCGAAACTGAGATGGTTTTCATGAGTTTTCCTTTTTTCAATTGACTTTTAAGACGGTACCCTGACCAAAAAATCGGCATGAGATATGAGCATTCCTATTGGTCTAGCGGCACTGTTGGCGCATGAATTACAGTAGTGAATACGCCCAGATTTCAGAATAAAATCTTTATAAAATCGAATTTTGGTCTTTTGAAAAAAGTTTTACTACAAAAATGTTCGTTATTAAATTGTCTATCCATTAGTGTTAGTACAAAAAATAATTAATGAACACTTTACGAGGAGATGCATGCTATCAATAATTATTTCTCATTTTTATATTTTTTTTGGAAGGAGATTAGTGAAATATATACAACATTAAAAAAAACGAAATCTTCCATTTTAGAATAAATAATATGTAGAAATTTAATGTATTTTTATTAATTGATATTTCTTTTTGCATAACGAGTAGATAGCTCTTAAAATCAGCACGAAAAACGGCTTGCGCGGCGGTTTGCTCGGGGTACCGCCTTAATTAGCTAGCTTATTGTGGGGAAAGTTATGTTCGTCAGAACTTCTTAAAGTACACTTGAAAATTGCGCTGTTAATTTTTCCATTTTCAAAATGCTTTATTAGAATGATTTTTCCAAAATATCTCTGTTTGCGATCTTGTTTATGTTCTATCATTTCACTACTAAGCATACGAAAATAATTGGTTTCATTTACTTAATAAGTACTTAGTTACTTTATCCTACAATTATTATGTAGATTTAACCTGTAATTACTGTTATCAAAAACTCCAATAAACCTCAATTCAACACTCACAGACCACTCGATATTTATTCCAATACTGACAAACTTGATTGGTATCACAAACTCGATCGGATCTTACTCCGCAGCCCATTATAATACACTTTTGACACCTAATTATCAGGACAGACGGACAGACGCAGAATATTTTGCCGTCATTAGGGGATATAGGGACAATAGTGGTAGAATGCTGATTTATAGGCTAGAATGGGCTGGGCTGGGTTGTTGATAATAGGCTTGGGTTATCAGTTATTTAGGGCTTTCCGTGCTAATGATACCTTTGGTAATTTATGGAATTGTATCTAGTGCAAACTTTTGATGGCGGTAAAGATATTTTAGCTCAGTAACTAAAAATATGAAAAATATGATAATCTTATGCGGTAAGACTGGAAGCCGACCCCAACAGCAATTGGGAAAAGGCTAGGCAGATAATGATGAGTGACAAAAAATATGGGGGAAATCTTATTCATATTCTTTATTGTACACTAAACATACATATACAAATACAGTACTAGTACAACAGCTTCCGTACAAAGGCGAGCTTAACCCATAATTGGGTTCTCTTACAGCAAACCTCAGTATCACAGAGATTTTTGATTAAATGAGGACAGTATACTCAAGTGCACAATAAAACCTTATCACGGGGTCTCATTGCTAATAAAGAAAATTTAGTTCAAATAAAACTCACTAGATGGCGCGATATGCACCTATCTGTTATTGAATGTGTGTAAAATTATCATTTTCTGGAATTGAACATAAAAATTTTACGTTCTTGGTGTACTGCAAACAATGCATTAACATTATACATTTAAAACCGAAGTTTACTTAGACACAAACTTGCACTAATGAGCGATCAAATTATGCTTTGTCCTGTCATATACCTACTTAGTTATCATTTTAGCTGCGAACTATATTTAGGTTGAGTTAGTAAAAGCTCTAAGATAATACTAAGATATAATAATAATGTTTACCAGACTTTGAACTGCCATCTCGGGTAGGGCAAATGCGTCACAGTAAAGAAGAGTGCTTGCATCATTTATAGGTATAGACTAGGTCTCTCCTGGTTTTCACACTTTTTTCATTTGGTGATCAGTTAATCTTTAATACAATACGTAACCCTTTATCGATATGCCTAATTTCACCGGTTATGTTCAAGTTTCATGTTTTTTGGGTAATCTGTTCTGGCGTAATAGGTACTTACTAAACAACTTGCCTATTAGGTAGGTAAAACTAAAAAGGGAAAAATAAAAAACTTTTTTGCAAAAAAATACTACCGACTTCCAAATGAAAAACTACAAAGTGAAAAATAACTTTACTTTTGGAAGTCGTTGTCCATATCGCAAATAATTGGTATCTACGAAAGACACCGACTTCCAAAAATAAAGTTATTTTTCACTTTGTAGTTTTTCATTTGGAAGTCGGTAGTATTTTTTTGCAAAAAAGTTTTTTTAGATATAGCCACTTTTATGGGACTGTATGGCCAAATATACCTAGGTATCTTGGTTTTCTTGCGATGGCACAGAGCGCAATTTCTTACTAACTATCCAATATTGCCCCATTTTAGGGCAAACCATCCTATCTCCTATTTCCATACTATTCTGTTTTGTGGTAGTGCATCGAGATCGTCCCATCACCGAAGATTTGATCTGCCGCGATGCCGTCTGGCGTTTAATGGGACCTAACTAGTGATACTTTTGGTCAGTCATTTCTCAAATATTAGTATTACTACACCTCGATGTGTCTCTGCCCAGCCCTTCAGGGCTTACAGGCGTGATGTTATGTATGTGTTACTAGTTTCTGCCAGCGGCTTCGCCCGCTTGAATAGTTTTCTTATCCCAAAGGAACATTATACTGCGATGAAAAGTATATATTCCAAACTATAGTCTACCTATGTGCCAAATTTCATCCAGATCCGTTCAGCCGTTAAAGCGGGATTGAAACATACATGCACCGCATGCACGCATTTAAAATTTCCCAAGATTATCATTCAACCGACAGACATAAATCTAACTAGATAACGCAAGTCCCTCCATCTGTATGAAAACCAAGCGCGCCACTTTTCACAAACAATTTAAAAACAAATTTACTTACCAATGCAAGAAAACATTTCCAATGCCTCGGCTAACTTTTTCTATACATCTTTTACAGCTCAATATGGCATAAAAAGGCATTTTTCTAGATTTCGGTAGATTTCCGGTGGCGATAACGCTAAATGAAAAGCTCAAATTACGATCATTAATCGTAACTTTACTCCGTTTTTTGGCACGCGAAGTTCATACAATCGCGTCATCTAGTTTGATTTATGTCTGTGATTTAACCGCTGTATAGATACAACTCAAATCTTCTTTTACTCGACTACAAGAACCCATTCCTGCATCTAATTTGCATCCAACAAATACCACAGTGCTCCGTTAGGTCACATTCCCGTCGGTCAGACTATTCATTAATCAAGCAGACCCTTTCATAATAAATAACTTTACAATAGCACTATGAATTCGAGTTATTAGCCGCTGATTGGCCCATCAATTGCTATATGCATTGCCCCCGGGACTGCTCGCCGCAGATAATCGGTGAGATACACGCTTTTCAAACAAAATATGAGCTGATGGCGTTTTTGAGATCCTTGCGGAGCTTTGTCCGCCGAGCCGCGATTTGTCGCGGCATCGGCGTTTCGCCTCCTCACGCCACTGGTAATGCGCGAGGACTTTTTCCTCCAGATCCCATGGCGTCTTAGAAAATACGTACGTGCGCAATATCGCCTATCGACGCAATCTTAATTTTTCCATCCATATGCGTCTCCACACTTGTACTTCTCGTATCCAGCGGATTCCCGCACCCTTGGTATTCCCTATTTAACGCACATAAACGTAGTTGATAAAGAAAAAGAGAAAGTAACTCCAGTAAACTAAAGTATGATAAAACAAGGCAATAGTTAAATTAACTGTATAATTTTTGGCAATATCATCAACATCATATCAGCCGAAAGACGTCCACTGCTGGACATAGGCCTCCCCCAAGCGTCGCCACATTGCCCGGTCCCGTGCGTCCCGCTTCCAACGGAACCTCGCAACTTAACCAGGTCATCGGACCACCTGGTGGGAGGCCTTTTAACGCAACGGTTCGCGGTCGCCACTCCAGAACTTTTCCGCTCCATCGGCCATCCGTTCTGCGAGCAATGTGCCTTGCCCACTGCCACGACAATATACTTCAACCTAAATCGTAACCGTAAACGTATTACGAAATACTGGTATTCAGCTCCATTCGGTTAAACTTGAAGCCGACCCCAGCAGTTGGGAAAATGCGAGGCCACATCTAGTAAATATTTATTCGCTTATAACTTGGAGCCTCAACTCAGGATATCAGAGCTAAGCTGTACGTTAGGCCGTTCGCAAACGGATCGCAACGCCGATTGCCCGCCATACATCACTTCGCTCGGATATTTTGTTCGGCTTGTCCATAGCTTTGCTGTTCTCTATAAACTAAACTATCAAGTCACCGTGTATTTATTTGAAGCATTATTCTGATGCTGTTAATTGCTGGTTGTTAGCTTACCTAAAATTAGAGTTCTGTTGAATCTTTTCAATGGTCAAGTTCACTATTTGAAAGGTCAAGTTGATGTCATGAACTTTTCTAGAAGTTAGGTACTAGATACCCATATTTTAAGTAATTTCCTCTCGTTGACTCATCCTCTGGGTCGGCTTCAATAAAATTGACAGTTATAGTTTTTATTTTATTTTAATGACGTTAATTCTTCGACTCGAGAGTAAATAAATCTCGTTGCCATGGCGACTGAATCGAATGGATTTTTCTGATTAGAAAAAAGACTAGCTTTCATTTATTTTGTTCAAACACATCTATTATTAGAAACTCCATCCTGCCCATCCATTATAATCCAACAATAACACACAACACACAGCTACTTAATTAAAAACAATAACATCCCCACATCGTGCGTCAAAGCGACGCGGACGCCGCGACGCCTCCCCTGTTGCTAGGCGACGGCGACGCGAGAATCGATTCACATTGGCGCGGGCGGGGGGCGCCATTCATTCCGTTCGCTCATTATCACAAGGGGCACCTCTACAAGTTTGAGATGAATGGGGGAGTTTGGGGCACTTGTCGCGGGGTTACTGTGGGATGGATTCTTGGTGCAGGATTTTGTGATATATTTTATTTTGTTGTTAAGCTTTGATAAGTTGAGACTAACAATATTATCTTGAGTACCTACTTAACCAGGCCATAATGTTGCTCCACGCAAAACACAAAGGCTTTTTAATTGCTACGGTAAAAACGGGACACAACCGCTTGATGGCAAATATGAGATCGTTCAGCATTAGTTAGTAATTCCCACAAAAATAATGTATTTTGAACAAGTTTTACATGCATTTTCATCCAAAGTTTAATTTATAGCATGTCGTATATTGTGGTATTTATTCCACATTTCATAACACTCCACAAACCATCTTCATATATTTTGATATTGTATCAATTTTTGTAACTCTTTTATAAGTATTCTTTGATATTCTTATTACCTGTAAAGCATATTTTTAGTTATTTCTGATTGATTTGTATTCTTTAACTTAATTTCTATTGCTTATTTGCAAAATTATGGATTTTTTTATACTCTGACATTTTCATCTGACATGACATCTGTCTGTCTATTTTATTTTCTTAAAGCCATAGACATACCATAGGTACCATGGACTACCTAGACCTTTCCTTTAGCTAGTTGTACATTATTGAATGAAAAACGGTCTTTTGCTTTTTTAGTCGAGAGTCTGGTCTGAACGCCAAGAGTCTGTTATACGTATACGAAGTGTATTTTCTATTCTAAAACTCTTAAAAACTGTGAGTTACCAGCTCATGTATAACTATTATTATCTGAAGTGCTCCAATAATATATTATATTGTGTGTGATATACTGAGTATCATTTGTCTGAATCCTGCCTATCGTGTACCTTCGTATCAACGGCGTGAAACACCACAGCCCTGATTCCTCGACACTTCTTGTTGCCTACGTCACAACCTGTGAAACAACCCTTCTGCCCGATTGCCTGCTCATCTGTCTACCTCGGGCATACCACATCCTCCTGTTCGTCTTGCTGCCTGGTTAGCTGCCTACGTCGCGCAAAACCGGACCTTATTTTATTATCATATCCTTTTTAATTTTCAGCTTTAATTTATATAACCTTTAATCTTAATTTTTATTAACGTGGCTTACGTATACGTATAGCTCTCCGGCGCTATACGTAACGCTACAATATGTAAATTGCAGCTCAATCGGTTAAAGATTAACGAAAGGTATTTACAAAGCAGACGTGAATGAAAACGCCGGGAGGAGACCTTATTGGTGATGTTCTTCAGAAAGGCTAGGTGCCGGCGTAACCGGCGTGTGTGTATGAATAGACGACGAATGTGAGAGAAGCAAGACAAGTATGTAAGGATGTAGTTTCTGCCTACCCCCATTGGAAAAAGGTGCGAGTTTATGTATATATGTATCAGTTAAAGATTTATTTTTAAATTTATTTGCAAGATTTGATCCAAACATAGGTACTATAACTAACTAAGAAGGCAAGTTAATTAAAGGCTTTTCAAAAGATAGGTACCTAACCTAGCAATACGATTACTTCAATGTTTACAAAACAAGAAAGAAGTTTCCTAAAATCAACGAAGGAATTTCGCAGAACCACAAATTCTTAGGCACAATCAGGGGGGGTAACCATAAGCTCTTAGAGCAAGGTTGTTTAAATTGTGCGTAAGAGACAGATGTATATGACTTGTATACACCTGTCTCTTTTTAACAGTCGCACCATGATATTTTTGTCACATCATGGTAAGGGGGCTGTTTTGTAGTTTTTACGTAATTTTCCCTGAATAGCAACGATTTCCTATTATATTCCTGCTCTACTGGGAATGACCAAGCTTGGGCCAAGACGATCTTCGGCAATGAGGCACTGGTCAAGACAAAGCTCCAGAGCCTTGAACATCGTCGTCGAGTTGCCAGCTTGTCGGTTTTTTATCGGTTACATTTCGGGGAGTGTGCGATGGAATTGCACAGTCTAATTCCACCTAGCCCGTTTCATCATCGGACTACCAGACTTACGGCGATGCGCCATCGGTACATGGTGGACATCCCATCCATACTTTAACATTTTCATTAAGAGTGCGTTTTTCCGACAGCTGAAATCTAGGGGTCTAGTCAAGAGAGAATAGGTTCTTTCTAGGCAAGTGTAATTCACCGTCGACCACATCATCGCATACAATCAGGTGAAATAGTGGTCAAAGGCGAGACCAAAAAGCATAAAAAACCAATAAAACTGATTTTATCTGAACTAAATTACATGAAATAAAGTAAGAAACAGGTTAGTATCTGATAGCTTTATCAGGGGCTCATTTCCAATTAGACTTTCATTTGACTGTCCCCCATAATTTTATCTTTGCAAATTCATAACTGCTTTAATTAGTTCACAGGTGGTCACTGCTAGCCCCCTTCAAACGACACAGCTGCCGACTCATTAGTAACTTTATGACACCCCCGGGCATCGAAGGGGTTATCCGTTAATCGAGAGCCACGTAGTTAAGACTGTACCCCCGCTATCTAATTTAATATGATCGCCTTGTGCCTCGTTGGTACAGTTGTAGGTTGTAACAATGTTAGCACTTTGGTTTAGTTTCTAAGTGTACTGTAGTTTCTGTTTGTAGTACCTAGTTTGTTATTATTTATTCGACGCCATGTGTACAGCATTTGTTTGTAATATTAGGTCCCTGTTGTCATCAACTTCCTGCCCATGTCCCATATATGTTACTTGGGGTCGGCGCAACACGTTTTCTTCTTCCATACCGTCCTGAACCCCGTCATGCCATCACTGACTCCCTTTTCTATCCTTTTCTCTTGTTTAGGTCCCTGTTGTCATTGAATGAAAAAATGTTGCGACAATCTTATTAAACTTAGATTATAAAAAGAGGTGGTGGGTTTGTAATGTTTGTCTTTAGTCTGTGATAAATAAATGTATTTTGGTTTTTTCTTTCTTTCTTTCTTCCTTTATTTATGTCTTTCTTTAGGTAAAATTGCTTTTTGGTGTGTTTCTAAAAGCTAATCTCTGGAATTACCGATCCAAAATCCGATCCCGAAAAATATTTTTTGTTTAAAAGCTATCGCGGAGTGACATACATGGAGTCAACTGAAGCTACTATATATTTCAGAAAGACGCACAGTTTCTTAGGGATAGTCTACGCAAGCGAAGCCGTGGCAAAAAGTTAGTAAAAAGTAGTATACAGACAGATCGTTTGAAACACGAAGTTTACTTTAAGGCGCCTCCCCGAACCAAACGCCGCGCTAGCCGCTTTTGTGCAGTTTTAGGAGCTATCTACTCGTTATTTAAAAATAAATATCAACTAATAAAAATAAATTAAAGTTCTACATAATATTGAGTAAAAAAGGTTTTTTTTTTTTTAAGTATTTGTTTCACTAATCTACTTCCAACAAAACCATAAAAAATGAGCAATAATGATTGATAGCAATGCATCTCCTCGTAAAGTGTTTATTAACGATTTTTTATACTAACACTAGATAGATAGACCATTAAATAACGAACATTCTGGTTTTTTTTTTTTTAAATACCAAAATTCGATTTTATAAAAAAAAAAAAATTAAAATCTGGGCGTATTCACTACTGTAACTCATGCGCCACGTTTTTTGGGCAGGGGACGGCTTTAAGACGGTACCCTGACCAAAAAATCGCCATGAGATATGAGCATTCCTATTGGTCTAGCGGCACTGGTGGCGCATGAATTACAAAAGTGAATACGCCCAGATTTTAGAATAAAATCTTTATAAAACCGAATTTTAGTCTTTTGCAAAAAAAATATACAAAAATGTTCGTTATTAAATTGTCTATCCATTAGTGTTAGTACAAAAAATAATTAATGAACTCTTTACGAGGAGATGCATAATATCAATAATTCTAATATTTTTTTTTTTTTGAAAGTAGATTAGTATATACAACATTTAAAAAAAAACTAAATCTACCATTTTTGAATCAATATTATGTAGAAATTTAATGTATTTTTATTAATTGATATTTCCCTTTAAATAACGAGTAGACAGACAGCTCCTAAAAACAGCACAAAAAACGGCTTGCGCGGCGTTTTGCTCGGGGTACCGCCTTAAGTAGGTAATTTACAGATAAATTCATCATCATCTTCCTGCCTTTGTCCCATGTTACTTGAGCTCGGCGCAACACGTTTACTTTTTCCCCCGTCCAGTCAACCGTCACGCTATCACTGACTCCCTTTTTACCAGTCAATTCTTTCATATCACTCCTCAGACAATCCGCTCATCTTTTCTTTGTACAGATAATTATT
Source organism: Orthosia gothica (assembly GCA_949775005.1). Taxonomy (NCBI): domain Eukaryota; kingdom Metazoa; phylum Arthropoda; class Insecta; order Lepidoptera; family Noctuidae; genus Orthosia; species Orthosia gothica. The sequence goes on from OX459045.1 coordinate 6,822,254, forward strand.
TCCTGAAAACTAGAGCGAGGTCAATTGGAATACATTGGAATTTTCCTAATAGCCTAAGATCCCACTACAATAATCTGCAGGTTAGGATTTTGATAAAACTTAATTTTCATGAATTGGCAGTAGAATAGGTTTATGTAGGGTTGCCTGGAAATATCTAGCCGCAGCAAACATAAGGTTGCTAGCTCTCAGTTGGCCGCCATCTGCGAGTTGCCAGTTTACGTGCTGACCCCGAGCAAAACGCCGCGCAAGCCGTTTTTACCCGACTGCCGAAGGAGGGTAATGTGTTTATTTCGTGCAGTTTTTAGGAGCTATCAATAAAAAAGAAATATCAATTAATAAAAATACATTAAATTTCTACATATTATTGATTCTAAAATGGTAGATTTCGTTTTTTTTTAATGTTGTATATATTTCACTAATCTCCATCCAAAAAAAACAAAAAAATGAGAAATAATTATTGATAGCATGCATCTCCTCGTAAAGTGTTCATTAATTATTTTTTGTACTAACTCTAATGGATATACAATTTAATAACGAACATTTTGGTAGTAAAACTTTTTTCAAAAGACCAAAATTCGATTTTATAAAGATTTTATTCTAAAATCTGGGCGTATTCACTACTGTAATTCATGCGCCACCAGTGCCGCTAGACCAATAGGAATGCTCATATCGCATGCCTATTTTTTGGTCAGGGTACCGTCTTAATGCGTAAAGAATTCGGTAAGGCAAAGGGCAAATAGTATGCAAAATCGACCAATTACATAGACGGAAATCCACATAGCGTGTTTCATCTCGCATATGATTGGTCGATTTTTCATACTCTTCACCCTTTGCCTTGCTGAAAGGCTGCTGGTAAGCCATGTATGGCGGCTAACAGAGAGCTAAATAATGTTGCTTACGCACTCACGATAAAGGCGAAATCCCTGATGTAGTGTAAAAATCAAAAACAAATAATAAATGCGGCTGATGCGGCCAGGCAACACTGCAGTACCTAATCTATTCTTCTTTCAAGAATCATTCGTAAAAATCAAGTTTCATCAACAACAAAATACCTGCAGATGTTTGCAGTGGGATCTCATACTATACGTAAATCCTCAGTTCCCATAACAACCTTCCATACAGTCCGAGCTTACACGTGGAGTCTATTTATAAACTGGATCTATTGGAAAATTCTCCCTGCAATGCCATTTGTTTTTCCTTTGAAGACGTTTCTAAAAGGCAAGGGATTAATTTCTTGTTTATTTTTGTTTCATCTGTGTGCTTTGATATATTATTATATATTTATTTTAGAAAACAGAAAAGTAAACGAACTTCATTTACCAGGTAAATTACCTTCAATCACAAGGAGAATAACATAGTATATATTCAGTAGCTGTAAGTATTTACCAATAATTTACTACTGTTCAAGGAATTTTTTATTTTACTTACTAATATTATAATTGCGAAAGATTAGATGGATGGGTGGTTGTTTGTTACTCAATAACACTGAACGTAACTGGATGAAATGTGGCATAGATATAGATTATAGTCTATATCCCGGTATAGTGTGCCTTGGGATACAACAGCTAGTACAACATAATAATAACCCGATCGATTTCATAAACGTAAAATAAACAAAGTTATTTCCACCACCAATAACTCGATACATTTTCTCCATCAGATTACATAAAGAGGCGCTCGACACAGTAAACATTCATCGTTCGTCGTTCATTCGCCGTTCGTGAGGAGAGGCGACGAAATGGGAAACTTATCCAATTTGTTTTTTGCAAGTCTTGAAGAGATTCCGATCAGTGTGATGGATGGTAGACACGACAGGTACATTGTTCAGGTAAATGGTGAGCTTTGTTTAAGCTTTTGTTTTATGTGGATGAGCAGATCTCTTCGTATCACGTTTTATTTAAATGGAGAAAAATAATTAAACTTCACGAAAAATGGTCATCACAGTGTGTTTAGTTGTCTGCACACTCTTCATTTGAATTCTTCTCGTCATTATTGCAGCTGAAAGACCGTCTGCCGAACATTGCCACTTTGACTGGTCCTTTGCATCTCTGATCCAGCGGGTGCCTGCAATCTTCCAACGCGTCACCCTCGAGTCTGCGGTTGTCACCCAACTCTTCTTTGCAGCACCTCAACATCATCATCTTTATTGATAATATTTTCTTTTATAAGTGAGTTATACATATTCTAGTGTTTAAATTGTCCATTTTATTGAAAACGGTAACAAAATAAAACCAGTCTATTTAAATTTGTTTCAGATGCATGTTTTTGCGAGCCCATCGAAATTATCTAACATAGTTTTTTTTTGACCCGACTTAGAATAGTATAGAATATACTTTATTGTACACCATAAAATTATAAATATTTACAAGAAAAACTTGTCTATACGGGTACAAAGGCGGTCTTATTGCTGACAGCGATATCTACCAGACAACCTTTGGATGGACTGAAAAAAACTTAGAATAAAACAGAGGGTAGTCTGCGGTGTACTGCTATTAGACTAAAAACATAAATACACGACTTCTACATTTTGTTTTTTTTTTTAATAACAAGTAACCAGTACCTAGAATTTAATCACTCATATATAATGTATACCTATTTAGCTTTAAAAAAAACCAGGCTGTCACAGAAAGTTACTGCAGGGCAAAGCCTTATTAGGATAAAATCGAGAACTCTCTTCTAAGAATTTCCGATTTATGATACAAAAAAACAATAATTACTCTATGTAACATGTACTTTAAGGACACTGTTAGTCCTTTAGAAATTTTAATCAATTCAAGTAATATGAAATATGATTCTCTATCCTATCCTATTTCGGCAACCGTACCGACTCTATTCAGCCGTGCTATTGACTCTGGAGGCGAAATACTTAAACTTTTCCTTGGAAAGACGCTAATGATGCCAGGAAATATGATGAAGGCAGAACGAAAATCAAGGACGTACAATCCGCCATTAATAGATTTAACAATTAAATTCGTAAATTAATTTAATATTATATAATTAACAGTATGAAAAACTTAATCACATGATTAAAAACAGTCCTTGCCATAATGTTATTAACATTTATATATTTTATCTTGTCATGTGTATATAATGTTAGACAATAAAAATTACCGACAAAATAACTAACAGATTTTTTTATTTTTTGCTTTTCAATCGTTATTTCGTTGTTCGTTAATTGTTGCCTCATTATTTCGTCGGTATTTTTTTTTGTTAAAAGGATTGTTTTTCGCTTTTTTATTTACTTAATTTCAACAGAATCGGTTCTCAATTGAAAATTCAGTGGCGAAATTATGAATCAATCCTTTTTTTCGACCTTCAGATATGGATATTATTTTTGAATTTATTTAAAATACTTTTTTTTAATATTAAAAAAAAAAATGGACCGCTCTATGAAAAGTTATGCGTGGTCCATACATACAAATATACATCATGTCGAATTGAGAACCTCCTTTTTTTCGTCGTTTAAAAAATAAATTCCACTTCCAATCAGATCGAAAGTTCATTGCAGTCAACCCAAAAATTTTGCTTCAATCAATCAGCTTAATATTCCATGTACAGTTTTATATTTAAGTAAAATTGGTGAAGTAGCAAAGTGTTTTCATTTCAAATACCCTGCAGGCCGCCATCCAACCAAATTTTTTTTTTTTTAATTTCCTGTTTAGATCATCATCATAACAGCCTACTCTACATAGGCCTCTATTTGTTTCTGACAATCTCCACACTTCTGTGCCAATCTCATCCAGCAGCTTTATTGCATAATTAATTTGGCATGGCAAACGCCAAAGAGTATGGAAAACGACCAAATCACATGTGAGATGAAAGACACGATGTGGAATTCCATCAAAAGACAAAGACAAAAGATATTTATTTCAACTGGGCCACCAAGCGGCACTTTTGAATGTCACAATCTTAAATTAATCTATGTCATTGGTCAATTTTTCATAGTCTTAAGTAAATAAGGCTGCAGGTTCTGCATCATGCAAAACATACTGAAATTATGGAAGTCCTTGGACGTGAAATTGAGGTGTCAACCATCTTGGTGTTGGGTCAAGGGCATTATCTACAGGCAATTGAACCACTGCTCCGAGACTTACACCGCAAGCACTTATTAATTTAAATGTGAAACTAAGAATATGACATTGTTATCTCTTGTTTTCACAATCATTGAAAGCGATTATCCCCCGATTTCTGAATAAAGAATTTGAAGTTGAGCTTTAGTCAAACTCTAATTTAGTTCATAACTAACAAATGAGACTAGTTAAAATAATGTAAAAATGTGTTTTGAAATGCTTCTTCTTCTCTTCTTCTTAAAATTTTTGCTCTAGAAAACTCGGCAAATCTTCCGTTACCTATCATAACTTATAACTTGTTTCACCTCTAGTAGGTAGGGAATTATATAATGTAAACAGCTGCACTCATACGTTACTTGCTGGTATGATATACTGCAGTACCAGGATTTCACCAGTATCCTATGTGTGTATGCTGCGTAGTTCAGGGGTGCAAGTAATTGCATTACTCACTAATCCTGTTAGAGAGCCCCGTCGATGTTAGTTACGTACATCAGCGCTTGCAAATCATATGCGTCGGAATATAAAGTTAGGTTAGTTTTAATATAGGTACAGGGGGGTAACCATAAGCTTTAAGAGCAAAGGTATTTTGAGTATGCGTAAGGGACAGATAACAGACAGAGAAGGGACTTGTTTACATCTATCCCTTTTGATACGTCATGGTACTAACATAGTGTAATTAATGTGTAAAGTTATGTCTAAAACGGACAAAAACACGACAATCACACCAAAACCGCTGGGCGTATTTTAATGAAATTGACACCATATCAAAGACAATTTAATTATCTACATTTTGATCTGAAGCTTTTTTTTTAAAGTCAAAGAATAATAAGGAAAGTACAAAAAACTACTAAATTTCGGGTCGCGCGGGTGTGAAACGAGTGCGCGTTTTGTTCCCTCAAGGTCGTTGGATGTAATAATAATTGGTTCTACCGTCCATTTGGAAAAGACTCGGCGATAGAGATCGCATTTTTTTTTAAATACACGTATTCTAATGTCAAACGCATTAAAATGATTGAAATGTCAGGTCATTTCCCTTACATAATGACATTTCGAGCATTGCTTTCGCATACATTGAATGAGACTTGTTTAGAGCATAGACTACTATTATATACTGTCTAGAGGCTCTGGTGGTGGTGTTGGTGAAGGCTGCGGGAATCAGCTAGACGCCAAACGAACAGGACCGGGCGTTGTGTCAACATTTTGGGAGGCCGAAATGATATTGATGATGATAATAATGAAAGACTTATCAAGAGTATCCGATGAAAAAATGTTAATTAAAATACCTGTGTTTTAAGCACTAGGTTTTAAATATTAACTGCTTCGTGAATTCTTAAGGAGTAAGGTTCAAAAGCCTTTCACAATTAAGCAGTAAGTGTGCGTGCGTCCTTGCAGTATTTCATTATAACCAAGTTGTTTTAAAGTGGAATAATTTTGTTCTTGATATTATTTAAAGTTGGCAGTGAAATGAACTTTATCGTCTTCATTTCAGCTGGTTTAGTACCGGAATACTAAATGACTGTTTTAGATATGAAGTGTTGAAGTGTCTGTCACAGAATTATGTGATCTAAAATTTTCTTCGTGTCCAATAGGTTTTTCAGGAATTATGTGATTATATATTTTGGTTTCCTCTTTACCTACAATCCTGTGTTTCAGATAAGTCAAGAATATTTTCTTGTGATTTATTACCAATATATAAATTTACATAGTATAAAATACTTAATTAACAATAACTACCTATATATACACTTAAATAAAAATAAAAAGTGAAACTACGAACGCGTATAAAAGGGCGGGTTCATTGGGCGTCCACATCGCTGTCAACGCGAAAAGTGCCCAGTACGCTGGCAGCATTGCCACGTTGGATGGCAAAGCTGATTCTCTGGCCAAGGAAAATAATGTAATATGGTCACTAATTGAATCTGAATAGCTTGCTTGAGGTTAGGTGAGGTTGATTACTATTATGTGAAGTCTTTTAAAGTAAAATGTCTGTAAACTCTTAGAAGTTGGTAGATACTTAGATATCTAAAGTACCAAACAAACTTTGATATCATTGATATTGTTGTTGCAAGAAATCGCCTCAAAACTTCTACGCCCAGTTATTCCCACATAAATATCGTATTCTGATTTTATCAATAATGAATGAGCCTACTAGTACCCTAGTCCTCTAGTGAAGGCATAATTCAGTCGCCGACAGCTTCGCCGACATACGTCACATTGTGCCTTTAGGTTGTCGGCGTTCAGTGTACCGTGTCGGCGAAGGCAAGCTTGTCGGCGAAAGTGGCGCCGTCCCGCCATTCAATGCTACGAATTATCGGGACAACTGCGCAGTGGGTGGACAACTAGCGATTTTTAAGGACAAAGACTAGATTGTTTGGAAATCTAACGAGGTGAGATGTTGAAGTACAGATAAAGGGTATTTTGAGTCGTGTTAAAGTTGTTGGAAGCTGTAAATGCTTGTTCGTTTTAGTAAAAGGGGAACTGAACACAGAAATGGCTGTTAGGTAAGATGCAGACTTGTGCAACATGTGGATAACTTTCATTGGTATAGGGAAACGCCTATTTCAGACAAAATAGTTGGCGATTGTAAGTTGACTAATAACATCATGCCTGTTTTCCTCGAAGGGTTAGGCAGAAATGTACAAATAGCATGCTCTATCTATAATTGAAAACCGGCCAAGTGCGAGTCGGACTCGCGTACGAAAGGTTTCGTACCATTATCGCAAAAACGGCATAAATATCTGTTTTTATTATTTGATGTTATAGCGGCAACAGAAATTCGAAAATTTCAACTGGTCCCGTTTTTACCCTTTGGGTACGGAACCCTAATAAACACATAGGTAAAAGTAAATAGGTACCCATAATACGCCAGTTGTTTAGGTCTCGTGTAATATGGGGCAAGTCTATTACCATACTCCGTGCTGTTGAGAAATTCCTGTTTGATAATTCCTACAACACTTTCCCCGATCCTGAAATAGAACACAGGCGGGCGAGCACGGCCTACTGTGACAGGCTTGAGTCACACATTTTTATCACAGTTTTGAAGCAAAAACCGTGATAAAATGCGTAACTAAAGCCTATCACAGAGGCCGTGCTCGCCCGGTAGGACCTGAAGCATGGCATTTAAAACCTTTCAGTTGGTTTCAGATGAAAAGTGATGCGAAGTCAGAAGAAGCAATTTTCGATGCATTGCCCCTTGTCTCAGATGTATTCTCTCCTTAACATTTGAAGCAGTTTTCTTTAGATTTAGCGAGTGCAGTGAGTTGACCCAGCCATCCACAGCCACTTACTAAACTAGCTGTTTGGAATTCACTCTGTGTACGTTGACTTTCCAGATGGAATTTTCTTTTAAGTTAGATAGAGCGGAAAATGTATTTCGTGGGTGGAAGATAGAAGTGTTCGTTCATTCGTTCACTGGGAGGCGTTTGTGCGGTGGCTTTGGCAGTTCTTTAGCAATTATGTGCATTTCGTTCACTTATTCTATGCCCTGTGTATTCAACGTGATTAATGTCAAACTCTAATTTGATCCGGTCATCTGTCCACCAGACCGAATCGGATTAGAACAATGGTAATTTCTATTGTGTCTGGAAATGGACAGTTGAAGGTATTAAAAATACTTACTATTTATAATTTATTTCAAACTAGCTGACCCGGCAAACTTTGTTTTGCCATAAAAAGACCAAACATTTATCTACCCTACATTATCCTACCCTACCCTAATCTACCCTACCCTACCCTACACTACCCTAACCTACCCTACCCTACCCTACCCTACCCTACCCTATCCTACACTACCCTACCCTACCCTACCCTACCCTAACCTACCCGACCCTACACTACCATACCCTACCCTACCCTACCTATATAGCCTATGTCCTTTCCCAGGTCTCAAACTATCTTCATACCAACTTTCATCTAAATCGGTGCAGCGGTTTAAGCGTGAAAAGGTAACAGACAGACAGACAGACAGACAGACAGAGTTACATTGTGTTACATGTTTTGTCACATTTATAATATTAGTATGGATAAACATTTTAACAGAATATAACTAAACTATACTGACTAATACCTTAGTACTTCACACAAGAAAGCGTACATCTAGGCGTTGAAGTACTTCTCCACATATTTTCGTCAAACTAAATTTTATCTTTGATTCAGACTTACTTTTATAATCATTTAACTAAATTAAGAAAAGAGGAATCTAGAAAGGTCGCAGAATAATCAAAATCACTAAGGTACGACTGATGCTAAATCTCGTCTTTCCAATTTTTCTCTACAGAGCTGAGACTTGGACATTGAGGCTGAGGAAAGGAGGGCAATCGATGCACTGGAGATGTGGTGCTGGAGACGTCTGCTGCGAATTCCGTGGACTGCTCACCGCACCAATGTATCGGACATAAAAGAACTTCACATCAAAGAGAGATAATCGTAGACTTTTCAAATATGAATAAAGTTTTTTGGGTATATAACTCGGAATGAATATGTCAAAGATCCGGAAGTCGCTCTCCGACAGGGCAGATCTTATTAAAACATCACCAAAACTACAATGACCGACTGTTCCCACAATGCGTCCAATAGAGCCGAATGGAGACGCATGGCAAGATGCATCATGCACCAGGACCCCCCTATGACTACGACCTCTCTGCCAAGAGTACCCCACTAAGAAGAAGAAATTAAGAGAATTTTATAGATAGTAGGTCAGAATTGGCATCAACATAACATTCCGCCTGTGTGCCTAAAATCTAAATATTTGTTATTTCAAATACTATAGACCGTACTTTTAAATTGTCAAAAAATATGAATCAAATTGCACATACGCAAGCGTCAGACACTCTTTTCCATCAGTTCTAATTACAACCCGCAGGCTTATTACGTATGAAACAGCAATTAACAATATTTGCGCAGAGATTGTACAATCATCGCGCGAATATCGCTTTACGTCAAAAAATTGGAAGGCTTATTTTTGCGAAATAATTGCTCTTCAATCGCGAATCCGCATTATATATGTAAGAGCGGGCGTACTCAGGATTCTCAAATGATAACGATCAGACATCTTGTTTACACTTTTTATTACTCACACCAACAGTAAGTCTCACAACTTAATTTTATGAAGATATGTGCACAGTTCAATACAATTCAATACTGAGTTCTTTCGACTAGAACCAGCCTATTTATACGTTTAAACAAATGACAAGACGTCACACAGCAACAACATCCGGTGACATTCGTTTATCAATTAATTATAGATTTAGGTTTGTAAAAATACAGTAATTGTGTACATTATTTGTTTAGTAATTAATAATACTTTTTACAAATATTTTGAACGAATATAGTTACCAATTATTTTATTGAAATAAACTAACAGTCGGTGAATCTACCTTCCATTTTTGACTTTAAAATATTACTAAAATAAAAACAAATCTTTACAATAACAATACATAAATCGTGTTTCCGTTATGTCATCTGCCTTTTTGACGTTTTGATTTCGTCTCTGCTGCTAGTTTCATTTACCAGCGCTATCACGGCCATACTGACGAGCGGGCCTTGCTAGGCCCAGCGAATCTCTGAAAATCAAAAAAAAATTAAAATATGAGTGAGTGAATGAGTCAAACTCAGAGATCGCAGATAGTGGCTTGTCCATTAAGATTCAGAGGCCCATCTTTGACTTGTTTTGACTTAAATTTTATTGAATCATCCAACTTAAACCATAGCCATGACCAAGGCCTTTTTACACATCCATTTTGCTAACTCAAATCAAATTCAGAGGTATCAGATCGTAGCTTGATCATAAAGATTCAGAGGCTAGTCTTACGACTTGTTTTGACTGAGTTTTATTTTACTATCAAACTCAGAGGTCGCAGATCGTTGCTTGATCATAAAGATTCAGAGGCCCCGTCTTTGACTTGTTTTGACAGAATTTTATTTAACCAACTAATTCTGAAACTCAGAGGTCGTAGTTCGTTGCTTGATCATAAAGATTCAGAGGCCCCGTCTTTGACTTGTTTTGACAGAATTTTATTTAACCAACTAATTCTGAAACTCAGAGGTCGTAGTTCGTTGCTTGATCATAAAGATTCAGAGGCCAGTCTTTGACTTTTTTTTTTTTTTTCATTATTATTTATTCTTGCTATCACGGTCTAGTCGTTCAAAGTTCATTGAGTGACCAAAGTCTTTTTCTAAAACCAAAACCGTTTTTTTTTTTTTTTTGCTTCCGTTTCGGCCATTCTATGCTTAGGGTCTAAACGGATATGGTATTTTCAATTGCAGGGGAGGGGCTATTTTACCTAGTTAATCAAAAGGGCCATTCAGTAGCCTTAGATTTCGTATATTTTAATGCCAATTACAATTCACCTATTTTATTAACCCAAACCCATTCAGTTTGACTGTTAGCTCTAGATGTACCGCGAGTAATAGCATGATGTATGAAGAAAAAGAAAATAAAAATGGCTGTAATCTGTGCCATTGTAGCGGATTCCCCATTTGTAATAATTCTACATGAGGTACCAAAAGATTATTTGAAATGATCATCAATAGGGTGAAGTTCGGAACGCAAAAGCTTCTAATCTTCGTGATTACAAAGTCCAAGTACCACTGATAGTCACTAATGTCACATTCACGACCTTTAGCCATCACATAGCTCTCTTCTCAATTGCTCTACTCGCACATCCCTACGTTGTCGAGTCAACTCAACTCTCTGAACTCAGAACCTGTTCACACAGAGATTTAGTCTGTCCTATGTTACGTCTATTCATCATCTACAATCTCAATTGGTACTTCAGCTTTGTATATCTTACTAACACAATCTACGCATAGTAATAAAAATTAGAAAACCAAAATTATATCAATTTTCGTAACGAAGGCTTGTCGATTCGAACGTCATCAACATTAACATGGTGACCTCACCTCTCGCGTGACTATGCGAGTTTACTTTATCTTAACCTCATAACTCTACAGGAATCCTCTGTAAGGTTCCTTACACAAACGTGTTTATTTTAAACCAACTTACAGGACCACAGTTGCTACAAAGACCTCCAGTTGCCACACTGGCCTACAGTTGCCATAAAGGCCTCCAGTTGGCACACTGGCGTTTAGTTGCCACACAGGCCAATAGTTGCCATAAAGGCCAACAGTTGCCACACAGGCCAACGCACAACGCTCGGCTACTCCTGACCAAACTAGATCATTGGGTTCGTGACAATAGGGAAATTTTAGAACTTTGATCTTTAACTAAATCATTACCCTGGGCCATGTACCACCAGTCGCTCAAATCAAACTTTAAAACTTCTTCTGCAGCGAAAACTGCCAAGCTTACAGAAACCTTCGAGTAAAACCTCTAACGCCACGGCTCTGTAGCCGAACAGCAATTATATTGCTCTCACACAACGGTTTCTCAAGACCCCGACCTCCGCCAGAATCCACTGGTACGGTCAAACATAATACGGCTGATAGACTCAATTACTCGACATTTTGAGCTTGCTCATCATCATTAAAATCCTTTTAACATCAACATCGACTGGTACATGACCCGCTGGCATCTTCCTTAACCTACCGTGTCTATACTTGTAGGTTTAAGCGTATCTATTTAAAGCTTTCGGTGTATAACGATCACTATCCTGTCATAATCACCTAACGCGGACTTAATACCGGGCCTCTTCAGTTTTCGTACTAAAGTTTCCCACACAACACTATTCATTAGAAAAAGGTCCGACGATCAACAAGTTAAATTAAACAAAGTAAAGGCAATGCATACTCAACTCATAAACCCACTTTAAAAAAACCCATCGCCACATGGTACGCATGCGGTGCGGTCCAGAATTGGTCTTATGAGTAGACATGTTAATCAGATTCGGTTTCACTACCACAGTCATCAATTATGACGTCTAATTCTCAAAGAACTTGGCGATCGGGTATCCTTCCAACATGATTCGCGTTTTCTACTTAAAGATTTTGGAACATACTGATGGCTTATAAAAGGGAAACAACTAACCCTGATACTATTAAGGAGCTTCACGAATTAACTCTGATCAATATCATAAATATCAGATTATCAACAGTAACCCTTTACTGTCGGTCACTAACTCAGTTTTCATGTAAGAAAAACAATCGCGTGATCTACTGTTATCATAATATTACTTTGAGGGTAAGCAAGTGAATTCAGATCTGAAGACGGTGGTTGTACATCGTTACGCAACAAGATCCGTCCTGAATACACGCAAATGACCAGTACCGTTACTAACTCGATATAATTACGATAGCCCAACGACATTACTAACTCGCTTTGCCACTGAAAACGACTAGTTATTCAGTCATTTTGGATATCTCATCTCCTTCTTATGGGATATCTCATCCTAAAGTTCGTACTGAACCAAATGTTGAAACTAGGAAAGTACTAACAACCTAATAGGTAACTTATTAGCTACTTGCTTTTTACCAGGTGTGTCTTAATTACCTAGTGATAGTGCTAGGTATAACCACTACCAACCAATTCAGTGTTCCAACATGAACACTTAAAACTCGAAATAGCATCTCATCACTAGAGAATATTCGACTTCACTATCAAAATAAAATGGAAGCGACTCACCGAGTATTCCATTCCAAACTTGCGCACGTTCGTACCGTTCGGCTAAGACCAGCGAACTGCTTGCATGCTGTTCTTCTTAACCTCTCAGATGTTGACACGTCAACCTTCGCGCTCAGCATCTGAATCGCTAGCCTTCAGCAGAGGCTTCAGGCTGCGACACAATATGGTATCTGAAACATGAAAAATATTACGAGAGTATAATGTTCACACGGTTATCTTAACCATACACAGCTTTGATGGAAATTAACCTGTGCACCGGTGTAGTAACCTAAACCAATCAATCTGCCTATCTGACCTCCACAACTCAGTAACTGGGTAACACAGTACCCTTTGGCAAGACGTGTCAGATCTCAAGCTTCGGACTACCCGTAAAGACTGTCAAAGATCTTCAAATGACAGCCGGGACCAACGGCTTAACGTGCTTTCCGAGGCACGAAGGAAACTCGGTATGTTGAAATGGTCACACATCCACGGACCGACATCGTCAAGCGTTGCTTAACTTAAGTTATTATTTAGCCACGAGCTCCTCTATTAAGGGATATGAAAATAATGGGCATAACCGAAAGTTTTATTTGTATGTGTATCATATTTAGTGGCATCTAATGAAGTATTTTGATATCCAAAGTCAAAGTTTCGCGCAAATCATGTTTGTTTTGTGTTCTTGATGCTTGACCCGAGGGGTTCAGCTTGGTAAAACTATGATTTTATGCCACTGGAGCATTAGGAAAAATACTTGAAAGTAAACTTTATGACTTGGTACCATATTCAAAAAAAAGATTTAGCTTGATTTGGAGTCTATTCAATACACACACAATTCCAATACACAATATAATATCTAGTTTAGCTACTTAATATTGTGCTACGAGTGCAAAAGAATGAGCATTAGTGTCTACCAATTGCTTGGCGCGTCTTAGCAAGCATGAAAATCCCTTCATCCTAGCAATAGACTGAACTACCTCGCACGGTGGATAGACAGGTAATTTGTTCACTCAATTGTTATTTTATGCTGGTCAAGATCATAATTAGGTAAATAAATTTTACTTAGCTTGTGGGTATTGGTGTTTTGTTTTTAAAAAACATCCTTTTCTGCAACTTGATCTGGCAACGAAGTAAATTCAGCTCATCCGAATGTCCTGGTCGAGTGGTCGGTAGGCTAGGCAAGGCGACTGTGTTGATGGGTCCAGTTGAGGCTCGGGTTGATCCCTTTCTTCTGATGTAAGAGCGGGCGTACTCAGGATTCTCAAATGATAACGATCAGACATCTTGTTTACACTTTTTATTACTCACACCAACAGTAAGTCTCACAACTTAATTTTATGAAGATATGTGCACAGTTCAATACAATTCAATACTGAGTTCTTTCGACTAGAACCAGCCTATTTATACGTTTAAACAAATGACAAGACGTCACACAGCAACAACATCCGGTGACATTCGTTTATCAATTAATTATAGATTTAGGTTTGTAAAAATACAGTAATTGTGTACATTATTTGTTTAGTAATTAATAATACTTTTTACAAATATTTTGAACGAATATAGTTACCAATTATTTTATTGAAATAAACTAACAGTCGGTGAATCTACCTTCCATTTTTGACTTTAAAATATTACTAAAATAAAAACAAATCTTTACAATAACAATACATAAATCGTGTTTCCGTTATGTCATCTGCCTTTTTGACGTTTTGATTTCGTCTCTGCTGCTAGTTTCATTTACCAGCGCTATCATATATGAGCTATAGCCACACCATAATAATTTTACGACAGCACTGCTAACAATAAAAATCTTTTAACTGAAACGTGCATTTATGGCAAGGTGATCGCAATAATTTCGTATTACGTATGGTTTTTGACAGCAGAGCGACAGCGATCGGCGAGCAAATGTGGCTGTCAAATTGCGATTACTTTTTCCCTTGTTGTTGGTCGATTGCCAATCGCTCGCTGATGGCTGAGTAGGTACAGAAGTTTTTGAGTTTTTGGCGGCTTTTTTAGTGTGTTTATTTTGTGGCTACTTTAATAATAATAATAATAATAATATCAGCTCTCTCTGGAGCCCTGACCGCCGGTAGCTTGGACCCTGTTCCCGATACCGGTGGGTCTCTATTTTTTATATTTTTAAATGTTTTTTTTTTGTATGTTTTATAAAAATATTTAAAAATGTAGACAATAAGAAAGAATATGAATAAAGGAGATAATAATATATTATGGATGAAGTTATCATGACGAATAACTACCGGAGATTTATTGTGAAGGATGGCACGGTTGACATCTGTCGGGCATGTCACCGTCCGGGTGAATCGATCCGCCACATTATCTCTGGTTGTTCTCGTCTAGCTAACGAAGAATATTTGCATAGGCACAACCTTGTAGCCAGGATTATCCATCAGCAACTTGCTCTGAAATACACTCTTGTGGCATCGGAGGTGCCGTACTACAGGTATGTGCCCGACCCAGTTCTCGAGAATGGCAATATCACATTGTACTGGGATCGGTCCATCATCACTGACAGGACTATTGTAGCCAATAAGCCTGATATAGTGGTGGTGGACCGAATTGAGAGGCGTGCAATGATTGTTGACATTACCGTCCCGCATGACGGAAACCTCGTGAAGGCCGAGAAAGATAAGCAAATCAAGTATCTTGACTTGGCTCGCGAGGTTGTCGACATGTGGGAAGTGGATACAGCGATCATTGTACCGATAGTCGTGTCAGCCAATGGCTTAATAGCCACGAGCCTCGACCAACACCTTAGGAGGCTCTCGTTAGGCGGCTGGGTCAAGGGCCTGATCCAGAAAGCAGTATTGCTGGACACGGCTCGTATTGTTAGGAGGTTCCTCTCTCTGGAGCCCTGACCGCCGGTATCTTGGACCCTGTTCCCGATACCGGTGGGCCTCTATTTTTTATATTTTTAAATGTTTTTTTTTTTTTTGTAATTTAGTTTATAAAATATTTAAAAATGTAAAGAATAAGAAAAGAAAGTGAATAAAGGAGATAATAATATAAAAATAAATATTGAAATAACAAATTCCTAGTGAATATTGTAAATTTAAATGACAAATTGGTGTTGTTTTGAGTGGGTGCGCCAAAGTTCACCTAAATTTTCAACTCCGATAATTGGAAATCCGAAAATGTTCTTTCTAACATTTTTCATCCTAACAATCACAATTCCTAACTACTCTGTCTCTAATGTTCATAATTCAGAAGCATTCAACTTCATAATGTCAGTAGCAATAAACATTTATTATACTTATATTTGTTTTCCTATATTTTCTCAACATAACTATCTTTTACACTATTATTCAAAGTCATATCTTTTTTGTTTAGATTTCTTTTTATTCATAATAATCAGTAGTATATACATTCGTTTTGCGTAACTTTATTTTCAAATAACATGTTTAACATATAAGAATAACAGGTACCATGGTACAAGTAGTCAAATAAATACATGTTTTCATATACACATTTCAATTAAATTAGTTTAATATTAGCGGCTATAGCTTTCAAATAATCACTTTTATTGCTGTATTTTGCTTTAAAATTCAATATATATTTAATTCTATCATATTTGCCGTTGATTTGGAAGTTCATTTTATTTTTGTAGGTAGTACTCATAAATAGAAAGCTTTATAAAAATTTTCAAGTCGGCAATGTTATGTTTTTTTGTATGTTTTTCGTGAGGTAAAAAAAATTGAATTAGTCCAAGAGCGAGCGAAGCGAGCTCGGGAACTTAGGGCACCCCGATACGGATAGGTTAGGTTCGAAGGAGATGACGGAAGCTGAAGTGAGCGAGCAAAGCGAGCGAACGCAGCTACCGTCATCTCCTTCATGTTAGGTTACTTTAGACCCTGCAGACAGAAATAGGAGCGCCGCGCAGCGGGGCTCCGTCGACTTAGTTGCTTAAATCTTAAACTTTAACCATGGATATCTTCCATAACCATGGGGTTCCGTGGGGTTTGGATGGTACAGTGAGGTAGCCCCTCTACCCTCTTTTTCCTTTCCCCCTTTCGCGCCCCTTAAATCGATGGAAATTTATGGAATTTTTTATTCTAACCTGAAAACTTTAACCATGGATATCTCCATAACTATAGGGCTCCGAGTGGTTGGTGTGGTACTGAGGGGTAGCCAAACCTCCCTCCATCCCCCCTCTACCCTATCCGCGCCAAAAATCAACGGTATATAATCGAAATTTTAACCTTACACTTATACACTTTGTTGCTTCTTAATTCACACGCCCAATATTGTTTATCCACTGTTTTTCGGTTTTTTTCATATGTAAATCCATGTACAGTCTAATTTTGATCCCCCGCGACTGGTTTTAAATGATTTTAAATATTTTTTGTCTATATTAATAAAGCATTAACACAAACATGCACGTAATGATAATACACCGACATGAACTTAACAATAGACACAACTCAGTACGTTATGCAAAGCATACCCCTAAATAATAATCATCCCTCAAATTAAAACTATAAATATCATCTTCTACCCACATATATTTTTTATTACACTTGGTTAATGTTTCTTTCTGAGTATGAGTGAAAATATTATGGTAATTATGTTTAGGGATAAAAGCGTTATGATAAAAAACAGTAGGAGTTTAAATATATTTACATTAATGATATTATTAATTACAACTTTCGGAAACATGAGTGTTATGAACATCGCCGGTAGCACTACAAATAGTATGAATGAAAACTTTAGGATGAAAATTTTTAGGAAGAGTGATCATTCGGATTACAAATCGTTAGGAAGAACAATTTCGGGTAAATAACTTTAGGTGAGCCAATATGGACCCGTTTTAAGTCTGTAATGTAGACATTAATGTTGTAGACATTGTAATGCAACTGGACTATTTGTTGTATCATTGAAACAGAAGTGATCACGGTAAAGTGGAGGATTTTTTTATACTGTAGAGTTGGCTACCTCAGCGAAGCTTATTTGTTTACTACTAAATACTTACAAACACATGAGTTTTTTTTTATATGGCAAACACCGATGTCGACTATTCTGCCAATGTCTAAATTAAATTTGAAAAATCTTTTTTACGTTTCATAGCTCAAATACGAGATAATGTAGTCTATTAAGTGATGTTTTAATGCGTTATCGATTCGATTTCTTAAAACAATCGACAATTCGAAGAAATTTTAATGGATTTGTTGGTTGCTCTTTCATAAGCTGGTTAATTCATCAAACGATACATTTTATAAACCATCGGACAGTTAAAATAGCTTCTGTTAAAAGTGACTGTAAAAAAAAAAAGACTTGACTTAAAGGCCTCAGTAGCCAGGTCACTAAATTGATCGCGCAATAATTGTACAATTATTGCTACTTGCTGTTCCTTACGTAATAAGCCCGCCGGTCACATTATCTCGAGACCTGGCGTCGATCGTCACGTCGCGATTGCGCTCTGATATGGTGCGCAAAACTAGTATCCTCTAGTAGGATATTATTATAAACAATAAGATTTCCAAAACAAAACAAATATTGTGTTAATTAATTTAATGTTGGTAATATTATTATAATAATTCGCATTCCAGCGAGGTCTCGAGATAATGTGACCGGGTTATACAACTATTTGGTTACATCATTCTTGTTGAAAGAATATATTTCTGTCAGAACGATGTAACAAGACGTGCACCTAAAAGCGTCTAGAGTCAAACACACGCCCCGAAGGGTTAAGCAGAAGGTGTATAGTATAGGACTCACTCATTTCACCAGTTATGTTTAAGGTTGCACTAGTCGACGGCACGAACTATTTTGTGCACGGGGTTAAAATGCATACTATCTCATCCGACAACACGTGCGAAAGAGATAGATGCTGTGATAGGCTGTAAGAAGCTAGTTCTCGTACGAATACACTGTTTTGAAAATCGGTAGGGAAATGGATGATGATTTAGGGCGAAAACGAACGCGCGAAAATTTATAAACAGACCCTTTGGGAGTACGGATATCGTGAAAAAAACCGGCCAAGTGCGAGTCGGACTCGCGCACAAAGGGTTCCGTACTTGGTAAATTGTGGTTTACGATTTATGACGTATTAAAAAAAAACTACTTACTAGATCTCGTTCAAACCAATTTTCGTAGAAAGTTTACATGGTAATGTACATCATATATTTTTTTTAGTTTTATCATTCTCTTATTTTAGAAGTTACAGGGGGGCGGACACACATTTTACTACTTTGGAAGTGTCTCTCGCGCAAACTATTCAGTTTAGAAAAAAAATATTTTAGAAACCTCAATATAATTTTTGAAGACCTATCCATAGATACACGTATGTATGGGTTTGATGAATAAAAATATTTTTAGTTTCAGTTTCAAGTATGGGAGCCCCCAAAATTTATTGTTTTTTTTCTATTTTTGTGTGAAAATCTTAATGCGGTTCACAGAATACATCTACTTACCAAGTTTCAACAGCATAGTTCTTATAGTTTCGGAAAAAAGTGGCTGTGACATACGGACAGACAGACAGACAGACATGACGAATCTATAAGGGTTCCGTTTTTTGCCATTTGGCTACGGAACCCTAAAAACGACTAAATATATATGTTCAAAATAAAATTATTTGCTTTGTTGAACTACAATAACTATCCATGTATGGTGACTGTTTTGCAATTTTCCTTCTTCTTATGGTATTTATTTGCGCCCAAAGATGCGATAAAATTTGTGTTGAAATATGGAAGTTTTGACGCTCATAACTTTCAAATATATATTTTTTTTTACTTTTTTGTTTCCATACAGGGCTAGATAATGATGAGACAAATTAATATAATTTTTCATAATGCAGGTATATCGTCAAACAGTGGAGTAATCGACAGACTACGTTTGTATGGAAGAATGATCGACTAGGACAACCTTAAGTCCCCAATCAGAACCAATACTTACTCAATATTATCATATTTTGTTTATATTAATTAAGGAACAATTTATTATTAAACGAAGCATAGGTTATCAATGAAATAGGTGTCATTTCTAGATAATTTTGTTTATTTACTACAAAACCGTGTTATGTTATCTTTGAACTAAAATATTAGGGTGAGAATCTCTTGATATCTGTTATTAATTAATTGTATTCATAAAACTTTGATGAGATGATACAACTTTAGCTATTTTGTGCTAGAAATTCAGCTTGTTTAATAGATAATCAAATGGCAAAGACACAGGTGAAGAACAATGCTGCATCGGAAATATGTAGGTACTACAATTCCAATTTCCAATCAATCTGGGAATTCTAATGTAAACAATTAGAAGAAAGTGTCCAATACATAATGCAATCTAAATAATTGTTTTTATTACCTGACACCAAGTTCGAAAAATATAATATTTGCGTCATTCGAACTTCAGATTCGCTCACACAAATATTATTCGTTTAATCTAAATATTGGTTTTTATAATAAATTGCCCTATAAAACCAATTCAGCCACTTTTGTTACATTAAAAACAGTATTCCAAAAAATATATATTCAATAGGTAAACAGTATACTTACGCAATATTTCAAATACGGTACTTATTAACAAACACTGTTTAGTGGAATTTCAATATTGTTTTCTGAAAGATATTACCTATCCGTGCATAGGTAATGTCTTTTAGTAAGCTCTTATAAATGATAAATGATTTTATTTCTGTAAGTTGGTTTTTAAAGAGTTTGTACTCTTTTACATGTCGATCATATTTTTTAAACTAGATGAGGTCGGCGTTTCCTATCTGACTACTCTGAGAAGAAAGGCCGAAACAAATTCAGAGGTCACAGTCTCTTTTAAAGTTCTGACAAAATCTTGGTTAGATCATGTGAAGACCATGTAGACATATGTCTGAAATGGTCTTTTGAGGAAAGAACCAGCCAGATTGAGTGGACCTGTCCAGTCAGTGCACGCATTTTCAATAACCGAGCAGCTCAACTCAGAATTTAAGGAGCTCAACGATTCGACGAACAATACCAAAGAAAGGACATTCGGGTAGGCCGCATAAACTACTCAAACTGCCAGACCATGATTAAAAACTAAGATAAAATAAAAAACAAAAAAAAAAGATCTACATAGTCTTCACATTCACAATAATTAAAATAAAATAATATAATACTTTAAAAAGTAAATATTCTTGTCATTGCAAGAAAACAAAAAAAAAAAAACAATCAAAATATCAAAATTAAAAACAAAATTCATGGTGCAAAATATAAAAATCAAAATTAATTGGAGCAGCTCAATCCCAAGCCTTTTTGTCCTCAACGTAATCTTTAATAGTATAAAACGCTTTCTGGCACAACTTACGTTTAATGAAAGATTTGAATTTATTAAGAATTAGATCTTGTACGTGGCTTGGAAGCTTATTATAAAAGCGTACACATTGACATCTTAACGAGCCACCTATTTTCTTGAGCCTTGTTGTAGGTACTACAAATTTGTGTTTGTTCCTAGTATTTATGTTATGGATATCACTGTATTTTTTAAACAATTTTATATTTTTATGGGCATATAAAAGATTTTCATAAATATACTGAGAGGGCACAGTCATTACATTAATATCCTTAAATTTCTCTCTGAGAGAGTGTCTCGGGCTTAATTTATAAATTGATCGAACAGCTCTTTTCTGCAAAACAAAGATAGTCTGGATGTCGGCGGCATTTCCCCACAACAGAATACCGTACGACATTACACTATGAAAATAGCTGAAGTATACTAAACGGGCTGTCTCTATGTCAGTTAAATGACGATTTTTTCTAACAGCATATGCTGCGGAGCTTAGCTTCTTTGACAATTTATCTATATGTGGGCCCCACTGAAGCTTAGCATCCAAAGTTAAGCCTAAAAATACTGTGCTATTTTCAGGATTCAATTCTTCGCCCTTTATCAACACATCAGTTTTCACCTGCCTAACGTGAGGTAGGGTATACTTAATGCATTTGTTTTTTTTTTCATTAAAAAGTAAATTGTTAACATTGAACCAGTGAACTACTTTTGAGATCGCGCTATTTACTTCGTCAGTAACCAGCTGCTGACGTTTAAGTTTAAATAACAGTGAAGTATCATCTGCAAACAACACTATATCATGGTTATCCTATAGGAGGTAAGGCAAGTCATTAATATAAATAAGAAACAAGAAAGGACCAAGAATTGAGCTCTGCGGGACTCCCATTGTTACTATAGATCCGGGTGATCTCTTCCATTAACGTCAACAGTTTGAATTCTATTACTCAAGTAAGAAGTAAGAAGATCCAGAGCGCTGTTCCGGATCCCGTAGTGGCGGAGTTTTCTGATTAGCGTTTCATGAAGAACACAATCAAATGCCTTGGACAAATCACAAAAGATTCCCAGGGCATCGCACTTATCTTCCCATGCATTATAAATATGTCCTAAAAGCTCAACACCGGCATCAGTAGTTGAACGACCCCTTGTAAAACCGAACTGTTTGCTATGTTTGTATGTTTGTGTAGTATGTTTGCTTATCAAAAAATCTTTGCAATTGCTCTAAAATTAATTTCTCAAATATTTTACTAAAAGTAGGTAGTACTGAAATAGGTCTATAATTTGTAGGGTCTGATGTACTACCTGATTTAAACAAAGATATTATTTTTTTATTCTTGATTAGGTCAGGAAACTCCCCACAGTCGATACAATTATTAAAGATAATAGCTAAACTAGGTGCGACAACATCAATAATAGACTTAGCAACTACTACAGAATGACCCCACAGATCTGCAGTCTTTTTAACATTTAAAGTGTGAAAGGTTTTAATTATGTCTCTAGAAGTAACATGTTCAAAAAGAAATTCCGAATCGCAGACATTAACATTTTCTTTTAGCAACGACTCAGCAACAGAAGGTGATGAGTTTAGGGATTATGTAGTTGAAATGGGAATATCTGAAAAGAAATTTTCAAAGGCCACTGCGACTTGTGAGTCTGATTTTATGATGTTGTCATTAATAGACAGGCTGTAGTCAGTATTTCGGTTACCAGATCTTCCCGTTTCACTATTAATAATATTCCAAGTTGTTTTAATAACATTACTACTGTTTTTAATCTTTGAACTTAAATAATGCGACTTGGCCAAACAACAAACTTTTTTAAATAATTTTGAATAATTTTGAATAATTTCTAACATATAAATTAAATTCAGCAGTGTTTACATAAATCCTTTCACTGTACAGCTCATAAAGCCGTGTTCTACTTTTATGAATACCAATGGTCGCCCAATCACCGAATGATGCGTTACTATTAACGGAGATATTCTTGGGAATAAAGGTCGAATTAAATTGTTTACAGTATATACTAAAAGAAACATCTTATAGATGATTAGGATAGGATCAGCATGAATTGACAAAATTGGTAATTTATTAATGAGTTTAGGCTTAAAAGCTGCCAAACGACTTGCAGTTTTGGGGTTAACAGTGATATCCTTTTTAGCCACTTTGTTGTTTAGGTTTTGTATAGTAATCCTCTGCCCACAATGATCAGAATCTAGAGAGATCTATCTTAAAACAACAAAAAATAATCCGCCTTCAAAATTAAAACACTAACATTCGTTGCGGAAGTCGGTGTCTTTGGTATCTCTTGTTTTTAGGGTTCCGTACCCAAAGGGTAAAAATGGGACTCTATTACTGAGACTCCGCGGTCCGTCTGTCCGTCTGTCTGTCTGTCTGTCTGTTACCAGGCTGTGTCTCATGAACCGTGATAGCTAGATAGTTGTAATTTTCACAGATGATGTATTTCTGTTGCCGCTATAGCAACAAATACTAAAAACAGAAAACAACATACAAACGTGTTTTTTTTGCCATTTTTTGCGATAATGGTACGGAACCCTTCGTGCGCGATTCCAGCTCGCACTTGGCCGTTTTTTATAATTTTGCGACACCGACTTCCGAAACGAAAGTTAGTGTTTTGCTTTTGAAGACGTTTTATTTTATAGGAAAAAGTTTTAATTTTTCTCTTTTGTGTTTTAGTACACCATCACTAAAAATTTGCAATTTCTATAGTATGGTACCTAAAGCATTGACAAAATACCCGTAATGACTCAATTTACACGTTCGTGCTGTATGTCGCTAAGGAGTTCGATTGTATGCTCCATATCTTGAAAACTGCTTGACCGATTTTGATTAAAATTGCACTATTCCCTAAATTGAGAGATACTCAATCCAAAATAAAAAGAATAATCAAGATCCAATAAGTAGTTTCGGAGAAATGCGTGGACAAACACAAACATACACTAATGAAATTTGGTACACTTGTTTAGAAGCCTGAAAACATATGTGAATTCCAAAAATATTACAAACGTGTCGAATACATTACCACCTTCTTTTTTTTGAAAAATTTTGTTATTATTTTTCGCGCGGAACTCTTATTCGTTTTCTTATAACATCAGCTAAATGTTTCGGAGATTAGCCGAAAAAGACAGATAAATATATATATTTTTTTTTCTTTTTATTTTCATATGCATTTAATGAAAAGCTGTTATTTTGACGCTACGAACAGACACTTAAATTTTATTTATTTTTTAAGTCGGGTATACAATACAGATTCCAGAAACCTTTTCTTTACATATTAGTGTACTGAAGATTTAGGTATTAAGTTCCAGGGCTCTCTAGGGAAATTATCATCGCATTGAATGCTGGGAATTAGAACATATTACTGTAGGCTGTGGTTATAATGGCTGGTTGGTAAACGGGATTGTGAGGAAGATTTAGGTGATTACTCGTTTTGGGGGATTAAAATCACGGAAAATGGAGTCGGTTTCTGTAAGCTTTAAGATATACTTAGGTATGTGTGTCGGCCGTGTTCGCAAATCTAATTAGAAGCAATGACATTTTAATAATTCCTCATTTAGGTCTAACATAATTGGAGTATTAAATAACATCTAATTGTTCAATTTTTTTTTAAATATAAAACCATAATTGTGCATGATTTTCAATTGGTTGTAGCAAATTTTAATTTGTAATCCTCAGCTAGATTCGCACACCATATTTGTACGCCTCCTGTCGGGCGAGCACGGCCATCTTTGACAGGCTTGAGAGTCACACATTTTTATCACAGTTTGGGTGCAAAAACCGTGATAAAAAGGCCGTGCTCGCCCGGCTGGCATCACATAGCGCTCTGTTCATCAAACATAAGGTCTGTACATTACCGATGCCTATGTTAGCAAATAAAGAAATAAATGCGCCATTCAATTTAAGAATGATATCTAGACAAGTGTCAGCGATGGCAGCGATGGTAGAAATGCCAACATGACGATGGATTACGTGACATTTCGATAGCACTTGACAACATTTCTGACATTTTATCAATCGCTATCGCTACGATTTCGTTCATAGAATGTCACTTGTGTAGAATAGCGTCTCAAACGCAAACGTAGGGCAGTGTTCTATCTATATATATAAAAATCAATTGCTGTTCGTTAGTCTCGCTAAAACTCAAAAACGGCTGGACCGATTTGAATAATTATTTTTTTGTTATGTTCGACAGAATACAGGGAAGGTTTAAAAACAAAAAAAAAAATGGTTGGTAGGGTAGGGTAGGGTAGGGTAGGTAGATAGGGTAGGTAGATAGGGTAGGTAGGTAGAGTAGTGTAGTGTAGGTAGGTAGGTAGGTAGGGTAGGGTAGGGTAGTGTAGTGTAGGTGTCAACCTACTTGGTGTTGGGTTCAAGGGCATTCTATTAAATCAATCAATCTACAGGCAATTGAACCACTGCTCGGAGACTTACACCGCAAGCACTTATTAATTTAAATGTGAAACTAAGAATATGACATTGTTATCTCTTGTTTTCACAATCATTGAAAGCGATTATCCCCCGATTTCTGAATAAAGAATTTGAAGTTGAGCTTTAGTCAAACTCTAATTTAGTTCTTAACTAACAAATGAGACTAGTTAAAATAATGTAAAAATGTGTTTTGAAATGCTTCTTTTTTTCCTTATTTTCGTCTATAAAATTTTTGCTCTAGAAAACTCAGCAAATCTTCCGTTACCTATCATAACTTGTTTCACCTCTAGTAGGTAGGGAATTATATAATGTAAACAGCTGTAGGTACCCACGTTACTTGCCGGTGTATCCTGCAGTACCTATGTGTGTATGTTGCGTAGTTCAGGGGTGCAAGTAATTGCATTACTCACTAATCCTGTTAGAGAGCCCCGTCGATATTAGTTACGTACATCAGCGCTTGCAAATCATATGCGTCGGAATATTAACCTAGGTTAGTTTTAATATAGGTACAGGGGGGTAACCATAAGCTTTAAGAGCAAGGGTATTTTGAGTATGCGTAAGGGACAGATAACAGACAGAGAAGGGACTTGTTTACCTCTATCCCTTTTGATACGTCATGGTACTAACATAGTGTAATTAATGTGTAAAGTTATGTCTAAAACGGACAAAAACACGACAATCACACCAAAACCGCTGGGCGTATTTTAATGAAATTGACACCATATCAAAGACAATTTAATTATCTACATTTTGATCTGAAGCTTTTTTTTTAAAGTCAAAGAATAATAAGGAAAGTACAAAAAACTACTAAATTTCGGGTCGCGCGGGTGTGAAACGAGTGCGCGTTTTGTTCCCTCAAGGTCGTTGGATGTAATAATAATTGGTTCTACCGTCCATTTGGAAAAGACTCGGCGATAGAGATCGCATTTTTTTTTAAATACACGTATTCTAATGTCAAACGCATTAAAATGATTGAAATGTCAGGTCATTTCCCTTACATAATGACATTTCGAGCATTGCTTTCGCATACATTGAATGAGACTTGTTTAGAGCATAGACTACTATTATATACTGTCTAGAGGCTCTGGTGGTGGTGTTGGTGAAGGCTGCGGGAATCAGCTAGACGCCAAACGAACAGGACCGGGCGTTGTGTCAACATTTTGGGAGGCCGAAATGATATTGATGATGATAATAATGAAAGACTTATCAAGAGTATCCGATGAAAAAATGTTAATTAAAATACCTGTGTTTTAAGCACTAGGTTTTAAATATTAACTGCTTCGTGAATTCTTAAGGAGTAAGGTTCAAAAGCCTTTCACAATTAAGCAGTAAGTGTGCGTGCGTCCTTGCAGTATTTCATTATAACCAAGTTGTTTTAAAGTGGAATAATTTTGTTCTTGATATTATTTAAAGTTGGCAGTGAAATGAACTTTATCGTCTTCATTTCAGCTGGTTTAGTACCGGAATACTAAATGACTGTTTTAGATATGAAGTGTTGAAGTGTCTGTCACAGAATTATGTGATCTAAAATTTTCTTCGTGTCCAATAGGTTTTTCAGGAATTATGTGATTATATATTTTGGTTTCCTCTTTACCTACAATCCTGTGTTTCAGATAAGTCAAGAATATTTTCTTGTGATTTATTACCAATATATAAATTTACATAGTATAAAATACTTAATTAACAATAACTACCTATATATACACTTAAATAAAAATAAAAAGTGAAACTACGAACGCGTATAAAAGGGCGGGTTCATTGGGCGTCCACATCGCTGTCAACGCGAAAAGTGCCCAGTACGCTGGCAGCATTGCCACGTTGGATGGCAAAGCTGATTCTCTGGCCAAGGAAAATAATGTAATATGGTCACTAATTGAATCTGAATAGCTTGCTTGAGGTTAGGTGAGGTTGATTACTATTATGTGAAGTCTTTTAAAGTAAAATGTCTGTAAACTCTTAGAAGTTGGTAGATACTTAGATATCTAAAGTACCAAACAAACTTTGATATCATTGATATTGTTGTTGCAAGAAATCGCCTCAAAACTTCTACGCCCAGTTATTCCCACATAAATATCGTATTCTGATTTTATCAATAATGAATGAGCCTACTAGTACCCTAGTCCTCTAGTGAAGGCATAATTCAGTCGCCGACAGCTTCGCCGACATACGTCACATTGTGCCTTTAGGTTGTCGGCGTTCAGTGTACCGTGTCGGCGAAGGCAAGCTTGTCGGCGAAAGTGGCGCCGTCCCGCCATTCAATGCTACGAATTATCGGGACAACTGCGCAGTGGGTGGACAACTAGCGATTTTTAAGGACAAAGACTAGATTGTTTGGAAATCTAACGAGGTGAGATGTTGAAGTACAGATAAAGGGTATTTTGAGTCGTGTTAAAGTTGTTGGAAGCTGTAAATGCTTGTTCGTTTTAGTAAAAGGGGAACTGAACACAGAAATGGCTGTTAGGTAAGATGCAGACTTGTGCAACATGTGGATAACTTTCATTGGTATAGGGAAACGCCTATTTCAGACAAAATAGTTGGCGATTGTAAGTTGACTAATAACATCATGCCTGTTTTCCTCGAAGGGTTAGGCAGAAATGTACAAATAGCATGCTCTATCTATAATTGAAAACCGGCCAAGTGCGAGTCGGACTCGCGTACGAAAGGTTTCGTACCATTATCGCAAAAACGGCATAAATATCTGTTTTTATTATTTGATGTTATAGCGGCAACAGAAATTCGAAAATTTCAACTGGTCCCGTTTTTACCCTTTGGGTACGGAACCCTAATAAACACATAGGTAAAAGTAAATAGGTACCCATAATACGCCAGTTGTTTAGGTCTCGTGTAATATGGGGCAAGTCTATTACCATACTCCGTGCTGTTGAGAAATTCCTGTTTGATAATTCCTACAACACTTTCCCCGATCCTGAAATAGAACACAGGCGGGCGAGCACGGCCTACTGTGACAGGCTTGAGTCACACATTTTTATCACAGTTTTGAAGCAAAAACCGTGATAAAATGCGTAACTAAAGCCTATCACAGAGGCCGTGCTCGCCCGGTAGGACCTGAAGCATGGCATTTAAAACCTTTCAGTTGGTTTCAGATGAAAAGTGATGCGAAGTCAGAAGAAGCAATTTTCGATGCATTGCCCCTTGTCTCAGATGTATTCTCTCCTTAACATTTGAAGCAGTTTTCTTTAGATTTAGCGAGTGCAGTGAGTTGACCCAGCCATCCACAGCCACTTACTAAACTAGCTGTTTGGAATTCACTCTGTGTACGTTGACTTTCCAGATGGAATTTTCTTTTAAGTTAGATAGAGCGGAAAATGTATTTCGTGGGTGGAAGATAGAAGTGTTCGTTTATTCGTTCACTGGGAGGCGTTTGTGCGGTGGCTTTGGCAGTTCTTTAGCAATTATGTGCATTTCGTTCACTTATTCTATGCCCTGTGTATTCAACGTGGTTAATGTCAAACTCTAATTTGATCCGGTCATCTGTCCACCAGACCGAATCGGATTAGAACAATGGTAATTTCTATTGTGTCTGGAAATGGACAGTTGAAGGTATTAAAAATACTTACTATTTATAATTTATTTCAAACTAGCTGACCCGGCAAACTTTGTTTTGCCATAAAAAGACCAAACATTTATCTACCCTACATTATCCTACCCTACCCTAATCTACCCTACCCTACCCTACACTACCCTAACCTACCCTACCCTACCCTACCCTACCCTACCCTATCCTACACTACCCTACCCTACCCTACCCTACCCTAACCTACCCGACCCTACACTACCATACCCTACCCTACCCTACCTATATAGCCTATGTCCTTTCCCAGGTCTCAAACTATCTTCATACCAACTTTCATCTAAATCGGTGCAGCGGTTTAAGCGTGAAAAGGTAACAGACAGACAGACAGACAGACAGACAGAGTTACATTGTGTTACATGTTTTGTCACATTTATAATATTAGTATGGATAAACATTTTAACAGAATATAACTAAACTATACTGACTAATACCTTAGTACTTCACACAAGAAAGCGTACATCTAGGCGTTGAAGTACTTCTCCACATATTTTCGTCAAACTAAATTTTATCTTTGATTCAGACTTACTTTTATAATCATTTAACTAAATTAAGAAAAGAGGAATCTAGAAAGGTCGCAGAATAATCAAAATCACTAAGGTACGACTGATGCTAAATCTCGTCTTTCCAATTTTTCTCTACAGAGCTGAGACTTGGACATTGAGGCTGAGGAAAGGAGGGCAATCGATGCACTGGAGATGTGGTGCTGGAGACGTCTGCTGCGAATTCCGTGGACTGCTCACCGCACCAATGTATCGGACATAAAAGAACTTCACATCAAAGAGAGATAATCGTAGACTTTTCAAATATGAATAAAGTTTTTTGGGTATATAACTCGGAATGAATATGTCAAAGATCCGGAAGTCGCTCTCCGACAGGGCAGATCTTATTAAAACATCACCAAAACTACAATGACCGACTGTTCCCACAATGCGTCCAATAGAGCCGAATGGAGACGCATGGCAAGATGCATCATGCACCAGGACCCCCCTATGACTACGACCTCTCTGCCAAGAGTACCCCACTAAGAAGAAGAAATTAAGAGAATTTTATAGATAGTAGGTCAGAATTGGCATCAACATAACATTCCGCCTGTGTGCCTAAAATCTAAATATTTGTTATTTCAAATACTATAGACCGTACTTTTAAATTGTCAAAAAATATGAATCAAATTGCACATACGCAAGCGTCAGACACTCTTTTCCATCAGTTCTAATTACAACCCGCAGGCTTATTACGTATGAAACAGCAATTAACAATATTTGCGCAGAGATTGTACAATCATCGCGCGAATATCGCTTTACGTCAAAAAATTGGAAGGCTTATTTTTGCGAAATAATTGCTCTTCAATCGCGAATCCGCATTATATATGTAAGAGCGGGCGTACTCAGGATTCTCAAATGATAACGATCAGACATCTTGTTTACACTTTTTATTACTCACACCAACAGTAAGTCTCACAACTTAATTTTATGAAGATATGTGCACAGTTCAATACAATTCAATACTGAGTTCTTTCGACTAGAACCAGCCTATTTATACGTTTAAACAAATGACAAGACGTCACACAGCAACAACATCCGGTGACATTCGTTTATCAATTAATTATAGATTTAGGTTTGTAAAAATACAGTAATTGTGTACATTATTTGTTTAGTAATTAATAATACTTTTTACAAATATTTTGAACGAATATAGTTACCAATTATTTTATTGAAATAAACTAACAGTCGGTGAATCTACCTTCCATTTTTGACTTTAAAATATTACTAAAATAAAAACAAATCTTTACAATAACAATACATAAATCGTGTTTCCGTTATGTCATCTGCCTTTTTGACGTTTTGATTTCGTCTCTGCTGCTAGTTTCATTTACCAGCGCTATCACGGCCATACTGACGAGCGGGCCTTGCTAGGCCCAGCGAATCTCTGAAAATCAAAAAAAAATTAAAATATGAGTGAGTGAATGAGTCAAACTCAGAGATCGCAGATAGTGGCTTGTCCATTAAGATTCAGAGGCCCATCTTTGACTTGTTTTGACTTAAATTTTATTGAATCATCCAACTTAAACCATAGCCATGACCAAGGCCTTTTTACACATCCATTTTGCTAACTCAAATCAAATTCAGAGGTATCAGATCGTAGCTTGATCATAAAGATTCAGAGGCTAGTCTTACGACTTGTTTTGACTGAGTTTTATTTTACTATCAAACTCAGAGGTCGCAGATCGTTGCTTGATCATAAAGATTCAGAGGCCCCGTCTTTGACTTGTTTTGACAGAATTTTATTTAACCAACTAATTCTGAAACTCAGAGGTCGTAGTTCGTTGCTTGATCATAAAGATTCAGAGGCCCCGTCTTTGACTTGTTTTGACAGAATTTTATTTAACCAACTAATTCTGAAACTCAGAGGTCGTAGTTCGTTGCTTGATCATAAAGATTCAGAGGCCAGTCTTTGACTTTTTTTTTTTTTTTCATTATTATTTATTCTTGCTATCACGGTCTAGTCGTTCAAAGTTCATTGAGTGACCAAAGTCTTTTTCTAAAACCAAAACCGTTTTTTTTTTTTTTTTGCTTCCGTTTCGGCCATTCTATGCTTAGGGTCTAAACGGATATGGTATTTTCAATTGCAGGGGAGGGGCTATTTTACCTAGTTAATCAAAAGGGCCATTCAGTAGCCTTAGATTTCGTATATTTTAATGCCAATTACAATTCACCTATTTTATTAACCCAAACCCATTCAGTTTGACTGTTAGCTCTAGATGTACCGCGAGTAATAGCATGATGTATGAAGAAAAAGAAAATAAAAATGGCTGTAATCTGTGCCATTGTAGCGGATTCCCCATTTGTAATAATTCTACATGAGGTACCAAAAGATTATTTGAAATGATCATCAATAGGGTGAAGTTCGGAACGCAAAAGCTTCTAATCTTCGTGATTACAAAGTCCAAGTACCACTGATAGTCACTAATGTCACATTCACGACCTTTAGCCATCACATAGCTCTCTTCTCAATTGCTCTACTCGCACATCCCTACGTTGTCGAGTCAACTCAACTCTCTGAACTCAGAACCTGTTCACACAGAGATTTAGTCTGTCCTATGTTACGTCTATTCATCATCTACAATCTCAATTGGTACTTCAGCTTTGTATATCTTACTAACACAATCTACGCATAGTAATAAAAATTAGAAAACCAAAATTATATCAATTTTCGTAACGAAGGCTTGTCGATTCGAACGTCATCAACATTAACATGGTGACCTCACCTCTCGCGTGACTATGCGAGTTTACTTTATCTTAACCTCATAACTCTACAGGAATCCTCTGTAAGGTTCCTTACACAAACGTGTTTATTTTAAACCAACTTACAGGACCACAGTTGCTACAAAGACCTCCAGTTGCCACACTGGCCTACAGTTGCCATAAAGGCCTCCAGTTGGCACACTGGCGTTTAGTTGCCACACAGGCCAATAGTTGCCATAAAGGCCAACAGTTGCCACACAGGCCAACGCACAACGCTCGGCTACTCCTGACCAAACTAGATCATTGGGTTCGTGACAATAGGGAAATTTTAGAACTTTGATCTTTAACTAAATCATTACCCTGGGCCATGTACCACCAGTCGCTCAAATCAAACTTTAAAACTTCTTCTGCAGCGAAAACTGCCAAGCTTACAGAAACCTTCGAGTAAAACCTCTAACGCCACGGCTCTGTAGCCGAACAGCAATTATATTGCTCTCACACAACGGTTTCTCAAGACCCCGACCTCCGCCAGAATCCACTGGTACGGTCAAACATAATACGGCTGATAGACTCAATTACTCGACATTTTGAGCTTGCTCATCATCATTAAAATCCTTTTAACATCAACATCGACTGGTACATGACCCGCTGGCATCTTCCTTAACCTACCGTGTCTATACTTGTAGGTTTAAGCGTATCTATTTAAAGCTTTCGGTGTATAACGATCACTATCCTGTCATAATCACCTAACGCGGACTTAATACCGGGCCTCTTCAGTTTTCGTACTAAAGTTTCCCACACAACACTATTCATTAGAAAAAGGTCCGACGATCAACAAGTTAAATTAAACAAAGTAAAGGCAATGCATACTCAACTCATAAACCCACTTTAAAAAAACCCATCGCCACATGGTACGCATGCGGTGCGGTCCAGAATTGGTCTTATGAGTAGACATGTTAATCAGATTCGGTTTCACTACCACAGTCATCAATTATGACGTCTAATTCTCAAAGAACTTGGCGATCGGGTATCCTTCCAACATGATTCGCGTTTTCTACTTAAAGATTTTGGAACATACTGATGGCTTATAAAAGGGAAACAACTAACCCTGATACTATTAAGGAGCTTCACGAATTAACTCTGATCAATATCATAAATATCAGATTATCAACAGTAACCCTTTACTGTCGGTCACTAACTCAGTTTTCATGTAAGAAAAACAATCGCGTGATCTACTGTTATCATAATATTACTTTGAGGGTAAGCAAGTGAATTCAGATCTGAAGACGGTGGTTGTACATCGTTACGCAACAAGATCCGTCCTGAATACACGCAAATGACCAGTACCGTTACTAACTCGATATAATTACGATAGCCCAACGACATTACTAACTCGCTTTGCCACTGAAAACGACTAGTTATTCAGTCATTTTGGATATCTCATCTCCTTCTTATGGGATATCTCATCCTAAAGTTCGTACTGAACCAAATGTTGAAACTAGGAAAGTACTAACAACCTAATAGGTAACTTATTAGCTACTTGCTTTTTACCAGGTGTGTCTTAATTACCTAGTGATAGTGCTAGGTATAACCACTACCAACCAATTCAGTGTTCCAACATGAACACTTAAAACTCGAAATAGCATCTCATCACTAGAGAATATTCGACTTCACTATCAAAATAAAATGGAAGCGACTCACCGAGTATTCCATTCCAAACTTGCGCACGTTCGTACCGTTCGGCTAAGACCAGCGAACTGCTTGCATGCTGTTCTTCTTAACCTCTCAGATGTTGACACGTCAACCTTCGCGCTCAGCATCTGAATCGCTAGCCTTCAGCAGAGGCTTCAGGCTGCGACACAATATGGTATCTGAAACATGAAAAATATTACGAGAGTATAATGTTCACACGGTTATCTTAACCATACACAGCTTTGATGGAAATTAACCTGTGCACCGGTGTAGTAACCTAAACCAATCAATCTGCCTATCTGACCTCCACAACTCAGTAACTGGGTAACACAGTACCCTTTGGCAAGACGTGTCAGATCTCAAGCTTCGGACTACCCGTAAAGACTGTCAAAGATCTTCAAATGACAGCCGGGACCAACGGCTTAACGTGCTTTCCGAGGCACGAAGGAAACTCGGTATGTTGAAATGGTCACACATCCACGGACCGACATCGTCAAGCGTTGCTTAACTTAAGTTATTATTTAGCCACGAGCTCCTCTATTAAGGGATATGAAAATAATGGGCATAACCGAAAGTTTTATTTGTATGTGTATCATATTTAGTGGCATCTAATGAAGTATTTTGATATCCAAAGTCAAAGTTTCGCGCAAATCATGTTTGTTTTGTGTTCTTGATGCTTGACCCGAGGGGTTCAGCTTGGTAAAACTATGATTTTATGCCACTGGAGCATTAGGAAAAATACTTGAAAGTAAACTTTATGACTTGGTACCATATTCAAAAAAAAGATTTAGCTTGATTTGGAGTCTATTCAATACACACACAATTCCAATACACAATATAATATCTAGTTTAGCTACTTAATATTGTGCTACGAGTGCAAAAGAATGAGCATTAGTGTCTACCAATTGCTTGGCGCGTCTTAGCAAGCATGAAAATCCCTTCATCCTAGCAATAGACTGAACTACCTCGCACGGTGGATAGACAGGTAATTTGTTCACTCAATTGTTATTTTATGCTGGTCAAGATCATAATTAGGTAAATAAATTTTACTTAGCTTGTGGGTATTGGTGTTTTGTTTTTAAAAAACATCCTTTTCTGCAACTTGATCTGGCAACGAAGTAAATTCAGCTCATCCGAATGTCCTGGTCGAGTGGTCGGTAGGCTAGGCAAGGCGACTGTGTTGATGGGTCCAGTTGAGGCTCGGGTTGATCCCTTTCTTCTGATGTAAGAGCGGGCGTACTCAGGATTCTCAAATGATAACGATCAGACATCTTGTTTACACTTTTTATTACTCACACCAACAGTAAGTCTCACAACTTAATTTTATGAAGATATGTGCACAGTTCAATACAATTCAATACTGAGTTCTTTCGACTAGAACCAGCCTATTTATACGTTTAAACAAATGACAAGACGTCACACAGCAACAACATCCGGTGACATTCGTTTATCAATTAATTATAGATTTAGGTTTGTAAAAATACAGTAATTGTGTACATTATTTGTTTAGTAATTAATAATACTTTTTACAAATATTTTGAACGAATATAGTTACCAATTATTTTATTGAAATAAACTAACAGTCGGTGAATCTACCTTCCATTTTTGACTTTAAAATATTACTAAAATAAAAACAAATCTTTACAATAACAATACATAAATCGTGTTTCCGTTATGTCATCTGCCTTTTTGACGTTTTGATTTCGTCTCTGCTGCTAGTTTCATTTACCAGCGCTATCATATATGAGCTATAGCCACACCATAATAATTTTACGACAGCACTGCTAACAATAAAAATCTTTTAACTGAAACGTGCATTTATGGCAAGGTGATCGCAATAATTTCGTATTACGTATGGTTTTTGACAGCAGAGCGACAGCGATCGGCGAGCAAATGTGGCTGTCAAATTGCGATTACTTTTTCCCTTGTTGTTGGTCGATTGCCAATCGCTCGCTGATGGCTGAGTAGGTACAGAAGTTTTTGAGTTTTTGGCGGCTTTTTTAGTGTGTTTATTTTGTGGCTACTTTAATAATAATAATAATAATAATATCAGCTCTCTCTGGAGCCCTGACCGCCGGTAGCTTGGACCCTGTTCCCGATACCGGTGGGTCTCTATTTTTTATATTTTTAAATGTTTTTTTTTTGTATGTTTTATAAAAATATTTAAAAATGTAGACAATAAGAAAGAATATGAATAAAGGAGATAATAATATATTATGGATGAAGTTATCATGACGAATAACTACCGGAGATTTATTGTGAAGGATGGCACGGTTGACATCTGTCGGGCATGTCACCGTCCGGGTGAATCGATCCGCCACATTATCTCTGGTTGTTCTCGTCTAGCTAACGAAGAATATTTGCATAGGCACAACCTTGTAGCCAGGATTATCCATCAGCAACTTGCTCTGAAATACACTCTTGTGGCATCGGAGGTGCCGTACTACAGGTATGTGCCCGACCCAGTTCTCGAGAATGGCAATATCACATTGTACTGGGATCGGTCCATCATCACTGACAGGACTATTGTAGCCAATAAGCCTGATATAGTGGTGGTGGACCGAATTGAGAGGCGTGCAATGATTGTTGACATTACCGTCCCGCATGACGGAAACCTCGTGAAGGCCGAGAAAGATAAGCAAATCAAGTATCTTGACTTGGCTCGCGAGGTTGTCGACATGTGGGAAGTGGATACAGCGATCATTGTACCGATAGTCGTGTCAGCCAATGGCTTAATAGCCACGAGCCTCGACCAACACCTTAGGAGGCTCTCGTTAGGCGGCTGGGTCAAGGGCCTGATCCAGAAAGCAGTATTGCTGGACACGGCTCGTATTGTTAGGAGGTTCCTCTCTCTGGAGCCCTGACCGCCGGTATCTTGGACCCTGTTCCCGATACCGGTGGGCCTCTATTTTTTATATTTTTAAATGTTTTTTTTTTTTTTGTAATTTAGTTTATAAAATATTTAAAAATGTAAAGAATAAGAAAAGAAAGTGAATAAAGGAGATAATAATATAAAAATAAATATTGAAATAACAAATTCCTAGTGAATATTGTAAATTTAAATGACAAATTGGTGTTGTTTTGAGTGGGTGCGCCAAAGTTCACCTAAATTTTCAACTCCGATAATTGGAAATCCGAAAATGTTCTTTCTAACATTTTTCATCCTAACAATCACAATTCCTAACTACTCTGTCTCTAATGTTCATAATTCAGAAGCATTCAACTTCATAATGTCAGTAGCAATAAACATTTATTATACTTATATTTGTTTTCCTATATTTTCTCAACATAACTATCTTTTACACTATTATTCAAAGTCATATCTTTTTTGTTTAGATTTCTTTTTATTCATAATAATCAGTAGTATATACATTCGTTTTGCGTAACTTTATTTTCAAATAACATGTTTAACATATAAGAATAACAGGTACCATGGTACAAGTAGTCAAATAAATACATGTTTTCATATACACATTTCAATTAAATTAGTTTAATATTAGCGGCTATAGCTTTCAAATAATCACTTTTATTGCTGTATTTTGCTTTAAAATTCAATATATATTTAATTCTATCATATTTGCCGTTGATTTGGAAGTTCATTTTATTTTTGTAGGTAGTACTCATAAATAGAAAGCTTTATAAAAATTTTCAAGTCGGCAATGTTATGTTTTTTTGTATGTTTTTCGTGAGGTAAAAAAAATTGAATTAGTCCAAGAGCGAGCGAAGCGAGCTCGGGAACTTAGGGCACCCCGATACGGATAGGTTAGGTTCGAAGGAGATGACGGAAGCTGAAGTGAGCGAGCAAAGCGAGCGAACGCAGCTACCGTCATCTCCTTCATGTTAGGTTACTTTAGACCCTGCAGACAGAAATAGGAGCGCCGCGCAGCGGGGCTCCGTCGACTTAGTTGCTTAAATCTTAAACTTTAACCATGGATATCTTCCATAACCATGGGGTTCCGTGGGGTTTGGATGGTACAGTGAGGTAGCCCCTCTACCCTCTTTTTCCTTTCCCCCTTTCGCGCCCCTTAAATCGATGGAAATTTATGGAATTTTTTATTCTAACCTGAAAACTTTAACCATGGATATCTCCATAACTATAGGGCTCCGAGTGGTTGGTGTGGTACTGAGGGGTAGCCAAACCTCCCTCCATCCCCCCTCTACCCTATCCGCGCCAAAAATCAACGGTATATAATCGAAATTTTAACCTTACACTTATACACTTTGTTGCTTCTTAATTCACACGCCCAATATTGTTTATCCACTGTTTTTCGGTTTTTTTCATATGTAAATCCATGTACAGTCTAATTTTGATCCCCCGCGACTGGTTTTAAATGATTTTAAATATTTTTTGTCTATATTAATAAAGCATTAACACAAACATGCACGTAATGATAATACACCGACATGAACTTAACAATAGACACAACTCAGTACGTTATGCAAAGCATACCCCTAAATAATAATCATCCCTCAAATTAAAACTATAAATATCATCTTCTACCCACATATATTTTTTATTACACTTGGTTAATGTTTCTTTCTGAGTATGAGTGAAAATATTATGGTAATTATGTTTAGGGATAAAAGCGTTATGATAAAAAACAGTAGGAGTTTAAATATATTTACATTAATGATATTATTAATTACAACTTTCGGAAACATGAGTGTTATGAACATCGCCGGTAGCACTACAAATAGTATGAATGAAAACTTTAGGATGAAAATTTTTAGGAAGAGTGATCATTCGGATTACAAATCGTTAGGAAGAACAATTTCGGGTAAATAACTTTAGGTGAGCCAATATGGACCCGTTTTAAGTCTGTAATGTAGACATTAATGTTGTAGACATTGTAATGCAACTGGACTATTTGTTGTATCATTGAAACAGAAGTGATCACGGTAAAGTGGAGGATTTTTTTATACTGTAGAGTTGGCTACCTCAGCGAAGCTTATTTGTTTACTACTAAATACTTACAAACACATGAGTTTTTTTTTATATGGCAAACACCGATGTCGACTATTCTGCCAATGTCTAAATTAAATTTGAAAAATCTTTTTTACGTTTCATAGCTCAAATACGAGATAATGTAGTCTATTAAGTGATGTTTTAATGCGTTATCGATTCGATTTCTTAAAACAATCGACAATTCGAAGAAATTTTAATGGATTCGTTGG
The DNA here is from genome assembly GCA_949775005.1 of Orthosia gothica. Lineage (NCBI taxonomy): Eukaryota > Metazoa > Arthropoda > Insecta > Lepidoptera > Noctuidae > Orthosia > Orthosia gothica. The sequence continues at coordinate 6,861,298 of OX459045.1, forward strand.
TTGCTCTTTCATAAGCTGGTTAATTCATCAAACGATACATTTTATAAACCATCGGACAGTTAAAATAGCTTCTGTTAAAAGTGACTGTAAAAAAAAAAAGACTTGACTTAAAGGCCTCAGTAGCCAGGTCACTAAATTGATCGCGCAATAATTGTACAATTATTGCTACTTGCTGTTCCTTACGTAATAAGCCCGCCGGTCACATTATCTCGAGACCTGGCGTCGATCGTCACGTCGCGATTGCGCTCTGATATGGTGCGCAAAACTAGTATCCTCTAGTAGGATATTATTATAAACAATAAGATTTCCAAAACAAAACAAATATTGTGTTAATTAATTTAATGTTGGTAATATTATTATAATAATTCGCATTCCAGCGAGGTCTCGAGATAATGTGACCGGGTTATACAACTATTTGGTTACATCATTCTTGTTGAAAGAATATATTTCTGTCAGAACGATGTAACAAGACGTGCACCTAAAAGCGTCTAGAGTCAAACACACGCCCCGAAGGGTTAAGCAGAAGGTGTATAGTATAGGACTCACTCATTTCACCAGTTATGTTTAAGGTTGCACTAGTCGACGGCACGAACTATTTTGTGCACGGGGTTAAAATGCATACTATCTCATCCGACAACACGTGCGAAAGAGATAGATGCTGTGATAGGCTGTAAGAAGCTAGTTCTCGTACGAATACACTGTTTTGAAAATCGGTAGGGAAATGGATGATGATTTAGGGCGAAAACGAACGCGCGAAAATTTATAAACAGACCCTTTGGGAGTACGGATATCGTGAAAAAAACCGGCCAAGTGCGAGTCGGACTCGCGCACAAAGGGTTCCGTACTTGGTAAATTGTGGTTTACGATTTATGACGTATTAAAAAAAAACTACTTACTAGATCTCGTTCAAACCAATTTTCGTAGAAAGTTTACATGGTAATGTACATCATATATTTTTTTTAGTTTTATCATTCTCTTATTTTAGAAGTTACAGGGGGGCGGACACACATTTTACTACTTTGGAAGTGTCTCTCGCGCAAACTATTCAGTTTAGAAAAAAAATATTTTAGAAACCTCAATATAATTTTTGAAGACCTATCCATAGATACACGTATGTATGGGTTTGATGAATAAAAATATTTTTAGTTTCAGTTTCAAGTATGGGAGCCCCCAAAATTTATTGTTTTTTTTCTATTTTTGTGTGAAAATCTTAATGCGGTTCACAGAATACATCTACTTACCAAGTTTCAACAGCATAGTTCTTATAGTTTCGGAAAAAAGTGGCTGTGACATACGGACAGACAGACAGACAGACATGACGAATCTATAAGGGTTCCGTTTTTTGCCATTTGGCTACGGAACCCTAAAAACGACTAAATATATATGTTCAAAATAAAATTATTTGCTTTGTTGAACTACAATAACTATCCATGTATGGTGACTGTTTTGCAATTTTCCTTCTTCTTATGGTATTTATTTGCGCCCAAAGATGCGATAAAATTTGTGTTGAAATATGGAAGTTTTGACGCTCATAACTTTCAAATATATATTTTTTTTTACTTTTTTGTTTCCATACAGGGCTAGATAATGATGAGACAAATTAATATAATTTTTCATAATGCAGGTATATCGTCAAACAGTGGAGTAATCGACAGACTACGTTTGTATGGAAGAATGATCGACTAGGACAACCTTAAGTCCCCAATCAGAACCAATACTTACTCAATATTATCATATTTTGTTTATATTAATTAAGGAACAATTTATTATTAAACGAAGCATAGGTTATCAATGAAATAGGTGTCATTTCTAGATAATTTTGTTTATTTACTACAAAACCGTGTTATGTTATCTTTGAACTAAAATATTAGGGTGAGAATCTCTTGATATCTGTTATTAATTAATTGTATTCATAAAACTTTGATGAGATGATACAACTTTAGCTATTTTGTGCTAGAAATTCAGCTTGTTTAATAGATAATCAAATGGCAAAGACACAGGTGAAGAACAATGCTGCATCGGAAATATGTAGGTACTACAATTCCAATTTCCAATCAATCTGGGAATTCTAATGTAAACAATTAGAAGAAAGTGTCCAATACATAATGCAATCTAAATAATTGTTTTTATTACCTGACACCAAGTTCGAAAAATATAATATTTGCGTCATTCGAACTTCAGATTCGCTCACACAAATATTATTCGTTTAATCTAAATATTGGTTTTTATAATAAATTGCCCTATAAAACCAATTCAGCCACTTTTGTTACATTAAAAACAGTATTCCAAAAAATATATATTCAATAGGTAAACAGTATACTTACGCAATATTTCAAATACGGTACTTATTAACAAACACTGTTTAGTGGAATTTCAATATTGTTTTCTGAAAGATATTACCTATCCGTGCATAGGTAATGTCTTTTAGTAAGCTCTTATAAATGATAAATGATTTTATTTCTGTAAGTTGGTTTTTAAAGAGTTTGTACTCTTTTACATGTCGATCATATTTTTTAAACTAGATGAGGTCGGCGTTTCCTATCTGACTACTCTGAGAAGAAAGGCCGAAACAAATTCAGAGGTCACAGTCTCTTTTAAAGTTCTGACAAAATCTTGGTTAGATCATGTGAAGACCATGTAGACATATGTCTGAAATGGTCTTTTGAGGAAAGAACCAGCCAGATTGAGTGGACCTGTCCAGTCAGTGCACGCATTTTCAATAACCGAGCAGCTCAACTCAGAATTTAAGGAGCTCAACGATTCGACGAACAATACCAAAGAAAGGACATTCGGGTAGGCCGCATAAACTACTCAAACTGCCAGACCATGATTAAAAACTAAGATAAAATAAAAAACAAAAAAAAAAGATCTACATAGTCTTCACATTCACAATAATTAAAATAAAATAATATAATACTTTAAAAAGTAAATATTCTTGTCATTGCAAGAAAACAAAAAAAAAAAAACAATCAAAATATCAAAATTAAAAACAAAATTCATGGTGCAAAATATAAAAATCAAAATTAATTGGAGCAGCTCAATCCCAAGCCTTTTTGTCCTCAACGTAATCTTTAATAGTATAAAACGCTTTCTGGCACAACTTACGTTTAATGAAAGATTTGAATTTATTAAGAATTAGATCTTGTACGTGGCTTGGAAGCTTATTATAAAAGCGTACACATTGACATCTTAACGAGCCACCTATTTTCTTGAGCCTTGTTGTAGGTACTACAAATTTGTGTTTGTTCCTAGTATTTATGTTATGGATATCACTGTATTTTTTAAACAATTTTATATTTTTATGGGCATATAAAAGATTTTCATAAATATACTGAGAGGGCACAGTCATTACATTAATATCCTTAAATTTCTCTCTGAGAGAGTGTCTCGGGCTTAATTTATAAATTGATCGAACAGCTCTTTTCTGCAAAACAAAGATAGTCTGGATGTCGGCGGCATTTCCCCACAACAGAATACCGTACGACATTACACTATGAAAATAGCTGAAGTATACTAAACGGGCTGTCTCTATGTCAGTTAAATGACGATTTTTTCTAACAGCATATGCTGCGGAGCTTAGCTTCTTTGACAATTTATCTATATGTGGGCCCCACTGAAGCTTAGCATCCAAAGTTAAGCCTAAAAATACTGTGCTATTTTCAGGATTCAATTCTTCGCCCTTTATCAACACATCAGTTTTCACCTGCCTAACGTGAGGTAGGGTATACTTAATGCATTTGTTTTTTTTTTCATTAAAAAGTAAATTGTTAACATTGAACCAGTGAACTACTTTTGAGATCGCGCTATTTACTTCGTCAGTAACCAGCTGCTGACGTTTAAGTTTAAATAACAGTGAAGTATCATCTGCAAACAACACTATATCATGGTTATCCTATAGGAGGTAAGGCAAGTCATTAATATAAATAAGAAACAAGAAAGGACCAAGAATTGAGCTCTGCGGGACTCCCATTGTTACTATAGATCCGGGTGATCTCTTCCATTAACGTCAACAGTTTGAATTCTATTACTCAAGTAAGAAGTAAGAAGATCCAGAGCGCTGTTCCGGATCCCGTAGTGGCGGAGTTTTCTGATTAGCGTTTCATGAAGAACACAATCAAATGCCTTGGACAAATCACAAAAGATTCCCAGGGCATCGCACTTATCTTCCCATGCATTATAAATATGTCCTAAAAGCTCAACACCGGCATCAGTAGTTGAACGACCCCTTGTAAAACCGAACTGTTTGCTATGTTTGTATGTTTGTGTAGTATGTTTGCTTATCAAAAAATCTTTGCAATTGCTCTAAAATTAATTTCTCAAATATTTTACTAAAAGTAGGTAGTACTGAAATAGGTCTATAATTTGTAGGGTCTGATGTACTACCTGATTTAAACAAAGATATTATTTTTTTATTCTTGATTAGGTCAGGAAACTCCCCACAGTCGATACAATTATTAAAGATAATAGCTAAACTAGGTGCGACAACATCAATAATAGACTTAGCAACTACTACAGAATGACCCCACAGATCTGCAGTCTTTTTAACATTTAAAGTGTGAAAGGTTTTAATTATGTCTCTAGAAGTAACATGTTCAAAAAGAAATTCCGAATCGCAGACATTAACATTTTCTTTTAGCAACGACTCAGCAACAGAAGGTGATGAGTTTAGGGATTATGTAGTTGAAATGGGAATATCTGAAAAGAAATTTTCAAAGGCCACTGCGACTTGTGAGTCTGATTTTATGATGTTGTCATTAATAGACAGGCTGTAGTCAGTATTTCGGTTACCAGATCTTCCCGTTTCACTATTAATAATATTGCAAGTTGTTTTAATAACATTACTACTGTTTTTAATCTTTGAACTTAAATAATGCGACTTGGCCAAACAACAAACTTTTTTAAATAATTTTGAATAATTTTGAATAATTTCTAACATATAAATTAAATTCAGCAGTGTTTACATAAATCCTTTCACTGTACAGCTCATAAAGCCGTGTTCTACTTTTATGAATACCAATGGTCGCCCAATCACCGAATGATGCGTTACTATTAACGGAGATATTCTTGGGAATAAAGGTCGAATTAAATTGTTTACAGTATATACTAAAAGAAACATCTTATAGATGATTAGGATAGGATCAGCATGAATTGACAAAATTGGTAATTTATTAATGAGTTTAGGCTTAAAAGCTGCCAAACGACTTGCAGTTTTGGGGTTAACAGTGATATCCTTTTTAGCCACTTTGTTGTTTAGGTTTTGTATAGTAATCCTCTGCCCACAATGATCAGAATCTAGAGAGATCTATCTTAAAACAACAAAAAATAATCCGCCTTCAAAATTAAAACACTAACATTCGTTGCGGAAGTCGGTGTCTTTGGTATCTCTTGTTTTTAGGGTTCCGTACCCAAAGGGTAAAAATGGGACTCTATTACTGAGACTCCGCGGTCCGTCTGTCCGTCTGTCTGTCTGTCTGTCTGTTACCAGGCTGTGTCTCATGAACCGTGATAGCTAGATAGTTGTAATTTTCACAGATGATGTATTTCTGTTGCCGCTATAGCAACAAATACTAAAAACAGAAAACAACATACAAACGTGTTTTTTTTGCCATTTTTTGCGATAATGGTACGGAACCCTTCGTGCGCGATTCCAGCTCGCACTTGGCCGTTTTTTATAATTTTGCGACACCGACTTCCGAAACGAAAGTTAGTGTTTTGCTTTTGAAGACGTTTTATTTTATAGGAAAAAGTTTTAATTTTTCTCTTTTGTGTTTTAGTACACCATCACTAAAAATTTGCAATTTCTATAGTATGGTACCTAAAGCATTGACAAAATACCCGTAATGACTCAATTTACACGTTCGTGCTGTATGTCGCTAAGGAGTTCGATTGTATGCTCCATATCTTGAAAACTGCTTGACCGATTTTGATTAAAATTGCACTATTCCCTAAATTGAGAGATACTCAATCCAAAATAAAAAGAATAATCAAGATCCAATAAGTAGTTTCGGAGAAATGCGTGGACAAACACAAACATACACTAATGAAATTTGGTACACTTGTTTAGAAGCCTGAAAACATATGTGAATTCCAAAAATATTACAAACGTGTCGAATACATTACCACCTTCTTTTTTTTGAAAAATTTTGTTATTATTTTTCGCGCGGAACTCTTATTCGTTTTCTTATAACATCAGCTAAATGTTTCGGAGATTAGCCGAAAAAGACAGATAAATATATATATTTTTTTTTCTTTTTATTTTCATATGCATTTAATGAAAAGCTGTTATTTTGACGCTACGAACAGACACTTAAATTTTATTTATTTTTTAAGTCGGGTATACAATACAGATTCCAGAAACCTTTTCTTTACATATTAGTGTACTGAAGATTTAGGTATTAAGTTCCAGGGCTCTCTAGGGAAATTATCATCGCATTGAATGCTGGGAATTAGAACATATTACTGTAGGCTGTGGTTATAATGGCTGGTTGGTAAACGGGATTGTGAGGAAGATTTAGGTGATTACTCGTTTTGGGGGATTAAAATCACGGAAAATGGAGTCGGTTTCTGTAAGCTTTAAGATATACTTAGGTATGTGTGTCGGCCGTGTTCGCAAATCTAATTAGAAGCAATGACATTTTAATAATTCCTCATTTAGGTCTAACATAATTGGAGTATTAAATAACATCTAATTGTTCAATTTTTTTTTAAATATAAAACCATAATTGTGCATGATTTTCAATTGGTTGTAGCAAATTTTAATTTGTAATCCTCAGCTAGATTCGCACACCATATTTGTACGCCTCCTGTCGGGCGAGCACGGCCATCTTTGACAGGCTTGAGAGTCACACATTTTTATCACAGTTTGGGTGCAAAAACCGTGATAAAAAGGCCGTGCTCGCCCGGCTGGCATCACATAGCGCTCTGTTCATCAAACATAAGGTCTGTACATTACCGATGCCTATGTTAGCAAATAAAGAAATAAATGCGCCATTCAATTTAAGAATGATATCTAGACAAGTGTCAGCGATGGCAGCGATGGTAGAAATGCCAACATGACGATGGATTACGTGACATTTCGATAGCACTTGACAACATTTCTGACATTTTATCAATCGCTATCGCTACGATTTCGTTCATAGAATGTCACTTGTGTAGAATAGCGTCTCAAACGCAAACGTAGGGCAGTGTTCTATCTATATATATAAAAATCAATTGCTGTTCGTTAGTCTCGCTAAAACTCAAAAACGGCTGGACCGATTTGAATAATTATTTTTTTGTTATGTTCGACAGAATACAGGGAAGGTTTAAAAACAAAAAAAAAAATGGTTGGTAGGGTAGGGTAGGGTAGGGTAGGTAGATAGGGTAGGTAGATAGGGTAGGTAGGTAGAGTAGTGTAGTGTAGGTAGGTAGGTAGGTAGGGTAGGGTAGGGTAGTGTAGTGTAGGTGTCAACCTACTTGGTGTTGGGTTCAAGGGCATTCTATTAAATCAATCAATCTACAGGCAATTGAACCACTGCTCGGAGACTTACACCGCAAGCACTTATTAATTTAAATGTGAAACTAAGAATATGACATTGTTATCTCTTGTTTTCACAATCATTGAAAGCGATTATCCCCCGATTTCTGAATAACGAATTTGAAGTTGAGCTTTAGTCAAACTCTAATTTAGTTCTTAACTAACAAATGAGACTAGTTAAAATAATGTAAAAATGTGTTTTGAAATGCTTCTTCTTCTCTTCTTCTTAAAATTTTTGCTCTAGAAAACTCGGCAAATCTTCCGTTACCTATCATAACTTATAACTTGTTTCACCTCTAGTAGGTAGGGAATTATATAATGTAAACAGCTGCACTCACGTTACTGGCCGGTATGATATCCTGCAGTACCTATGTGTGTATGCTGCGTAGTTCAGGGGTGCAAGTAATTGCATTACTCACTAATCCTGTTAGAGATCCCCGGCGTCAACGTTAGTTACGAACATCAGCGCTTGCAAATCATATGCGTCGGAATATTAACCTAGGTTAGTTTTAATATAGTTACAGGGGGGTAACCATAAGCTTTAAGAGCAAGGGTATTTTGAGTATGCGTATGCGTTTGGGTATGGGGGGGAGGGTTTGTATATGACTTGTTTTTATCTATCCCTTTTGATACGTCATGGTACTGGGGCAGGTATCTAAGTAGGTACTGTACCTTTGAAGATTAGAGCCATGGTAGAACAAGACATGGTAGTCTCTTCCCCTGACAGCTGGGTCACGTGATTGGCCTAAGACTACGTCATCGATTGCGTTGCGGTTCTCAAACTTTTTTAGTGGGGAAAAAGATAAAAATAATACATTAAGTACATTTTTTTTACAATCCTTAATAAATCGTCATATTTGATACTTTTTGTATCTATTTACTTTGATTGCATATTAGTATTTTTATTTAGTTCGGGACGAAAACCCACAAAACTTGACTTGACTAAAATAAGCCAAAAACTAATTAGGTTAGGTTAAGTTCGGGCGTAAAGACGTATTGACACAACTATACCTTAAATTATGGAATTCACAACTCGTATTTAAATTAAATAATAAATTTATGAAAGGCAAATACCAGTTATTTTAGGTGAAGTTAGTTACAATATTGAAGCCACGCATATGATAGCGTCTCTTCATTGGGAATAGAAAAAAAAAAACTAATACCGCCTTTTATACTGCTGTTTTTATAGTTTTCGGAACAATTATCAATTTTTCTTGTGTATCTTTCAAAGTTCACGGGTTCACCACAAATGTTTGGGAGCCGCAGTATTTTGCTCACTGAGCGAAACAACGCTATAGGTGTGAGCGACACGACAATAGCGATGAAATGGCTAGTTGTCAGTATGACACTTGTCAATTCGATGTGATGCCACTGTGTGTGATTGAATTACCCGAGAAAAATGCGTTTTTATCAAAGCAACAATATACAAATTAATTTAACACTGAATAGATGAATCACAAGAGTTACGAAATAGTTAAGCTAGTTAGTAATTAATTTTATTTTCATTAACTACATGAGAAAGTAAATTTTCTAAAAAGGACAATCAATGGTAACACTTATCGTGGCGTAGTCTTAGGCCATCCTGGGAAGAACATATCAGGCGAAGTATATGGAGTATGTTATTAAACCATGATTAGAGCAAGATTACGGACGCTAATAGTGTAACTTTGTTTACTTACGCGTGCTTAGTTCCCAATTTCATGTAGGATGATTTGATTACTTAGATCATAAACCAAGATTGCACACAGTTGCCAATTAAATTAAAGCTCTGATTAATACAAAGTCTTCGTTTTTTCTAAGCATAAGATGAACTGTCATTATCATATTTCCAAAGACTTACCTGAGGCCCTAGACAAGTGGCATTCTATTAGAATAAGAAGAATATTTTTTATTGTCTATCAATAAAAGCAAAGACAAAATTAAAAAAAAAGTTAAAAACATATTTATGTGAACTAGGCCACGTCACTTTTGAACGTCAAAGCTTTAAATTTAAGGCGCCGATTCCCTTGAGTAGCTGATTTTAAAATGAGAATCACGTCTAAACGGCTGGTCGTTATTTATTGGAAAAATATATGTTATATTAGACCATGTTCTTAATAATTTCATCTGAGCAAATTTGGAGTTTTATTCGTATAACATAGTGTAATTAATGTGTACAGTTATGTCTAAAACGGACAAAAACACGACAATCACACCAAAACCGCTGGGCGTATTTTAATGAAATTGACACCATATCGAAGACAATTTAATTATCTACATTTTGATCTGAAGCTTTTTTTTTAAAGTCAAAGAATAATAAGGAAAGTACAAAAAACTACTAAATTTCGGGTCGCGCGGGTGTGAAACGAGTGCGCGTTTTGTTCCCTCAAGGTCGTTGGATGTAATAATAATTGATTCTACCGTCCATTTGGAAAAGACTCGGCGATAGAGATCGCATTTTTTTTAAAATACACGTATTCTTATGTCAAACGCTATTAAAATGATTGAAATGTCATGTCATTTCCCTTACATAATGACATTTCGAGCATTGCTTTCGCATACATTGAATGAGACTTGTTTAGAGCATAGACTACTATTATATACTGTCTAGAGGCTCTGGTGGTGGTGTTGGTTAAGGCTGCGAGAATCAGCTAGACGCCAAACGAACAGGACCGGGCGTTGTGTCAACATTTTGGGAGGCCGAAATGATATTGATGATGATAATAATGAAAGACTTATCAAGAGTATCCGATGAAAAAATGAATTAAAATACCTGTGTTTTAAGCACTAGGTTTTAAATATTAACTGCTTCGTGTATTCTTAAGGAGTAAGGTTCAAAAGCCTTTCACAATCAAGCAGTAATTGTGCGTGCGTCCTTACAGTATTTCATTATAACCAAGTTGTTTTAAAGTGGAATTATTTTGTTCTTGATATTATTTAAAGTTGGCAGTGAAATGAAATTACTTACTTGTCCTGAATTGAAACTGTACGTTTTATCGTCTTCATTTCAGCTGGTTTAGTACCGGAATACTAAATAACTGTTTTAGGTACGAGAGGTATTTTATTTGCTCGGAAACTGGGCAGCTTATTTTAGATATTAAGTGTTGAAGTTTCTGTCACAGAATTATGTGATCTAAAATTTTCTTCGTGTCCAATAGGTTTTTCAGGAATCATGTGATTATATATTTTGGTTTCCTTTTTACCTACAATCCTGTGTTTCAGATAAGTCAAGAATATTTTCTTGTGATTTATTACCAATATATAAATTTACATAGTATAAAATACTTAATTAACAATAACTACCTATATATACACTTAAATAAAAATAAAAAGTGAAACTACGAACGCGTATAAAAGGGCGGGTTCATTGGGCGTCCACATCGCTGTCAACGCGAAAAGTGCCCAGTACGCTGGCAGCATTGCCACGTTGGATGGCAAAGCTGATTCTCTGGCCAAGGAAAATAATGTAATATCGTCACTAATTGAATCTGAATAGCTTGCTTGAGGTTACATAAACATAAAGTTGTTTGATTACTATTATGTGAAGTCTTTTAAAGTAAAATGTCTGTAAACTCTTAGAAGTTGGTACTTAGATATCTAAAGTACCAAACAAACTTTGATATCATTGATATATTTTGATATTGTTCTTGCAAGAAATCGCCTCAAAACTTCTACGCCCAGTTATTCCCACATAAATATCGTATTCTGATTTTATCAATAATGAATGAGCCTACTAGTACCCCAGTCGGCTAGTGAAGGCATAATTCAGTCGCCGACAGCTTCGCCGACATACGTCACATTGTGCCTTTAGGTTGTCGGCGTTCAGTGTACCGTGTCGGCGAAGGCAAGCTTGTCGGCGAAAGTGGCGCCGTCCCGCCATTCAATGCTAATGAACGAATTAGCGGGACAACTGCGCAGTGGGTGGACAACTAGCGATTTTTAAGGACAAAGACTAGATTGTTTGGAAATCTAACGAGGTGAGATGTTGAAGTACAGATAAAGGGTATTTTGAGTCGTGTTAAAGTTGTTTGAAGCTGTAAATGCTTGTTCGTTTTAGTAAAAGGGGAACTGAACACAGAAATGGCTGTTAGGTAAGATGCAGACTTGTGCAACATGTGGATAACTTTCATTGGTATAGGGAAACGCCTATTTCAGACTAAATAGTTGGCGATTGTAAGTTGACTAATAACATCATGCCTGTTTTCCTCGAAGAGTTAGGCAGAAATGTACAAAAAGCATGCTCTATCTATAATTGAAAACCGGCCAAGTGCCAGTCGGACTCGCGCACGAAGGGTTTCGTACCATTATCGCAAAAACGGCATAAATATCTGTTTTTAGTATTTGATGTTATAGCGGCAACAGAAATTCGAAAATTTCAACTGGTCCCGTTTTTACTCTTTGGGTACGGAACCCTAATAAACACATAGGTAAAAGTAAATAACCATAATACGCCAGTTGTTTAGGTCTCGTGTAATATGGGGAAAGTCTATTACCATACTCCGTGCTGTTGAGAAATTCCTGTTTGATAATTCCTACAACACTTTCCCCGATCCTGAAATAGAACACAGGCGGGCGAGCACGGCCTACTGTGACAGGCTTGAGTCCCACATTTTTATCACAGTTTTGAAGCAAAAACCTTGCTAAAATGCGTAACTCAAGCCTATCACAGAGGCCGTGCTTGCCCGGTAGGACCTGAAGCATGGCATTTAAAACCTTTTAGTTGGTTTCAGATGATAAGTGATGCGAAGACAGAAGAAGTGAAAGACGCCATTTTCGATGCATTGCCCCTTGTCTCAGATGTATTCTCTCCTTAAGGCGGTACCCCGAGCAAAACGCCGCGCAAGCCGTTTTTATTAGTGCTGTTTTTAGGAGCTATCTACTCGTTATTTAAAAAGAAATATCAATTAATAAAAATACATTAAATTTCTACATAATATTGATTCTAAAATGGTAGATTTAGTTTTTTTTAATGTTGTATATATTTCACTAACCTCCTTCCAAAAAATCATAAAAATGAAAAATAATTATTGATATTATGCATCTCCTCGTAAAGTGTTCATTAATTATTTTTGTACTAACACTAATGGATAGACAATTTAATAACGAACATTTTTGTAGAATTTTTTTTTTCAATAGACCAAAATTCGATTTTATAAAGATTTTATTCTAAAATCTGGGCGTATTCACTACTGTAATTCATGCGCCAATGCTTATATCTTATGCCGATTTTTTGGTCAGGGTACCGTCTTAACATTTGAAGCAGTTTTCCTTAGATTTAGCGAGTGCAGTGAGTTGACCCAGCCATCCACAGCCACTTACTAAACTAGCTGTTTGGAATTCACTCTGTGTACGTTGACTTTCCAGATGGAATTTTCTTTTAAGTTAGATAGAGCGGAAAATGTATTTCGTGGGTGGAAGATAGAAGTGTTCGTTCATTCGTTCACTGGGAGGCGTTTGTGCGGTGCCTTTGGCAGTTCTTTAACACTTATGTGCATTTCGTTCACTTATTCTATGCCTTGTGTATTCAACGTGATCAATGTCAAACTCTAATTTGATTTTAGTTTTATCAAATATATTAAAATACTTACTATTTATAATTTATTTCAAATAAATATTTTGACAGAATATAACTAAACTGTACTGACTTAAACCTTAAACTTGCATATTCACAAAATAAAGCATACATCTAGGCGTTGAAGTACTTCTCCACATCATCATCATCTGCCTAGCCTTTTCCCAATTGTTCTTGTTGAAGTACTTCTCCACATATTTTCGTTAAACTAAATCTTAAATTTTATCTTTGATTCAGACTAACTTTTATAATCACTTAACTAAATTAAGAGAAGAAGAATCTGAAAAGGTCGCAGGATAACCAAAATCACTAAGGTACGACTGATGCTAAATCTCGTCTTTCCAATTTTTCTCTACAGAGCTGAGACTTGGACATTGAGGCTGAGGAAAGGAGGGCAATCGATGCACTGGAGACGTTTGCTGCGAATTCCGTTTACTACTCACCGCACCAATGTATCGGACATAAAAGAACTTCACATCAAAGAGAGATAATCGTAGACTTTTCAAATATGAATAGTTTTTAGGGCATATAACTCGCAATGAATATGTAAAAGAGCCCGAAGTCGCTCTCCGAAAGGGCAGATCTTATTAAAACATCACCATAACTACAATGACCGACTGTTCCCACAATGCGTCCAATAGAGCCGAATGGAGACGCATGGCAAGATGCATCATGCACCAGGACCTCCCTATGACTACGACCTCTCTGCCAAGAGTGCCTCACTAAGAAGAAGAAATTAAAAGAATTTATAGATATAATAGGTCAGAATCGGCATCAACATAACATTCCGCTTGTGTGCCTAAAATCAAAATATTTGTTATTTCAAATACTTGACCGTACTTTTAAATTGTCAAATAAAATGTGAATCAAATTGCACATATGCAAGCGTCAGACACTCTTTTCCATCAGTTTTAATTAAAATTATTTTAGTTATATCATTCTTGTTGAAAGAATACATTTATGTCAGAACGATGTAACAAGACGTGCACCTAAAAGCGTCTAGAGTAAAACACACGCCCCGAAGGGTTAAGCAGAAGGTGTATAGTATAGGACTCCCTCATTTCACCAGTTATGTTTAAGGTTACACTAGTCGACGGCACGAACTATTTTGTGCACGGGGTTAAAATGCATACTATCTCATTCGACAACACGTGCGAAAGAGATAGATGCTGTGATAGGCTGTAAGAAGCTAGTTCGCGTACGAATACACTGTTTTGAAAATCGGTAGGGAAATGGATGTTGATTTAGGGCGAAAACGAACGCGCGAAAATTTATAAACAGTCCCTTTGGGAGTACGGATATCATGAAAAAAACCGGCCAAGTGCGAGTCGGACTCGCGCACGAGGGTTCCGTACTTGGTATATTGTGGTTTACGATTTATGACGTATTAAAAAAAACTACTTACTAGATCTCGTTCAAACCAATTTTCGTTGAAAGTTTACATGGTAATGTACATCATATATTTTTTTTTGTTTTATCATTCTATTATTTTAGAAGTTACAGGGGGGCGGACACACATTTTACTACTTTGGAAGTGTCTCTCGCGCAAACTATTCAGTTTAGAAAAAAAAATTATTAGAAACCTCAATATAATTTTTAAAGACCTATCCATAGATACCCTACACGTATGGGTTTGATGAATAAAAATATTTTTAGTTTCAGTTTCAAGTATGGGAGCCCCCAAAATTTATTGTTTTTTTTTCTATTTTTGTGTGAATATCTTAATGCGATTCACAGAATACATCTACTTACCAAGTTTCAACAGCATAGTTCTTATAGTTTCGGAAAAAAGTGGCTGTGACATACGGACAGACAGACAGACAGACCTGACGAATCTATAAGGGTTCCGTTTTTTGCCATTTGGCTACGGAACCCTAAAAACGACTAAATATATATGTTCAAAATAAAATTATTTGCTTTGTTGAACTACAATAACTATCCATGTATGGTGACTGTTTTGCAATTTTCCTTCTTCTTATGGTATTTATTTGCGCCCAAAGATGCGATAAAATTTGTGTTGAAATATGGATGTTTTGACGCTCATAACTTTCAAATATATTTTTTTTTAACTTTTTTGTTTCCATACAGCTAGATAATGATGAGACAAATTGATATAATTTCTCATAATGCAGGTATATCGTCAAACAGTGGAGTAATCGATAGACTACGTTTGTATGGAAGAATGATCGACTAGGACAACCTTAAGTCCCCAATCAGAACCAATACTTACTCAATATTATCACATTTTGTTTATATTAATTAAGGAACAATTTATTATTAAACGAAGCATAGGTTATCAATGAAATAGGTGTCATTTCTAGATAATTTTGTTTATTTACTACAAAACCGTGTTATGTTATCTTTGAACTAAAATATTGGGGTGAGAATTTCTTGATATCTGTTATTAATTAATTATATTCATACAACTTTAGGTATTTTGTGCTAGAAATTCAGCTTGTTTAATAGATAATCAAATGGCAAAGGCACAGGCGAAAAACAATGCTGCATCTGATATAAATCCAATTCAAATCAAAATTCAATTCCAATTTCCAATCAATCTGGGATTTCTAATGTAAACAATTAAGAAGAAAGTTTCCAATACATAATGCTATACTAAATAATTGATTTCATTACCTCACACCAAGCTTGACAAATATAATATTTGCGTCTTTCGAACAAAACATTCGATCACATAAAAAAACTAATTCAGCCACTTTTGTTACATTAAAAACAGTATTCCAAAAAATATATATTCCATAGGTAAACAGTATACTTACGCAATATTTCAAATACAGTACTTATTAACAAACACTGTTTAGTGGAATTTCAATATTGTTTTCTGAAAGATATTACCTATCCGCGCATAGGTAATGTCTTTTAGCAAGCTCTTAAAACAACAAAAAATAATCCGCCTTCAAAAGCAAAACACTAACATTCGTTGCGGAAGTCGGTGTCTTTGGTATCTCTTGTTTTTAGGGTTCCGTACCCAAAGGGTAAAAACGGGAATTTATTACTGAGACTCCGCGGTCCGTCTGTCTGTCTGTCTGTCTGTCTGTCTGTCACTAGGCTGTGTCTCATGAACCGTGATAGCTAGACAGTTGTAATTTTCACAGATGATTTTTGATGATATTTCTGTTGCCGCTATAACAACAGATACTAAAAACAGAAAAAAAAAATAAGTGGGGCTCCCATTCAACAAACGTGTTTTTTTTTGCCATTTTTTGCAGTAATGGTACGGAACCCTTCGTGTGCGAGTCCGACTCGCACTTGGCCGTTTTTTATAATTTTTCGACACCGACTTACGAAACGAAAGTAAGTGTTTTAGTTTTGAAGACGTTTTATTTTATAGGAAAAAGTTTTTATTTTTCTTTTAGTTTTAGTAAACCATCCCAAAAAATTACCAATTTCTATAGTATGGTACCTAAATCATTGACAAAATACCCATAATGACTCAATTTACACATTCGTGCTGTATGTCGCTAAGGAGTTCGGTTGTATGCTCCATATCTTGAAAACTGCTTGACCGATTTTGATTAAACTTGCACTATTCCCTAAATTGAGAGATACTAAATCCAAAATAAAAAGAGTGGTCAAGATCCGATAAGTAGTTTCGGAGAAATGCGTGGACAAACACAAACATACACTAATGAAATTTGGCACACTTGTTTAGAAGCCTGAAAACATAATTGAATTTCAAAAATATTACAAACGTGTCGAATTGATTACCTCCTTCTTTTTTTGAAGTCGGTATAAAAAACATTGTTATTATTTTTCGCGAGGAACTATTATTCGTTTTCTTAAAACATAAATGTTTAGGAGAGTAGCCGAAAAAGACAGACAAAAATATAAAAATGTTGTTTTTGTACGTACCGTATATATTTTCATATGCATTTAATGAAAAGCTGTTATTTTGACATTACAAACAGACACTTAAATTTGATTTATTTGTTTAGATTACATGTATTACAAAAACAGCTTGTAAATATTTACCTAAGTTGGGTATACAATACAGATTCCAATAACCTTTTCTATACATAATAGTGTACTGAAGATTTAGGTATTAAGTTCCAGGGCTCTTTGGGGAAATTATCATTCGCATTGAATGCCAGGAATTGGAACATATTACTGTAAGTTGTGGTTATAATGTCTAATGGGTACTGGTTGGTAAACGGGATTGTGAGGCAGATTTAGGTGATTACTCGTTTTGGGGGATTAAAATCACGGAAAATGGAGTCGGTTTCTGTAAGCTTTAAGATATACTTAGGTATGTGTGTCGCCCGTGTTTGCAAATCTAATTAGAAGCAATGACATTTTAATAATTCCTCATTTAGGTCTAACATAATTGGAGTATTAAATAATATCTAATTGTTCAATTATTTTTTTAATATAATACCTTAATTGTGCATGATTTTCAATTGGTTGTAGCAAATTTTAATTTGTAATCCTCAGCTAGATTCGCACACCATATTTGTACGCCTCCTGTCGGGCGAGCACGGCCATCTTTGACAGGCTTGAGAGTCACACATTTTTATCACAGTTTGGGTGCAAAAACCGTGATAAAATGAGTGACGCAAGCCGTGACACAGAGGCCGTGCTCGCCCGGCTGGCACCACATAGCGTTCTGTTCATCAAACATAAGATCTGTACATTACCGATGCCTATGTTAGCAAATAAAGAAATAAATGCGCCATTCAATTTAAGAATGATATCTAGACAAGTGTCAGCGATGGTAGAAATGCCAAAATGACAATGGATCACGTGACATTTCAATAGCACTTGACAACATTTCTGACATTTTATCAATCGCTATCGCTATGATTTCGTTCATAGAATGTCACTTGTGTAGAATAGCGTCTCAAACGCAAACGTAGGGCAGTGTTCTATTTACAATATAATTGACATTGTATGTATTCTGCAGCCTATACACAAGTTATTGGTTATTGTAATTATGCCCTATGTAAAGCGAATGTTTATTAATAACAAGCCTTTGCGATTAGCGTCGCTTTCACCTGCGTGAAAAATCAGGAGCTGTTTCAAAGAGAACGTTAATAAAGTATCCTATGTTCCAACCCAGACCATGGTCTGACCGTAAGCCAAAAGCTTCAACGTTCTACATGGATCGCTCCATGTAAAACGCTGAGTCCTTACCTATCTGACCTCCAAAACCCAGTCACTGGGTA
This sequence comes from Orthosia gothica, assembly GCA_949775005.1. Classification (NCBI taxonomy): domain Eukaryota; kingdom Metazoa; phylum Arthropoda; class Insecta; order Lepidoptera; family Noctuidae; genus Orthosia; species Orthosia gothica. The sequence continues at coordinate 6,879,545 of OX459045.1, forward strand.
ACACGGTAGCCCTTGGCAAGAGTGTTGTCAGGTTTCAGGTCTCTGACTACCCTTAACGACTGTCAAAGACCTGCAAACGACCGTCGGGACCAACATGGAGGAATCTCGCCATGTAAAGATGGTTAACCATCCACAGACCGAACTCTGCAAGAAGTAATTTTAAAATGAGAATCACGTCTAATCGCTATTCTGACTCACGTCTAGGCGCGCACCATGTAGACTGGTTCGAAATGGCGCAAGAAAAGAGTCTACGGGACAGCGGGACATTCTAGGCTATCAATAAAAAAACTTAATTCAAAAAATCTAAAAACCCGACTGCTTCAAAAGCGAACTAAAAAGTCGTAAAGAAGGCAAAAATCATGCTGTGCAGTCGGAGGATACATATTTGCGGGCTGGCTGACCAAAATCTGGTGTATCCTCCGCCTGCACAGCATGATTTTTGCCTTCTTTACGACTTTTTAGTTCGCTTTTGAAGCAGTCGGGTTTTTAGATTTTTTGAATTAAGTTTTTTTATTTATAACTTTTTAGTTAGTTTATTTTTCGAATTAGGTACATTAAAACATATAAGTGTTTTATATTTTTGAAATCACCTCTTAAAACCCTTTATTTTGATACCCCACACGATGGGTTTGGAAGAAAAAAAATATTTGGGCCCCCTCAATTTGGCACCCATAAGCCGCCATTTTTCTATTGTCCAATTTTAATGTAGCCTATGACACTCGCAGGGTTAAGACGAATCGATTGACGTATGAATGATCAAAATCGGCCAACGCGTTTGGTCTCTGGAACGCCATATAGGAACAAACATACATACATACTTACATACATACATAGACTGTTAAACACATTACCCTCCTTCGGCAATCGGGTACAAAATAGGTAAGGAGCACACCTTTCTTACGGAAATAAACCTGCCTTGTACCTCGTGTAATTAATAAACAGACCATCTGCTCCTCACCCATGCATAAAACAACTACTATACATCTAAATCACAAACCATAAAAGCAAACAATTTACCTATTACCATAATTTAATAACTCACAGATAAAGAGGTCATCTCACGTGTTTTATTGGTCGTGCAGCCCCGGAAGCACCTTACCTGTCTACCCTCCACGATGAGGGGGGAAATGGCTATAATTTCCCGAAAGGCGACGTTCCCCGAACTTGAGGGGAAGAGGGGAAGGTTGGCGGAAATTGCAGCCAAATGCAGCGCCCGGATATAAAATGATAAACTTTCCACTTTGATTTCTGATGCTGTTATTGAAATATGGAGTATTTGCCTCGTCGGCGTCGGTCGTGGGCAAAGTGGGCAAACGGCGGGCAAAGCGGGCACTCGGTGGAAATGAAAGGTTGGCGTTATTAATTGTAAGTAAGTGATGGTTTCACTGAACAAATAAAAGATTTTTTGTTTCAATGTTGAGCGATTGAAGTTCATTTCAATGTTCGATTTTTTTATTGTAGGTAATTGTAATTTGTACGAACCTGTGAATAGTATCTATCAGCTTGGGTGCGACGAGAAGTAGGTAGAGCCTGGTGTCTTCAGACAGAATTTAAGTAAATTGTTGAGTATGTGATTTTTTCTCTTCGGTCTAGTTTCGGGAAATTGGCGATTCCAAATTAAAAATTAATTAAAATGTATTTAGTTGAATCATAAAATATAGAGCCGTAGGTACTAGTAACAAAACTATGTCTTATTATCTGCGATTTTATCAAATACTCATAACTTAGATCATCATCATCATTTCAACTGAAAGACGTCCACTGCTGGACATAGGCCTGCCACAAGCGTCGTCACAGCCTTGACCAGAATTTTACTTAGAATAAAACTTCCAAATCAAAAGCCACACCATCGTCATACTTGACTTGCCCAACTCCATCTGAAGTTAATAACAAATTCAATTCCAAGAGAGCATCCTGGTTCCGTTTCGAATTAAGTTACTGTGTGCTTTTTATATAAGGTACAAGGTATACCATAAAATCTTTAGTCCATAAAATATTATTTGACTTAGGATTATGGAACATAGATAATAGAATATTTTATGGAGATTTTTTAATTGGGACTTTGGTTAATACTACTACTATGCAAATAATACTGCTACTAGCAGTTAGCTAGATCCGCGGGCTTATTACGTAAAGAACAGCAAGCAGCAATAATTGTGCAATTATCGCGCGATCAATTTAATGAACTGGCTACTGAGGCCTATAAGTTATGTCTTTTTTTTGACAGTCACTTTTAACAGACGCTATTATACCTGTCCAATATCTTATAAAAATTATCTTTGATTAAGTAATCAGCTTATGAAAATGCAACACTTCGTGGCCTGCCGAGTTTTTGACGTAAAGCGATAATCGCGCGATGATTGCACAATCTCTGCGCAAATATTGCTGATTGCTGTTTCATACGTAATAAGCATGCCGGTTAGACTAAAAGTCGACTCCGACATACTTGGAAAAACGCTAGGTATTGAGGTGTCAGTACGAGTAATGTCACTTTTCCCACGACATTCAATACTTACCTAAACCTAAAGTTCTTTGCCTTCCTTCGCCATTTCTCTTTAAAATATTTAAGTAACACATCCCACACATGGTCGGGATAACTTCCGTCACTAGTTGGGAGAGCATCCACACGTTCTATTAATAAATAACCACTCAAAACCCAACACTCACAGACAATAAACAATTTTTCATACAATGTGAAGGGTTCCGCTTCCGGAAATAGTGCAAGACGTGCACACGACACGTCGCTCCTACTTCCGGTCTCCGAGCGACACGAGCAACTCGAGCGATGCGAGCTTTTGATCGTAGCGAGCTCGAGCAAACTGTCATTGTTGTGAACTGTCGTGAAGGGATTCAACTGTTTGGTTGGAGTTGAGATGGCAATTATATTTGTGCAATCAAAATCATAATATCACGTGTATTCTGATTAGGACTGCCACATTACGCCAGTTAAGTTTAGGAATTTAATAACATCCGTCGTCTTGTAGTTCTAGAATATTACAGTTGCAAGTAAAATTACACAATTTAAAAAACCCCCGACGCATTTATCTTGCGAAAACACCCTGATTCAAACAGTAAAATGCCCATAACTTTTGAACGGCTGAACCGATTTTATTCAAACATAGCTAAGAACACTCTCGACAAAATTACCTTTCAAACAAAAAAACCTAAATCGAAATCGGTTCATCCGTTTAGGCGCTATGATGCCACAGACAGACACACAGATACACAGATACACAGCAACACACGAGAAACTTATAACACCCCTTCTTTTTCCGGCGGGGGTTAAAAAGGTGGTTGGGACCGCGGAGTAGATTAAAAAGTTTTTTAAGGGCCATTTTTTATCAGTTCTGAGGCTGGGACAGACTGCACAAGGCAATGGATCGAATGTTATGAGGGATGACCATGTCCAGCGATGGTCTAAAATAGGCTGAGTTTCTTGATTGAATAGATTAGATGCATGCAGCTTGTATAATTTAGATGTGTGTCTAGTTAGGGGCGGCAAAGTTCTTCTACTGACTGCTGAATGTTTTATGGGTGACACCACAGACATACATGTAACTAGATGACGCGATTGTATGTACTCCGCGTGCCAAAAAACGGAGTAAAGTTACGATCAATGATCGTAATCTGAGCTTTTCATTTAGCATTCATTTAGCACCTCATAAAGGATAACCATGACATAGTGTTGTTTGCAGATGATACTTCACTTTTGTTTAAACTTAAACGGCAGCAGCTGGTTACTGACGAAGTAAATAGCGCGATCTCAAAAGTAGTTCACTGGTTCAATGTTAACAATTTACTCCTTAATGAAAAAAAAACCAAATGCATTAAGTTTACCCTACCTCACGTTAGGCAGGTGAAAACTGATGTGTTGATAAAGGGCGAAGAATTGAATCCTGAGAATAGCACAGTATTTTTAGGCTTAACTTTGGATGCTAAGCTTCAGTGGGGCCCACATATAGATAAATTGTCAAAGAAGCTAAGCTCCGCAGCATATGCTGTTAGAAAAATTCGTAATTTAACTGACATAGAGACAGCCCGTTTAGTATACTTTAGCTATTTTCATAGTGTAATGTCGTACGGTATTCTGTTGTGGGGAAATGCCGCCGACATCCAGAATATCTTTGTTTTGCAGAAAAGAGCTGTTCGATCAATATATAAATTAAGCCCGAGGCACTCTCTCAGAGAGAAATTTAAGGAGATTAATGTAATGACTGTGCCCTCTCAGTATATTTATGAAAATCTTTTATATGCTCATAAAAATATAAAATTGTTTAAAAAATACAGTGATATCCATAACATAAATACTAGGAACAAACACAAATTTGTAGTACCTACAACAAGGCTCAAGAAGATAGGTGGCTCGTTTAGATGTCAATGTGTACGCTTTTATAATAAGCTTCCAAGCCACGTACAAGATCTAAGTCTTAATAAATTCAAATCATTCATTAAACGTAAGTTGTGTCAGAAAGCGTTTTATACTATTAAAGATTACGTTGAGGACAAAAAGGCTTGGGATTGAGCTGCTCCAATTAATTTTGATTTTTTTTATATTTTGCACCGTGAATTTTGTTTTTAATTTTGATAATTTTTTTTTGTTTTCTTGCAATGACAAGAATATTTACTTTTTAAAGTATTATATTTTTTATTTTTTTATTATTGTGAATGTGAAGACTATGTGGATTTTGTTTTTTATTATAACTTAGTTAGTTTTTACTCATGGTCTGGCAGTTTGAGTAGTTTATGCGGCCTACCCGAATGTCCTTTCTTTGGTATTGTTCGTCGAATCGTTGAGCTCCGTAAATTCTGAGTTGAGCTGCTCGGTTATTGACAAATGCGTGCACTGACTGGACAGGTCCACTCAATCTGGCTGGTTCTTTCCTCAAAAGACCATTTCAGACATATGTCTACATGGTCTTCACATGATATAACCAAGTTTTTGTCAAGACTTTAAAAGAGACTGTGACCTCTGAGTTTGTTTCGGCCTTTCTTCTCAGAGTAGTCAGATAGGAAACGCCGACCTCATCTAGTTTTAAAAATTATGATCGACATGTAAAAGTGTTTGTACAAACCAACTTACAGAAATAAAATCATTTATCATTTATCATTTATCATTTATCATTATCGGCACCGGAAATCCATCGCATTCTTTAAAAATTACTTTTTATGCCATGTTGAGCTATAAATAATGTATAGAAAAAGTTGGCCGCGAAGCATTGGAAATGTTTTCTTTCATTGTTAAGTAAATTTGTTTTTAAATTATTTGTGAAAAAGTGGCACGCTTGGTTTTCATACAGATGGAGCGACTTGCGTTATCTAGTTAGATTTATGTCTGTGAGTGACACTGACTTGAGATAAGTAAGTAATTGTTTTGTGCGAAATGTTTTGCCCAACTGAAGTGAAATGCCAAATGGAGAGTAATTTTTCCGAAGAAATTTATTTGAAACACTAAACGTAAAAAGAAAAATAGCCGACGTAAAGAGAATAATCATTGTTAACTGTTCTAATCTAAATGTATGTCCGTGTCAGCCAATCAGCTCAGTTCCGTTAGAGGATAGTTAGTCGTAGTCTGCGCAGACGTCTCTTTTTGTGCGAACTCTGAACCCGTAACGGTCGGGACTGTCGTGGCCATAAAACCAACGATTGAGGCAACGATATAAAACATCAGTGCAATTCTGCACTGATGTTTTATATCGGCTTTAATTACAAAATCAATTCTAATTCTGATGAAGGAAGTATTTTATGGCTAGTTAACACCATTATCTTATCCGGGTTTTTTATATAGCCTAAGATCCCACGGCTATAATCTGCAGGTATGTTTGTTTTTGATTAAAATTAATTTTCATCAATGATTCTGAACAATAGACTGCTGCAGGGTTGCCTGGAAATATCTAGCAGCAATACCCATAATTAAATCGAATTTATTTTTGATACCTAACCACAAAAAGGAAAAAAAAACAGGTAGATCCAACGAGATTTGAAAGATAGTGTTGTAGACAAAATAAGGTTGCCACTTTGCCAGCTCTGATTAAGCCGCAACCTTTGGATTGCCAGTGAGTTTTAACTGAGAGCTAGATGACGCACCCACGATTACGGAGAAATGTCTAGAGTAGCGCAAAGTTAAAAAACCGGCCAAGTGCGAGTCGGACCCGCGCACGAAGGGTTCCGTACTTGGTAAATTGCGGTTTACGATTTATGACGTATTAAAAAAAAACTACTTACTAGATCTCGTTCAAACCAATTTTCGCTGGTAGTTTACATAGTAGTGTACATTATATATTTTTTTTAGTTTTATCATTCTCTTATTTTTGAAGTTACAGGGGGCGGACACACATTTTACCACTTTGGCAGAGTCTCTCGCGCAAACTATTCAGTTTAGAAAAAAATGATATTAGATACCTCAATATCATTTTTGAAGACCTATCCATAGATACCCCACACGTATGGGTCTGATGAAAAAAAAAATTTTAGTTTTAGTTTCAAGTATGGGAACCCCCAAAATTTATTGTTTTATTTTTATTTTTGTGTGAAAATCTTAATGCGGTTCACAGAATACATCTACTTACCAAGTTTCAACAGCATAGTTTCGGAATAAAGTGGCTGTGACATACGGACGGACAGACAGACAGACAGACAGACAGACATGGCGAATCTATAAGGGTTCCGTTTTTTGCCATTTGGCTACGGAACCCTAAAAAGAAACGAAAAATTGTTTGCGGGCAGGCAACACAGCAGTAATCTATTCTACTATCCATAATTATTCATAAAACCAAGATTCATCAAAAAGAAAAACATGGTTCGCGATTTCAGACTTAAATAAGTCAAGGTTTCCTCACGTTTTCCTTCATCGTTGTCTGTGATGTCTAAGATAAACTTAGAAAGTACATTTGAAAAGTCACATTGGTACTTGCTCTGATTTGAACCCACGACCTCAAACACGAGAGGCGAGGTCTTAGCCACTGGGTCACCATGACAGTTCAATTACTCAAGGAGGTGCTAAATAGCCTGAACCTAACAAATAAACTCCTAATTCACCCTCTGTCTTACTTATCTATAAGTTATTACCACTTAGTAAGAAACTAGCGAACCTAGGTACTCCGACGTGATCACCATTCGTTTTAATAAGCAATAAAACCGAATGCTCACACCGCTAATTACATGGCCACAATGTAATCTACAATGGTTTTGAAAAATAAGCGATTTTCTACTCTATGTATTCATGTTTAAGTTGTTAGTTGAGAAGCTAGTGTTACTTTGTAAGAGCGTACCTAACAGGTGGGAATCTTAAGTAAGAATAGTTGAATGAAACTGACATTATTGATTAAAAATATAATTACTTTAGGAGACTTATCGGAATCAACCCCATACGTAATGTATTGGTAGGACTTGGTAATTATCAAATGAGATTTATTTAACAGCACTTTAAAGGAGAATGCCCATTTTGTAAGGGATCTTGGTCCCCTTTGAAAAAATGGTTGTATCTTCATGAATTTGGTTGTATATCGTAGAAAAAACATGTTATATTCATAATTAGAAAACATTTTTTATTTATTTTGCGGGTTTCACGAGATATAACGATGTTTCTGTCCTTGAAATTAACCCTTATTACAATGAAATAAGGTGCATACACATGTCCAAGTGAAGGAACCTGATCTCTTGTTGTCTGTACGTATAAAGTAAAGGACACAGATGGAAAATAACACAAAATATAAATCCTATGTTTGTATAATATTGAAATCGCAGACACGATACCTCATAACGGGCATATGTATTGGCAATCTCCTTTGATGTAAGCAGGTATAAAATTAAACATTAAAATAATAATACATCTATAATTTAATATTATCATTTTAACAAACATGAATCAAAGGAGATGGACAAAATTTGTCCCACGCATTACAAAAATTCGCACACTTCAGCTCCCGTCATCTCCTATCCGTGTCGGGGTGCCCTAAGCTGCCCAGCTTGTTTTGCTCGCTCTTGGTCTAATTCATTGACTATAATTATCGAATTGCCCAACAGTTACGTAGCAATATTTGTAGTAGTTGCAACCATTATTTTTATAGCTCATTTAATTTTATTAATTTTGGTTTGGGGGGGTTTGCCGTAATCGCCACGCTTGGCAGGCGGGTTGGCGATCGCTGTTTGTTGTTAAAGCGCACAGAGAACGCTGCTGCCCATTCTCTGGTGTGTCCCTTAGTAGACTTTTACGACACCCACGGGAAGATATGGAATGGTAAAATTCTTTACGTCCGACACCATACGGTACAATGACCTGGTGAAGGTTACGGGGATCTGTTAGATGCAAGACGCATGGGACCGGTCAATGTGGCGATACTTGGGGGACGCCTATGTCCAGCAGTGGACGTCTTTCGGCTGATATGATGATCATGATAATTCAATTAATTTTAAAGCTAAACATTTTAAAGTGTGAATCATTATTTTTAAAGTGCGTTTATATATTCCCCTTACAAAATCTGACAAAATACTTTCCTCTACGTCTTCTCTTGTGTCGTCAAAACAAACAATGCCGTAGGAAAAATAATAGTATATGCTTCAGTTTCGTAGCTCTTGCAAAAGTCTTTTAGCACCCCAAAAAGAGGAGGCGGAAGTTCAGTCTCTCTGCAGCGTAATTTCGTTGTTACTTTTCACACAAAAAGAAAATCTAACACCCAAAAAAGGATACTTGTGTTATCTGTGTAGCACAATCCCTTCGTAACCTTGCACATCCGACAAAAAAAAGAAAAGCATTTTCTTTAACAAGAAACTATCTAGAATTTTCATCTAACTTTTTACCTCATATCCAATCTTTTCTCTCTTCGGCAAGTGTAACATCCATGTAATTGCAGCTCGTTGTGCCTCACGGAGGTCTGAAATAAAAGTGATACAAATTAAATTGTCTGTTTGTGTTTACTGAGTACAGTTACTGAGCGTTAATGGCGGAAAATGGTGTATAAGCTGTTCCAAGCTTTTTGCTTGCTCCCAGCAAGGTGTTTAGTGGTTTTCTTAGTGGTCTATTTTTGTACGGTACGTGCTAGGTATTAAAACGCTCATAAGTATAAAAATAAAAACAATTGTGGACAATGAAAACTGATGACGAGAATGTCGGCCCTGTATTTTTTTTTTATTTCTGACTGTGTGTTGTCTATGACATCTTTCTCTCTCTGGTTTGCTTCATATGCGCATACAACTGTTGATCTAAAATGTATAAGTTTTCCAAGTTTGAATGGCGTCTTTCATTCCGCTATGCCCGTAAATCATACGTATAAAAACCTCGTATTTATTTGCTTATTTGAGAGCATACGTTTTTCAGTCAAATAAAATTTTGTCAATGCAGGCGACCGCCTGAAAAAATTTGTTCAGTAAACGACATTTAAAAGATGTGTCACAATTCTTCGAACTTCTATGTCTTATAGCGAAATATGTTTGATCAAAATATCATCAGACGGCGATACACATAAAAGAGAGCTTTCCGGTTTTGCCATACAAATGAACACGGCCATCGCATATTCGTGCTATGACGCTTAGAGTGATGATTCGATCGCTTTGACGCCCTGCGGCGACAGTAATGTCGTCTGCAGACGTCAATGACATTACCGTTGCCCGTCTATCGACGATCACTATTAGATAAACACCGTAACTACACACAAATGATTGTGGTTCGAACCATGTTCTTATCTCATCTCGTGACTTTCCAGTCGGATGAAGACCCTCTGATGCCAATTATTGATGTACTACCCCCAAACACCCCAAATTACACCCAGATACCCCCAACACCCCCAGGCGTCGCCACCCTTTGTATGTACACGTTATCATCGTTTCTAATTTTTGGAGAGTTTGCTCATGATGCCTCAGGTCTTGGAAGCATTTGAGCGGCAATAGTTAATGTGCCCTCTCCCCTATGTTTGTTGTGATACACGGGATGGAACCCTAACGAAAATTTGCATTTTTTGAATAATCTTTTATTTCCTTTATTTGAGAACAGAACAATGTGTGTTTTGGAGAAAAGCTCACCTACCGCCACCCGACTTCTTGAAACCCCAGGAATACCTGCCACCTGGACGTGAACTGCAGTAGCCTATATGGAAAGCACTCAATCGATTGCGCACCCAAGTAGGTCGCTGCAAACACAATTTGGCTAAATGGGGTTTTATAGACCCGTCTGATACCCAGTGTGAGTGCGGTGCCCCTTTGCAGAATATGGCACAAATGCTGGATTGTTCCAAGTGCACATACACCTGCACTTTGGAAGACTTTCTGCTCGCCACTGACGCCGCTATCGGCGTGGCCACCTTATGGGCCCAAAATGTATAAAGAGTTTTCCATCGAGTCGAAAAGAAGAAGAAGAAGAGCAGAACAATAATGCTATGTAAGGCAACCATCAGGACTTTATCATTGCGAATATGAAATCCCGTCTTGAGTTAGCGTAACTTCTTTGTATGAGATCCCTTTGTTCTGTAGTGGGACAGTATTTATTTTATTTATTTATTGTCTTAGGCAAAGGTTCACAATTTGGATAAGTGACTTAAAAAAACAAAAAACTAAGTACAATACAATTGACAGGGGATTCCTCTGCAGCCGAACTAGGTATGAGCCTGTATTTCGGCATTTGGTAGTATTAGATTGGTATTACCAACACTATGTAGATAGTAGGTATCGTTTACGTGATTAGATAATGTCTAAACATCTTGTTTGTCTTACCTAACTACTTTTAAAAGGTTGCTTTATGAATTTACGAGGCAAGAGTAAAAAGTATCAATTCCTTAACCGATGAACCGGCCTTTCACAAAATACTACGAGAGTGGAAGTTGATAGTCCATATTAAAAGGACAATCAAGGAGGAAGTAGCTAATAACAAAGTGACTATTCTTAGCAAAACACAGCAACACGCCTCAATTATGTAATAGATACACCTTCTCCTTAAGGAGCAATTACTAACATATATTATACACGAAACATACATACATACATATAGGTGTTTTTGCCATGTCTGGCCCGTTTTCCTGTAACCCATGGAAATATTTATGTAATTACGAGGTCACGGAACCAATATTAACGGTCGGGAAAATTAGGCCGTAAGTATTTATTTGTTTTGCGATAACGCGTAAATAAAGGGCTGGAATGTTTTTAAGGTACGTTAATTAATTACAAAGGTTTTAGGGACTTGTTACGAAAATAAAATGTGTAAGTTGGTTTGTTTGGTTAGCGAAAGCAGCCATGATTATATTATAAATGAAAACAAGCTTATATTTTAAATAAATTATTTAAAAAAAAAACTTTTATTTTAAAATTATCAAGAGTACAAACGTGTCTGCCAAATTTTTGCTGAATCCAAAGAGAGAGGGTCAAATTTAACTTCAAGCTTTCATTACATACTCACAGATACCGGAAAACATGGAACTAAATAAAGTTTTTTTATTAAACGTAAAATTCGACAAATAATTTAAAGTCAAAGTCAAACACATTTATTTCAACTAGGCAAATAAGCGCCACTTTTGAACGTCAAACAATTAAAAATTCAAATTTACAAGGAATTTAAATTGATTCTACAATGCATTCGGAAAAGTAGCTTGTTATTTATTTATTTATTTTAGTACATGGAGGACTTACAGGTAATAAACACAAACAAAAAAGGAAACCATAATCAACAGAAAGCCAAACCAAACTTATGGAGAAAAACGCACAAGAAACTCCATACTACTATACTATACTACAATTTGCTAGTCTATGAATAATTTTCACTAAAACAGAATCATAATAAAAAAGTTGAGAGTAAATTTTCATTAAATCATCAGCGTAAAATCCGAAACTATTACTTGTCCTCTCTTACATAGCTCGGTCTTCGTCATATATATTATATTTAAATTTCTGTTTCATTTAGAATATTGTATTTATTATAATATTTATTAGTCTATTGTTTTAGAAATTATTTATGTATTTTATTAGTTAGATAGTTTATTAATATCCAATTTTAATCATTGTTAATTTTTTTTTTGCACTCCTATCATTGTTTTGTTTTTTTTAAACCAAAGGTTGACTGGTAGAAAATGCCTTGCTGCATTAAGACCGCCTATTTATCACCATTGTTCATGAAGTTTAAATAAATAAATAATAATAAGTCTATAAAGTTACTGAAATTGGGCATTTTATTGTTATCGAAAAATATAACTTTTAGTGTATAAGACCTAGTGGCAGAGAGCCTAGAAGTGGCAGTCCTAAGTACATCAGAATCGCCCTGGAAAGTCCAACCGACCTTGCTACGTAAATTGACTCTTGACCATGATATGAGCTATTCTCGTATAGACACAAGAGAAAAGCACAATTAATTAAAAACTTCAGCATATAATGGAAAACAACACACTTTTAACTTCATCTAGCTATCCGGCAGCCTTGATTATATGTGGGCGTATGAGTGGGAGCTCTAGCAAATAGAATGAAATATCCCTCGGACGAAGATGAACTCAATTAATTCGAAATTTAATTATAACTGCACGGGTGCATAGTGCCTTTATGGAAAATTTTGTGGGTTTTTTAAATTATTCAAACCTTGTAGTTTTCCTCTAACTGGAAAATGAAGATAAATCCTATTTGCATCGTGAGGGGTTTCATGGCGAATCGAAACATAAGTTTGGTGGTAAATAATTATATCCAGGATATTTTACCGTGCATTGTTATCCAAACCACATGTATGAAAAATTTCATCTTAATCGGTTGAGGATAACTGCTTTAAAATTCAGTTGCAAGATTTGACTCAAACACATATATATAAATTGCAGTTATAACAAAAAAAGCTTGTAAAAATAATCAGTCATGGGGACTGCCGACAGAAGTAAATTTAAAACTTTCGCTTATCTGTATTTTTGTCCGTCTATCACACAACAACACAGTTATTCCGTCACAGGTTACTTTAGGATGTCGACGACGCTGTCACATTAGCATGTCACTGACGCGAACCCATAAGTTTTGCCTCCCTACCATAAATAAATCGCTCAAAGCGGTTAAAGAAGTTTTCACTTCAAATAACCAAGCCGCAGACTTAAGCTTGACTTTGGTGTAAATATTTCAGAAGACTAAAAAGTTTATAATTCCGTTAAGCTGAAGTAACAAAGTCGTTACCAGAAGTAGTAAATCTAATTGCAAAGTTTGATAAACTGGATAGTGGGTAGTTTTGCGGAGATGCATGGTCATCAGAACACTTCCAAGAACCAATATTCTGTGCAGATATCTAAACATAACCGTCTCTATTGATCCGAGAGGAAAATTATATTACTTTGTACCGAGCTAAGAACCTCAGAATGTAATCTGTGGTAGGAGAGATTTTCGTGGGCGTGAGACTACTTCAGAGGCATATTAAGTATGTAAGGAAGGACTATTTCTGCTTCAATGTTATGTAAATTATGTCAAGTTTGGCTTTGAGCAATCAGAACCCTACGAATGTTCCTGAAATGTTTCGTGTATTCAGATTGTATGGTCAATAAACACCCATGAGGATTACTGATAATAAAAAAAAACTTAATTCAAAAAATCAAAAAACCCAAAGTTTTTTTATTTATAAGTTTTTAGTTATTTTTTTTCGAATTAGATACATTTAAACATATAAGTGTTATATATTTTTGAAATCACCTCTTAAAACTCTTTATTTTGATACCCCACACGATGGGTTTGGAAGAAAAAAAAGTTAGGGCCCCCACAATATGGCACCCGTAATACGCCATTTTTATATTGTCTAATTTTAATGTAGCCTATGACACTCGCAGGGTTAAGACGCATTGATTGACGTATGAATCATCAAAATCGGCCAACGCGTTTGGTCTCTGGAACGCCATATAGGAACAAACATACATACATACATACTTACATACATACATACATACATAGACTGATAAACACATTACCCTCCTTCGGCAGTCGGGTAAATAGACTGATAAACACATTACCCTCCTTCGGCAGTCGGGTAAAAAAGCACAACGTTTCTAGCTCTACGGAGAAGCTACTGTTTAAATTACATTCAAAGTGGATAAATGGATTGGTACCTAAACAAGTTTTTAAGATCAAAATTCAAGTGTCTGTTTAATTCGTAAATTAAGTTTTTAAATTGTTTAAATTGAGTGCAGCGGCTGAGTGATTGGCTGCGGTATAAATTATACAATACAAATTTTGGTCAGCTGACGACAACTTAGCATGAAAAATGCATTTTTTTGGGTGTTGCTTACGACTTCCTTGGAGGAAATTGTTCATTTACATGCGCAGAAGCAATTTTTAAGACGATGACAGTCGCCAACGACCTTGAGGGAACAAAACGCGCAATCGTTTCACACCCGCGCGACGCAAAATTTAGTAGTTTCCTTATTACGACCTAATTAAAAAATCATATGACTTAAAAAAAAGCCTCAGATCAAAATGTATAGTGAATGTGTATGACAGTTTTTTAAAATAGTTCATTAAAAAATACGCCCGGCAGTTTTGGTGCGATTGTCGATTTTTGTCCGTGTTGGACGTAAATTTACAAATTAAGTACACTATGTTATCCGAATAAAACTCAAAATTTTCTTAGATCAAATTATTAAGAAAATGATCTTATGTAACATATATTTTATCAAAAAAATACGAGTTAGACGTGATTCTCATTTTAAATCTGCGCCTTAATCTTGTTTTTGAGATCTTTCCGTAACCTGTATACTAATCATGGGTTCCATTGCCTCATTTTCTACAAATTTTAATGATCCACACAATCTCTGACTTCAATAAATCAGTAAATACTAAAAGTATTTGACGAAAAATACGATAAAAAAAAACAAACAAACAGTGCGCCGCTCGCAAAGGTCGCCGCGTCTTATCAGCAACATCGCACGCAATGCCGACGCTCACACCTAGTTTATATACCGACTAACAATCGGGGCATAAATAAAAAATATTATCGATCAGGACTTGCGAGAGAATTGGGTACAGGTGGAATTTTTGAGATGGAACTTCAGAGCGAAAACTGTGGGGTCGCGGATTAATTTAAAAAGAGAGTTACCGCGGCCCTGGCACAAGCAACTGAAGGAACAGGAGTGGATTTTAGTCAGAATGAAATGGGGATTAATGTCCAAAATTATCCCAAGGGAATATATTTCCGGGATTAAAAGTATACTATGTGCTATTCCAAAATGTAAAAATAAAATCATTTATACAAACAAGCAAAAAGATTAATAATAACCCTTTCTTTTGGCTTCACCGTAGTCGGGTAAAAACTGTAACCCGACTACGGTTTTCTTTTTTTTTCAACCTATTTTATCCGACCCATATAACGAATCTATTGACACCTTATTCACCAAAATCGGATGAATAGTTTAGGAGCTACGGAGGAGCATATGTAAATACAAACATTTATATATAGACTGCTAAAATCATAAACCTCCCTTTCGCAGTAGTCAGGTAAAAATACAATAGACTTCCAAATAAAAACACTACAAAGTCAAAAAATTTCCATACTTTTCACTTGTAGAGTTTATCGGATGAACTTTATGCACTTAATTTTTTTTTCTGTTGGCCGTTTCGTATATCTGCCAACAGTCAATTACTTTATTCTTAATTATATACTCGTATTTTTTCAAGGATTGCTCTGCCATCTCCATTTATCACTCGTCGATTGCCATCCCACCTCAAAGTTCACCTTGATAAATATGACAAGGACGTTCTATTTCTGTTACATCTGTAGCAGGTCACACGTGGACAGATTTATAAATTTCCTGGAGACTTTGTCCTTGGACGTGGTCTATTGCCTCTCTTCCTACGGTATTAAGATAAAACATGTATTTTGGTCGAAGCTTTTTGGCGACCGCGAACCGGAAGACGCAAGGTTGGAAGGCCTCCCTCTAGGTGGACCGATGACCTAGTTAAGGCTGTGGGAACCCGGTGGATGCGAGATGCACGGGACCGAGCAATGTGGCGATACTTGGGCAGGGTTTATGTCCAGAAGTGTCTGTCGGCTGCAATCATAATAATAATAAATTCATTTATTTGCAAGCAAGTGCCACAGTTACCTACATAAAAGCTCTGCCTCCAGAACTAGGTAGTTAACCTGTATCTCAGGAGACAGGTCCCTTCCAAATTACATAATACAGTTGGTTTACATGCTAGGCACAGTGCTAATTAAACATTTAAAATAAAATAAATATTAATCTATGAAAAGTATGATTACAAAAATATACACTATAAACTAATCCGAATATAAAATAAATTAAAATAAAAATATGAATAAAAATATGATTGGTGGTGTGGTGTGTTGTGCATGATGGTGATGAAATGATGATGTAATTTTGACCACTAATAAGTACCATAAGGGTCAAAAGTGCAGTCCCAATCTAACAAAACAGAAAATGCAATTTTTTTTTAGGCAGCAGAATTTCAACTTTTCGCGGTGGGCAGGAATAACCTTTACTTTAATTTCTATACAAAATATTTATTTATTTATTTATTTATTTATTTATTAATTAATTTATTTATTTATTTATTTATTTATTTATTTATTTATTTATTTATTTATTTATTTATTTATTTATTTATTTATTTATTTATTTATTTATTTATTTATTTATTTATATTAAATCAGTTGTGTATAATTTAACTTCTTCTACAAAAACTAGCCATTTGAGGTTTGGGAGAGTATGACTGCACTTATGAATCTTGACTGTACCTTTTCTTGACTGCAGATGACAGTGACTCTGTTGTTCATGAGATCCAAGGTTCGATGCCCGGGTCGGGCAGTTAATTAGGTATTGTCATCTGAAATTTTTCATGAGCAACCCGGAATCTGGATATATTCCCTCTCTCAAAGAGGAGGCCTATGTCCCAGCAGTGGGAACATTAAAAGGCTGATGATAACTAATGCATCGAATCTCTTACGCCCATTGAAGTAGAAATCTTCACAATAAAAGAATTAGGCTACACTTTTTATTCTCCATTCGGAATCACTGTTGCATTATTCATTTACTTCTTCAATTCAAACATTTCTCTAAAAAGCTTCGATCTCGATAAAGTCTCTCGCTCAAGTCTACTAGATTGGTAATACAATAAGCGTAGCAGAGGAACATAATCTTCCAGGGATGCAGCATCTTAAATATTCATGTGTTCACACCTTGAAAGGCGCCGCGACCGATGATAATACTCTGATAGGGACATAGATTATGTAGCGGTGAGGAGAATAGAGTTCAAGATTCATGATTTATGCCTTTGGCAGAATTGAGCCAATTAGGGATTGCTTCACAATTTTATTAGGAATGTCGGTATGTATGTTGTAGATGAAGGGCTTTTTTTCACATTAAAACGTAGTGCCATAAAGAAATTTGCTACCTTTTCATACTTGCCCTTCTCTTCGTTAACACACTAGCATTGAGAAACACGCATCCATTCAAATTGGTTTAGGCGCAGAAGGCCTAATTCTCAAAATGGCAACAGAGTCGCAAAAACACTAGTTCCCAAAATGGCAAATTCTCTAAAAGCCCAATTATCTGAAGAATCATCATCATCATATAAGCCGAAAGACGTCCACTGCTAGACATAAGCCTCTCCCAAGCCTCGCCACATTGACCGGTCTGAATGGTCAATGTGTCACACCATTCTCTGAATGGTCAATACTATTGAGAATTGGCTATTCAGAGAATTAGTCTTTTGGAGAATTGGTCATTCAGAGAATTAGGCTTTTAGAGTTGGTCATTCAGAGAATTGGGCTTTTAGGGAATTTGCCATTGTGAGAATTAGTCCTTTGCGCCTTAACCTTCAAATTGATTATAATTAATCTTTGTTGTTCTCTGAGCAGATTTTAGTTAATGTTAGTCCACGTAAGCACTGCCGGGAAACAAAGTTAGCTTAACTTTATTAAGAAACCTAGAAAATGTAGGCATAAAATAAATAAGGTGTTCTTCTGCATAGTCTTTGCGCGAAAACAAAACAGTTGTAAAATGCTATAGCATTTCAGTCGAATAAAAAAGTACTGTTGAACAAATCGAATTGTATTTTTAATTACGCAAAAAGACAGGGGCTTAACAGGATAGGACACTTTATCGTTCTCGGATGAGGGGGATACGTTCGATTGTGAACTTTAAGCCGAACCGCTTAGAGTTATTTTCTTTTTCGAAGATCATCGAGTGTTAGAGTTATTTTTTAGAAAGAAAATCTGGATTTTGCAGTCGATACTAAGTGATAACTTTTTATAGTGAAACTTAGAATAATGAATATGAAAGAGGGGTTTTATAACCTATTCTTAAACTTTTTCAACTTTTATTTCACAAGTTTATTTTGCAGGCCTTATTTTTAGACGTCCGAATAAGATATTTCTGTCAAGTTCAGCCTGAAAGATGACTATTTTGTTGAGGTTTTTGTGAATAAATTCATCTGGTAAAATCTTTCCGTGACCGTACCAAATTTTCTGTGTCAGTTACCAAGAAGCATTTTTATAACTAAATGCTTCTTGGTTCACTTGCACGTTTAGTCAGATCGAATAAATAAATGTATAGTTTGTGAACTTGGAGCTAAGTCGTCAACATTTTAACTCATGATACGTGTTGCACCATCAAAAAGTAATGCCGGGTTTACTAACCCGCAGCCTAATTGTGTAAGTTAATTCGGCAAAGGAAACAATCAGTTTCTTTCCCAAAAACACACACATACACTCTGAAAACGAATAAAGATTCAACTTCTTTGTGTATGTGTGTGTTTTTGGGAAAGAAACAGATTGATTCCTTTGCCGAATTTACTTACACAATTAGGCTGCCGGTATTTAACCTGATAATTGTCAATGTCTGCACCCTGAAATGTAATGCGTACAAAAATAAATGACTGAACTATGAACGGCCCTTTTACACTACATTAGGATACGTAATACTTTCTTGTCTTACAATTTTAACATAAAATTTCATTTTAGGCTTATTCTTACGAATTTTTATCCGCGTACTGAATAATAACACGCGCTGCGGATAAAAATCCGCGTGATTTTTGTCTCTTTCTACCTGTTCATCGAGCTCAAAATATACGCGCGGATTTTAAATCGCACCGCGCTTCTACAAGTGGGCCTTGCCTTAAACGGATAAAATGGTTCTACACCTTTCATTTGAAACCACAATTATTAAAATAGCTCCTTAAACAAAAAATCATGTTTTTAGTTACGTAATTTATTTTGTCAATTCTTACTCTAACCCAGGAATTCAGGGCTAAGGGCTTTAGCCCCATTTTTTTGATCCGTTGTTAACTCAACCAATGGTTAAATTTGCTAACCAATGGTTTAAAATTCGGCAGAATGCGTTTTTTTTCGTCCATTGTATACCTCACAATTGGTCAAATAAGTTGAAGAGTTAATTATTTGACCATTTGCTAGACTAACAATTGAATAGGCGATATCGCTCACGTATTTTCTAAGAAAATTTCATTTTCTAACTACGGATAAAAAATCTGGGCCTTAAGGTCTGTCTGTAGTCAGCCGCAGTAATGGAGGAATAAATAGATAGGAGCTTACGCCATTTTTTTACAGGACAGTCAGAATTTGATCCTTACATTTTTCATTTATATAAAACGCTATTGGAAATCTATCCCGCAATTTCAAAGCAGATAAAAAACTTTAAGATAAAGTAAATACTTTTATATTTCAGCTTGAATAAACGTGAAAATAAAGAGTATCGCGCTCTGGATCTGAATCTATCAGGTCGGGGTAATCTTAAAACCACTGAATCCACTCGGTTGGGGATTTGTGTCATTCAACGACACTGAACTCATTTATTTTGTATTTTTTATAAGTTTCGTTTATTATAAAGGCATTTTAGTATCATTATTAGGTAACTACCTAACCAAGCACCCTACTGGTGAGTTCGAACGGGTTGCCGAGATACCAACAAACAAATCTATGGATCTATATGTACTTTTATTTGATTGGATTCTAGCATAAATTATTTTGCACATACCATAGACACACAACACTATTATAAAAAAAAAATAACAAAAATAAAACTAGTAAAAAAGGCACGGTCAGGCCGAGTGATAACGGCCGGCAGGTCGTAGGTTCGAACCCAGGCAGGCGCTATACTTTGTGTAAATTATTTCATCACCACTACTCTCAAAACGGTGAAGGAAAACATCGTGATGTCTTAGAATTAAAAATTCTAAGATATGTGACATCCATCAACCTGTGCGGAAAAGGCGATCCATCTATCCTATCCTATCAGTAAATAAAAACAAAATCTTGAGAGAATGTGTTCCTCACGGCTGCGCCAAAAAGGTCCAGTTCAACAAAATGCCAAGCAACTGGTAAATATCTGCCTGTCGCTGGTTTTCAACTGAACCTTAACAAAACATTAACTAATATAAACATAACACCACGCCAGTATTCCCCATGGACATAAAAGGCCCGAAATAATAGACATACAAAAAAAAGTTAACTAAAAATATTGAAATGAGTAATTTTTAAATTAACTTTTTTATGTACAACTTTTTTTAGTAATAATTTCTGTTTCGAATAACTTTTAAACATTAAATTGGTATACATTTCACCATCACCAGCTCTTAAAACCCTCCATTTTAATACCCCACTTGTAATGTATGGAAGAAAAAATGGCGCCAAAAAGCAGCCATTTTAGTTTTATTAACGTCACTTATCTAAGAATACTTGGGCGGTGAAGACGTATCTAACGATATCATAATTATATACATCCGTGTAGCGGTTTGCAAGATATGAGGTGATAAAAAATGTTACGTACATTCACACAGATACGCGCCAAAAACATAACCCTTTCCTTGCTGTCGGCTAAGAAGGTTCAGTCTGAACCACAGAGTCTCAACCAACTGCAGTAGGTAGGTAAAGTTTCTAGTGTAAATTTTACACAGAACTTTCTTTTTAACAGCCCCAATTAAACTTTTAAACAACGTTAACAACAAACGCAGAAAAAGTAAACGGACTTTACTAGAGTAAAATTTAAAAAAAAACCGGCCAAGTGCGAGTCTGACTCGCGCAAGAAGGGTTCCGTAGCATTATCGCTAAAAACTGCAAAAAAATCACGTTTGTTGTATGAGAGTCCCACTTCCTTTTTTTTTTGTTCTGTTTTTAGTATTTGTTGTTATAGCGGCATCAGAAATACATCATGTGTGAAAATGTTAACTGTCTAGCTATCACGGTTCATGAGATACAGCCTGGTGACAGACAGACAGACGGACCGCGGAGTCTTAGTAATAGGGTCCCGTTTTTAGAACCGGAACCCTAAAAAATGACTGTTATTCATAACAATAATAATCATATTATTTTATTACTTATTTTTATTCTTACTCATTATTACTTATCATACTTACTATTACTTATCATATTATATTATTACTTATTCGGTAAAATGTCGTTTTTGTCCTCAATAATTCGCTACAATAAACCAAGCAACCCTTCATTCACTAACAAACAACATTACGAACATTAATTATCACTCATCTTTTGCTGCTATCCCTACTCAGACGAAAAATAAACTCATTGCCAGCTCATCATTCATTTCCCGGTAACTTCACTCATTATGTTGTGTTCAAGGTGGTGTTGAGCTGCCCGGAGCTCTAAATAAGTTCCTTAATAAGATTACGTCCGTAAACGGAGCAAAGCGTACGTGTTGACGAGGCTGCTGTGGGTTGTGTCTTCTTATAATGATGTGATGTGGATCTTAAGGTGAATGCATAAGTTTTCTTTGTGGTCTTACGTACAGGCAGTCGAAAAGATTGGTAATACAAGTAAAATTTCAAAATTTAAAATACCCCCGACAAATTTATCATGCGTAAACACACCAATTCAAACGGTAAAACACTCATAACTTTTGAATGGCTGAACCGATTTTATTCAAATATAGCTAAGAACACTCTCGACAAAATTACCTTTCAAACAAAAAACTAAATCAAAATCGGTTCATTCGTTTAGGCGTTATGATGCCACAGACAGACACACAGATACACAGCAACACACGTGAAACTTATAACACCCCTTTTTTTCCGGCGGGGGTTAAAAATGAGGCCCCATTGAGTTAGAAACTATTCGAGTAATAGGCATTTTTCCTGGGTAGAAAAATGATAATTCTATTTAGTCTGTTAGTGAGATTATCAAATTATATTGGACCCGTATTTTTTGCTTTATTAAATAAATAAATAAATAAAAATTGACAAAGATAAAGCGCATCAAAGTTCAGCAGTGGGGGCTTGTGACGTCATTTCGACAATTTTTCGTATGTGTGGCAAAAGAAAAATAAAAATAAATACGTGTCAAATATTTTTAGGTTATTTAACTGATGGACTAAATAGATATTTTTGCCAACAGCCCTATTCATAAGTTTATTATATAAAGAAATAGTTCAAATCGACTGCCCCGTGGGTCTAGGCCAGGGATCACCAAATGGCGTACCGCGGGTCCGGATCCGGACCGCCGATCTATTTTGTGCAGACCAGTACAAGATAATTTACTTGCTTTGAATACGTAATTTAATCATTTATCCCGCGCTTTGTCTTTACTGCTGTCATGTCATGTAATTGATGACCCCTGGTCTAGGCGTTGCAAGTGCTGTTTCCGTTTCATTACTCATCGGGCGAGCACGAGTTCCCCCGAATCCTGGGTCAGGCAAAGTGTTATTACCCGACTGTCGAAGAAGGGTAATATGTTTATCAGTCTATGTATGTATGTTTGTTCTAATGTGGTGAACTAGAGACCAAACGCAGATTTTGATGATTGTTACGTCAATCGATTCGAGTGTCATATATTAAAATTAGAAAATAGAAAGATTAATAGGAAGATTTTTGGTGGCATATTGTGAGTGCCCAATTTTTTATTTATTCCAAACCCATAGTGTGGGGTATCAAAATAAAGGATTTAATAAAGAGGTGATTTAATAAAGTATGTTTAATTGTACCTACCAAATACGAAAAAAAAATATGAACTAAAAAAATATTTAATAAAAAAATAATAATAAAAAAAATCGAAAAACCGGACTGCTTAAGAAGCGAACTAAAAATAAGTAAACAAGAAGAAAATCATGCTGTACAGTCGGAGGATACATATCGCGAGCTGGCTGACCAAAACCAGATGTTTCCTCCAAAGGAAACATCTGGTTTCAGCCCGGTTTTTTGTTTTTTTTTATTAACTTTTTTCATTATGTACTAAAGAACTATTCTTAAATATGTATTATACTATCCCAAGAAACACAGGAAGCATTTTAACAAACGATTAGTAAACTTATGCAGAACTTAAGGTCCGTATAAACTCTTATATAAGCTCACCGAGCATCTTGACGCTTTACATTGGCATCTTTAAACCATTATGATGCTTTACACTGTATAACGTTTGGATAATGGCATATCAAAATGCGTTTGTAAAGCCTTTAGTTTTAGTGTAGCAAACCACAACGCAGCTGTACAGCTTTCAGCTGTTTTTAGTGCATTTGGATTTACAATAGCATTTTTAAGTAGTAAATAAATGCTTAATTCTGTTTAATAGCATAAACATGAACCATTATAGTGCCACGTAAATCCGCTATATAGCTTACATATGTTTTAGTACCTTAGAGTCTACAATAGCATTTTTAAGTAGTAAGATAATGCCTAATGCTGCTTAATAGCATAAATTTGTACCATTATAATGCACCCTTAATCCGATACACCGCTTTGAGCTATTTTGGTGCCCTTTGCTGTGTAATAGCATTTTTAAGTGCTTAGTAAAAACCTAGACTTGCTGAACAGCATAAACCCGAATCAATGTAATGCTTGCATTTTTTAAGATCATCTGAGTTCTGTTGTATAGCTAACAGCTCTTTAATCAAATAAACGTGAGTTATTGTAATGCGTAAAGCTGTATATAGGTTCATTTCACTATATTCGTAAAAACATTTGTCGGCCATATTTAGGAAACGCACAATATTCGCTATAAACATACTTTTTTCTAATGCACCATATTAATTTTAATAAGCAACAAGCAGGCATATGGAGATCATGCGTTCAGAAAGCTATTTCATCAACAGACTCTTTGCAAACGGATACAAGTTGAACAAAAATTCTGAAACGAGTTTTTTATTTTGCTCAAGGATCCCCAAAATTGCGTTAAAGTAATAGCACTATTTCAGTCTACATCAAGTCTACTGGTATACTGGTGAACCCATATAGAATTTCTTTAAAAACAATGGCACTACAGTGGTTCATCAAAAGTCTTCTCTCTGGCCTCTGGCTTAATAATTGTTCACGTGTGAGTATTTATACTGCTGGTGGCATTAATTAGCCTTTTAAAGGCTCTCCGGTCTGCTACAGACCGACACACCAATTTGTAAATATTTTATAACCAAAAAATATTATCATTCGGAACTATTTATAAAAACAATATGCCTATATAGTAATAATATAACTTAATTTAATACTGTCTTCTTCTTATCTTTATTTCTGGTATTACAATTGTGTCTATCACTCTGACTTTACTAAAGAGATGTATATTTTTCCTTACATGCATAAATATTTTCATAAATGAATTGGCAAGAAACTGTCATAATATTAATATTTTTAAACAGTTCCCTAAGAGATTCACGGTGACTTAACTTATATATGGCTCTGACAGCTCTCTTTTGCAATATAAATATGGATTCGATGTCAGCCGCTCGACCCCACAGTAAAATACCGTATGACATTATGCTGTGAAAGTAACTAAAATAGACCAAACGAGCGGTTTCTACATCCGTTAACTGTCTTATCTTTCTAACAGCATAAGCGGCTGAGCTTAGCCGACCTGCAAGAGATGTAATGTGAGGACCCCATTGCAATTTGTCGTCTAGAGTGATTCCCAGGAAAACTGTTTGTTTTAGAAAGTCCAGCTTTTCGCCATTCAATATGACATCGCATTCGGTACTTCTAACATTCGGCAATGTGAATCTAATACATTTGTTTTTTTTTTCATTTAGTACTAAATTGTTTGCCGTGAACCAATTTTGGACCTGATAAATGGAGTTATTCACGTCATCAAGATTTCGTGACAGCCGATTTATTTTAAATATCAAAGATGTGTCATCAGCAAACAACACCATCTTTGGTTGATTTTGTAGTACTAGAGATGTTTTTGCAATGATGTAGGTTTTAATTAAGTTCTAACTGTGAACACTTAAATAGCTCCAATAATTCGTTTGCTCGTTCTAATGACAGTCTTATGCTTTTGTAATGCAATTGACATCTTCATTATCAATAATATTGCTTGTATAATGCTTCTGTAATGCGATTGGCATCTTCATTGACGACAATAATGCTAATATAATGCGCCTGTAATGCAATTAAACAACTCTTGTGATCCTATTTAGGATCTAAAGCCGTATAATTTGTGCCCAAATAAGCATTACAGTAGCCGTATAATCGTTTGTAATGCTACTATAGAACTAACTCAAAATGTGAAAAAGATACAGAAATGCTGTAAGTCGGCCGTTATACTGCTTTGATGTGAATATTGCTAGTATAATGCTTCTGTAATGCGATTGGCATCAACATTGACCACAATAATGCTAATATAATGCGCATGTAATGCAATTAAACACCTCTTGTGAACCTATTTAGGATCTAAAGCCGTATAATTTGTGCCCAAATAAGCATTGCAGTAGCCGTATAATCGTTTGTAATGCTACTATAGAACTAACTCAAAATGCGAAAACGATACAGAAATGCTGTAAGTCGGCCGTTATACTGCTTTGATGTGTTACTTGGGATGTTTACATGGCACGTAGAGTTTTAGTAAAAGTCTAGCTTTATAGAGCGACACCGTTTATATTTATCTATATGTGCTCACCTCTGCCAAAAACGTATTCTGCTTGGTGCACAAACTACCGTAATTATGTAAGCTCCTAATAGTCACAACAAAATCCTTCCCTAAGTCCTTCGGAAAGATAACAACACCAAACGGTCCAACAAATAGAAACGATAGAATTTAATATCTCATTTATAACAAGGATTAATCATCGGGATCTGCTTTGACTTTTACAAATTACGCTGGTTACCTAATGATAATTAATCTCACCAGCAACTGATCCTGTAACAGAAAATAGGGTTGCCAACATCATAAAATAGACCAGAATCATGTGACCATTCCTATTTTTTTTTTACTTACAATTTCTGAATAATTTAATCTGACTCCGTTTTAACTATCAAATTAATTTCTATGAAATTATCTTCCAGAGAAATTAATGGGACATATTAATTGCATAAGGACGTGATTAAACGACCGTATAAGTTTTAATCATAATATCAAGCTATCATTTCATAGATAACTGGACTCCGCAATTGAAGCTACAAGTAGTAATCTGGGGGCATAGTAGTGCCCCCGCCAAGATGAGCCAAGCGGCACTACCTACCTTTTCTCGAAGCGCTCCGTCGTTTTTTTGAACCCTCACAACTTGGGTTTGGATTATACCAGATAAACAAAATTCTCGGGTAATGATGTCAATGTAGACTTATTAAAATATATAGTTTCAATTGCATAGCTATTAGACTTTAGATTTTATTGATATCTAAAAAACCCCGATTTCGTCACTGACTCACTTACTCACTCACTCACTGATGATCATCAAAATTGTTAGGGTACTTCCTGAAGTCCTAGAAAGTTGAAATTTGGTATGTAAGCTAGTATTATTAGTACACAAACAAATCTTGGAACTATTACTCCCCTTAAATTAGGGAAAGGAAGTTTGTATGAGACTTCCGCAAATTTTGATGCTAGTGCATGAAGTCTGAAAATTTATAGGGACTCCTTGTTATAAGTAATAAAATACATATTTCAGCATTTTTTGTAAATTCCCTCCCACCAAATTAGGGGATTAAAGTTTGTATGAGTTTTCCCATACAAACTTAATTCCATGCTGCCACCACGCGGGCCCAGTGCGGGTTGGTGGATGTCACATAACTTCGAATTTTTAGTTCTAGGACATGCCGGTTTCCTCACGATGTTTTCCTTCACCGTTTTGTGAGCAGTGGTGATGAAATAATTTACACAAAGTAAAGCGCCTGCCTGGGCTCGAACCCACGACCTACAACTTGTAAGTCGCCGCCGATACCACTGGGCCACCACTGGTCTCTTTGACTTAAGTGTAGAGTTTATAGCCATAATATGGTCTCGTCTTGGCAACATTTTACATGAAAATGTTTTTGGTGGTACCTTAACTTTAAAGAGGTTCTATGGAGTTAAACGCGTTATATTTCCATAGCTTCAACTTTCTGGCTAACTGACTCACACTATGGCAATTCAAAATTGCCTGAAATTGTTTGGTTGAAATAAATGATTCAGTTTGAGTTTTTTGCTCTACAATATCGAAATAACTTGAAAAATGATTAAATACTTCCCTTTTTCACCCTAGTTCAAATATTGTGGGCAAGGAGCGAGGATATTTTGGCTCCCTGCCACGTATGGGGACAATGGGGGAAGAGTGCTAATCCCCCTTTCCGGAAAAAGGCGAATGTCCGAAGAATAGGGACCGTGAAGGCATCTATGTCGTCGTTTTGGTTAAGGACAAGTTAGGAAGGCTAAGGATGTGTAGTCTATGCAGGGATTAGAAACCGGCAGTGCTTTCTGAAAGCTTCCTTGTGGGTAAGGATTAAGACACTATTATAGATTATTGCCGTCGCTTTTTTGCAAAACAGCATTACTGTGTTAACTAAGGCCCAGTTTTTTGATCGGTAGTTAACTCAAAAGTCAAATATATTTATTCAATTAGGCCAATAAACGGCACTTTTGAACGTCACATAAATTAAAATTAAAAATTAAAAGTAATAAAAAAAAAAAATTAAAGTAATAAAAAAAAAAACAAAAAACAAGATAAAAAAAAAAAAAAAAGATTCTACCGTGCATTCGGAAAGTAGATTGTTATGGAGAAGAACGCACAAGAAACTCCATACTTACTCTTTTTAAAAAAAAAAAATGGTGTTTTACAATATTAACATACGGACATACATTAATATATGTGAGGACGATGCACCCAGAATAGCTCTACACACAGGTATAAAGTATTAAAAAGCATTAACAGGAAAATTAATTAATTTGATAAGTAGGAACATGGTTCTCACATACTTACAAATATTACAAACATAGGTAAAATACCTAATTCAACAACAACGGAACAGTGTGTGAGTCAATTTCTAAAAAAAAAAAACTTCCCTGAAAAACTGAACCAGTTATTAAATATGCTAACCAATGGTTTTAAATTTCGGTAAAAAAGTTTATGCATTTTTTTTTGGAAATTCCCACCGCACTATTCCCAAACCACTGCAACTCCTGAAAGCCATAATCAACAGTGGTGACCACCAGGAAAGCGCTGAGACAATGAAGCTCGACGAAGTCCCGGCGAATGAATTTAACTGTCTTGGAACACAAAAAAAACAGTTGTTGGTATCACAATTGGTTAAATACATTGAAGAGTTAATTAGTTGACTATACCTTAGACTAAAAATTTACGCATTGGTTTAGTGTTGTGACGTTTGTTTTTGATAAATCGGCACTTAAACGTGTTATTTAGTTTGTCTTAATACATAAAAAAACCCTCAAAGTTGCTGGCAGTATTATAACAGCACACTTGAATTCTCCGAAGTAAAAGTAAAAGACCGTGTGTTACAAAATGCGGCAGTTATCTATCAGTCCCATGAAATGGACCATCAATCGGACACAAATTCAGACTCTATGCTGGTACAGATTTTATAAAAAAACTTTAGGGCTGATAATACCCATTCATCTTCATCTATCGTGTCTTTTGCAAGGGCTCCATAATAGTTCATACCGCGTTTAAAATATTAGCTAGTCAGCAGGTCGGGCAGGGCTGACCAGACAAAGGGGTAGTAGGATCATTTATAATATCTTCACTCGCAGAGGGTCTTTTAATGCACCCTTTACACCTTCCATAAGAATAGTCGATAAATTGATCGCTCTTAAAATGCAAATATGCAAAAAAAACAGTTCATTCAAGCTTCAAAGCTCCGTCTTTTACTGTTTTGTTTTATATTGTAAAGAAATGCACAACTGCTAAGATCCAATTTTATTTGCAAATATAAAACTGTTAAGGTGTTTTTTTTTATAACTTTGTCATTGAGATCCTCATCTTGATACAGAGTATCAGAATTACTAAGTTGTAAACACACATTTCTTAAACGTGAAAAATGGTAGAATAATTTTCATCGCCGGAGTCTGACATCAGAATAATGAGTTATCATTATGTGGAACATTAAATGAAAGTACAATACAGTGTCAGTAAATCTTTTCAGGACTTGTATCCAGAAGAAAACTGACTTCTGGAACTGCTCAGGGTCACGTAAAACTTCAATGACAATTAATTTAGTCCTTGTTATGAACATTCAAGCCGATAGACCTTCCTTGTACGTTGATTTCAATTATAAACGAAGGAAACGTACACAATTCGCACCCTTGGCTTTTCTGCGAGGACTGACGACGTTTTTGCCTCTGCGGCATCCTGGATGCGAATCAAATCTAGCTTTATTATTGAGATAGTAGGGTTGGGTTTCGGGTGGAGAGGTTTCAGGGGATGCTGCGCCTCTGTATGTATTATAAATTGGTTTAGAGCGGCGCGGGGAGTCGCCGGTCGCCCGCTCGATACCGGCCAGTCGTGAGACAGACCCGAGAGCGTTCGCTTCGCTATCGCCGCCGATATCGACACGAAAATAAAAATAAACCCCTATTGTGGACCTCTCGTCGGCCAGTGTTGTGAACGTGATTGTTAGTGAGTGTTGCATTCTGTTGGATTGTTAGCCGCACTAGTTCTGCTGAATACTTCGTTTGCAAGGTAAGTAGTGTTGTGCAGATAAACAGATAAGCCCTTAAGGTCTGATTTCGCGTGCCCCGTTTAATTACTGCGTATGATTATTGCGTGTGTTTTTGCTAAATATTCGGCGTTTACTTTAATACCGCTCACGTGCGCAAGTGGTCGTTTTGAGTTAGTACTGTAGTATATGTTACGATCTTCCTGAAGGTTGTAAAAAAGGACTTAAACTTGGAAGCCTATTTTCTCGTTCTACTTGAATTTTCCCATCAATTCATAAATTTTCTCTGGTGCTGATTAAATCTGTGCCAGACGTTGTGCTTGGGTGCAGAATGCATAAAAGTAACGCTTCTTAACCACGTTCCTAATTAGTTATTTTCTTTCATGCATGTGGGTCTGCTGTATATTATCATAACAGACAGCATCTCATCTCGCAAGATTTCCCGATCGATAGGATATTGAGGGATGCTGCGGGATGTGTATTGATAAACGCAATGTCGCGTGCTCTCGTTACTTGGAAATTGGCCAGCTGCTCGGAAAATGGATGAAAATTGCGCATTTTTTTTCTTAAAATTGTTTTGAGAACTTTTGCTCTTCTGCTTCGTCCAATGAGCAAGCGTCTTTACCAATTCTCGTTGATTTTTCATGACCAAAACATACTAAATGAATTTTGGTAAACGATGCTATTACGATGTCATAATCGCCGAAATTAACTTTAGTTGTATAAAAGTACCTACGTTAAACGAGGCATAAAGTACACTAGTTAATGCCTCTTTTAACGGACTTTCCTTCCTTTCTAGGAGCGGGAGCTAGGCAGCCAGCTACCAACCTTGACTGTGTATTCTTTTTACTACATCTATAGCTTTTGTCCATAGTAAGAAGATCAACACAAATTCTATAGCTCAAGTACTTCCTTAATTCATCTCATCCTAGAGAAAAATCCCAGAAAGGACCCCAAAAGACCATGTATCACACATGACAGGTGCTATGAATACTTCAAACCATTCATCCAAGATCATAACTCATCCGGACACAGCTGGACGTCGCACAGCAATGCACAATGCTAGCAAATAAGTCTGCATATTAAATAACGTATGCAGTCAGGTCAGCGACCCGACCATTGACAACGGCTTCGCATCTTAAGGTCATTGGTAATGCGGATCGAGTTGCTCAGATGTCACGAGCTATGGCGTCGTGACTTACACCTATTAGTTGGAGGATTATGGCATAGGATATGTGGTGCATGGTGTCTGCTTGTAATGGTATTTGAGCTACGGGAGATTTCTGGTTAACCTGATTCATTTTTGCAATGACTGAAGGTCGATTCAAGCCCGATTTCTGAATTGAGAATTTTAAGAACTGTCAAATTGTTTGAAGCGTAGTTTCCAGGTCGTAATGCCTGTCTAGTAATGAAAAGCATATTGATTTGTTTTTTTTTTTTTGTACGTTTGCGGACGCCTCGCGGTTTCACCCGCGTAATTCCCGTTTCCGTGGCAATACAGGGATAAAAAGTAGCTTATGCTACCCGGGAATAGTGTAGCTTCGCAACGGAAAAATATTTGTTGTAATCGGTCCAGTAGTTTTTAAGTTGACATACAAAAATACAAACATACAAATCTTTCCTCTTTATAATTTTATAGTATAGATATAGATAGGCTCGCGCTTGACCACTATCTCACCTGATGGTAAGCGATAATGTGGTCCTGTTCCTCACTGTTTTTAGATTTAATTGGATAATCATTATTACCTTGTCTTATATCAAACTAAAACAACGCATTCAAAGGATCATACCAGAGCGCCCCATTTTAAAGCGTATCCGCACATTGCGTTAAAATCTGGCTTAACAATAATCATAATGAATAAGGGACATTACAAAATACCTGGCCTAAAAATCTCCTGGCTAATGTACCTGCCTACAGTTTGAAAAATAGGTACTCAACTTGAAATGCTTTGTGCATTTTTCCGGGTTAAAAAGTAGTCTACAACAAGACTGAGATATAGTGTAGCTTTATGGTTTTTGTATGTAATCGGATCAGTACTTCCAGAGACTACTATTTACAAATAGACAATTTAATCTCTTCATTATAGTAGTTAAGATTAAGATAGTATTAGACATTTTGCACATCCCTAGATGGCCAATGGGCAAAGATGACTATTGGAACAATCGGTAATGAGTTCATTATTTTTCTATTAAGACGACGACAGTCGCCAACGAGCTTGAGGCAACAAAACGCGCACTCGTTTCACACCCGCGCGACCCAAAATTTAGTAGCTTTTTGTACTTTCCTTATTACTTTAAGACTTATAAAAAAACCCTTAGATCAAAATGTAGATAATGAAATTGTCTTTGAAATGGTGTGAATACGGCCGGCGGTTTTGGTGCGATTGTCGTTTTTTTGTCCGTGTTAGACATAACTTTACAGATAAATTACACTATGTTATACGAATAAAACTCAATATTTTCTTAGACAAAATTATTAAGAAAATGGTTTAATATAACATATTTTCCAAAAAAATATGATTAGCCGTGTTTCTCATTTTAAAATCAGCTACTCAGGGGTATCTGTGCCTTAAATAGAATGATAAGGTTTTCAGTGATTTTCTTCGAAGACTTCATTACTATCCCAGATAATGTTAATTTCATCCTTCAATATAAAACATCTACTTACTTCTAGAAAAAAGGGTAGATAAGACAATACAAAATTGGGTACAAATAAAACAAACACACCTTTGACCTGTGACAAAAAACCAAACCCTTAAAAAACGAATAAAACCAAATCAAACGTTTGTGAACCGTATCAGTAATTAGGGTTGACCCTTCCAAGTTACTGAAAGTCGAGGCCACGCCCACCTCTTCCTTTTCACCAAAAGCCCTGGCGTTATTTACAGAGGACTAAGTGATACTGGCCATAAATACTTTTAGTTATTGGCTGGCTGGCATCCCTGAGGAAACGGCCAGAACTTTTTTCATTATTGTCTCTGGTGGTGCCAGTTTGAAATGTGTGAAGGAAAACTTCGTTAGTTTGTTTATGGTCTGTTAAAAGGCGATTATTGCCAATGTGGGTTGTAAATTAGCTTACCAACTCATTGTTCTGTGTAGTCTTGAAGTGGGTTTATGCTAATTGTATTTAGGTAAGAATCAGTTTAGAGACAGACTGGGTAATTATGAGTCTAAGTCTCATTATTTTCTAGCCTGTTTTTAAATGTAGGTAAGACAGTGTACGGTGTTATAATTAATGAGTTCTTTTTGGTACAACAACAACACTGACAAACCGCTGTTCACGCCTTTTTTCCATGGAGATAGGCAGAAACTACAAAACGCCACCTGCTACGATGCACACTACTTTTGCTTCGTTTAGGCTATTACGCAGCGTAGCGCGGGAGTGCTTGTTCTTACGTTGCTTGAAAGTATCTCTCTTTGCATTGAAAACACGCGTAGTGCATCACACAGAAAACGTTACTTAACTGAACTTATATGGCAGGAAGGTTTTAGAGTTTATTTTATGGCAAAATTCATGACCATCAAAAGCTAAAAGTTAACCAAAAAAAAATTGGCGTAATGAGACTTGCAAAAAGTAGATTAAGTTATGTAACGTCGTTTGAGTATTTATAAAAAAAACAAAAAAAAACGATTTATGTCAACAGATGTGGGGAACATAGATTCAAATTTTCTTGGATATCTGCACGTTTTTCCAACACAAAATCAAACAGCAAATACCTACTCCAATCTACTCAAGTTTCCGAACAGAATCGAAGAAAAACTTCAAACTTCTTCTGGTCTGAGCGGCATCCGCAGCGGACAGGTTATCAACCTGTCAGTGCTCGGATACAGTTGTGATCTCTTAACCCTACACGTCGAAGACACGTGTTAGCTTGAAAGGTGCCTGGTAGTGTACCTATTCTAATTTGCGAAGTGTCTTGGCGACATTATTGTCGTTTTTGTTTAGTTGGAGGTTAGGTACAATGTGTTAATACCAACATACAGTTATTATATTTCTTAGTTAGTCTGTTACCATGTTTTATCTGTGTAAAATACTGTCATTTGTTTCCATAGACTAATATATATAGCAGATATATAGATTGAGATTTGTCTCTTCTCTATAACATCTGGTCGATGTCCGACACGTTTCCTGTGAGTTACAGTAAAATATTAATAAAAAAAGCAAATTGTATCAATTACCAGCCTTGTAACATGACTTTTACCTAATGTCAATGTTGATGGGGCAGAGGGCGTCCACGGATGTCCTCCATCGCGATCGGTCTTGAGATTCGTGCTTCACCTCGCTCCATGTCATTCCGATGCTCGTCGCTACTGCCAAAACGATGCGACGCGACGCCGGGTTTGACGGGGACGGCCACGCTTTCTTTTCTCTTGAGGATTCCTGGCCAAACCTTGCTTGGGTTTGTGATCGGGACATCTTCGGAGCGTATGGCCAAACCATCTCCACTTGCGACGCTTGATCTTGCGGTCGATCGGGCTCTCGTGGCATTTCTCCAACAGCTCTACTTTGGAGATGGTCTCGGGCCAGTAAATTCCGAGAATGCGACGAAGACAGCGGTTGACGAAGACTTGTATTTGGTGTTGGATGTCCGATGTGACCTTCCACATTTCGCACCCGTAGAGCAGCACGGATTTTACATTGGACCCGAAGATTTTGATTTTAATCCTTCGGGGCAGTTGCCAATGTACATCACATACAGTCCATTTAAAGCTTCTAACACAATGTGCATTTGCTGTAATGATAGATGTAATTTTTTAGGTTGCCCACTTGAGGAAGTTGGTCCTCTAGCAACATTTATATAGGGTTTTATAATACGATACTGTTCCAGGGCAGGTCTGTAGTACTAAGGGCCCCTTCTCATACAGAGACACGTGCATTATAGTCACCTTGCTTCTTCAAGGTGGGGTTTGCTGTTGTCAATATAAGAGACAAAGTTGTTGAGTTGGTTTCATGTAATTTTTCAAGTTTCCACCTCAATTTAGAACTAAGATTGATGCTCCATTTCGATTTAAGCTTGAATTTCTGAGATTAGTTTTAAATCTATCAGATTTAAATCTAGATTAAAACGGGGCAGTAAATCTAGACTAAAACGGGTCTTATTTGATATTGTAATTTAGCGTAATTACGAACGAACTCTTTCTCAAGGAGCTCTACTTAATTTACTATGTTAATTACAATAATAATTTAAATTGGTTCTTAGATTTATCTATTAACTAGCTGACCCAGCAAACTTTGTTTTGCCATAAAAAGACCAAACATTTATCTACCCTACCTACCCGACCCTACACTACCCTACCCTACCCGACCCTACACTACCCTACCCTACCCTACCCTACACTACCCTACCCGACCCTACACTACCCTACCCTACCCTACCCTACCCTACCCTACCCTACCCTTCCCTACACTACCCTACCCTACTCTACCCTACCCTACCCTACACTACCCTACCCTACCCTACCCTAACCTACCCGACCCTACACTACCCTACGCTACCCTACACTACCCTACCCTACACTACCCTACCCTACCCGACCCTACACTACCCTACCCTACCCGACCCTACACTACCCTACACTACCCTACCCTACACTACCCTACCCTACACTACACTACCCTACACTACCCTACACTACCCTACCCTACCCTACCTTACCCTACCCTATGTCCTTCTCCTGGTTCTAAGCTACCTCCCTGCCAATTTTCAGCTAAATCGATTCAGCCGTTCTTGAGTTATAAGTGAAGTAACTAACACGACTTTCTTTTATATATATAAGATACTTATTACCTTTTTTTTCCCGCGGCTCACTCCGCAAAACCCTTTACTTTTTAGGGATGACAAGTACAATAAAAAATTAAAAGACTCATGTATATTTCATGCTACATAATTTATAGTAGTAGACTCGCTTCGATCGACAATCTGTTGAACACATAATTATGACAAGATATCTTGCGAAAACACCCCGATTTAAATAGTAAAACGGGCCATAACTTTAAGAACAGCGAACCGATTTTCATCAAACATAGCTAAGAACATTCTCTCACTTTTCAAACAAAAAAAAAGAAATCAAAATCGGTTCATCCGTTTAGGACCTAAGATGCCACAGACGGATACACAAATACACAAAAACACCCTCCACCACCTCTTTTTAATGAGTGTTTTTTTTTAATTTGTTGAGTATTTTCGAAGATTTCCTCGTACACACAAACTAAACCTCTTATAAAGAGGTCTAGTTTGTGTGTACTAGCTTCTGCCAGCGGCTTCGCTCGCGTGAATGTCGAAAATTAACCCGAGGTAACATATTCCCAGTATAAAAAGTGTATTTATATATATATATATCTATATCCATCTCTGTGCCAAATTTCATCCAGATTCGTCTAGCCGTTTGAGCGTGAAGAATTAACAAACATACAAACACACACACAAACAAACTTTCACCTTTATAATATTACAATAGTATAAGATAGTATAAAGTATGGTCGAAGAGCTTTTATTGTTCTTTACAACTTTTAATCTTTCATAAAAGATGTGAAGTCACCCTACTCTGCGTCGTCGTGATTCATTCATTCATTAGTTGATTCATTATTTAATTACGAACGTAATACTAATTACTCAAGAGTGGAGTGAGCTAATTAATTGTGTTATTTGAACAGAATGTTGAATGAGACATCATGTGGAATGTTTGAAAATATTTATTTTGAGCTCATTTATGGCTGGATGAAGTTTATTTAGGCTACTTTGTTTTACGAATAAGACTGATACATAATGTTAAATAAGAACTTTTTAACAAAAAATAAACCGACTTCAAAAGCAAAACACTACAAAGTGCAAAATAAATTTCGTTTCGGAAGTCGGTGTCTTTGGTACCTCTTTTTTTTATCACTTTCGACACCGACTTCCGAAACGAAAGTTGTTTTGCATTTTTTTGTTATCAAAACATGAGCAATTTCTATAGTATGGTACCTAAAGGATCGCCAAAATACCAATAATAACTCAATTCACACATTTGTGCTGTTTGTCGCTAAGGAGTTCGATTGTATGCTCCATATCTTCAAAACTGCTGTAGCGATTTTGATTAAACTTGCACTATTCCCTAAGCAGAGAGATACTCAATCCAATACAAATAAATGAGCACGATCCGATACGTAGTTTCGGATAAATGCGTGGACAAACAAACATACACTTATAAAATATGGCACACATGTTTATTAGAAATCCACATAGAATATTAAATGTGAATATTGTGCAGTTCCAACAATATTACATACATATGTGTGGAATTGATTACATACTTCTTTTTGTTTGAAGTCGGTAAAAATAAGCCTGAAAGAGATCGCATCATGCGATAAGGCTGCCCATTGTATGTGTATTAGACTTAAGTTTATTTTTGTTAATGTATTTTATGGTGTACAATAAAGCATATAATAAATAAATAAATAATAAGACCTTTTTAACAAAATATCAGGCTTTTATTTCCCGAAGGGTTAGGTTAGGTTAGAGACGCATCTATAATGAACAATTTTTCAAAAGTCCCCTTAGTTCATGAGGTATTTCAAAGTCAGAGTCCTGTGGGGTTCCCAGAGGCGGCTTAATTAACTCTGACATCAGAAGTGGCAGCATCCTCACACGAAAAGAAGAAAATGAGGTATTTAGATATATTTTTTTGTTTTTTTTATCAATACTTGAGCACTCGCAATCATAACATGCAAGCATTAATAAATTTAGTAATCACATTTGTACAAACCTCCAACACACGAATCCTTTACAAACAAATCAAATATTAAAAGAGAACTCAATAGTACAAAATCAAACAATAGAATCAGCCCTAAACTGCGTCGTACAATACAAAGCACCCATAATAATTCTGCCCAATTCGGTTGCATAAATGGTAAAGAAAAATGGCGCGTCAACCCTCCCCTCATCCCGTAGAACGCGCCTACTTTCCACCGACCTTGCACGGCGCGAGACAAATCCGCTTCCTTGCTACTGCATTGCCACATCTCGAAGCAGGGTTGCCAACATTGTCTATGTAAGTTATACCTTCTCAGCTTTCTTATTATTAAAAATGTTTCGAATTCCAACTGCAGATTCAAAGTGATTCTATATTTGAAATAGTTTAAAATTTTGACGGGGGATTTGGATTTCGAACTGTTTTAAAACTAATATGGCTGGAACTGGGATTTGAATTTTGGAACTGTTTAAAAACTGTGGAGAAAAGTTGAATTAAGTCAACCAAACTGAAAAGCCAACTGTGTAGAGGTCTATTTAGTGCAATTCTGAAGTGGAAAACCTACTTTACAGTATTTACGGTAGACTTCTTGTCAATTAAAGTTGGTCAAGACAGTAGTTTAACTTTTTTAGTTTTACTTCGAGTTTGTTTTGTGCTCTTCATAAATAAAATATTTAGAGAGACGATCTGGAGACCAAAAAGTCAACTTCATAATTATTTGAAACGTAAAAACTACCCATTTTTTGCACTCTACAGTAAAAAGATGTTTTTTTTTAAGTTATGATTCGCTAGCAACCCTACATCTGAGGTTAACGAACAGACAGACTAGGGGAAGCTTGGCGCATGCGCTGTCAGTGTTTTGGATGCCCCATCTCTCCTCTATCAGCAGTTTTCATATATAAATACACGCAACTATTTTTGCGACGCAATTTTTGGAAACGTCTAGATACTTTTGGGCAAATATAGACACAGGTCTAAAGGTCGAGCCTGTAGGTTCAGGTTAGGTATGTTACAGGGCTATGTTACAAAAGGATTATAATGGAGTGAATTTTGCACGCCAAGGGTTACTTTTGTTCGACAATTTATTCTGTGCTTTGATTTCTATAGCACTCGGGTTTCTTACGGAACACAATTATATCGATTTGAATACGGGAGGGCTATTAACAATACGTTACCTAAATCAGTAGAAACGTTTAGGATACGCTTTTAAGAGTGTAAAGAACCTTCTGGAAAATCTCCGTACAGATATAATCATTCGAAGGCTCTCAGCCATTAAAAATTAATTGAATTTTTAGTCATAATACCCGCTGCGTATATTATACGCCACCATCTTCTTCGTCGTATCGGTGATTCGAAATTTAATTTAATATCCGCTATGTACACAAACATATCATTTTTACATGATAGCATGCTTAAAAAAAGGGGGAAAACATAATCGGTTTCTACGAACCGGGCAAAAAATGGGTATTTCCAAAATCCACTAATTCTGGGAAGAGCTACTAATCATACGGTATGTTTGTCCGTCCGTGGCTGATGTTCGCCGTGTCGAATTAAAGCATTATCCTCACATTAACCGGGAGTAAACGAAGGGTTATTGTGAACAAAAAATTAAAAGGATTAACCATGATTTATGATGGGATCTGCCGATTAACTGCCAAAAACGTAAAAAAAGAAAAAATAAGCTGTAACACAAGCGTTAGACATGAATATGGCGGATTTACTAAAGTTAGGTAGATAATGAGAAATAAATTGTGTTTTGGTTAACCCAAAATTAAGATTGTGTATCAGTACAGTAGGTACTGGAGTCTGGCATTCTAAAGTATCAAATACTAAACTAAACTACTATGAAATACTTGGAATAACCTAATTTGATACTTTAGAATTAATTTAATTCTAAAGTATCAAATTAGGTTATTCCAAGTATT
Organism: Orthosia gothica; assembly: GCA_949775005.1. Lineage (NCBI taxonomy): Eukaryota > Metazoa > Arthropoda > Insecta > Lepidoptera > Noctuidae > Orthosia > Orthosia gothica. The sequence continues at coordinate 6,918,958 of OX459045.1, forward strand.
TCATACTAGTTTTGGGGTTGCTATGCCGAGATTTTTTAAATTTGCCGCGCTTTTTCAGTCTCTACTTTCGTTTGCCAGACTCTAGTAATCCTAGTAACCCGTGGGTTCAAATCCGGACAAGTACCAATGTGACTTTTTCAAATTCATATGTACTTTCTAAGTTTATCTTGGACATCTCGGGCAACTGTGAAGGAAAACATCGTGAGGAAACCTGGACTTATATAGTTAATGTAAGTCTGAAATAGTCAAGTCAGAGGCCTGTGGGGTTCCCAGAGACAGCTTAATTAACTCTGACACCAGAGGTGTCCCATATCCTCACAACAAAGGTGTGGAGTGTTTTCATTATTTTGTATACAGTGTAATTTAAATAATAATTAAAGGGTGCATAATTGATTCATTTGTTTAATTGGCAAGCGAGCTTCACCGTCGACCACATCATCGCTTAACTTGAGGCGAGATAGTGGTCAAACGCGTGCCAATCGATTAATTTTTTTTTTTTTTTTTTTACAAATTATTAAATTAAATTAATAAGCTGCTTTACACGAAACTGGAATCTTATTCAGCTAAAATAAAGTGCTTTAAAAATGTGACCAGTCCTATGAAATTCAAATCCCATTCGTCTTTCAAAAAATCCAGAAACAAAACAAAAAAGCATAGAGAAACACGATCACGTCAAAATCAAAGGTTCCCCTCGAACCCTAAAAAGTAAAAATAGGGTGTCGACACCGCCTTATGATTACGAACGCGGCGTTTTAGAACTCGTTCTATTCTTTGAAATAATTAGGGTTGGCAACCGTATCTACCGTTAAAAATAGTATTATACTTTTTATTTTATAGAAACCTACGCTTGCGAATGTGCAACTAGCTTAATCTTTTGCTTGACAATTAAAAATACCTTTAAATAGTTTCATTGAAATAAATGAATTGAGTTTGAGTTTTCGCTCTGTAATAATATTTGCTGTTCACTATAAAAGTATACACAATACTGTTCTCTTCATTACTGGTATTCCGACCGATATAAATTCATGAATGTCAAAACTAATACAAAATTAACACGAAAAACAAAAAAAAATATATTGAAAATAATAAAAATCGCTCGATTCTATTTAATTTTTATTTGTCAATTTTTATTTCTTTTATCTGTATTACCAGTCTGAGTTAAAACAAATATTTTTGATTCTTACTTCCATATTTTTTTTTACTAAAACAAATTGGCAACCCTAGGAACAATATGAAAAAATCTTATTATTGAACCATTAAGAGACTCTTATTCGCCTCTGGGAGAATATTCGTGTGTATGGAAATGAAGAGAACTGAATTTTTTATTGTTTTTTTAAAGCGGTCTCCAGAGTAGATTTTTAGGGATAAGGGGAGTTGAAAGTCTTCACGAATTTTCAGATAAATTTTATTTGAGGTTCATTGTTGGTTGTTAATCCAAGAACCTACTTAGCTATGTATATTTTTTTATTTTTTTTCCCTTGTCCAGAGAATCAGAATTGCCATCCAACGTTGACACCGATGTGGTTGAATTTTTGACGCCCAATGACCCCTGCCCTTTTATACGCGTTCGTAGTATTATTTTTATAAAAGTGCATATATAGGTTGTTATTGTTAACTAAGTATGTTATACTATGTACATTTTCTAATTCATTTATAAACTTGATTCAGCCTCAACTCCGACTCAGTGACGTCATTCAATTAAATTGACAGTATCCTTCTCTCTCTTTTCTGTTTTCATGCCGACTCAGGATCGACGGAAAACTACTTCCACGTGCGGTGTAAGAAGTTTTCCTTAAAAGGACTTAGAATATGGACTTTAATGACTTCATCATGTTTAAAAATAAAGGTCTGGTAAATTTTGAAAGACATATTGATGAACAATCCGCCTGAAATCTTCACAATGTCTCGCCTTGTAGGATTTGTGTTACCTTTACAGTAACCAACCAATTAAACATTAATATCAACTAGCTCGAAATTTGCCTTATCAAATTCAGAAACTAATACGAATCTAATACTAAATTAGAACAAGATAACAACATTATTAACACATTCTAACTGGAATCTAGTTAGACAGAACATTTCTCAAAAGTTGATTGGCTATTGCGCGAATTACATTTATTGGAGACTTTTTTGTAGTAGGTATTCGTAAATAATGGTGCGAAGCAAGCACGATACCTTTTAAGGTTCGAGTCATCAATATATTGACGATAATAACAGGATTTAATCGGTTACAAGTCAAAACATTTTATCTACTGTGCTATAGTGAGTAGAAATGAACATCGTGAATGTCGTCACACGGGCTCGTGTTTGTTCGGGAACTGTCAATGTGGAATCAAAAAAATATTTTCAATTTGATATTTCTTTGTAGCTATAGCTAAAAACAAATTACTTAAATAGTTATTTATGCTACAAGTGCGGAAGGTAGGTGATTTCCGATGAGTGAGTGGATAAATCGGCACAAGTCGGAAATCATCTTGAGTACGTGTATCATACAACATTTTACTATGCATTGCGCGAGGAAATAAATAAATTAATAAAGTGAAATTAATAAAATGACGGGCTTATTAAAGCGCGTTCAGCATATCCACAGATTAACTAATAGTTCCTCGGGCATATCTACTGCGCATGTGCGAATAGAAAATATGTGTGTATGTACAAAATATACGTTCTGCCAAACATATTTAATGAATATTTAAAATTAATTTATTGATCAAAATCTAAATCTAAAAACGCCTAAAATAAAGTATTAGTTTTATTTTACCTTTTATACGAATGATAATCTGTACAAAACTAATTCTCAAATAATAAAAACTCTATGCGTCGGGCTGACGTTGGAGTTAAAAATAAAAAAATACAGGCAATTAAAAAGCACTAGTGAAAAAAAGTGACACTTTCCGCACAGTTTGGCTGCTTGGAAAACCGCTCTTAGAGTTTTTATTATTTGAGAAAAGTTTTAAAAATTAGTTATGTACAGATTATCATTATCTTTCCATTTATAACAAAAAAAAAATTGGTTCAACAACAACCCAATTGGAAAACTGTCTAGACCCTCTGTTAATTCTTCAGCTTCATCATCTCTTCAGCTTACAAATCATGAAACTGAACCGAATAATTTTCAACATTAGCAGGCTCCTACATCAGTCTCTAGTAACATCGCTTGACGTCAGACAACGCCGCGTGGTCGTGACTAGCGAGTGTGGACGTAAACATGCAGCGCCTTGTCGCGGTGTCGCGTACGACATGGTTATATTTGTATCCTTGTCGCACGACAGCGCCCGCGACATATTGCTAGACATTTGTCGCTTCGTGAGTGAGACTGGCGTGTTACTAGTATACGACTTGCCGCAAACTTGGCGATATTTACGAGTGAGAAGCTTTTCGTGTTTTTGGTTTCTTCTGATACAAGTTCTAGCATCATCTTGCTTATAAGCGAAGTTGCTGATTAATGACTTCGTGATGTATGCCATCGTTATCTGAATGACCTACAAATGGTTAAAATGAATCAATGCGCAATGACTGCAATGTCCCAAGCCTTTTCCCAAGCTTGTAGGTTCCAGTCTATCCTGATGCAGCTGACCACCAGTAGAACGTCTGCCTATCTGACCTCTACAACCAACTTTAGAGATTCTGCTTTCTGAAGACAGTAACCACTGTCTCATATCTACAAAGGAAAGTCGGGGTCAAAGGCTTAACGAGACAAAGACAAAGTCAAAGACAAACAATCTTTATTTCAACTAGGCCACTTTTGAACGTCAAAAATATAAATTTGAAATTAAAAATAATTGATTCTACCGTCCATTCGGTAAAGTTGCTTGTTACGGAGAAGAACGGACAAGGAACTCCATACTTGTTTTACAACATTTACATACATACATAATTATAAGATTAAACGAACTTACCTTAAGTGAAGTTCTATCTTAATTATACGAAGCTCCTTGTCCGAGACGGTTTAACGAGTAGTAAGCTGTTTGTACCAGCGCCAAGTCACAACTTTAAAGCTAAAAAAAAAAAGTTAGTTTCCTCGTGTCACATCTCTACTTACTTGTCATTACGTTTAAAGACAGGTTTATGAACAACCCTAATATTGGGATAATACTCAATGAGTATTAGTGGGAGGGTTTTTTGGGACTGCCGTCTCGGACAAGGAGCTTCGTATAATTAAGATAGAACTTCACTTAAGGTAAGTTCGTTTAATCTTATAATTATACTCTCTCCTTGTCCGAGACGGTTTAACGAGTAGATGTTTGAAGTTAGGTTGTGAATAACCAGAATTAGTAATAAAAAATAATAATTATTTATTAAATATTAATCAAAATTATTAGGTTACATTAATTGGTAACAATGCAAGGTAAATAATCAACAATTTATGAGGTCATAACAGTGTTACATATCACACTACTAAACTGGGATGGATCTTGGTTGATAGGTCTATTGTAATGCCTGGCAAAAATGGCAGAATTTTGAGACCACCCTGCAGCCTTTCTAATTACATCAATACTGACACCGGATCTGTTTGCAGCAGATGTTGATGCATGTCTGGTGCTATGTGCTGTGAAGATGGTGACATCAATTCCTGCTTCTTTCAACATTAACTTGATCCAACGGCTTATAGTCTGCGTTGATGCATTTCTATAAGGTTTCTTGAATGTAATAATTAATTCCTCTGTACTGTTTCTTATAGAACTTGTCTGATCCATATAAGATTTAATGGTGTTGACAGGACAAATTTATTTCTTCTGGATGAAGGTTTTCAAGTGAAACATTGGTTGTATGCTACCTCTTCTGGATGTTTTTATTATATCAGGTATGTATATTTCTACACCACTGTCAGTGAATTTCATATTTGATATCTTTATCATTGACAAGGTTTGAACACGATGACCGGTAGTTAACACATATAATGCCGTAAGAACGAGACACAATAGAAAATGTATTGTTTGTCGGGCATCTGGCAGTTAAGGTGTTAATGCCAATAAAGTGACCAATTTTTTGGTTAATTTTTCGAGTGTTACTTCTTCATTTGGGTAGCACCCTGCTAGATGATTAAGTACTATGCCTGGATCCCAAGTTCTGTCATACTTCGGCATTGGTGGTCTTGACCGAAAGATTCCTTTAATCAACCGTTTTAGCCTGTCATCAGATCCAATTTTTGGTCCCATCAGGAGGGATAATGCAGACCTGGTAGTGTTTATTGTTCCATATGACGCCCCATTTTGATAACACTTGGTTAAGAAATTCAAAATATATGGAATAGATGCCTGATAAGTGTCTAAATTGTGCTCCCTGCAGAACATCTTTGTTTTTGTGTTATTCTACAATGGTTTTGTTGTTAGGTAATAGTACTGGTATTACCAAAAAGGACATAGTGGGCGGTATTGACACCTTGTTAGGATTAAATTTAAGAAATCTGATGGTATGTGCTTTTCCATACTCTGATAGTTTCTCAGAACAGGAGAACAATCGTATTTTTAAATTAAATAACATTTTGCAAATGTTGACTTGTCATAACGACAAATTATTGTTTTTTGACACTAATATATTTATTAGTGGACTTAGAGTAACTCAGAGAGCTTTCTCTCTGTCATACAAATGTAGACGTAAGGTAGCTATGTTGATAGCATATTCTTTAAATAAATTGATAGGAAATCTATCAAATTTTATATTAATTGATGAGCCTGTGTTGCCTAGTTTAACTAGCAACATAGATTTAAACTAGTCCATAAGACAACAGAAGTTACCCCTGTAAATAATCAGTTATTATTAGAACATAGTAAAAAGGTATCTTCTGGCAATCCATTTAGTGGTACAAAGCTGAGAGGAGAGCAACACTCTTTAAAATTATTAAATCAGAACATTCAGGGTTGCTCTTCCAAATTATTAGAAATTGAATTATTTTTAGAAAAAACCAAGTTTGATATTATTTGTCTAACTGAACATTGGTTAAAAGATCATGAAGTAAAGTCCGTTAATTATGAAAATTATTGTGTAGTTAGCCATTTCAGCAGACAACAAATGATACATGGCGGATCATTAATACTTATTAAAAACTCTATTAAATCTAAAGAAAGAAAAGACATTGTTAGATTGTCGGTTGAACACACCATTGAATTGTCTTGTGTTGAGCTTGATAAGCATATTGTAGTGTGCGTCTACAGACCTCCAAGTTACCAGAATCTATCTGTGTTTGACTCTGTAATGGAAGATGTGTTAAAAAAAGTTAGTACTAGTAGCAAATCAATTGTCATATGTGGCGATTTTAACATTAATTTATTAGAGAATAACACTAACAGTATCAGGTTGTTGGGTCTTTTTAAATCATTTAATCTGGAAAATGTTTTTATGGAACCAACCAGAGTGACAGGTTCTTCTGCGACTTGTATAGATAATGTTTTTTGTAATTGTGATTACTTTGATAAAGAAATTGTAAATAAGTTAGCATCTGATCACAGTGGACAAACAATAACGTTTAGTACCTACATACCTTTACAAAAAATACAAATAAAATTTAGACAAATTACTTGTAAAAATTTAGAAAAATTTAATAATACCGTGAATAGTAAGTTATGTGTTCAAAATTTTAATAATATAGTGGACCCAAATGAGTTCTATGCCGAATTTTCTAAAGTACTAAACACGCAATTTAATAAGATTTTTCCACTGAAAGCGAAAAGTATCTACACCAAGTTCGTATTTAGCGATTGGGCGACTCCAGGCATTCGTAAAAGCAGGGAAAAGCTATATGAACTTTATGGCCTAAAGCAACATATGTATAATGCAAGCTTTGATAAATATGTTGCGAATTATTCAAAAACTTTTAAAAATGCATGCAAAATAGCTAAAGCGCTGTATATAAGCAATAAAATAAAATCAGCAGACGATAAAATAAAAACTACCTGGAAAATAATCAATAATGAAACAGGTAGAAAAAAACAGCGTAATACTGAAATTAATTTAGCGACTGCACATGGTCCCATACATTCAGATGTAGAGGTTGCTCAGGAATTTGAAAACTTTTTTGTTAATATTCCTTTTAAAACTACAGCAGCTTTAAACTCCTCACCCGTGCTCTCTGCTGACTTTCTTAGAAAGAATGTAAATGCGTGCCCTTCGGAGTTTAAGTTTCAACATACAAACCCCCAGGCTATTTTAAAAGCTTTTAAAGATCTAAAAATTAAATCAACAGAAGATCTTTGGGGATTATCTGTAAAAGTATGTAAATCAATCATTGAAACTATTGCACCCTATTTAGCTTTCATTTTTAACACGAGTGTCGATCAAGGAATTTTTCCGGACCTCATGAAACACAGTAAAGTAGTTCCATTGTTTAAATCCGGGGATAGTAAGGAAGCCAATAATTATAGGCCAGTTTCAATTCTGCCGGTTCTCAGTAAAGTCTTCGAAAAGTTAATGCTCAACCAATTGTTGCGTCATTTTAACAAACATTCCATCTTTCATGATCAACAATACGGTTTCACCAAAGGGCGTTGCACAACTGACGCTGGCGTCACCCTAATAAAGAACATCTTTAACGCCTGGGAAGAAGCACAAGACGCCATTGGAATCTTTTGCGACCTCTCGAAAGCGTTCGATTGCGTTAACCATGAGACACTATTGTTAAAACTCGAGCACTATGGAATTAGGCATACGGCCCTTGAATTACTTAGATCATATTTGAAAGCCAGACAACTTAAAGTTCAGGTAAACGGCGTAAACTCACTAGGGTCTGAAATGACAATGGGCGTTCCTCAAGGCTCTATATTGGGTCCATTCCTCTTTTTAGTTTACATTAACGATTTGCCCCAATTATTACAAAATCAACCGAAGATCGTGTTATTTGCTGATGACACATCTTTGATATTTAAAATAGATCGACGATCACAAAATCTTGATGATGTGAATAAGTCTATTCATCAGGTCCAAACTTGGTTCACGGCAAACAATTTGGTACTAAATGAAAAAAAAACCAAATGTATTAGATTCACATTGCCGAATGTTAGAAGTAGCGAATGTGACATCATATTGAATGGAGAAAAGCTGGACTATGTAAATCAAACAGTTTTCCTAGGAATCACTCTAGATGACAAATTACAATGGGGGCCTCACATAGCATCTCTGGCAGGACGGCTGAGCTCAGCCGCTTATGCTGTTAGAAAGATAAGACAGTTAACGGATGTAGAAACCGCGCGTTTGGTCTATTTTAGTTACTTTCACAGCATTATGTCATACGGTATTTTACTGTGGGGTCGGGCGGCTGACATTGAATCAATATTTATATTGCAAAAGAGAGCTGTCAGAGCCATATATAAGTTAAGTCACCGAGAATCTCTTAGGGAGCTATTTAAAAAGATTAATATTATGACAGTTTCTTGCCAATTCATTTATGAAAATATTATGTATGTAAGGAAAAATTTAAATCTCTTTAGTAAAGTTAGTGATAGACACAATTTTAATACCAGAAATAAAGATAAGTTAGATCAACCATCATATAGATTAGCTAAAGTACACACATCTTTCATGGGGTACTGTGTTAAATTCTATAACAAAATACCTTGTGAGATATTAAAGTTAAATGAAAGAAAATTTAAAACAATAGTTAAAAGCACACTTTGTAAACAAGCATATTACAAATTAGATGATTATATTCAAGATAAGAATGCTTGGAAACATGCTGGTCCTGCTCCATAGGCCTATCTTTGGTGTGGACAAAATCAAAATGGTTAATTTGTATTATATTCATAATTATAGTAACGCTTTATTTTTATTTTTTCTTCTTTTTTTGTTTAAAAAAATTGACTCGCACACTGTTCTGTTGTTGTTTAATTAGGTAATGTACCTATGTTTGCACTATTTGTAAGTACGTGAGGACCATGTTCCTATTTATCAAGTAAAGGAATTTACCTGTTAATGCTTGTAATTCTCTCATACCTATATGTAGTATAGTAGTGCTGGGTACATCGTCCTCACGTATACGAATTTATTAATGTATGTACCTATATAAATATTGTGTAAAACTTTTCTTTAAAAGAGTAAGTATGGAGTTTCTTGTGCGTTCTTCTCCATAACAACCTACATTTCCGAATGCACGGTAGAATCAATTTTTATTAAATGTAAATTTTAACGTTCAAAAGTGCCACATAATGGCCTACTTGAAATAAACACATTTGACTTTGACATCCACCATAATTTTAGGGATGAATCATATTGTCTGAATGTATTTATTGAGAGTGAGTTTAACATCAAATTTAGTGCAGAGTGTGATGTTCCACGCCTTATAAACGCTTGGCTGACAGCAGCCCTGCAGCCAGGGTAAGCTGGTGGTGCAGGGGATGGTATTCTCTGAAAGGAGATGATAATAGACTCTTGTTAGGACTAAAAACAATAAGATCCTCACAGGACAAAGATTTTATTAGTGGGAACCATGGTTGTGATGGCCAATAAGGAAAAACTAAAATTCCCTTGGCTTTATCTCTTTGTATCTTATATAAACATTTTAACAATAATGAAAAAGGTGGAAATGCATAGAAAAATATATTTGCCCAACTGAGGGTGAAAGCATCTACAGTGAATGCTTCTGGGTCACATTTCCAGGAAACAAATTTTGCACACTTTTTATTTGTCCTAGAGGCAAATAAATCTACTTCAGGAGTGCCAAACCGTTCAGTTATTTGCAATTAAGCTTTTTGTGAAAGCTCCCATTCAATATTAATTTTCCTTGATTCTTTATCAGCTTCAAAATTATCTTTGCTATTTATATAGGAAGCAAAAATCCAAATATTTCTATTTTCACACCATTGCCAAATCTCTCTTGTGATATTATTGAGGTGTGGAAATTGCACTCCCCCCATTTTGTTAATGTATGCCACTGCAGTAGTGTTATCTATTCGCAATAAGATTTCGCAATTATATATATCTTTTGTAAAACACTGAAGCCCTAAAAAAGCAGCTTTCAATTCTAAATAATTAATATGGTGTTCTTGTTCTGAACGTGACCATGACCCAGAAGCTTTTTTGTGACTGCATACAGCTCCCCAGCCTGTGGTAGAAGCATCGGTGTGTATTTCTACATGGAAATTATATTGTTTAATTGGGTTACTTTTGTTTATATTATGTTGCCACCATTTCAATTCTGATTTGATTACTTGAGAGATATTCATAGGCGATTCATAATTGTCATTACATTTCAGTAATGCTAGGTATTTCTGTCTCTCTAAAACTTTGGTATATAGCCAACCATATGGAAGGGCTGGACAAATTGAATTAAGTGATCCTAATAGTTGTGAAAATTCTCTTATTTTGCAAGTATTAATGTGTCTAAATAATTTAATTCTATCTAGAATTACTAATTGTTTTTCATGTGGAACTGACAATGTGAGGTCTGTAGAATTCAAAATGAAACCTAAATATTTGCATGTTTGGCTAGGTGTTATAACACTTTTTTCATAATTTATTGTAAAACCTAAATCTTGTAAAAGTTTGCATGCTATTTGAATATCTTTTCTACACTTAAGTTGACATTTATTAAAATACAAACTGTCATCTAAATAACATGTTAATAAAATATTATTATTTCGTAAATATGTACTAACTGGTTTGAGAAGTTTTGTAAAAACAAAAGGGGCTGTACAAAGGCCATAAGGTAGAGCATTAAATTCGTATAGTATACCATCAAATTTGAACCTTAAGAATTTTTTACTATTTGCTGATATTGGTACTGAAAAGTAGGCCTCCTTCAAATCTATTGAAGCCATGTAACAATTTTTTGACATTAATTTACAAGCTGTTCTGATATCTTCTAGCTTGAAATGCTCTGTATCTATGTATTGATTTAATTTCTTTAAATTTAAAATAAATCTAAATGAGCCATTGGGTTTTGGTACTAAAAATATGGGAGGTGTAAATTGGTCAGCACAGTATGAACACTCAGAGATTGCTCCTAGATCTAAAAGCTTTTTAATCTCAGAAGAGATAATTTCTTTCTCATTTTTTGGCCAGTGTTGTGGCTCAGTATCATGAGATGTTGGTATTTTAGTAAATGGAATATTATAACCTTGTATCCATCCTAACACTACAGGGTCGTTTGTAATCTGCAGCCAATTGTTTATGAAATATTTAAGTCGACCTGCATGTACCTGATTTTCTAGCGGTAGTGCCTGGGCTTGGATTTGATTGGAGGGCGAGGTCTGGCTTGGTCTGGTCTGGTCTGGCGAGGTTGATTGAATCGAGGCTGTTTCTTGTATGAGTTCTGTTGAAATTGCCCACCGCGAGCTTGCTGGTATTGTAGCTGATGGTTCTGCGGCGGGCCTCTCCAGTTTAACTGCCTCTTTGTCATTGTTGATGTAGTCGATTTGGTCTTTCTGGTTTCTGCAATCTGTGTACTTGTCCGTTGTATAGACTGTGCAGCTTTTATTTTATCTGCACAGTCTGTTCCGAATAAAAATGTATCAATTTTTGTGCTTTTTACTGCTTCCTGGATTACTTTACTAGCTCCTGATAGGGCAAAGAATTTTCTGGAGGAGGAGTCTTGATGATGGATTTCTGATGCAATTTTAGCAGCATCGTTTATCTCCTCAATAAGCTTCTTGCTATTTATGTCGCCCTTCAGTATGTTTGTTAGGGAACGACCCAAGCATGTCATAAGGTTTCCAATAAGATTCTGTCTATAAACTATACTTCTGTCTCTCTTAACGGATGGTTCAGAGAGAGTAGCTAATAACTCAGCGTTCATTACCGGTGCAACTGCATTAGGGAAGTTAGATGGAGTGGGGTATTTTTCGATCAATTTGTCTCGGCCATCCTTACCCAGGCCTTCTGACATTATTTTTGTCCAGCGGAGGGCCAATTCAGGTCGGATTGGATCACCAAACTCTTCTTTCTCCTCTCCCTCTTTGCCCAATGCCAGCAAAAACTCTTCAGGAAGTTGGTCATTTTCTGAAAAATATTGTACTTTATTTAGAAAAGGAGTGAAATGTCTATCCGCTCAGTGATAGTGCTTCAATAAATGGTATATTACACAGCATAATGTCTAGGAGCATTGTCTAACCGCAAGGTGATAGCGCCTGCTCTAATTAAGATTTGTTAAGAAGTGAGACACTGTCTATCCACTAGTGATAGCGCCTGATGTCAAAATATAATGTTCATATGCGGCCCAGGCGTTTGAAGTTTAAATCAGTTAGGTATTCTAAGGGAAATGTATGACAGACCTGTATAATTGTTGACTTCTGTTTCATTGATATTGATGGATTCCTCCATAACCACGGTCTCAGTTGCCGACGGCGGTGGCGGCGGTGTATACTGCCGTGAAGATGGGCGGCATGGTGATTCTTCTTCTGAATCTTGAGGCAAATTCTTCAATTTTTCTTCTAGTTTCCGTATTTTTTTCTTGAGGTGGTTTGCATCTTTACTTTTTCTTTTTCCCATTTTAAAATCCAAAGTAACTAACACACACTTCTAAAAACAAACTTTCAACTTCAAGAAGGCAGAAAAACCGTTAGGAAAAAAGTTGAAAATTCGTTCGTTCATTCGTGGGGATGTGAACATGTGAAGAGAACATAGTATAAAAAATTGAAATTTATGGTCGTATACTAGATAATCTGTACTATTATTAACAGGTATCCGGAAGCGGATATGCATTGTTTTTAGATAACATTAGCATACATTTTAGGTTAAACGTCGATTGTTTATTTTATCGTACTTAGAATCTCTAATTCCAAAGGGTATAGTAGTAGTATTTCAAAACATACCTGAAATGATGAATCCAACAAGGATTCAATGTAATGTTTACACAACAAACCTTGACCTTGAGTGAGCCGCGCATCATATTTGTTGTTTGTATAACAGAAAGAACTATATAGATTCTTTTTAAAACGCAACACAACGTAACACTTCATAATAACACTGATATAATATTGTTATAGGCTATTAATATCGTACAAAAATAACATTTTTATCACGAGGAATAAGTGACAGCGCTGCACAAAAAACCGTAATGACAAGTAAGTAGAGATGTGACACGAGGAAACTAACTTTTTTTTTTTAGCTTTAAAGTTGTGACTTGGCGCTGGTACAAACAGCTTACTACTCGTTAAACCGTCTCGGACAAGGAGAGAGTATAAATTAATATACGTGAGGACGATGCACCCAGCACTACTATTCTAAGTATAGGTATAAAGTATTATAAGCATTAATAGGTAAATTCCTTCACTTGATAAATAGGAACATGGTTCTCACATACTTACAAATATTGCAAACATAGGTAAATTACCTAATTCAACAACCTAACGGAACAGTGTGCGAGTTAATTTCTTACGAGCTTTGCGAGGCACAGAGGTGTATCTTTTTGTTGTGGATGGTTACTGGTGCTTAACCTTGGAGATAGACCTGTGCGGCTGTTATTACTGTCTTAGCCTCGGGCTCCTTGGATAAAAGCAGTCATCATCATCAACAGCCTATTAATGTTCCCACTGCTGAGACACAGGCCTCCTCTCTGTGAGAGGGGATGGGGATGTCACATGACTTCGAATTTTTGGTACTAGGACATGCCGGTTTCCTCACGATGTTTTCCTTAACCGTTTTGAGAGCAGTTGTGATGAAATACACAAAGTAAAGCGCCTGGGTTCAAACCCGCGACCTACAACTTGTAAGTCGCGGCCAATACCACTGGGTCATCACAGCTCCATGAAGCAGTGCTGATAAAAGCAGTAGGAACACTAAAATATTTAATGACTGCAAATCATATCACACTCCTTTTTAAATGTGAAAAGAAATTCTCCAAATGTACCTGTTGTTTTCAGAGGGTCAATCAATTACACTACTATTAGTCTAATGAAATAAACACCTAGTCAAACTGACCGACTAAACTTCAAACCAGAACAAATACCGAATTTGTTCAAAGTTCAACGTGTTCAATAGTCCATGCGTCCACCGATGCAGCATATTAACCGTGTGTCGGTCAAAATCTCGATCGGACTGTAGATCGAAATTACATGCATCCAAAGTAGGGATGTACGTGTCTTATTTATTACTAGAGCGACTCGTATTTTTGCAAAAACCCTATCTTTTTAACCGACTTTCCAAAAAAGAGGAGGTTATCAATTCGACTGTTTTTTTTTTATGTTTGTTACCTCAGAACTCTTTACTGGGTGAACGGATTTCGATGATTCTTATTTTATTTGAAAGCTGGTGCTTGTCATGTGGTCCCATTTAAAATTCATCAAGATCTGATGAAGAACTTTGGAGATATACATCAGAACTCTTCAATAAATGACTGCAAATCACTCGGGATAGCTGCAATCGCATGTCTGTTTATTGTTTTTATCATTACATAACATAACATCACACTAGTACGCTCTAAAGAGGGTACGCAGGTGTAAACAATTAACCCTGGTATACTCTCATTCCATCTGTTTTGTTTAAGTTTCATGATATTGGGATAATCAATTCTGGCTTCACTTTGGACATTATAGGTACCTAACCTATAGAACTGGTCCATTATGTACCACAACTAAAAAGTGAAAAATAAAAAAAACTTTTTACAAAAAATACAACTGACTTCCAAATAAAAACACTACAAAGTGAAAAATATATTCAATTTCGGAAGTCGGTGTCAAAAAACGAAGAAACGAAAACAGGAACACCGACTTCCGAAATTGAATTAATTTTTCACTTTGTAGTGTTTTTTTCCAGTAAGATTGAGAAATGTTTTCACCATTATCTAATTTATTTGTAACTTCATGCAACATACAGATACATAAGCGGACTTAATGCCTGAGGCATTCTCTACTAGTCAACCAAGCCTAGCCTAATTAGCCGTGGTTTTGCAATATCCCTAGGGTTCTCGCGATAACTCGAATTATCAAATCATCCTACGACATAATGTAACGGAGGCCATTTAGCGGAGGTGGATCAGGAGGCAAAGGTGCAGAGCTTTAGCACCGCAGAAACGGTGGTTAACAGTGGCGGTCCCAGGTCACAAAATGTTATGGATATTTTTCCATCTGGAATTCTCGGTAGCAGCCTGGGCATCTGGCCCGGTTCATGGCAATGCTCACCCTCAATTTCATGGGACATAAATATTTTTGGCGAAGTGTGGACACCTGGAAAGAAAGTCTTTATTCGCCACAAAAACGACATATACATTTTTGATTTGAGCTCTACCTCCTTTGGGGGTATACAGGCGGTGATGTTATGTATGTGTGGTTATCAATGGGCAACAGAAACAGTTTTTTGACCTTTTCATCTTTTAGGTGTTTTCTTAATGGCCTATAAAGTAAACTGATTCCAATAAACAACTCACTTGGCACTGTACGTGGCAGTGGCAGTGTTTTGAGAACTTTATGTCTTCAGATTTAACTCGGTTCCAGGTTTCAACTAAGCGAAGACCCTTTAATGTTATGGACCATATTAGAGGGTGTTCGCTTAGTAGACCTTTATGCGGATACAGAAGGCCAGTTACAACCCTAATCCGTGTCCAAATCGATCGTGCTATGACGTCAATCACAGGGTGATGTCGTCCGTAAATTGTTTACTGCATGCCTACCGATTACATACATACATACTGTAGCAATCTGCAGTTAGTATAAATTGATGGGGATTGTGGGTCGTAGATATTTAGAGGTGAACTAAAGCATGCCGGTTGAAAAATGTGCTTTACTGTATAGTTCACTATCTTGGCCGTATCACAATTTTTTTTTCAGCTTCGCCTTTTCTTCCATATTTTTCTATTAAGAGGAAATGCGGTCGCAGACATCCGACTGAGAAAGGAGGAGGAAATAGGCGAGAGCCAAACCTTGAATTATGACTTTTTAATTAGGAAATTCAGTGGGACCGCATTTCCTCTCAAGTAGTTGCCATATCAAAAGTCAACCTCTTTGTAGGCATATCATCTTTCACATATCCCATCACACTAATATTATAAAGGCCAAACGGTTGGAGCTACAGTCTTCAAATATTCACAGTATAAGCGTCTTGTTGACCTAGAGCCACACAAATTATCAAAAAGTATTTTAATGGTTTTAAAGGGGGGCTCCTAAACAGATAAAGGGGCAGCCCAAAATTTAATTTAACTCATAGGGGGTGGAAAAAAATCGAGTGTAGATAAATGCTGTATTTTTTGTTTTAAAAATATTGGAAAACAAGGGAATGAGAAGCTACCAAATATAGCTTTTTTACAAAATTTTGTTCCGAATAATGTTTTAACTTCCCATTGACCTATGAACTTCAAGTTTGGTTATAAGGTTTATTATTACATATATTTTACTAACAAATACCAATATATTGATAAATCAGATTTTTCTTTGAAATTTCCTAATTTTTCCTATTGAGTTTAACTCGTTTTTGCGGTTTGGTACAGAACCCTAAATATGCCAACTAATAAGTCCGACACGCACATGGCCGGCAATTTTGTACACTGACACCATTTTGAAATTGTTGACGTTGTCCAAAACATTTTATTTGTATGGTCATCATGTCTTTCGTCTAACAGATTTATGCTTATGTAAAAAGTTTTTTTCCGTGACACAATCTCGTGTGGTCCAAATTATTATTTAATCATCATCAAATTCTGGGTATCCTGCATCTTCGTGAGTCATTAGGTTATAAGCCCAGAGGCTTCAAATAGATAGTGATAGAATTAGTCTAGTTTAAAGACAGTGTTTTTGAGAATCGTGAGAAGCTGTAGCCCTGTCGGTAAACACTTCTTGGAACTCATTTAGGGCCTCATTTATAATAATCTCGACCACGACGTTGTTTAGTGTCGATAAAAAGATTTATAATTCCATAAATAATGTGAATGGAGAACCAGCTATTAAGTTGCTAAGCAGTGCAGAAATTTTTATATATTTTTTTTATTGTTGATAAGCTTGCGCTTGACCACTATCTCACTTGATGGTAAGTGATGATGTGGTCGAAGGTGTAGCACGCTTGCCTAGAAGTAACCTTTTCACTCTTGACTTAAGGACCCTGAGATTTTAGCTATCGGGAAACACAGACTCCGGCAGGGAATTCCACTCCTTAGCTGTACGCATAATGAAAGTATTTCCAAAACGTTTATTGCGTATGGGTGGGATGTCCACCATGTACCAATGGCGCATCGCCGTATGTCTTGTAGATCGATGATGAAACGGGCTTGGCAGAATTAGATCATGCAATTCCATCGCACACTCCCCGAAATGCAACCGATAAAAAACCGACAAGCTGGCAACTCGACGACGATGTTCTAGGCTCTGGAGCTTTGAATCAACCAGTGCCTCATTGTCAATGGGCCTCTTGGCCCGTTTTTCGATCGAATCTAGTGCATCAAGCTAATATTTGGCAGATCCGCCCCAAATATAAGAACAGTACTCCATGCAAGATCAAACTTGCGCTTGATACAACTTAAGCAGCTGTTTTGACGAGAAGTACCGTCTCACCTTCACAAGGATCCCCAACTTTTTGGCAGCCAGTTGAGCCTTTGCCTCAATGTATGCGCCAAAATTGAGTGTCGATGTCAACTTTACGCCAAGAAGCTCAAGATGGTCCGTTATCGGCACGGTTACACCTCGGAAAGATGGAGCCGGGTGAAATTGGCTCTTTTTAGCGGAGAAAAGACACGCCTGTGTTTTAGCGGCATTGAACTTGAGCAGATTGACATCACCCCATTCGGTGACTGCCTCCAAGGACAAGCTCAAACGCTCCACCATGGCATTACGAAGAGACAGGACCTCAGGTCCAGTAGCCCGAGCGTTGGACAAGTATCTTTCAGCAATAGTGCTGTCGTCTGCATACCCAAAGGTTTTAGCAGCTCATTTATGTGCAGCAAGAATAATGTCGCTGAGAGTTCCGACCCCTGAGGGACCCCGGCATTAATATCCAATTGGTCCGATGAGCAGCCATCCATAACCCCTCGAATGGACCAATCCTTCAGGCAGTCTGCAATCCAATCACACAGACCACTGGGCAGACCGAATGAAGGAAGTTTACCAATAAGGCTTTCATGCCAGACCCTATCAAAAGCCTTCGAGATGTCGAGGGAGACGACAAGCGCTTCCCCGAGTGCTGACTCGTAGTCACACCAGATTATCACACCAGTATGACAAACAGGAATGTTTTTCTCGTTTGTCACACCACTGATTTTGCCACACCATGTATACGATAATTGCTAGTGCAGTACCTATATATTCTAATAAAGTCGATCTACTGAACGGCGTTTTTCATTTAGCTTTTCTACTTTTAGTTATATTTCTGCCAACGTTTTCATATAAGGTACAAACTGTTTTCATTTCTTTGGAAAAACCAAATAAAACTAATACAAATGGAATTAATATATCATATTTTGTGGTAAGTAATAATAATAAAAAAAACGTTTATACATCTCCACAAATTACATCTTGGTCTAAACTAAGTCTAAACTAAGCCTAGGCCTGTATTTCAGAACTCTAGGCACCCCATTACATCGATTTAAATAGAGATTATACGAATGAGTACACAGAACCAACTAATACGAATGAGTGATGGTGTGTGTGGATGGTGCGTATGTGTGTGTACATGTATGTGTGTATGCGTGTGTGTGAGTGGTGTATGTAAAATATTTTTATTTTTTTAGTACTTAAATATTATTCAATCAAATGGAAATTGAAATCGAAAAACAAAGAAGGGTCGACCAAAATAATAATGATAATTTTATCATTTCCTGTCAATTAAAAACTTTTAAATGGTGAAATATCATTGGAACATTTCCTTGAAACATTGCGTTAAAAACGAAATTTGAAGGTTTTTCATTCGCCCGCGCCCCCCAAAAATCTATCCGCGCCATTTGAAAAACCAAACCAAAAACCATTTTTATAACTAAGTAAAGGGTTTTTCAATTGGCGCGGGTAGATTTTTGGGGGACGTGGGCGAATTAAATAACTTAGTCAAGCCTTCTTGTTTTCGATATCAATTTCCTTTTGATTGAATAATACTGTTAATAATTTATTATTCAGTTACTAATGCCAAATCACCATGGCAAGTTACACTATGAAATGATAAAAATCTGCATGAGCGATTTGAGCGTATGGTAATCTCTCGCAGGGCTGATGTTAATTGGCCATGCGATTTGACATCGCTAGACCTTTTCTTGTAGGGTTTTTTGAAGTCGCAGGTCTATGCAAACAAACCACAATCGACCGATGCCATGGTCATTGCTCAAATTCAGCCGGATCTATGCAGAAGAGTCATTAAAAATTGGACCACTCGGATCCGTGCCACTGTAAATAGCCGAGGCGGGCATTTGAACGATGTCATATCATATGCCACACTTAATGGCACAAGTAAGCCTTTCAAATAAAAAAGAATTTTGTTAATACCTTACACACAGCTTATTTTATTTCATTTCAACATCTAACCGCCCTGAGGTATTGAAAAAAAACGAAACAAGAAAAACAATCCTGTGTGTCATACTGGTGTGATAATCGGTAAGGTTGAAAAACCCTTTAGTATAACTAGGACAGCACTAGTTAGGAATAAATGGTGTGGAAAAATCAGTGGTGTGACAAACGAGAAAAATATTCCTGTTTGTCACACTGGTGTGATAATCTGGTGTGACTACGAGTCAGCAACGGCTTCCCCGTGTCTCTCGATGGCCTCACTCCATATGTGAATGGCATACGCTAGAAGATCCCCAGTAGACCGATTTCGGCGGAAGCCGTATTGGCGGTCACTAAGGATGTCGTTAGCTTCTAGGTGTGCCAGGAGCGTTCCATACACTTCATACAAAACTTGCCTCCATCCGACGATAGATTATGATAACATGACTATGACCTAAAAAATATTTTTTTATAAACAGAGTCTTATTTTAATTATGTCACGTTTTGTTTGTTTTTTTAATGTTTTACCATTACCTTATAATAAGAGTTTCTATTTAGTCGATAATCTAAAATGCATGCTGTGGTGCCTCCTATAATTGAGGGAGTGCACTTGTCATTACTTCATATCGATGATTCATTGTATTTTTTGTGTACATCTTTCGTTGGAGGTCCTGAATAAATAAATAAAATGCGCTGATTTAATCGAAAACTTTTATGACATAAACTACGGCTTCTCCTTAGCAATTTTAAGTTCTTCTCTACAAATATGTCTCTCTATTTTCTATAAAAAACAACCCGAAACAATCCGTTAGGCAGTTGCCTGGACCAGACACAACTTACACCCGTCTGGTCGGTAGAACCTCCCTTTTTAATGGAGATTGCGAGACTCTATATCCAGTTCCGCATACCTCCATAGGTGTGTAAGATGTCAACAACTTCAATTCCTCTGTAATAAATGGGTCTGCTTTTATGAAGACAGAAAATACTAGTCGCTGTATAAAACCATACATTAGCGAAATAGCTTTCAAACAGAATTACTCAAGAGAGACCAATTTGAGAGAAAATGTGTACAATTACGAAATAATTTCAATGTGTTAATGTTATCTATAAAACTAGGAATGCTTTCATAATTATGTATATTGCTAACGACGGCAAGAAGAATTAAGAAGCTTTATTATACCAGTGGTTACCAACGTAATGATAACTTCGCTTAAACATTCATGTATTCATAAACCTACACGCAATGTACCTAGAAATACATAAATAAAATATTACAGTTAGGTACGTTATATATTTCCTTTACACAAAATCGGGATGAGAATCAATAAGCATGTATTAAATATGCATATACTTATGAATATGAATGGGTTATTCTAACTTTGTATGTTCCATGGTTTGATATATAATAAACTACCTTCTGCCAGTGTCTCCGCCCGTGTGTAAATCTGTCGGAAATTATCCGCAACGCAACATACTCCTGCCTAGCGAGCATGGGCGTACGCAAGACATTTGTGACAAGACATGATAAATTATGTCATGTCTTACAATTTGTCTTAAATGCTAGCACGGGTCAAACATGTGACATATTTTAAAGGAGCAACATGCCTTTCTTGTTGCTGCCCGGCGAGCACGGCCTTCTGTGACATGGCTTGAGTCACACATATCATCGCAGTTTGGGCGATAAAGCCATTTTGTCCTAAATAATAGCACCGGCGGCGTGAGATAATTTCCTGACGTTTATTTGGGACTCATCGGGTCTTAATTGCTAATACGGGCGCACCCATTTTGTCACAAATGTCACATTTTGACGGATGATTTAGAAAAATGTATCACTTTCGTTCGGAGGTGGTGATAAAATTTTAAAGTTGACAAAAATATATTTTCCTTCTAATTACTGCACCAAATGGCAATAAATTCATTTTGTGTGTGTGGTGATCAATGCTTAATAATTAATTGAAATATTACAGGATTATTAATTAATTTTATATTATTACTTTTTCATATTTTTTTTTTATTGTTATTCTTATTTTTATTAATATTTTTTTATAATTATTTTCTTTTATACCATATTCTTCTTACTTTCTACATTTTCAAATATTTCTTAAATAAAACCCCCAAAAAACATTAAAAAATAGGGGCCCACCGGTATTGGTCCAAGCTATTATATTTTTTTAGTAATTATTAAAATTAAATAATTATATCTTTCTAACAAACACTTCAAACCAAGAAAAATAAAGTGTGCATTAAGTCTATTGTCTTGGGTCAAATATTAATTTGTTCCCAACAAAATTAAAAAGTTGTTTAGCTGTATGAACGGCACACTTTTCTACCTATTATTTTATTTGGTCGTCTATTCAAATTATGTCGCACTATGAAGTCAACAACAAGAAAAGCATGTCCCGCCTGTAAACTATGTCACATGGTTGCCCCGTGCTAGCATTTAAGACAAATTGTAATGGCCGGTTTCTGATTTAAGTAAAGCAGCAATAATCAGTTGAGTATTGTCAAATAATTTAGGAAGCGTTTGAGTATTTTACGTTTCACAATTGAGAATCTACCTAGATCAGTTAAGTAAGTACCTAGTAGGTCACAGTTTCATTCACTTTCTCTTTCTCCCTTACGTTCCATTTTACGAACGAAAAAGAGTCATCACAAGATTGCATAAAATTAACTAATATAAATTTTATACAGCTATAAAAAGTACGTTAGTATTACATTACATCATTTAATATTAAAAAAACTCAGGTTATTAAAATATTATAATCATTAATAACTTGATTTTTCATATTTAAGCAATTTAATAGATACCTATTTGAAATGTATACAACCTTATTACGAAACTATGAAATGGATCGTAGGTACTAGTCAATTACTTCGAGATTGTCATGGCAACCGTATTTATTTTGTCAAAGATGTCTTATCGAAAGAAAATAATATCTAATATAATTTATTATTTTGAGAAGCGCGGGAAACTTTCAACTTGGCGGACGCGTATTTTTTGGATTAAAATTTTAAACAAAATTTTAACCTGTATATAATAGATATTTATTTGGAAAAAGTTCACAATTATATATTAGATCAGTAGTAGTAGTAGTTAAGATTTAGTTTTGTACATTCTTCGGTAGTGGTAAGTTTTTTCAATTCTCTTTAGCGTGTAAGGATGAAAGACCCGCCGGACCCGGGGGACTTTGTTCCCCCGGCCGGTGTTTTTGTCACAGTACAATCAAATGAATCGGGTATGGACACTGATGGGTCATCTGTTTCTGCTCGAAATTTAAAAAGAAGCCGCGTGCAAGTTTGTAAGCACTGCAATAAACGTCGTCGTACCCGTAAAAATCACGGTTCCGAGTCTTCGGGTTGTGGTTGTATAGAGTCAAACTCCTCTGAAGTTGTGGAATCTGCGCCTATCCATTTAGAAAATAAAGTAAGTAATGTATTGCCTAATGATATTCCCGCTCCTTCCACGGTTAATCCCACGCAGATAGGGCGAAAATCCTATGATAAAACGGACAGCGCGCCTTTTGTAATTCATGTTCAAAAAATAACAACTTCACCAGATGATAGTATGACATTGCACCCAGTCACATTTGGCAAGTTTTTAAAGAGTAATGCCTTCCATAACATTATTAATGGTAGCGTCAAAAAAATCGGGCGCAATAAGATTTCTTTATCCTTTTCTAATTTCGTTGAAGCAAATTCCTTCATTACTCACAATAGTCTCGAAAAATATAATTTTAAAGCTTTTATACCTACTTTTAACGTTACTAGAATGGGCTTAGTACGTGGTGTTCCTGCAGAATGGTCTCCGGAGGAAGTTATTGATAATATATCAGTACCAATTGGTTGCGGTCCAATTTTAAAAGTCAGACGCCTCAATTTTAAAACTATTGTTGATGGTTCAACCATTTGGAAACCATCCCAATCCATAGTTGTTACGTTTGACGGGCAGGTCTTACCAAAAAGAATATTTATGTGCTATAATGCTTTACCTGTAGAGCTATACATTTTCCCCACCATACAGTGCTACAATTGTTGTAGATTTGGTCACACTAAAATTCAGTGCAGGTCTAAACCCCGTTGCTATAAATGTGGCCAAGGTCATTCTGGAGACAGTTGCGACAAAGAACAAGGAAGTACATCTTGCTGCCTTTGCTCTGGATTACATTTTGCTATTAATAAATCTTGCCCAGAATTCTCGAGGCAAAAATTAATTAAAACATACATGGCACAAAGTTCAGTATCATATGCTGAAGCTGCTAAAATTCATCCCCCAGTAACAAAATCATATGCTGATGCACTTTTATCTTCACCTTCCAAAAATTTTGTAAATTCTGCTTCAATCTATTCACCCAATAAAACACCTACTTCAACTAGCTATAAAAAGACGGTCTTTCTCAAACCTAATTCCCCTCCTAAATCTGTACAAGGTTATAATAAAGTGGCTCATAATGCCATCATTAAGGATTTTAATATTCCCCAGCCATCGAATGGTTGTGCTCTTTCTAACAATCATAATAATGAAATCAAAGACACAAATTTTTCTATAAACGATTTTCTTTCTGCATTACAGAATCTTCTCTCTCAGTTCAATATTTCACCGTCCAACGTAGCCTCATCTTTCTATGAATCTCAATCCATTCATAATGGACAACACATCCAAAATAATCCAGTGGAACTGCCGCAGTCTAATAAACAAAAAGAGTGATGTTATACATCTTTTAAACAAATATGAGCCATTTGCCTTTGCCTTTGCAGAGACTTGGCTCAAACCTAATCATATTTTATAATCAATGGTTATTTAACCATTAGAGAGGATAGATCTGATGGGTATGGTGGAGTAGCTATACTTATCAAGAATTCTATCCCATTCTCTATTATTACATTACCTCCTCACAGTGAGGATATTTCAATTGTAGCTATTAAAGTGCATCATACTTGTCTTGTTTCTATTTATGTTCCTCACCCTTCTTCTTCAGTTCTGCAAGAGATGAATAATCTCTTTTCTTTTCTTCCAAAGCCATTCTTAATATTGGGGGACCTTAATTGTCATCACCAATTGTGGGGTTGTTCGACTTCTACTTGTTATGGGGATGAATTACTAGATATAATAGACCTACATAATTTATGCATTTTGAACTCAGGAGCTGCTACACGTCGTTGTAGTCCCAATCAGAACCAAAGTGCAATTGATCTTTCTATCTGTTCACCAAGCTTAGCTTCTTCATTAACTTGGGATATTCTAAACTCCACTTATGGTAGTGACCATTTCCCAATAATCATTTCTTATCCACTTTCTAAACCAAAGGCACCATTAAGGAGATCTAATTTAAAACATAAACTACCTAATAAAAATACTAATGACTGGGACAAATTTAGAAACATTGTTGACAGAAAACTTTGCACCTTGCCTGTTATTGCTGATGGCAATGAAAATAGTTGTGCTGAAGCTTTAGCACACATATTAATTGCAGCGGCAGATGAAGTTTTTCCTGTAAAAAATAACAACATGAGCACAATTCCTTCACCTCCATGGTGGGACTCAGAGTGCACAGAATTGATTAAAAAACGTAAAGAGGCTGAATTTAACTATAACCATGATATGTCTGATATTAATTTTGAAACCGTAAGTAAAATAATTAATGAAACTTCTAAAATATTTAAGAAGAAAAAATTTGAATCTTGGCGTAACTTTTGCTCATCAATTTCACCGAATACTCACCCTACGATTGTCTGGCGCAATATTCGTAGATTTAGGTCTATTTACCACAACCCTTCTCCTATTCCTGATTCTTTAGCCAGTGACTTTTTAGATAAATTAGCTCCTCCTTGGGTACCTGAGGCTATTAACCCTATCCTGTCTCCCTTATCTTTATCTAATAACCAAGACACTTCAGACACACATTCGACGCTAGATCTTCCTTTCTCTCTCACTGAATTAAAGGGTGTTATTCATAGAACTAAGGATTCTGCGCCGGGCATTGATGGCATCCCGTATTCCTTTTTTGCTAATTTGAATGACAATGTCCTCAATTATTATTTAGAACTTATTAATTCTATCATGATTACAAGAAACATCCCAGTTGAATGGAAACGTCAAATGGTGTTGCCATTCCTTAAACCAAATAAAACTCCATCGGATGCTGCCTCGTACCGACCCATAGTTTTGTCTTCAATTCTGATGAAATTAGCAGAACACTTAATTAAGAATCGCCTAGAATGGTATGTTGAAAGTAAGGGCCTTTTGGCGGCATCACAATATGGCTTTAGAAAAGGTAAAAGCACCACTGACTGCTTAAGTATTTTTTCATCCGATATTCGGCTATCCTTCTCTGATAACCAATCCACTGTTGCAGTTTTCCTAGATATTAATGCAGCTTATGATAATGTCGTATTATCAGTTTTACAAAATAAATTAAAAGCCTTGGAGGTTCCCTCGAATTTGACGAATTTTATTATTAACATCCTGACTGAACGCTCTGTTAACATGTTAATTGGAGATCATGATGTCACCTATCTTGTATGGAGAGGTCTCCCACAGGGTTCTGTGCTCAGTCCCCTTCTTTACAATATTTACACTTTTGATTTGGACTCTTCCTTATCTAGTCATGTTAAGGTTCTTCAATATGCTGACGATTTTATATTCTTCAAGTGAATCTGTTGAACAAGCTAGTTGTGCTATAAATTCTGCTTTATCTACTTTAGAGTCATGGTTATATTTAAATGGTTTGGATTTGTCCACGTCTAAAAGCGCGGCTGTTTTATTCACCAGGAAGAGAATTATTCCCGTAGTAAACCTTTTCTTTAAGGGAATGCTTATTCCAGTTAAAGATAAATTCAGGTATCTAGGTGTAATATTTGACTCTAAATTAAGCTGGGTTCCTCATTGCGACTTTATTATTAATAAATGCGAAAATCACTTAAATATGCTCAGATGCCTCTCAGGTGTATGGTGGGGAGCACATCCCTATTCTTTAAAACTCATTTACAACGCAATCATCAGAAGCATTCTGGATTATGGATTGTTTGTTCTAGAACCTGGTAGTGTTATGGCTTTTAAAAAGTTGGATCGAATCCAGTCAAAAGCATTACGCATTATTTCGGGTGCCATGAAATCTAGTCCCATTAATGCATTACAAATCGAATGTGGGGAAGCTCCTTTAAGCCTCAGAAGACAATACCTGTCTGATAAATATTTATTCCGGATTCTTCAGTTCTCAACTCACCCTCTCATTCCTAAACTGGAATCTTTAATGTTTCAATTTGAATCTTCAGTTTACTGGTCCCATAAACGTGCTCCTTGTTTAGTTGAAAGCTATAAAAAATTCCTCTCACTTTCTTCACCTATTCACCGTTCAAATAAACTTCCCCTATTTAACAATAGTTATGAGAGTTTACTGTTCACTCCCAGTATTAAATATAACTGCGTAAGTAAGTCAGATCCCGATTGTCATTTAAATTTTAATACATTTCTGATTGAACATTCCGACTGCCACCATATTTTTACGGATGCTGCCAAGCGTTCTCCTACAGGTTGTGTAGGGGTTGGTACCTTCCATACTCAATACAAAATTGTGCAAAAAATCAAACTGCCTCCGGAGACTTCTGTTTTTACTGAAGAATGTTTTGGAATTCTAAAAGCTTTAGAATATTTACGTGTTTTTAAGCTTAAAAAAATTATAATTTTTACTGATTCACAGAGTGCTCTTCTAGCCATCAGTAAATCCCCTTTCGAACACAAATTTCAGTCTCCTATAATTTATGCAATAAGAGAACTTGCGTTCAAAACCATCTCTGAGGGTAACACACTGCTATTTGCCTGGATTCCAGCCCATTCTGGAATTATTGGCAATGATGTAGCAGATGCACTTGCTGGTGACGCGGTGCAATGTGGGGACTTAGTTCCATATAAGAACTTTAGCTATGACCTCGAGACGCTGCCAAAGAATTTTCTCCGTGACACTTGGAAGGTAGCTTGGGATATCAGCAGCAAATCCAAAGGCCGTTACTTGTCTTTTATCCAACCCGAGATTCCAGAAAAACCGTGGTTTGGCAGGGCAAAGTTTGGCAAGGTGGAGACTTCCATTTTAATACGGTTAAGACTGGGCCATGTTTGCTCTCCAGCCCACCTTGCCAAACTTCATATCATTGACGACCCCAATTGCTCGTGTGGAACAGACGTAGGTGACTTAGATCACATATTTTTCTCCTGTCCTTTACATGACCGTTCTTCCTTTCTCTGTGACCTCTTGTCCCTTCGTATTCCTTTTCCTACCTCAATACTTTCTTTACTTTGTACAAATAGCTTTCCAGTGTATAAATGTATAGTCTCATTCATCACCTTAAATAATATTAAGCTGTAATTTACCTCATTGTAATCTACTCATTATTTATTTGTTACGCCATTACCATTAAAATATACTGATCCAATATCCGTCCTTTCCTAAATTCCGTTAAATTTAACTTAAAATAAAATAAAATAAAATAAAAATAGCCTTTAATCTCTGATTTTGTTTTTACATTTCTTACTAACTAGCCGTATTACTAATTTTCCTATTGCTAATACTTAATTCTATTTTACACAATATGTTCTTAAAAAAATTGGTAACACCAGCATTAATTCATCAATTCAATCCATCAGGTTGTCCTCTCTGGACATAGGCCTCCTCTAGAATTCGCCATTTATGTCTGTCCATTGCTGATCTGCGCCATCCTTGTGGTAGGTCATCTTCCCATCTTCTTTGTGGCCTTCCTCTTGTTCTCTTTACATCTCTGGGGTACCAGGATATGACCTCCTTGGTCCATTTTTCTTTGGCAGATCTAATCACATGACCAATCCAACGCCATTTAAGTCTCTTGATTTTCTTTGAGACATCTGTCACACCTGTGGTCTTTCTGATTTTGGTTAGTCTCCACTTGTCTTTCAGCTTGATGTGTAGCATGCTTCTCTCTATCCCCTGTTGGCATACCTTTAATTTTTGGCTGTGAGCCTTTGTCAGGCCCCAAGTTTGGCACCCGTAAGTAAGTATTGGTAGGATGCACATGTTGAATACTTTACGCTTGATTGGCATTGGAGTGTTTTTGTTCTTCAATATTTCTTTCAGCGACCAGTAGCGAGCCCAGGTGTTATTTACCCGTATTTGCAATTCTTTGTCCATCTGCAAGTTTGGTGCAATTATTTGACCCAAATAGGTGTAGTCATTCACATACTCAATGTCATGGTCATTTACACAGATTCTTTGGTGATGACTATTGGTCATAACCTTTGTTTTGGTTGTGTTCATGGTCAGACCTGCTTTTTGACTCTCTGTTGTCAGTTGTAAGAGCATTTCCTGTAGAGTGACTGGGTCCTCGGCGAACAGTACCAAGTCGTCTGCAAATCGCAGGTGTGACAGCCTACATCCATTAATATTTATGCCACACCTTTCCCAATCTAGCTTTCTGAAAATTTCCTCTAATACAGCCAAAAAAAGTTTGGGAGACAGAGGATCCCCTTGTCTGACTCCTTTTTGGATTTTAAATTCTTCTCCAATTTTTTCTAATTGTACTTTTGCCGTGCTGTTGCTGTATATATTCCTTATAAGTCTAATGTACTTGTTTTCTATTCCTTGATTTTCCAAAGCTTTATATATGTAGTTGTGAGATAGGGAGTCAAATGCCTTGTTATAGTCTACAAAAGAAATATAATATGGTTTTCTGTATTCCTTGTATTTTTCAGTTACCTGTTTCACTACATGTATGTGGTCAACTGTTGAAAAATCAGCTCTGAAGCCTGCCTGTTCTCTTGGTTGTTCTGAGTCTAGTCGTTTAGTGAGCCTGCCTAAGATTATTTTTGAAAAAACTTTGTATATATTTGTCATGAGGCTGATAGGTCTGTAGTTGTCTATTTTGTCTTTATCGCCCTTTTTGTGGATCAGTACTATGGTTGACTTCGTCCATTGTTCCGGAATAAATTCACTATCTATGATTTTGTTAAATAGACTAGTGAGTGGTTTTAGTATTGCACCCAGTGACGCTTTTAGCATTTCATTGGTTATTCTATCTTCTCCTGGGGCTTTGTCATTCTTTTGTGACAATATGGCTTGCCTCGTTTCGCTTTCTAATATGTAAGGTACCTCTCAAGAGGTACCTTACAAATTTAACTTAATTATATTTAAATTTGGTTTCCCTACCTTTATAACTTAATAAAAACCACCTGACGTGACATTGGCTGAATGCACAAACCGTGCGAAGCCAGAAGATAAAAAAAAAAAAAAAAAAAATATTGCCAAAATCAAGAATTGAACCTTATAATTACTAGAAGTGAATGTGTTCAGAGCAAGCAGTTGCTGGTTCTTGTGATACCTCATAGAACTACAGAATATTTTACTCAGAGTTTCGCAAGATCACTCAAGTAGGCACTTGTGCATCTGCATTGGAATCTGATTGCAATTGTGATTTACCAACAAATGTGGACTATTGTGATGCAATTTTTAATGAGTGACCTGGGTTTTCAAAACCGAAGGCTTTGCTTGCCATCGAAGAGCCTCCGAAGAAAAATAATATTAGCCGGGTCGGTATATGTGTCGGATATTACGAAGGAGGACTGTGTTTTAATGTGTTAACACGTAATATAATATCTGCCTATTTAAATTGTAAAATAATAAATAAATGGGACTTGTCATGTTGTTTTTATCATCTTTTATTGTTCTGATACCAAAATCGTATCATACGAAAGCCAAATTCTGTACACATTTTCAACGTTGTAACTTCTTGTCTTGTGGATCCTACTAATATTCTTTATAGGTATGAAAGTCTGTATGTTTGGATATTTGTTAATCACACCTCAATGGTTGAACGTATTTGCAATACAATTACACACTGACCTAGACATAGAACCTAGGATACAATAATTAATAAAAATATAATAAAATAGATATAATAATAAACAAACTGAATAACAAAGCATTTTATTCTGAAATCAGAGATATAAAACTGTAGTCTATACAATACATCTTTAAAGTTTATTAAATGCCCCTAATCTCAGTGTGCCTCTTGGCGTAGGCCTCCACTAACAGTTTACACTGGGGTCTGTCCTGAGCTACTCGCCAACACCACAGTGCACCATTACTTACACTTTTTGCGTACATCTTGGACCAGCGGTCTTTCCCATATCCCATCTCTGACACTGTCTTCCACGGCTTCTTTGCCCATCTCTTATGTACCTGTTTGTCACATTTCTCCATATCCCTTGGCTATCACGCATTATATGACCGGTTCATCTCCACTTTTCACATAGTTCCTGTTGGATAACTCTCGGTTTTCTCGTAGGAAAAGCTACTGGCGACCACAAACACAAAAACTGGCATTTTTTTAAAAAAAATGTCTTGAAGATCTCACTCATCATCGTCAACTTTTCTACCGAAAGACTGCTGGGTACAGAACTTCCCCAGCGTCACCACATCAACAACCGGTCTTGTGCGTCTTTCATACATCGGATGCCCGTGATCTTAACTAGGTCATGGGTCTACAGAGGGAGGCCTTAAAGAGCTGCGTATTCGCCACTCCAGAGTTTAACAGCCCCATTACCATCCGTTCTTCGAGCATCTGAGATCTATCAGGCATGAAATATTTGCATCCAATCTAATGTTTTCGATAATTCAGGGCGAACAATCTTCTTCCACGCATCGGTCTTCGTGGAGGTATCTCCAAGGAAGACAAGGTCTTCTTCGTCACTCGTTTTATAAGTTTATATATTATTTTGTATTTATTTCACTTGATCACCGTTTAAGCACAGGCTTGTCAACTATCAACTGTCAAATGTAAGCAGTGTAGCCAGATTCGACGAACCCCAAGTCGCCGAAAATTTAGTTTTTCCATTTATAAAAAACTCAAGATGACCATTATTCACTAAAACCCCGAAACATTCTTCGAAACTTAAATGCAATTGTAGCCACAATAATCATTATTGGTGCCACATAAAACATTTTTCTGCATTTCTTTATTTCCCTGTGTTGTTGCGACTGAAGTATGATGAAAAATAGTGAAAAAAGCATTTTATTTTCCAGTTATTTACATCATTCCTCAGATAATGTTGTATTAGATGGTCTCATTCCGAAATCGCCTAAAATCGCCTTATTTTTTTTGGAGGTAACCTAATTGGCGCCGCTCGTAAAAATTGGTCGCCCCGGCACCATTCTAAGTAGCCTAAATGGCAAAAAGGCACCCAATCTGGCTACACTGATGATGTAACGTTGACAATGGTTTGAGAATTCGAGAATGATCAAATGTGTTTTTCTCAGTTGTGAAACCCAATTGATCGTCAATGAAGGTTTTTTGTATGACATAAGGTATACTTTGGCATGACTTGACTACGTATACTCAAACCTTGCTCAGCATCGCAGAAAACTTAAAGTGGCAGATGATCAAGGGTGACAGATGCTTAAATCGAGATCAGCACGTACTTAGCGTCGAAAACTTAATTCAGAAATCGGCCATAAGACATGACATATTTTATCATAACTTGTCATGACTGTAGTTCAAGTCGAAAACCAAGCAACGTAAAAAAAAAAAAAACTTATAAATTCATGTTGGGATGCTGCTAACATGGGGACGGCCAAGGGAGGGCTAAATTTTGGTCATTTTTTGCCTAGGACATACCGTTTTCGAGATATCATTTTGGAAATATACGAGTGGAGCATTTTATGCAAAATAAAGTAAGATACGGAGGCCCATAATTCGGAAACAGTGCGTCGTAGGGCTATGCTTCTCAGAACCTAAATGGTTTTTATGGCCAAGGTTAAACCGAAACTGCAATAAAATTGGAAAATTTCCGAAAAAGAAAAATAAACGTCAAGAAGTTATGCCACAAGTCAAGAAAATATCTCACGCCGCCGGCCGTGCTAGCATTCAAGACAAAATGAGTATATCGCCCAAACTGTGATTAAAAGTGTGACGTCACAGTAGGCCGTGCTCGCCGGGCTGGGATATTAAAAAAGAAAATAGCCGACTGCTTAAAAAGCGAACTAAAAAGAGGTAAACAAGAAGAAAATCAAGCTGTGCAGTCAGAGGATACATATTCGCGAGCAGGCTGACCAAACCCAGATGTATCCTCCGACTGCACAGCATGATTTTCTTCTTGTTTACGTCTTTTTAGTTCGCTTCTTAAGCAATCGGGTATTTTGATTTTTTTAATGAACTTTTTTTATTTATAACTTTATAGTTAAGTCGAATTACTTTTAAATTATATGTGTTTAAAAATATTTTTGAAATCAACTCTTATAACCCTTTATTACCCCACAAAATGAGTTTGTAAGAAAAAAATTGGGCGCCCACAATATTATGGCGCCCAAAATCCACCTTTTTTCTATTATCCAATTTTAATGTAGCCAGTGACACTCGCAAGATTAAGACAAATCTATTGAAGTAAGAATCATAAAAGTCGGCCAACGTCTCGGCCAGGTAATAGAACGCCACATAGGAACAAACACATCGATACCTCTGGGTAGAAAGGTCGTATAAACCACTTTGGCCAAATTGAGTTATATACCATTTTTCTCAGTTTTTTTTTCTCTTTCGATCTGTATATACGAAATGCAGAAATTCGCACAAATAATGGTTAATACGACCCAGAAATTTTCGGTAAAAGCCTCTTAAAAAAGGTAAACTTTCAATGTAAAAGCCAAATGTTTTTTTTTGTAGTTTTGTTATGATGTAATGACCTTAATTTATATTAACTCAGGGCGTAAAAATAGTCGTTAATTGTAAATGGTTTATACACCCTAACGTTTTAAATGCATTACCTAAACATAGTTTAAATTCAACGTCGTAAATCCAAAGGCAGTTTGCGACGTTGGTGTATAAACCATCTTCATTGCAAGAAGCACTTTACGACCAACACACAAGGCTCGCATTTGGCGCGCAGCGACAAGTAGAAGAGCGAGCGGGATAGACCGATACCAGCGCATTAATTTGTTTACTTTGATGCGAGTTTGCGCACTGAGCGTTTTGTCACAAGTTTTGTTTACAAGTTTTATTGTTATTAGAACAAATGAATAATAAGTAGTGACTAAATAATTCTGTAAAATGGAGGGGTACACTAAAAAAGGAACCCTGGATGCATTACTTCGACGGAGGCAAGTGCTTAGTGCAATGTACGAAAGTCGATGGTTAAAACCTGTGAAAACGTGAGTACCTACACACTTAATTTAACACTGTTAGCTTATTTGGTAACAATTATTGTAGATAAATTCTTGTTATCAATAGGTAAATAATGAATTATGACTTAGTATAGATTTAAAATGTAAACTTACAGTACCTAATTGATAATTTACCTTAGCTATGGATACCTATTATTTATAATGGACTTAGATATACGACCTAGTATTGATTTAAGAAGGCCTTGATCGTTTGCAGTTTGTTTACACTTCCTTGCGTATATAATATTTTCTTTCATTCCTTTAATTTTACATGTAACGTTTGCTGGATCCGCATTAACGACTCAACAATTTTATAGGAAATGGTTTATACACCCTTCAAGCTATGATACTTTATAATAGACTAGCAAGTACGAAGTAACAAAAATTATAAACTATCTTCGTCATCTTGCAGGAAATGGTTTTTACGACCATTCTTCGCTTAAAATATTTTCTTTTATTCCCTCAAACGACATGCTACTAATATTAGACCTGCATTTACAACTCGCGTTTTTTTAAGGGATGGCTTAAAAACCCTTGAATCGGAAATTGTATTCGTCTACGGAGCTACCCAGGCACTCGAAACGAATCTGGAGTTCGAGCTGAAAGCTCTCGGGGTTTTGGACCTGAACCTGTGCTGGACGGAGCGTGGATTTCATCAGTCGAGACCTTTCAAGCTTAATATTAATGTTCAATGTGCCTCTTACCATGCGGTGATCGCTCCCGGTTTTTACCGAATTGATCACAGAGACATCATTGAACATTTGCTTCTTGGTTGACATGATGAAGTCGATCTCATTTTTTGTTGCACCATCGGGGCTCTGCCAGGTCCACTTCCTGTGTTCACGCTTTTTGAAAAAGGAGTTCATCATATAGAGGCCCTCCTTCTCCATAAAACTGGCCAGTAGGTGACCCCGGTGGTTCCGTCGACCAACTCCAAATTGCCCCACTTGCAGCTCATCCTCGTCTCGTTTGCCCAGTTTCGCGTTGAAGTCCCCCATGACAACGGTGAAGTGAGTTTTGAAACCATGCATGGCTCTGGAGATATCCTCATACATGGTCTCTACCTCGTCGTCGGGGTGTGCCGAGGTTGGGGCGTAGACCTGTATGACCTTCAGCGAATATCTAGAGGATATTCTGAGTATAAGGTACGCCACCCTGGTCGACACACTCTCGATCTTCACCACGTTGTTCACAAGGGACCTGTGGACGATAAACCCGACACCACCCTGGGACTGCCGGTCACCCTCTCGGAAATAGAGCAGGTTACCGGATTCAAGGATTATCGAGTCCTCCCCCTCTCTTTGGACTTCAGATAACCCTATAATGCTCCATCGCAACCTGCTCAATTCCTCTTCGAGCTCGGTGATCTTCTCGTCGGTCCAAAGTGTGCGCGTGTTGTACGTTGCCAGGTCCAGTCGTCGGTGATTGTTGGGGTAGCCAGATCTCGTCCGGAGATTCTTAGCACCCCTTACCATGCCGTAACCTCGACCGCTACCGTAGTCGAGGGTAGGCAGGCTGCCGGGCACTAGGGGCCATTTTTTATTTGTGCTATTCATAGGGGGGGTTTTGCCATAATCGCCACGCTTGGCAGGCGGGTTGGCGATCGCAGTATGGTTGTTATAGGAGCACAGAGAACGCTGCTGCCCATTCTCTGGTTTGTCCCTTAGTCGCCTTTTACGACACCCACGGGAAGACATGGGATGGTGAAATTCTTAACGTCCGGCACCATACGGAACCCGTCCGGCACCATACGGAACCCTTTTCAGTTTAAGTTGTTTTAATTATTTTTTCGATTTAAAAATGTTAAACCTGTTAGGTATGTTGTACCATTATTGAAATAATAGTAAATGTTGATTAGAAGGTATTATATTAATAAATGTTGATTTCGAATTTGAGGCAGTTATATTTTATTTGAATCGACCATTATTGGGTATTAGAATAATAATAATTGAGTTCCTACTCATTCTGAGAGTAACAGGATTGTTTATTAGTCAGAATTCAATTGATATATGATTATAAATGGTTTTTAATACGAAAAATAACTACATATATGGGTTTTACGACAGTCAATGTGACCATAAGCTTACCAAAAATGGATATACGACCTGTACAGTTTTTTTTAAGTACATTTTCATGGGGTGTATTAACCAAGAATTGATTTTTTCTTAGACGTAAATCCAAGCTAACTTTAAAACTAAAGAAGATAGATAGATTTTTATGATTTAAACTTTTTCATTTGCAAATTGTAAGAACCTATCTCATAGATATTTTTTTTATAACTTTAAAAACAAAAAAGTTATGAATTTTTATGTAAAAAAAAAATAGATTTTCTGCTCTCCTGAAAATTCGGGTTTTGGTTTATACGACTTTTCTACCCAAAGGTATCGACATACATGTCTAAAATAATAAACACAACCCTCCTTCGGCAGTCGGGTAGAATCCAATTGTTACGTTATATTATTTAATGTCATATTTGTTGTCTGCTAATGCCTTGCTAAATTCATTTATTTTCTTCCTTTCTTTTAAGTCCAAGGTCCAATCTATCTGTGAACCAAAAATTGGTTTAGCGGTTTAGGCGTGAAAACGTTACAAACAGACCAACAGACAGAAATACTTTCCTTAGAGTTAATAAACCTACTAATTATATTATAAATGCTTACGTTTGGATGGATTGATGTTTGTTTGTTACTCAATCAATCCAGAACGGGTTGACGAATCTGCATGGGAGATGTTCGATTTTGGGCCATCACTATGTACACTGCATAGATAAATAGGAAAAAAATAGGGGAATTCCATAAAAATACTAAAAAAATAATTTGAAGAAGGGTACAGGAGTAACAAAAATGATCATTTATAGTTTTTTAATTAGATAACCCTATTTTTAGGGCAGCCATGACAGTTGTTTTTGACATGACGTCTGACGACTTTAACAGTTTTAAGAAGTGACTTCTTTGAGTCATTCTTTGCTTTGACTTTGAATTGGATATGTTTCGGAGTTTTTAGTGATTGTTTTACTACTACGGACATTAATTGATTGCTTCTCTATTGCAATTGAATTAGTGTTGTTTTTATTGACGCAGATATTACGATGACACGTCAAACAAATGTCATTGTCAAAATGACATTCTGCGCATACTGTCATTGCCAAAATGTCATTCTTGGCATACTGTTATTGTCAAAATGACTTTTTTCGCCTACTGCTGATCAGACCCACCATGCTAAATTGTAAATTGTGTTGCTCTACTTGACAAAGTTAATTTGAGTTTACATTGAAACGAAGTGAAATTAAAGAAAATTACCAATAAAAAACAGTTACTATAATATACAGCAATTTTTATATAAAGTGTACATAGAGCTGGCCCAGGCTCCATACATTTCTGGAACATCACCTTTGGCACAGTGATACCTAGTTTTAGTTTGATATAGCAAGTAGTTTACTTTTTATCTCGGATAAATGTTATACAGTTCTCGAGGGACCACTCCCGACTTACATGCGGGCTAAATCCCTTGCAGAAGTTAGTACTTATTGTATAAATGGGTGGATGATGGCTCCGTCGCAAAATTGCATCGTTCATCTTGGACGATCGAGAGCGAAAGTACTATGTTTAATGCTGATAAGTGGAGCGATAAGGTCTGTAAGATTCTAGGGTCAAACAAGACTATTCGAGGTTTTTAAAAAGGTAATTGTAATTCTTCGGTAATTGACTGCCTCGTAGACTAGCATGTGGGGTCCTGTTGCCAGGCAGTAATCCCTGAGTTGAATAAAATGTTATTGATCGCTTGCAATAAGTCATTTTATGTAGCTTTTTTAATTTATATTAATGCTCTAGCCTCCTATTGCTTCATCATCAGCCTTATAATGTTCCCACTGCTGGGACACAGGCATCCTCTCTGTGAGAGGGAATGGGCCTTAATCTACCATGTGGGCCCAGTGCGGGTTGGTGAATGTCACTTGTCTTCAAATTTTTGGTTCTAAGACATGTCGGTTTCCTCACGATGTTTTCCTTCACCGTTTTAAGAGCAGTGGTGATGAAATAATTTACACAAAGTGAAACGCCTCTGCCTGGATTCGAACTCACTACCTACGACACGTAAGTCGCAGCCGTTACCACTGGGCCACCATTGCTCTATCCTATTGCTTATAGCATAGATAATACCGCGTGTTTAAGTTTTTGTTCGGCTTTGTGTTCTTTAAATGTTGAGATGCAGGAAAAGTTTAACGTCAACGATGATTTTAAATATGTCAATCATTTTATAAGTGGTTGGAAACTTACTAATAGCGAACGTTGACTGCCTACAAAATCTAGAGGAGGTTTTCTATGGTTTTTTGATGTTTAAATGAGACTTTAGCATAATTACACCTTGAGGTAATACAAGCGGAGAACAGGGCAAAATCTGCATTTGAAAAGCAGATGAGCCCATCAAACAATGGCCTGCTCTATCCTCACATTTCATACCACTAAAATGAACCCTTACACATCAAAATCATACAGAACAGCAGCTCAGCTTAAGTTTATAAACGTGTAGCATTAAGCTTGCTATTACGGGCCCAGCGTATCCATGTTAAAAGTGCCCCAGGGACGGCAGGAAAGGGTTAATCGCTACCTTTTGTTATTTTTGCATGTTAATGGACTTTTCTGATCGGGCTAGCGTTGTTAGGGTTAGGTATACTGTGTATGACGGATCGTTGCGTTTTTTTTTTGTTTTTTTAGGGTAGATCTGGATCGTAATGCATCATTTGATTCGAGGTTCCTCATAGCTTTTAACTCGTCTGTGGGTGGGTAAAGATTGATCGTGTGGTCATTAGGGATGGGTCATTATTTCTTGTCATGTGAGTTTTGATATTAAGCGAAGTTATTGGTCGTTTTATTGATATAATGGTCATAAATTTAGTAAACGCTTCTCATTCATATTTATTATGCGCAAAACCGAAGTAGGCATTCCTCTGCCAGTGTGTGTGTTTCATACCATTTATAGTCTACCAACCAATGATATTCAAATAAACAGATATGTTTTATAACATATCTGTATTATTGAATATCATTGGTTCGAGTCTTAACAGTGCACGCGCATATGCGCGTGCAGTGTGAAGACTCGAGTAGGAGGCAATTGTAGCCTTTAGTCTTTGGTTTATGTCACGCATGGCGAAGAGCGATTCGCTTTGTTGAAACAAAAACAAAATTAAAAAAATGCCATCATGTGTATTTAGAAAGTATACCAATTATAATACCAAATTACATAAAAGTCGGTTAAAAACAGAAGGGATCTCATACCATATGTAAGTACGCAATACACCTCAATTTACTAATTTATTTCAATTTGTTTTCCTAATATTCTGATATTTGGAAGTTAGAAAAAGAAAAATACATTGGTGGTCAGAATAATGTTTGTTTACATTCACACGCAAGTGACAAACACTAGCTGTCTCTTTTTTTCTTGTTGGCTTTATCAAGCCATCCCTTTCGACTTGTAGTGAAATGTCAGATGAATGAAAAGTGTGTATGTGTGCTGTCGCTGCTGCGCGGTTCACTTTTATCAATTGTTTTGTGAGTGTATAACGTATCTCTTTATTTGTATAACATTGCTACCAACCTTCAAAGCAAGAGGGAACAAGACATCTTATGGAGATCAGCAGCCTAATTGCGCAAGTGAATTCGGCAAGGCACAGGGTTTGACCACCATCAATCGACCAAGCACATAGACGGAAATCTACGTCGCGTCTTTCATCTCGCATGTAATTGGTCGATTCATCATCATCATTTCAGCCGAAAGACTTCCACTGCTGGACATAGGCATCCAGGCGTCACCTAGATGGAGCGATGATCTGGTTAAAATTGCGGGAAGCCGCTGGATGCGAGATGCACGGGATCGGTCAATGATTGGTCGATTGATGGTGGTCAAAACCTGTGCCTTGCCGAAATCACTTGCGCAATTAGGTTGCTAGACACACATCATTTCATCGTAGACCTCATCAATTGCTTTTCATCAAGCGAGATTTCGATCAGAGTTTGATCGTCATGAAAAAATAACATTGACATTCTGTCATATCAAAAGATAGAGAAGCTAAGCTAGCTACATTAAGTTTTTGAGTCATTATTTCAAAATCTGCTGCTTGTAATTTAATACTACTTACGAAAAATACATTTACCTAGAAACCTGACCTGTCTAAGAGTAGTCTGTTGCTAGGTGTCTGGTATAATATTATGTCTGAACTGTTTCTGGTTCTCACGATATATACATTAACTATATTAAGATTCAGTAGGCATAGCTCGTTACGATAGGGATGACTTTTGTATCCTTACAAAGTCGATAGTGGATAGAGCCACTGAAGTTTGTGGTTGTAAGACTATTATTGAATGCTAATTAGATCTTTTTACCCGACTGCCGAAGGAAGGTATATGTGTTTATCAGTCTATGTATGCATGTTTGTTCCTATGTGGCGTACTAGAGGCCAAACACGTTGGCTGATATTTATGATCTTACGTCAATTGATTCGTCTTAGCCTTGTGAGTGTTACTGGCTACATTAAAATCGGAAAATAGAAAAATGGCGGATTTTGGGCGCCATATTGTGGGGGACCAATTTTTTTTCCCAAACCCATCGTGTGGGGCATCAAAATAAAGGGTTGAAAGAGGTGATTTCAAAAATATATAACACTTATAAGT
This sequence comes from Orthosia gothica, assembly GCA_949775005.1. Classification (NCBI taxonomy): domain Eukaryota; kingdom Metazoa; phylum Arthropoda; class Insecta; order Lepidoptera; family Noctuidae; genus Orthosia; species Orthosia gothica. The sequence goes on from OX459045.1 coordinate 6,959,116, forward strand.
TTAAATGTAACCAATTGGAAAAGAAAATGTTAACTAAAAAGTTATGAATAAAAAAAGTTAATAAATAAAAAATCCGACTGCTTAAGAAGCGAACCAAAAAGACTTAAACAATAAGAAAATCATGCTGTGCAGTCCGAGGATACTTCTGGTTTTGGTCAGCCGGCTCGCAAATATGTATCCTCTTTGTTTTCGTCTTTTTAGTTCGCTTCTGAAGAAGTCGGGTATTTTTTATTTCTTTACTATTTTTATTTGGAAATGTTAATATACATTTTCAGTTTAACAAAAATGCTGGTACTTCACTGGTGATAAGTAGGTGTTATAAGTACTAAAGACATTTCTGCCCAACCCTTCGGAGTATAAGACATGATATTATTTTATGTTCGTCTGAATTATTGCTGAAAGTATAAAAAAACTATAAACTGACTTTTAACGAAAAAAAAACTCTACATTTTTGTAAAATGAACGACACGTTTATCAATACGAGTAATGCTGATTGAACTACATGCAATGCAAATATTGTTATTTACTTAATGTTTATCGTTGAATAAAATACGCAGTAACATTATTTTCACACAAACATTGACTCATTTTATGTACATTTATTTTAAAAACAATAGCGTGCCAAATGGCTAGGAATTGGTAATGTGCCGAGTAGATTTGTAGCATTGCCACATAGACCTTTAATTCCTTACGTGCTTATTTAATACCTATAGCTTTTGCTAGCGGCTCAACTCGCGTTAAAGTCAACATTTATCCCCATGATTTACATACCCGTGTTCCCAATCCGTTTAGCCGTTTAGGCGTAATTGATTAACAAACATCCAAACATCGAAAAATCCAAACTTTTCGTAATATTAATTAGGAAGTAGGATTTCTATCTTATGTCTAAGGCCCGATAGATCCACCAAAGCGGAGAGGAGAAGAGATGTGGAAATAACGAAATCAGATTGGTTTATTCATGATAAGCGGAGAAGAGATGTGGAAATATCGGAATCGGATTGGTTTATTCAAACACATCTCCTCTCCTCTCCGCTCTGGTGGATACCGGGCCTTATAGTGTATACTAATAGTTATTTTTAGTTCGTATAAATAACAGGTTAGTTACTTATCTTATCTCGTTTGTATGTGACTAATAGAACCAACATTTTCGAGTAAATTAAATAAATAAATCTTTCGATCCATCATCAGCTTAATAATGTTCCCACTGCTGGGACCCAGGTATCCTCTCTGTGAAAGAGGTAATGGCAGTAATGGCCCTTAATCTACTACGCGAGCCCAGTGCGGGTTGGTGAATGACACAATGTCTTTGAATTTTTGGTCTAGGACTTGCCGGTTTCCTCACGATGTTTTCCTTGACTGTTTTAAGAGCAGTGGTGGTGAAATAATTTACACAAAGTAAAGCGCCTGCCTGGGTTCGAACTCTCGACCAACAACACGGAAGTCGGGGCCGTTACCACTGGACCACTACTGCTCTCCAGTGATCCTTCGATCACTAAAGAGTAGATCTGTAAAAAGTTAGTTAAAAAATTTACAGGTATCAAATGTGACTAAACAGAAGAGATTTGTACTCTGAACATGATAAACCTGACCTGAATCTCAGGAGTCAGTACCGTAGAATTCAGAAAGCCATTTGAAGATGACAGCTAAGGTGAGACATAAGTGTATTCTGCGTGAGAGTGCTATGCTGAGAGTAATCTATTGTACACCGCCACCGGGTTGATTGATAACCTTGTGTGTTTTGCAAATGTACGTAATTTATTATTTATTTATTATATAATTTATTGTAGACCACAAAAAACATACAGGACAAACGTAGACAATAATAAGTGTACAATGGGCGGTCTTATCGCACTAGGCAATCTCTTACAGACGACCTTTGGATGGACTGAACGATAGGAGAAGAATTTAGGGCTGAGAGTGTATAAATTATCATAATTAATATACTACTTGGACGTAATAACATAAAATACATCACATCATCAGCCTATTAATGTTCCCACTGCTGGAACACAGGCCTCCTCTGTGTGAGAGGGAATGGGCCGTAATCCACCACGCGGGCCCAGTGCGGGTTGGTGGATGTCACATGTCTTCGAATTTTTGGTTCTAGGACATGCCGGTTTCCTCACGATGTTTTCCTTCACCGTTTTGAGAGCAGTGGTGAAGAAATAATCTACACAAAGTAAAGCGCCTGCCTGGGCTCGAACCCACGACCTACAAATTGTAAGTCGCGGCCGATACCACTGGGCCACCACTGCACATAAAATACAAACATACAATATTACAAAATATATTAATACATATCAAATATATAACAGAGTAAGAAGAAGAATAAAGATTATAGTGAAAGATAATGCTCCTTCACCATTTTTTTTTTCAATCGTTAGAAGTCTTTGAGCACGTCTTATTTCAATCGGTGATGCATTCCACAACTGAGCTTCTTGAATCGTGAAAGATTTGTCGAAGAAGGAAGTGGAATGCATACGAATACTTAATTTTAGATTGTCCGATGATCTCAAGGACCTAGAATGGGTGTCACAAAGGAAGTGAAAGCATTATTTGAGATAAAAAGGAGTAAAAGGATTAAATAGAACATATTTTTTTTTTTAATTATAATCTATCTTTTAAAGCATATAAAGTAGTTGTGCACTGCTCTCAAAACGGTGAAGGTAAATATCGTGAGGAAACCGGCATGTCCTAGAACCAAAAATTCGAATACCTGTGACATCCACCAACCCGCACTGGGCCCTCGTGGTGGATTACGGCCCATTCCCTCTCACACAGAGAAGGCATGTGTCCTAGCAGTGGGAACATTAGAAAAGGTTGAGGATGATGAGTAGAAAATACATGCATGAAAAATCGTCTCTGACTCTTTAGCTGCAACATTAATTAATTTCACACAAGTCCTGTGCAAACACAGCCTTTTCAATTTAGCACAAACACAAATAGAAAATATGAAAAGATTATTTATAGAATCGATTATATTCCCATTAGCAGCTAGTCCTATTTACGAGCACCGGCAAGCGAAGGCGGTAGGCGGTAGCTGTATAATTTGTAACTACAGGCACACCCGGGTTTCGAGGCTATGTGAATAGCTTTTATATAATTCATAGCTGGACCGAATTCTGTATCGTGTAGGAAGCGGATAGAAGGTAAAGTAGATTGTGTGATACAGGCGTTTTCATGGTTTTTGTAGTAGTTTTGTAAGTATTATTCATTCTTACGAAACTACTACAAAAACCATGAAAACCCCATCATCCTAATAGCAGCTCACTAGCTAGGCATTAGGTATTATCATCTTTTTCGCCGACAAAAAACGATCAACTACTGATATAAAAGTCCAAGCTTTGCCGTTTCGACCGCTCAATCTCCTGTCCTCTCAATTCGCACCCAGAAGATGCCCACGATCTTCAACAGAGGCTCTAGAAAAATCTCAAAGATTTATGGGATTGTCAAGCACTATCAAAAGGTCACGTGAACTATCCCATATATTAAGACAATGGGAGCTACCGCATATGAATGCTAGAGGCGCTGGTGCAGCGTGAAGTCTCTGATATGTCAAATTGCATAATTTTTGGCTTTTACCACGAGTTTATTTACATTGTATTTATTGTTGTGAATATTTTCCAAATATGGTTGATTAAGATAGGTACTGACTGGCTTTACCAACTACTGCTATAATAGTTTTTTGCTTCGAATGAATTTTAATTCAACCTTAGCGTTATAACAATAACGCATTAAAGTGCATTAAACCAAATAGAAACAGATAGAAAGGGAATAGATAACTATATAAAATATTAATAGATAAGGAAGATATTGAGCGCTTTTCCTTTTTTATAGACGCTGACTGTATCTAGAATGTTGCTGTGCCCGACAGGGTCCATAAATGTTTCTGTAACTTACATTTACCACCTGTATGTACATTATTGATGCAATAAATTTAATTTGAAAAATAACTTTTTTTATATTTTTCTACGATGTCTCTCGCAGTTCGATCAAGTGATCGTCTACTGCTTAACCGGGCGAGCCTGTGGAGACAAAGCTATATAGCCACCGGCCAGGCAGAAAAAGCTAAACCTAAGCGACCACGCTGAGTGCTACTCCCTGTCCAATCCCGGCCTTGAAAAATAACGTTTAACAGCTATATTTATAGACCTTAGCCAAAAGTGGCGACAACTGGTGAGTAATAAAACGTTAGTCCTCATTCAACCATCACCATCGCTGACATCCATAGAGCAACACGGACCACCGGCGCTCCGGTACGCCGGTGGTCCGTGTTGCTCTATACTGACATCTAATGAAACTTGTCTAGCTGAATAAGTGACAATAATTGAGTTGTCACTAGCGAAGTTCAATAATTGAATTCAACTTATTTGAGTTCATCTTTGAGATAAAACTAGATATGTTCACAAGCCGCCATATTAATGAAATAATATAAGGAAAGACGTAGATAGCGTTTCATCTCGTATTCCTATAATTAAATCCGCTTTCGACGTGTACTTCATGTCCTTAATTAAAATGTTCTGTTAGAAATTGTGATCTTAGACCTACCTCACTTAATCACTGTGCCGAGATTGGCTGTAAAACCTTTTTAGATACCTATGTAAATATAATAAAATGTATTAATCCGTGAATAGACCTCGTAATGTATGGATCAGAATGCTGGGACGTGAAATAGATGGGCGAAGAGATATTGCATGTAGCAGAAAGAGAATGTTGAGATGGAGGTGCGGAGTGAAGATAATGGATAAAGTGAAAAATGGGTATATAAGAGGAAGTTTGAAAGTGGCACCAGTGACAGAGAAGTAGAAAGGAAACCGTTTGTCGCATGTTACTAAAAGAGTTATGAATATACATAAATGTGGATAGATGGACTGGGACCCCTCCCTCTCACCTCTCTCCTCGAGGCCAAAGAAAAGATGGATGGATTGTGTGAGGAGTGACTTTAAATAATAGGGTCATTGATACCGTATCGGGAGACAGGATGGTATGGAAGAAAAATCGTGTTTAGCCAACCCCAAGTTACATGAGACAAGGGCAGTAAGAAGAAGAAGATAAATAACCTAACATCTTCTTAGCTTCTTAATGGTTAAGTTCAAACATGTTTGCCCTGGTGAAGGCCGCTGAAATCCACTGGATGTGAAACGAATAGTACCGGTCAATTTAGTGACGCTTGGGGAAGACCTATCTCCAGCAGAGGCCATTTTTCAGCTGAAGTATTGATGGTGTTTAGCACAAATTTCAGCTACGCGTACTCCTCAAAAGATCTTCACGGGACAGGGTATGCGGCACAAGATGAAAGGAGAGATACTTACTAAGAGGAGATTTTCTCGTCAGGGACTTATTTATGGTTTATCGAGGACTAATGGCACAGTGGTAAAGAGCAAGCCATTTTTGACAAACGTTTTCTGTCAAAATTAAGTTTTATAAAGATTCTACTACAGTCCCTGCCGGAGTCTGTGTTTCCCGATAGCTACAACCTAGAGATCTTTAAGTCAAGAGTTATTCAATCTTGATTTAAAGACCTCTTCATTACTTTTCTCTTCTCTTGGTTACTTCTAGGCAAGCGTGCTTCACCGTCGACCACATCATCGCTTACCATCAGGTGAGATCGTGTTCAAGCGCGAGCCTTATATACAATAATGACTACAGACAGCTACTGAAGATATTATGGCATACTAGCTTTTACCAGCGGCTTCACCTGCGTGAATGTCTAAAATTATCAAGATCCGTTGAGGAGTTTTTGCGTTAAAGAGTAATAAAACATACAGACACACTCACAAACTTTCGCCTTTATCATATTATTGTGAAGCGTGATATGTATTGTTTAGATGTAATCTTCTGTAATATCTTCTATATGCCATTTTGCTTCTCGATAACACAGGATCGCTTTCAAACTTTCCGGAAATCTATATCCGTCATCGTTTATCTTTTACTTAATAAGTATGTAAATTAAGCAATTATCGGTTGCCAAAGTTTCGCATGTAGGGCGTCCGATTTAATGAACTTCAGCGAGAGTTCGGTGCAATCGAGCCTATTGCCAGGCGGTCGGAACTTTTGTTTCGAACTGATAAGAAATATTTACTTAGAGTTTTATGGAGATTTATTTATAGACTTAGGTGTTAGTCTTGAGGAATAATAAATCCTACTTTTATCTGGAAAACAGGGAACAGAACATAACAAGTTGCAGTCAATGAATACGATCTCCAAATACGTTATGTGGTAAAAGATATTATGAATACTTACTTAATAACATCAGTGAATAAAAAAAAGAATATGTGACCGTTTTACCCATTTATTTTGCTATCAAAGTTACGCTTATCTTGAATTTTTTGCCAAAATAGTAACATAAAAGTGTTTCGATACCTATATATATATATATATATATTGGTATATATAGGGATGCTCTATCTAATAGTTTTCATTTGTAATGACAATGAAAAAAAAAATATATCACCAAGGGGGTGATATATTTTTTTTTTCATTGTTTTGGGCGGGACGAGAAAAAAAAATAAAGCCTATGTCACTCCCAAAATTGAGACGAATCCAACGACACCTCAATTATGTCATAATCCGTCAAGCCGTTTGGGCTGTAGAGCGTGCCATAGAAATGGAACATATTCATTGCATACACTCGAAACACCCTTCCACAGTCGGGTAAATATTCAAATACGTAGTATAGTTGGTTTCAAGTCAAGTTGTATTTGAAGTTGAGTGTTTGTCAAACTCAACTTTCGCTTTAAAACTTTTAAAATTTTGGCGTTGATGTATGGTTTGACAGGTTTTTACACGGAATATTTAAGTCAGAAACCAGTCCTTATTCCATCAACAAATAGGTTGGCCATAGACCTAGATAAGTAGACATCTATCTGTCTGTTGAGGGATCATCTCATCTATTATTCCTCGTCGCTGAATATTTAAGCAGGCTCGGGCCTTGGCCCATATGACCTACTCTCTGAATCGATTCGTGAATATTCTTTGGGTGTTAATGTGTTGAAATTATGTATTTTAAACCTCTTTTTAACAGGTCTTTCGGAATCAAATGTTCTGTTCAAGAAACGAATCGTTTTTCTTCAATAATGTATAATATTATGTCGTAGGATTTAATCATTCGAATGTTCGCGAAAACCCTAGGGATATTGCAAAAACACGGATACTTAGACAATGGTGAAAACACTTCTCAATCTTACTGGAAAAAGATAGGGTTGTTGCAAAAACACGAGTCGCTAGGTTCGGTTAAGTCGCTGTTAAGCAGAGATGTACCTGAAGTGCATCAATATTGTACCTAGTGTTAGTGAAACCGGTCATTATAGCCCCTTAAGGTTGCCCTAGTCGACGGCACGAACTATTTGGTGCGCGGGGTTAAAATGCATAATATACTATCTCATCCGTCAACACGTGCGAAAGAGATGAGTTGTAAGAACTTAAGAAGCTAGTCCGGGTACGAATTAGCACTTTTACCAATTTGTAGCGAAATGGATGGTGATTTAAGACGACAACAAGCGGGCGAAATTTTCTAATCAGACCTTTGGGTAGTACGGATATCATGAAAAAACGACTAAATGTATATTTTCAAAATAAAACAGGGCTAGATAATGATGAAACAAGTTGATATAATTTTTTATTTTGAACGTACATCGTCAAACAGTGGAGTAATCGCCAGACTACGTTTGTATGGAAGAATGATCGACTAGTGCAACCTTAACTTTATGAGTCTTGATAAAGCCCTCGTCTAGAACTGTAGACCTAATAAAAACTCCTTCAAATCAGTATGCCATAACAAATACAATAATTATCAATTCTCAGTGTGTAATGTGATATTATTATTACAATGTAAGGTCTTCAATGTCCCTGTCCAGTGACAAGGCCGCGACGAGATATTATCGACATGTCTCGCCGGCGCCCGGAGCGGATGCCTGCAGGCTGCGTAAATAAGGCTATGTCTTGAGAAGTAGCGGAGCGGGCAAGATGACCAATGTTGGTCGTGCAAGAGGCGTTCTAAGAGAGTGCACTTAGAAAGTTTTGAAAGTCAGGTAAGTCAGTTTGTTCAAGCCTGTTGACTAAATTAATATTCTACCTACAGATGGGCTACAGACATTTCTTTTATTTTCTATCTCGTGTTTCGATACGAACTAAGTAATGTAAAGAAAAACTATTGATCTAAAACTAGTGCCATTTTTGAATAGTTTATTTCCAAATTTGTTCGAGACTAGACTTAACTTAACCCATAAGGGGCCTTATGGGTTAAGTTAAGTTAACTTGCACGAAAACGTAACTCAGACTACTCAAGAGTGTGTTGTTAACACGTTGTTGAATTGAAAATCATCATCATTATCATATCAGCCAAACCTGCTGGACATAGGTCTCCCCCAAGCGTCGCCATATTGACCGGTTCCTTGCGTCTCGTACCCAGCGGATCCCCGCAACCTTCACCAGGTCATCGGTCGACAATATTGTATAACAAACTGCTGTTAATTTAACCTTGTGTTAGAAACTATATCTGAGACAAGTGGGCGTAGAAAATAAAGTTAGACCTTGTCTAACTTTATTCTTTAAAACTTAAATATTTAATATCCCACCAACATAATTATAACAAAACAAATTCCCTCTATTTCCACACTCAACAAGTAAAATTTCAAAATTTAAAAACCCCCGACCTCAGACCAACAAAAAAAGATAGACGGCGCGTCGCGAACATCATAAGTGAAGCCACAAAACCATGCTCCTCCGTGTAAATATACACGCTCACGCACACACCTACACTAAAACCATGCTCATCGCTCTTAGTACGTTACGAGTCGTCGTCTAGCTAACATAAATGAATTATGCCTTCATGTGTTGTGAAAACATGTAAAAACAATAGCAAAGCACATAAAAAGACTCATGGAATCACTTTTCACTTGTAAGTACTTGAAATAACATCGTTTATTTATTAAATATACTATGAATTTTAGGTTACTTGGAACAAAAAACCTCAACGAACGCAAGCAGTGACATAAAGCGCGAGGGTTGCCATAATGCGATTTAAAATTTCCCCATTCGATTAAACAAATTTTATTTGATTTCTTACTTCGAGTTATATTCCTGTTTTATTTTTTTATGTTTTTAATATTTTAGATTCCCAAATAATAATGAAACTAAAAGAAAATGGATAGTAGCTATAAGAAATAGTCGGAATGATCCAGAATGGCTGCCATCGAAAACCAGCGTGGTTTGTTCCGATCATTTTGAAAATAACGACCTCTACACAACTAATCGTGGACTTCGCCGTGTGACCAAAACCGGATATCCTAAAAGGGTATGTACAATTTAAAAAAATAGTTTTCATCTACACCATAATTAAACATAGGCAGTATTTTTTCCAATTTGAGTTAGTTTCTTAGCTTAGACTTGCTAATTATAATACTACTGTCTATCTACTGATTTTTTATATTTTAGATGTTATTGCCGTCGACCAATGTAAGTGTTGAAAACTCAGTGACACAAAGTTCAGCCTCTACGTTTGTTCAAGTATGTACCAATTCTTCACTAATCTTTCTAAAAAGGTTTTAATCAAAAGCTGCCATTCCATTACTCGTATAAAAAAGATATACCAGAATTTTTTTTGACTATTATGGCATTACTAAGTGCATTCTCAAAGTCTGTTCTCGTACGTATTTTCTTACCATTTATTTCTTGTTTTTAAGATTCGAGATTTTATTACAAAGTATGCTATTTATTTTGTAATATTTTTGTTAAAGGACTTACCTGATTTACCCATTGTGGCTGTCGAATGCACGGTATTACCAAGTGCATCCTCTGCATTTTTATCCGTATGTATTTGCCTGTTTCTTATTACTTGTTTTTATTACAAATTATACAAATACTTTTGTTATAATGTTGTTTTAGGACTTACCTGATTTACCAAATGCGGCTGTTGATCATATGGTATTACCAAGTACATCCTCTGCATTTGCTCCGGTATGTATTTTCCTGTCTGTTATTACTAGTTTTATTATAAATTATGCAATTAATTTTGTAATAATGTTGTTATAGGACTTACCTGATTTACCCAATGCGGCTGTTGATTACACGATATTACCAAGTACATCATCTGCATTTGTATCCGTATGTATTTGCCTGTCTCTTATTATCTGTTTGATTACAAATTATGCAATTAATTTTGTTATAATTTTGTTATAGGACTTACCTGATTTACCCAATGCGGCTGTTGAATGCACGGAATCACCAAGTGCATCCTCTGCATTTGTATCCGTATGTATTTGCCTGTCTCTTATTACTTGTTTTTATTACAAATTATGCAATTCATTTTGTTATAATATTGTTATAGGACTTACCTGATTTACCCAATACGGCTGTTGATTACACGGTATTACCAAGTTCATCCTCTGCATTTGCTCCGGTATGTGCTCTCCCGTAAAATTATGAATAAGTTGCATGTTTTAACTGAAAAAAATACAGCTTCAAAAACAAACATTTGTATTCTTTTATTTTAATGTTTGTTTAAGGTCTTACCTGTCTCACCTGCAATGTCCAAGATATCAGATGAAGAGCAAATAACCTTCGATACACCTAGGAAGCATAAATTGAGACAAAAATTGAATTTGAAGGACAAAATTCTAAGTAACAACAAGAAAAAAATAAAAATATTACAACAAAAGGTCAGGCGTCTCAAAAACAGGAACAAGTCTCTTAAAGATATAATATGTACTTTACAAAAAGAAAATTACATTAGTCCGGAATTGTATAACTCATTAAATGGAAATATTGCAATAATAGACATATTCAATAATTTGAACAGGAAAAAATTAAAAAAGGCCATCAAATACACACCCGCAGTAAAAAAATTCTGTCTAACTTTAAATTACCATTCTCCTAAAGCTTATGAATATGTAAGAAATTCTTTTAATACCTGCCTCCCTCATCCGAAAACACTATGTAGGTGGTATGGATCTATAAAAGGAGAACCAGGATTCACAGATGAGGCTTTTCAGGCCTTAAAGGCCAAATCCCAAGTGAGCGACCATCGTCCCCTTTGTTCTTTGGTGTTCGATGAAGTAGCCATTAGGTCTCAAAAAATTTGGGATGGTAAAAAGTATATAGGATTGGTGGATATGGGTTCAGGTGTAGACGAATCAGCACCTTTAGCTACACAAGCTTTAGTGTTCTTGTTGGTAGGAATTAACCACAGATTCAAGATCCCTCTAGGATATTTTTTAATCAATAGTATGTCGGGGGAACAAAAGGCCAATCTCATCAAACTTTGTCTTATAAAGTGTTTTGAATCTGAAGTTGACGTCGTGTCCCTCACGTTTGATGGGCATACCACAAATTTCACGGCAATCGAGCAGCTTGGGTGCAAAATTAAAGATCCGGCAAATTTAAAAACTACCTTTAAACATCCGGCAGATGACTCAGATGTTGCTTGTTTTGTTGACCCAAGCCATGTAGTGAAACTGATAAGAAACCAATTTGAGGCCAAAAAAGATTTCCAAGACATTGACAACAAAAACGTTGCTTGGCATTATCTGGTAAGTCTAAACGAATTGCAGAATGAGGAAGGCATTCATTTGGGCAACAAATTGTCGAAACGACATATTAATTTTAGAAGCCAGATAATGAAGGTTAAACTCGCAACTCAATTGTTCAGTGAAAGTGTCGCTACTGCCCTGAAGACTTGTAGGGAAGAACTAAAGCTGCCAAAGTTCAAAGATTCAGAACCAACCGAAATCTTCATTAAAAAAATAAACGACATGTTTGACATATTTAATACGAGGTCTATGAGAAAGTTTGACTTTAAAAAACCGCTTTGTGAACGTAACAAAAACATAATTTTTAATTTTTTTGAAAATCTTGAGAAGTACATATTAGAGCTTAAAGTAAAATCAGTTACTAAACGCAAAGTTACACAAAATGGGCGGCCTACCTTTTTAATAACACGCATGTATAAACCAGTGATTGAGGCAAAATGTAAAACAGGATTTTTGGGCATACTTATTAATATTAAGAGTTTGAAGAGTCTTTATCACAAATTAGTAGATACCGAAAAGACACTTGTATTTATTCCTGTATATAAAATAAGCCAAGACCATTTAGAAATAATGTTTACATCAATTAGAATGCAAGGTGGTTTTAACGACAACCCAAATGTACGCCAGTTTAAAGGAAGCTACAGAAAATTGCTTTGCCATTTGGAAATAAAATGCTTGACAACAGGCAATTGTGTCCCGTTGGAAAGCATTGCTATTTTGAACTGTCCATCTTCCACTGTTGTCATTAATACAACCGCGAGCTCTTATAGACATGAAGAAGAAGATGAGGAAGCAACGAGTTTGGAGTTTCTTCAAGAAATTAAAGAAGATACTCAGGACCTTGCTAAAAGACTAAATGTCCCAGAGTTTGATGATTATAAAAACTTGATAATAGGATACATTGCAGGAGGGACAGCACATTATATTTCAAAAATAATTAAATGTGAAAAATGTCTTAATAGCTTATTAGCTAGAGACAGATATGACTTTCACAAATTAATTTCTTTAAAAAACAAAGGTGGTCTGTGTTTTCCTTCCAAGGATGTATTCGAAATATGTCTGGTGTGCGAAGTTATAATAAGAAAAATTACAAAAGAGAAAATTTGTATGGTTAAAGAAAATCAGTACAAAAATATAGTAACAAAAATTTTAGAATCATTTTTAGGAAACGAGAAAATTTTCGAAGACTTGGACCTTGACCATAATTTTGCAGGGAATGAGCATAGAGTCAATTTAATAAAATGTGTCATTGAAAAATATTTAAACATACGATTTCACCATGTTTCCAAACTTGAAACAATTTCACAAACCTTAAAATCTAAAAGGCAGCAATTTAAAAAATTGACTCAACAACAAGGTTTTTAAAAGGGAATATGCATGTGAAGTGAAGGTTAATAAAACATGGGTTCTTTGTTCGTCACCATTTTATCTTTGTATTACTTTTTGGAGTCAGTGATTTTGTTATGGTGGTATTATTGAATTTAATAAAGTTGATTGAAAATATAATTACCTATATTATTTCAAAACAATTTACATAATGACTCATACACTTGACGATGTTATGATTTACGCTTCAGCAACCTTATAATATAATTTCTATGAGCATGGTTAAAGGAAGAAGCTGTATTTCACTTCGTCCGATCCCAAGACACTGTCACAGGCAGGGCTAACTTACACCTAAACATTTACCCTAAAGTAGAACTAAATATGCTAATTTTAACTAATGCACACTACACACCCTCACACATTAGCGCACTGTCACCCCCCACATCAAACAAATACGCGCACTTTTTTCTCTGTATAACGCTCGTTCACTTATAGTTTGCTTTTTCAATTATTTAAAACTTATCTATTTATATTTTGTTTTGAGTGAAGTCTCCTAACACAAGCAAGGCTTGCATAAAAGATGATCTCCAAATCATAAATTATGTAAAGCCACTTTCTAATTGTTTTTTTTTTATTTTAAATAAATTTTGAGATGTATTAAAAAATGTTTTTTTTTTTTTCGAAATTGAAGTTCATCTAAACAATTAAGTGCAAAACCATACTCAACAATATCTTACTCGAACAATATTATCCTACCCACACAATAATATTATTACCCATTTTATAGGGAAAAAAATTAACAAATGGCAACCCTTTCAAACACACATAGATAAAAATGTGGCTTCACTTTTGGTGTTCACGGCGCTCCGTCTATCTTTTTTTGTTGGTCTGAGCCCCCGACATATTTATCTTGCGAAAACACCCCGATTCGAACATAACTTTGAACGGCTGAACCGATTTTATTCAAACATAGCTAAGAACACTTTCAACTAAATTACCTTTCAAACAAAAACAAACTAAATCGAAATCGGTTCATCCGTTTAGACGCTATGATGCCACATACAGATACACAGATACACAGCAACACACGTGAAACTTATAACACCCTTCTTTTTCCGGCGGGGGTTAAAAACAATTACAAAATCGATAGTTACTCTGAAATATTTCAACTTTGCAAGCGTCATAAAAAAGCACCACATTTTACGACCGCTTCCACGCTTTTCTAACCCGAGGCCTATCTCATCCCCTTTAATATGCGACGGAGGCCTCCAGTCCTCCAGGCCTGGCCGGGGAGGATAGGATGCACCGCTTGATTAGTTCACCAGGCACATCACTAGAATACAAATGGGCCATCAATGTATGTGGGATAGGAAGAGTGCACACTTGTGCATTCTGTTGGTGCACGGTGCGCTGCCTGGCGGGAGATGTGGACAAAATATGCATTGTGTTTTATGTTTGTTGGAGTGTAACGAGGTAGTTGTTGTGTTGATTTAATTATGAGTGATGGATGATTTGCATGCTGGCTGCATAAATAAGTAGAAATAAACGATGGCCAAAACATTGATGTCAAAAAACAAAAAAAATCGTCCCTCATATCGTAAGGGAATCCAAATCATCCCCATATATTATGTTTTTTAGAATTTTTGAGAATTTTCGTGTTAAAAAAATTATTAAAAAAAGTAGAAGACCGTCGAGATTTTTTTTTCGCAACTGAATCGTCATGAGTAGTACTTTTATGAATAAAATAATCAGCTTCGTAACTGTGATGACACTTATGAAAATGTTGGTCTAAAGTGAAAAATTCAAGTTCGGTGAATTAATCCTAATTCTTGAGGCCTATAGGTACTTAGGTACCATGAAGTCGCCTGTTTACATATTAAATCAAAGAAAATTAAGTGTTAATTCACCGAACGTAAATTTTTTACTCATGAAGATGCGAAATAAGAAATCTTGACAAGTCATCAACTCTCTTTTTTTAAAATTTTTAAGATGGTGTCGAAAATTAACAAAAATTCTGAAAAAACGATAAGAGGGTCCTAATTTTTTTTCGGACTTCAATGTTTTGGCCACCCAGTATATAAAAAAGATTACCACCGACAATGCCTTGGAAGTGGCAAAGTTGTAGGGAACAAAATCTAAATTAATGGCATGCCAGCTATCCGAAGAAGAAGAAGAATACTTCTATTACGTGCCTATGTACCTACAATCCTTTTATTTTGCCTAATTAGAAACTGAATTTCATATATAAACAAAATTAAACTAAATCTATTGATTTTCATTATCGTCCTCCCCTTGTTCCATGTTACTTGGGGACTGCACAAGAAGTTTGCTTCTGCCATATAAACGTCAGGCTATTTTCACAAAAACACAAGATTTAAAAAAAATGTTTTTATAAATAACGAATTAGTTATTGCCTGCCTAGCTTTTTCCCAACTATATTGGGGTCGGCTTCCAGTCTTACTGGATTCAGCTGAGTACCAGTGTTTTACATGGAGCGACTGCCCATCTGACCTCCACAACCCAGTAACTGGGTAACACGGTACCCCTTGGCAAGACTGGTGTCAGATCTCAAGCTTCTGACTACCCGTAACGACTGTCAAAGATCTTCAAATGACAGCCGGGACCAACGGCTTGGCGTGCTTTCCTAAGTACGGAGGAAACTTGGTATGTTGTAATGGTCACCCATCCACGGACCGACCTCGTCAAGCGTTGCTTAACCTTGATGATCGACCAGTGCGGCTGTTATTATTTAGCCATGAGCTCCTCAACCAATTAGTTATTGATTAATCTGTAATTACATAATCAACAGTTATGTACCAGTAACATACAAACAATATTTAAAAAAAACAAAAAACCCGACTGCTTAAAATGCCAACAAAAAAGACGTAAACAAGAAGAAAATCATGCTGTGCAGTCGGAGGATACCGGTTCGCGAGCTGGCTGACCAGGACCAAATGTATCCTCCGACTGCACAGCATGATTTTCTTCTTGTTTACGTCTTTTTAGTTTACTTTTTAAGCAGTCGGGTTTATTGTTATTTTTTTTATTTACTACTTTTTAGTTATTTTTGTAGAATTAGGTACATTTAAACATGTAAGTAATGTATATTTTTGTAATCACCTCTTAAAACCCTTCATTTTGATACCCAATACGATGAGTTTGGAAGAAAAAAAAAATTGGGCCCCCATAATATGACGCCCAAAAGCCGCCATTTTTCTATTCTGCAATTTGAATGTAGCCAGTGACACTCACAGGGTTAAGACGAATCCATTGACGTAAGTTTTTCAAGACCCGCCGTACAGATAGAAACAAAAAGCTCTCTGATCATACTCTCAAGCTCATGAAGGAGAGGCGTGAGATGATCCTGCAGTCTTCAGACGATTCGTTGAAATACCGGCAGCTAAATAGACGGATCTCAAAGTCCTTGAAAAGCGACCTCCGCCGCTTTAATACTGAAAGTATTAAAGACGCGATTGAGCGGAGCAAAGGCTCCAAGGTCTTTGCAAGAGATCTGTCTATTGGGCAGAGCCAGCTCACGAAACTGAAGACGGATGATGGCAGGATCGTGTCCGCCAAACCGGAGCTTCTGAGGGAGATCGAGAGATTCTATGGACAGTTGTACACGTCAAAAAGTAAACCCGTCGCGAATCTAGCGAATCACCCAAGAGCTAGATTGACCCGACACTATACCGAAGACATTCCGGACGTCAGCCTGTATGAGATTAGGATGGCTCTGAAACAACTTAAGAACAACAAGGCACCGGGTGATGACGGCATTACGGCCGAACTCCTGAAGGCGGGTGGAAAACCAGTACTTAAGGCCCTTCAGAAGCTTTTTGATTCCGTCATACTCGAGGGGAAAACGCCACAGGCATGGTGCAGGGGTATGGTGGTACTCTTCTTCAAGAAGGGTGACAATGCCCTACTGAAGAACTATAGGCCCATCACACTCCTTAGCCATGTCTACAAGCTGTTTTCAAGAGTCATCACGAATCGTCTCGCACGCAGGTTTGACGATTTCCAGCCTTCCGAACAAGCCGGATTCCGTAAAGGCTTCAGCACCGTAGACCACATACATACGCTGCGGCAGGTTATACAGAAGACCGAAGAGTACAACCTGCCTCTCTGTTTAGCGTTTGTGGACTACGAGAAAGCCTTCGATTCGATCGAGACTTGGGCTGTACTGCAGTCTCTCCAACGGTGCCAAATTGACTACCGGTACATCGAAGTGTTGAAGTGTTTATACAAAAACGCCACAATGTCAGTTCGACTCCAGGATCAGATCCGGAACCCGTCCTTCTGCAGCGAGGTGTGAGACAGGGAGACGTAATATCTCCGAAGCTCTTTACTGCTGCACTGGAGGATGTCTTCAAGGTTCTGGACTGGATAGGGCTAGGCATCAACGTCAATGGCGAGTACATCACTCACCTTCGGTTTGCCGACGATATAGTGGTTATGGCTGAGACCATGGAGGACCTCAGTACAATGCTCGATGATCTCAGTAGAGCTTCCGAAAGAGTGGGTCTTAGGATGAACATGGACAAAACTAAGTTGATGTTGAATGCCCATGTTACACCCACTCCTATCAAGATTGGAGACTCTACACTCGAAGTTGTGGTCGACTATGTGTACCTGGGACAAACGATCCAATTGGGTAGGGCCAACTTCGAGAAAGAGGTCAACCGTCGAATCCGACTCGGCTGGGCAGCGTTTGGGAAGTTGCGCGGTGTCTTCTCGTCCAACTTACCGCAGTGTCTCAAGACGAAAGTCTATGACCAGTGTGTGTTGCCAGTGATGACATATGGCTCTGAGACGTGGTCGCTTACAATGGGCCTTATCAGAAAGCTTACAGTCACTCAAAGGGCAATGGAGAGGGCTATGCTCGGAGTTTCCTTGCGTGATCGAATCAGAAACGTAGAGATCCGCAAGAGAACCAGGGTTACCGACATAGCCCGAAGAATTGCCAAACTTAAGTGGCAGTGGGCAGGGCACATTGCTCGCAGAACGGATGGCCGATGGGGCAGAAAGGTTCTGGAATGGCGACCGCGAACCGGAAGACGTTGCGTTGGAAGGCCTCCCACCAGGTGGACCGATGACCTGGTGAAGGTTGCGGGGATCCGCTGGTTGCGAGATGCACGGGACCGGTCAATGTGGCGACGCTTGGGGGAGGCCTATGTCCAGCAGTGGACGTCTTTCGGCTGATATGATGATGATGATGATGATTGACGTAAGAATCATCAAAATCGGCCAACGCGTTTGGTCTCTAGAACGCCATATAGGAACATACATACATACATACATACATACATACATGCTTACATACATAGACTGATAAACACTTTACCCTCCTTCGGCAGTCGGGTAAAAAAATAACTAAACAACACAAGCAAACCCAGATGCAACTCGCAGTATACAAAAAGTATCATCTATCGGACGCTTACAGCATAATTTGCAACTAGCAATTCGCGGTACAATGACAATCGCCTCATATTGCTTTGTTGTGACATCAGTACACTGTGGTGCACATTGCAACAACGTGGGTGTTTTTGAAACGCGATGCTATTCTGAAAACGTGTTTCCATTTTGTTTGTTAAGACTTCGATGGTAATTGTGAGTTATGCAATTGGTAACTATTGTAATGAATGAGCTAGGGCTGTTCTGGGATTATTTTTGCGGTGTTTGCTTATAATCTAATAGTCTGGACACAGATAATAAAATACTGGCATACAGATGCCTCATCCCATACAAAGAAACCGTGCCGACGTAACTAGCGTGTTTCGTCTGATTAAGGTGATTATTTTTTTAAGTAGTTACTTCGATCGCGTTCGGTTTCGTTCTACGGCTATAGATGGTGTTAACAGCGACTTTACAGGGACGATTTGTTTGATAGTATTTTTTTGCAAGTTTTTACAGTTTCATATTGTATTAAAATTTGTTACAACACAAATTTAAAAAATCCAGTGGCATGCCTCAGAAATTTAAAAACGCGCCATCTATTGGAATCAATTTTAAATCATCCGTTGAAATAATCTTTGAAATGTGAATTAAGAGCCCAATATTCCATAATTTTGTGCTTAGGAGTGTTGATTAAAAAATGAACATACAATGTTTGTGATCAATTCTAGAAAATGTTAATTTTACAAACAATGCAATAACGAATCAATGCATATCGCGCCATCTAGTGACATTTATTTGAACCAAATTTTATTTGTTAGTGTCCCCCGTGGTCTGGATGACATTCATCAATGTATTGTTGGTGATTGCAAGCGCTAAGCTGAGCATAAAGATTTTCCACCTGGAATTTTTTAGTAGCAATCGTTAGAATATATTTATGCCCGGTGATAGGTAAACCTCTGCCTCACTTTTCGGAAAATATAGTCTTGAAGAATTATTTTATGTGATACTTATCACGACATTTATATTGGGTTTTGTTTGCCAGCAATTGTAAAACCAAGCCCAAAATTACCCGGGTGAGGAAATACGAACGTAATTTTGTGAGTCACGTAAAATGCGTCGCGGAGTTTACGCAGTATTCGGTTTCATACTAAAGTCCTGTTTGTGCCACACGGCAAAGCAAAATGAGTTGTCTGCTGACTCACGTACATTATTTATACGGAGTCAGTTCACGGTCTAAGAGCAACAACAACATAGCGTAGCAGCTAAAATTACATCCGTCTCTCTGGCAGTCTAACCGAATTTCAGTTGAACGTAAATTCCGCGACTCATTTTACGCGACGCACAACTCACCAAAACCTCCGTTTGGCCTCAGCATACATATGTACGGGATACACAAATATATATGTCCGGCCTAACCTGGACATTAAGCTTTTCCTTCACTTTGCTGATTTGCTAATATTTTTACCACAGCACGAGGGGAAACTATTATTTATTATACATACGTAGCATTGTCCTCAAAAGTCGTACAAAATAACTTGAAGTCCCTCAAAGTAGAAAAATATTTTCCCATTTCACACTCTTAAAAAGAAATCAAACAATCTGATAAACTCAAAAAAAGATTTTCAATTTTTCTCCCCCAAAGGTTGCATGTCATAAATAATGAAAATGGGAAATCGATTAGTACACACAGGGGGTACTGCACAGGGGTTCGCGCCGTGGTCCGTGTCTATGGTGACAAAAAGTCGCGATATGCCACAACAATGCAAGTGTCCGAACCACTGGGCTGAGCATAATGGGAGAATAGAATTCAGAGGGTAGATAAATATTTTTGTCGTTGCGAGTATTTGTTTTCGGTCAATGTGGCGAGCGACGCTTGGAGGAGGCCTATGTCCAGCAGTGGACGTCTTTCGGCTGATATGATGATAAAGATTGTAGCGTTACGTTTAGCTCAGTGGAGCTATACGTAAGCCACGTTAATAAAATTAAGTTAAAAAGATAAAAATTAAATTAAAGCTATGAAATTAAAAGGATATAGGGTGCAGAACTATGGGTCGGCTTCGCATGTCGTGGGCAGCTAACCAGGCAGCAGCTCGGACAGGAAGTCATGGAATGTCCGAGGTAGGCAGGTGATCAAGCAGCAACGACGGACATGCAGGCAATCGGGCAGGTAGGCAGGTCAGCAGACAGGACGTGGCACGGTGTGATAGTACGGCTGATGGTGCACTATCAGTGTGTGTACCTAGTCAGCAGGTCGGTAGATAAGTAGGCAGCAGGAATCTGTGCGTGCTGAAACGGGCGCGCTGTGGTCTCGCGCGTCACCGTAGACTTGACTGCGACAACGAGATAGATATGCAGCAAGGTGTTTCGGGGAATCAGACTGAGACGTTACACGCCGCAGATATGCAGGTACATGGTAGGCAAAATTATACACAGTATAGCACACAATATTAATATATATTTAAACTAGAGCACTTCATAAATTGTTACACAAGCTAGATTTAAGGCTTTTAAAGAGTTTTAAGAATAGAAAATACACTTCGTAGTATAGTACTCAGTATAACCGTCTTTCGGCGTTCCGCCCAGATTCTAGACTAAAAAAGCTGAAGCCCGTTTTTCATTCGTTCTGTAATCTCTTCTCAAATTCAAATCTCAATAAGACCAGAACAAATAAAAACGGCTTTACAAAGGCGGGTCAGTCTGCTCTGACCTTAAAATAATGTACAACTAGCTTAAGGAAAGGTCTAGGTAGTCCATGGTACCTATGGTATGTCTATGGCTTTAAGAAAATAAAATAGACAGACAGATGTCATGTCAGATGAAAATGTCACAGTAGAAAAATATTACAAGAATTATAAATTACGAATATAATTTAAGTTTAGATATTTAAAACAGTCAGAGATAACTAAATATGCTTTCCAGATGTAATAATACAAAGAATATATATAAAAATGAGTTACACAAATTGATACAATATCAAAAGATGTGAAGATGGATTGTATAGTGTTATAAAATCGTAAGTAGATCTTGAATAAATACCACAAGATGAGGATGTTGGTGTTGGCATGTAACAAGAAATTAATTTATTTACGAGTATTTCAACAAATAAAATATTAGGTATATATGAAGAAATCCAAGTGATTTCGTTAAATAAATATATGAGTGTGTGAAATTAATATCCACATCAGCTTATTTTGAGCAAACCACAAATTTCTTGATACTTTGAGTTCTTTATCACAATAATATTACCTGGTAGAAGCCACATCTAAAGTGCGGATTGTATTGGTAATTTACTAAATCTGCTTACTGCAGGCTTATCCTAACTGTCATGATGAATTTGATATCCTAATGGCACTTCTTGCAATTACTTGTGAAACTAAATACTTAGATAATTTTCTTAAGCTACTTAAATCACAATATTGGATTCATTATGTGTAGTGATTACTGCATCTTACCAAATAACTCATAATCTTCATCACCCTTAACAAGCAATCAACGATTTTTTTCCTTGGGGGACACCGACTACTAAGATACAGCTAGCTTACCTTTCTGTCATTTAGAAGTCAGGGTTCAATTATTTGTATTTTGCCCTATCTTGTACTTCACATCGGTAATAGTTATTTATGCTACAAGTGCGGAAGGTAGGTGATTTCCGATGAGTGGCATTTTTATTCACGAGCGAGCGAAGCGAGTGAGTGGATAAATCGACACGAGTCGGAAATCATCTTACGTACGTGTATCATACAACATTTTACTATGCATTGTGCGAGGAAATAAATAAATTAATAAAATGAAATTAATAAAATGGCGGGCTTATTCAAGCGCGTTCAGCATATCCACAGATTAACTAATAGTTCCTCGGGCATATCTACTGCGCATGTGCAAATAGCTGTCACATCGTAACGCCATAAGGCACGAGCAAAATATACGTTCTGCCAAACATTTTTAATGAATATTTAAAATTAATTTATTGATCAAAATCTAAATCTAGAGTAATTAAAAACGCCTAAAATAAAGTATTAGTTTTATTCTACCTTTTATATGAATGATAATCTGTACATAACTAATTTTTAAAAGTTTTCTCAAATAATAAAAACTCTATGCGTGGGGCTGACGTTGGAGTTAAAAATAAAAAAATACAGGAAAGTAAAAAGCACTAGTGAAAAAAAGTGACACTTTGCGCACAGTTTGGCTGCTTGGAAAACCGCTCTTTTCGTGGACATGCATTGTAAAGTATTTTTAATATGGCTTGATGAATAAGATAAATTATTATAAACGTGAGTAAGAACTATAGTAACTCATTTAACAAATACAAATAAAATTTTACAACGTATGTTCAACTAAAATATGAGTCGACATCAATTATCTCCAGCTCCTGAATCTAGTCTTTTAAAAGACAAAACATCTTGTTTTCCTTCAGTAAAATGTTTGTAAAGCTCTTCAGTAAAGCTAAATACGTTTGTTTTACGAGTGGGTTCACTTCACTGGCTCGGCGGCAATGGATTCCAATTCACAATTTTCCTCACGTCAATTCATGCATTTGCTTTTGAAATGACAACGTAAATTGGAAACAAGTCTGAGAGTATGTTAAGTTAAGCAGTTCATTGTTTAGATTGGTCTTGTTTGATGAATGTGCACTTGATTAAGTTTATATCATTATGGTGGAGAAGAACCTTCACGCTTTGTTTATCATTATAACGAGTAGCACTGTTGTAAAATTAATTTGCAACGTGCTGATTTAACTGTTATATTTTTTTATTCTAAACCTGTGTATCAATAAGAGTGCACTATTAAAATTTTGTGAAATATTTTTTCGTGTTTTTGGCATCTCTGAAATTTGCCAGCTGGTACCTAAGATTATTCCGATTATTCATTAAAAAAACTTTTTTTAAAACAATATTTTTTAGTATTCTTCTCAGCAAACCCTTTCATTTGATACCCATATCACAGATAATATAATACTAGCATACGGATGCCTCATCCCATACAAAGAAACCGTGCCGACGACGTAACTAGCGTTTTTCGTCTGATTAAACCGATTATTTTTGTCCATCAATCGCGTTCGGTTCCATACCACGGCGATAGATAGATGGTGTTAGCAGCAACTTGCAAGTAAAAGGGTTAACTCGGTTCGTGAATATGTTTTCTTTAAATACAGTGAAGGTTTGTTGTATAGTATTTTTTGTAGCTTTTTACAGTTTCTTTGCACCAAAATGTGTGTGTATGTGTGTGTGTTACAGTGTAAATTTAAATAATCGAGTGGAATGCCTCAGAAATTTAAAATCGCGCCATCTATTGGCATCAATTTTAAATGATTCCTTCAAATAATTTTTGAAATGTGGATTAAGAGCCCAATATTCCATAATTTTGTACTAAGGAGAGTTGATTAAAGAACATACAATTTTTTGTGTTCAATACCAGAAAATTTTAATTTTACAGACATTCAATAACAGATAGGGTGCATAACGCGTCATCTAGTGAAATTTATTAGAACCAAATTATCTTTCTTAGCGCTGAGACCCCGTGCCCATATCATGGCAGTTCCCAAAAATAACAAGTCCGCCATCTTGGGCCGTCCGCCATACTGGATTTAGAATGACATCACATAGCTAACCATGCATTGTCATCCAAACTAAACGTGTTTGCAAAATTTCATCTTAATAAGTGGAGGATAAATGCTTTAAAATTCAGTTGCAAGATTTGACCCGAACACTCTTACATACATACATTGCAAGTTTAATAAAAGCTTGTAAAGATGGAGCATTTCACAGAAGAAGAACGTGTTATCATTGTGAATACTGAGGCCGGAGTTGCAGTGACTGTGAACGACCTTCGTTACAATAATATGATAACCGGTCCTTATGGCCTCAACATGTCATCCAGATCCAATATACCATTATATTGGATTTGGATGACATGTGGTTTCAGCAGGATGGCGCCATCTACCAGTCCTACCACACAGCCCATGAAACAATCGTTTTATTGCTGCACGGATCAAATCATCTGAAGAAATTCAGATGTCAACTGGTCACCAAGATCATGCGATTAAACCCCGTGCGATTTCTTTCTTTAGGGATTTGTGAAAACTCGGGTTTATGCGAATAAACCAGAAACAATTCCTGTGCTTAAGGACGAGTTCCAACGCGTTATCAGTGAGATACAGCCACATCTGTGTCTTAAAGTCATCGAAATTTTCATGAAAAGAGTAATGGCAAGTCATCAGAGCCGTGGGGCCATTTTCCGGATATTTTATTCCTTATATAATCGGAACATCTTCTTTAAAGTGCTATATAAATATCACAACTTACTGAAAAAATACGTGTTTTATTTGTAAACACAATAGTGCACTCTTATTGAGACACCCTAAATAATAATAACAATAGATCCTACAACTATTATAAACAGTGAAAGTTTGTTAGGATTGATGGATGGATGTTTGTTACTCTTTCACCCAAAAATTGCTGAACGGATATTGATGAAACTTTACAGAAATATAGCTTATACATCAGAAATTCAGAATAACACATAGGCTATAATTTTTAGAGGTATTAGGAGAAGTACTAATACCCCGCTGGCGGAGCCCCGGCAAGCACCTAGTAATTATTATAAATTGACTTTTCTCTTTCATTTTTAATTCATGTGTGTTGTTTACTATTCGCCTTTAAAATTTATAAAATCAACTAAAATAATAATAAAGTTTCACCTTTTTATTCTTTTAGTATGAGGTACTGTACATCTTTATCTGCATTATTAATTTTATCTGTCAGCACATTACACGGTACACCCCATGCATGGCTATGCATAATGCTGACAAGTAAACAATCAGTGTGTTCACATAGTCCATACGGCATTATGCAGGTACTGGTACAGTGGTAGGTACCAGCAGATGAACAGTGGATGACTTTACATTTGAAATTAGATCAAGAATTACAAATATTTTGTATTCGTAATTTTGACCACATTGTGTAATAGGTGGCTTCAATTAATTAATAATGATTGAGTATTGCCAGATTTAGAGTAACTTATCATCAACCATGTTTTTAGCTTTGTTTTGCCGGACTTTTTCATGATCTTTATTAACTTCAGTAAATTACCAAATTATTTGAAAGCTCTATACAGCCCTGTCTGAATTATAGCTGGTCTTTACCGTTCCAATTGCTGGTGCACAGACGTCCTCTCGTTAGGAGCCTATCACTATGACCTAAAACTTTTGAATTATTAAGCTAGAAACTTTTCAATTACAAGTAGAATTGGTTGAGTTTTTTTTTAGTCAACCTGTATTGTCTCACTACTGCCTTTTTTTACTTGATCTGAGCTACTGGCCTTAAGTGTCAAACAATCTTCCAATATTTCCGGTGTTCTGCATTCTCCAACAAATTTCCAGCGGCTAAACAGCTTTTATCATATCAGTCGAAAGATGTCCACTGCTGGACATAGGCCTCCCCCAAGCATCCAGTGAGTCCCCGCAGCCTTCACCAGGTCATCGGTCCACGCAACGTCTTCTGGTTCACGGTCGCCACGGCAGAATATTTCTGCCCCATCGGCCATTCGTTCTGCGAGCATTGTGCCCTGCTCACTGCCACCTAAGGTTGGTAATTCTTCGGGCTATGTCGGTAACCCTGATTCTCTTGCGGATCCCTACATTTCTGATTCGATCACGCAAGGAAACTCCGAGAATAGCCCTCTCCATTTCACTTTGGGTAACTGTAAGCTTTCTGATGAGGCCCATTGTGGGCGACCACGTCTCAGAGCCATATATCATCACTGGCAACCCACACTGGTCATAGACTTTCGCCTTGAGACGCCTTGAGACACTGTGGTAAGTTGGACGAGAAGATACCGCGCAACTTCCCGAACACTTCACAGCTGAGTTGGATTCGACGGTTCACCTCGATCGAAACGGCTATAATAAGCGTTTTTTAAAAGTCTATGAAAACACAATATCAAACTTTTTCAGTGAAAATTATCTTTTCGTTTTCCTACTCCTCTTTTATTCTTTCTTCATTAGTTGCGGGATCCAACACATTTAAATTCATTCTGCATGACTTTGTTGAGCTTCATTGCTTCGGCGCTTTTCTGGTGGTCACCACTGTTGATTCTGGCTTTCAGGAGTTGCAGTGGTTTGGGAATAGTGCGGTGGAATTGTCCCAATAAAAAAAGCTTTTCCAGAGACGTACTGCACAATTTGAATCCGCCTAGCCCTTTCCATCATCAGACTAGAAGACGTACGGCCATGCGCCATAGGTACATGGTGGACATCCGTCCCATACGCACAAAGGGGCGCACGGTTGGCGCAGTGGTTGAGCGATTGACTGCTGCGCTGCGTGTCGCGGGTTCGATTCCCGCACGGAACAAATATTTGTATGACCTACAGATAAGTTGTTCCGGCTCTGGGTGTTTGTGTATGTGAGTTTATATGTTTGTAAACGCACCCACGATACAGGAAGAAATTCCTAGTGGGCAACGTTTAAAAAAAAAAAAAAGCATTTTGCTGATACTTTAATTGTGCGCACAGCTAAGGAGTGGAACTCCCTTCCGGAGTATTTGTTCCCTGATAGCTACAACCTTGGGGTCTTTAAGTCAAGTAAGCGTGCTTCACCGTAGATCACATCATAGCTTAACATCAGGCGAGATAGTGGTCAAACGCGAGCCAAAAGAATATAAAAAAATACATTACTTAGAAACTTAGTTATGTAGTTAGAGTTACCGTAAAAGCTGACTGGTTAACACCAATCAGATGAATTAAATTAAGTAGGATACCAACTCCATGTACGTGTTTTAAACTAGTGAATCATGGTTAATGTCTTGTGAAGAGTTTAATGCTATAGCCGATGTGTTGTAAGTACATAAGGTCGACTCAAGTGGACCAACATCAATATACTAAAAGTGAAAATTGTCAGTGTTTAAAAATAAGATGATACCAATCTCCGCTTCCCTTTGACATAAAAAAGCTGAAAGTAAATTTGCATTTAAGCGTAGAATCCGGAACTATTATTTGTCCTCTCATTCGAAGCTCGGTCTTCGTCATATTTATTATATTCGAAACTCACAGTCTCAATTAGAATTTGGTATTTATTATATTATTTATTAATATATTGTTTTAGAAATTATGGTAGGTATTTTATTAATATCCGACTTTAATTATTGTTCATATTTTTATTTTGTACATCTACCGCTGTTGTGTCCTTTTTAAAACAAAGGTTGACTGGTAGAAAATGCCTTGCTGCATTAAGTCCGCCTATGTATCACCATTGCACATGAATTTTAAATAAATAAATTGGCGATAATTTTGATGATAGTCTACTTTCAGCAAAATATATAAAGAAAGAATGGAATACAATGTATTTAGTTCCAGAAATACCTTATTATTGTCTTCAAAGAAGTTTCCGATAGTCTTTTATTTCTCTATAAAACTATTGTTCTCTTAACACGGTTATTGCTCGATGCCTTTACTCTGGAAAAATTCAATTACTTACTCGTTCTCTATTGGTTGGAAGTTTTGAACGAGGGCTTAAGACGGTACCCTGACCAAAAAATCGGCATGAGATATGAGCGTTCCTATTGGTCTAGCGGCACTGGTGGCGCATGAATTACAGTAGTGAATACGCCCAGATTTTAGAATAAAATCTTTATAAAATCGAATTTTGGTCTTTTGAAAAAAATAATTCTACAAAAATGATCGTTATTAAATTGTCTATCCATTATTGTTAGTACAAAAAATAATCAATGAACACTTTACGAGGAGATGCATAATATCAATAATTATTTCTCATTTTTATGTTTTTTTGGAAGTAGATTAGTGAAATATATACAACATTTAAAAAAAAAACTAAATCTACCATTTTAGAATCAATGTTATGTAGAAATTTAATGTATTTTTAATAATAGATATTTCTTTTTAAATAACGAGTAGATAGCTCCTAAAAACAGCACATAAAACGGCTTGCGCGGCGTTTTGCTCGGGGTACCGCCTTAAATAGAAGTAATATTTGCTAGCCGCTTTCTGCCTTGTATATATAGCCTAAGATCCCACTGGTAATATCTGCAGGTATTTTTGTTTTTGATATACCTAATTATAATTGTCATGAATGATACTCGATTGTAGAACACTTTGTTGCAGGGTTAGCTAGAACCAGCCGCAAATTTTACCGTAATTAAATAAAATGTAATTTAAGTTTGATATTTAATCCCATATAGATACGTTTTTCAAGTGAAGAGGAGCTCGTGGCTAAATAATAACAGCCGTACAGGTCGATCTTCAAGGTTAAGCAACGCTTGACGAGGTCGGGTCCGTGGATGGGTGACCATTGCAACATACCGATTTTCCTCCGTGCCTCGGCAAGCACGTTAAGCCGTTGGTCCCGGCTGACATTTGTAGATCTTTGACAGTCGTTACGAGTAGTCAGTAGCTTGAGATCTGACACCAGTCTAACCAAGGGGTACCGTGTTACCCAGTTACTGGGTTGTGGAGGTCAGACAGGCAGTCGCTCCATGTAAAACACTGGTACTCAGCTGAATCCGGTAAGACTGGAAGCCGACCCCAACATAGTTGGGCAAAGGCTAGGCAGATGATGATAGATAAGTTTTTCAAGTGAATCCATAGGAATTTGAAAGAAAGTGATGTAGAAAATAGGTAAATACAGTTGCCAGCTCTCATTAGCTGAAATCTATTGGTTATCAGCTTACTTTTTATACTTAAACTAGCTTTCCCACGCGGCTTCACTCCCGTCAACTGGCTGCCTACCTACCCATCTACCCTACCTACCCTACATTATTGTTGCGTAACTTAAGCAATTTACGCAGTGCACGCAACGGAAGCTCTCAAAAAGGAATAATTTTGCCCGTTTTTGCAACATTTCTCATTTATGCTCCGCCCCTATTGGACGAAGCGTGATGATATGTATCTTATAACCTTCCTCGATAAATGGACTATCCAACACAAAAATAATTTTTCAATTCCAACCAGTAGTTCCTGAGATTAGCGCGTTCAAACAAACAAACAAACTCTTCAGCTTTATAATATAATATATATAAAATAATAAGTATAGAGTATAGATTATGGATAACTGAGAGCTGGCTGACGTTGCACACATACACGCGGTACAGGAGAAAATCCTAGTGTAGGGCAAAGTTTGAAAAAAAAAACTAATTGCGGCTAGATATTGTTATGCAAGCCTGCTGTAATCCCTTCTTTTATGAAGTATATTTCATTAAAAAAATCGTTAAAAATCAATATGACTGTAGATTTTTGCGGTGGGATCTCGTACTATTCAAGCATTAAGTAGCCCTCCCCAATAAGTTGCTTCAATTGCCTGTAACAATAGCGTGGGAAGACGCAGACGATATTCTGTTGTTTCTATTTTCTTTGCTCGACCACGTAAATGGATTTTACAAAGAGTTTTGTGACCATTTATCAAGAACTAAGATAATAGAAATTGAAATAAAAAAATATGAATAAATAAATAAATAAAATATTATAAATGCGAACGTTTGGACGGATTTATGTTTGTTAGTCAGTCACGAAATAACGGATCTGGATGCGATTTGGCACAGAGATAGATTTTATCCAGGTATAATGTTCCCTTGGGATAATAAAACACTTTTCACGCGGGCGAAGCCGCTGGCAGACACTAGTAAATAAAAAAATAATATAAATGAAGACCAAAGAAACCATAGATGGAATGTGTGATTGATGATATTGCAAGAAACGAAGTGGCTATTGAAATAGAGATTGTATGGAAACAGAAGACATGATGAGCCGATATTAAATGTCATGCAGGGCTAGCAGATGATAATAAAGTTTCTTGATTAAATAACGTACTTATTCAGCTGTAAGCAACAACTACAGAACGCATCTTACTCACGTTGATTGTAACCAGGAAGTCGAAGCATGAGTAAAAACTCATGCTACTACATCCTGATATATTTTGTTATAGGACCTGCTTCTTTGCACTCATTTGTAGACATTTTTAATCTTTGTAGCTTTAGGTTAACGTTTAGGTTTAGGCAGTGTTTGTTCCGTGGTTCTAGACATCCTGGATTAATATAATATGTATAACATTATACTATGTGCTTCTTAGGTACTCCTAGCGTTTCGACTAGCATCAGCTTGGTTATCTTTTTTTTTGTAAATATCCTTTCATTTATTTCTTCAACTATGTTAATTCCTGAAAGGTAAAAATACCCTGCCCAACATTTCACTCTGAAAGAAAACACAATTTCATCTTTACCTTTTAAACCTTCGACATCAAATCCATCGAACAAACGAGGGCTCCACAGCCAAACTAAACCGTGGAACTTGTAACTGTTGAACATACCAGTCCCCCTGAACTTTGCCCGCTGTTTGGACTTGTAAAATATTCCATGACACGCTCGCAGGATCGAAACCCGCTCGTTGAAATCACCCTGGCTGTATTTGTAAATGTTTTTGCCTCGTACGTGAAAAATGCCCGACTGTTCTGTTTTTAAAATGTTCTTTTTTTAATGTATTGGGCTTTTGGGCTATGTTCGCAGTTCGAACTAATAATTTTAAACGGATTGTTTGCTGAGTATTTATCTACAACAATATATAGAATTGATATGACAGCTTTTATGGAATTATTGCTTTGGCCATTTTGTAGCAACAATGGTTTTATGGGAATCCGATTTGTAGTTGAAACAATCAGTGGAATGAAAGCTTATAGGATCTATTATTATGATTTGTTCGGATATCATGTACCTATCTACGTAATACCAGCTAACTTTATCGTGAATGTCAATAATTGTGCCACAAGAAAATATTACTGGGATGAATCCTATGACCTAGTTCAGTCTACCCGTGTGCCAAGTTTCATTTACAACCGTTCAACTGTTAAGCGTGACTGATGAGTTAGCTATCGTACAAATAAACATAAAGATATTAATTATATTAAGTAGGAATATAATAATGTCGTATTACTTTACTATGAAAAGGAAGTTCTTCAAAAGAACTAGCACAAAAGGGAGGAACACTCGATAGGAAGCGTCAATGTGCATATTCAAAGATACCTTAGGGAATTTTGGAGAATGAGTTCTCTTTTCACAACTATTAGCTTGAGATGTACATTTTCGCATTTATCTTTGGGAGAACATAACATAATTTTACGGATGTCTTCTTCAGCGTATCAATAACAAATATATTCTCTCTTTTTTTGAGCCAAATTAATATTTGAGAATTCTGAGGCTGTCTTCACCGAAGAGATAGAATATGGATGGAGCAAAACTGGCGTATTCACATTTTGCCAGTTATGGGACAGTTTCCAAGGAAAAGAGAGTGTGCTACTCGAGCTCAGTTTAATTTTTTCTGATATAACTAGGAATTTCTTTACGTATGAACCCAAAGAGGGTTCATACGTAAAGAAATAAATATAAATAAATATAGCTGTTAAACGTTAACGCGAACAGAAGCTAAGTTTGAATTTAAATTCATTTCTAATGCCGTACAGGTGCGATTAAATATAAAATTGAGT
Organism: Orthosia gothica; assembly: GCA_949775005.1. NCBI lineage: Eukaryota > Metazoa > Arthropoda > Insecta > Lepidoptera > Noctuidae > Orthosia > Orthosia gothica. The sequence continues at coordinate 6,990,851 of OX459045.1, forward strand.
ATGCCGCAGTTTCGCGAAGCCCCTTTTTTTCGAACAAAAGTGGGATTAGATTTTTCGAAACATAAATCTCTATTAAAGCAGTGGTTGGTAAATCCCGTACCTATATTAAAAAAAATGTAAATAAAACTCTGACATTTTGACATTTTGAAGACCTCACTCTACACTAGCGACCCTAGCGGAAAATTCAAACGTGGTAGCCCACATTGGATTAAATTAGATATTGTCTATTGGTGAGGTTAGTTCTATACAGGAACTCTTGCTCAGTTTAACCCAATACCCCGTTGGCTATCGATACAAAGCGCCTGCCGAATACATCCGAGTGCTAGCGATCATTGCCGATTGGCCATTACATACCTACAATTGCAAGTGCCATTAAATAGTATTGGTCTGGCGTGGAGCATGTTGTTGTATTGTCATTTGCCAGTTGTCATAAGATCCGTATTTACCATAGAGTTAGTATGTAGACATGTACTATTATTAGTTATTAGTATTAGTAGGCAAGCATACTAAACGGTTTTAATTCTGATTAGTAATTCAACTAGTTCTTGCTTATTGGCCTTCTGTTATGTTGATTGGTCATCTTCATCTAATGTTCAACTGTTGTTTATTTAAGTAATAGATGTTTCTGAGATTTTCCCTTAAAGTACACTACGTTTAGTATTCGTTATAATACTTGTAGTGTTTCATAAACTAGTGTTTATAATATGGTATTTCTGCATTTTAGTTTCTTAAAATTAGATCCAGGACCATAGGTACTATTGAGGTTCTTAGGGTCGTCTGTTGACGTTACTCCGACAAATAACCTCAATATTAGGTAAAGGGTGTCTAGTAGAGATAATTATATCGATGACAGCGATAAGACCGCAAAAGAGATGTGTCACTTTTTTGGTGTACAATAAAGTATTTTCTATTCTATACTCAAGAACATCAGAACCCATTGACTCAATTAACGTGAGAAAACAAGAATTGTATTTAAGTATAACGCTAATTTGAAACAGGTTTGGATCCCGCAAGCAATCACCGGATACAAAGTTAGTTCCCACGAGCCTGGAAGAGGTGACTGAGTTTGTGGTCGACTATCAACATGAGGACTTTGACCACAAATTTTATAACACCGTCAATTTGACGGATATTGAACCCTGTTGTAGTGGAAACAGAGAAGAAGGTGGAAGCATAAAATAGGTTGTTGTGTTGTCTGCAAATGTTAGGTGGAGTTGGTGAGGTTTGGATTATGATGTCATATGTAAAGTAACTACGTATTGTAAAACTATGTATTGTTGTTACTATGTGTTGTATGATGGTAAAAGCTCAATCTTTATGTTCCAGGATCTTATTTTTAAAAAGCGTAAAACTTGATAAGACGATATGAATTTTGGGGAAGATTTGGTGTATTCTGGGCTAACCTCGCTACAGTTTTGGTGTGTTAATCTTTTTGACTCCTTACCTTCTTTAGTTGGCTTGGCGAAGGTGTTTCGTATTGAGTTAAGCCCTAAGATAGTAACCTACCTCCTTTATACCTCGTCTCTGTGGATCAGCTCTTCCCGGATTTAACTTCCAAAGGTGTTAATGAACTCCCTTCTGACCTATGACCTGAATCTATGCAATACACCATAACCCATAACTTAAATCAAAATCGATTGATAAAGCACATGCAGTTAACCATAACAGTAAATTTCGCCTTCACGAGAATTAATTTATGTATCATACGGCTATAAAATACAAAACCGATGCATTTTCCCCACATTACGATCGGAATTTATCGCTTGCATCAATCGAATGGCACAAAATACTGTGTGAATAGTTCCTCATTAGCTTACAATGTCTTTAGAACTGTAATAGACGGTAACTACCTGTTCAGGACATGAAATAGCGGTGGTACGTGGATGTAGCTAGAGCCAAGAATAAAAGTGCCCAAGTCTAGGCTAGGGGCCGGTACCCGATATGACGATAAGCTTATCTCCTGTCACGTTAAATCGTACCATTTTTATTGATGACGACGAAATACATAGCATAGGCACAGATAATATAATACTAGCATATAGATGCCTCATCCCATACAAAGCTAACTAACGTTTTTTTAGGGTTCCGTAGCCAATTGGCAAAAAACGGAACCCTTATAGATTCGTCATGTCTGTCTGTCTGTCTGTCCGTCCGTCCGTATGTCACAGCCACTTTTTTTCGAAACTATAAGAACTAGGCTGTTGAAACTTGGTAAGTAGATGTATTCTGTGAACCGCATTAAGATTTTCACACAAAAATAGAAAAAAGGCACTAAATTTTGGGGGTTCTCATACTTGAAACTGAAACTATTTTTTTTTTTCGTCATTCCCATACGTGTGGGGTATCTGTGGATAGGTCTTCAAAAATGATATTGAGGATTATAATATCATTTTTTTCTAAACGTAATAGTTTGCGCGAGAGACACTTCCAAAGTGGTAAAATGTGTGTGTGTGTCCCCCTGTAACTTCTAAAATAAGAGAATGATAAAACTAAAAAAATATATGATGTACATTACCATGTAAACTTCATCATTAATCGTAAACCGCAATTTACCAAGTACGGAACCCTTCGTGCGCGAGTCCGACTCGCACTTGGCAGGTTTTTCTTCTGAATAAACTGATAATTTTTCTAAGAACATGGATCGCGTTTGGTTCCGTTCCAATATAGATGGTATTAGCATCGAATTGCATGTAAAAGTGTTTACGCAGTTTGTGAATACTTTTTTTTTTTTAAATACAATTTCATTGTACCAAAGTGTGTTAAAAAAAAACAAATTTAAAAAATCGAGTGGATGCCTCAGAAAATTAAAACGGCGCCTTCTATGGGAATCAATTTTAAATGATCCGTTCAAATCTTTGAAATGTGAATTATGAGCCCAATATTCCTTCATTTTATGCTTGTTGTGTTTTTTTGTGGTTTTGTGGGGATTTTGGGGAACAATCGATTTTATGATCGCCTTTAGAAAGTCTAAGGCGATTAACACACGGCACCGCGCACCGCCGCGGTAGGCGGTGAAGCGGATGTCATGTCGCATTAGCCTCTAATAAATCCGTTGATGCCTAGCACACGTACACCGCTCGACCGCGCGGGTCGAGCGGTGCTCTTCTCCCCGCGTCCGCAGCGGTGCGCGGTGCCGTGTGTTAATCGCCTTACTAACTAGTCTAACAAATCGAAGCTTATCACGCCATCTAGTGCAATTTGTTGAACCAAATTTACTTACTTCGCGTTGGGTGCCCGTGGCATAGGTAAGACTTATCACTACGACAGGGTTAAGCAGAGAGGCATATACGTATCTACCTTTACTGAATCCACATTTCACCGGTTATTTATTATGTTTAAGCCCTATAGGGACAATAAGCGCTATTGCCATCAACCGGCCACAAATCTAAGCTTCGGGCTGCTACTAAACAATTTCAGATGAAAAACCCAATAACAATTTCTAAACCCGGGTATCGACCAATGTTCAGCTGTTGCTCTTGCATCAGTTGCAACCACTAGATCAACGATGGAGTGGAGTTGTAAATAATAAATCATTCCACTTACGGCACCTGCGAAATATATTGATAGGTGCCGAATGTGGAATACCTCAGGTGCCATTAACTCTGGTACTGTTAAAACGGGTGCCCAATGTGGAGTACGTCATAAATTGTGTAAGATGGAGTAAAGTATAGTATCATTGTCAGGTGAGAACAATCAGTGGCGCTTGCCATGTCTGCTATCTTATGTTCATAAGAAGGATGTTTATATTAGACAATTTGTGGAACACAATGCGACAATGTGCTGCAGATCCATAATCAAACATTCATGTCAATCATAACTTCATAACATTCTCTATTTATTAATCGCGTTAGACTCATAATTCAAAATACTCACAAGAACGGGATCATTTCTGATTATTTACCGAAGACTACGTAAATTTATAGTACGTGATATCCAGTTCTGCAAAGGACAGAGTTGATAGAAGTTGAGAAGAAGACGTTCAATGCTGGATACAGGCAAAGAAACACAGGTCGAAGTGGTCGAATCAAAGCTCCAAAGCCTTGAACATCGTCGCCGAGTTGCCAGCCTGTCGGGTTTTTATCGGTTACATTTCGGAGAGTGTTTGATGGAGTTGCATCGTCTAATTCCTCCTAGCCCTTTCTATCATCGAGCTACAAGACGTACGGCGATGCGTCATCGGTACATGGTGGACATCCCACCCATACGCACTAAACGATTTAAGAATACTTTTATTGTGCGTGTACCTATTGAGTGGTATTTCCTACCAGAGTCTGTATTGCCTGATAAATAAAACCTCATATATAAAAAACATAATATTATATATTATTAATAACATACTTAACTTTTTATATTTGCCATCGACACGCTAAGAAGAAGAATAAAACCTCAGGGAGTCTTCGAGTCAACAGTGAGTAGGTTACTTCTAGGCAACCGTGCCTCACCGTCGACTACATCATCGCTACCATAAGGTGAGATAGTGGTCAAGCGCGAGCCTATTATCAATAAAATTTATATATTCTTCATCCAAGAGTCAAACCCTAGACAAGTGACATTCTACCATTGAAAACATGGCGATAGCGATTGGAAAATGGCAAAAATGTGTTGAAATGTCAAACGCTATCGAAATCTCAGGTGATCAATCCTTTAAACTATAGCATTTGGGTCTGTGAGAGTTTTGGCGGGAACGTGATGGCGTCTATGTTGATTCTCTGTTTTATTTTCCTAAAATTGTGTTTAACTGAATATTAGTAGTGTAAAAATGGTGGTGTTTTGTTCTAATAATATTAGTGAACGTGCACGAGTATGGGAAAGTGAAACACAGCGGTAGAACATGAGTTTGTTCATGTTGTCGACAAAACTCCGTGGAGGCTTCCAGTAAAGTTACTGCCATTTTACTGGGGCGTAACTATTATATATTAGTCTATGACTAGAACATTGGACGAAAAACTAAAGAAACTAGAACTTCTAAACTTGACACTGGCTAAATGCACAAAACGTGCGAAGCCAAAACAAAAAAAAAAAACAAAACTGGCATTTTATCATCGCCATTGCGAGCATGGAATGACACTTGTCTATAGCCTTTTGTTGGTAGTTACCTACGTCATGTAACTTCAAGGCACAATTTTTTATATCAAAGCCTCCAAGAAAAAAGACAAATCTATATTACAATCACACACAACCCACAATACATTGTCCTCTGACATTTTAACCCTCCTCATGCCACATGATCACAAATTCAAAGTGTTCCAGTGAGCATCGTAGGGCTATTGTCTGATAATTCCCATTTCCCATTGCGTGGGGACGAGGAATCCCACGGGAACGAAGCTTTCATAGAAGACGTCAGTTTTTCTTATTGGTTCGATTCTCTTCCTATTTGCTACTATTGTTTAGTGTTGAATGATGAATTGATTATGTTTTGTTATGCTTTGAAGTTTTGAACTTTGATAGGTTCATGTTAGCTTGTGGTGGGATTTTACTTCGGTGTCTGTAAGCCTGATAAATACAGTTAAGTAAATATGCCGTCGAATCATTTAAATGTAGGTGGTAAATTTAATTAAAATTTTAAAAGAACCCTGACTCAAAAACTCTAAAAACCAAAAAAATTGCCTCGTACTCGCGTTGGGAAACCCAAAGTGTACAGCAGTTAATTTTATTTACTAAGCGGATTTTTAATTTAATTTTTATTTCATGCTCTTTAGACTTTATCAAGTAGTAGACCCGCTTCAATCGACAATCTATCGAAACATATAATTATGACACGATGTCTTGCGAAAAAACCCAGATTCAAAGAGTAAAATGAGGATAACTTTTGAACGGCTGAATTGATTTTAATCAAACATAGCTAAAACACTCTTCAACAACGTCAACGTCCACTTTCAAACAAAAAATCTAAATCGGTTCATCCGTTTAGGAGCTATGACAGACAGATACACAGATACATAACAACACACGTCAAACTTATACCACTCCTCTTTTTCCGTCGGGGGTTAAAAACTGGTTAATCGAAATAACACCAATCAGTCATGTTAATTGTAACCAGTGTTCCAGAAACTGGGTTTTAGCATTGATTGATTTTAAACGTTGTCAAGAAGATGGATAGCAAAACTCTTTCGCCTGTTAACAAATATGGTGATCGTTTAGACCTGTGTATTCTCTTCCTCATATCGTTTGCCAGTTGATATGAGGTAGACCAAATATTAATAAAGACCAAAGACCAAATATTATATATATATAAAAATATTTGACTCTACCGTCCATTCGAAAAAGTAGCTTGTTGACGCACGGACAAGAAACTCTACATTTACTCTTTTAAAAAAAGTGTTTTACAACATTTATATACTTACATTAAGGGCTTAAAACCGCTTTAATGCCGTAAAACGGTTATTTTCTAAAGCATACTCCTTAGTAACGGCAAGGTTTGAAAAAAATATATATTTATTGTTGATTCATGTAGGTACATTATTTTCTAAGCAAGGTTTTTTCGTATAACTAATAGTTTTGCTTTAAAAAATAATTAACAACACGATATTTTTCGCAACTTTTGGATACTCCTCCAAAACCACTTAAATTTTGTTTAAAAATATTTTTACACAGAAAAATTTTTGCCTGGAATGTCTTCATAACTGAAATAGCATAAATAAATAAAATAATATTTTGCAAACAAAACTAAAAGGAGTTTCAATATTGATATTCTAGCTCCGAGCGGGCGCAAGGCCAGTACTGCGTTAACATTGGGGCGTATATAGCGCCTTAATTCATATACGTAAGGACGATGCACCCTAACTAATACAAGCACTGTGTACTTCTATCAACACGCTCGCGATAATGATTATGACAACAAGTAAAGTTTCAAAATTTAAAAACATTTATCTTGCGAAAACACCCCGATTCAAACAGTAAAACGCCCATAACTTTTGAACGGCTAAACCGATTTTATTCAAACATAGCTAAGAACACTCTCGACAAAATTACCTTTCAAACAAAAAAACACACAGATACACAGCAACACACGTGAAACTTATAACACCCCTCTTTTTCCGGCGGGGGTTAAAATGTATGGGATGATAAATCATATAAATTTTGACATCTACAATAGCCATCACTGACAGAAAGACACTGTTTCTAAAGCCTCAGTTTAGATCTATTATAAAACATGCAAACGTTTCACAGTTGATTGCAAAAGGTATTCAGGCATAGCGACCTTCGTCTATACAAATAGGAGAGCTTCCGATATGAAAGGCTGCAAAGGAAACAAAAGATCCAATCTAGAACAAACATATGTGTTTACAGACAAACATCTATGGTAATATTTACAAGATAACAGAAATAGAAACAAGCCGGCCAAGTGCGTGTCGGACTTCGCACATTTAAGGTTCCGCACCAAACGCAATTTCAATATATGTATTTTTATTTGTTAGTAAAATATACGTAATATATGCATTATCACCAAATTTCAAGTTCATAGGTCAATGGGAAGTTAAAAAATTCTTCGGAACAAAATTGTGTGACAGATGACGGACAGACAGACACGTGAGTGACAGCAAATAGGGCTCTGTTTGGACCCTTAGGGTACGGAACCCTAAACAATTGCATTGTCATGCAAGAGAAACAAACGTGTGTAGAACATTTTAGCTAAATCGGACGACGGGAAGTGGTTCAAATGTTACTTGCAAACTTTGATTATATATCTAAATTCGGGGTCAGGTAAGGTATTTAACTAAAGAGAGTCCGTTTTTAACGACATGCTAAGAAGAAGATTACATACACACCGACACCGGGACAGGGAAACTAAATAAAAGCGTTGAAGTGGCACCAGTGACTGAAAAGTTGTATGGAAATCGATTGTCGTGGTATGGAATGTAGGAGGAATGAGGAACATATCGTGAGGAAAGATTTTAGTTTCATTGGGATGGTTACAAGGGTATGGAAAGGCCAACGAAACGATTGATTTTCCTTGACGAAAGAGGGTGACTGTTGAGATGACAGCAAATACAGGTAAGTATATGGAAGAAGAAAACATGCTTGCCGATCTATACTATCTATAATTAATACTTAATGTAATAATATTATAAAGAGGAAAGATTTGTATTTTTGTATGTAACGAATAAACTTAATAAATGTCACAAGTGTCTTGTCAATGTATAAAATTGTATACTTCGCAAGCAATTGAAAAGTACAGCGGTAGGTACAAACAAGTGAAATTTCAAAATTCAAAAAACCCCCGAGACATTTATCTTGCGAAAACACCCCGATTCAAACAGTAAAACGCCCTTAACTTTTGAACAGCTGAACCGAATTTATTTAAACATAGCTTGGAACACTTTCGACATAACCACCTTTCAAACAAAAAAAAACTAAATCAAAATCGTTTCATCCGTTTAGGCGCTATGATGCCACAGACAGACACACAGCAATACACGTGAAACTTATAACACCCCTCTTTTTCCGGCGGGGGTTAAAACTACTGGACCGATATCAAAAATTCTTTCACAGTTACACTATTTCCGGGTGACATAGACTTTTTATCCCTGTATTCCCACATCCCACGGGAACGGGAACTACGCGGGTGAGCCGCGAGGTGTCCGCTAGTCCCAAATAAATTGAGACAGGTAGGAAGATGATATTGTCAAGGTACATAATACATTTGGCATCTGGGCCAGGTCCTGACAACCCATTTACTTACAAGACAGGTATTGGTAATGCTATGCTATACCTACATATGCTTATGTGAGATCACGGGAAGCACCTAAGCACCTTGTTAGGTGTAATGGTACTTAAATGCTGAGATTACAGGTTTGGCAACCCTCATAATGGCTATGGTAACAGTGTTTTGTTATCGATCATAAAGGTAGTTAACCAGTGCTTTCGCTGCGAATAAGCTACTCTATATTTTCCAGCTCTATATAGCCAGCGTCGTCTAAATGCTGATCATGTCCTGGGAAATGTAAAATACCCAGTAAATATCCTCAAACCAAAACAATCTGTGTGTCAGATTACCAGAAAAGTGATAACGTTTCTAATTTTTTTCTCTGCTACGGGTTTGGTCCTAAAATAGTCAACATCCTAAGATTAAAACTGGATAGGTCCTCCAGGATTTTTGTGTTAAGGGAGGGAACTCCAAAATTTTTTAAAGTAATTTTCATAGAAATTCTAAAAGGCGGGTTACATTCATAAACACAAAAAAGTTTGTCAAACGATGACGTTTAAAATGACCCAAATAAGGACAAAAAGGTCCTTTCCTCATTAAAATATTTTTAAATACACGCAAAAGCTTTTCCTATTATTTGTCTTCAAGATTTCAACGACCGTAGCTTTTTGTTCAGAACGACTTCAAAAGTAATGCCGCTTTAAATAAAAATACTTTTTTAAAGATCGCCACCAAGTATTTTTAATTGCAATTTCTCACAGAAGAGTATTAAAAATAAAATAAACTCGTAAATCATTATCTAAACGAGCTTCACGGCAGCTTTTTTATAGAATTGCATTCGAGAATCAGTCAACAGTAATCTTTAAAAAAAGTACTCTAGACTTTTGAAAACATTGACCTCACTTTCACACACTGTAAAACCAACTTAACCATACAATTCATAGAGTCCATTTTCAAATGGTTGGTTTCTGCGGACAACGTTGTCACACTGGCCGCATAGTGCACAGGACATGTTCGAAGATATTAAATAGTATAAGATCCCGTTATAAAACGACCTTCACCGAGATGCTTATTTAATGAAACGTATTTTATATTTAATTTAATATGTCAATAAATATAATCCATATGGGTTGCCTAGCAAATTTCAGTCCAGAGTATGTTTAATTAATAATTAAAAGAAAATATTTTTTTAAACATTTCACCGGTATGATTATTAGATAAATTCTATACCAATCGAAAGTATGAAGCCCATAGAATATGCAAACGTTAGGTTGCCTATTCTTTTCCGGTCACAACTATCGGGTTGCCAGGTATAAACAGGTAAATCTGTACTAGCATTTTGCAACGGTCTGTTTATTGAATGAAATTTAAATTAAATTAAAGATTATTATATTCTGAACACGGTGGTATAGGGTTGCCTGCGAAAAATCAGTCCAGAATTGCGGTTGTCGAATTTAAAAAAGTTTAATATTGCTCCGAGTGAATGTGTGCGACTGAGAGGTCCCAACCGACCATCCCATGCGATAGAAGAGGACACAGCATAGCAGCTGTTTAAAGTCCGCCTATTTAAAGAAAGAGAGTGCGCATGCTATTTGGGCTTGGAAAATAAAAGGATAGCGATAGACTCGTATATACTATGCATCATTTTGGAGTAGAGTGTCGCTATAAATACAATTGAAAAAACGTGCTACTATTTATTGTTGGAAAAAATGGCAAAAAAGTGTTTTTTTGTGTGGATCGGATGATGAAATAATTGATTTTAATGATGAAACTTTTAAAAACTGTGTATTAAAGTTAGCTTTTCGTAAAAAAAAACACTTTAAATACAATTTTGTTGAGCTACCCAGTGCGTCTCTTCAATTTGTAGGTTATCATACCACGTGCTACAAAAAAGTGACCGTTTTGAATAAAAAATATAACGAAGAATTTCTTAATTTTAGTGCTGAACATACAGTAAGTACATAATAATTGAATCTTTAAAATTATCTTAGCTAATACATCTTCTATATTTTTTTCATGTTTAAATAATTGTTAGTAAAATTCACCTATGGTTTTGTTAATTTTCGACACACATAATTTTGTTGTAATTTACTTTAAAACGGTAATTTATAAATTAAACAAGAAAATGATCTGATTTCCTTTTTTTTTTGTAACAATTAATGAGGATGTTTTCAATCAACTATTCTTATCAAGAGGCTTCGACTCCAACTCCATACCACCATGCTGGATATAATTAACTCAGAAAATTTTACGAACTATTTTCGTAAATTCCATGTGGCTTAATGCAACGGATCCAATATGCGTGAAACTTGAGCCTGAGAACTGCTGATGGTTCTTAGATGAATATTTAAAACCAGTAGGATTCATTGGGGATCATACACCTTTAAAGATAGAAGACATGATGACATGATAGATGAAAAAGTGAAACAGAGAGTGATGACGAAGAAGATTCAGAAGTTGAAGATCGTAGTTTTATGTCCGATGACTCGGATTCTGAATATTTTTTTTATTATTTATTTTTTTTCAATAAATAGAAGTAATTTTTTAATTGCTGTTTTTTTATTTTGTCTTCTTACAATAAAAATAAAATTTGCAAGACTACCCTGATTAAAAAAAATCACTTTTATGGGTTTTGAATTTTTCCAATAGTTTCAATTGATTTCAATTTCTCTGTTTACATTTATAGATTTATATTTATTTATTTTATATAAAAAAAAAACAATTTCACTATTTAAATAATAAACTACTCCAAAATGATGCATAGTATATACGAGTCTATCGCTATACTTTTCTTTTCCAAGCCGAAAAAGCATGCGCACTCTCTTTCTTTAAGTGGGCGGACTTTAAACAGCTGCTATGCTGTGTCCTCTTCGTCGTCGTAGTCGCACACATTCACTCGGAGCAATATTTTACTTTTTAAAATTCGACAACCGCAATTCTGGACTGATTTATCGCAGGCAACCCTATACCACCGTGTTCAGAATAAAATAATCTTAAATTTAATTTAAATTTCATTCAATAAACAGACCGTTGCAAAATGCTAGTGCAGATTTACCTGTTTATACCTGGCAACCCGATAGTTATGACCGGAAAAGAATAGGCAACCTAACGTTTGCATATTCTATGGGCTTCATACTTTCGATTGGTATAGAATTTATCTAATAATCATACCGGTGAAATGTTTAAAAAAAAAATTTTTTTTAATTATTAATTAAACATACTTGGACTGAAATTTGCTAGGCAACCCATATGGATTATATTTATTGACATATTAAATTAAATATAAAATACGTTTCATTAAATAAGCATCTCGGTGAAGGTCGTTTTATAACGGGATCTTAGACTAAAACGACATTAAAAAAAAATTGCATGTCCATTTTACAATCCGCGTGTCGTCGCATATTCATCGATTGCTTTCAACCTGTCAAGTGAAATTCAACTGTATTTATAATAATGTAAAATCGATATTGACGTGATAAAAAGTTGAGACGTTGTATAAAGCAATTTTACTACTAGGGATGTGAAGTATGCAAAAAATCTAGGCGCTTTGTTTCTTAACCTTTTTGGTTGCTATGCGGACTGAACTAGGTTTTACAAAGAAATCGTAACAGGTTTATTGGCAATGGGGGTTTTAATTTTGTTTTATTCAATTTCCTTGAATGTAATAAAGTTGAATTGCCTAGAACATTTTCAAAGCTATTTAAAAAGTTAGGTGCTAGGGAAATTGAGTTCTAAGATTATTATCACTCTTTTTATGACTAAGGGGCCTTACTGATGGCACGAGGGGATTTCGTGCAAGTATTTTCTAAGAAAACTTCAAATACACAACGGTCGAATTTCATCACATTGCGTTCATGTGTACGTATTTTTAATTTCGCTTAGTAAAAATCTAAAAATATAAATCCAATCGCGTCGAGCATATTTGAATGTTTTTTCAAGTCCTATTTGTCAAAAAAAGATACTAAAACCACATTGTAGATTTTTGGCATGTAGATACATGCCAGAATTCTTACTAATTACACTAATATTATAAAGGCGTCAGTTTGTGAGTGTGTGTGTGTGTTTGTATGTTTGTTACTTCTTCTAGCTCAAACGGCTGCACGGATCTGGATGAAATTTGGCACAGATATAGATAATAGTCTGGAGTCACATAGGATATTTTTAACCCCCGCCGGAAAAAGAGGGGTGTTATAAGTTTGAAGTGTGTTGCTGTGTATCTGTGTGTCTGTCTGTCGCATCATAGCGCCTAAACGGATGAACCGATTTTGATTTAGTTTTTTTTGTTTGAAAGGTGATTTTGTCGCGAGTGTTCTTAGCTATGTTTGAATAAAATCAATTGAGCCGTTTAAAAGTTATGGGCGTTTTACTGTTTGAGTCGGGGTGTTTTCGCAAGATAAATGTGTCGGGGGTTTTTTAAATTTGAATTTTTTTCTTGTCACGCGGGCGATGCCGCTGGCAGAACTTGTATTCTAATAAATGTGAAAGTTTGGATGGCTGTGTGTGTGGATGTATGATTGTTACTCAATCACATTGTGATCTGGATGAAATTTGGCATATGATAAAATATTTATTTATTTATAGATTATTACTTACCAATTTTTACCGACTTCAAAAAAAGGAGGGAATAAATTTAACACGTATGCATGTAATATTGTTGGAACTGTCCAATATTCACATATGTTACTCTAATTGGGCTTCTAAACATGTGTGCCAAATTCCATAAGTATATGTATGTTTGTCCACGTATGTCTCCGAAACTACTTATCAGATCGTGACCATTCTTTTTTATTGGATTATGTATCTCTCAACTTAGGAAAAAGTGCGAGTTTCATCCAAATCTGTTCAGCAGTTTTCAAAATATGGAACATACAACCGAACTCCTTAGCGACACGAAAGTGTAAATTTTGTGTCGAAAACGATATAAAAAGAAGTACCAAAGACACCGGCTTCCAAAACGAAAGTTATTTTGCACTTTGCTTTTGAAGTCGGTTCACTTTTTTGTGAAGAAGTTTCTTTACATACCTACTGATATTCACGTCGCCACCGATCACGACTCATCCCAGCACTATTATTATACGATGAAGCTATTTTAGTGCCGTCCCGACCGCAACAATGAGCTATAATGACCCCATCTTTTATAAACAGCTTATTTTCTGCACTAACGACACACTGCTGACATCTACAGGCGAAAAATAAAACTAAAAATGGTAAGAACAAAATCCCTTTCGTACAGAGGACTTGTTTCGATGCACCTTCGGCTACCATTTTGCTATTTAAGTATGCTATATTTAAGTATAATAAAATTTGAGTAATAATGTACTTAAAGGTTTATGAAATTTGAATTTTCTGTCATGACTTCATGAGAGACCAAAATGGTAATTTTTTGCAAGATCTTTGTGGCCACAAATTAAAATGATAGTGAAGTGCATGGGATACCTATTTAACATTAATAATAGAAATACAAAAACCGGCCAAGTGCGAGTCTGACTCGCTTGAGGGTTCCGTACCTATAATCAGCTACATTCACCAAAATATATTGGTAAGTTAGATAACATTACTTAAGTTCATAAACAAAGAATTTAAGGCACTGAACATTGCTCTAACGAAGGGACAAAATTAATTTCGCCACTCGAAAACTGTTGTCCCCACACATCAATATATATTTTTTTTACTTTTCCAAGTACATTTTATAATTTGGTCGACTATTTCTCATAAACTTGTAAAGCCTGCTTAGCTGTGGTAGTTTTCCTTTTAATTTCGATAATTACTACTGCCGTGATTTTTTTCACATATGCGCTGGCACGATGGAAGGACTCTAACGAAAATTTGCCATTTAAAGCTTAATTTTACGCAAATGGATTTCTGAATCAAAAAAATGTTTTCACAGACCCGTAATATTTTTAATAACCTATCCAACGATACCCCACACCATGGGTTAGACGCAAAAAAAACATCTTCACTTTACATGTAGGTAACGAGTACCATAAAAAAAAATTGCACTTTTTGTCGGCGTGATTAATATGTACATCCATGCCAAATTATAGTTTTCTAGCTCTAAGAGTCTCTAAGCTAAGCTGCGGACGGACGGACGGACAGACGGACATGGCAAAACTACGACTTCCTTGTCGACTACGGAACCCTAAAAAAGTTATACGTCCGTTTGTTCATTTCACCCTTTGAACGTTTGACTTTTTAATGATCTCGTAGATACCACAGTACCCAATTAGAAGTGTCTGCTAGAAATATAAATCAGGAAAAACGCATGTAGGCTTTTACTAATGTCACAGATAATATAATACTAGCATACAGATGCCTCATCCCATACAAAGAAACCGTGCCGACGTAACTTGCGTTTTCGTCTGATTAAACCGATTATTTTTTGTACATCGTTCGCGTTCGGTTCCGTTCCATGGCGATAGATAGATGGTGTTAGTAGCGACTTGCAAGTAAACGGGTTTACTCGGTGCATGAATATATTTTTCTATAAATACAGTGAAGATTTGTTTTATTTTTTAGCACTTTTTTACAGTTGTCTCTGTCACCTCTGACCTAGACTAGAGTCAAGAGCAAACCCATCAAAAATAAAAATAAATAAAAATAACAAAGTTACCTTGCACTAAAATGTGTTACAAAATAAATTTTAACAAACGAGTGGAATGGCTCAGACATTTAAAACCGCGCTATCTACTGGCATCAATTTTAAATGATCAGTTCAAATAATCTTTGAAATGTGAATTTAGACCCCAATATTCCATAATTTTGTGCTTAGGACAAAAACATAAATTTTTTATGTTCAATTCCAGAAAATGTAAATTTTACAAACAATTCAATAACAACACGGTGCATGTTGCGCCATCTAGTAAGATTTATTTGAACCAAATTTTCTTTCTTAGCACTGGGACCCCGTGATACTAATTTATAGCAAAATAATGTGAAGAATTCAAAAACTCAACTCTAAAACTAACTATAGGCACTTCTTTTATTTGAGTCAACGGGATTCAACATCTTCCCGCCCTTGTCCCATGTTTCTGCTCAATTTCAAGCCAACACTCTCCAGTCTGTGCCACCACACCTCCAATCTGCTTTGGACCTCTAGGCCTATTATTTAAATTTGAGGGTAGGTGGAACAGAGTGAAAAGTCCCACAAACCTCCATAGATAGAAAAGGGAGGATCCTCCGACCAGACGGGTGTTGTGTCTGGTCCGGGCAACTGCTCGACGGTTGTAGTCGGACTGTTGTATGCGTTCTAATCGTGATTTGTGTGACGTCATGCCATTAGTTCGTAAGTGGCGGTGTCAGTGCCGCTACATCACTCCTCTCCGGATACTTGAGGTCGATAGCAGGTTGAGTCGTCCGTACATCTTGTGATGCGCAGAGTTCGCGGTGAGTCGGAACTGTATGCGGTTGTGGCCCAGTGAGTCGGGGTGATGAAATCCCAGTGAGTCGGGATAGAGTTGCTGGCTCCAGTGGGTCGGAGTGATGTTAGAAGCTGAGGGTGATGACCAGGAATACGCGTCCGCTGCATGCTGGTGGTCAGGATATGTAGGTGCCGTGGATACTGGCTGGCTGTATGACTCGCTGCTTGAAAGCTTGAGGAAGTGCTGATGACGTCATGATGAAGTAGCTTTGCGCTGATGTTCATGTTCGAGGATCACCACTTTGGGGGTATGTGGAATAGGGTGTAAAGTCCCACAACTCCCCTCCGGAAACCTGCAAAGTTGAAATAACTCATAAGTTCGGTCCTGCTTTACTTTTAAACAAATCTACCTTCCAGGAATTCTTTCTTATGAGTATTTTTGTCGTTTGGTAAAAGCTTTTATAAATACTCGAATATCTAAATACGTAATTCCTAATTTAGTACTTCTTAGGAAATCCATCTGCTGATTCACGAAGATATCTCAAAATGAGACAATGTCGTTAATCAATTTAGTATCTAACAGACTTACTGATCATTTATCATCGAGAATACTTCAACGATATGCTAACCCTAAATGGATTCCTTTTCACGTCTCTCATCAAAAACTTTGGACGTTTACAAAGTGAGTCTAAGTACGATTTCATTATCTTTAGTACTCATCCAACTACGATTTTCAGAACTGGATGGAGGTCGGGATTTAGTCGAACTCATTATTAATTCTATTAATAAATCTAAAAATAAATTCATGATAGTTGAAACACAAAATTAGAAGTAGTTGGGTTAAAAACTTATTAACGTAACAAAGAATTTATTCATCTTGATAGAAAACACTATCTATACTTTTTTGACTAAAACCCTTGAATCTATTTAAAGGTTGCCCATTAGAGCACTACCACAGATTACTGCACTACTACCTATGTAGGCTAGGAACTAAGAGTCAAGTTTACCCTGTTTATTTTAAAATCAACATATTTTCTAGTTATGAAACATTGGTTTGGAAAAACAAAACCTTAAGGCAGTGCGCTCACGGGCGATTTAGTTTCCCAGCTATTTTTTTGTCTCCCACCTCAAATCTATGGGTTTTATTTATTTATTTTATTATTAATGTACACACAGAAAATACATAAAGAAAACACATCATGACAAAGGAGTACAAGGGTACTGCTTATTTCTTTAAAAATTTCTACCAGCAGACCCGCGAAAAGTAGATATGAAGAAGAAATGTAGACAAATAGTGTGTGAGAGCAGGAAGAGTATAAAAGTTAACGACTAACCTAAGATATAAAAACATACACATATAGTATAGTGCTTATAAAGATCAGATTTGAGAGGAAAGATAATGCTCTTTTAATCGTTTTTTAAAAAGCGAGATAGTATCTAGATCTCTAATGCTAGGCGGGTTTCTATGAAGAGTCTCCCGGCTGTCGCGTTGCTAAATGCGCGCACTTTGATATTGATCCATAGACTTGCTGTGAAAGACAAATTAGAAAGAAAGAAAGAAGGCACGACGCATACCATAAAAAACAAAGGAAAGCTTAATTACAAATACAGAGTATGTGTCACAACCACGCAAAACGGTCATCGCTCAGCATAATGCTGAAACTCGCGTGCAAGACAGAGCCACAGCGCTGGTTTTTAGCGATAGCCGGTGTCGACTGGGTGACACCGAAACAATGAAACCTTAAGGTTATGTGACGGGGCGAATATGTTCCATTTATAAATAAAACAAACAAATAAATGAGTAAAAACAAATACGAAACACAAGTGTCCAAAATAAAAGTTCAGTCTTTATAGTTATAGATTAGTACTTATATAGTAAATATATATAGTAAATATGATATTAAATAAAAAATCGATAGGTAGGATTGTAAAAAATAAGTTTCTGGTAGGTCAGAATAGAAAAAAAAATATGTTAAGGCACTACAGCTCCCACGGACTGGTGACACAGGTGGCAACGAGAGCAGTGAAACGAATGTATTTTGCGAGACATAGATGGAAAGGGTAAATACTGTAGGCATTTTATTTAATTAGTTGCGGAGACAAAGTTGCTCGTGCGCGATACCTCTAATAAGTTGCTCCACCAATGTTTTGTTTCCTAAAACTTTTCCACATTTCGTCACAGTATTGACCTTCGCCTGTTGCTATACTCACCCGAGTCGACACTTCACACCCGTATCATAGCTACTTAGGCCAAACCGATCCCTTTCCGAACTATGTCCAAACAAAACTCCAGCCCGACAATAGGGGCTTGTACTACGCTAAGCCTAATTAATTAATGACCCCTAACTTCCTAATTAACACTCAAAAATCTCATAACACACAGTTTCCAAACAGTTAATTTAATAAGCTATGATGATAAGTTTTAATCAGGGATGTTATGTAAAATTTCGGATCTGGATACGGATACAGAAATAATATTATTTCGGTTACGGTTTTGGATCTATTTCGGATTATCCGTTAGTTTCGGTTACGGATATTAGATTTTAATAAATTCTAAACGTAAAATACAAATAGGTATATTATTATATGACTTTATTTCTAAGTTATCGTTTGGTGCTTGCATTTCAAGTGACGCGCGCGACTAAAGTGACTCCACCCCTATCTGAAATTTATTTTATTCTATTTCATTCCTTAAGTTTGTTCCGTTTCCGTGAATGTGTCCGTGGCATCAACAGTTAAGTGGGCCCTATCAGAATATCCGCGCAGCGCTTTGCACATGCTGAGTTAGGAGCCTTTTTGGTCTCGCACGCGGTAATTTCTTATTATTGTTTGTGTTTTGCTTATTCTGTGTCTCCTGTGCGGGTCACAAATAAATAATTTTTCCTTCTTCTTTCTTTAAATTTTCCGAAAATTTTATACCAGCTTCGGTTACGGTTACGGATAAATTTTTTGTTTCGGATATCCGATAGTTTCGGTGACCGTTATGGAGGTCCTTAACATCCCTGGTTCCAATGGAGGATGTAATAAAGCTTGGTGGACAGTAATATGCGGACGCGGGAACGGTAATGGGGTAATGACTGCAATTGAGTGGTGGTATGTGCTACTGCACTTCTGTGTTATTATGACTCGTATCGGGTTGGCATGAAGTGATCTGAATTGGTCATCGTCACCTGGCCTTTCCTCTGCTCGATTTGTATCTTTCACTCAAATAAAAATGGTGTTATTTGATTGACTATGGTGCCAATTGTCACTTTTAATCCCAAATTACTGAACAACCAGACCATTTAGTCTTCTGGTTTGGTTGTTCAGTAATTTGGGATTCTAGCAGCCTTATTGCGTAAGTGAATTCGGCAAGGCAAAGGGCAAAGAGTATGAACAATCGACTAATCTTTTATCTCACATGAATTTGGTCGTTTGTTCGTACTCTTTGCCTTGCCGAATTCACTTACGCAATAAGGCTGCTGGTTTCTGGGTGGCTGTTATCCGTAAAACGAAAAACACTTTTGTTAGTTGAATTAATGACTTTTTCTTGTAGATAGATGTAGATACTCTGAAGACCGGCAGCCTAATTGCATGTAAATTCGGCAAGGCAAAGGGTTTAAGAGGGGACTCTAGTGAGACTTTCTCCATACAAACACATTCTGCTGTTTTCTTCGTGGATAATGCCTCTAGAGCAATGATTTTTTTCCATAAAATCTAGGTCTAATTAATACGTGCCTGTATCATTTCCTTTTTTCCAAAACATTATCACAAAAAGAAATATGACAATCCAAAAATCCGAAAAAAATTACCGTTTTTACCGCCATGTTCAGAAGACTTTGAGACAAAATTTATAAGTTTTTAACAAAAAAGGAAATGATAGGAGCATAGATATACTTTTCCTCTAAATTTTGATATAAGAATTTTTTAGATCAGACCAGTTTTCATGAAGAAAACAGCAGAATACGAAACGTCTTTTAGTCAAAGTTTTTGTAGGTAAAATCAGCCTGAGCTGCAGTTGTCCCTTTTGCACTTTACGGCGTGAGGTTGGAGGTGACGCGACGGCAATAGTTTCTTCAAATACCTATTTTTCAAATTCCTGTTGACTAGAGTCCGATCTTAACACCATGAATGAGTATGACAAATTCTCTTTGAATAATTAGGTATTGCCAAGAATTATTGGAAACTTTCGAACAGATTATCTCAACCAATAAAAGCGTCCAAAATTGTTGGCAGTACCTAATTATTTAAAGAGAACTTGTTATAATCTATCAAGGGGTCAAAAACTTTGCCTTGCTGAATTCACTTAAGAAATAAGGCAGCGGGTCTCGATTTTTTAAGAATGGTCACTTATCTGAAGATTTTTTTGAAAGCAGCAAACAGATATATGACCTCCAGATGATATCTGAGGATCTGCGGTAAAAAGTTTAATTATCATCATATCAGCCGAAAGACGTCGACTGCTGGACATAGGCCTCCCCTAAGCGTCGCCACATTGACCGGTCTCGTGCGTCTCGCAACCAGCGGATCCCCGCAAGCGATTCGCGGTCAACACTCCAGATCCTTTCTGCCACATCGGCCATCAGTTTTGCGAGCAATGTGCCCTGCCCACTGCCACTTAAGTTTGGCAATTCTTCAAAAAAAGTTTGGCCAGTCAGTAATGTTGTTAGCGCAGGACAGGACACATCCTGCGCTAACAACACTCAGCAGGTTTTGAACCTGCAAACTCTTTCAAGAGAGTCTGTACTGTAAATCTCAGAACCAGTAGATATAACAATACGCACCTATATACTACGCATACCTACACACAATACATTGTATAGGTTTCACAATATCTCGGCTTACAACGTAAGGCTTCCAGAGGTCACACGATGAGATCAAAACACCCTTGTTGTAGGTACAAGGGTGAATCATAATAGTTTTAAGTGTACTCCCGACCTAGGCTAATGTTGTTATCTGGGTTAAAAACATGAGGATTAAGTACAGTGTTACACCCACGCTCATAGACGACAATTAACGTTACAAGCATAAAAATCTGTTATCCTTGCCAGAGGTTAGTGTTAACCAGGAAGGAAGAAGAGGTTAGATAGGCAGATGCTCCGTATAAAACACTGGTATTCAACTGTATCCATAAGGGAAGGTTTATATCTGACGTAAAACACGTCGAGCGTATCATCGGTCGCACACTCAACCGATGATACGTTATATCATCGGTTGAGTGTGAACGGTCAAGTGTTTTTCTATACATTTGTCTGTTCTGGCGTTACGCGACCGATAATACGCGACGCATGTTCCGTCAGACATATGAACCTTCCCTAAGGGACCGCAGGCTTATAACGTATCTTGCAAGAGCAAAACGATAGCGACTTGTAGGCAATAGTTGCTCTTCAATGCAGAAGTTTTAGAGTTGTTGGTGGTTTTTACAAACTTCTTCGACACGTATGTATAGATACAATATTGTTGGAACTATTAACGTATGATATTGTATGTGGGCTTCTAATCACGTGTGCCAAATTTCATAAGCGTGTATGTATGTATGTTTGTCCACGCATTTCGCCGAACTATTTATCGGATCGTGTTCATTCTTTTTGTTTTGGATTGAGTAGCTCTCAACTTAGGGAATAGTGCAAGTTTCATCTAAATCGGTTTAGCAGTTTTCAAGATATGGAACATACAACAGAACTCCTCAGCGACAAACAGCACGAATGTGTAAATAAAGTCATTATGGGAATTTTGTCAATCCTTAAGGTACCTTACTAAATAAATTTCAAATTTTTAGTGATGGTGTACTAACGTTTTTAATTACCTAGTGCATTTGACAAACAGCGAGGGATAAACAAATGATTGTGTAGGACCTACCATAACTACACTGTAGGTAATACCGACTTTTATGACATAAAGCGTTTGATCGCGCAATGATTGTTTCTTACGTAATAAGCCTAGCCGGTTAGATGGGAATGTGACGCTTATAATTATGTGGTTGAGAAAAGGCTAGGTACTTATAGGCAGATTGAATTAATTAATCTTCAAAAGACGTAAATTATCCCACAGGAACGTTCTACCGAAATAAAAAGTATTCTAATTACGTTAAAATAAGGTTCATTGTCTACCTGTGTTCCAGATTTCATTCCAATTCATTTAGCTGTCGACACGTGATTGACATTATCAAAAATCCAAAATCCACATACTGTTTTACTTAACACTATCTGTACCCGCGGCTTCGCTCCCATCAGATGACTGCCTACCCTACCCTACTTACCTACCTACCTACCCTACTTATCTTACTGCCTACCCTGCCTACCTACCAGCCATTTTTTTTTCTCGCTGAAAATCATAACACCGCCATTCAGAAAATGACTCGAAATGCACAACGCCATCTATCGAATACGGAGTTCAAATGTCCGTGTATCAGAATTGCGTGTGCTGTGATAATTGAATGATAATTTTACATGTTGAACAGTTTAAATGCATCTAGCTTTTGATAGAGTGAACCGAATGCGATGAAACAAAAACACTTCAAGTTAAGCATAATTATTAATTAAACAAGTTATGTACATTGGTTTCGTACATTTTACGTGATGCGTGCACAGACAAACAGACAAAAATTCCAAAACTGCTGGCATAGGGTTCTGTTGGTTATTCTTTAACAACCTGGCATTTTTTTTTGGAAATATTTTCGATGTACAAAAACGACTTTTCTACAGATTTATTATATGTATTGATTGATGATTGATGATATTGATTGATTAGTTTCACCCAGCACATTCTTTATTTTTCTCCACTAGTATAAAACTTTTATTAAATCGGAAGTTAATGGTTTAAAAGTCAAAGTGAAATATATTTATTCAATTAGGCCAATAAACGGCACTTTTGAACGTCACATAAATTAAAATTAAAATTTACAAGTAAAAAAAAAAAAAAACATTCTACCGTGCATTCGGAAAGTAGATTGTTATGGAGAAGAACGCACAAGAAACTCCATTAATCGCATTAACAGGACAATTTATTAATTTGATAAGTAGGAACATGGTTCTCACATACTTACAAATATCACAAACATAGGTAAAATACCTAACACCTAATACCTTTACTTAATGAACCACAATTTGCGGTACAGACCTGTCTATCGGTGGGCCCTACGTCTAGCCAAATCAAACGGTTATAAACGTCTGCGAGTACGGTACTTAGCGCATGTTGTAAATGTCAAGTAATAACCATGATGTATTTATTACCTATCACGTTTTATGAAGACTTGTGATACTTTCCCAGCTAAAACTGGGATCTCACGGTCATAAGACGTGTAGTTTCAACAATACAAGGCGCTAAGTTATGTACCGATACTATATTTTGACCCGGCTGCAAAGAAAAGGTTATGTTTTTGCGCGGATCTTGTATGTTCCTAATATTCTTTATTACCTCATATCTTTCAAAACACTCAAAGGATTTTTATAATTAAAACATTGTTAAATAGCTCTTGACCGACCACGTGTTCTTGGATAAGTTACGTTAAAAAAAATGGCGGATTTTGGGCGCCATATTGTGGAGGTTGCATTTTTTTCTTCCAAACCCATTGAGTGGGGTATCAAAATGAAGGATTTTTAGAGGTGATTACAAAAATATATTTCACTTCTATGTTTAAAAGTCTTTCGAAAAAAAAAGGTTTTTTGTTTTTTTTTACATAGCGTTCGTCGTGTTTTTGATTTCATTACCTTTTTTACCATTCCAGTGTCAGTTAATATTCGTTCAGTTATGACTTCTCAACCGTACGTGCAAAACGTTTAGGGAATACTTTTAATGTGCGTTCAGCTATGCAAGTATTATTATTTTCATCTGTGGTTCAGCTAAGGAGAGGAATTGCCTATCGGAGTCTGCCAGAGTCAATTTTCAAGGCAAAGCTTTGACTCGGCCAGTGAGTGCGTCATTGCGGATGAGCTTCCTGGCCCGCTTTTCAATCAGGAAGTTTATCAAGCTGGCTTTTGGCAGATCCGTCCCAGAAATGAGTGCAGTTCCAAGCATGATTGAACTTGCGCTTGAAAAGTAGTCGTTACTAAAATGACAGTATCTTTTCAAAAAGAATTACCTTACTGCTCTTAAAACGGTGAAGGAAAACATCGTGAGGAAACCGGCAGTCCCAGGACCAAAAATTCAAAGACATGTGACATTCACCAACCCGCACTGGGCTCGCGTGGTGGATTAAGGCCCATTACCACTCTCATAGAGAACATTATAAGGCTGATGATGATAATGAAGAATTATCTTCAAATTCATCTACTATCTTAATAGTAGTAAGACAGTTAAATACCCAATTTTAAACCCTTACTGCCAAAGTTAAGCTCGCTAATAGAAACTTATAGTGTACTTCCAGAGGTTTATAGTAGCAACTAGTATAAAGTGCGATATACATTGTAGGCCGGTGTTGTGCCTACGCGCAGGACCGCAGTGGCGCCACGGCTCTGCGGATAAATATTGACTTCAGCGCTTGGATTAGCTGGTGGTGCAATTGAAAAGACGGCAGCGATTTTAACATGTTCGTCAAAAGAATAATAAGTTTTACCGAAGGATAATAGGCGATAGTCAGATTGCTAAATCTTCCGCAAACAAGTGGGACGAGGTAATGCGACGACGCGTTTTTATATAAATTGATCTAAGAATAAGAAAAAGAAGTAATCTGTCATTCAACCACTGCAACTGTTCCTGAATCTCGTTGTTCTGAAATTGGGATATAATTTGCTCATTGACTGCTCAAAAGCTGAATAAAAAAAAAACTCATAAATAACCTGCCCACTGCTCTGGATCTGCATTAGGCTGTGCTATGCCAATCTAATAGAATATTTGCACTCAAGTACTAGAGGAAAATTGTGTGTGTTTGTTTGGAGATTGTTGTTCGAGTTGTGCCGTGTTTACGTAACACGTACGCGGCACAATTCCTTTTCATTAAACTCATCAATAAATCTTCTAAGAAACGAAATTTAGCATAAACTTTACGCTTGAATACGTCAAAATCTGTGCATTTCGGTGTGATTCTAACAGAAGCGTAAGGACAGAAATAATAAAGGAAAGTAATTGGAAGAAAAGGTTAAGGACTGCTCTAATCGACTTCTTTTTAACCCCTGACGGAAAAAGAAGGGTGGTTGTGTATTTGTGTATATATCTATGGCATCATAGCACCTCAACGGATGAACCAATTTCGATTTAGTTTTTTTTTTTGTCGATCTCCTTTCGACAGTGTTTTTAGCTATGGATGATGACAGTCATTTCAGCCGTTTAAAATTTATAGACGTTTCACTGTTTGAATCGGGAACCCCCGCCGGAAAAAGAGGGGTGTTATAAGTTTCACGTGTGTTGCTGTGTATCTGTGTGTATGTGTGTCTGTCTGTGGCATCATAGCGCCTAAACGGATGAACCGATTTTAATTTAGTTTTTTTTGTTTGAAAGGTGATTTTGTCGAGAGTGTTCTTAGCTATGTTTGAATAAAATTGGTTCAGCCGTTCAAAAGTTATGTGCGTTTTTCTGTTTGAATCGGGGTGTTTTCGCAAGATAAATGTGTCGGGGGTTTTTTAAATTTTGAAATTTTTCTTGTCACAAGATAACGTCTCATAATTACATGTTTGATATATTGTTGATCGAAGCGTGTTAACTAATAGATAAATTATGTATTTTAAAAAGCATGAAATAAAAATATCCCGACACATTTTTAAATTTTCCTTGTTCATCACCAAAGCCTACCCTAGAATCGCTCACAGCTCGAGACTTGTCCCACACGTTACCGTCCAGGACATAATGTGCTCAATAAATTTGGCAGCACTAATAGTTGCTTAATAATGATCGACAAAGAATGTGATCGTTGTGACAAAGCTATGTTATTTATCCGGTACTGCCTGTTACAGATTAGATATGCAAATTATGTCAGTATTACAGTACTGACTGATTTATCTTTGTTGACAACAATTTTCTGGGTACAGTTAGCTTTATTGTTGCTAACCATGCTATACCGAAGTGTGTGCTTAATAGATTGTACTTATTAAAATCATGGCCACATCATAGAATACTCCGTTCATTCCGTATTCTGCTGTAATATCCGATACATATTCGCGAGCTGGCTGACCAAAACCAGAAGTACCCTCCGACTGCAGATCACGATTTCCTTCTTGTTTACGTCTTTTTAATTCACTTCTTAGCAGTCGGGTTTTTTTAATTATTTTTTTTATGTACAACTTTTTAGTTAACATTTCTTTTTTTCGGTTTAGATACATTTAAACATATAAGTGTTGTATATTTTTTTGAATGACCTCTTAAACTCCTTTATTTTGATACCCATCGTGTGGGGGATGGGTTGGAAGAAAAAAAAACCCACAATATGGCGCCCAAAATCCACCATTTTTCTATTTTCCACTTGTAATGTAGCCAGTTACACTCGCAAGGTTAAGACGAATCGATTGACGTAGGAATCCTCAAAATCGGCCAATGCGTTTAGTATCTAGAACGCTGCATAGGAACATACACACATAGACTGATAAACACATTACCCTCCTTCAGCAGTCGGGTAAAAATAAACTACTTTCTGCCTTCGACCCGTATGGTAGGTACCCGCATGATGGTGGTGTGGTAAGCGGTGACTTAGTATCCGATAGAATAGCAAAACAAAGTTGCCAATCTAGGAACAATATAACGCATTGTGATCTGATACGAAAGGTGTCAAACCACAAATCGAAATATTTTTGATGTCTGACACTGCAATGTGAAACCCTTTTAGGATATTCAAAATTTCATTCACTGCCCCGCTATACGCTGCGGGGTGCGTGGCGTCGAAGTAACGACACTGCACGTGAATGCGTTTTCTGTGGGCTTCATTATGAGTGTTTTCAATGCAAAGAGATATACTTTCAAGCAACGTTAGAACACGAACACCCGCGCTACGCTGCGTAATGTGGTGCAGTGTGCAAATCGCCTTATGTTCTGTGTATGTACTTATGTTTATTGGCACAAATAATATGTTAAATGCTCTTCTGAACTGGAAATTCTGATTTCAAAACTATTTTTAGGCAAAGACTAATATTCCTGTAATTTCTCATTTCTTTTCTATGACAACCTTAACTGCCCCACTTTCGTTCTATAATAAAACCGCCCACAAAAGATTATAGACAAAATAAATAAACACAAAACAGTACTGGCCGAATTTCGGTGAGTTCGAATTTCGAACACACCCCGGGGATGGGCAGTTATCGAGCTATAAATGGGAGACGCTGAAATTCTACCCCACAGGACTTCGGCATAATAAAAATGAAAGTCACGCGATTTTTGATCTTATTGATGAGAAAATAGGGATTCAAATGAAGATTCGTATTAGCAAAGTTTGAAGTATCGGTTGTAAACGTACGCGTCCTAGTGTGAATATTAAATAGTAGGTAGCAGTTGTAACGAATTGTTTGTTTCTAACATTTAAGCTTGAGTTTTATAACAAGCCTGGTCATGGTCATGTGATGAGGAGGGATGAAACGCATCAAATCAAATCAAATCAAAGCAAAATCATTTATTTGCGAAATATGGGTAGTTCTCAGGGTGACATTTTTATAAAAGTTCTTTAGACCATATCCTACCATGGCAGGTGTGCAAAATATTACAATAAAAAGAATAAAATATTACATTAATAATTAACAATTGTATCATCTATACATTACAAACATATTATTGGACAATTACTTAAATTAATCATGACATTATTATCTCATTTAAATAATCATTAACAGAATAATATGCTTTTTGAATTAAATACTTTTTTAATTGGTTTTTAAATAAATTGAAATTATCACATTCTTTTATGTACTTAGGTAATTTATTATATATTCTAGGGCCCATACAAAATGCACTCTTATCAAACATAGCCGTTCTATGGCTTATTGTACTGAGTGTACTGGCAAGTCTTGCACTTTTTAAGGTTTCGTATTTATTTAGGTTAGTTCTTATGTCCAATGCTAGTTCATAGATGTACAATGATGGGAAAGTCAATATTTTTAAATTAATAAAGTGCGGTTTACAAGTTTCAGTTGATTTTAATGCACAAATCGCTCAGAGACACTTCTTTTAAGCTTTAAAGATGGTTTCTCTCTCAGTGGCATTTCCGCAGAACATTATACCATATCTAAGTGTCGAACGTATCTAAGTGTCATGCTACTAAAAGAGTTATGAATTTAAATGTGCATGGAATGAGAAGGAGAGGAAGGCCAAATAAAAGAGAGTCAGTGATGGCGTGACGGGGAACAGGACAGTATAAATTAGAAAACGTATTGCGCCGACCACAAGTAACATGGGACAAGAGAGGGAACATGATTAGTTTTATATAAAAAATAGACAAATTCATGTTTTCTTTAAATGAAAAATTTTGCCCAAGCATAGCATAACTTAACGCCTGTGTATACCCCGGAGGTTAGAAAGAGGTGTACACCCCACGGAACAGAAAAAATCAGGTACACCCACACCTTGGTCGTGTTAAAGTCTCATAAAATAGGTGATGAGCCTAAGCAACCATCTTTATTAAAGTCAATTGGAGCTATTTTCTACCATGATGACACTGAAGTTTTGTACAA
The DNA here is from genome assembly GCA_949775005.1 of Orthosia gothica. Classification (NCBI taxonomy): domain Eukaryota; kingdom Metazoa; phylum Arthropoda; class Insecta; order Lepidoptera; family Noctuidae; genus Orthosia; species Orthosia gothica. The sequence continues at coordinate 7,019,418 of OX459045.1, forward strand.
AATTGAGTCAGATTCTACCTAGTCCAAATAGAAAACCATTGATACTAAATTACAAGCTTTTAATTAACTTGCAATGTATGTATGTAAGTGTGTTGGGTCAAATTTTGAAGCAGTTATCCTCCACCGATTAAGATGAAATTTTGTATACACTTTTAGTTTGAATGACAATGCATGGCCAAGATGGCGGTCTAGTTATTTTTTGTGCACTGCCATGATATAGGTATCAAATTAAAGGGTTTGCTGAGATGAATACGAAAAAAGCTTGTTAATTTAAATTAATAAATTATTAGTATATTAAGTTTATTTTCAGGAGCTTTAAAGCCTTAGGTGTCTAACCAATTCTTCTGTTTCTTTCAGAAGCCAGTCTCGCCGTAGGGAGCTGGGAGAAATTGTATAGAGGTAAGATTCTAAAGCACCTCCCTTAAGACGGTACCCTGACCAAAAAATCGGCATGAGATATGAGCATTCCTATTGGTCTAGCGGCACTGGTAGCGCATGAATTACAGAAGTGAATACGCCCAGATTTTAGAATAAAATCTTTATAAAATCGAATTTTGGTCTTTTGAAAAAAATAAATCTACAAAAATGTTCGTTATTAAATTGTCTATCCATTAGTGTTAGTATAAAAAATAAATAATGAATACTTTACGAGGAGATGCATAATATTTATAATTATTTCTCATTTTTATGTTTTTTTGGAAGGAGATTAGTGAAATATATACAACATTAAAAAAAAAACTAATTCAACCATTTTAGAATCAATATTATGTAGAAATTAAATGTATTTTTATTAATTGATATTTCTTTTTAAATAACGAGTAGATAGCTCTCAATCAATAACGGTTAGAGCTATCTACTCGTTATTTAGAAAATACATTAAATTTCTACATATTATTAATTCTAAAATGGTAGATTTCGTTTTTTTTAATGTTGTGTATATTTCACTAATCACCTTCCAAAAAAACATAAAAATGAGAAATAATTATTGATAGCATGCATCTCCTCGTAACGTGTTCATTAATTATTTTTTGTACTAACAATAATGGATAGACAATTTAATAACGAACATTTTTGTAGTATTTTTTTTTTCAAAAGACCAAAATGCGATTATACAATGATTTTATTTTAAAATCTGGGCGTATTCACTACTGTAACTCATGCGACACCAGTGCCGCTAGACCAATAGGAATGTATATCTCATGCCGATTTTTTGGTCAGGGTACGGCCTTAACAACATCTAAAATACCTTAATTACATCATTATATTAATTAAAAGCTTTAACCACAGAACAATAGCCCCTAATCACACAATTTACAGTTTCTCTAAGCCTATACAATCATTCCATCATTTCATTATAATGCAGAGTGCACAACGGTGGAACTTCGCTCGCTCGCTTAATTAAACAAGTTCGCTTAAAAGTCCAGGATCCCATATAGAGAACAGTATAGACGCTTATGCTTACTTAAAATTCTTAGGAGCGGGATTAACTAAGTATGTTAGAAACTTAGGAAGCAGTGCCGGGTTCAGCCTGTTGTATATGGGAGGGTTTTTGCTTAGAGAGATAAGTGAATAGAAAAATGTATTGCGTGTTTAAACATTTTTGATATTATTTAAACTGTAATGTTTATGGAGGGCTATGGAGCAGACTATGCTCAGTGTTAGAGAAATTCAGTTAACAAAAAAAACGTGTGTGGTCAGGGGACCTCATAGAGGAATAAAGTTCCTCACGTATTGTGAGAGAGAGCGCGCGGTGTGCGTAAATGCCTGTTCATCTAGTGGTGTGCCTATTTCTAGGTAATGAGTCGGGAAGAGATTGGCTGGATGTGATAGGCCGGTTGCGTCTATGCCACACTGTCATTTGGGGTTTTTTGAGACAATTTTAACCATCATATTGTAGCACTTTATATACCTTTTAATATATTACATAATATTTCTATTACTTTATATTATCTATTTTTCAATTTATTAGTTAAGCACACATATTCACATTATGACATTATTATATTGACAGCGCTGGGTGTCTGACACCCAGCATAATATGCTGAGTTGGTAACCCTTTCGGTATGGGCACGCCCGGCGCAATAATTCTTAAACCTTTTTGTACTATTCTTCTCTGTTACTTTGTGATTGTTGTTGTTGTGCTACGTATATGTCGAATAAATGTTTTCTATTCTATTATTTTCCATTCTCATAGAAAGATACACTGAGTGAAAGAGAAAGACATGAAAAGGGTATAATGTAAAAATCTTACGTGACGTTACATTTTCTCCTCAGAGCAATGACTATTTATTCTAAAGCAATTTTCTCCCGAATCACACCTACCGCAAGCCGCGTCAAAATTTCAAAACACGACCAGAAGTAAGATTTTAAAATAACAATGTTAGAATTGATTTTACCTAAAACTCGTGCAAAGAATTATAAAATAGGAAGGATTTGCTTTTTAAAGTACTAGCGGATGCCTCGCGGTTTTACCCGCGTAGTTCCCGTTCCCGTGGGAATACAGGGATAAAAAGTAGCCTATGTCATCCGGGGATAGTGTAGCTTCCCAACGGTAATATCTTTTTGAAATCGGTTCAGTATTTTTTAAGTTTATTCGTTACATACAAAAATTTAAAAATATTTTTTTTTCCTCTTTATAATATTAGTATAGATATAGATATCGAAAATGTACGTAAAATGAGAATGGAATATACGAAAATATTTAAAAAAATCTCTTCTTTCCTCAACCAAATTATTATTTGAAACCCAAAAAATTTAATAAAAATCATAAATTCAAGTTAACCAGAGGATTTTACCGTAGAGGGCTCTCAACTAAATAATTCGACCATTTAGATAAAAGGTCTGAGATTATAGCACTTTATTTAATTATGTAGCAATGTAATATGTATGGGGGAGTCGTAAAAACATTTTAACTTTTCCTCAATAAATCTTCCTTGTTTGCTCGAGTATTTCCCCTTAGCGAGAAAAACATAATAAAAAAAGACGAATTCCGTGAATTGTACGCTGTTATTTCATTTTCAACTCTTACGGTTCTACAATATTTACGTTTACGCTTTCAGTACCTATGTAATTCATTTTCCGTGAAAAATCATTCCGAAATGGAAAAGAAAAAGCTTTTATAGGTAAATCAAATTTCTCTTTTAGTCTAGATTTCACTGAAAATTTAATAAAATCCGACGTTTCTGATTCCTACGCACAATTTTGAGAGGGTTTTATTAAATACTTAAGCAGGTTCACACAGACGTAGAACAAGCGATACTTAAGGGCGGAGCGCTCACCGCTTCGCTCGAAAGCGACACTTGACCGTTGTAGCCCCCGCCTTACATCGCGTTTCAACCACTTTAACAAAGTTATGCTGATCTTATCTCGAACAGTAGGCACTTTTGCGGTCCCTTACTAGGTCCGGTACCCCGGTATGTCTTTCTCAATGCGAATAACTATAAACTGATATTTTATTCAATACAACCTGCGCCCGCTGCTTCGCTCTCTTAATCGGTATATAAATCTTTGAGTCATAAATCGGTATTTCGAAAATCAGTTACATGATATATGTGACTCGGAGCGGCTCGGATTGATCGAATCGTTTTGAGTTATTGGTTAACATGAACGATATAATTGAACGAAATATCAGTATTATTAACTCGTTGTCGTTGCAGTTTGTCCGAAATTATTAGGATTGTGTAAACCTGGCTTAGTTAGTTAGATCTCATTTTACAGGTAGGTAATATTTTAATTACTAACAGAGACATAGATCATTGGAAGGCAAAATTATGTTTTAAGCAATGACAACAATAGAAGGATTCTACCAGAGCAGCCAGGCACCACGCGACCGTTATGCGACAGTCAGATTTTTCCTATTTTCAAGTGATTTCTAAGGAAACACGTCGTCTTGTAGTTGTGGCAATGTCGCTTTGCACCTGTCTACGGGAGCCTTTATTTATTTATTGTCTACTGTAATTACAAATTACTCATAACCATCATAACCTTCGTTCGCCAGAGTTCTTAACATATCACGTTCAACAATACAAATTTAATCGGTTCTAATTCGCCCATTCGATAAATCGCATGCCTCCATTCTTAGCCTGACTGGTTGAGCTCAATACCGGTCTATTCGCCTCATTAACAGTGATTAAAGTAATTTAGTCTGATTCTAACTGTTCTTAGGGACAGTTCACACCGAGACGCGACGCTACGCGCTATTTTTAATCGACTTTCCGAAAGGACGTGGTTCGATTTTCGTACGTAATTTCGAAAGTCGTTGACAAAAAACGAAGAAGCGAAAACATGAACACCGACTTCCGAAATTGAATTTATCTTTCACTTTATAGTGTTTTTATTTGGAAGTTGTAAAAAGGTTTTGAGGTAACACAAATAAAATAAAATACATTCCAATTGAGAACCTCTTCCTTTTTAAAGTCAGTCTAATTATTTTTTAGATTATTTTTTGTAAATCGATTGCGTTCGGTTCCGATCCACGGCGATAGTTAGATCACATCTATATCCGTGGAACGGAACCGAACGCGATCGATGTACAAAAAATAATCAGTATAATCAGTACAGTACGTCGGCACGGTTTCTTCGTATGGGAACACGATGCCTGGGGCAACTATCCTGGTTTTATCCTAGTTTAGCTTTCTTCAGGATATAAAAGCTCCCGTTGCATTAATGCCACAGTTGATTGAACACAAGAAAACCATTCATGTTCCGTCTCGTTATCTTCACTGTCCCAGCCTTATAGATTTTCTTATTCAACGAGTCTTTAAAGATTCATGTCGTTTCTTTCTATCGATTATCCCCAACAAAATACGTATCAGATAAAATAAATATTTGTCAAATTTGCAATTTTATTAACACACTAGCTTTTGCTGAAGTTGAAATGTCGGAAATTATGTCAAGGGATCGTGACAATTGCGGGATAAAAAGTATCCTGTGGCTTTTTCCATGGTCTAGTCTATATCTATACCAAAGCTCATCAACATTGGTTTAGCGGAAAACGAGAATTACCCGAGATAAAATTCTATGTACTATTCCTGACTATAATCTATCTCTGTGTCAAATTTCATCCTGATCCGTTGAGCCGTTATGGCGTGAAGAATTAACAAACACACTCACAAACTTTCGCTTTTATTAGATAGATAACTTAGTGTGAGAAGTATGGATAGCTAGAAGGAACTTTTATATCCCATCGAAGATCTTAGATAAGATCTCCAATGTTGCCAGTATCCGATATCAAAACAAACAACCATGTATCGATGAAGATATTCTCCTAGGAGCTTCATTTATCTGTCACCGCATGGCGCCTTTACGCTGAAGGAAATTTAACTAAGATTCAACTGCCACTGGAAGGGCTGTCACGAATAAATTATGAGCGATAGTGAAGATAAACCTGATCCTGTTGTGAATTTTTAATTGGCTCTAAGACTAAGATATAGTGTTGGGTTGGTGTCTTAAGATGCTCAAAGGAGATTGAGGTTTGGTAATTTTTGGATTTAGTTATGACATGTTTTGTTGAAGAATTTCATTAAAGGGAGGAACCAAAAAACGGTAATTATAAATACTTAATCTCATTTCACATTTGTGACTCTAATTAACAATTAAACCTACAATACCTTTTTCCTTCAGATATATTAAGAATAGCCCCTTTGTCTTAACTTGAACTTGTCCTGTAACTATCTTAAGAGCTCTCAAATCTTTCACGAATGTACGTTGACAAAAATAAAAGTTGAATAAGATATCCTAGACAATATACTGAATCTCAATCAGACAAAAGTACACAAAATTTATAGGTATCATTCTCTATGCAACCTCAATATTTCACCAAACCGATAAAATCGTCCACTTTTCATTCACTCCGATGCAAATCAGTGGCAGGGTGGCGAAACGATTTACGGCGTCCATTCCACGAATGATTGTATTACCCTTTGCCAGTCTAATCAAATAACAATGTGGACCATGTCTCGATATGATCATAACCTATAAATTATTTTGACACCTGACTAATTTTAGGGCTGACAAATATCGAAACTCGATGAAAGACATATCTAGTAGCTACAATCTGATTTTATGATAGTGCTGTAGTACTGGAACTTCCAGTATATCCAGTGCTGTAAGATATAGTTATGAAGACGTAAAGGTATAATTTAAAATCGTTATATTGCATTTTCTGTTAGTACGAGTAGTAATAAAAAGAAACAGGATAATTCTTGTGACAGCAAAATATGAAATTTTGTTTTTTGTTTTGTTTACCAACATTCATAATCGAGCCTATTTTAAGTACATCTGAAGGCCTGTGATAATTTAAAAGAGCTGATTTAATTTGTGATAAGTATCTTAAATTCATTCAGACTACTCGATTCCGTCAAACCTGCACCTTATTATTAAGCTGTTTAAACGGCGTTAATCTATACCAATATTATAAAGAGGAAAGATTTGTTTGTTTGTTTGTACCGAATAGGCTCCGAAACTACTGGACCGATTTACAAAATTCTTTCACTAAAAGAAAACTACATTATTCCTGAGTGACATAGCCTATTTTTTTATCCCGAAAACGGGTCCTGTGGGGTGGTCCACGGGAGCGAAGCCGCGGGGAACAGCTAGTCTTGTATATATTTTTATTACTTTTGCGATTTTATAAATCTGCTTTATACTAAGACTAATTCTTCATCACCCACAGCACCAAAAATCCAGCACCCCAATATATAGTAAAAAATACAAACAGTAAGACAACTCTGCGTCCTACAATCCCGGGCATTATGTTAAACGCTCTACAGCATTCCAGCAAAACTCCAATAATATGGTAATGTCGAACAATATTGAGATGTTCCCACCGTAGATACCCTCTCTTCGTTCACCTCGGGAAACTAATTTTGATACTTCCAACCTTTACTTACAAAAGAGGCGGCTCATTTTTTTAAGTCCACTGTTTGTCCTCTGATTAATATTTTAGAAGCCAATCGTCTGTTATTGTTTTGATATCATTCATTGGAGTAAGGTTATTGTTGTTAGGCATTCTTTTGTTTGGCTTTAAGAGGGGACTCTAGTGAGACTTTCTCCATACAAAAACATTCTGCTGTTTTCTTCGTGGATAATGCCTCTAGAGCAATGATTTTTTTCCATAAAATCTAGGTCTAATTAATACGTCCCTGTATCATTTCCTTTTTTCCAAAACATAATTTTAACAAAAAGAAATATGACAATCCAAAAATCCGAAAAAAATGCCCGTTTTTACCGCCATGTTCAGAAGACTTTCTGACAAAATTTATAAGTTTTTAACAAAAAAGGAAATAATAGAAGCATAGATATACTTTTCCTCTAAATTTTGATATAAGAATTTTTTAGATCAGACCAGTTTTCATGAAGGAAACAGCAGAATACGAAACGTCTTTTAGTCAAAGTTTTTGTAGGTAAAATCAGCCTGAGCTGCAGTTGTCCCTTTCGCACCTTACGGGGTGAGGTTGGAGGTGACGCGACGGCAATAGTTTCTTCAAATACCTATTTTTCAAATTCCTGTTGACTAGAGTCCGCTCTTAATATTTCACCTTGTAATAAGTCCTCTTGCTGGTTTACACGAATTTCCATTTCGTTTTTCTCTACAAAATTTGTCAATTGCTGTCCTCTCCTGGGTATAGGCCGTTGCCCTAGTTAAGCAAAGAAGATGAAAGTCCAAACAAAGTTTGAAACTGGGAAGAAGTGGCGCAATAAACTCCATCGTCTCAAAATGTTTAATTTATGCGTACAGTGAAACACTGTACTATGTGTGACTAACACCGGGTTTCTTCTAAATTAATGTGACAAATTGTTAAGCACGCGTTTACTGCTGTGATTGGCTGTTGAAAATTCATTCAACCAATCACAGTAGTTAACCGGCGATTATTCGTCGGTTACGTTAACGTCCCGATAATCGAGTTTCGAGAAACCGGGCTAGAGTCTATTAGATTTGTTTGTGTTGTTAAAGCTTGGCTCTAGTGCTGCTTTTCGATCTACAAAAATCTACACAAACCTGGCAATTCTACTATAATATAAAGAAAGATATAAAGAAAGATAGGTTCTTGCTTATCTTTCTTTTATTATCTAAAGCAAGGAAATAGACGTTCTTCATTGAAGCAGCTTAACTTATAAACAAGGACAGTAGTTTTGTCTTCACCAAAGACAAGTCAACTTTACCTTTTAATAGACAAAGGAGTTCCGAGGACTAGTTCCGTCTTTAATATTCAAGTAAAGGCAAGCTTCCTCAAAGCAAACACAACAAAATTGTGACAGATTTCAAACTGTTTTCCTTGAGCTGGACAGATTTCAAGCTGTTGTCTATCAACTGGTCAGATTTCACGCTATAACATTTCCGTGTAATCTCCAAAGCTTGGTAAACAAAGCCTTCGGGGTAGCCAAGAAATGCAAGATTTTCTCTCGGCAAGAATTCCTGGGGGTACGTAATTTTGTCTTTAATGTTGGACTGGTACACAAATAATATGGGGGAAACGTTTACTTTAATACACGTGTGGAATGCTTCCGTGCCTGGCCATAATTTTGAGGTTGTGTTGCGGTCATCTTGTGTGAATGAACTTGTACTGGAAGCTGCCATCTAAGCCATCTAAGTACTAATGCTGTAACATGACAATATTGTAAAACCAAACAATTTTTTAAAAGAGTAACCGTGGAGCTTCTTGCCGGTTCTTCTCCATAGGAAACGACAAACCCGATCCGTGCACCTTTTGTCGACGTTTTATAAGTGCCCATGTAAGCCTATGTGAAATAAAAATAAAATATTTGTTTTATTTGCTGTAACTTATCATTAGGTATATGAGAAAAATTCAGTTTGCTAGATCATCAAACTATGTCACGCTTAGAAATTAAAACCATGCATATCTCCATTTATAACTGACTTCGAAAAAGGAAGAGGTATCGAAATTCGACCGCATTTTTTTTTAATGTGTTTTTGCGGGTATCTTCGTCGTTCATGAACCGATTTTGATGATTCTGTTTTTTGTTGGAAAGGATATATTCCAAGGGTGGAACCATGATAATGACAACAAGATCTGATGATGGGATCCTAGAAATCGAGGGAACTCCTCAAATATTATAGGCATACAAATAATGATTTTGGTATTTTCATCAATATTGCAATCATTTGCACTCAGAGAGTATAATTTGGTGAAGTGGAACTGATAAAGAAAACCACAATGGCCATTGGAACTGCGAAATAAAACAATGTGTATCCTGGTCGTGTTTGGGCTTATAGGAATCGTCATGAGATGTACTTTGGATGATTTTCATGTTAATTTAAAATTAAAAAGATGAAAATAAAAAGCTAGTCAACAAAAAATCAAACCGACTTCCAAAACAAAGCACTACAAAGCGAAAAAAACTTGATTTAATGTTCAAAAGTTTTTTTTTAGTCAATAGGAGACAAGCATGGAGTATAATGCCTGCCAGAAGGCGCTTACCACTCATAACTACGTTGATGACACCAAGTGAAAACGATGATAGATAATAATCGAGTCTCGTCCCGAGGGAACACTTCCGCCATTTACTTAACATAGTTCATATCACCCATAATTCCAGCTCATTTCACAAAGCATGAAGTTCCACAATAACTAGCAATCATGTTAAAGCACATTCGTAGTATCATTGGATCTAGCATGTGGTAATGACTTAAAACCGCAACACAGCGTATGATGCGGGATGCCGCGCTGTGATTGGTTGAGAATCACACGAAATAGATGCGGTCACTCACTACTTCCGCCTACGAACGGGATTGAATGACGGGTACACTGTTATTTTAGGAATGGGCTGTAATGTGAGCTATGCTGTGGAGCTTGGAAGTGGTAAAAATTTAAAAGGTAACCGTTTTAAATTGTGTGGTGTAGGTAAATGGGTTGCCCATATCATGCTACACATTAATCTGAAAATAAATGTGGTATGTCATCATCATCCTTTTTTAATGTTCCCACTGCTGGGACACAGGCCTCCTCTCTGTGAAAGAGGTAATGTGCCGTAATCCACCACGCGGGCCCAGTGCGGGTTGGTGGAAGACACATGTCGTCGAATTTTTGGTTCAGTTTCTTCACGATGTTTTCCTTCACCGTTTTAGAGCAGGGATGAGTAAATAATTTACACAAAGTAAAGCGCCTGCCTGGGTTCGAACCTACGACCCACGATACGTAAGTCGGTGCCATTACCACTGGGCCACCACTGTTCTGCACTGTGGTATGTACTGAATGGTTAGTTCTTGACCAGACTTAGCAGTTGGCTTTGCTGGTGAATAGATTCTCTTATGAATTCCTAAAGGCTTGGGTTTATAGCGGCATCTATGTAACTAATGAAGTGACGTTGTCGTCAAACAAAATCCTGCATCGCGCAAGCAGAGTTTTTGGCGCGATTTGAACACATACAACAGACCAACAACAACCGTCAAGCTGTTGCCCGGAACAGGCACAACACCCATCTGATCGGAGGATCCTCTCTATTCAATGGAGGTTGCGGTACTTTACATCCTGTACCGCATACTTCCAAAATGCTACGAGTAGCAGTAACTGAATGAACATCTAGATGGCAACATTCAGGTCCAAAGATATTAGTTGTAACATGTCGCAAACGTATAAAATCATATGCACTTTGAAATACTCAGTAACCATATACCATATAAAGTAACCATATAGCAACAGATGAGAATATTGCTCTACAGATTACTATAATTCTGCTGCCTCTTGCAAAACACATAATTAGTTAACAAACAATCATAATAAACATTAATAAAAGCAGAAGATTAAAGTTAATACAAGAGAGTCAATGAAAACCAATTTTCTTACACAAAGTATCTATAAATTGGCTATGGAAGAAACATTGCATGTCCGTCAACACATCAGTCTTTCCATCCACATGGAGTAAATATTTGTCAGAGATCGATGTTTATAGAATCACTGTGATGGGTATCTACAAAGCTGCATGAGGTGACTATAGGATGTTTAAGATGGAGATTATGCCCCATCTTAATATCTTATTCTGTAATATATTACATATAATAGAAAGAAAACCAAAAGTAACAACATCTCTTTGTTTTTTTTAGTGTTGTTCATTAAAGTGTGTTAAAGTAAAATAATATAACTTTTCTCTCAGAACTTTTTACGATAGACAAATGTATAGCATCAAAAAATAAAAATGGAGTTTAGATGACTTGTTCTTTTTCGAATTCTGTAAATAAGGTTGGAAATGACTGAACTTTTTCCTGTAACAAAATCATATACATACAGTCTTTGTTAAACTTCATCTTTGATTACCACCACGCACTTAAGGCGGTACCCTGACCAAAAAATCAGCATAAGATATGAGCACTCCTATTGGCCTAGCGGCACTGGTAGCGCATGAATTACAGTAGTGAATACGCCCAGATTTTAGAATAAAATCTTTACAAAATTAAATTTTGGTCATTTGAAAAAAAAAAAAAACGACTAAAATGTTCGTTATTAAATTGTCTATCCATTAGTGTTAGTACACAAAATAATTAATGAACACTTTACGAGGAGATGCATGCTATCAATAATTATTTCTCATTTTTTGGTTTGGATGGAAGGAGATTAGTGAAACATATACCTCTTTAAAAAAAAAGTATACAACCATTTTAGAATCAATAATATGTAGAAATTTTATGTATTTTTATTAGTTGATATTTCTTTTTAAATAACGAGAAGATAGCTCCTAAAAACAGCACGAAAAACGGCCAGCGCGGAGTTTTGCTCGGGGTACCGCCATAAATACGATGTAAACGACCTCCCGAAACATTACGTGGTCAATTCCTTACATTTTAACTTTTTGAAAACCATAATCGCTGTCAGAAAACCACTCGACTGAGCCTCTTGCCATGCGCACAGTCTTGTCATAGTATATGTAATGTCTACTACAAACTCGGTCTCTGTCGGTTGTCTACTCATGTACCTACGAATACCGCTAATGTCCTCAAATTATTCGTTGGTCAATAGAAAGAGGGTTTAAATTAAATTCATCATCATTATCATCAGTTTACTGGCTGTTGAAACCGCATATGACAGGTAATTTTATATAAACACTTTATTTATTTTACTGTTGCGTGTGTTGAGTTATACAATTCTCACAATATGTTTCAGGTCAGTCTACTTATCAAACAGATTGTTGAGAAATGTAACAGCAACTTTAATAGCAATGTTTTTTTACTCCTCCAACTCCTTTGTTGGACTCGTTGAGTTTCACGCTTTTTCGGTGTTCCTCATTGTTGCTTCTGGCTTTCAGGAGTTGCAGTAATTGGGAATAGTGTGGTGGGCTTTACTCGTAAAAAGACGTAGGCAGTTGGTTACTTTGCAAAGGAAATCAAGGATGCCATGAGTGCCTGGCAGAAGGCTCCAGTTTAGTCTCCACAGGATCGCCCAGTTAAGCAGTAGACAATCACTTTGATTGAACTGCGAGACGCCACTCAAAAAAAAAGAAGGAGTCCGACCTCACTGACACCATAACTGACCTCATTGACAGGTCCATATGCCATCATCATCATCAGCCTTTTAACCTTACCACTGCTGGTAACAGGCCTCCACTCTGTGAGAGAGGGTATAGGCTTTTATCCAATACGCGGGTGTCTTCGAATTTTTCGTTCTAGAACATGCTGGTTTCATCACGATGTTTTCCTTCACCGTTTTTGAGAGCAGTGGCGATGAAATAATTTACACTGAGTAAAGCACCTGCCTGGGTTTCAACCCGCAACCTACAGCTTGTAAGTCGCGGCCGATACCACTTGCCCACCACTGACTCAAAAAGCATGCCATGCTGCTATTCTAATTATCACAGCATGCCTTGCTTTTTTGAAGCCAAATTACACTTATCTACAAATGGCAACATCCCTACCCATACTCGCTTATTCTATACCTGTAGAAAAGTTGAAAACTCAAACACCAATAAAAAAAGTTGTCATCAAAGCGCGGTCAGTGATACGCGACGTTACCCCTGACTCCATGCTGCCTCATCCCGCCACATATTGATAACCCATGCCTGTCCATTGACCTAATTACACCACCAACTAATTAGCCAGCTTTCACCGCTTGCCGCATCATTAGGTATTTGCTTTTGATATTTCTGATTAGTATTGGTTTTGATTTATTAATTTATCCCTACAATTGTTACTCTGTTTATCCTCATAAGCAAGCATAGTGTTGAAGCCGCGTGTGTTGGTCATTTGTGTTGAAGCCATTGAGGGATGAGTGTCGTCAGGATCATGATATGGACATGACTATGATGGATAAGTGTAAATAGTTTTTTTTTTCTAATTCTTCTCTAGAAGATTAACCATGAGGTAGTCAAGCTGACTTATAAGTCATCCAGCACGTTTGCAACCAGTTTCAGCACATACATTCTCATGCTCATATAGTTTATCCGACAGTGACCTTAGAGAAGAAGTATAGAGGTACGTAGAACAGGGTGGAGAGTACCACAACTCCATTAAAAAAAAAAACCCGAATGCTTAAGAAGTGAACAAATCAGACGTAAACAAGAAGAAATCATGCTGTGCATTGGGAGGATGCATATTATTATACTTTACGATTCTTTTTGTTCCCATACGATGTAAAATGGGAAAAAATTGGCCCCTACAATATGGCGCCCAAAAGCCGCCATTTTTCTATTTTCCGATTTGAATGTAACCAGTGACACGCGCAAAGTTAAGACGAATCGATTGACGTAAGAATTATCAAAATCGGCCAACGCGTTTAGTCTCTGGAACGCCACATAGGAACAAACATACATACATACATAGACTGATAAACACATTACCCTTTTTCGGCAGTTGGGTAAAAAGGGATGGGAAGTGAATAACCGAAATCGGAAATACATCACAGTCTAAATAAAATCCAAGAGGATATGCCTAACGCATCGTCTCTTAGATACAATGTGACCGACAGTCACACCCCAAAAAAATCCCAGCTGACTTACTTAATATTCCGTTACATCAAGTTACAGTTTTAAACGCCATACGTAAGTAGGTGTCGTTGCATAACCAGTTATTATTAACGGTGGCTCTGACGAAACCTGCGGTTAAATAACTGACGATAACATCGGGAACCGGTTCATTCAGAACTATTATTTGGCTTGTTTAAAATGCGAAGGCATTATTGTTGGACCAGTCAAGTTTGTGGAAGTAATTGTTAAATAAAGCTTATAGAAGCTCGTGGCTAAATACTAATAGCCGCACGGATCGATCTTCAGAATAAACAACGGTTTCCGATGGGTGACCATCCCTCATGTAACGAGACTCTCTGTGCCTGGGAGAGCACGTCCAAATTCAAATTCAAATTAAATTTATTGCATCCATAATCATCATCTGCCTAGCCTTTTCCCAATTGTTGTTGGGGTCGGCTTCCAGTCTTACCGGATTCAGCTGAGTACCAGTGTTTTACATGGAGCGACTGCCTATCTGACCTCCACAACACAGTAGCTGGGTAACACGGTATCCCTTGGCAAGACTGGTGTCAGATCTCAAGCTTCTGACTACTCGTAACGACTGTCAAAGATCTTCAAATAACAGCCGGGACCAACGGCTTAACGTGCTTTCCGAGGCACGGAGGAAACTCGGTATGTTGAAATGGCCACCCATCCACGGACCGACCTCGTCAAGCATTGCTTAACCTTGATGATCGACCCGTGCGACTGTTATTATTTAGCCACGAGCTATTGCATCCATAATATAAGGTGGTAAATATAAGTTACAGAAACAATTATGGACCCTGTCGGGCACAGCGACAGTCTAGATACAGTCAGTGTCTAGGAGAAAAGATTAGCGTTCAATATTATTACAAATAAAAATATTTTCCTTATCTATACGTATACGTTGGTCCCGACAGGCGCGGATCCAGGCCCGCAAAAAAGGATGTGGTCACAGCCACCTGAAAATCGGTCAAGTCGCAGTATTGAACTCGCTCATGATCGATGACAGTCGTTACGGTAACATTTCTTTTGTTTTTTCTTTTTGATAGGGAAATCATCCAATTACTTCCCCCGCTCTGGGTTAAGCGGGAGGGCATGTCAGACTTTTACTGACCAAAAGCCACCCGTGTTCCTTCATTTGCTAGAGCCAGGGCCGCGGTAACTCTCTTTCAAATATTTTTGGCAGTACCTAATTATTTGAAGAGAACATGTTATAATCTATCAAGGGGTCAAAAACTTTGCCTTGCCGAAATCACTTACGAAATTAGGCAGCGGGTCACGATTTTTTGAAAATAGTCACTTATCTGAAGATTTTTTTGAAAGCAGCAAACAGATATATGACCTCCAGATGATATCTGAGGATCTGCGGTAAAAAGTTTCATTATCATCATATCAGCCGAAAGACGTCGACTGCTGGACATAGGCCTCCCCCAAGCGTCGCCACATTGACCGGCCCCGTGCGTCTCGCAACCAGCTGGTTACGGTACTTCATCATCATCATCATTTCAGCCGAAAGACGTCCACTGCTGGATATAGGCCTCCCCCAGGCGTCGCCACATTGACCGATCCCGTGCGGCTCGCATCCAGCGCCTTCCCGCAACCTTAACCAGGTCATCGGTCCACCTAGTGGGAGGCCTTCCAACGTATCGTTTTCCGGTTCGCGGTCGCCATTCCAGAACTCAGAGTTAGTTGCTAAAACGAGGTTAAATTGCCGATTTTTTAAGGGTGGTATTTAATACTTTAACTGTAATTCCCCTTTTTTCAATCAAAATATTCGAAATTACTACCAAAAATACTGAATTGCACACTAAATTTGCTCATCAAATAAATGAATTATACTATACTGCTAGATCTTTAAAGCTTAACTGTTTTACTGAATAACTATCTGTTAACTAAAAGTAAATCTAATAATTCTTCGAGTGCAACAAAATATTTAAGTTTTAAGGGAGGGGGGGAAACGAAACAAAGTCGACGGAGCCCCGCTGCGCAGGGCTCCTATTTCTGTCTGCAGGGTCTAAAGTAACCTAACATGAAGGAGATGACGGGAGCTGAGTTCGCTCACTTCAGCTCCCGTCATCTCCTTCGAACCTAACCTATCCGTGTCGGGGTGCCCTAAGCTCCCGAGCTCGCTTCGCTCGCTCTTGGACTAATTCACATTTATTTTATATTTAATTGAATAATTTGTGTGCAAATCAGTATTTTTGTTTTACGGTGAGTAATATTGTTTTGCAGTAGGTTATTAGTGGAGATATTTTGTTTGCTTAAATTTCTAAATAGAGGTGCAGTTAAAAATTCCCCATTTTTTAATAGTTTGTCAACTTTTAAATAAGGAATAAAAATGGCCGTTTCACATATTTTCTATACAAAAGCTGTCAAACCGCCATTTTTATTCCTCTGTTAAAAGTTATCAGATAATTGAAAAGTCGGGCCTAAGACTGGAAATTGACCCCAACATAGTTGAGAATTAATCATATCTTATTTTGAAACTTTTTCCGCGATTCAGGAGACACTGCGTTGGAAAGCTTCCCACAGTCCCTCCAGGTGAACAGATGCATTGGTAAGGGTGGCTGGGTTTGGGTCTGGGACCAGGTGAGACCAGCAATGACCTGGTCAAGGTTGCGGGGATCCACTGGTTGCGGGACGCACGGGACCGGTCAATGTGGCGACGCTTGGGGAAGGCCTATGTCCAGCAGTGGACGTCTTCCGGCTGATATGATGATGGTGATGATAAGCTTTATTTAAATGGAGTAATTTAATTGTGCATTGAGTTGTATTAACTGCTTCAAGTCTAAAAATTGTGCCATTCCTCTACAGTCAAAAGATAGCAACTGGATCACTTAATTATACAGTTTCCAGCGAAAATAACTCTCTCTAATGAGACAAGCCTAAAAATAAAACTCTATTAAGTGTTTTAAGGTCGAGAACAACGCTTTCAAACAATGAAAATTATCTAAGACAGCCCCCAAACAAAACGCCTACGCTTCACTGCTTCAATTTGCTATAAATAGCTTTAAGACGACCCTTATAAAACCACCCTTATTACCTTATGCTAAGATTTTAAAGGAGACCATTCAAGCGTCGAACATTTTGTACCCAAACATAAAAGTGTTACTTGCTGAGTTTCGTGTTTGGGTGTGCTATTGATGATCTCCTTTACAAAACAAAACAAGCTTTTATATTCTGTTTGTCGAGCAGTGGTGGCCCAGTGGTATCGGCCGCGACTTACAAGTTGTAGGTCGTGGGTTCGAACCCAGGCAGGCGCTTTACTTTGTGTAAATTATTTCATCACCACTGCTCTCAAAACGGTGAAGGAAAATGTCGTGAGGAGACCGGCATGTCCTAGAACCAAAAATTCGAAGACATGTCCAACCCGCACTGGGTCCGCGTGGTGCCCTCTCTCTCAGAGAGGAAGCCTGTGTCCCAGCAGTGGAAACATTAAAAGACTGATGATACAATTGCCACCTTCAGTTTGAAAGCCATCTAATTAGGTTAAGATGCAACACTTTTTATGAATTACGCACAGTAAAAATATACAAACAGTATGGAAACAACATAGAAACACTCGAAACGGCACACTCACATAAACATACGCACTGACCAGTGCTGTCAGTAGTGCGAGCCGCTTATGCGTAGGTTTGTGTGAGTGTGCCGTTTCGAGCGTTTGTAGGTAGTTTCCATACTGTTTGTATATTTTTACTGTGATTTACGGTTGTTACTACGGATGTTAATGAGATACGGTTGTCAGGTAATTGCATGAAATTCCTCAAGATGACACTAATCTACTATCTGCTGCACTGACCTAGTCTTATACCAATTACTACGGTTCTAATTTCTAGAATGGGTCTACAGAAAACTAATTGACAGCTTCGTAAATTAATAAGTTACTATTTCCTGGTAGGTAGATAAAGATTGGAAACGAGTAGGTTTCTGTAATTCCTTATTGATAAGAGAGTTTTCATTTTTCGAGCCACATTCAGGAAAATAATGGGTGGCTTGAATTTCGGGAAGCCTTTGCAATGCAAATGCAATGGAAAGGAGTTGACTACCTAAAATAATATAATACATTACATATAGCAAGGATCATCATCACTAGCCTGCAGTAGTTCACTGCTGGACATAGGCCTCTTCACCAGCCATTCTTCTTGATAGGGTAGTTGACAAAAAATATATCTATCTGTTAGATAACCTAAAAATATTGGACACGTATTTTCTTTTGCCACGTAAACAAAAAAATTCGACGAAATATCGAGTCATGTCACGGTGTGCTATAGCTTATACTAACAAAGTGACGTCACAAGCCCCCACTACTTAACTTTGATGCGCTTTATCTTTGTCAATTTCCTGGTTTTCACGCTAAAACCGCTAGGTCGTGGGAAGGACATTGGATAGTTTTTATCCCAAAAATCATCCCTAAGGGGCGGCAATCGGGGTCGAGGTTGTATGCCAACAATTTTGAATTATTAACGACTACACCAACAATATTATTGCGCGCTTTAAAAAAAACGGCCAAGTGCGAGTTGGATTCAAGCAACGAATGTGCCGTACTAATAGCTACATTCACCAAAATAGTTAGGTAGCACTCCTTGCATTCCCTGTCACGCATCGCGAACTTGATTATTTGATAGGAAATTACAAAGTAATATGTACAACACACAACAGTATGATATAGTTTTTTTTAAATGAAATCTTCATCGATTTTGCGTCTCCGATCGGTGCCCTACCTGCGTAACCCTAACTACGCCTCTGAAATAAATACCATTTCAACTTGTTTGAAAAATGCACCACTAGACTAGTTGTAAAAATAAAAGTCTGTAACCAACTTAAACCTTCTAAAAGTTTATTTATTTTACAAAGCCTATTTTAAAAAAAGCTGCATCCATTTGTTTTACCTCCGGACATTAAAACAGAAGTAATAGTAACTTCTCAAAACCCAGCGGCATTTTCTAATAATTCATAAGAGTGGGGCCATTCATTTTGATTGCAAGGCGAATGCGTTTCTCACATATTTGTACAGCGGGCGTAAGATGATAGAAATAGTTTACAATTAATGGTTTGTGTCGTTTAGGGTTCTCCAGTAATAATTTTATATTTATGAATGTGTAAGTGGTGTTTTTAATGAACTTACACTGCTTAGGTATCTTAATTCCATTTACTTACCTACATTATTTTAATTTCATCCGCATTATAATAAATGTTTATTCTAATAATGTAGGCTATGCCAAGTGCGAGACTGACTCGCGCACAGAGGGTTCCGTATAAACAGCTACATTCACCATAATAAATAGGTAACATTACTAACTTTCATAAACAATGAAAGCACAGAACATTGCTTCAACGAAGGGACAAAATTAACTTTTCATCCCACCATCTCGGAAAGAGTATTTTTAATCTTCAATATCTGAGTGGAAAAGCCGTTTTTATTCACTAGAGGATAAAGTAAATTGAATTTAGAACATCGTGTGCACTAAGTTTGTGAATTAAAAAAAACATTAAACCTATTTACTGCTACCTCTATGGTGACGAATATATCATACAACTTTTTTTTTAATTTGTTAAAAACTCAGACTTGGAACCTTCTTGGTGTTCTTTTTTCAATTTGCTTTGTACGCGGTTCTTTACGCGGCATTTTTTCACGTCATTGTTAAACCTTATATTAAAAACAAGAAACTTGAAAACAAGAAAAAAACTAAAATGAGTGATTCTAGCGACGAGGAAGTTTGTTTGACGCCAACAGAATTGACTGAAACTGTTAATAATGCGCAAATGAGCTTTCTCCCTCAACAATAACTGTAGCAACGTTACTTTAAAATTTTCTTAATTATACCTTAGTATTATTTACCTGTCATAATGTAGTAATTAATACCTAAACTGAAATAAAAGTGTACATACCTTGTGATTGTAAACGTTTTTTTTTTGCATTTAGTCATTTCCTCGCTGAGGTGGAATGAAAAGTTACGTGTTGCACTCGAGTGCAAAGATTTTTCACCTCGTGCTCTTTTGATTCCCTCGCTAACGCTCAGGATTCTAATTTTGAATCACTCGCTGCGCTCGTGATTCAATTTTAGAATCCTTCGCTTGCTCGGTCATCAAAATTGAACACGCGGTTAAAAAGCAACTTTGCACTCTTGTATAACAAATAACTATTATCGTTCGAAAATTGTTGCCCCTATACATCAATTTACAAAAATGTTTACTTTTCCGAGTACGTTTTATAAGTTGATCGCCTATTAAGTACTCGTAAACTTGTAAAACCTACTTAGCTGAGGTAATTTTTGCTTGTAATTTCGCTACACTGCCGCAAATTTTTCTCATATCCAAAAGCAACCATTTAGCCGGCAAGGGCGGAAGTCACTTGAATTTGAAAATAGTTTTAATGGCCTATCCAACAATACCCCACACCATGGGATAGACGAGAAAAAAAAAATTGCCACTTAACTTGTACAGGAGATATCCAATTTAATTGTTTTATTTTACCACTTTATCGACGTGATTAATATATACGTATATATCCATGCCAAATTATAGCCTTCTAGTACTAAGAGTCTCTGAGCTAAGCTGCGAACGGACAAACGAACATGGCGAAACTATAAGGGTTCCTTGTTGACTACAGATCCCCAAAAATTATAGATTTATACCTGGTGAAATCAAATTAGTTAGGTCCACTCTGCAGATGTGACGGGTGTGCATGCCTAGGAAGGCTATTTTGTTTTCAAATAATAAAAACTTTGCTTAAAAATTTAAGTTACCAGCAAAGAACCAGCGGCCCTGGTTACGTAGATACCTGAAGTCGTTGAAGTTATGTGCAGAGATTTTTTTATCATCATTTGATATCGATGCGATGAAGCCCATGACGATTGTGGAGTTCTTCTTGATCATTTGTCCTCGTAGGTATGTTCATTTGTTTTATAAGAAACACATAAAGTATATAATAAATAATAATAATAAATAGTTGATTATTTAAATTATAAAACTGCCAACGCAGGGTTCCGTACCATTATATTGTTATAGCGGCAAAAGAAATACATCATCTGTGAAAAATTCAACTGTCTAGCTATCACGGTTCATGAGATACAGCCTGGTGACAGGCGGACAGACAGACTTATTAATAGGGTCCCGTTTCTACCCTTTGGGTACGGAACCCTAATAAAAATACCGGGAAGGATTTGAAGGTAAATTTTGTCCAGTTGTGGTAGAAGACTAATAAAAACAAGAACCAAAGGTCAAATACAAAAACCACTACATAACCCCACTGCAATTTTCCCTCAACACATAACAGATTTCATAATCCCACAATTCAGTAAGCAGTGAGTTACCTCACCGCTACGTTATTCACTCAAACCTCGAAGGTAACCTGCAGTAGGGCGACCACGCCGCAGGCCTCACTTGAGCCAGTCTCGTCGCGTCGAGAACACCGACCAATCAAAACATGCGATCTGTAATGGCGGGTGGCACTTGCATTTGTAGGGTGACTAGTTTTGTGGTTTATTTTGAGACATGAAGTTTTTTTCTGTTGATTTCTTTGTTCAGTAAAAATATTTGGTAAAGAACAAAGGTATATTGGTAATATTTTGCCGCTTCTTGTGCAGGAATAAATTTTCCTTAACTTATGAATAAGCTACATAACGAAAACTATTTTTATGCTAAATTCTGAGAACAAGTCTCTACTAAAAAACTTTCCCAGTTGTGTATGTTTTCCATGATTGTATAGGCAATTTTCTTGAATCAACAATAACTTCAACAGAACGGAAAATTCTCAGAAGAACTAAACATCTTTCAAACAAAATAGGAAAAGATCACGACCATTGAAAGAAAACAGAACTTCCACAGTTAGTTAATAACATTGAACAAAGAAGCACTTGTGCCAAAAATACAAAAATCCTTCTAAGAATCGTACTTCAAACACGGCTTTATCCTCTCAAGCCATAGATACCCTTGCCCCTAGGCTGTGCCACCCTTCAGAGGGGTGGGGGAAGGGACACAAGTACCTTACAGGCAGGGGAGGGTCTGGGCCCTTTGTCTGCGCCTCGTCATTACTTTGTCAAAGGTCCTTGGCAAGGCGCGATTCTAAGCCACATACGTGTTATCCTGTATGAGAGAACCACTGTACAGCACACTACTTTGTACTAGTGGTTTTGGAGGCTGAAAAACGTTTTTATTTCTCTTTCCCCTCCGGTTTATTCTCTTTTTTATCAGCCTATTATTTTGTTGGAGCGTTTTATTCTGTACGAAATAAAAATAGAGCCTTTGAATACAATTGCGTCATCCACCTACGTCCGCTAGAAAAGATTTTTTAACGACCATAAACGCTATTCATATAAATACCACATAAATCAACTCTAAAATAAAAAAAAACAACATATTTTAAAACAATAAAGCATATATTCACACCTTATTCTTCAATCTGTCCATCTTCACACATTATCACTGAAGTGCCCATAATCTAATCATCTTCTCTCGAGACTAATTTAGCTCAGTTCAATCAGCGGTAATCAATTAGTACAAAGAGGCCGGCTGCTGGTATGAACAGTTGCTCCCCAGTGACCGCTAAACGCGAGGAGGCTTCAATCAATGAAGTCACAGGCATAACTGAATTACCGTACGCGGCGACATCGACAGCACGCAAAAAGTTGCGCCGTAATGATTGTTAAGTTAAGATGTAAGCGGATAGCGGGTTAAGAATTTCCGTTATTTGCATTGTCCTGCAATTTCTACTCATTGAAGTTTTTAGTCGACTGCTAAAGAAGGGTAATGTGTTTATCAGTCTATGCATTTATGCATGTAAGTTTGTTCCTAGGTGGCGTTCTCTAGACCAAACGCGTTGGCCGATTTTGATGATTCTTAAGTCAATCGATTCACCTTAAACTTGCGAGTGTCACTGGCTACATTAAAATTGGAAAATAGAAAAATGGCGGATTTTGGGCACCATATTGTGGGGGCGAAATTTTGTTTCGTGTGGAGTATCAAGTTAAAGGGTTTTAAGAGGTGATTTTAAAACTAAATAAATAAAAAAAGTTAATTCATAGAATACGCGAGCCTATAACAAATAAAAAAAGAAATAAAAAAAAAACCAAACTAAAAAAACCTAAACAAGAATAAAAACATGCTGTGCAGTCGCAGGATACGTCTGGTTTTGGTCAACCAGCTCCCGAATATGCACAGTAAAAATGAGAACCTAAAGAGACTTAACAGAGGAAGATCGTATAGACGTAGGGAAACGAGTATGTAGCGGTCCTACCACGTGAACTTTAATGCCTACGTCTAAAACTTTATATCTAAATCTTTAATTATTACCTTAATTAACATCGTTTAGCCGCTCCCTTCACTCTCTTACACCACAAACTCGAACTCACAAGAAACGCCCGACATGCGGAGTATCGGTCAAGGGGCCAGACGACAGTTAGCGTGCTCATAAGTGCGCATTATGCTTAGCTGACACGTTATGGCGAAGGAACGGTGTTTGATGTCGGTGACCTTCATGGGCTATATAAGGCCAAGGCTGGTTACAGGATCCTTTGAGTTCAAGGACGAAGAAACACGGTCCTTGAGAACTACTGCGAGGAAGTACTCAAAGCTTGTTGAGTTTGTTACTTCACTGGACTGAATATGTTTTGAGAGGCAATCTGGAATATCCTCGACTAATGTTTATGGTGTTTCACAATTTTCTTGTTTTTCTTTTACAGAATCGAGGACGAATAACACTTTTTACGGACATGACATTACGTTTATAAGTTCTTTATCAAAAAGAGCATCTTCCATTTTCCGCAAACATTTCACATAAATTGTTCAGAGCCAATATCAACTACAATAGTCACAACTTCGCAAGACCAATAACCGTTTATTAATATGGCGTCATAAAGTGAAGATCGCATGGCATAAAATATTACAACTGTCGTAAAAACTATTCAGAAACTAGTTCACTTATTATCTATAGAATCTGCTTACTTCAACGTTTGCAAGCCAGCCTTCATTAAATCCACAAAGAAATCACTTTTCATAAAAAACGCGGATTGAATCTGATGACATAGAAGTGAATAATCGTGGTAAAGGGAATTTTTTATAGAACTTTGACCTGATAAAACACTGAAACTTATTTGATTAAGATATGAAGTTTTACAAAGGTTATACTTGCAGTATCTATACGTAGAATGCATTAGTTGCGGTTTTCACCTTTTCGGACCTTAGGGAAGCTTACCTTTTTTCTCCCGACTGCCGAAGGGTAATGTGTTTATCAGTCTATGTATGTACGTAAGTATGTATGTATCTATGTATGTATGTTTGTTCCTATATGGCGTTCTAGAGACCAAACGCGTTGGCCGTTTTTGATGATTCGTCTATCGATTCGTCTTAACCCTGCGAGTGTCACTGGCTACATTCAAATTGCAAAATAGAAAAATGGCGGATTTTGGGCACCGTATTGTGGGGACCATTTTTTTTTTCTTCCAAAGCCATCGTGTGGCGTACCAAAATGAAGGATTTAATACGTGATTACAAAATATATAATACTTATATGTTTAAGAGTACCTAATTAAAAAAATATATTTTAAAATAAAAAAAAACCCGAATGCTTAAAACGCCAATTAAAGGACGTAAACAAGAAGAAAATCATGCTGTGCAGTCGGAGGATACATATGCGCATATATATCCTCCAACTGCACAGCATGATTTTCTTCTTGTTTACGTCTTTTTATTGTATAAAATCGAATAAAAGTAACCTTCTATATTTTTGGGCAGATCTCAATCAACAATAAATCAAGTATACTCAATAGAAATACCAATTGATGAAAACGAAGCCCACTCAATTATCCTTAATGTTTTGTCTCAAGGTTTTCCCTAAGAAAAAAAACGTGCCCAAAAAATACTTCCAAAAATAACTCCGTAATCGGCTAAGAGTTGCAATTTTTTTCCTTAACTTTCTTATAATAATAAATCAGGAATTCAGGTTTTTCTTGTGAACCAAAGTACCAATTAAAATCGCCAATTAAAGAATCAGAACTTGAGACAAAAGTTTTTTGTTGTTTTTTCAACTACCTATTGATTTATTGTCCCAATATATTCAACTGTATATGGTCACCCTACTTTATTGGTTTCGTAGCAAGTATTTGCACTTGAGTTTATGTCTTCGCCACAGTTAATAATCAATTCTGTATGTTTACACTAAAAGGTTTGAAAGGGAAAGTGGAATTTCTAGAAAAATGTTTATGTACTCTGCACTGGTACAAGTCGGTAGGTACGTGAGAATCCCAAGAAATTTGCCATTTCATAAATCTTGAGTCGGTAAATGACGTTTATTTAAATATCTTATTTATCAGGCGGGCGCAGAAAGTTTGCCGATGACTACCCCTCCCGCCAACCCGCGCTGTGCCCCGCGTTGTCCTCGTGCACCAATAACAGGAGTCGAACGTAATAGTCAGTGACGTCATGACGCCATCGGCAAACTTTCTGCGCCGGGTAGTATGAAATCCTCCTCCTCGCGTCGTGTTCCTCATTACTGAGGGTCGTGATTACCCTGGCACGACAGCAAATTTTCTCTGAGCTGATTCTTCATCTGTGTCTGTCCTTGGCGACGTGGAGTGCATCGTGTAGCTTGGTGTTCAGCGTTGCACGTATTTGGTCCGACCATCTGATCGGGCTACGGCCCCTCGGTCTCTTGCCTTCGACCTTGCCTGTGATCATCAGCTGTTCGAGGTTATGACCATCCTTACTTACGGGCAATGTGACCAAAGAACTAATAACCATGAAAAACTAATAAGATAAAAACTAATAGATAGAACTAATAAGTTTGAAATATCGAAGCTAATAACGTAGACAAACACCACCGTTTCTCTTTAATGAAACATTTATTGGATACTTAGTAAGCTTTCTTTAAGGTATAGTTCTCGCCAAACTTCTTGGCCACCTGAAGTTGACTATGCGGCTGCGCAGTAGTAAATCTCATACAAAAACAGCACCGATCCGTGCCTTGCGCACCGGAAAGCCAACTTCAGGGCGGCCAAGAAGTTTGGCGAGTACTATAGCACAGATAATATAATACTAGCATACAGATGCCTCATCCCTTACAAAGAAACCGTCCTGACGTAACTAGCGTATTTCGTCTGATTAAGATGATTATTTTTATAAATACTTCGGTCGCGTTCGGTTCAGTTTCACTGCTATAGATGGTGTTAGCAGCGACTTGCAAGTAATAGTAGATTATTAACCAAGGGGATAAAGCAGTGTCTTCTGTCGCGGGTGACTATTTAAATCGCGAGCGTAACGAAGTACTCGAGTTTTACTCCCGAGCGTAGCGAGGGTGTTAAAAAGTTAAATCACGAGCGAAGCGAGGGATTTAAGACGAGTCCTGAGTGTAGCGAGGGATTTAATTTCACCCAAGACTAAGACAGCTTTATCACCGAGGAAAATGCTCTACTTTTTTTTTAGTTATTTTTAATCTGTTAAAAACAGGGAAAGAAATTAATTCATCCTCTAGGGGGAGAATGTGATTTAAATTTGGAATACTCACCGAAATTTATACTGAACTACATCTGTGTTTACACCATTGAGTTTGTATATAAAGCATTATACATCTTTTTGAAAAAGGAATACGCATTTATTATGCAGTTATGATTATTAAATAAAATTACGAAAACCGACGAGGCCGTATGAGCTTGATGCTATGCTTTTCCGAAAAAAAATATTAGTCTAGGAATTTAACGAATAAACGTTAAGTTTATTTTACTTTTAATTGTCATTATTTTTAATAAATGCTTATCTCATATTATTATTGTGTAAATTAACACATTTCGCAAATGGTACGAAAAGCAGAGTATTTTCCTCGGTGATAAAGCTGTCTTAGTCTTGGGTGAACTTAAATCCCTCGCTACACTCAGGACTCGTCTTGTCGGCAGAAATTGTCACCCGCGACAGAAGACACTGCTTTATCCCCTTGGTTAATAATCTACTATTCTCGGTTCCCTCCTCCTTTTTGAGAAGTCGGTTAAATATGACAGGTCCCTATGTTCTATCACCGCATAGCAAGTATACATATTTTATAAACCTTTAATTTTACCTACGCTATTTGGTACTATAAAAGCCTTACGCCATAACGGGAAACTCATTACACGTCAAATGTCTCCAATATTGATAGCTTTCATCTTTAATTGCCGAGAAAATGGCGAACACTAGGAAATACCGATGCTAACACACCTGAGCGGCCATTGAGCATTATTTACCGAGGCAATTAATTCTGTTGACTAGCTTACGGTTGTACTGTACGCTTGGGTTGAGCTGGGCAATGAAAAACGGGAGACAGAAGTTAAAGTTGAAAAATTGTAGGATAAAGTAAGGAAGAACTTGCGCTGATCCAGTATTGCCCCTATAATATGCTGGTTAATCAAGCTCGTACAAAACAGGAGATTAGAAAAGAGTTTTCTAAAAATGCCATGGAGTGTTGGGGCCCATCGCATTTTTAAACAGATAGTAGATACGAGGGGACCACAGTCTCCCCCGGACCCAAGATTCTGCACTCTGAATTGGGAGAAAAAGCGGAACATATATTACTCAACTTTTTTTGACCTTGAACCTCCAATAAAAGGGCATACCCCAAGCAATTAATACTAACAAGCCAATTCTTTCACCTTCCATCGAACCGCAGGAATGCCGGACCGATATAACTGATCCGATATCCGGAGTTACCGTACCTATAACACGGGTTTATACAAGCCAACCGCAAATGCCAGGTCCGGTCCGGTCATATACGGCTGGTCACCGGATGTCCGATTGTTGGTATGATATCGGTCGGCCTTGACCTGAAACCGGCTTCCACGACTTTCTCCCCTTTTCGCCACGTTAATTGCCTAATGTAGTTACATGGCACTGGTTAATTTGTTGAACTATGGATAAGGTTTTTGATTCCTTATGCTCTTCAAAATGGTGTTTGTTTTTTTTAGCGCAAGGATTATGTTTAAGTCAATCTGAAACATCATTTACGGACAGAGAATGGTCGAAGCAAGGAAACTTGCTGGAGTGGATTCATAGCTGACTCCACCTTAGCAGTGGTGCTGTCCCACAGCCGATGGCATACTATATCGTGTCCTTGTTTTGCTGGCAGCTCGATTCAGCAACCAGCGCCGAAGGCGTTAAACTCATAGCCAAATTTTAGAATGACTCTATTCAGAATGCCATCGACACGCTAAGAAGATAAGATCATCCTCCTACCTTTATTCCTTTATTTAAAAGGAATCTTCTCATTCTATGCAAACCCTTTATCATTTCAGCCGAAAGACGTCCACTATTAAACAATGGCCTCCCCCAAGCGTCACCAAATTGACCGGTCCCATCTCGCATCTAAGAGATGCCCGCAAGCTTCCACAGGTCTTCGGTCAAACTAGTGCGAGGCCTTCCAACGCAACGCTTCCGGTTCACGGTTACCACTCCAGAACTTTACGGCACCATCGACCGTCCGTTTTGCGAGTAATGTGCCCTGCCCACTGCTACTTAAGTTTGGCAATTATTCGGGCTTAGCCGGTAATCCTGCTGATGTCTTCATTTCATTCATTTCTTCTTCTAGCCATATACAACAATGAAAATGTCTCCTCACATCATAACTCTAACCTCAATGTCTCGACTTTACAGCTCATTCGAGGTCAAGAACAAAGTTCTATCGAAAGGGAAATGTTTCCTTATTGCACTATTATATTGTTTCAGGGTCACTCGCAAAGTCGCAATAGTATCTATTAAGGTTTACGATCTGCGTGGGTTTACTAGCAAACGAGTAACACCACATGGCAGTTTTGTATGTTCCTTGCACGTTAAGCTTACCCAAAATGATAATGATTTAAGGTTATTGGGTAAAGTGGACGTGCAAAAAAATCGGGGCAGAATATCTGCCCCGGTTTTTTTTCAGCTTTCGTGGTTTTCGAAATAATAAAGATGTGGTTGTGATTATTTGTAACTAATGATGTTTCACATAGACAAATACAGACAGATTATTTCAAGTATTTTTTGCCGACTATCATGCTGAGCGTAAAGAAGGACAATCAACAGCCCGATTATTATTGCCTATCATGGCGCAAGTCTAGTCAAAGAAATTTTGATTATCGCTGCCAAAAAAACATCAGTAGGAACAGAATGTTTTGTGATTCATCATCAGTGTTTTAATGTTCCCATTGCTGCGACACGGGCCTTAAAGAGAGGGAGTGGGCTATAATCCACCACGCGGGCCCAGTGCGGGTTGGTAGATGTCTTCGAATTTTTGGTTCTAGGACATACCGATTCACCATATTTTCCTTCACCATTTTGTGAGGACGTTTCTGATTTATTGTCTTTTTAAAGCAAGTCTGTAACTATGTGTGCGTGGCCCTAGCCTTCTGATTTCCCTACACTACACCATTCAGTCTATATTTAAGCTTTCCGTGACTGATTGAAGATTAAATAATTACTTGCGTAGCACAGTAGGCGATGCAAGCAAGTTTATGCTGCACTAGCTTCGCCCTTCGGCGATGTCTGTCTGCTCCTCATATCCTAAGCGAGTAAACTTGTGATTAGTTGTTTATTAAAGAGGCGTTGAATGCGAATTGAAATGTAAATCTGTATAATTTTGTTATCGTATTGAATCCAAGGATCTATTACCACCATGTTCTCATAGGCAATAGCCAGACTATAAAATGTATATTTTTGTCCCCCCCCCCCTCCTCCGTTTTGTTTCTGCTTGTACATAATTATTTGTCCTACCTTATATTTACTGTTATCTATAAAAACAAACCTACATTTTAAATATAATCATAGAAGTTTATTCGATACAAATTTTTTTACCCGATTGCGGGAGGGATGTATGTATGTATGTTTGTTTATTTCTTTAACACGCTCTATAGCCCAAACGGCTGCGGCGGGGTGACGGATTATGATTTTGATATGAGATGTAATAAGCGTAAAATTCATCTCAATTTTGGGAGTGACATAATATAATTTACAAATATGGCGCGTACCCCTCCCCAAAAAAGGTGGTTGGCAATATAGTTTTTGTTGCCGACAAAGTGGTAAAACAAAATTAAGAAAAAAAAAATAGTAGTATCTGCTGTAAACGTAAAGTAGGGATGTTTATTTTTTCGTCTATCCCATGGTGTGAGGTATTGTTGGATAGGCCATTCAAAATATTACGGGTCTGTGAAAACCATTTTTCGATTTAGGGATCCGTTTGCGTAAAATTAAGCTTAAAAAAAAAGCTCATTTTTGTCCTTCCTCCTCTGCTAGCTAAATGGTTGCTTTTGGATATGTGGAAAAATTCACGGAAGTAGCATATATAGAGCAATATAAAGGAAAACTATCACAGTGAAGTAGGCTTTACAAGTTTAAGAATAATAGTCGACGGTCGACAAACTTATAAAATGTACTTGGGAAAGAAAATAAAAAGTATATTAATGTATGGGGACAACAGTTTTCGAACGGCAAAGTTAAATTTGTCCCTTCGTTAGAGCAATATTCGGTGCTTTCATTGTATATGAACGCTAGTAATGTTACCTATTTATTTTGGTGAATGTAGCTGTACGGAACCTTTAGTGCGCTAGTCGTACTCGCACTTGGCCATTTTTTTAAATAATAATATACTTTTA
This sequence comes from Orthosia gothica, assembly GCA_949775005.1. Classification (NCBI taxonomy): domain Eukaryota; kingdom Metazoa; phylum Arthropoda; class Insecta; order Lepidoptera; family Noctuidae; genus Orthosia; species Orthosia gothica. The sequence goes on from OX459045.1 coordinate 7,049,939, forward strand.
TTCATCAAACATTACAGATAGTTACATCAAAAATCAATGGGTAGAGAGGTATAAAGTTTTCATTAGGTTTGTTTTTTTAAAACCCTTCCTCTCAAACTAGCTGATAACCTGTGTTGAATACAGGCCTGCGGATCACAAACACTGAGGCCCATAGCAATGCTGCGACTCTTGGATCCTATCAGGTCTATCTGCAGCACGCAGCAGCGGTCAGATAGGGGTCTGTTCTTTGAGATACTGGTTCCTGTCTGACAGGTGGAAATGGATACGGTAGTACACAAATTACAACTAATTACTCACCTTGATTCCCGCGAGGGACCCCTGGAGTCGTTCAATCCGTGTGTGGTCGAGGGTTATCGTAGGAAGATATATATATATAATTTTAGGAAAATGAGGGATAACCGACGTCTTCTGGACCGGAAGCTCTGGCACACCAGGCACGTTGTATATACAAAATACCTCGCAGCGCGCGAAAAACATACAAATACAACTGCATGGGCGAGCACAATACCACTGCACGGATGGCGACCGTAATTTCGAATAACGATGGGTGGATTATCTAGCGATAACAAAGAAATCCAAGCAAGACCACACCGTAAATTTCGTGAAGCTGTCAAATCGAATGACAGCGAGCTGACACAGAGTTGCAACAAAACAAGGAACAAAACGTTTTCGTTCCGAACAACCTGTATTTTGGAAACAGTGAACGGCCACAAAATTCCTATACACTATTACTTTTACAACAATTAATGAACAGTGTCGTTCGACTTAAACCTACCTACCTAAGATATATGATCACATTTTTCAGTTACAGCCTGTATAGCTTCAGTATAGAACTATCAAGCTGTATAGCTCCACGGCAGAATCATCCAACTATCTAATAGGAGCGGAACTGTACCGTCTGTTGTGCGTTTATGGTGAACTGGGCTACGGCTGGTAAGTTTTTATTGACTCTTAGCGGGAAAATGACTCGCTTGTAGAATGAAGGTAGATTCATAGAGTGGTGTTTGATTAATCTTATTGTACTGTAAGCTATAATTAGTATGATAGGTGGGAAATGACTATTGAGATGGCGGTGAATGAATTTATATAATATATATATATCGTAGGTACCGGATAACCGGATAAATCCGATATCTTGTTATAGTTGGGGGTGAACTATGAGCGGGAAATGATTGAACGAAACTTTGCCTGAGAAGATGGCATTTTGATAATTGTAACTAGAAAAATAGTTCTAACGCCAAGTCAAGCGTTGGGTTCACAAACTTGATTTTAAGACCATCAGGGTTAAAGATAAAGTAATCCATCTTTGTTGTCACTATTTACTTTATGCTAATCAGCCAAAGTTAGCTTAGTTAATGAAAAAGACCAACAAAATCAAGGATCCATACGACGTGTTATGCCAGTTAATTATAAGCCATTTATCTAAACTATGTGGGGAAGGGAGTGTTGTATATTGCGAATGTGCGTACGACACCTGTTTGTGTTACTGTGCGTGCGACAGGGAGATCGTTCAATAAAGTAGTATGACACTGACTTGTGGTTTGATTGCACGTGTTTATGCCCGCTCCGTTAAAAACCTAACATGACCAAAAGCAATTACCTACTAAAGTTAAATACCTACTACGTGAGCCAATGACCCTCAATATTAATCTACGAGACAGACGTCGACTAGTTGTGCCCGCGGTTTCGCTCTCGTCAACTGCCTAGTCTGCCTACCCTACCTTATTTTTTTATTTTTTTTTGGGTGGGAAACCATCCAATGATGTCTCCCGCTCTGGGTGAAGCGGGAGGGCGTGTCAGACTTTTACTGACTAAAACCCACCCGTGTTCCTTCAGTTGCTTGTGCCAGGCCGCGGTAACTCTCTTTCATATTTATCCGCGACCCTGCCTACCCTAACTAACTACATACCTATCCTACCTACCTACATACATACCTACCCTACATACCTACCCTACATACCTACCCTACATACCCACCCTACATACGTACCCTACACACGCACCCTACCAACCTACCAAATTACCATTTTTTTCCTAGGGGTCCGCGGCGAATCTTAACACCGCCATTCAGAAAATGATGTCAATTGCACAACGCCATCTATCGAATATGGAGTTCAACTGTCCGAGTTTCTCAATTGCGTATGTTGTGATATTTTACTTTTTGAACACTTTAAATTAACATAAATATCTTTTGATAGAGTGAACCGATTGCGATGGAAAAAACTAAGTAATACTTCAAGTTGCACACAATTTTAATGTATAACAGTTATCTACATTATTTTCGTACATTTTGCTCGATGCGTGCACAAATAAACAGATAGAGCCACCTTTTTTATATATATTTTTTTGGTGTACAAAATGACATTTCTACAGATTTATTATATGTATTTTATATATTAAATATACCCTTACAACCTATCAGTTTCTCAAATACCGTTTGACAGCTATAATAACCAGTACCCAGAAATGACCACAAGCAATTCATTTAGCCCCGTAACACACTAATGTGATTCGCGATAGCTATCTCTGTATTCGAACAGGGTTGATTGAGTGCGACGCTGATGGCATTAGACGGAGTTCAGCGTCCTATAGGTTAGATCTGATTGGATAGTTTGGAGATACGCTTTTGTTTATGAATGTGTATGAGATTCTGCGATTGCTTTTTGTTTTTCTTTGTAGCGGATTGGTGTTACTGGCAGTTCTTATTTACTACGTCGATGAGGTATCTATACCAGGCCCCTCAGAAAGTATTGCGAAAAAAAGTTTTTATATATGGGAGACTGGCCAGTTATAATGTTTTTCGAAAATATGATTATTTATAAGTAAAAATAAGTAAGTTCCAATTTCAAAATTTCCCTCCACATTTTTTGCGAGTTAATTCAAAGTATTGTGTCTCACTGAAATATGGATCTGCGCCGGGAACATTTTAGAGCTATGATTTTATACGATTTCAAGTGTCGCCTGAAACCGGATGAATCGTACGATAGACTTCAAATGGCATTCATGGATGAAGGCCCTTCCAAGGCAACCGTGTATCGTTGGTATAACGAATTCAAGCGCGGTCGACCAACTTTGGGGGATGACGAAAGAAGCGGTCGCCCTTTGACGGCTGTTACCGAAGAAAACGTGCTAGCAGTGAAAAATTTAATCCAAGACAATAGGCGAATTACATATCAGGAGATTCAACACATATTGAAGATTGGATCGGGAAGCGTTCACGAGATTCTACACAGCCATCTTCGCGTGAGGAGGATAGTATCACGCTGGGTGCCGCACAACCTCACCGATGCTCAGAAGCAGGCCCAGGTGGAATGGTGCCGTGATATGCTTAACAAATTTGAAGCAGGCTCGTCTCGGCGTGTTTACGACATCGTTACAGGTGATGAGTCCTGGATTTATCAATACGACCCAGAAACCAAGCGCCAGTCGACTGTTTGGGTGTTTCAAAATGAGCCAACGCCTACCAAAGTGAAGCGATCTAGAAGCGGGGGTAAGATTTTGATCGCTAGCTTTTTTAATTTGACTGGCCACTTGGTATCAATTCCCTTACGGGATCAAAGAAGCATTAATGCCGAATGGTATACTACCAAATGTTTGCCAGAAGTTTTCTCTGTTATAAGCAACAAGCGACCAAACACAGGGCTCCGCGGGCTACTGCTCCACCACGACAATGCACCTGCGCACACCGCACTCAAAACGAGGGACTTCCTGGACAGCACGCCAGTCAAACTCCTGGGTCACCCTCCTTACAGCCCTGATCTAGCACCGTGTGACTTCTTTTTATTCCCAAAAATAAAAAATCAGCTCAAAGGGATACAATTTTCGTCGCCGGAAGATGCGCTGGCTGCGTTCGAGCAGGCTGTAAACGAGGTGTCTGCGGCGGACTGGAAAAAGTGTTTTGAAAACTGGTTTAGGCGCATGAATCTTTGTATAGAGGCTGGTGGAAAGTACTTTGAAAAGATTTAATAAAAATATATGTACGTATAGAACAATTTTTTTTAGTTTCGCAAAACTTTCTGAGTGTCCCACGTATTATGCCAGTCCAGCAGGGCATATTGTAGGGTCTGTGTCAGGGCACATTGCTCGCAGAACGGGTGGTCGATGAGGCAGAAAAATTCTGGACTGGCGACCGCGAACCGGAAGACACTGCGTTGCCTCCCACTAAGGGGAAAGATGACCTGGTTAGGGTGGCGCGAGTCCGCAGGATACGGGACGCACGGGACCGACCAATGTTGCGAAGCTTGAGGGAAGCCTATGTCCAGCAGTGGACGTCTTTCGGCTGAAATGATAATGAGCACTAACCGCAGCATTTTTTAATAACCCTAATTGCATAATACACTGGATTACATCACAATCGAAAAGAGTTCTTAATCCATTAAGCAATGGGACTCCATTATGTTTAAAAATCCGTCTACTCGACACCACTAAACACGCAACGAATACTGTTGAATTGTCAAAATGTAAGAATTTGCGAATGATTCCATAACTTTATATGTTAGGCAATTAGGCTGCAAGGGCCTTGATATATATTCTATCGGAGATAACGATTTCCATAAAGTTCAAAATCTATGGCATATAGTTACCGACATGGCAATGATTAACTCGATACATTTAAGAGTTTTTGGCCATCGTTATCTAAAGCTGTTATATTCTATCAGCTATCACCTCATCCAGTCCTATTAAACACTTTTTGTCTACAGCCCCAGAGGTAGGCATAAATATAAAAATATCAATAGCATCAGTTCATATTTTAAGAGTGATTTGAACCTCACGAGAATGGATATGTATGAATCACCATCTTCCTGCCCTTGTCCCATGGTACTTGGGGTCGGCGCAACACGTTTTCTTCTTCCATACCGTCCTGTCCCCCGTCACGCCATCACTGACTTCCGTTTCTTTTATATCACTCCTCACACAGTCCATCCATGTTTTCTTTGGCCGTTCCCTCCCTCTCCATCCATCCACATTTATATTCATAACTCTATTAGTAACATGCGTTTCATTCTTCCTCATCTCATGACCATACCAGGACAAACGGTTTCCTTTCAAATTTTCTGACACTGGCGCCACTTTCAAACTTCCTCTAATATACACTAATTCCTCACTTTATCCATTCTCGTCACTCCGCACATCCATCTCAACATCTCTGCTACATGCAATCTCTTTTCATCCATTTTTCACAGCCCAGCATTCTGAATATACAGTACGGATATGTATGAATCACGAGGCTAATTCTTACACTAGCTTGAAGTTAACGATGCACTTTAAGCGTACTTACACAGAAATAAACGGCTTAACACTTCGTTTCCTTTATTACCATTGGTCTACAAGCAAATACAGCTTCACACAAGTCAATTTTAAATGCAGTCTATCTCCGAATGCGACTTCCAAATCGGAAAAGGGGTAAAAGGGAGTAATTGGGATTTCCTTCTCCAAAATTCTCGTTTATAATCCGGAATGAGAATCGTGAATGGTGTTGGTCCGACCGATATCGTATTGGGATCTAATAGGCGTCGGCGATCGGCAAATATCACAAAGAAATCGAAGGCAGATGGTATTTTTTTGATATAGGTAGCTTTCAAAGCAAGAAAGTTAGTAAAGGTACCGTTGAACAGATTTTGTATTATGATATTGTAAATAAGATCAGCTGTTACGTAATAATTGGAAGCAAACAAATTAAAATTGAGGTCCGTTTGATGAGGTAATTCTTGACCCTAGTTTTCATAATTCGACGGGATTATTAATAACCATGAATAACGGACACGCTCCAACAGTTTATACACATAAATAAACTAAAACACGTACCTTGGCAAAGCGAATCTTAAATTTGCATGGTGTGACAATCTGTTTGTGACAATTTGTTTTAAACCGATTTTTTGTCATAACGCGATGCAAACTTAGATTATTTCGGAAATAAGTATAGAATGAATCCTAACAACCTAGACCGGACCGGGTCTGGTATAGCAACACGACCTGAAGTGGTAGTTAAAGTGGTGTGCAAAGTTGTTTAGCTTGTGGGTGCGTTTAGACAACATGATGGTATGATGGTCCCATGGAGAGAAAATCATTTCACTTAATATACGCTTCACTAATGCACATGCATAAGGAATGTTGAGAATCACTTTGTATCGTAGTCACTCTCGTCATCATCACTTACTTTATTGTAAACTAAGACAAAGATAATACATAAAGGTAACATTATAAGAAACATACAATTAACCTTATCGTATGCCTCGATCTCCTCTCTTTTCCTCCTTTTCATCATCATTACCAACATCTACTGTTTTACTTAGACTTTGCCCAACTGAATTGGATTCGGCTGCCAGTACAACCAAGCACCTGAATAACTTACTGGCGGTAGTTTATACTCTGCATTTAGATGCCTGCACTTTTTTGCTCACGATAGGTATAGAATTTTTAATTTGGTTACCTAATGAAATAAAATTCCTCTGCTTATTAACGCTACACTTGCCAAAAAAGCTTTAATTAAAATTCATGGTCCCGCATGTGCACTGGCGGTGCACACTTAACTCTGCCATTTTCAACTAAATTATTTTTCAAATTAACGCAGTTTCTCTGCAATATGGTGTTGCTACATGTTTTTGCTACACAGGGTGTTAAAGTACACTAATCGTAAACTTACCTCAAATAAGAGTATTTTTTATTTGGTTTTACGAATATTTAACTTCCTTTAAAGTTCTGACGTTAGTATTTTTGGGCCAAATCTTGCAACTGTGCACGGCAAGTTCAAAAGCTTGTTAAAAGTTTTCATACTGTGAATTAAAAAAAAAATGTTTGTTGACTTGCGTTTGCTCTGGCAGTTGAGTGTGTCATTATCTCTCAAAAGTCTCTCTGATGGTGGCACATGTGTTGGATCATTCGGTTCCCTTCATGATGGTTGAACTGAGTGGTGCCAATCCATGTGTCATTATCGTAAACGGGCGCCATCAGTTCGGATAGGTCGTAACTTGGTTGCCTTGTTTTTAATTAATTATTTTGAGGTTGTTTATTTTATTCTAGACGCTTTTACGTAAACTTTGTAAACGTCTTTTACATCGTTCTCACGTATATGTAATTTTACAACAAGAATGATGTAACTAAATACTTGGAAAAGAGCGTCCATAGAGTTTCAGCTTCAGCACCTTCTTCTCCATAAATACCTAAGGACGCTTGCGAATAGTGGAACTAGATGCATCTTTTGTTTATGCTTTACAATTCAAAAGTACTTAAGTTTTATTTGAAATAAACTATTTTGATTTAAATTAGTAGCTAGATTATCGCTCAGCTTTTTAAGATAGCATACGTGTTATCTCTGTATTTTTCAGCACGTTTAAATCTAGTATAAACCTTTTTAATGGGAATAGAAGCATCGATACCAACGATGGAGATGAAAAAAAATACCTTTATAAATATGTTCAAAAACTATAACGCGTTCGCGTGTTACAACTGTTATAAGCTACCGTGGGTAAAACATCCACCCCAGATAATATAGCCATAAAAGCAATAAAGCTAAACAACATACCATGAACTAGATTCTATTAAAAAGTTCAAAGAGTCAAGAGATCATGAAATTATGTTTTAAAGCAAACGAGGAAACAGTTTAACTAGTCATAAACAGCGAAACGACTCAGTTACTGAGTTCGTCGTGTTACATGTGAAAATATATTTCAATTAAGCTGGGGAACTATATTTGAAGTCCGTTTAATGCTGTTAAAACTGCAGTTGCAGCTGCGTTCGTTTTAATATAAGTAAATATTTGAACACGGTGTTTAATTAAAAGTAATGTATTATTTGTAAATATTTATAATTCATTCTGTACGCTGTTGTTTTTGAACTTCTATCAGTAAGTAAAAGTTTTTCTTTTTCAAAGTTTGAATATTTTCTTTTTCCGGGATGATTAAAATAGCTTTTTTTCGGCTAAGCAAATTATGCCATTAAAATTTTTAGGGTTCCGTACCCGATGAGTCCAAAGGGAGCCCCATTGCTGACACTCACTTGTCTGTCTGACTGTCCGTCGTTTGTCACACAAGTTTAACAGCCAAACGGTTTGCTAAGCTGTCGCTACAGTCTTCAAATTTTCACAGTATAGGCATCATGTTAACCAAAAGCATACAAATTGACATTTTTTTAAGGTTTTTATGTGGGTGGGGGAAGGCACGAAACAAAAAAAAAATACCTGCCCCATCGAGTGGAGATCTTTGTTTAGAACTTGTTATGTAGATAAATACTGTATTTTTTTGTTTTAACAAATATTGGATAACAAAGAAATGAGAAGCTACCAAAGCCAGCTTTTTTACAAAATTTTGAGCCGAAGAATTTTTGACTTCCCATTGAAATATGTAATATTATTACGGAGTTTCACTAACAAATACCAATGTATTGATAAATCTGATTTTTCTATGAAAATTCCTAATTTTTTCTATTACAACCAACTTAATTTTGCGGTTTCGTACGTACACTTGGCCGGTTTTTAAACAGTATCAGCTACAGTTTTTTAGGGTTCCGTAGCCAAATGGCAAAAAACGGAACCCTTATAGATTCGTCATGTCTGTCTGTCTGTCTGTCTGTCTGTCCGTCCGTATGTCACAGCCACTTTTTTTCCGAAACTATAAGAACTATGCTGTTGAAACTTGATGAGTAGATGTATTCTGTGAACCGCATTAAGATTTTCACTCAAAAATAGAAAAAAAACAATAAATTTTGGGGTCCCCTACTTGAAACTGAAACTAATTTTTTTTTCCATCAAACCCATACGTGTGGTATCTATGGATAGGTCTTCAAAAATGATATTGAGGTTTCTAATATCATTTTTTTCTAAACTGAATAGTTTGCGCGAGAGACACTTCCAAAGTGGTAAAATGTGTGCCCCCCCCCCCCCCTGTAACTTCTAAAATAAGAGAATGATAAAACTAAAAAAAATATATGATGTCCATTACCATGTAAACTACCACCGAAAATTGGTTTGAACGAGATCTAGTAAGTAGTTTTTTTTAATGCATCATAAATCGTAAACCGCAATTTACCAAGTACGGAACCCTTCGTGCGCGAGTCCGACTTGCACTTGGCCGGTTTTTATAACTTTTTTCTCAAACTAATAGTGATCCGTTCAGGAACATAATTATATTCATAAACATAAAATAATTCTAAAGAGGTACTCTTTGGTACTCTTTAGAATTATATTATATATTAGGATATATTAAATCGGGCTGTGACTGTGGAGGCACTTTACAAAGAGTTTGTTTAAGAAATACTGCAGATGTAACTATTTATAGCCTCAAGTAGAATCAATCAATATCCTCTGATTTTAGTACCATAACTAAAATGCCAGAAATACTTTAAAGCTTCAAACACGACACCCTTAGAAATCACTGCAACAGCGTAAATCATATAGCTTTTATTACATCGCTTGTCCACTAAATCATTGAGGGTCGGTTCTCACACGGGCTATTTGAGGCAATGCCCATAATATTTACTGCTAAAATTAATACTGTGAAGGTTTGTAGTGATGGGGTTTATATCTCTCTTCTTATGTTTCATCGTAGGTGCGCTTTGAGGAATACCCCCAATATTTACCTATCTATCTGTAAGTCTTGCATTGTAATAAAATACCTACATCAACATAAAACTGATGAAAAACTGGTTCACGTTTACGGTTTCATAGGAGTTCTATATGTACGAGTAGGTACACAACTTTTTTGTGTGTTTTAGAAATTAGAACAAGTAGAAATCATAAAGTTCGAGTAGAGTTACGTTAGTTAAGTTAATGTAAGGTCTGCGGGTCTGTACATGGTTACGTATCACTATTACCACTCTCCGTGTCTCATTTAATATCTACCACGCACGCTTTACAAAATATATTTTACCCATGTATATGTCATGGGAAAACGGAAAGTAGGAAAATGCATGAAAAGTACAGGCACAGAGAAAGATGCCTCATCCCATACAAAGAAACCATGACGATGTAAGTAGCGTTTTTCGTCTGATTAAGATGATTATTTTTATAAGTACTTCGATCGCGACTATAGATGGTGTGAGCAGCGACTTGCAAGTAAAAGGGGTTTCTCGGTTCGTGACAATTATTTTTCTTTAAATAGTGACGAATTGTTTTATAGTATTGTTTTTGCACGTTTTACTTTTTTTTTTTTTTTTTTTCGTCAAAAAAATCTGGTGGCATGCCTCAGAAATTTAAAACCGCGCCATTTATTGGAACCAATTTTCAATGATCCGTTCAAATAATCTTTGAATAGGAATTATGAGCCCAATATTCCATAATTTTGTGCTTCGAAGAGTTGATTAAAAAAGAACATACAATTTTTATGATAAATTCTAGAAAATAATGATTTTACACACAATTCAATAACGAACCGATGCATATCGCGCCATCTAGTGACATTTATTTAAACCAAAGTTTGTTTGTTAGCGCTGGGACCCCGTGGTACAGGTAACAGAGTCTGATAGTGAGTTTTCACATAACTTTCGCCTAAATAGGTACCATTTCACAATACTAATGAAAGCATAATAACTCATCTGTAAACTAATATAACTTCTAGAGCTAAACCAACTGTCCATTACCATAAAACAATTAACTAAAATAATTGTATGTTTTCAACTCTATTGTTCATGCAGATTAGACTTAATTCATATGATTTGCATACAAGTGGAGGTCGTGGGGTCGCCTGCCGACCGTCCACTGAACAGCTAAACTACAAGATGCATCATTGTTCACGACCTTAGGTAATGAGGGTGAGCAGAATGTGTGGCCGAGATTTGGACCGTTATTTACTTGTGACCTTTTAAGGCGTATTTATTCTCCAATGTTAACGCAGTTCCCGCTCGGAGCCAGAATATCAATATTAATCCTCCTTTTGGACAGTTTTGTTTGCAAAATATTTTGTTTTGATTTATTTACGCTATTTCAGCCTAGTTATTTATGAAGAAACTCTAGACATACATTTTTTGTGTAATGTAAGGGGGTAGACAGGGTGATCAGCAGTTAAACATGGAAATAACTTTATATTTTATATATTTAATAAGATATTACAATACGCCCGTCTTTGGGCGGCTTCAATCCAATTCTGACACATTCAAACTTAACAAAAAACATCTACAGCTATTCTCTGTTCGAAATTCATACATCTTTCAAGTAATAAATATTGCCAGTGTTTTAATAGGCAAGTAGGTTGCCTTCTCAAGTGGTGAGTCCTCACATGAGCTACGCCCCTACGAATAGACGCACATAATCATATGAGGTGCTTCTATTCTAAGTCTTGAAAGGATATATGAATCCTACCTTATCCTAACCCGAACATTTACCTAACAGAGGAATCAAAGTACAATTGAGGTACGACCCTTAAAAGGGGAAGGCTTAATCATGACAAACGAGTTATCGGATACTCCGATATGTGCTTTTAACTTCAGCTGACGTGCACATACGCACTAACAAATCAACGCAGTCATGCTTGAACCTCCTTGGCCAAAACCTCTGAAAAAGGAACAAGGCGTCCTCCCAACACTAATAAGAATGATGCGTCAACTCACATCGACCCGGATGGGGTTTAAATTCAAAAGTTCAGATATGATACAATATTTCGATCTCGTGCGTTTATCAGGCCAGAGAAGGAAAGGCTGGATCACATCGAATTTAAATTCTATTCATAGAACTTACACCAGGGCTTATTATCATAAACATATTTACTTTCTTAAACAACAGTCATCAACTGGACCGATGATGTCAACTCGACATCCTTTGCAAAGGCTATGCCCCGTTAGCAAAGTCGGTTTCAGTTACAACTATTCCTCTTCTATTATATTTTATCACTAGGGCCTGGTGGAAATTCTGCCTATACGAACTTGCTCATTATATAAATGGTCGTTTCTTCGATGCATAGTTAATGTTGCCAGCCTCTTCTTCGCCCAGCAGCATACAACCCATCAGCACATCAACAGCTCATGCAACGGAAAGAAATAATTTTATTATATCGAACGATACTATTTGAAAATTACGACAAGAAAACTATCGATACATTTTTCCTACTTTCCCATCTCTATCAACTTCCATATGTCAAATTTGATAGTTGTCATTCATATATTTTTTTTTATTGACAACGGACCTTATTCTATATGGAAACCTTAACCTATTCTTATCTATTTGAACCTATATCTTATTCTAATCGAACATTAAAAGGTTTTAATCTATTTACATGTACTATGTCCCTAAAACGCCTACTATTATTTTTTATAATTACATAATTTACATCAGTTAATCTTTTACTATACGGTATGGGCCTATAAACAACCTACACAGTTTTAGACTTCTATTTGTGGTCCGTCTAGGTGTATAGAGCATCACTAATTGATTCGGCGAAAATATTCTCAATTTAGCTTTTCTATCATACCGCATTTTCTGTTTAAGCTGTGCCTTTTTTATATTATCTAAGGCACAACGTGACAAGCTGTTACCTAGCTCATGACGTCCTACATAATCAACTATGTCAATATTGTTGCTATTTACTAGCATGTCGGTTCGGAATAATGGTTCTCTTGCGTATAGTACATGTGAGGTGAAAATCTAGTGCTTGACTGTTTGCTGGCATTATAAGCAAAACACACTAGTGGAACATAACTACACCAATTTCGCTGATCGTTGGTGATATACATGGATAGCATCTGACACATTGTTCGATTAAATCGCTCAACTAAACCATTTGTTGCAGGGTGGAACGCAATGGTGAAGCGTGACTTGGCTCCAAAATAACGTACAGTTTCTTTTACCAAACGAGATGTAAAAATTGACCCCCTATCCGACACAATTTCTATAACTCCTCCATAACGACAGAAAATTTCTTCGATTAGGAACTCGCTGATCCTCTGCGCTGTCACCCGAGGAACTGCTCTACAAACTGCATACTTCGTTGCATATTCCAAACTTACAATGATATACCTATTACCTCTCAGCGACTTCCTAAAAGGACCTAACACATCTATCCCAACTTTATCCATCAATCGGTTCACAACAATAGGTTGTAACTGGGCCACCTGATAGTCCTTCTTCCGCTCCTGGCACAACACGCAACTTCTTACATATTTATCTACCACTCTCTCTGCATCCTTGATAAAGTACCTCGCTCTAAACTTAGCCAAAGTTTTCGCAAAACCTAAATGCCCTCCTGACCATGGATCATCATGAAGTTCTTTCAACACCTCCTGTAACAAATTTTTAGGAATAAACTAGCATTCGATCAACATTCATAATCCTGATTTTCTTACACAAAATGCCATTTATCACACTAAATCCCTTCACTGCATTACTCCCGCTAGCTGCTATCCTATCCAACCAATACCTACAAAACTCATCTCTAAGCTGGTCATCTCTTATCCTGACCACCTCGATCCTATATAACTGCATGCCATCGTCGGGGTCCTCCTCCGTCCTCTTCGGGTCCTCCTCGACTTGCACTAATGGATTCCTACTCAAAAAATCAGCAATAACGTTATCTCTGCCTGAACAATGTACAATATCGAAGTCATACGCCTGGATACACAGCGACCACCTAGCTAATCTTCCATTCATGTCCTTTCTACCTCGTAGCCAGCACAATGCCTTATGATCAGTGATAACCTGGAACTTCAGACCCCAAAGAAAATGTTTAAAATAATTTAACGCCCAGACTAATGCAAGACACTCTTTCTCCGTTGTAGAATATTTCTTCTCTCCATCACTCAACTTCCTGGACGCGTATGCTATAGGGAACAACACCTTGTCACCTTGCATGAGACAGCAGCCAAGGGCTTCCCCACTTGCGTCCACATGCAACCTAGTTGTTAATTTTTTATTACTAGAATAAAAATGCAATATCGGGGGTGATTCCATAATATTTATTATCTTCTGGAAGGCTTCTTCTTCTTTTCTTCCCCATATAAACTTGGCGTTTTTTTTAATAATCTTGTAAGAGGTAATACTATCTCAGCAAAATTACTAATGAACTTTCTATAGTAAGAAAACAAACCCAATACAGACTTAACCTGTTTTGCATTGGTTGGAGTCTTTAGTGTTTTTAATGATTGCAATTTATTTTTATCAGGCTTAACTCCTTCACCGAAAATCTCATGCCCCAACACTGAAATTTTCTTATAACCGAAGCTGCACTTATTCGGTTTTAGCGTAAGGTTTGCTTTCTTTAATCTACACATGACTTCTTCTAACGATTCCATAAACTCCGTGAAATTATTACCCCACACTAATATATTATCTACGTAACAAATGGCCTTTTTATATTTGATACCAGCTAAGACCTTATCCATTATCCTTTGGAAAACAGCTTGACTCGTCTTGAGCCCAAAAGGTAAAACATTAAACTCATATACACCGGAAGCAGTAATAAACGCAGTTTTATGCTTATCCTTTTCGCTTAAACGATGCTGCCAGTAACCTGAATTTAAATATAAATCCGCAAAGTATCGCGCACCTGACAAATAAATCATTAAATCTTCTATGATTGGTAATGGGTAACTATCAGTAATTACTTTTTTATTTAATTTCCGATAATCAACACAGAATCTCCAGGACTGATCTGGCTTCTGTACTAATACTACCGGAGACGCGTACGCACTCCTCGATTTACGAATAACACCATTCTTAAGCATCTCTTCTATTTGTGTATTTATTATGTCAAGCTGTTTAGGGGATACTCTATAAGGAGGATGATGGACAGGTATATCATCTACAGTTCTAATAGTAATTTCTTCTATACTACAGCTGCCTAGATCCGAAGCCGTAAAAGCAAAATTCTCAGTATAAGATGAAAGAAGATTCTTAAGCGATTCCAATTTACAGAGACTCAAGTTTGGGTTTATATCAAGTTCCCTTTTTAAATTACATTCTTTGGGTACAGTTGATATATAACTCGCAGTTACAAATAGTCATTCTTAGACACTGTATTTATACTTCTTTCTTCCATAGATTCACCATCGCCGTCCAAGACGTTATTAACTTTATTTGTTCCGTCTTGATAGCTCTTACACACCACTGGTTGTGAAATCGACGTAACGTTTTGTTCAGAGAATTTACAAAATTTAGCACAAAACTTGCCTTTAAAGAATACACATTTCTTACTAAAGTCAATGATAGCTTCATTATTATATAGAAAATCTTGGCCAAGTATTAGACTTTGGTTAATGTCTTTTATCACAACAAAGTCATTTGTTAAGACACAAGAATCCACAATGAAGTTGATCCTCGTTTTTCCAATAACTTTTAGGTATGCACCCGAAATGGATTTCACAAAATGTTTCGTCTCATCACCGGTATGTTTCAGACCTAGCAGCAGAACTAATTCTTCCGTAATGCAAGAGATAGAAGCACCCGTGTCAACTAATGCGTTATAAAATTGATTAGCTATACAAATACTAATAAATGGAGTTAGATCACCGTGTTTATTGACTTCGGTTGGGAGCTGCTCTTTCCTGGACACAGTGCGCAACTCCTCATCTATCTTTATTGTCTGTGTCCTGGTTCGTTTGGGTGATCGGTTGGTAGAGGGCTTCTAAATCTAGGGGCAACATGAGAGCGGTTATTTCTGTCCTCGAAGTGCTGCCTTGGGCGTATATTGTATCTCGGTGTGTGAAAGGTTTCGCCGTCGCCCGCTCGATGCGGAGTCACGCTAGATGTGGCCACACCTGGGCTTGGTGATCTCCGTGAGGCAGGGAACCCTTGATTCGATGACGGCGTTTCGAAACGCACGCGCGGAGGTTGCACCGGCAAATTTATGCGCTCATTTTGCACACCTTCTAATATTTCCCTCATTTGTACTATCGTGGCAAGAAGCTCTGCCCTGGAGCCGTACAGTTTCGTGCCTAACTTAAATTTATAATAATTTGTTACCCTTTTAAAAAAATCTAATGAATATTTGATCATCGGCTATGCCTGCTTGCTCAGCATAATCCGCCAGTCTATAGAAAAAGGCATTTACTTCCTCTTGTCTATCTTGCCGTGCGTTATAAAATTTCTCAATAAAATTTATCCTCGCTGGGAATTCTTTTTTTAAATTATTACAAATGTCCAAGAACGAGAGATCGTCCTTGTAAACGAACTTATAATAGGCAAGAGCTGGGCCGTCCAAGTATGCGCCCAAAATCAGCCCCAAGTCTTGCGCCTGCCATTTATTTATAGCAGCAATTTGACGGAATTGCATGAGGAAATCCTCAAAACAGGACTTTGTTCCTGTCCCTGTGAATAACGGTTGTGCCATCTTTTCTTAGTTATAAAATACCAATTATCTTTGATAATCCAGGTGCTAGGGTTCTCGCCAACGGTATCTTCGTTCTCCGTAAACTCATATACTCGTAGATGGGGCTTCGCACACTGTTTTCGCCGTGCACACGCGAATTTTTATAATTTTTATTTATTCTGGGATTTCGTATCCGGCATGCTCCACCAATATGTAAGGGGGTAGACAGGGTGATCAGCAGTCAAACATGGAAATAACTTTATATTTTATATATTTAATAAGATATTACAATACGCCCGTCTTTGGGCGGCTTCAATCCAATTCTGACACATTCAAACTTAACAAAAAACATCTACAGCTATTCTCTGTTCGAAATTCATACATCTTTCAAGTAATAAATATTGCCAGTGTTTTAATAGGCAAGTAGGTTGCCTTCTCAAGTGGTGAGTCCTCACAGTAATAATTTGTTTAAACATTTATGTGGTTTTGGAGGAGAATCCAAAAGTAGCGACAAAATATCATGTTGTAATTTTTTTTTTATGCAATACTATTAGTTACACGAAAAAAACATGTTTTCCAAATAATGTACAGGAATCAATAATACTTAAATTTATTTCGAGTATGCTTTAGAAAGTAAACTAGCACTGAAGTGGTGGAAGTCCCTTGGGCTTGTACTGTTCCGTAGATACGGTGACAGTAGCTTATGAAGAGTGTAATATTATCTTACCATCTGTTTTCCTTGCTAGACATAAATTACTAAAACAGCTAGGCAGTCGTATCATTGTAAAATACTACTACCTACTACCTATTCAGCTGCACCCAGTCATACCAGATGCCAAGTCCAAAACAGTTGGGAAAAGAAAAAGCAGATTGATTTGGAAAAACACGTAATTATACTGAAGTAAAAAACACTGATAAGCTAGTACAGTTGCTCTATCTCACGACGGCGGGTTGGTCTTAGTCGTGTGTGTAACTACACATGCACATTGTTTCTGTGTTCGCTCCCGAGTTAACCTAACCTAATTTGATACTTTAGAATTATTTATTATCAAATTAGGTTATTCCAAGTATTTCATACTAGTTTTGGGGTTGCTATGCCGAGATTTTTTAAATTTGCCGCGCTTTTTCAGTCTCTACTTTCGTTTGCCAGACTCTATACAAATATCTATCATATCGACACACACATGTCAAAAAGCGTTTTGTCTCTTTTTAACTAACCAAGAGCTACATATGACAAGAGAGACATCTAAATGTTTGTCAAGGACTAAATTTGGCAACACTTTTGTGTGACGTCAACATCATGCCTATGCATGACCGGTCGCTATTTTATGCGCCGAAAGTACTCATTGTTTTTGTGGTAGTTGTGCTGTCAAACAGTTGGTTGTTCAGAATATTTTTGTTGTTTTATAAGGAAATACGTCTAGAAACTAGTTATTTTGGTGTTCTGAGTTTGGACATTAATAGGAAAATCATGCCCTCGTATTGTTTAAAACAGTCTGGTACGAGAAAAAACAAAAATCAGCCTAAATTGACTCTGCACAGGTTAGTAACTAGTTTTCACTAATCCGGTCGAATTTTGTGTTAAATATTGTTACAAGATGGTATTTTTGAATATTATTCGAACCTGTGTCACATTTGTATGGCATAAAACGTTAGTATTTTCTATATTCCGTGCATTATTTACCTTCAATAATTATTGACATGTAAGGTTAGTGATGGTCGATGTTCGCATACGATAAGTATCGATAAAATTTATACCATGTAAAATACATTGCAATGATATTTTAATCCACAGATTTCCTGGAAACAAAATTTTAAAGAAGAAATGGATAGAAGCTATTGGTTCTGAAAATACAAACCCTATACATAAAATGTGGCATATCTGCTCCATGCACTTTGAGGAATCTTGTTTTAACAGAACCCTCGATGTGATAAGGTTACCTGATGGCATAGTGCCCACATCGACTTTACTGGTATGTTTTTAAACAAAAGTTGCAAAACACAGTAATTTCAACACATCTTGTTACATACCTTTTTATTGACAGTATTTCTTTATATGAATTAAATATGTAAATAAGTAATAGAATTATGCTACTATTTTCTTTTTCAGCCTAGGTAAATATGTTCCTCACAACAACCTACTTATATTAATAAAAATATATCTCTATACCTATCTTATAAAAGAAAGAAAAAAAAATTAAGATTTAAAAAAAAGGGGCTGTACTAAAGCAAAAAGTGACTTTAAATGAAAAGGTCCGGATATGTGATGGAAAGATTTCAAATATTATTCAAGACCTTAAGAAAGTTAAATATATCAATAATGAAGGAAGTTTCTTTCTGGATGAATATGCAGAAGGATTTCTTAAAAAGCAAATTGCCAAATTTAAAGGCCCACCTTAGAAAAAAAGCCGTACGCTTCAATTTGTTTTAGCCGAAAGCGTATGTTTTTATAAGTTATACCGACAACATTTGTTTGACACACTCGCACTTTGAGCAAATGGTACCAACATGTTAATGCCGAACCTGGCTTTATAGAAATAAATAAAATAGTGAATTTCAATAAGTTAATTTCAACAATCGCTATTTCGTTTGATCCACGATATAATTTTTGCCCAACCTGTATATATACCAGTCATACAATACTCTATACCCTTAGCTACTTCGGTTTCTATGGACCTGGTTTGATCATATTATATTTTTATTACATTATTTTATCGTAGAACAACAACGTAAACAATTTCATGAAGGTCGATATTTATATCGATATCAGCTGCGCATGTTTCTCGCAGATACAACCCTAGAAGGCAGCCATTTTATGTGCCCGATTGTTGTAGGTATGCACGCTAATTTCGTAGGTATGGCAAGTCCATAGGTTTCTAAGTCAGTGAAAAGTCGTCAAACACAACTGTCATGGCTGCCCTAAAAATAGGGTTATCATATTAAAAAACTTTAAATGATAATTTTTGTTACTCCTGTACCCTTCTACAAATTAATTTGTTAGTATTTTTATCGAATTCCCCTATTTTTTTCCTATTTATCTATGTAGTGTAGGACATAGTGATGGCCCAAAATCAAACATCTGCTTTAGTAGATTTTTGTATTTTCCTTATTATTGTAAGACTTAAAAAAAGCGTCGGTTCAAAATGTAGATAAATTAATTACACCATGCTATACGAATAAAACTCAAAATTTTCTTAGATCAAATTATTAAGAAAATGTAACATATATTTTTCCAAAACATTACGACTAGCCGTTCAGACGTGATTCTCATTTTAAAATCAGCTACTCAGGGGAATCTCCGCCTTAACAATCAGTCTTCAAGTCCACCCAAATTCTTCTTACCTAAGGACTGTGGCCAGTACCCATTCAAAGATTCAAGTATTAAACAAAACGACACTTCCAATTAATCTGACTCGCAAACAACACGAAGATTTATACCTCTAATACCGACAATATCCATTGCCGTCTGCTCATTTAACTTAAAGCTTCCTCTAAAGGCCCTACAATAACATCGAGACAGCTCTGAGCACTCCTACGCACACTTTACATACTATAGCTGTTGCGTTTTAGTGCAGCAATAACGGTCATTGCCCTTTCATGAGTTTATTGTTTATGATGAAAATTATTTAAGAAGCTCCTTACTGAAGAAGCGCCTTAAAACTTGAGGATCACGATATAATTGTCGATCCCTCAGTGAGCCCAAAACTTTATGGGAAGGAATGGAATGCCCAGTCAGAGTCTGATATCTACAATCATGGAGTCTATGAACTGCAGAGCGAATAGGTTACTTCTAGACAAGCGTACTACATCGTCGACCACGTCATTCCAAAATTGAGGTCTAACGCGAGTCTTTTAATTTTAAAAGTATCTAAAAAAGACCATTCAGTACGTTAACAGGTGCGAAATTACTTGTGTTGACACACAATTTGGTCTCAATTCATGTCACTGAACCGCCCTTTGAGGATAGATATAATTATACATCTGAGTGTTCATATCGGTTACCGTCTTCATATCCGTTTGTGATAAGTTACAATGCGATTATCAATGAATGAACCTACGTTCGTTCATTGCACTCCTGCATTCTTGGAGCATGTCAATGAACGCTATAGCCATGCTAAAACGCAATAACTATAGCAGTAATTCCCTGCGCTTGCGCCGTCATAGCTCATCTCTAACAGCTAGCAGTAGGAAGCTGTACAAGATGACAGAGGTGCAATTCAGATTCTATTATACATACGAGGCTCTTGGATTTGTTAAATATTTTATTACGGGGCATAAAGGGCTTTATTATTTATGGTGGGGTTGAATTGAACTTCCGCGTTGAACCTGCTAGTTTATTCGATGGTAGTTGTGGGTTATTAATTATTTCTCTAGCAAAAATACTGTAGTTCGTAAGTAAATTTCACTATTTTATTTTTATTGTAATTGTCGTTTATTCATCTTTGTTCTTATGTAATATTTCGTTATAAAACATAAAAAAATATTTAAAAAAAAAGTAGAGTCGCACCGGTGTCGGGAACAAGGTCCAAGCTACCAACTGTAATGGCTACATAATCAGCTTCTTCTAAAGAACGATATACAATATTTAAAGTTTAATTTTTTAGATTTTTATTGACAATTGAACATATTTTATTGGATTTAGAGGCATAAAAATCAGCAATTTTTTCCTGATAATAGGTACTATCGAAGAAATTATAAAGTATCCACATAACGTTTCATCTTTTAGATTTGATCTTATCTTCGGCTTCGGCTTCACGCTCGGCTTCCACACTTGTAGGCGGAATTGACTTAACATAAGTATAATCAGCTTCCAAATAGTTTCCTCTATTAAAAAGTGAGTCTCCTCTCAAAAAATGTCATCTCACGTTCAGATGATGCGGTCTCGCATTAGTGGGATCCCGCGTTTGCTTGTCGCAATGATAGTTGTCGCATCGTTGTGTGTATCGCAGCGTAAAGCCTTGGAAGCCTTTACTAATCAGCTATGCCAGAAATATCTTTCTTTTTTTATATCCTATAGGCTCGCGCTTGACCACTTCCTCACCTGATGGTAAGCGATGATGTGGTCGACGGTGGAACACGCTTGCCTAGACATAACCTATTCACTCTTGACTTAAGGCGGTACCCCGAGCAAAACGCCGCGCAAGCCGTTTTTTGCGCTGTTTTTAGGAGCTATCTACTCGTTATTCGAAAAGAAATATCAATTAATAAAAATACATTAAATTTCTACATAATATTGATTCTAAAATGGTAGATTTAGTTTTTTTTTTAATGTTGTATATATTTTACTAATCTCCTTCCAAAAAAACATAAAAATGAGAAATAATTATTGCACTTACTTTGACCCACCTTCAGTGTTTTATTTTATTTTGTTTGTTATTTATATATTCTTCTATTATATTTTATTATATAAGTCCTGTTTCCGTAAGTGTGTCCGTGGCATCAACAGTAGGCCCTATCAGAATATCAGCGCAGCGTTATTACCTTTTTTGGATATCGCTGCACATGCTGAGATAGGAGCCTTTTTGGTCTCGCACAGGGTTTTTAATTGTTTAAGTGTATGCTTATTTTCTCGTGTCTCCCGTGCGGGTCACAAATAAATATTTTTCTTTCTTTCTTTTTTTCTTATATTTTGCATCTCCTCGTAAAGTGTTCATTGATTATTTTTTGTACTGACACTAATGGATAGACAATTTCATAACGAACATTTTTGTATTTTTTTTTTCAAAAGACCAAAATTGGATTTTATAAAGATTTTATTCTAAAATCTGGGCGTATTCACTACTGTAATTCATGCGCCACCAGTGCCGCTAGACCAATAGGAATGCTCATATCTCATGCCGATTTTTTGGTCAGGGTACCGTCTTAAAGACCCCTAGATTGTAGCTATCGGAAAACACAGACTCCGGCAGGGAATTCCACTCCTTAGCTGTACGCATAATAAAAGTGTTCCCAAAACGTGTACCGATGGCGATGTCCACCATGTACCGATGGCGCATCGCCGTACGTCTTGTAGTCCGATGATGAAACGGGCTAGGTGGAATTAGATCGTTCAATTCCATCGCACACTCCCCGAAATGTAACCGATAAAAAACCGACAGGCAATTAAATGTTGTTCTGTCGCTTTTTTCTAGGTTGGCTCTTGCTGGTGATAGTTTCTCGTTAAAAGAGATCTAGTAGGAACCTTAAAGTCCAATGTAGTTCCTACAACTCCTATGATAGTATCTAAATTATCTTTGTATTTTTTTTTTTGCTTAGCCGTTTTCTTTTCATTTATGTTAGAGTTGGTTAAATATTCCATCTAATTCTCGTATCATTTTGTTTCAGGTAAGGCAGGTCAAGCGGTCAAGCGTGAGTCGTCCAGCGCACGCGCTACCGCATGTTAGTAGCTGTTACAGCTTCCTGGGGTAAATTATATCATGAAGGTACGAACTAGACAATTAAAGATGGAGTAGGCGATTATACGAGGTTATGTGAGAGTGGCCTAGAGGTCCAGAGCAGATTGGAGGCGTGGTGGCACAGACTGGAGAGTGTTGGCTTGAAATTGAGCAGAACTAAAACAGAATACTTGATCTGCAATTTTGGCGGTCTCTCCAGTTCCGTGCCTATAGCTCTCGTTCGATCACCCATACCGATGTGCACCGACTTCCGGTACCTGGTGTCGCTTGTCGAAGGTAGACCGAGACGTAAAGCACCGGATCAACTCGGGATGGATGAAATGGCGACAGGTCACTGGAACAACTTGAGACCCACGGATGCCCCTCAAGCTAAAGGGTTTTTTAGGATTCCGTACCCAAAGGGTAAAAACGGGACCCAATTACTGAGATTCCGCGGTCCGTCTGTCTGTCTGTCTGTCTGTCACCAGGCTGTATCTCATGAACCGTGATAGCTAGAAAGTTGAAATTTTCACAGGTGATGTATATCTGTTGCCGCTACAACAACAAATACTAAAAACAAAATAAAATAAATATTTAAGGGGGGCTTTCATACAACAAACGTTATTTTTTTGCCGTTTTTTACGAAAATGGTACGGAACCCTTCGTGCGCGAGTCCGACTCGCACTTTGCCGGTTTTTTTTGTTTTGCATCACTGTTGTACTTCGGTGTTAAAATAAGCAACCCTTTTCGAATCCTATGATCACACTGATCAATGCCATCTACCCAATTTCGGCCACACCGCATTCCTTGGCTCCTCAATGATCCCAATATCTTCCTGCAATATCATCCGAAACACAACCAATCCCCCTGCACAAGAGTACCACAAACGCCGAACATTCTCATATAACGGACAATGATATTATATCCCTGTGGATCGTGATGCACGCTGGCAATATATCACATTGGCTCGCGTAGTTCATGGAAGACATGACAGGTGGCGCTACTTGACTCCATTACTGGAGAATTTAATTTATTATTCACGTATTAATATTGTTCTGGTTGTTTGTAAATGGATATTGCTGGAAGGTTGGAACTGTTATTCGTCTAAAGTGTTTGTGGTGCATCTATAAGGAAAACAAGCCGCGATTTTTTGGTCCAGGAATGATAGAAAGTGAAAATCTTGCATTTTAGTGCAAACTGTGGATATCAAGTTCTACCTGCAAATTTCAGTGTATTTTTGCCTCTTGAAGGCATCGGCATTGTGCATATACATCCGTTAATAAATCGAGTACGAACTTTAAACTTTAAAGAAGAGCTCCCCATCCTGTGATTTGAATAAAAACCGGCCAAGTGCGAGTCGGACTTCGATAAATTGCGGTTTACGATTTATGACGTATTAAAAAAAACTACTTACTAGATCTTGTTCAAACCAATTTTCGGTGGTAGTTTACATGGTAATGGTAATGTACATCATATATTTTTTTTAGTTTTATCATTCTCTTATTTTAGAAGTTGCAGGGGGGGACACACATTTTACCACTTTGGAAGTGTCTCTCGCGCAAACTATTCAGTTTAGAAAAAAAATTATAGTGGAAACCTCAATATCATTTTTAAAGACCTATCCATAGATACCTCACGCGTATGGGTATGATAAAAAAAAAAATAGTTTCAGTTTCAAGTATGGGGACCCCCAAAATGTATTGTTATTTTTTTCTATTTTTGAGTGAAAACCTTAATGCGGTTCACAGAATACATTTACTTACCAAGTTTCAATAGCATAGTTCTTATAGTTTCGGAAAAAAGTGCCTGTGACATACGGACGGACAGACAGACAGACAGACAGACAGACATGACGAATCTTTATGGGTTCCGTTTTTTGCCATTTGGCTACGGAACCCTAAAAAGGTGTGTGACGAAACCTGCTAAAACAATTTTTTAATAGCAAGGGTCACTCAGATTACTTGATCCAATGAATCTCAAACACACGCGAGTATCTAACTGAATTTCTATGACACAATATACTTGATCGCAATAAATCGCGCTACGTACTGCATTATATTATATTCGTAGCTGCACGTCATTGAGGTTAACTAATTGCTAGCTCCCGCTGTTACGCGGATACTTACGTTAGACGAGCAAAGCCGAATAAATGTTGGATTATAGAACAAGAGTTACTTACAAACACATTGCAAACTAAGCTAGGCAATAAGAAATACGTCATAATTATACAGATTATTAATTGGGTCCTACACAAAGTGAAATCCTATCGGTGATAGCGATTGCCGAAATGTGTGTGATTTGACATTTCGGTAGTGGTGCGTAAATAACAAGGGGATGATGGAAATACCTAAATAGTGGACTGTATTTTTAAGATAGGTGCTGGCTGACTGACTCGTAGTTGCACATTGGACAATTGTACCTAGGCTTGGACGTACCTGCATATCCCGAAGGCGAATGCTCCTGCCTCCATGTACACCTCTTCAGGAACCACAGGCGAACAGGTTTGATTTCACACACAGTCTTTTAACGTAGAATCTTCAGAAAAGACAACCGAAAATTCTGAGCGGCAGAAAGATGCGTTAGCTCGCGCGCCGACATCGAAAACAAAGTCTTATTGGTTGATGATGTATGACAGTTCGGGGTTCGCACTCCAAACGGGCCAATGGCGAGCGAGGGATCACATTAACCCGCGTAACATACAAGCATCCAAACCAGAGTAATTTTGACATAAACAACTACGAGTATAGTCCTCGCCAAACTTCTTGGCCGCCCTGAAGTTGGTTTACCGGATGCGCGAGGTACGAAACGGTACTGTTTTTGTATGAGATTTTCTACTGCGCAGCCATTGTAGCCAACTTCAGGGCGGCCAAGAAGTTTGGCGAGAACTATATTTATTATAATTTTTTATTATATTAAATTATATAAATTTAATATAATAAAAAAAATAAAGCAAATAATGATTTTGATAAAACTGGCGTAACCATTTCCCCCAGCCTTGAAAGGAATTCTTTCAAAGAAAAGAAAAAATAAAATATATATGTGACTGATATGAACCTTGTTACCTTGTACGCTAAATAACTTAATACTATAATACACTACCTAGCTAGAACCTGACTATCTTAAATTTTGCTAGTTTCTATTGAGTTGGTAGTGGACACAGTTTAACAACTGGTCTTTGATAAATACCGTGCTTAGTCTTTACCGTCGCTACGCGGATAACATCATCCTTGCCTTTAAAGGTTTGTACTATGACGCCTAAAGGCCAATGCAAGGGTGTGACATTATCCTGTATTATAACTACAACCATTCCTTCTTTGACAGGAAGGGATGGTGAGTTCCATTTTTGACGAACTTGTAAGTCATGCAGATATTCCCTCCGCCATCGCATCCAGAATGACTGTACTAATTTATCTAAGAGCTCATATCGCGTTAGAAGATGTGGAATCGAGTCAACTACATCAGATGCTGGCAAAAATTTGAGAGGAGCAGTATGCAAAAAATGAGCTGGCGTCAAAGCCGTTGGATCTGAAGGATCAGAGGTAAGCACGGTCAGTGGTCGCGAATTTAGTAATGACTCAATCTGTGCCAAAACAGTTTGAAGTTCTTCAAAAGTTAAAATCTGGTGGCCGATGACCTTATACAAATGAGTTTTTATGCATTTGACGTTACTCTCCCAGCAACCACCAAAGTGGGGAGCGTTTGGAGGGATTAATTTCCATTGAATACGATTTTCGGCTAACTCCTTCTTGCAAATTGGTCCGTATTCATTTTCTAGAAAAGTGTATAAATCGCGAAGATAAGAACGAGCACCAATAAAATTTGTTCCGTTATCTGTATAAAAAGATTGAACGGGTCCACGTCGAGCCAGAAAACGTTTCATTGCTGCCAGGAAACAAGCTGTACTTAGATCGCTTGCAAGCTCGATATGTACTGCTCGTGTGGTGAGACAAGTAAATAGGCAAATGTAAGCCTTACGACTTCTTATACCCTTGCCGCGATAAGGGGTTACTTGGATTGGACCGGCGTAATCGCAGCCAGTATGAACAAAAGCTTTGTTTACAGCTTTCACTCGAGGCATTGGGAGGTCTGCCATCATAGGAAACCCAGGTCTAGGCCTAAACCGAAAACATACATTGCATTTAGAGACAATGGATCTAATTGCTCGTCTAGCAGATAATATCCAATATCTAGCACGGAGAACAGATGTCAATAATCCAGAACCTGTGTGCAAATATTTCCAGTGATAAAAACGTATAAGCATGTTCACCACATAATCCTTACCAGGAAGCAGAATAGGGTGTTTAAATTCAAAACTCTCGTCTGAGTTGATCAGGCGGCCACCCACACGTATAATTCCATCTTTAAAAATTGGATTTAATATTCTAAGAGGTGGAGAACAACAATTTCCCTTTTCTAAGTTTTGAATATCATCACCAAAATGAACTAACTGAATTTCTTTAATTATTTCGCGTTCCGTAAATTCCAAATCCGTTACAACAATAGGCCCAGCGGGCAGCTTTCTCATGAACTTGAAAACGTAACTCGCGACGTTTAGGAACTTTTGCCACGACGAGTAATTACGCGCTAGTTCATATAAAAAGGGTTCCTCACTAACAGGTTTCACTGTCGCCAGTGAAACTGACTTAAGCTCTGGTATGTCTGGAGACTCATTTGGAACGAACGCTTTAATAGGCCATTCATGCCTGGGTAAACTGACCCAGGGGGGTCCATGCAACCACAGAGGGTGATTCACAAGTTGTGTTGGAGTTAACCCACGGGACAAACAGTCACTTGGGTTTTCGCTGCCTTTAATGTGGTAAAAGTGATCAGACGACAAATTATCCTGAATTTTTGAAACTCGATTGGCAACAAACGAGTGCCATCTATGAGGTGACGAGTGGATCCAATTTAATGTTACGGTCGAATCTGAAAATGCAAATATAGAATTGATTGGATATCTGCTTGAATAAGTTTCAAAAACCTTTTTTATCAATTTAGAAAGCAATAAGGCTGCACATAATTCCAGACGTGCCAAAGAGATAACCTTTAAAGGTGCAACCTTTGATTTCGCGCACGATAACATGACAGTTGCCTGACTCTGTTCAGTGTCTACTCGGATATAAACGACAGCACCGTAGGCTTTCTCGCTTGCATCAGCGAAACCAAGAATGGTCACTAAACAACCCTCCATCACACCAATGTGTCGAGGAAATCTCATCTTTACAACATCGGGAAGTTCCTTTTGGAACTGATTCCACAATCGTATAATCCGTTGGGGGGGAACATCGTCCCAGTCGATTTTGGCAATCCAAAGCTCTTTGATTAAAAGCTTGGCATACAAAATGATCGGTGCCACTAGGCCAAGAACATCGAACAAACGTGCAACAGAGGACAAAATGTTCCTCTTAGTGCAAGGTCGATCATCTGACGACACTTTGAAAGCGAACTCGTCATCATAAGGATGCCAACATAGGCCTAATATTTTCAGAGTGTCATCTTTATCAAATTCGACATTCTGTGAAAGACGATAATCTTCAGGAATTTGTTCGAGTACCCTTTTACAACTGCTACTCCATTTGACTAGGTGGAAACCTCCAGCCTTGAACAGCTCGATCAGCTCCTGAAAGGCTGCAATCGCTTGATCAGAGCTCATCAGCGAACTGGCTATATCATCCATGTAAAGATCTCTCTGGACAATTTCTTTCGCGATATGAAAACGATGACCCTCGTCTTGTGCTAGTTGTGCGACAGTGCGTAGTGCTAAAAAGGGACTGCATTTCAATCCAAAGGCTACTCGATTGAATTCAAACGTTTTGACAGGGTTTTGGCTATCTGCAAAATTGCACACAGGTGAATCATCATGGGCTAAAATGAAACGGTATAAGATTCGCTGAAAACAACGATCTTGCTCACGAACGCCGATTCTGAGATACATCTGTCTTACGTCAGCTGAGATAGCAACAGGTAATAATCTCATATTCAACAAGATCGTGAAAAGGTCACGTTGGAGATTAGGACCAGCATGTAACAGGTCATTTAAGGAAAATCCACTGCTAGACTTAGCACTTGCGTCTACGACAGGTCTGACCCGTGTCGTTGCTTTGTCATCCCGTAAAACCGCGTGATGTGGCATATAAAAGTGTCGAGAATTCGTATCGATCGTGTTTACAGCAGATAAATAACCTTGATCTATATAATCTCTTATGACATCGTCATATGCCTCTCTCAGAGCGGGCTGAGCATTAAACCTACGCTCTAAGTATGAGAATCTGCGTTTGGCAATCTCAAAAGAATTACCAAGCAAGTCAGGGTTGAATTTAAAAGGTAAAGCTACTTCGTATTGTCCGGAAGTATTGCGTGTTACAGTCTCCTTATAAATATCTTCACATTGTTTGTCATCCGCACTCAAAAATTGTTTAGGATCTATCTCGTCCAGTTCCCACATTTTCCGAACTAAAGATTCTACCTCTGAAGTCGTGACAGCATGACATGCCACAGAAGTTTCAGCGTGAATTTGGGAAGCCGCTGGAGCGTCACCTAGAACGATATAACCCAAAACAGTCTCAAGGGCATCTGGAGAGCCGGGTTCTCCGACTATTTTTCCGGGTCGCAACATCTCAGCAAAAAGACTTACGCCTATTAACAAATCTATTTCTCCTGGCGTACCCCAGGAACTATCTGCCATGGGAATGTTTCGCAAACTATCAAGGAATGTTGTATCTACAGGACACGTTGGTAAGTCACTTGTGATTTGATTCAGTACTAGTGCATGAATATTAAATTTAGAATTATTAAACCGAGATCTGAAATTAACTTTCACAGTGCCCTTCACTATCTGTGTTGAGCCACCTATACCTTTCACAGCGACAGGTGAATCACATTCAATCTTTAATCCTAGCTTAGAACAGCATTTTGTTGTTATATAATGTTTTTGAGATCCGGGATCCAGTAAGCATCTAATCACTACATCTCGACCATTGCGACCGGTCGCGTAAACGTTTGCGGTCGCAAGAATTTGCGTAGGTAGTTGCTTTTGACTCGCACTTTGTAGAAGACAATGTGCAAAACGATACTTCTGGATTCTCCTCTTCACGCGAAGAATCATCCAAGACAGGATTTGCGTTGAGTTCCTCCTCGATTTCAAGTAAGTTCAAGATCTCAATTATTTCAGTCTCCTGGTTTACAGCTACAGTGGAGGTGCTCGACTGCGCTGGTGAAATTTCCTTACCAAAATGAAGCAACGTATGATGCTTCGCATTACACTTACGGCAAGAAGTGCTCGAGTTACAATAAAACGATGTATGTTGATTACTCAAACAGTTAACGCAGTAACGATTTTCTTTTACAAATTTAAATTTATCGAGAGCCGAAAGTTTCGTAAATGGGTTACATGCATAGAGATGCGTGTGCGCAGTGTTGTTACAAAGCTTACATAGCTTACCGGAGGCTTGAGTCTGCTGAGTGGAAACAAAAGCGCGCGGAGGCGCGGGAAAAGCACGCGAGGTGGCGGCGCGGCCGCTCGAAGCGGGCTGCAGTACCGTAGGGTTGCCACGAGCTTGTTGTGATGACGACGAAGTGCTCGTGCGATACAAAATTTTAACTTGTTCTCGTAAGAATTTAACAAATTCATCATATTTAGGCATATCCGTTTGACTACGAATCGCAGTTTCGAAACCTTTCGCTGTATCTGAATCTACAAGCCTAAGCCCCATATAAACAAAAATAAAATTACTCAAATTATCAATGTTAAGCTGTTTTAGGGCCGCGATAGTAGCTGCGTATTTATCAACTAATTTTTCCAAATTATTTGCTGAAGGACCGTTTATATTTTTTAATGCAAACAATTGATTTAAATATGTCGTAGCTAAAGCTCTGTCATCCTTATATTTATCCAGCAAAGCCTGCCAAATAACAGTGTAATTTTCTGCAGCCGGGGCTATACCAGCGCATATGTTTTTAGCCTTTTCAGAAAGATGACTAATTAGGTAATGGATACGTTCCGAATCAGTCAAAGTCTTATTCTCATGTATTATACGTTTAAACGTTTCGTAAAAATAAGGAAAGTTCTGAATTTCACCGTCGAACATAGGTAATTCAATACGGGGAATCTTTATAGTATGTTCCTGTATATGTATATTTAGCGCGGCTTGTGGAGGGGAGTTTGGTTTATCCAACCTATTGAAAATCTCCTTTATAAAATAATATAAATCGTCAAAGGCCGCTATTGGCTGGTAATTAATATCGTAGTCGGGATCGACTTGCAAGTTTAATAAATTTATCTCATCAACCAGACTTACAAATTCTTTACGTAATTGATCAATAGCGCGAGCTTGAGATAAGAAATTATACCTCGATTTCTCATCTGTGTTCGATGATAACTGGAATGTTTTATTTATTTGTTCAAAATACAATTGTCGCTTAGCTTCCAATAATTTAATTTGTAACAAATATCTATCCACATCCTTTGCCGCCATTGTTGAAACTTAACAATGCGCAAACTGAGTTATCACCTCTGCGACAAACAAAATAAGCGTATTTTTTTACGCGCGATAAAATAAAAGATGCGATGCGAGCGAAATAACAGCAAATATTACAAGTCAATGCAATAAGTTACCTGCGATGCGACTTACGTACATACGTACCTATACCTCTATAGGTGCCGATATTCTACGCCGACGGTTAATACCTGCCCGCGGCGCGGCGGTAATGTAATATATGTATATACCTTCCCTACCTACGAAATTAAATAATAAACCCAAATTATTTACACCTTAGAAGTATGTATAAGCGAGGATTTATTGAATATAATAGCTGTCTACAATTCGATGCGCTTTTAATAAAGTTATTTACTTAAACCCAAGTAAATAACAATCGACTAGTAAACAGCTGATTGCGAACAACTATCCGACCAGTAACTAGAACCCTTGCGTAGTTATAATATGTATGACTAGTGCGGGTCTAACTTATTTGGTTGGTTTAATTGGCGACAGAACACTAATCTAATTTTTAGACTAGGGCGAATATTTAACGAAAATCTGTAAGTAAATCAGATAAGAATACTAACTGCTAACTTATGAACGTCTGCAGAAAGGCGAATGTAGGTAGGTAGGAAATAAAAGTAATTTTCGTATGTATGGATGCGCGAGCGATTTACTTTATTAAAAACGTTAGAAAACGTATTAATATTGTAATTAATAATAGAATAACGTTATAAACTGTGATATAATGCGTAATAAGTGAATACTACGGGATATTTGCAAAATATGAGTCGTTGACCTATGGTGCTAATAATCGAATTTCAACCTAACGTATAAAGCAACAAGGTTCAATATCAACTATGCGTAAAAGCCAACTCGAGTCGAATCACGATCGGATTTTTCTCAATAATTCTAATCCGATTGCCATCCG
Source organism: Orthosia gothica (assembly GCA_949775005.1). Taxonomy (NCBI): domain Eukaryota; kingdom Metazoa; phylum Arthropoda; class Insecta; order Lepidoptera; family Noctuidae; genus Orthosia; species Orthosia gothica. The sequence continues at coordinate 7,081,947 of OX459045.1, forward strand.
GTGAGATGGACCAAATTAAATGGTGCGTAAATAACAAGGGGATGATGGAAATACCTAAATAGTGGACTGTATTTTTAAGATAGGTGCTGGCTGACTGACTCGTAGTTGCACATTGGACAATTGTACCTAGGCTTGGACGTACCTGCATATCCCGAAGGCGAATGCTCCTGCCTCCATGTACACCTCTTCAGGAACCACAGGCGAACAGGTTTGATTTCACACACAGTCTTTTAACGTAGAATCTTCAGAAAAGACAACCGAAAATTCTGAGCGGCAGAAAGATGCGTTAGCTCGCGCGCCGACATCGAAAACAAAGTCTTATTGGTTGATGATGTATGACAGTTCGGGGTTCGCACTCCAAACGGGCCAATGGCGAGCGAGGGATCACATTAACCCGCGTAACATACAAGCATCCAAACCAGAGTAATTTTGACATAAACAACTACGAGTATTTATTATAATCAAAAAATAAAGCAAATAATGATTTTGATAAAACTGGCGTAACCAGGTAGCGCATGTAAATTCCTTACATTTTTTACGATCTGCATCGCTTTTACAATCTCATCCAAGTCTGCTCATCTCTTAAACCAGCCATTTCCTATTACAAGCAATGTAATTCAATCGCTACGCTGTTAACTAATAGCTCCCGTGTTACGCGTTGTTCCTCGCACGTTCCACTGCTCAATGTTTCTCGTTTATCTGTGCACGCTCATTGGTGGAGCAGATTCTGTAATAAGTGCTACCCGTCACTACCGCTACCGTACTGCGAATGCGATGCAATTTGATTTAGCTGCGTCCGTTCGAGTTCGCAGTTCGTTTGGAGATTATCTGAATGGCGTTATGGGTTTTATCGAATTTCGCAGAAATTTAAAGACTACTCGTAGTTAGGTTTGTGATGCGAATATGCTTACTTTGTTTTTTTTTTAGGTTTATTTAGACTTCATATACAAAATGGTACAAAGGCTGACTTAATGCCTTAGGACCTAAGGCATTCTCTAACAGTCAACCAAGGGTAGTGAAGAGATATCAAGGCAGTTGCATTGTTTAAACAATTTAAAAATAAAAAAGTTGTTACTAACATACTAAAATAGGTAAAATACACGTAGATATATTGAGTATAATATTATATACTTATATAAGGTAGGTTTGGGGTTCTGTACCCAAAGGGTAAAAACGGGTTCCTATTACTAAGACTCCACTGTCCGTCTGTCTGTCACCAGGCTGTATAGATATTTCTGTATTTCCGTGCCGCCGCCAAATACTAAAAACCGAATAAAATAAATATTTAAATGGCCTGGCTCCCATAAAACAAACGTGATATTTTGCCGCTTTTTGCGATAATGGTACGGAACACTACGTGCGCGAGTCCGACTCGCACTTGGCCGGTTTTTTTATTATATTTTGCTTCTGGATTTGTTGAATACCCAAGTTGATCTTGTTTTGCATCTCTATGAACTAGATTTATTTGCGTTTTAATTTCCTAAATCTGATTGGAAAATGTCAAAAAAAAATTGGAATTAGCAAGCTGTAGCTAAATGTCACATGATCACTGCCTAAAATTTTGGCATTTTGACTATTGGCACTATTGCCATCGCTGACATCGAATGACACTTAAGTAGAGTCTCAGGTCGGGATTGTCACATATCAAAATGCACACAAACTTAAAATTTCGAACGATTTTCATCTGTTCCATGAATTACATAGAATCTACTTAATTGAGTCCATCAAAGCACCGGAAATCACAAATTTTTATCCCACATGACTTGCTCTAATTGCCCTTGCGTTGCGCTAATGCTCTAATTTCCTTATGATCATCCATTGGCAGAGTGAAGTGAGGTAGCAAACGAGTATTATCCAGGATATGTCTGCTATAAAACGGTAGCAAGTAACAATTATTTCGATATAAGCGACGATCGCAATCAATTTCTCAGGCTGGCTAATTGCGGTGCTTCTGTAACGCATTGCCAATGTGAAGTGGAAGGCAGAAGGCCAACCCCCACCCCGGATTTCTGAATTAAGATTAATTAAGATAAGTATTTGTCCAAATTTCAGGATAGAGTTTCCTGTCAATGTGTCAAACTTTGGCATCAAAATAGGATTTAACACGTTGAAAGCTCCAAATACTCAATTCAGATCCTTTAGTCCTGTTTAGGGTTGTCTCATGAAATGTTCACGTTCAAAACTACTGTCGTAGTCTAATTATAGAAAACGAGTTTTGTTTTTAATATTTTTTAGGGCAAGTAAAGTTGACAGTTACTGATCGATGCGCCCATGTTTTAAAATCGTATGACACCTCAACCTGTAATAAGGTTGAATGGTAAGCTCTCTGGATCGTTTTTGGGTTCTTCCTCTAACCTATTACAGACTTGGAAATAGGTGTGGTAGCCATTGATCTTTCCCAAGTTTTGCCAGAACACCCGCTTGTCTAACCCTACCCTAAAAACTAGGCAAACAACATATTGATAACTTTGTATTGTTCTGCGATGTGCAACGTTTATACCCACAACATAGTGTTCATAAAATTATTTGTAGATATTAAGTAGATTTTCTGTATCTCTTCTGTGCTGTATCTCATTCCTGGCACTGAGTTGAATCACGCACGCTCTCAGATACACACGTATATAATATATATCTAGCAGGTATGTAGGTGAGTGTAGGCAAATAATACAGGGAAGGTAATTAAGGCACGAACGGAGGGAAATGTATCTTTACAAAGATAAATCTTGGGTACGTGGGCTTTCCTTAATATTTTTATGTTTGCCTTTTTGAAACTCATCGTTAAGAATTGTTTGTGTAGCCAGCTCTAATTTAGAAAAAATGAGATGTAGAAAAATATGTTGAAGTAAATGTTAAGTTAAATCTGGAGCGAGTATATCTTGTATTTTTTCTTGTACCTACATCACCTACATGAAAAGCGAAAATAAGCCTTATAAGGAGATAAATGTTTCAGGAATCATCTATTGAAAAAATGTCTTTGTCTTTGACAATTTCGAGCGAAGAGTAAACGAAGTGATCTCGAAAATTTCACCTAACAATTTTTGTAACATTATGAGTGTTAAGTTATTTAACGATAGGTTTGGTCAAGAACCAATAACATTCGAAAAAGTTAGGTTTTCTGATGAAATGAAAAGGGCTGTTAGGGTAGTTTGGCCGTCCCTCATTTATGCCGCTCTGGATCATTTGTGTCCCCCTTCTAGAACTGGCCCTGTCTACCAATGGCCAATGCTTTAGAATGTGCGCTTCATATTTTGGACTGATCGACTCTTTGACTGTTCGGAAATGCCTGTAAATAGTTTAATTGAAATAAATGCTTTGAGTTTGAGTTTAATGGGTGATGCTGGGTTCTCTCGCCCATTATTTTGTATAGACTATAGACTCGCGCTTGACCATCTTACCTGATGGTAAGCGATGATGTGCTCGACACGGTGAAGCACACTTGCCAAAAATAACCTATTCACTTGTTACTTAAAGACCTTTACATTGTAGCTATCGCGGAACATTATTATTATTATGTATAAGCACAGATAATATAAGTATAAGTAAGTTATATTATATTGTACACTGACAGCCCTCAATTTTTCACCTATCGTTCAGTCCATCCAAAGGTTGTCTGTAAGAGATTGCCCTGTGCGATAAGACCGCCCATTGTACACTTTGTTCGAAAATATTTGTTCTGTATGTATTTTTTTTTTGTGGTGTACAATAAAGAATATAATAAATAAATAAATAAACACAGACTCCGGCAGGGAGGGCAGGAGAGGAGAGGGCAGGGGGTCCACTATTGAACTGTACGCATAATAAAAGTTTTCCAAAAACGTTTAGTGCATATGGGTGGGAATTGGGATGTCCACCATGTACTGATGGCGCAACGCCGTACATCTAGTAGTCCGATGATGAAACGGGCTAGGTAGAATTAGATCATGCAATTCCATCGCACACTCCCCGAAATGTAACCAATAAAAAACCGAGAAACTGGCAACTCGGCGACGATGTTCAAGGCTCTGGAAGTCTGGAGCTTTGTCTTGACCAGTGCCTCATTGCCGATGAGCCTCTGGGTCCGCTTTATGATCGCCTCTAGTGCATCAAGCATTTTATTTATTTGGTAGATCTATCCCAGAGATGAGACCACTGCATGCATAATTGAACTAAAAAAATTGAAGTAAATTGAAGTCAAAAACGCCTCCATGAGAGTCCAAACAATATCAATTAATACAGCCAGTCATTACTGGCCTACATAGTAAATGTGTTCTAAATAAAAAGCTAATTTACGCACATTATGATGTTGTGGCGTGTTGCCTAATCGCGCCAGTCATCGCTCGCTCTCTTTAGGGTAGGCACCCTTAAGTTATTGGGATTTATTCTTCATAGATGATAATGTGGTATTTGCTGGCGAAACCATTGATAAGTATCAAGTGGGACAGCTTAAATGTAGTAGCAATATTGGTTTTGCGGTCATCCTTATCTTCCACGGCCCGATTTCGAACACTGCTATGCATAATAGGTCTTTCATTCTTGAGTCAATCAATGCTCACGTTCCTGTGCCACACTACCAGCCTAATCCAGTTTTTACTCCCGATAGCAACAATGTTCTGCGAAGCAACAGGCTTCTCCGGTACGGGTTCGGTTTAATATATTGTATGGACTACAGTAATAGTATCTTAATGGTTAGGTTATCTAGAGAAAGCAACATTCAAAGACCAAAATTACTGGGATTTCGCTAGCGTGTAACAATTCTATACATTTTGACCATATCACGGGGTCTCATTGCTAAGAGAGAAAATTTGGTTCAAATAAATCTCATTAGATGGCGCGACATGTACACACAATTCAACAGAATTGTGTGTAAAGTTAACATTATCTGGAATTGAACATAAACATTCTATGTTCTTGTTTAATCAACTCTCCTAAGTACAAAATTATTTGAATATTGGGCTCTTAATTCACATTTCAAAGATTATTTGAACGGATCATTTAAAATTGATGCCATAGATGGCGCATTTTTTAATTTCTGAGGCATTCAACTCGATTGTTAAAATTTGCATTTTAACACATTTTGGTGCAAAAAAATACTATAAAACGAACCTTCACTGTATTTAAAGAAAAAAATATTAACGAACCTAGTAAGCCCTTTTACTTGCAAGGCGCTGTTAACACCATCTATTGCCGTGAAACGGGATCGAACGCGATTGATGCACTCACAAAAATAACAAGATTAATCAGATGAAAAACGCTAATTACGTCGGCACGGTTTTTTTGTATGGGATGAGGCATCTGTATGCTAGTATTATATTATCTGTGACCATATATTGCGCTGATAGAATTTCACTTTGTCCAGAATACAGACGCTTAAGGGTAATTTATCAACTCATTATAACAGCAAATGGCAATAACATAGGCTATTGCCATTTGTTGTTATAATGCATAACTACTTAACCTACAACTGCATTGTTCAAATTTTCACTTAGAATAAAAATTTCAAAACCAGGAATCCCATTTTAAATAACTTGCATAAAGTCACTTCTTGAACTTTCCAAGTTATTTATTATGTCCCAAAAGACAATGCAACAGAACTTTGCTTTTATTCTATTTCAGTTTCACCTGAAGTATTTCATATTTTCTAGTAAACGTTGGCAGAAGCAGCCCTGTTATGATACAGCGGGCGGGCACGCGATCTAGCTGTATAATGACATTATTTCTTGTGCATTAGCCGGGAAATTTATTAACACTCAAGAAACTGACCAATATTAAATAACTGAGCTGGAAAAATAGTTGGTAAACTGAAAAAAGGCGAGAAGGTAAATTGATAGGATGGGAGTTACTGGCAGAAGTATATTTACTGGTAAATATCCTGTATGTTGTACACATGTTTGGACGTTACTTGATCAATTACTTGCACAGGGATAGCTCATGACTGCCCATGAGCTGGATTTAGGACATGAAAGATAATTTAACATTTTCTATCCCAGTATTACGTTCAATTTGGCACAGATAATATAATATAAAAGGGATTTTTCGGTCAATGACAATATTTTTTTTAATTTTATGACTATTTGTTTTATAGTATTTTTTGCACGTTTTACAGTTTAATTGTACCAAAATGTGTTACAACACAAATTTAAAAATCGAGTGGCATGCCTCAGAAATTTAAAACCGCGCCATCTATTGGAATCAATTTTAAATGATCCGTTCAAATAATCTTTGAAATGTGAATTAAGAGCCATTTATTCCATAATTTTGTGCTTAGGAGAGTTGATTAAAAAAGAACATACAATTTTTATGATCAATTCTAGAAAATGTTAATGCTACACACAATTCAATAAGGAATGGATGCAAATCATGCCATCTAGTGACATTTATTTGAACCAAATTTTCTTTATTAGCGCGGACCCCGTGATAATGTCTAATTTTTTACTTTCACGCGGGTGAATCCACTGGCAAAAGAAAAATATTTCTAATCAAGATACTTATAAAGACGTTGCAATTTTTACAACAAAGGGTCGCAATTCCCATATTCTATTTTCACTGAGATCCATGTTCATCTGCACTAAAATCACGAAGTAAAAATTCGGATCTAAATATTTTACTACATCGTTGCCAGCACAAATAAAATAGCCAGTAATAACGCAGAACCAAAATAATACGAATTCACGTAAAACCACTGACAATACCAAATTCCGGCTGAAATGCGACCAAATCTCCGTGACACGTCCCATCCCTTTCACACGACGTGATTTAAGAAAGGAATGAGAGAGAAAGTAATGTATGTGGAGGTCCTTGTATTTCAGAGACAAAATCCGGTATGCACAGGCTGTAGCGGATTCCATTCTGAATCAAGCTCACATTCTAGACTATGACTAATGCATTTTATAGCTCTGAAAAATGTTTATCTCCCTCAGGTCAGGTTTTTATGGCTCTTCTTTTGTCAGTAATCCGATTAAACTGAATAATAGGAAAGATTTACTCTTTATGGTATGAAAGGATTGGAATAATGTCAGAGCTTTAGAATAAAATAATGTTTTGAGTCGTTTTGTAAGTGAAATGTTTAATTGAACATATTACGCTTGCTAGAGTAATAATAATAATAAAAAATAATAAAATCGTTTATTTCTCACCACAAACCAATTACAAAACAAAAAATATTATGTTAAATTGTGGTAGGTAAATAAAACCTGTGTTACAGGTCACCAGGCCTCCACCTCACATCGCTTTTTGTAAACAATTACAATTGCAGATAATAGTAGCATAGACGAGTATACAATGACAAGATTAGAGATCAGAAAACGGTTGGTGAGTAAGCTACGGTTACAATATTTAAAACACATAAATTAGGAAAAACAGAAGTACCTGTGTATGAGTGTGTCTGTGTGTGTATGGGGAGTGTGTTTGTGTGGTGTTGGGGTGGTGTGTGTGTGTGGGGTGTATGTGGGAAATAATCATTCAAAATATAGGAGAGATTACTGGCGGACCTCCAAGAGGCCTTCTGTTTCTGTGTAGGATTGTGAAAGAAGCCAATTTTGTAGCGTAGTTTTGTATAAACGACGATTTAAGTTATGTATGGATAACAATTAATGGAGTTTGTTATATAAGTATGGCCTAAGGAAGACAAGGAATCTGCGGCTAAATGATGTTTTTATTGCGGTAGATACGAGACGGTTACGAGTAGTGGAATCCGGGTCGAAGGGTGTTAGAGAATGTTGTTTCATTGCAGTAACTAGAATAAATAGTTGCCTGACAGTGGGAACTTGACAGTACTCTTATAATAGTTTTGTAGGAAAAAGATGGGGCTTAAAACAGCACACCTTAAGCACGGCCCTTTGCGCACGCCCAACCTTTATCAGGTTGGATTTGGCTGCACCACCCCACGTGATTGAGCAGTAGCTCAAGATGGACTGGCGCAATGCTAGATACACCATTTTCATGACATCTGCGTCAGCTGATTGACGCAATTGCTTAAAAATGTAGATTAGCTTTATCATCCTCTTTGATAACTGTTCAATGTGTTCTTTAAATGTTAGGTTACTGTCTATCAGTATCCCTAGGTATTTAACTGATGTGGCATGTTCAAGCACAATAGCACCTGACACATTATCACATGCACATTTATTAGTAAGATATAAAGGTTTCGCCGATATCTGCAAAGAGGGGTCTAAAGAATTCGATGGATTCCGAATAGAAAATTTTATGAGTTTAGTTTTAGCTGTATTTAAGGTAAGTAAATAGATATAAAGAGTGATTAATCAGTTTGACTTATTCTATAGACTTCTGTTTTATATTTTATCTTTAAATAGACTTTGCCAGCGGCTTCGATCGCATAAAAGACGAAAATTATCCTAGTCCTTATGTTAAGTCATGATTGATTAACAAACATCTAAGCCTACAGACTTTTACATTTCTGCTATTAGTGGGTTAGAATTGGTCTTTAGTTAATTATAATTATTCAGTAGCTCGCGGGGGACCTGGATGAGGCTGGCACGAGAGGATGGCTGAATTGGATTGGCACAAGAAAGGAGACAGTCAGGCTGTGAATGATAAATGATGATGATGCTGTTACTAAAGTCAGACCATTTTAATAGGTAACATAATATGACAATTCATCAAAATTCAACAACGTAACCTTGTAACGGCGGGCATAAAATATGAACTGCACAATTGCTTAACTTTTTCAATTAGGATTACATATTTATTGTAATAATGACCGATTCGAGTAATTTTACGATTTGCTTTCACTAATAAACCATTCTGAACATTAAACTGACAGACGTCAAATGTTACCTATTAAAATGGCTTGACTTTAGTAACAGCATCATCATCATTCATCATTCACAGCCTGACTTTACCCACTACTGAGCATAGATCTCTCCTTTCTTGTGCCAATCCAATTCAGCCATCCTCTCGTGCCAGCCTCATCCAGGTCCCCCGCGAGCAACATTGAGCAAAGGGTCAACAAATGTCGTCTGGTCATCTCGCCGCCGGATATGTCGTGGTGGCCCAGTGGCTAAGACCTCGCCTGCTTGATATCGTGGGTTAAAATCCGGGCAAGCACCAATGTGACTTTTTCAAATTCATATTATGTACTTTCCAAGTTTATCTTGGACATTGCAGGCAACGGTTAAGGAAAACATCTTGAAGAAACCCAGACTTATAAAGTTAATTTAAGTCTGAAATAGCCAAGTCAGAGGCCTATGGGGTTCCCAGAGGCGTCTAAATAACATCCACACACGAAAACGAATAACCTTAGTAGCAACAACAGTGGTGGCAATATTTCGAACATGTTTGACAAAATGCATCATAACAAGTTCCACCTTGTTTACAATCTAAACTTAGTCAATCAATTAAATTAACACACGGAACGATATGTCTGTCTAATCTATCATTATCAAAGACACCATTAATACAATATCTGTAATCTGTAGCAAAACATATGTCAGCCTGTTTGACGTAAAATACATTCTAATTTGTGGAATGTTATCGAAATCCTATTGGACATTACATTTAGTGTCATATTGAACTATATACCTGATTGGTAACTGCCTAAATATCTGATACTGGAACATTAATTTAGGTGTTCAAAATATCTTAGATAAATACTGGTTTATAATTAAGATTTCTCGGCTGGTTTCGAAATATAGGCTGGCAATAAGCAAAGGTTAAAGTGAAGCTAATTTGTATAGTTTCGAGTGGTAATTAAGAACCACAGCTGAGAGCTAAAGGTCTAGATGTCTGAAAAGTTTTAGGGTACCAGTATTTGTTCATTAGCTACAGTTAGTAAAATATTTAACTCTTGACCGCGTCTAGTTACTGTCTGAAAACTGACCCTACATACTTGAGAAACTCATGAGACCTCAAAGCATATAGTTCCATTCCATAGTTTCATTTTATTCAAATGGTTTCAGCTGCCTACAATCACTAGGTGGCATGTGATGGGGAGAAACGAACAAAATATTGTGATAAAAGTTTTGAGTACGAATGTGGATAAGAGCAGAGGAATGCCAAAGAAACCATGACTGTATTGTGAGATATATCTAGAAAAAGGTGACAACCGAGATGGGGACTAACAGAGAAAAACGGATGAAGAAGACGTGTTGTGCCGACCACAAAATAAATGGGGTTTATATTCAAGAGTTATGAATGGAGAGGGAGGGGACGGTTAAAGAAAAGATGGATGGACTGTGTAATAAAGAAAGAAAGAATAAGAAAGAAAAGGGAGTCAGTGATGGCGTGACGGGGGACAGGACGGTATCATCATCGTCGTCATCATATCAGCCGAAAGACGTCCACTGCTGGACATAGGCCTTCCCCAAGCATCACCACACTGACCGGTTCCGTGCGTCCCGCAACCAGCAGATCCCCGCAACCTTCACCAGATCCTCGGTCCACCTGGTAGGAGGCCTTCCAACGCAACGTCTTCAGGACGGTATGGATGAAGAAAGCTAGTTGCGCCGAACCCAAGTCAAATGAAACAAGGGCAGGCAGATGATGATGATACTCAAGAATGTGATGACAATAGCTTGAGAAAATAATTAAATTTGAAGCAACCAAAAAAGTAAACGTTGCATGTGCATTTAAATAGGCAGATATTGCAACGATTGAGTTTGAATTAGGTTCTTAATTAGGTACTTGTTGTATTTTTTTCATTCCTATATTAGCCATGAGAGGTGGAGCTTTAATTTAATAGTTTGGACTCCCGGCTACGCCCCGTCTTCATAGTTTTGGTGATATTATTCCTGTTCAGTTAGTCACTGCAAATTCAAATAATACAATACGTACGGACATAACTAAAGCCGTCGATACTATTTAACAGAATTCTGGTTAAAGTTTTGGTTGTAAAGTTTTCAGAAAAGCGCGGTTCCAACTTCCAACCATAGTTATTCGAATACCAAATGTCATTTGTAGATCTTTGAAGGTTGATACCTTCAAAGATCTACAATTTACCAGTAACGGGTTACGGAAGTCAGGCAGTAGCTTCATGTAAAATAAGACTGGAACCTGACACCATTTTTTTTATTTGTAGTGTGTTTGCTTGCTTTGCTTGCGCATTATGAAGGATGTTTGCAAGCGCTTGGTGCAAATTGGTGGAATGGCAACCAGGTAAGGATGGTAATTTGCAGTGCATGTGTGTGTGGCCGGTGGGATGAGAAGATTGATGAAGTACAGTACCATTATTAGTGAAAAAACCGGCCAAGTGCGAGTCGGACTCGCGCACGAAGGGTTCCGTACTTGGTAAATTGCAGTTTACGATTTATGACGTATTAAAAAAAACTACTGACTAGATCTCGTTCAAACCAATTTTCGCTAGCAGTTTACATAGTAATGTACATCATATATTTTTTTTAGTTTTATCATTCTCTTATTTTAGAAGTTACAGGGGGGGGACACATTTTACCACTTTGGAAGAGTCTCTCGCGCAAACTATTCAGTTTAGAAAAAAAATATATTAGAAACCTCAATATCATTTTTGAAGATCTATCCATAGATACCCCACACGTATGGGTTTGATGAAAACAAATATTTTTAGTTTTAGTTTCAAGTATGGGAACCCCCAAAATTTATTGTTTTATTTTTATTTTTGTGTGAAAATCTTAATGCGGTTCACAGAATACATCTACTTACCAAGTTTCAACAGCATAGTTCTTACAGTTTCGGAAAAAAAGTGGCTGTGACATACGGACTGACAGACAGACAAAAATGAGGAATCTATAAGGGTTCCCTTTTTTGCCATTTGGCTACGGAACCCTAAAAAGGATGTTCATGGTTGAAAACTTTTTGGCTATTAAAGGGTCGAATGAAGCATGACCTGCAGCCTAATTGTGTAAGTAAATTCGGCAACGGAAACAATCTGTTTCTTTCCCAAAAACACACACATACACAAAAAAGTTGAATAAAGATTCACAATCACAATTAGGCTGCTGGATAAAGCAAATTTTGATACCTATCTTTAAGATGCAGATTCAATTCATGAGCAATTCATGGATTGTGATTGACATTGTTGTTTGACATTATCGTGTTACTCTCAGGGTTTTTTCAAGGCGATAATGTTGGATAATAATCTATTGGGTTTAGAGAATGGATATCATCATCATCAACAGCTTTTTTAATATTCCTACTGCTGGGGCACAGGTCTTCTCACTGTGAGAGGGAATCGGCCGTAATACACCACACGGGCCCTGTGCGGGTTGGTGGATGTCACATATCTTCGAAATTTTCTTTCTAGGACTTAACGGTTTCCTCACGATGTTTTCCTTCACCGTTTTGAAAGCAGTGGTATTGAAATAATTAAGGCAAAGTAAAGCGCCTGCCCAAAAATAGAGCATGGACAGTTATTTTCAATTACCAAGTTGGTATAAGTATCTGTAAGACCATAATTTTGCCACAAGGAGGAAATGATAACTTTTAAAGTAGATTATGCAAATCCAAAAATATAAAATCCAACATTTGGGTTTTTTGAGGCGTTCTGTATTACCTATATATTAAGTAGGTACCTATGTAGTATAGTATCTGTATTATCGATAATACTTTCAGATATAACATTATATTCATTTCATTCATAATAATTATAATATGCTTATTATAATGTATAACATATGTTATCATAATATGTGGAAGTGAGTTGTAAAAATAACTGTGGAAGCTATTATCCTTTACCTGATTAAATACTTAAGGTACTTAGTGAGGATTATGATGTCATAACCTGCTATAGATATTCAAATTACGATTATTAGATTCAATTTCATGAATTAAACTACAGAATTTTCGTCTCTACCTAAATACCTACAAAAATGCCACCATGTCAGTTCGACTTCAGGATTAGACTTCGGAACCTATCCTTCTGCAGCGAGGTGTAAGACAGGGAGTCCGAGGGATTCTGAAACTATGCACTGGAGGATGTCTTCAAGGTTCTGGACTGGAGAGGGCTAGGCATCAACGTCAATGGCGAGTAGATACTTCACTCACCTTCTGTTTGCCGACCAAATAGTGGTCATGGCTGAGTATCTTGTTCCGAGAGGAAAACCTTGTCGTCTGTCATCATCTCTTCTCCTTCGTTTTCCTTCCCACTCTTCAAGTCGTTACGGTGGATTCTTTACTGTTCGCGCTGTGCGACTCTGGAATACTCTTCCACACTCTATACGAGATAGCCCTTCATTGGAGGTTTTCAGGAGACGAATTAGGGAATATTTCCTGTCAACATGACTCATTTATTTATGTATTTACGATTGTAATATTTTAGTTTTATATTGTAAAGATATGTATTATGTTTATGCATTGTGTGTTGCACACGTATTTGTTTAGTTTATTTAGTGAGTAAGTATTTAATATTGTTAAGATTTTTTTTAATGAGATTTTGTTGTGCACATGGATGTACTATCCTCAAATGTCATATTTCTACGAAACTGAGGTTTGCTGTTAGAGAACCCAACTATGGGTTAAGCTCGCCTTTGTACATAAATTGTCCTATTGTATTTGTATGTTTTATGTTTTTTTGTACAATAAAGAATAAGAATAAGAATGGCTGATACCATGGAGGACATCAGTACAATGCTCCATGACAGTAGAGCTGCCGAAAGAGTGGGTCTTAAAATGAACATGGACAAAACCAAGGTGATGTTGAAAGGCCATGTTACACCCACTCCTATCAAGGTCAGAGACACTACACTCGAAGTTGTGGACGACAATGTCTACCTGGGGGGCTGGGACAAACGATCCAGTTGGGTAGGGCCAACTTCGAGAAAGAGGTCAACCATCGAATCCGACTCGGCTGGGCAGCATTCGGGAAGTTACGCGGGTACCACAGTGTCTCAAGACTAAAGTCTATGTATGACCAGTGTGTGTTGCCAGTTATGGCATATGGCTCTGAGACGTGGTCGCTCACAATGGGCCTCATCAGAAAGTTTACAGTGACCCAAAGGGAAATGGAGAGTGCCATGCTCGAAGTATCCTTGCGTGATCGAATCAGAATTGTAGAGGTCCGCAAGAGAACCAGGGTTACCGACATACATAGCGCAAAGAATTGCCAAGCTTAAGTGGGCAGGGCACATTGCTCGCAGAACGGATGGCCGATGGGGCAGAAAAGTTCTGGAGTGGCGACCGCGAACCGGAAGACGTTGCGTTGGAAGGCGTCCCATCAGGTGGGCCAATGACCTGGTGAAGGTTGCGGGGATCTGCTGGATGCGGCACGCACGGGACCGGTCAATGTGGCGACGCTAGGGGAAGGCCTATATCAAGCAGTGGTCGTCTTTCGGCTAATATGATGCCGATGTGCCGACGTAACTGGCGTTTTTCGTCTGAGTATGCTGATTATTTTTATAAGTACTTCGATGTACTGTTGTATGTGTTAGCAGTGACTGGTAAGTAAAAGGGTTCACTCGGTTCGTGACTATTTTTTTTCTTTACATACAGTGAGTGAGGCATCTGTGTGTGCTAGTATTATATTATCTGTGGTTGAGGCTATGTACACGTTTAAGTATAATTATGGATATCTATAGAGACGCGCATGTGTCAAACGCCATCGACACTCTTTCAATTAAAGTTTTATAGATAAAAGTTAAACCCTGGCAGATTAAGATATTACCAGTCTCATCTGACTCCGCCCGTTTACGAAAATGAAGCCTGGTATGATCTCTAATTTTCGCCATGCCATCACACTAATATTACAAAAGCGAAAGTTTGTGAGTGTGTATGTTTATTACTTCTTCACGCTCAAACGGCTGAACGGATCTGGATGAAATTCGGCACAGAGATAGATTATAGCCAGGAATAGCATATAGGATACTTTTTATCCCGGGAATATGTTCCCTCGAGATAATTTTCAACTTTCACGCAAACGAAGCCGCTGGAAGAAGCTTTATGATAAAACCATTAAAGGACAGCAATGAATGACAGAGCTTTTATTCCATCCGAATCAAAGCCAAACTTAACAAGACAAGTACCTGCAGCACTATTTTAAAATGTCCTCTGTCGCCTCAATCTCCTTGTTCATATAAATGATCTTCTCTACGAACAGGAACAAGACATAATTCCCGACGCTACAGCCCCGGGAGCTCACAATGTCTCATTTGAAGTAGCGTCGGCATGCGAGGGCGGGTTGTCGAGAAATTGTTGACAAAATGACGTTTCCTGAAAACTGAACAAGAATTTGCCCGACAATTTATAAAGCAGCATGAGGAGTTAATTTATTAATGGGTTGATGTCAGAAAGAATTTCTTTAGAAATATTTAGTAGGCAGTTAGCTATAGGTATGTACAGATACTATTCGGTAAAGTTTATAGTAAGTTTCTTCATAAACTGACTAAACATAAATAGTAAAATAAATTCATATTATAATAATCACGGCAAATAACACGGGTGAAATAAGCATAGTTTTTTGTAGTTGACGATGATGAGTTTTTTTTTTTTTAATTATATTAACTGACGCACGTTACCGCACGTAAAATTATAATCGGCTTTTAACCCGACTGCCGAAGGAGGGTAATGTGTTGATCAGTCTATGTATGTATGTATGTTTGTTCCTATGTGGTGTTCTAGAGACCAAACGAGTTGGCCGATTTTGTTGATTATTACGTCAATCGATTCGTCTTAACCCTGCGAGTGTCTGGGTCCTGGCTACATTAAAATTGGCAAGTTAAAAAATGGCGGCTTTTGGGCGCCATATATTGGGAATCAATATAAAGGGTTTTAAGAGGTGATTTCAAAAATATATAACACTTATATATTAAATACCTATTTCTGAAAAAAAAAAACTAAAAAGTTATTAATAAAAAAAGTTAATTAAAAAAATCATAAAACCCGATTGATTAAAAAGTGAACTAAATTTTATAGTTCCGAGATAAATATGTAGGTAATTATCATCGGAAAGGTCAAGGCCAAAACATCTAAAAAAATGCAGGAAAAACATAGTCTTCAGTTTAAAACATCTTCTTTCACCATTATCAATTGAGCATAACAATCATAGCCAAAGAGCAACTTTGCCAACAATCCGCATCAAAACAAAACCGTGGGTGCAAATCAATTGTGTTGCTACTAAAAATCTAATTCGCTATCGAATAAGCAAACATTTGCCGGAAGCGGGGAGCGAGCGACGCAATCAGTGCTCAGGAAGCGACAATTTGGCGACAATTTCTCGTCGCTCGCCCTCGCGCCCTCGCGCGAATTAGCGCTTTTAGTGTGGGATGGGACTAATGTGGACTGTGGAGTGAGTTGGTGTGTGTTTAGGGCTTGTGTGAGTGGTAAGAGTGGGTAGTTTTTAGTGTGTTAATTTTGTAATAGCGAAGGGATACGAGTTAAAAAGAAGAAAGGGAAAAGAAAAAGTGTTGATTTGCCACAAAAACGACATACAATTTTTTTGATTTTTCCTTAAATTAAACCCTTAACGATAGTATTAGTAAATACTTAAATTATGTTAGTAATGAAAAGTAATTTTAAAATAAAATACCAAATTTGATGATTGATATCTAAAAGCAGATGCATGACTGTGGAAAGAAGGCTTCCACTCAGCATAATGCTGTGCCGTGAGAGACCCACAGTACGGCGCTCATTTTCAGTGGTCCTCTAGGACGTGACGTACGGAAACCAAAGCCTGTTGCGTTTAATATAATAGAAAAATATTTAAACAAATATAGAAAGTAATGAGTCGTTAAAAAATTAAAAGATATTTTCAGTTCTTATTTTACAACATCTATTTCAGAGTTATTGGCTTGCAGGTTGCAGGTAAGGGTTTTTTGGTCGGTGAATGACACACCAAACAGAACTTACACTAACTTTATTTTTTGATGTTGATAACAAGCGAAGTTTCCATTGGCCCAACCCAAAAGCTTCATCGAGAAACAAAACTCAAACTTCAAAAATATCCAGTGCACTTATCATACCTCCATCAAATTCTATCGAATCAAGTGTGCCAAGAATTTTGCCAAGTTACAAGGGCGCTCCAAGTTTTGAGTGATTCTCATAATTTTAGAATCTCCGTCTTCGTCAAGATAAAGTGTTTGTGAAAGATCTTCGAAATATTTTATCTAAAGATTTTAGAGCATGAGAAAGCATTTTCAAGGTAATAATGAATAAGGATCGATTAATGACTGGATGAAAATCTTGTTTTTAAACTCTGTTCTAATTTATTAGTTTATCCTCGCACTGGAACGCCTTACAGCAATTACACCAATGGAGCACAATCTTATAATAAACTCACTATGAGTTTTCCTCACGATGTTTTCCTTCACCGTTATTAGCGACGTCCAAAATAAACTTACAAAGTACATATTAATTGGAAAAGACACATTGGTATTTGCCCGGATTCGAACCTACAACCTCAAGCAGAAGAGGCAGGGTCTTAGCGACTGGGCCACTACGATAAATAAAAATGTAAAAATCTACCTATTTTCACATTATGTTGGGTTCGGTTCCAGTCTAACATGATGCAGCCGTATACGAGTATTTTTCAAGGAGTCACTACCTCTCTGACCTCTGCAACCCAGTAACTGTGTAACACGATACTCCTTGGCAAGACGTGACAGATTTTTGTCTTCTGACTACCCGTTATGACTACCAAAGATCAGCCGGCAGCCTAATTGCGTAAATGAGTTCGGCAGGGCAAAAGGTATGACCCCATGAACGAGTATGACAAATTCCCTTTAAATAATTGGGTATTGCCAAAAATTCTTGGACTCTTTCGAAAAGAGTATCTTCACCAATGAAAGTGTCCAATAATTTTCGGAAATACCGAAAAAAAATAAAGAATATTTGTCATACCCCACCTTCTTGCCGAGACACGGAGGCATCTCGCCACGTGAAGACGGTCACCCATCCACAGACCGACCTCGGCACGCTTTGCTTGATCTTGAAGGTCGACCCGTTCAGCTGTTATTAATAAGTCACAAGCGCTTCGGGTGAAGGACTTCCAAATATTTTATCTAAAGATTGTACACAATGATAAAGCATTTACAAGGTAATGAATATGGATCGAATAATGACTGGAGGCAAATCTTGTTTCTAAACTCAGTTCTAAAGTAAAACTGATTATAATTATGTCAGAATCAGAACACGTGAATGTTATGTACGAGAGAATTAATTTATTTTAGTCAAAGACTATGCTTATGATGTTGAAATTGTATTTCGCTGAACTTGCTTTTGGCAAATATAACATAGTCGAAATCTGTTCTACTATTTTGTAATTAAAACGCTAAAAACATTACCTCTGTAGACGATTATATATCATCATCATCATATCAGCCGAAAGACGTAGGCCTCCCCCAACCGTCGCCACATTGACTGGTGCCGTGCGTCCCGAATCCAGCGGCTCCCCGCAACCTTCACCAGGTCATCGGTCCACCTGGTGGGAAGATACTCCGAGCATAGCCCTCTCCATTGCCCTTTGGGTGACTGTAAGCTTTCTAATGAGGCCCATTGTAAGCGATCACGTCTCAGAGCCATATGTCATCACTGGCAACACACACTGGTCATAGACTTTCGTCTTGAGACACTGTGGTAAGTTGGACGGGAAGACATATATAACTTCCCGATCGCTGCCCAGTCGAGTTGGATTTGAAGGTTGACCTCTTTCTCAAAGTTGGCCCTACCGAACTTGATCGTTTGTCCCAGGTAGACATAGTCGTCCACAAGTTCGAGTGTAAAGTCTCCGACCTTGATAGGAATGGGTGTAACATGGGCATTCAACATCACCTCGGTTTTGTCTTGATTAAATGTAGTAGAATTTTAAATATGGACTATTTTTTTGGGTCCAAGTCAATGAAGAGTAGGATCCTTAAATAACTCAATAAATAAAGTTAAAAGGTCGCCAGTATAGGTCTACCAGAATCTCATGGCAAAAAGGGAAATAAAAATTTGTTGTATGCAATACTGGGGAAATTGGATCAAACGATCTTGATACTGTTTAATTTTTATTTATGTCTGTAGTATTAATGAACATGAGGTAACTATATTATAGTAGTCACAACGGATCTTTGTGTCTTTGAACTTGGTCCTGCCAACCATTGCGTAAGAAACAGTTTGTCATCGAGTATACTGCATAGAGTAAGCGAGATAGGACGATGACAAAAAAGACAAAAGATATTTATTTCAACTGGGCCACCACGCGGCACTTTTGAATGTCACAATTTAAATTTACATGGAATAAAAGTTGATTCTACCGTGCATTCGGCAAGTAGCTTGTTATGGAGAAGAATGCACAAGAAACTCCGTAAGCTTATGTGACATACATAAGCGAGTGAAAGAGACAGTTATACAATGATATCTTCACCTTCAACATTGACACAAAAATAGCTACTGCGCGGGGTCTTGCAACCAATTCAGAGACACAAAGATCCACTGTGAGTATTATAGGTATGTGTATGAATAATGTTGTTATACATCGTGTTCTTAACATAGGAAAAATAAATCAATTGAATATTAATTTATGTACTAATTTATTATTTAGCATTTAAATCATACTAATAACTTAAAACCTCATTCAGAACTAGAAAACTAGAATACGATTCCAAGAACTCCACTGGCATTTCAAAAACTTGTATCTTTGTAGTTTTATGTCATCTCTCTCCATCAAAATGGTTCTTTTTCATTGGCATTTAACATATTCAAAACCAATCTCTTTATGTATAAAGTCTGTAAAAAATATAAAATGTATCATGTTACTTAAAGTCATTCATCATCATCAGTCTATATATTTTCTTTTTATGTAAGTTTTATGGCCTGGTTGCTAGGACCTTTTAGCTACGTCTTTGGAAAGAGTTTTGGATCTTATATTTATTCTTTAGTATGCATTAGAATGCGGATGTAACAGATTCTAATGTTTTTTGGAATATTTGGCAGCAAATTGTATCGAGTCAGTCTTCCCAGTAAGCTTTGCAGAGGCAGTCAATACTACAATAAAATACACCGCTCCACTATCCCGAGATCGCTTTTGTCAATGATTTTACAAATTGTCCATTTGCGGAGACAGTTGAGATACAAAACTACACCAATAATATATCACAATATCCACTAGGAATCAATTTGCAAATAATATTAACAGCCACTGAACTTCACTCGACAAAATCCCGCCAAAAACTCCCGTCTATATACACGTCCCACTGCAGGGCGCAGATTATTACTTAATATTTTTCTTACGTCAAAGATTCTCAATCTCCGTTAAAATCAATATCTTGTCGAAGAATTAGTAATAGTTACATTACTGTTGCCATTTCCTTCCGGCCATCATTCGATGTGCCCTGACCTACGATTTACCATATAATAGTAATGGAAAGAAAATAAAATTAAGTAAGAAAAATATAAATTAAACTAAATGTATCAAAACAAGTCAGTCCAACTTACCGGTCCACTCTACGACGCACTTTAAAATCAAAGATTGAGTTTGATTTACGCCTTCTTCTTCCCTTATTTTATGATACACATTGAAAACAATATGTCTCGCATGAGATCGAAGTGGGTTTTTCGACATTTTCACAAAAATAACAAACTTTCAAGATAATATCAAAAAAATTCAGCAGCGGTTGACACATCAAGTACTTTGTTTCGACAGGTGACAATTGACATTGCCATATGAAAATCACAATTTAAAAAAAATAAAAAATGCCATGAGATTCTGGTACACCTATACCTATCCTCATTTATCAACTTTTTTTATATCGACGATAAAATCTAAAAAGGTTTTATTTACTTAGATCCAATTTGAGACGTTTTTCAAGTCAAAGTACAATGGCATTTTACTTGTTTAAATAAGTTTTACAAGTGAACGAATTTCTTTAAATTGAGAGATAAGCAAATTCAGAGGCAAAGAAAAAGACACAAATTATTCAGTTCAAATAAAAGCCTCCATAAAATATTGTCGGTACATTATAATACCATACTTAACCAAAAAACTAACAAGCTGCTGACTTCATAGTTCCATACTCCAAAGTACCGGTATAATCTGTGGTACGGGTATATTATCTGTGGAACGGGTATTAAAAGAGCTTGAAAAGAAGACAACAGAGCAAATAGCCAGTAATAATGGTTATTATCGCGAGTGCCCGACCTTGCACGATGCGGTATTAGATAACCAATCGGACTCTTGCGGTTCGGAGATCGTTCCTAACGGTATTCTACGGACTTCAGTGATGCTGACACGACTACTGGAAGGAATGTTTGGCGCCTATGAGAAAGTAGTCTCTGAGAGGACGAGTAAGAACGTCCAACGTTCCATAGGTAATTTTATTTCCAATAATGTGTTTTTGGAAGAACTGAATTTCATGCAAGAGTTTTTTCATAAAATTCATTTTGCGCTAAAGATTTTTTAATCTCTGGTTTTTGAAATCAACTTGTCAAAAACCACTTTAGTAAAATTAAAATTAATTTTGCTTTTATTGAAATAGTAACGACTTGATTAAGTATGGAATACAAAAGAGTTTACTTAGAAAAATGTTTACGAGAATAGCAATGAAAGAAAAAGCTAGGCTTTTTGAATATTATTTGTTAGATTATTCCAGTAATTTACTACAACGTCATATAAATAGGTACCTACAGTAATGCAAGCTTAAATTAAAATTGTGGGCAATGTCAGCGCTTCAATATTGATCAAATTAAATAACCCACGTTGTAAGTATATCATTATAAGCATGAAAACGTGTTTAACATTTTAACAAGCGTAGGTAAATTAAATTCATATCACATACAATATCAAAATGATGGCTTAATTTTGAGGAAATATTGCATACGCCAACCGTAAAATAATTATAGACAGGACCAAGTACAACATCTATAAATAGTAGCACTAAATAACACTACACTGATGATGCTTCTAAATCCCTCTTTATTCCTTCTGTTCTTTTCTCTTCACCATCATCATCATTCCAAGTCGGAATATTCTACTGTTGGGCCTCCCATTTCTTCTGTCATAAGATTTCGTGCGTTCTCATCAGTGTTTCCCACAGCTTTGACGATTTCGTCAAACCAAGCGCTTGTGGACGGTAATTTTCGCTTCAATCCCTTTTAAATCTACGAAATATCTGGCATACAGAATTTCGTCAATTTATAAAGAAGTCTCCCATCTGCACCCTAACTAATCACTACCACTGGGCGTAGTCAAACTATCTATTCGACGGATAACTGTACACGTTAGTGCAGTGTCATGTCTCTCAGACCGTGATAAGACAAACTGGATCCACGATGTACCGTCTGATCTGCACTGGATATCCAATAGCCCTCCAAAGACATGGTTCAAGTTGAGACTAAGCCCTAACACTTAACTAACAAGGTCGGCGAAAGGAATGGGAAAATACAAATATTTCTTAACAACTGTTAGAAAGGGTTTATCTTTAGAAAGGCGAGGGACAAAGCACCAACCTCAAGCTAAAGTGTCGCTATCTGACAAAATCATATTTAGAGTGATAGACGAAAATACGAAAACCGCGATATAATAAAAATCGATGTTGCTTTAAATCATTTGCGAGAGTTTCTGGTGTCAAAAAAAATATCTAATTTAGCACTTTCCAATAGGCCCATTGTTAGTTGAAATCAATGACTTACACGGCCGATTTCTGAATTGAGTTTTTCAGGTTAAGAACGTGTCAAACCCTAATTTAGTGCCAAATTTTGACAGGCTAAAGTGCAATTTTACAAATACTCCATTAGGTTTGTAATAATAGCATTTTGGGGTGTTTTTATTTTTATTCCGAATCTTTTGATAGACAGATCGATAGAGAATATTTTGTTGATTATGATGGCATCAAAAACTAAAATCGGCCAATTGTCAGATAGTGGCATTATAACTTGAGGACACAAGTTAGTGTTTATTGTTTGTCTGTCCATTGGCAACTTTATTGGGATCGGCTTTAGGGCTAAATTGATTAGGGGTATCAGTTTTGCATAGAGCGCTTGACACTACCTAGAAGCTACAATGAAAGTAAGATCATTTTACCAGGTTTCTAGGTTATATCGATTTCATAAACCTTGGCTATTGGATGGTAATCGCAACCCAACATGGGAACGACAGAACTACGAGGAAACTCTCCGATACCTGGATCAGTGAATTGGTCCAGGGGGGTGACCACAAGCTCTTAGAGCGGTATTATTCAGAACTTATTTCGCGTTTTCGTACCATGACGTCGTTGAAACAAGCTCACTTTAATAACGCTACGAAGTTGTTTTTGTTTAAGCTTTGATAAGGAAGTAGTGGTGGCCCAGTGGTATCGGCCGCGACTTACAAGTTGTAGGTCGTGGGTTCGAGCCCAGGGAGGCGCTTTACTTTGTGTAAATTATTTCATCACCAATGTTCTCAAAACAGCGAAGGAAAACATCGTGAGGAAACCAGCATGTCCTAGAACCAAAAACTCAAAGACATGTGAAATCCATCAACCCTCAATGGGCCCGCGTGGTGGATTACGGTCCATTCCCTCTCACAGAGAGGAGTCCTGTATCCCAGCAGTGGGAACATTAATAGGCTGATGATGATGAAGCTTTGATAATGTTTTGATGACGTATTTTGTCTTATATTGTCTTACAGATGTTTAACGAATAAATCCCAACTACTGGCTGATTACTCTACTCATGGCGGTTGCCATTTCAGTTTAACGTGTGCGTTTCGACGGCGCGGCCACGGCGTTTTTTTTAAAAAAAAACTATGCCAAGATTATGTAAAAATTTGTAAAAGATGATTCCCAAAACCATAAATTTGTCAAAGTTATGGTTAAAAAGTTTTAAGGGTTTGAACGTGGCCGCGCCATTGAAACGCGGCGAACCGTGCGGCCACGGAGATCTTTATAAGTAAGCGTTGCAGAGACCTGAAATTTAAGTACATAACAGAATGAATTTATTTATAGCATCGCAGAGGACTGAAGTTTTTTGTAAAGCCTAGATTTGAATTTGTCAAAACATGTAAAAATATAGAAAACAATCCTATGTTTATATTTTAGGAGCTGTAACACTAAAACTCCATGGCCACGCCATTGAAACGGTGAAAAACATGTTATTGCCGATATCTCGCTGAAAAAGCATCGCAGAGGTCTGAAGTTTTTTGTAATACCTAGATTTGAATTTGTCAAAACATGTAAAAATACACAAAAAAATCCTAGGTTTATATTTCAGGAGCTGTAAGACCAAAACCCTATGGCTGCGCCATTAAAACGGTGAAAACACGTTATCGCCGATATCACCCTGAAAAAGCATTGCAGAGGTCACAAGTTTTTTGTAAAACCTAGATTTGAATTTGTCAAAATATGTAAAAATACACAAAAAAATCCTAGGTTTACATTTTTACAAATTTTTTAGAAATTCATTCTGTTATGTACTTAAATTTCAGGTCTCTGCAACGCTTAATTTTAAAGATCTCCGTGGCCGCACGGTTCGCCGCGTTTCAATGGCGCGGCCACGTTCAAACCCTTAAAACTTTTTAACCATAACTTTGACAAATTTATGGTTTTGGGAATCATCTTTTACAAATTTTTACATAATCATGGCATAGATTTTTTAAAAAAAAAACGCCGTGGCCGCGCCGTCGATACACACACCAGTTTAACTTCGTAGTACGAATGGAAGGTTGTTAAGAGTTCATTAGAGAATCTAAAAATATCCGCACCGAAACTTGACGAGTTTTTATCCTATCAATTTAGTTACTGAAGAGATTAGATTACTTACCTTTTATGAAAGCTCCATTTTTACTTTATTCCACCGGAATAAATCATAACAAAGAGCTATCTTTGTTATACTTTATTCCGGTCGGATACCCCGTATTTGATCAGTTTTATTTTATAATATTTTCTAAGCCGGTTTGATCCACCGTGCAAGGTATCACAAATAAATTTAAATACTTTATTCCGGCCGGATACCCTAGTATCTATTAACACATTTTATGCTGTCTCTGTTTTTCGAATTGGCAAGAATGATTATAAAGATTTTTATGTCTGCAATATGTTTAAAGACATGATTTAGAGTGTGAGAATTAATGTTTTTTCCATCATGTCTAGATTTTTGAAACAGAGGAAGAGCTATTGTTTCTCTCTAGTGAGCATAATAATAATTCACATTTGGCCTAATTCACAGTGCTGGAAAATATTCACCACCAGATACTTTTTTTGAGATTGCTTTGCTGTCACAAAATGTAGTTACACGATATTTTCAGATAGTGTCAGTTAGCTTGTTTCAAAACTAACACCGGAACTATTCCACTGTGTTGCTGCATTTTCCAGGTCCAATTACAGTAGTTTGACATTCTGCACGTATGTAGTTAGTCAGTTAGGTAACGGTTAAAAGAATAGTTGACGTATTTTAAGTTGCACACTGTTGTTTTTACCCGACTGCCGAAGGACGGCAATGTGTTTATCAGTCTATGTATATATGTATGTAAGTATGTATATATGTATATATGTATGTATGTTCCTATATGACGTTCTAGAGACCAAAGGCGTTGGCCGATTTTGATGAATCATACGTCAATCGATGCGTTTTAACCCTGCGGGTGTCGACTACATTAAAATTGGACAATAGAAAAATGGCGGATTTTGGGTGCCATATTGTGGGGACCCAAATTTTTTTTTCTTCCTAACCCATCGTGTGGGGTATCAAAAAAAAGGGTTTTAAGAGGTGATTTCAAATCTATAACACATAAATGTTTAAATGTATCTAATTCGAAAAAAAAATAACTAAAAAGTTATAAATAAAAAAACTTAATTCAAAAATCAAAAACCCTTCAAATACTTACTATACGTACTTCAACTTTTTAAATCGCTTCAAAAGCGATTTAAAAAGTCGTAAACAAGGAAAAAATCATGCTGTGCAGGCGGAGGATACACCAGATTTTGGTAAGCAAGTCCGCGAATATGTATCCTCCGACTGCACAGCATGATTTTTTCCTTGTTTACGACTTTTTAGTTCGCTTTTGAAGCAGTCGGGTTTTTGATTTTTGAATTAAGTTTTTTTTTTATGAGTAAACGTCACCATTTTATACAAGCTTTTATTTAGTATCACCTGTCCCAGTGTCTATGAGTAAGTAATCAAAGCTTGCAAGTTGGATTTGATCCACTTACCGCAGGCTTATTACGTAAGAAGCAGCAATCAGCAATCATCGTGCGATCAAATATTTTGTTCCGGCTCTGGGTGTTGTGAATGTGAGTTTAAATGTTTGTAAACGCACCCACGATACAGGTAGAAATCCTTAGTGTAGCGGACGCCTCACGGATTCACCCGCATAGTTCCCGTTCCCGTGGGAATACAGAGATAAAAAGTAGCCTATGTCACCCGGGGATAGTGTAGGTTCCCAACGGTGAATTTTTTTTTAAATCAGTCCAGTAGTTTTTAAGTTTATTCGTTACATACAAAAATACAAATCTTTCCTCTTTATATTATTAGTATAGATATATACATAAATTTACATAAATTCTCTAATATACATAAATTTAAAAAAAAAAACAGTAACTTTGTGCTCTTTTATCTTTATTATTTATTTTCTCTGTTAAGTGTTTTGTGTGTACATAAATAAATAAAAAATAATAAAAAGTTATGTCATAAAAGTCGGCATTACCGTCAATAATAATATGGCAGGTCCTACAAAATCGTTTGCTAATCGCTCGCTGTTTGTCAAATGTACTTATTTAAAAAAAAAAAACGAACAAGCACTCTAAAACTTCTGTATTAAAGAGCAATTATTGCGGCTATCGTCTTGCTCTTGAAGGTTACTTAATAAGCCTGCTGATTTTCAATTAAACTGAGATTTGCACACACGTTTGTATCTCGTGATAATGCAATATTTGTTATAAAAGCTTGTTTTAAAAATAAGCTTGTTATAGTTCCGTTTGTTACCATAGGCTTTGCCATAATTGAGTTTATTAATCATGAAAACTCCAAATGGCCTTCGTGATTTATAAGAATGTTCCCACGCTTTGGGGACTATCTATTCTAAGCGAAAGTTTGTGAGTGTGTTAATTAATATTTCACGCAAAAACTACCGAACGGATCTGGATGAAATTTAGCACATAGATAAATTATAGTATGGAATAGCACATAGGATACTTTTCATCCCGGGAATATCTTCCCTTGGGATAGTTGTCGACATTCACGCGGGCGAAGCCGCTGGCAGAAGCTAGTTTTGGTATAATATATTTATATATATGTCGGAAACACGAGGGTTTCCTTCCATATACCTTCGGTCTTGTGGGCTTATCGTGGGTAATGCGTGCACAAAGCAGGTAACTAATGCCGTTTCAGAGATAGTCCATGGACTGACTGGCTAGCTCATCTGCAAATAAATCATTTATCATCATTTTCTTTCATTTATCATCTAATCTAATGCATTTAAACGGGCAATTACTGAAAATATATATGTATATACCTATTTAATCTGAATCTCGGAAACGGCTCCAACGATTTTCATGAAATTTAGTATGCAGGGGGTGTCGGGGTCGTTAAATCGATCTAGCTACGTTTCGTTTTTAGAAAACCTCGTTTCATCTATTTTCACCCGAGCAGAGCTACTTAAAATTTATTTGGGGTTGGCACTGCATGTCTTATCATCTTCTATAATGTCTATATGCTATTAGTCTTCATTTGAGGAGTAGATACCACTGACGCAACCCTACAGCCTCACATGATACTGTTACATTTCTACAAGCACGATCACGAAGAATGACTTGCCATATAGTTTCCCATACACATAACCTCTAAGGGCACTTATGATACGCTAATCAAAGTAAAGGCGTGTACGCAATAGTACCTATTGCGTTTGTACGAATTATACCGTGTACGTGGAACGTTTTGTTGCCAACCTTAACGAAAGGAAATGCAGCAAACTAACCATATAAAAACAAAAAAAAATAGGAAATAGTAATTTTTCTGACCAGCGGAATAGCCTGCAATAGCCAGAAGCTATGATAAAGTAAGTAAAAAGACAGTATTTTTTTTTAAATTTTGAGCACCAGAATCAGTAGACGGTAGACTAGTTACTTAGATATGATACCGTTGCAAAAAAACTCAACAAAGTCTTCTACGTCTTTTTTTAGATTATTTTTTTAAGTTGATCTGGTTGAAAATTCTCAAAAATTCAGAAAAAAATCATAACTTGAAAACTATGAAAAGTTGCAGAACATACATACATGGGGATGATTCGGAATTCGGATACGCCATAATACGAGAGACCAAATTATTTATTTTTTTATGTTCAATGTTCTGGCCACCCAGGATGACAAAAACACAGACAAAAAAGGATATACAGATATAGCAGTAGATAATAAACTAAGTTTTATCTATGAAGTAATTAATTAAGGATTAACATATTTTCATGACAATTTACAGTATCTAGCAGGCATATTTAATTTGCAATAACAAACAATTGCACAGCCTTCGTTCATGGTTTATCACAAATTATATCGTACGAGTATTTAATCGCATTCTTTCTTAATCCATTCAATTTAATTGCGGAAGTAATTAATTATTTTGTGGATTTACGAAATGATTAATTTCCCTTATAGATATATCAGAAATCTTCACGGAACGCATCAATAATAACTTCGTTTATAAGGAAGTATAAAAGTGGGACTATATTGATGGTCTGACTAAGGCTTAATATCCAGGTCATGAGACCGTAACTAAATAAATAAGGGTCCACTAAACACCTCTGCTAATTCCTTTTGGGCATACAGCTGAGTCTGTGATTGTGATCCAATTCCAATCCAGTTTCAAGTAACATGAACCCAAAATTGACTCAACACATCACAAATGAACTTTATTCGCGAATAAATGTAGGTATAATTAACATTGCAAATTAGTTTTGTCGAAGTAAGATTAACAAAGTTGAAATTATTTCGAGTCGAGCGTCGTTTTCTGAGAAAATTACCAACAACGCAACTCCACTTTAAGTTCGATCGAATGTTAAATATGAAGACTGATTAGTCTGCTGATTAAATAACAATAGTGTTATCGTTGAATAAGAACGTCAAGTACATTATTATTAAGTTAGCGAAGACAAAGAAGCAGAGCAACGTCTTGAATTCATGATGCAGACATGTGATTGGCTTACAATCATTTTAGAATTTAGAGTAACACGTTATGGAATCCATAAATTGATAGCCGATTTCAGTCTACTAAGTAGACTCTACTTATTTATTTATTTAATACTTCATGCACAGACACATAGGTACAGATGCGTACAGAGGCGGACTTAATACCTTCTGGTCTTCTTCTTCGTTTTGATTTTACTATAGTTGAATTATAGGTATTTGCCCAATATTTGGTTATATGCTGCTAAGACCCAGGCGAGTCTTTTTGCCGCTAAAAGGAGCAAATTCCACCCGGCTCCTTCTTTCCGTGGCGTGACCGTGCCGATAACGGACCATCTTGAGCTTCTTGGCGTAACGTTGACATCGACCCTCAATTTTGGTCCATTAATTGAGGCAAAAGCTCAACTGGCTGCCAATAAGTTGGGGATCCTTGCAAAGGTGAGACGCCAGAAAATTTGCTTAACTTGTATCAAGCGCAAGTTCGTTCATGCATGGACTACTGCTCTCACTTCTGGGACGGATCTGCCAATTTCCAGCTGGATGCACTAGAGTTGATCGAAAAGCGGGCCAAGAGGCTTATCGGCAATGAGGTACTGGTCGATTCTAAGCTCCAGAGCCTTGAACATCGGCGCCAAGTTGCCAGTCTGTCGGTTTTTTATAGGTTACATTTCGGGGAGTGTGCGATGGAATTGCATGATCTAATTCCTCCTAGACCGTTCCATCATCGGAATACAAGACGCACGGCGATGCGTCATTGGTACATGGTGGACCTCCCACCCATACGCATCAAACGTTTTGGGAATACTTTTATTATGCGTACAGCTAAGGAGTGGAATTCCTTGGTGCTACATCGTCGACCACATCATCACTTACGATCAGGTGAGATGGTGGTCAAGCGCGAGCCTATCAATAATAATAAAAAAATTGCCACTTCCACTGCATCCTCGGAGGCAGCACTTAGGTCGCTTAGGCTGCAGGTTTTAGAGCACATAGGACACGTAAGTAAGAGACAAAGTCTGCAATGCAGTTCTGGGGGGTAACCACAAGCTCTTAGAGTAAGGTTATTTTGAGATCGAGTAAGTGACAGATGTATACAAGTCAGATACATCTGTCCCTTACTTGATCTCAAAATAACCACCCCCCAGAAGTCTGGAGCGCCCTGGATAGCTAGAACTCGTTAACGAGTCTAGGTGACTAATCGGTATCGGTCTTCCTCAAGACCAAAATAAATTAAACATAATCTTATCTACTGCTAGAAGAGGTAATGGCAACCAGAGTTACAAAGCAGTTTCTCATTGACTAATAAGGCGAAACACATCTTTAATAAGCTGTAGAACTAGTTCATGTTAATAGCACAAAGTGAATCGAGGGAAATCTATTGTTCTAACGTTACGAATGCGCATTGCACTATCCACATTCGAATACAAGAGAGCATTGCGTATTGCTTTCTGCTTGTACTGCGATACGCAACTGTTAATTTATTCAGCAGCCAAAGGGCACTTATATCAGAATTTCTTAAGTCAAGAGAGAATACGTTACTTCTAAGTAAGCGTGCTCCATCATCTACCACATCATGCCTAACTATCAGGTGATATGTTGGTCAAATGCACACCAATCAATATTTAAATAAAAAATACTGCCGTTTCTTTATTTGTAAATTAAAAAATATATTTCATTTCTTAGTGGTACGTAACAGGCAAATTATTTAGTAAGGTACCTATAATGCTCGAATAGACTACCCGAATATCATGAAACTTGAACATAACCGGTGAAATCAGAGTGTACCAAGGTGAACTGTACACATTTGCGTACCCCTTTAGAGCTTACTGGCGTGTGTTATGAAATTGTATAAACAATAAACAGACATGCGATTGCAGCTATCCCGAGAGATTTGCCGTCATTTATTGAAGAGTTATGTTGTATATCGCCGCAGTTCTTCGTCAGATCTTCACCAAATTAAAATGGGACCAATTTGGAAACATACACACTTTGATAGACAAACAAAAAAAGAATTTTCATAATCGGTCCACAATTGACAGAGAAATCGGTTAAAAAATAAGTTGGAAAAGTACTTTGACAACTTCCTCAAATCTCAAAACCAACATCAAAAGTAGAATAAATAGCCGATCGCCGTGTAACCTATTATTTTATATCAATCTAAGGTACCTTTCAATCAATATCGTCTATTATTCCAGACACCAGCATCACATCACAAGTGATATGAAAAAGTTAGCCAATAATCTTTCGCACACGCGTGTAGAATTTATTACCTATATCAACGCGTTGTCTCACGGCATTTTCCTCAAACGAAAGTGCAAACATGAAGGTATTTTAACGAACGGAAATCTTGTACGTGAAATACCGTGGTTTATAACAACCCATGATTGCAATACACGAAAAAATGTAGATCGATACTTAAGTAATCATTTAAATAAAAAAATACATTCTCACGAGCGAACTAGGTTCAACGCAATAAATCGATGCAATTATGTCGTTCGATTCTCAGTTCCCGCATGATTTTGCCGCGGCTTCGCTTGTGGTATTTTTTTGTATTTTACGCAGTCACTGTAGGTACCGTACTCTCGCCGCAAGCTCGCTATCTTTATTGCAGGAAATTATGCTCCAAATTCTGTTAGATGTAGGTGGCTTGTAGATGTTTCGTAAATTGAATGAACGAATCGTTCATTCCCTTCGTTCCCTTTGTATTTGTCTGTTCAGATGCATTCAAAAAATTATAAGTAACTTTGGTATTTTCGAAATGATCTCTATCTGCGTTATCTATTTAGCAAATTCTTAGCATACCAAATCCGGCAAGCATACATGCTTCATTTAACAAGGAACCCAGCAGAAACAATGTAAAAACTGATCCCCAAGCGAGATCTAATACGATTTTGCATACATTATTCATGCGTACGTTAGTTCCAATCGCTTCACAGCTTTCCAATGCTTTTTAGATCGAGATTTATATCCGTGAAACATTATTTACATGCTTCTCTTACGCATAATTGTGATTGAACACTTTCGCAATAAAAACGATTGTAACTTTGAGCGGGATTACGGAATCACGTCTAACTTTGAAGGCTTTACCGAACATTTTTAAATGCCTCCGCACATAAAATGGGGCCTTTTTACCCGGCAACTGTAAACGTGTGTCCTAAAAATAAAGCACTTACACGTCCGGATTGGGCCCGATTTTTGAAGGGCCTGTATTATTAAGATGGGTTTTTCGTCGAAGTTTCATCATTATGGATATCGTGACCTTTAGGGAAACACGAAAACAGATTTCCATGAA
This sequence comes from Orthosia gothica, assembly GCA_949775005.1. Lineage (NCBI taxonomy): Eukaryota > Metazoa > Arthropoda > Insecta > Lepidoptera > Noctuidae > Orthosia > Orthosia gothica. The sequence goes on from OX459045.1 coordinate 7,114,203, forward strand.
TTGCCATTAAGAGTTGTATGAACCAGGTATTTGTTTTCTTTTCGTATTAGGATACTGGTATTGGAAAGCGCCTTCTGGATATCTGTCAGAAAATATTATAACCTCTATTTTTTGACATGGCGTTTTTCACGGAATCCATCCTGTTTTATTAAATACTATCTGCTTCAAAATTACAGATGTATCACAATTTTGCAGTATTTAGGACATAGAACTAGAACCACGCTGTAATTTTTAAATCACTCTCACAATCAAATGGGATACCTAGTTGATTTTCATGACATCTAGCTACAAATTTAATACTCGCAATAAATTGCATCACGCGTAGCGCATCACTAATAAAAACTTCATAAGAAAGTGCACGCGTCAATGAATAAAGGAAACGAGTAGTCAGATAACCAACCGGACACGAGACCCCACACTATGGTGTTCTCATGTGAAAAAGTAAAAGCCAAGCGACTTCCGACCTTATCCCTTCACTTTCGAGTGGTAATAATTAAATTTCGTTATTAACGCTCGCCTTTCTCGCGGCAATGTCAATTATTACCACAAATATGGAGGAAAGTAGGTTGGTCGGAACAAAAGCTTTGGTGTTTATGAATTTGACATAAATAGCCGTAGCGGGAAACTAGTTCAAGTTGTTTCCTTGGTGTTTTGTCTTAGAGAAATGGACTAAATTGATTTGGTTTGGTTTCAGCCGGCCGGCTTGGTGCTAATTATTGGATGGTTCTATAATAATGCCTGTTGTCTTGTCCTACTAAAATCGCCTCATCTATACAAATAGTTCATGCGACTCTAATCAAGGCTGTCATCAGTAAATCTGCTAGCAAATGTCAAATTGGCAGTTGTGATTGGTCTACCAAACTTACAGCCACCAATCAACTGATAGATTTCGTGAAACAGATTGATTTCAATAGTCTTTTAAAATCCTGCCGGGTACCATGACGTGTGAAAATTATCATGGTTCGACTTTGAAAAAGGGACAGATGTATATATACATACAAGTCATATATATCTGTCCCTTACACACCCTAAAAATAACCTTGCTCTAAGAGCTTATGGTCACCCTTCAGGGGAGATGTTTGCCTATTTTCGTTTGCGATAATAAGAATCGTGGGACTCCTCTCCAATGAAAAATATTCACACATCTATCTGCCCGAATCTATCCCCCATATATCCGTATAGTTTATTTGCAACGTGAGTGGAGGTTTCCCTCTCCACGATACTTAAAGCCATTACGGACGTTTACAGCCTTTACAGAGCTTATTATTACGTGGATTTCCTCGTAATGTTCACCCTTCACGATTTGAATGAAAGTTTAAGTGGGAAGGAACTTTACAACATACAACTATATACTTTTTTATTTATTTACCTTATCTTTATAAGAGATAAGGTAGCGTTACTTGTTGATAAACAGCTGGGATTAGTAACCAAGGTGATATGTTTTTTAAATTTCGAAATGAAGTAATCACTATTAATAAATGATTATGAATATTTTTATGATAAGATTAGAGCTGCAAAATTGTGTCAATTATTCCTGACGCAAATGTCTATAGTCCAATAAAATGCTATGACAACAATCACATTAAAAACTATGAATAAGTATCCATTCATCATTTAATCATAGGTGCTTAGCGCTAGACAAGTTCGGAATGAACGCGTGCCTTCGTATTTAGCGCACCATTCGGTCACCGAGACATTCCGTTCCTTCGTTCCCATTCGTTCACTAGTCGTGAGTGATAACCGCGTCGCGACGGACGTACGTGCCGCGCTTTATCACGGTTCCCGCGAAATATCGAACGAAAATAATTTTAGTGATTAAAAACAAGTTACGAATTGTGTTTGTGTTATTATATTATTGTGGATTTATAGTGCTTATCGATATTTATGTTAATGTGTGTGTAAAACGAGTTATATTTTTTTCTGTGCACTCGAATTCTTGGATTTTCTTTAACGAAGTTTTTGTGGTAAGTTTTAAGATCAGAGATCATTGTGGCTACCTACAATCAGTAACAGCCTATTAATGTCCCGTTGGTGGGTAGGACCGTTGATGCCGGTACCTACCCGGCCACATTTTTGAAAGTACCGTAGATAATCGACACATTTGGCTGTACTTGTTGATTGGCGACATATTCTTATCGTGTTACCTTTCTTTGGTGAACGCAACACGGCGTTGATACGTGGGACACTCAGAAAGTTTTGCGAAACTAAAAAAAATTGTTCTATACGTACATATATTTTTATTAAATCTTTTCAAAGTACTTTCCACCAGCCTCTATACAAAGATTCATGCGCCTAAACCAGTTTTCAAAACACTTTTTCCAGTCCGCCGCAGACACCTCGTTTACAGCCTGCTCGAACGCAGCCAGCGCATCTTCCGGCGACGAAAATTGTATCCCTTTGAGCTGATTTTTTATTTTTGGGAATAAAAAGAAGTCACACGGTGCTAGATCAGGGCTGTAAGGAGGGTGACCCAGGAGTTTGACTGGCGTGCTGTCCAGGAAGTCCCTCGTTTTGAGTGCGGTGTGCGCAGGTGCATTGTCGTGGTGGAGCAGTAGCCCGCGGAGCCCTGTGTTTGGTCGCTTGTTGCTTATAACAGAGAAAACTTCTGGCAAACATTTGGTAGTATACCATTCGGCATTAATGCTTCTTTGATCCCGTAAGGGAATTGATACCAAGTGGCCAGTCAAATTAAAAAAGCTAGCGATCAAAATCTTACCTCCGCTTCTAGATCGCTTCACTTTGGTAGGCGTTGGCTCATTTTGAAACACCCAAACAGTCGACTGGCGCTTGGTTTCTGGGTCGTATTGATAAATCCAGGACTCATCACCTGTAACGATGTCGTAAACACGCCGAGACGAGCCTGCTTCAAATTTGTTAAGCATATCACGGCACCATTCCACCCGGGCCTGCTTCTGAGCATCGGTGAGGTTGTGCGGCACCCAGCGTGATACTATCCTCCTCACGCGAAGATGGCTGTGTAGAATCTCGTGAACGCTTCCCGATCCAATCTTCAATATGTGTTGAATCTCCTGATACCTATGTAATTCGCCTATTGTCTTGGATTAAATTTTTCACTGCTAGCACGTTTTCTTCGGTAACAGCCGTCAAAGGGCGACCGCTTCTTTCGTCATCCCCCAAAGTTGGTCGACCGCGCTTGAATTCGTTATACCAACGATACACGGTTGCCTTGGAAGGGCCTTCATCCATGAATGCCATTTGAAGTCTATCGTACGATTCATCCGGTTTCAGGCGACACTTGAAATCGTATAAAATCATAGCTCTAAAATGTTCCCGGCGCAGATCCATATTTCAGTGAGACACAATACTTTGAATTAACTCGCAAAAAATGTGGAGGGAAATTTTGAAATTGGAACTTACTTATTTTTACTTATAAATAATCATATTTTCGAAAAACATTATAACTGGCCAGTCTCCCATATATAAAAACTTTTTTTCGCAATACTTTCTGAGGGGCCTGGTACAAAGCGTGTTTCCATGAAATGAACGTTGTTTGAAAATAATGTGCAATAGTTGACGTGGTGTGTGAACATGAACGGCTTATACTAATGAACGGTGAATAAAGTTATGTCAGGAATGAACTAAATGTAACGATTAGCAAATATTATTTTATGGATGTCTTATCTTTACTTTTTATTAGTGGGTAGTTTAATTAAAGTGACATAGAACCTGAAAACCCTTGTACCTAATAAGGATGTAAATAACACTGTGCCAATATTAAATAAACAAGTTAATCACATAAGTAAAAAAAACCTATTAGACAGAAAGTTAGAATTGGATTTGGAATGTAAATTGCAGTTGAGTTGAAATAAGTGTCCGTGGAGTTTCTTGCACGTTCTTTTCCTTAAAGACCTATCTTCATATTTTTTTGTTTACATTTTAAAAGTATTTCAGATGGTTTAATTGTTTTTTTTTAATTATTTTGAAAGTCTGTTTTGAAAATGGTACCCATTCTTGCACCAACAAACGAAAAATGCCATATAAGTACCTATCTACCTACCTAGTTAAGCTCCACCAAGTACTTAATAATAGGTACTTAAGTTTTTTGTTATTAGATAAAACTACATTGTAAATAAAATTTAATAGTATGTTCTCAGTTTCACACCACGCTGCGCTGTTTGTTTGTGAGAACGGACCTGAGTGTCCCACATAACCAAGAGTAGGTAAGCCTACCCAGCTATCTCTTGTACCTAGTTATCCTACTTCTTCATCGTAAACAGCGCGAAACCGATTACGTCAAATATCCCACACTCTAAGAGCTGCAATTTGGCTATTCTCGGCAGCCTATATCCGGGACCTAACACGCACTAAGTACCCAAATGATTAATGATAAATCTTGTGTTGAAGATCGGTATTCGTAGGGTTTTCCGGATGATCTAAGGAAAATATTAATTTGACAGCGATTTGAAGGCATTCTTTGACGCCTAATGAACCCTGCCTTTTTTATACGCGTTCTTTTTTTATTTAAGTTTTTAGATGGGTAGTTTTTGTTAATTAGGTATTTTAAACTATGTAAATTTGTATGTATGATAATATATCTTTAACAGATAAACTTAAGGAAAATGTAGAATTTTCTAATTTGCAGAATAGTAAATACCTACTTCCTTATTTACTTTTACCAACATTCAGGTATGACCATCATGCTAGCTAGCTGTACATAATATAAATACAGAAATAGGTACCTAATTAATATACATAGTAAGCCCTACACAAAACTTTTATTGCTCAAGTCTAACTAGGTAGGTACTTAACGAGTTAATTTTCGTTTACGATTATACTCGTGCCTTCTCTGTATGAGAAGTGGCATTTGCACTGCCGTGGGACAGTAAGGTTTAGCACGCACTGCGGCTATTATTTTATAGTATTACCAGTGGTGTCTCATCCCATAGAAACAAACCGCGCCGACGTTCTATACTGATTATTCTGATTATTTTATGTACATCGATCGCGTTCAGTTCCGTTCCGTTCCGTTCCACCGATATAGATGGTGATCTATCTATCGCTGTGGAACGGAACGGAAAGCGATCGATTTCCAAAAAAATATCGGTATAATCAGATGAAAAACGCTAGTTATGTCGGCAAGGTTTCTTTGTATGGGATGAGGCATCTGTATGCTAGTATTATATTATCTGTGGTATTACTAGCTGTTCCCCCGCGGCTTCGCTCCCGTGGACCACCCCACAGGACCCGTTTTCGGGATAAAAAATAGCCTATGTCACTCTAGAATTTTTTAAATCGGTCCAGTAGTTTCGGAGCCTATTCGATACAAACAAACAAAAAAAATCTTTCCTCTTTATATTATTGGTATCGATAACACGATATTGGGTGTGTCTATATCTTACAAATAACCAATCGTAAATAAATAACCCAGTATAAGCATTTATAATTGGAATAACAAGTTCTGCCATACATAGCCAGCAGTATTCATCTTGTCAACGCTGAGTAATCAGATTGGTTACCATATAAAATGGCCCAGGAAACGATTTAAAGACTCTGCCCTTTTATGCCTTCAAGGCTTTAGTTTTGGCCTGAAAGACTTGACTGGACTAATACTTAGGTGACCTATCATTAACTCGTAAGTGCGAATCATTTACCTACTTGCCATCATTATTGAGATTCTTGTAATCATTTCCTCGTTCTGTAAAGTTGTTTTTCTATTGCTAGTTATTTTTAACCCTCGACGGAAAAAAGAGGGGTGTTAAACGTTTGACGGTGTACCTGTGTGTTGGTGTATCTGTCTGTGGCATCATAGCTCCTAAACGGATGTAACGATTTTGATTTAGTTTTTCGTTTGAAAGGTGACTTTATCAAAAGTGTCCTTAGCTATGTTTGACGAAAATCGGTTTAGTCGTTCAAAAGTTATGGGCGTTTTACTGCTTGAATCGGGGTATTTTCGCAAGATATCTTGTTATAATTACTTTTTCGAAAGATTGTCGATCTAAGCGTGTCTACTAGTAGATAAATTATTTAGTTTAAAAAGTATGAAACTAAAAATGTGTCGGGGGTTTTTTAAATGTTACTTGTCTAAAGAGGTACTTAAAAGTGTCTGCTTGATCCTACTTCATCTGTCATCATCTGCCTTTAAGAGCACACAGCTGCTGAAGGCTGGTATTACGCTGAAGATGATACCTAGATGAAGAACACTTGGGTATGCCCATATCCAACTGCTGGACATAAACCTATCTAGGAGTATGATATGGACCTCGATCTGGTTGGCACGTCATCATACATCAACCATTTTCGTTCCAAATCAGAACCTTCGTTTCTTTTTGAGTCTAAAGGACTATCCACACATATCAGGGCCGGCCCGGGACGTGAACGGACCGTGCCCCGTCAGGGACTCAAAAAAATATCGGGTGTGTACATTTTATATGAACTCGTTCACACACGTCCGTGCAAGGGCCAGTGACGAATCTTCAATGCCTGGGCCCGGCCCTGTCACGTCCCGGGCACGGCCCTGATATGATTATGTGTGGGTAGACCTTTACTGTTATTTGGCAGTCTGTGACAATCAATACACTGTTTCTGATATCGATTCTCCAACGGCTTTTGCTAGAACTACCCACTATGCCACACGCTAATTATACAATGTAATACTTACTTCTCTCGCGAAGAAGTGAAACATCATCACCACACCAAAGAAGCTAAGATAAAAGACTTTTTAGCAAAGTGACAGAGGTTAATCACTAGGAAAACCCCTTCTCCATAACCCATAAGTTTACAGCCAGATATGAAAGGTTTAAATAAAGTACAAAGGGCTGGCTTTACCTTGGTCAGAGAATAAGCATTGCCATACAACGTGGCAATGCTGCCAGTATTTTGGGCACATTACCAGTGGACAACGATGTGGAGGAGTTTTTCGAGGCCATAATTTTATTTAGTATATTTTTAGGATTAGTTAGTGAGTAGCTTTTGGTTAAAGTGTATATGTTTGTAGTCTTAGTTATTTAAGTATTTTATACACTGTATACTTTACTTTTACCTAGTACAAATTATGTTTATAGTGGTAAAATAAGAATTAATCTTGGTTTCACGTGGCTTCCTTATCGCCCAGGTGCTAACAATACCACGACGTACATTGTATGAAATTGATTGTTAGCGTGTTAAATACTATGCAGAAACTATTGATTATTATTGATGCTAACATAGCACACAAAGGGAATCATTATTGTACCTTTTGTTGCTTATAATGGCTACTGAATATCACCAATAACAGATTCTATGTAACACCAGGAAGAAAAAAGAATCAAGATTTGAGGGCAGAATTCCACACTTACTTTATTTTCATCAGGCCCATCAAAGATACTATCCAAGTCCCATGCGGCTATAACTCCATCTCCACACATAAGGTTTCGATGTTGTGCAAAACTTCGCACACAGCCTGGGATTATGGGACTGGTATATTATATACCTGGTTAATTAATATCCTAATCAACACTGATTTAGCCTCCACGTTGAGCAGTGGTGGTCCACTGGTAACGGAAGTTGTAGGTCGTAGTTTCGAACTCAGGCAGGCGCTTTACTTTGTGTAAATTATTTCATCACCACTGCTCTTAAAACCGTGAAGGAAAACATCGTGAGGAAACGGGCATGTCTAAGAAACAAAATATAAAAGACATGTGACATCCACCAACCAGCACTGGGCCCGCTTGTGGATTACGGACCATTCCCTTGTAAGGAAAACAGTCTAAGTGCAGAAAAGGGGGAATCTCTCCTATCCTAGCCTCCACGTTCAACACTTTTATTCGGAAAAGTATTCATAAGATTTTAGTCCTCCTAATTTCGCGTTATTGCTACCGATTTTCCAACTCAAAATATTATACAATATTTAATCATCATAAAACGGGTTTATGATCAGCAACGTGTTGCCAATATATCACTAAAATAATTGGATTTCAACAGTAAAATAAAAACGTTACATCAAGCCAATTAATAACACTATAACCAGCAGATATTTATCTTTTGTAACTACATACACTTGCAGCATTTGTATGATATAAAACATGAAATTTCATGGAGACAAGTGATTTTGATTTATTGAATTATATAACACTAGCTTCTGCCAGCGGCTTTGTCCGCGTGATAGTTGAAATTTATCCCAAGGGAACATGTGCCCGGGATAAAAAGTCCTGCCTGTGCTAAATTTCATCCAAATCCGTTCAGCCGTTTAAGCGTGAAGAAGTAACAAACATACACACTCACAATCTTTCGCTTTTATAATTTATTAAGTGTGATATTAATTGTAATAATGAAGGTACTTAATTTAAACAGTGTAAGTTATAATATACGTGTGTCTTCAAATTAATATCCATCATCTGCCTAGCCTCGTCCCAATTGTTGTTGGGGTCGCGTCGGCTTCCAGTCTTACCGGATTCAGCTGAATACCAGTGTTTTACATGGAGCGACTGCCTATCTGACCTCCATAACCCAGTAACTGGGTAACACGATACCCCTTGACAAGACTGGTGTCAGATCTCAAGCTTCTGACTACCCGTAATGACTGTCAAAGATCTTCAAATGACAGCCGGGACCAACGGCTTAACGTGCTTTCCGAGGCACGTAGGAAACTCGCTATGTTGAAATGGTCACCCATCAACGGACCGACCTCGGCAAGCGTTGCTTAACCTTGAAAATCGACCAGTGCGGCTGTTATTATTTAGCCACGAGCTCCTCCTTCAAATTAGATATTCATAGATAGAATTCGAATTAATATCCACGAGACGAAAATATCTTACATTAAAAACATGTAGAAGATTGGCAATAGAACTAATATTACAGACTATCGGTATTCCGGACATCGCTCAAATGAAAAATAATTGCTACTTTATTTTATTATAAGAAAAGCCTCAAACTTAGCATCAATATATTGCTCTCCTGTAATACTTACAACGTATCAAACCACATACAAAATTGATTTGTATGTAGGTATGTATGTACTACTATACCTTTCGTTAACAATACAATTTATTGGAAAACCGACCTTCCTTTTAACCCCATGCTCAACTTTAACATTGCCTCCGAAGATCCATAGAACATGTGAAACTGAAACAACATAATTATTACAATTAATTACATTCCTGTTTTCCTTTTCAAACCCTTTATTAACACCCATAAATTAATTCTATTTATTTTGTATTTTATCCGTTTTCATCCTAATTCTTTATAAGCTGGTGCTTATCGCTTCAAAGGCTCTGTAACCAAGGTTAAATTAGCCCTCAGTAGAAGGGTTAAGACAGCACTCCTTTTGGAAACACGTATCCCGAAAACGTGTGAAGTAAAAGGTGGAAAAATGCCAATTCACTCAAAACATTGTAAAAAAACTCTTCTATATCTTCAGCACCACAAAAGTAGTTGTGTGGTGTTTAGTGAAGCTAGCACTTGCCTGAAATTGCTTGTAAACGGCCATCAGTGCCCCGGATTATTCTGGACGAACTTTATAATCGTCAAACGAGCAAACTCTTCAAATACCAACGCGACTAAAGTTAGAGAAGGTAAATCAAAATACTCCTAGTAAGAGAAACATTATTAAAACAACATTTTATTATCTCGTGTCACTATCCTCACAAGATTTCTTTAGAAGCCCTCACATTACACAAACATAAATGTATATACGTAAATGTCTATGACCAAAATGCATGTCATCTTGATCGCCATTGGCAGCCTTGTCCCACCCACTGCTAACTATAGGCCTCCTCCCCTTCTGCGCTTGCCATTATTAAATGTCAAACTATAAAGATTTTTAACCAATTACAGACCTACGTACGTAATATTTACATAATAATTTAATCAGGGAAATGCTAATTTAATCATGATAACTACCATTTATCGCTATCCATATGATATGATTACAAGGTTACTAGGATAATAATATATTGTAGGCACTGATACATTCAGATACCGGAATTATATCAGCTGAATATTCAGGTAGTTGATTAATTTATATCCGAAAATTTGCAAACTATGCGAGACATAAAAATAATATTTCGACTGGCCGATAAAAGCGCTTGTCGGAAAGCTACTGATGTCAAAAATAATACGTTATTGACTATGATAAACTACCAAGTGTACAGTACGACCGAGGTGTCGTGGCCCGTCTGAAGTTAGCGCCAATGTTTGCGCAAAACATACTTTACGAATCAAATGGCTGTTGTCTTCACGATTGTACATACGCGAAAGTTCGAAAGCCTATATTCAGACGGGCTCGTGGCCCGTCGCTCATCGGTGTTACTGTAATTCTGACGATAAACCCCATACATATTTAAGATGCCATAAGTGGGATTCCCCGTTAAAGCACAGATTACTTAATAGTTACTACGGTTAAAGTCTGTGTTGCCTTATAGCTATAACCTAGGGGCATAGTTCTCGCCAAACTTCAGGTCCGCCCTGAAGTTGGCTTTCCGATGCGAAATGCACGAAAAGGTGCTGTTTTTGTATGATATTACCTACTGCGCAGCCATTGTAGCCAACTTCAAGGCGGTAAAGAAGTTTTGCGAGAACTATATTTGAGTCAAGACTCAAGAGTGAAAAGTTGTGTTGCTTCTAGGTAATAGTTATTTGTTATACAAGAGTGCAAAGTTGCTTTTTAACCGCGTGTTCAATTTTGATGACCGAGCAAGCGAAGGATTCAAAATTAGAATCCTGAGCGTTAGCGAGGGAATCAAAAGAGCACGAGGGGAAAAATCTTTGCACTCGAGTGCAACACGTAACTTTTCATTCCACCTCAGCGAGGAAATGACTAAATGCAAAAAAAAAACGTTTACAATCACAAGATAGGTACACTTTTATTTCAGTTTAGGTATTAATTACTACATTATGACAGGTAAGTATTACAGAATAATCTTTAAATTATAACAAAATAATACTAAGGTATAATTAAGAAAATTTTAAAGTAACGTTGCTACAGTTATTGTTGAGGGAGAAAGCTCATTTGCGCATTATTAATAGTTTCAGTCAATTCTGTTGGCGTCAAACAAACTTCCTCGTCGCTAGAATCACTCATTTTAGGTTTTTCACTTGTATTCAAGTTTCTTGTTTTTAATATAAGGTTTAACAATAACGTGAAAAAATGCCGCGTAAAGAACCGCGTACAAAGCAAATTGAAAAAAGAACACCAAGAAGGTTCCGAGTCTGAGTTTTTAACAAATTAAAAAAAAGTTGTATGATATATTCGGCACCATAGAGGTAGCACTAAATAGGTTTAATGTTTTTTTTAATTCACAAACTTAGTGCACACGATGTTCTAAATTCAATTTACTTTATCCTCTAGTGAATAAAAACGGCTTTTCCACTCAGATATTGAAGATTAAAAATACTCTTTCCGAGATGGTGGGATGAAAAGGAATTTTGTGTTATTCTCTTCAGCGGAGCAGCGACTCGAACGAAAAGCGTAAAATGCTACGTCAACGATCTTGCAACATTGTGTCACTACAGGCAGGTACTTTAGTGTCGACAACTAATCATCGCCTATCATCGGGTGAAAGGGGATAAAAAAAAACATTTATCGAGAATTAATTGTCACTATGCTTGTTGTTGCTACCTACTTCTTTGGAGTCCCTTCACAAAGTCGAGTGGCCCAAATCCCATTCTCTTTAAGCCCCAAAATTGGCACGGTTAGGTCATATCCTCAAATCACCTGTATCTATCTTATGATCTCCTGACCAATCAGTGAACAGCGTTGACCTTTGCCACTGCTGTGCCACTCAAAATGCCCGGACATGTAACATGTTGTGTTACATACACTGCTGTCAGCGATTACGCCATTTTTATTGTACAATTATTTGTGTTATGCAATGAGGTCAGTTGATCATGATTTCATGAAGACTGCGTAGGTTTGAGAAATTTCGGTAGGCTTTGTGGATTCTTGACTCTGAGAAATTCAAAATTTAAAAGCTCATGCAGTCAACATACAAAGGTGCAGATTCTTGTTGCTTTGGAGTCTTTAGGGATTTAAAGAAGTACAAAGAAAGCCATAAAACAGATATGCTCTCATCTAAATAATGCTGGCTGGTCTTTTTTAGTTATGATGGTCATGGATTAACCAGGGTCAGTGACCTAAGCATGATTAAAATCAGTATCGTATCGTATATACCTATGAATAAAATGATATTTTTATGCAAACATTTGATTTTAATCAAAATTCCTCAAGATAAAACGTTGTACCATATACCTAGTCGTTGAATCCGGAACCACATTGAATTTAAAAGTCACAACAAAAATAATGTTTTGCACGAAATCTGCCCCTTCTGGCTACTTCAAATGATAGGGGTTCCTACTAAAGAAGGCACTCAGTCAAGCACAAAGGGTGCGTCTATCTTCAGTGTTGCACGTTCTCAAATGGGGAGGGGAAAGATACGTGAGTGAAAAGTTATGCTCTATGTTACACTTGACAACACAACTTTTATTATAGCACTGACGATCCCCTCAGGCTTTCTGCGGACGTTAAAATATCAATGTACCTACTTGTATATTCACACCTTCCTCGAGAAATGACGATATGTATGATCGTGGCAACTGCATAAAAATCCATCTCACTACTCTCTTAGGCCTGGTATCCACCAAAGCGGAGAGGAGAGGAGACGAGAGTAGATGTGTTTTGAATAATCAATCAGATTTCGTTCTTACCACATCTCCTCTCCGCTTAGGTTCGGTGGAAATGGTTCAAGCGGAGAGGAGAGGAGATGTCCTCTTTCGGAGGAGCCCGTGTTCGCGCACCCCGTTCCCCACTGCCTTCTCCCCGCGCCTCGCACACCCGAAAGCGTCTTTCGATTGACAAAACTCACATCTCCTCTCCGCTACGCATCTCCTTTCCGCTTTGGTGGAAATAACCTAATATTTTAACCTGCCAGCTTTGAAGCACATCTCCTCTCGTCTACTATCCTCTCCGCTTTGGTGGAAACCGGGCCTTACCCTTTCCCATTTTATATGGGTTCGAAGTAACATTTGTCTTCTTCATCCAGGTCTTTTTAGTGTGCATCTGAGTGGTCACCTCCTTCCTAGCCATATCACCTGCCATACAGTGCATCATTACATTCTTTGGGGTTCCTACGGTAAATCCACAATTATTTCAAGTCTTCAAAGCCTAATACGAATAGGTAGACACACGATCTAACATATACCTTCAAATTATCGTTGTCAATATTTTGTACAGTTCCATTTATAACCTGCGAAAATCATAATTCTCATTTCGCTTTGCCGTAGTCGGTAAAACACAATTTTAAGTGTCTAACGATTCACATAAGTGTGCAATTCTGCATGATGCTGCTATATTAGCAATAATAGCATTTCATTATTTATCATTAAGATGCTTAGTTATATATTCTGGTATGGCGTGGTAACGTTGTTGTTTTCATTTACATAACAAGCATGGCTCCAAGCTGTTGTTACCAACTACAGGCTCAAGTGTTTTGCTCTGATCTACTTATACCCACTTGCGAACGTGTTCATTATATATATTAGGCTTAGTTATGAACTGTATGATAGCTAGGAGTTTTGTTGCATATTTGTAGTAAATATATGTTTGAAAATTAACTCCAAACATCGTAGGTAGTATGAGAAAAGTTTGTGAGCACCTGGTCAGATCCGTATAAAAAAAAACCGGCCAAGTGCGAGTCGGACCCGCGCACGGAGGGTTCCGTACCATTAACGCAAAAAACGGCAAAAAAACACGTTTGTTGTATGGGATCCCTACTAAAATATTTATTTTATTCTGTTTTTATTAGTATTTGTTGTTATAGCGGAGAACAGAAATACATCATCTGTGAAAATTTCAACTGTCTTGATATCACGGTTCATGCGACAGACAGACGGACCGCGGGGTCTTAGTAATAGGGTTCTCGGTCCTCCTCTCCTTTCTGCCCCATCAGCCATCCGTTCTGCGAGCAATGTGCCCTGACCACTGCCACTTAAGTTTGGCAATTAATTACAATACAATTAATATTACTGCTTTAGTCTTTTACTCCATGTTTGTTGCTGTTGGGTCGTTTTTACCCTTTGGGTACGCAACCCTAAAAAGTAATAATAATATAATTCAACCAGTTTCAGCAAAATAGCTCAAAATGGTTTTTATCGGTTCAACATGGTCTACTACAGACGCAATGGATAATTTTGGAACTGTAAAATAAATTCGATTATGACAGAAAGCGAGTTATTCTAAATCAAGGTGCTCAAAAGCATTGAATATTGAATCATTGTCGTGTATATTTTTTTCTGTCTCTCCAAATTCGTCAGCCACACCAGTTTCCGCTAGTTGGACCCTCCATACATCGTTATCAGTATTTTTATCACCTACTCTTATCTCCTCCATTAAACACTCCGGTAGCACATAATGACAAAGAGCGCGAGGTCTCGGGTTCAACGCCGGGTCATTTGCGACATGTTTCGGTTTCATAAGAACGGTACAACACCTGCTCAAATATGTGAATACAGGTGTTATGGTAATAGTTAGTTCAATAACATTGATTGCTGGATATATGGACTGTGATATCGTTTTCCATGCTAGATTATATTTTTTTGTATATGAAACATAAGGTTTCAAACAGATTAAATGAAGTACCACGAATCATATTTAGCTACTGTCATTTTGAATCGACAAAATGATAGCTCCATAAATTGTATAGTAGGTATTATACTATTAAAGTGTATCCAGGGTCACACAGCCCGGATGTTCCCAAACCCGGAAAACCTTGACCCAAAATCGCGTCAATAACACTTTAGTTTGACCAATACATACAACCCAGTTGATATCGGCCAGTACCTATCACATACCATATTTGCATAAAAAATAAACAGATTCTAAACAAGAAAACATCACACACACTTAACTTAACTATCTCCCCACAACACATAGTTGTACAAGCAGTTCATCACGATCTAGCCCAAAGCCAAAATCAAAACCGCATGATCACAATTAACAAGTAACAACATCATGTTTGCTTAAGTATAAACAGTTATTACTAAATAAAACCATCCCACTTCACTTACCAACTGCTTCTCACTTTATTTACCTTAGAAATAACCCTATCTTACCGCATTTTTGTGCAAACATTTCAACACTACCAAGCCCTTGTAATAAGAACTATACTTGAAGACACTATAACGGATCCCACTTTTATCTACCGAGTGTAGGCTTAGAAGATTAGAACCAAACCTCTATAGTTTCTATACTATGCTTTATTGCCTGCGAAAATCATGATTCCGCTTTTTTCATGGTCGATAAAACACCAGTTTAAGTAGGTATCTTTCAAAACATAAGCATAAAAAGATGCTGCTAATTTGTTTTACATCTCTCATGTTCGGTAAGTAGGTTCTTATTGTCTCCAAATGGGGCTTGTAGGTGACTAATTAGCGCTCTAGGGTAATAATGTAGCTAGAAAAGCCCTAGGGCGGTAAGAAATTAAAAAAAAAACACTTCTTTCTTTCAAAAAGTTCGCGTACATCTAACCATCATACTGGCAATAGACATCATGCATATTCAGCCCAATGACCAAAGAGGTCGCTTTGCTATTCAGCCTTGTCTTCGTGTGAGTATAATTAAATAGTCATCAATTTTAAATATCGAACGGCGAAGCTCAATTTCGTTCTTGAAAAAAAAAAAAAAATTTAATGTTTTATTCTTGTAATGCCGGTTTTTTGGGGTTCCGTACCCAAAGGGTAAAAACGGGACCCTATTACTAAGACGCCGCGGTCCGTCTGTCTGTCTGTCTGTCTGTCACCAGGCTGTATCTCATGAACCGCGACAGCTAGACTGTTGAAATTTTCACAGATTATGTATTTTTGTTGCCGCTATAACAATAAATACTAAAAACAGAATAAATTAAATATTTAAGTGTGACTCCCATACAAAAAACGTGATTTTTTTACTTTTTTTTGCGGTAATGGTACGGAACCCTTAGTGCGTGAGTCCGACTCGCACTTGGCCGGTTTTTTCTACTTACCTCACAATCGAGATGTAAAGCAGAATAGTTAGCTCGGGTGTAAGCACCAATTGCAGCCCTTGGCTACTAATCTACTATTAATTGGTAATATCATTTCATTATAATAAACTAGCTGTCCCACGCTGCTTCCCTCCCGTCAACTGGCTGCCTACCTACCCATCTACCCTACATACATGATTGTTGCGAAACTTTAACCGTTGACACAGCGCACGCAACGGAAGCTCTTAAAAAGGAATGTTTTTGCCCGTTTTTGCAACATTTTTCATTTATGCTCTGCTCCTATTGGTCGTAGTGTGATATTATATAGCCTATAACCTTCCTCGATAAATGGACTATCCAACACAAAATAAATTTTCAATTCCAACCAGTACCTAGTTCCTGAGATTAGCGCGTTCAAACAAACAAACAAACTCTTCATCTTTACAATATTAGTATAGATATAGTATTGATAAGCATTTATGAGTCCTTGTGAAAATTCAAAAGAACCTAACTAAAACAAAATGGAACCGATCCCACTTCATCTACAAAGTGTAGACTGAAACTTTGAACTAACCCTCTCATACCGGTTCTTTGTGCAAGCATTTCAACACGATCAAAACCTTGTTAAAATAACTAGGTATTTAACAAAAATATAACCGATGCCACTTCATCTACCGAGTGTAGGCTTAGCTTAGAACTAACCCTCTCTTACTTGTGCAAGCATTTCATCATGCAGAATCGCCAATTAGCTGGTAAGCACACAACACTACCTAAACCAACATGACTCGTCCAGCCCTGCGAGTGGTTGTCGGAAGTGTGCAATCGATATTCGAACGCACCCGGCCACTCTGCTAGTCTCCCTCGTTTGATGTGTACACTGGCATGCAACTGCGTTTGCGTTGTCGGAATAATAAGTGGGTGAAGATTTTTATAGGTGTTGAATGTATTGAGAAATGTGATTTTTAAAAAGATCTGTGTTTGATTTGCTAGTTATTAGGTAGAGATTAAAGACTTGTTGTGGCAGTCATAGGCAAGTAGGCAAGCAATATTAATTGGTATGGGATTTCATAAAATCCTGGACTAATTAATCTTTTGCCTCGATTTTACGTTTGATCACCGCGACTGTCACATTTAGAACAATAAAAATGTTCACTTTGTAAACGCACCCACGTTACAGGAATTAAATTCCTAGTGTGGGGCAACGTTTTTTTTTGAGAAAAAATATGATTTTTTCTAACAAAGAAAATGGACCAATTTGCCTAGACAAGGCTACCCTTGTTTTGCGAGTTACATAAAAATAAACAAACTCCTTTATAGATACTTTCAGAAAAGTCATCACTTGCTTCAAAAACGCTGTGTTTTTGAAGCAAGTGATCGATTACCTAGCTCCAGTTATTGGGTCCGGCCGTGCATGTAACTCGACGCCCGGCTCCGCTCGCCTGCTCGCCAGTGTATTAGCGTGACAATCGTATAGAGTTACTGCTGGTTGCTAAGGTAACTTAATTATACGCGTGTCGTATTTATTACGCTGTAACTGCAGAAAAATAACGGCTGACGAGGGTTAAAAATTGGAGGGTATGCAAAAAATGGTTGTTGGGGGAATCCCCTCTTATTGTCATTTTCTGTTTATTTTGTAGATTTTTTTATCTACTCCTAATAAATATAAGTCAGCATTCAGCATTTTGGTAGCATCAATTGCAAGTTCGGCGAAAAAAAAAGCCAATGACTTAGAAAAAATACAACTAAAGCAGCTCTTTGTAATTCTCTTAAGACGACGACTGTCGCTTACGACATTTGAGGGAACAAAACAATTTCACTAAAATACGCCCGGCGATTTTGGTGCGATTGTCGTTTTGTTGTCCGTGTTAGACAAAACTTTACAAATTAATTACGCTATGTTATACGAATAAAACTCAAAATTTTCTTAGATCAAATTATTAGGAAAATGGTCTAATGTAACTTAGATTTTCCAAAAAAAAAAAATTTAGCCGTTTAGACGTGATTCTCATTTTAAAATCAGCTACTGTGAGGTGTCTGCGCCTTAAATGTAACACAGTTGCAAAGCAAGGAGGTAATTGTATTGTTAACAAAGCTGCTACTACATCAAATCACCATACGAAACTACCGCAAAAACTAAATAAAGGCAATATCACAGTATAAGAAGCCGATACAATAACATTGTATCAGATAACGAGACCAGTCCATGCAAGTAGAAAGTATACTGACCCACAAATCATGCTGAGCGAGTTATCGCAAAGTGAAATGTGCTCGATCGCTTCACGACAATTACACGGAATAAATTATTGCAGAAGGTCTGCTATCATTCATCTTGCTTGTCAGATTCCTAAGAGTAGACTATCGCAGTGTTGAACGTGTTGAATTGGATTTTTTTAAGCTGAGAGATAAACTACTAATATTACTTCTTTAGTCTTTTACTCCATGTTTGTTGCTGTTGTGTTGTGTCTATGTCGAATAAATGTGTTTTTATTCTGTTCTATTTAAATGAGCAACTATGGATCACGTAAAATCGTGGCAAAAATACTCAAAACAGGCGCTGAGCTTTCTACAATTCTGGAAATCCTTCTACAATAGAAGTCGTATCGTCCTCTGCTCACGTTTTATCGGTCCTAAAGCAGTTTTATCCAGATTTATCACCATAGTAGACTCATTATCTATCGGCATAGTATCTTGAGTTACCAACAATGTCTGGTTTTGACTAGTTAAAGAAATAACCTTCGTTGTTAGTATAAATATAGCCGCTATAATGAGTAAGTCAACTTACTATCATACTTAACTTAAAGTGGATTGATGCACCTACTGCACTAATGTTTACAGTGACACTCAAGTATATCTAGAACCACATAATTGTGGAAACAAACACTCGCATCATGTGGTTTCCTAAGTGATGGACGTGACAGAACTGGGTGAGTCAGGTTGGAAATTATAGGTAAGATTCCTTATGGAAGATTAGAAATTTATATTTGGTTTTGAATGGAAAGAACCAGTTGCAAATCAGTATGATGTAATGGTCCGTGAATATACGCGTGTATATTCAAATAATATAGTGTGATTAAATATCGTAGCGTTTTACGTGAACAGCTAAACGCACGGCTACTTCATGTATGGTCAATGGTTAGTGAATAGTTACATTATCCCCCGATAGAGGCGCTGGTATCGCATTGTTTTTGTGATGCATCATGGCGGCGAACTGATATTTTGATTTAAAGCCAATAAAAAGGCGCCAATTGAAGATAAAAGTGAAATAAAATATCGTATACCACATAAAACTACTTGAATTTTACGAAAGTCACTCAATAAACGTATACGAAAACCTTTGATACCATAAAAACAAACAATATAAGTGATAATATTGCCAAACGTTTATTCACATAAATATCATCAAACGTTGACGCTTAAACGATATGGTGAGTTTTAGTTAGCCCTATCATGAAATTACCACCTTTTCATGAAATACTTGGCCCCATCATGAAGTGATCAATTCTAGGATCTGGCCATGACATATTCACCATCTTTCTGATACTATCCTCCAACTTTTTCAATATACTTATACAGTCCGTATATTTCCTATTGATTCGCAAATCAACGGCGACATCAAAACATACTCCTAACTAGAAAAGTCTGGACATATATGAATATATTGGTCGTAAAAAAAAACTTCGTAACAAGTTATACGGACCCAAGTAAGGTACTTTTCCGTTTCTCGAGATCAATGATCCTTTCAATAGAAGGTTGTATGATGAAAAACATCTACCATTCAATTCAACTCATATTTTTTGCTTGGACTTGATAAGACACGGTATTGACAGGATATTTTTAGAGGTCTGTAATAGTGGTCGAGATACGCCTTCAATAACATGTATAGGTAATTAGGAATTTAATTAATCGAGACTTTCTCATCACCATTATTCTCTTGTCCTTAACATAATTTATTTGGGTTCAGTGTAATACCTGCGTATTTTACTTCAGCAGCCATCTTAGTGTTTAATCATCATCATCAGCCTATAGCAGTCCACTGTTGGACATAGGCCGATCCAATTGCACACCATTTGCTTCGATTTTCGGCAACTCTTATCCAGCTGCTACCAGCCACCCTGCGAAGATCGTCACTCCACCTAGCCTGAGGGCATACTTCCTACCTTAACTTTACCAGTTCACGACTTAAGAACACGTCTACCCATCGGTTCATGGCCGGCCCATTGCCACTTCAGCTTACTTATTCTGTGAGCTATGTCGACAACTTTGGTTCTCTGCCGGATCATCTCGTTTCGGATTCGATCCCTTAGAGAGACCCAGTGTTTACTTTTTTCTATTCATATCATCCTTTCTTAGGTTTCGTCTGCCTCTTATATCTATTTACAAACATTCTTTTCAGATCATTTTTTTCGCACGGTACCAATTCATGATTCATATTCTAAAGACAGTACTGCGGCACTGATGTCAGATTAAATAAATATGTAATTACTCTTACTCATGCCATTATGTTCTCACTATGAGAATAAAACAAAAGTTTTGTATTGAAATATCGACCCCTTGTTCATAGTGGGAACTAGTAGCTCTGTCAAACTTACTTCTGTTGTGTCCCGTTACATATACAGTATTAGATTCTGCTGGCTTGCTGATTCATCGAAATAAAAAGTTTGTACGGTTTCGGTCAAGTCTGTCCAATTCTTGTGTTGATCTTATGCTTACAAATCATTGACCCTTTTACCCAATTTATTTGGAGTAAAAGCAGCATTTCCATATATCTCTATTTGTTGTTATGCCACCAACAACAACCCTTTTTAGCCGTATCATCTAGGAAGATGAATATATTCATCTTAAATTTGTTGAACATCTGTTTTCATAGCTAACCTACGGAACCACACTTTTGCATGGTATAACAAGTAATATTTAACTCATAAATAATTGAATGAGCTATGGACACTAAATTAAAAAACCAATCACATGAAGTTGACGAACTACTCAAAGAAATGACGTCAGTATACAAAGTCGTTCTTTTCGATCAAATGATTTTTTCTGACAGCACAAAAAGTCACCTTGTGGGAACCGGTATTAATTTAGATTTAGACGAAGCGTTCGTTGATGAACAAGAAAGAGTATAAAATGAAGGGCAATTTACAATAGGGTCTTTGTATTCACCTCCTTACCGCACGATACGGCGTGACGTGAAAATAATTAGAAGATAATCTACCTTTATTGTATTGCAAATAGAAAACCTTGTAGATTTAATCATAAACTAACAGTAACTGGTAGATTATTTGTTGAGCATCGCGTTTTGTAATGGGCTTTCTATTCTTATAGTTTGGTTCTATAAATTGATCTAAGCCTCTGGGAATGTTCTTCGTGAGATTACGAATGAGAATGACTTTATACAGAAGTTCCAAGTGATTGATTTTATAACAGAAGTTAATTGATATAAGTCTTCTCGAGTGTAGTCAATCGATGCTTACCGAATTATGTGTAAGTACATAGATAGACGACAATTTTTGGAGCCAATCAACTACGATGACCTCCGATAGGTACATCCTTAGAATAAAAATGATATTGATAATTGGGATCAATTAGACAGAGCCATCATTTGTTCAAAGCCAAAAGATATAGATATAGATTGTTGAAAACAAACAACTCTATATAGCTTCTGTTATCTTTAAAGATATTTCTTAAAACATCAGCAAAAATGGCTGGTCTAATTAACTCCTGGTTTTAAAACCCTATTGTTCTTAAGATCACAACTGTCCGAGATAAGAATTGTGATAATATTCTCGTTTACTTGTGTTCCGGGAATTTTAGAATGGCGTCTCATTTCTCGCAGCTCATACTTTTATCTCTTACTTTATTGCCAGGATATTGTGGAAGATTGTATATTTCAAGAGCACTGTTAAATTAAAAATATCACACAAACTTAAAAAGTTATTCTCCTTGTTGCAAAATGAATCTGTGAGACAATGTTTCGAACTGCAGTTTTAAATTTTAAGAAGGATTCATTATGGAAATCTTTCCTTCTGGAGATTTATGAAAACAGTTACCTAAAGAATATGTACAGTAGTCACAGCGGATCTTTGTGTCTCTGAAGTTAGGCTCTGCGAACTTTTCCGCTACATCAAGAAACAGTTCGTCATCGAGTATGATATTCCATACAGTAAGCGAGATAGGACGATGCGACAAACGTAAGCGAGTGAAAGAGGCAGTTATACAATGCTATCTTTACCTTCAACATTGACACAAAAATAGCAACTGTGCAGGGTCTTGCAGCCAACTTCAGAGACACAAAGATCCGCTGTGACTACTGTATCTATTAAATCATCTAACTTAGTTGGGATTAATCGAACATAATTTTAAAACAGGTTTCTGTCATTTGAATCACCAAACTTTGGTTATTTGTCAAAAACTTCTTGATAAATGAAGAAATTATAAAGCCATTTCCTTACTAATTCAAATTAAAAGCTCTGACCATGAGATTGATCGATCGGTGCAAAGCCCCATAAGGAATCCAGTACATTAGATATAGATCAAGTATTTCCTTAAAAGTCAGCAATTCATAAATCTAAATCGTTTCCAATTACTTTTAATACGTAATTGTTATAAATTGGGCCATTTGAATACAATTTAAGATATGATTTATATTTGGCTAGGTACTTCCCACTTTACCGAATGACATAATCTGTGGTAATATCTAATACAGTACATCAAGTTAATCATGCCCTTGATTTTTTGCTGTACTATCGTGAATTTATGGTCACAACGTTATTAAAACATCAATCAACTATTAAATTGTTCCATTATAATAATATAAAAAAATATATTTATCATACTTGAATCTACTAAACAAGAAATCGGGATCATGGTATTTTCCACCCACTGTCAGTTTGATGTGGTTTTGGCACGTAGGTCTACATAATAATAATTATTATAATCTACGAGATTTTTTATCTGTGCCTGTGTTTGACAAGTGAACTTTGACACTACGGTACAGCTAGCAAATTTTTAAGCAGCATCGTTGCTACACCGTCTTAACTATTCTGGTTGTAACTCATGGTTCACAATATCGAGTATAGTTCTCGTCAAACTTCTGGGCCGTCCTGAAGTTGGTTTTGCGATGCTATTTACTACTGCGTAGCCCAATGGCTAACTTCAGGGCGGCCAAGAAGTGTGGCAAGACCTATCTCTGTCAACCACCAATTTTTTTGCCGACTGTCCCAAAAGGAGGATATTTTTTTTTCAAGTTTTGACGTAAGTCAATATTGCAGTGTGATAGTAAAAAAGATAGTGAATTCTTTCTGGATGATAGACGATAGCCGTAATCTTTTGATAAGGAGATTAAAGTAAAAAGATTATCAGCTTGTTACCCAAGACTTGTCGAATTAGGTCACTGGTGCTTTGGACGATGCACGTACAAACAGACTGTCTTTACTTGTGCAATCATAAACAACGCCCACGGAATCTGGAGCATTTCTCATATAGCTGGCCAAGATATAATGTTCAAAGGTAAAGCGGAAAGGGAAGTTTTATTAAAGGTAAACGTCCTTTTAAAGTGATGAGGAAAATTGGACTTGATACTTGATATTTATTAAAACTTTTGATTATATATCATATTTTATAATCATGAGAACTGGCAAAAATTGTTTGAGTACGTTCCTAATTAAGAAAAAAACATATGACAATATTAGTTTAGTAGTAGTAGTAGTAAATAATAATCAAATAAGACAATACTCGTTAAATCTTTAGCTTTTTATCAGCAACATAAAATAACATAAATTGCCTAAGATTACCTTACCAGTCAATTCTCTTCAATATTGGCATTTGTCCTGACAACAATCCAACATGGCGGCGCTAACTGTCAAACGAGACACCATCAAATACTGGAAACAATCTAAGTTCCTCGCAAATCAATAAACTTTACTACGTGTTTGTAGTGACTGCGGCTCCGAGTAAACTTACTATTTTACTACTACACCAATATAAGGTAATGTTGAAAAGGTTCAAGATATGTTACTGCTAGAAATAAACTTCTACGGTCTACCAAATGTAAACAAACTCGAAGAGGAGGTTCCCTCAGTATCGTAGATTTGGGTGTAATGAATACTTGGTTACACCTAATTATAGTTTGGAAACGCTCAAGTTTGAGTGCTATTTTTGCTTTCTCTACCGAAAGATGTTGTGTACAAAGTTTCGTATCTAAGCTCCTGATGTTTATCAAGTCATTTGGGTTTCAGCGACCTAAGGCCCTAGACAAGTAACATTCGACTATCGAAAGCGTGGCGATAGCGATAAGAAAAATGTCAAAAACGTATGGGAATGTCAAACGCTATCGAAATGTCACGAAGCGATGGCGATAATGCCAAAATTTAAGAAGCAGGCCACACAGAAATGGCGTCGGGCGCGGATATGGCACGGGCGGCTTCCTATTCCATTCTAATTTCAAACAAAACGCATGGAAATAAAGCATAATTCCGGACACACGATATGTCGTTGCTCGGACGTGGTTATGACGCGACATTTCGGCGCCCGCGCCTGATCAAATTGCGCTTTATTTCCATGCATTTAGTTTGAAATTAGAATGGAATAGGAAGCCGCCCGTGCCATGTCCACGCCGCTCGACGTTTTTTACATTTTGGCATTATCGCCATCGCTTACATCATAAGACACTTGTCTATAGCCTCTGATCAGAAACCAGGGTCTTTCTGGCAGTCTAGATAGTTTGACTGGCATAAAACTGGCCTTAGGACTTAGTTTCAACCAACCAACAGTTATCAATCTCCTTGGTGACAGTTCATTCGTTTTAGCGATTCGAAATTCAAATTTTAAAATTTAAATAATAAAAATTCGAATTTTGAATCGCTGTGATTTGATTTCTGTTTGCTCTTCTGCGTTGTTTACTCAATGGATATATAGTGTAGTGGGCAGAGTTCTAACTCCGTTAATTAAGTCAGTACACTATTGCTTCCTCTTGTGTTGGCTGACCGCCTACGAAGCATGGTAGACTCGGCCCATAAACTGAAGTTACGAAATAAGTTGACAAGCACCCCGTTTATCTCTGTTTAACTACATTTTACCTTACCTTTGCTAATGTTATGGACTTATGAAGTAACTGTGAATGTTTACTTCGAAAAAGCCGAAGTGTGTTCAAGAAATGTGATCGGTTCCGTTCGATGTCGTATTACAAGAAAAACGTGATATAATATGATGCAGTCGGAACATTATGGTAATAGTTTAAACCTGTTTTTCTCTCATTAATTATTCTAAGCATGAGACTATAGAACTCAGACATAACATGACGATTGATTAGTTATAAGAAAAGAAAATATTTGCTACGTCTCTTAAAACGAAATAAGAATTAATTTGAATTTGAATGCCAATAAAACCATAGAGATAAATTAAAAAATAATTAACTTCGTTGACAAACAGCAATAGATAATAAACTGAGGTACAGAAATGGTACAGTCGGGTCCAACGACCTCTGATTGACTCGTCACGTTTTGAGTGTACGAATAGTTCGGCGAACGCTTTTTGTAACAGTACAACCGATATAAGTACCATACTACTCGTTTTTTTCTGCTTTATTGGGTGTTCAAATGAGGCATAATTAGTTACAGTACAGATTACAATCTAATGCAAACTATATATTATTAAAGTTAAATAATAACTGGCAGTGTACAAAGGCTTTTTACGCTTTATTATGCAGACCAGTTTTTATACAACATCAGAAAAAAAAGTTATTAAAATGATTACTCGTGGAAATGTAGACTTACATAAATCTTAGTTGCTTTTCTTCACGTAATTTAGCGGCAGTGGTCTTAATTATAAGACCACTGCCGCTAAATTACGTGAATAATTTTGTGTTCACGTTTCCCTTACTGAGAATCAACAATTATAGCTTACCTCACTAAACGAGTCTATTACCAGGCAATAAACAAAAACTGGTTACAATTAGTGCCAAATTATCGACATGCGATTAATTTGCGATAAAAATCATGACAGAAAAAAGTAAGCGTCGAAAGAATTTTCCGCGCGGCTGTAAGTACGTTACGCTAAGAAACTCCCCCGGCATTGTTGACGTAGTAATTTTTACGCCTTTGCCTATAAAAAAAACTATTTGTTTTTTATTTGCACAAGCAGTGAGAACTCCTTAGTTCCGCCGTTCCCGGGAACTGATTTAGCGTTCCTTTTTAATCGTTCGTGGTAATCGCTGTCTTTAGCAACGTTTTTTAATGTTTAGGATTTTAATAGAGGAAATCTGATATTTTGTTCCTCGTTATGATTTTTTCGCTGTTGAGAGAAAGGTTCTTCTATAATTTTCACTTAATTTTAGTTCTTACTTTTCGCCAATTTTCGCCATATTAACAAAACTTTTATCAACTGTCATATTTATTTTGTACTAAAAAAAATCCAATGATTTTTAAATAGATATCAACGTATTTATCCATAAAAAAATATAAACACAACTAACCGTACACATACAGCCATTTTTATTGACCCACCTAAAGTTTCCCAAAGGCCACGTTAGCCGCAGGTCGTAGGCTAGCCACTAATTGCGCCGATGTTAGTCCTATTCCTATTGTAACAAAAACTGTACCCGGAGCAAGGCCTTGCCTTTCTCACGTCCACAATGACCTGAGCACATGCTTAGATAATTATAATAACTGGTGCCCTTGTCTGTGTTGTTATAATTATATTTTTTTGTTTGGATACTATTGTGCGCAGTTTTTGTTCTTAATTTTGCAATGCTGGTTTCTTCTTGTTTTTCTATCGCACAAAATGTACTTAGGTACTCATACATCACGGTTAAAATATGCTGTATGGCGAAGACTAGTTTTTTCTATAATATTTAATTCTTCTTCATATCGTCGTAGCGATGATTCCAGAATTATATAATAAGTATTGACCAAAATTTAGCCACGTCAACAGCGTTTTCATTTGCCTCACAAAGGTCATTCAGGGTGCAGGTGTTGTTGCACAGAGAGCACGATAGGAGTTGAGGCATTGTATGGGACAAAGCTCCGCAATCGCACTGCGAGCCATTGGAGTACCCCCATCTAACAAAATTTGTATATTCTTATTTCCTACTCCATTTTTTTCTTCTTATTTAACAACGTAACGGGTTATTTCGCACCCATTGTTTGCTAACGTTTTACTTACGAGTTCGTAGACACAAAATACAACATCTAAAACATACTGTCAGACTTTTAATTTTGTACCTTTCTACATTTTGATCTTAATTCTATTGAACAGTTCTGTAAAATTGGTTAAAAATTACCGGACTCGTATCTAATTTACTCCTCTCCTATCAAATAATTGTCTATCGCATATATGTCAGTGTCTATACAATTCACACGGTGATTGATCAAACTATCGATTTCTAAGCTGCCATGTAATCCTATAGTCTACAAATTATCATTGCGTCATTGACGTTACCAAAACAGTTCAGAAGTTCGCCCACATAACAGCGAATTCGCAAATGTTTTATTAGCAAAAAAGTATTATATTATCTGTGGCAAAGATAACCTTTTTATTTATTTTCCTTAACAACATTATATGTGCCACAATCCTTGAGCCGAAGACTTGATAAAAATATTGATTGATAGTATTTTTATCAGTAATTACACTAAAGATACTCGATCTACGCAAATTGTAGATCGTTATCAATGCAATCCACTTGAGATCGCAATTACAACGATTTCTATGTCGATTACAGATTGTAAATTGTGTTATCGAAAAACGTGGGTCTATAATCTTTTGTCCGCAAGTGTACACTTGGATAATTTTACTTAAATAGGTAGATGACTTGATGGTGCACTTGTAGTGAATGATTCATGGATGATTTAATCATAAACCCAATGGCCTTTTGAGATTGAAATATAATATTAATAATTAATTAGCCAGATTGATAAATGCACCTTTTCACAACTTTTGATACATCCGTATTGTCTAAGCTGAATTTGAGTTATGCCAACTTTTTTCACCAATTAGTATTTAGTTAATCAGCCTTTCAATTATCTACCTTTTTTTTTTCATCAAAAGTTTGGAATAAATCTTTTAAAATACCTATTCAATGAATACGGGTCTACACAATCACAAAAATATCTTCACGATAAACAAATTGGCATCTCCAATAAATGGGTATGATCGCAAAGCGGCGTACCTCATCATTTTGTAAAAATAAAAACAAGCAAAAAAAAACGTAAACAAATGTCCGCTACCCCGCCTACGTAGTTACGACACTGTGTGCCGTACGCCACATATGAAAGCAATAAACGGTGATAAATGGCCAAATGTATGAGATAATATAGGGGTTTGTACTCGTCTTTATACCACCTTTATTATACCTGTTTGTTTTTATTTTGTTTGCCAAGTATATAAGTCTGGA
This sequence comes from Orthosia gothica, assembly GCA_949775005.1. Taxonomy (NCBI): domain Eukaryota; kingdom Metazoa; phylum Arthropoda; class Insecta; order Lepidoptera; family Noctuidae; genus Orthosia; species Orthosia gothica. Next base: position 7,142,517 of record OX459045.1, read on the forward strand.
TAACGTTTTATCAGAGAGTTTAAAAAATACTATTTGCAGTAGGTATTCTTCTATATTTTATGTCTTAAATAAACTGAGAAAGAAAACTAAGATGATCGTATTGGTTAACTTTTGTAAATAAAAAAAAAACAAATCAAATCCCCAAGCAAACCTCAAAGCTAATTTCATACCAACCCACTTTTTTATTCGAGATTTTATTCGAGCATTCTCAATCCAAATCTAAAACTGAATGACTCATTCAAGGAAACTTCTTGATCAAAAGCACTGCAATAATAAGACAGACCGCACCATGTAAACGGAATGCGGGATCATTCGATTAAACGCGGCTAAACCACAGTTAATCTAGACAGCTGTAGGTGACCGATTATGTGTGACACCGGATCTAATCCTTGACTTGGAGATCACATAAACGGTGGATTTACGTCCTTGCTTGACGTTTGTTGGTACACAAATCTTGTGAAGTAAATTAACCGTCGTGAATATGAGGAAATCTGACAATCAACCCACGTAACCTAATAAAGTAATGGAGATTTACCGGCTGTAATAATGTTGGTATGTTTGGCCTAATTTCCAAAATTAGACATTTTTCAGCAGTGTAAAGGAAATTGATGCCAGATGGTTTATCCTGTCATCAACGTTGATTTTTAACATACATAATTATTTACGGTTCTATGGTCATCACAGTTTAATTTTGGAACAACCACTTATGTCATGTATTACTTTCTGGTTAAAACATTCTCTGCTGTGTCTAAGTACCACATTGTCACTTCATATCAGACAAAAACGTAAGATTTGAAAACATACATGTCGTTATACAGTCGAAGGACCCTCATTGTTAGTATATAAGTGTATGTCATGTATTGAAGCAGCGGAAAATTCTCAGGGCCAATGTCAAGAGTCGCGATTAAGTGCCAGTACCTAACTACATAATGGCCCATACATTGGTCATTGTTCTTAATGTGTTAGACAATAGAAACACGTGTTTTTAGTAAGGTGTAAATGTGGAAAAGAAAAACGAAAATAACTCTTCAATCCAAGACTAAACGAAGTTTAGTGTCATTGCATGGTGGAGTCGGCTAGTCTAAAAATAATTGGCACCTAAAAATATTTGGAAAATAAGTGATCTAAAAAGTACGGCTTTTTTATGATATTTTCACTTGGGTAAGTTCAGATAATTTCCCATTACACTAAGAGAAAGGTTATTCCGAGTTAAATTCCTTAGGTACGGTCACATGTAAAATTGTAAACATTACTTTTATGGACCTCCAAAAAATAATGTGTGAACATGACGGAAATTGTTCAAAAAGTACAGTTACGACAATCTTCTAGTGGACCGTTAGCGCTATAGTGTTAATTGATGATATAATAATGCCTTCAAATGTTGTATGTGGTCATTAAAATTTACTTTTATAGTCATAATAGGCTCTTTCGTGGATAGTTTCGCCGTTTGCGATGTATTTCTACCTTTTAAGTGGCGCCTTAGAAATTATTAGGGGTATTTATAGTAAGCACAGTTTGTATTACTGTCTATTAACTTAGATATTCCTGTTACTTAGATATTTTTGGAATTTTAATGCGACCAACTGTGTAGGTACTTTGCAACTGTGTATAGGGATACCTTTGCGATCTCAACAGGAACGTTCCTTCTCAGGCGATGCAGAAAAAGGGGTTCCGGGGTAGACTTTTAAGAGAGACTACTTCTAAGCTGATGGTGATCACCGCGGTGGTTTTCACATCATCAGCCTATTAATGTTCCCACTGCTGGGACGCAGGCCTCCTCTCTGTGAGAGGGAATGGGCCGTAATCCACCACGCGGGCCCAGTGCGGGTTGGTGGTTGTCACATGTCTTCGAATTTTTTGGTTTTAGTGAAGTAATATCCTATGTCCAATCGGTGGGTTTTTCCCCAAAAGTTCGGGGGCCTTTTGAAGATAGATTTTTTTCTCAGAAAAACTAACTTGAGTAGTAAAACTTATCTTGCTCTGATAAAACTATAGGTAGGTACATAATATTAGGTACGTAGATACCTAATATTAGGTACGTAGATACCTAATATTATGGTTGGGATAAATCGTTGCCCAATTTGTACCGTTAATCGTTACGAAAATATAAACTTCCATGAAATTATCTCCGTTCATTCTTAACCAGCATCGTCCAAATACTACATCGGCCAAACGTTGCTCAACTACTATCAAAACAGAATCCCTCTCAAACAGCGCTTTTTGTAGTGAAACCAGGTTGATGTACCCAGTACCCGCTGTACCCAGTGCGCGTTAGAATGGTCGGCCAATATTTACACTCTTGAGCGATAAACACGAACAGACACGGATGGTACAGTCGAAAAAAGAGTTTGGTATACTGGCAACTATATTGCAACTATGTATTTCGAAAAAAAAATTCACTTTAGAGTCTTAACTATCAACTGAATACAGTTGATAGTTTGCTTTTTTTGTTTTAAGCTTTACTGAATCAGGCTAAAATACACTCGCACTCAGTACCTATCTATAGTGATTTTAACAGTAGATCTAACTATCGACCGACTATAAATCTTTAGTCCTGCGGGGTTCTCAGAGGCGGCTTAACTAACTCTGAAACCAGAGGTGGACCCCTCACACGAAAAAAGAAAGAAAAAGTCTTTAGTGTATAAATATTTGTTTCGGGATATTTACCATGTATATTTTGCATTTGGTTGAGAGCTCGATATTTCGGCACTGTTACAAGCGCCATGATCACGAGAATAAGTTCACGAGAACGAGTATTAATTCTAATGATTGTGACCATGTCAGCTTAAAAACTTATATTCTTTAGTGTATAGTAGTCACTAAAAATACTTATACGGTAATATGTCATTTGACGATCACCATGTAGTAAAAATATATTTTTTCTCAGCCTGTATACTAAACTCTTTTGCCGAGTGTACCACAGAAAACCGTTACCTCACTGCTGAGCTCCGTATGTCACTAAGTGATGGTCTAGTGTCAGGAACATCGCTAGTCAATTGTTTCTATACCTTGTTCGAGCTCGTGGGCAATTTATAGCCCCATGTTTGTACTGAGAGTGTTTCTCGGCGTTAACCTGAAGTTTAAAACTTGGAACCACTTAAACCTCAGATGTTTGTGGTATTTGTCTATAACAGTACTCATACTATGCGAGAAAATGCTTACTGTGGGTTTTTTTTGATAACATCACAAACTTTAAAATTACTTCGACTCCATCATTAAAATTAAAACAAATGCCAATCAAATGTGATTGTACTTTAGGTGCACTTCTGTCCAACCCTTCGGTGTTACACAGGCGTGATGTTATGTGTCCATCAATTCGATCATTAATTAGAAGACTGTTTGTAAAAGAACAAAAGATGACATCGATAAAGTTGTCAAATCACTACAGTTTACTCCAGGGGTTCCCAAAGTGTGCGCCGGGGCGCCCTGGTGTGCCGTAGAAAAATCCACATTTCAACATCCCACGTTAGCTTTTTTTTATCGTCTATAGGCTTGCGCTTGACCACTATCTCACCTGATGGTAAGCGATGATGTGGTCGACGGTGAAGCACGCTTCCCTAGAAGAAACCTATTCACTCTTGACTTAAAGACCCCAAGATTGTAGCTATCGGGAAACACAGACTCCGGCAGGGAATTCCACTCCTTAGCTGTACGCATAATGAAAGTGTCCCCAAAACGTTTTGTGCGTATGGTTGGAATATCCATCATGTACCGATGACGCATCGCCGTACGTCTGGTAGTCCGATGATGGAACGGGCTTCAAAAGCAATAGGAATTTTCTTTCCTTCAAATCAATGTGGAACAAGAAATGCGAGTAGCGGTGTCAAACCTCATCCCACGCTTTGAAAAAATGTGTGGAGATCACCAAGCTTACCCGTCACATTGACTAGCTAGGCTATTGCTAATATCATTGTTCCTATCTATTTTGACCAGCTATAGGTTAGTGCGCAGATACAATATAGTAAACAACATGTATGTGCGCCGCGGACTTAAAAAGATTGGGAACCCCTGGTTTACTCCATCAAAAGAGGAACCATCTATCAAGGTCCAATACAATGTCTATACTGCCTATAATACCGGCAAATAAGCAGCTAAGCATCCATCCATAAACCTCATACATATAAGATATACAACAACCAGGTTAAAATAAATCGTCCAAGCAATTACAGCTAACTGCAAACGTTTAAATATCACTTAAATCACACATATTTATCATCTGTGGGACATTACATCACTGGGACGTTTAGCGTTCTATCTTAACTGTTGTAATTAGCCCGTCGCCGAGTTATCTGGAGAATGTATGCCTAATTACTCAACACGGTACAAAGTACAGGTAAAAGAGGTTAGAGGAATTATTGGAGGATAGTGAAAGCTGATTCGTTAGACTTATGAACTTGGTTTACCGGAGTCGGATGCCTAGATCAAGTAGAATACAAAAAAAAAGAAAAGTTGGACACGGGCAGAACACAACAGCAACCAAACATAGTTGAAGAGAGGAATAAGTATAAGAAAACAATCTAATATTAAAAATCAATATGTCTGTCAAGTCATTTATCCGATTGTGGTAAAACTCTGTCAACGTATTGAGTACTAGCTGTCCCACGCGGCTTCGCTCCCGTCAACTGCTGCCTACCTACCCATCTACCCTACCTACATGATTGTTGCGTAGCTCACAAAAAGGAATATTTTTTCACGCAACATTTTTCATTTATGCTCCGCTCCTATTGGTCGTAGCGTGATGTTATATAGCCTATAACCTTCCTCGATAAATGGACTATCCAACACAAAAATATTTTTTCAATTCCAACCAGTAGTTTCTGAGATTAACGTGTTCAAACAAACAAACTCTTCAGCATTATAATATTATATTAAGTATAGATTATATCATCTGTGGCAATAACAATTATTTCGCCGCAAAGGGTAACAGCTAGTAATAAATACAATTGCAGCCTCTCAATTGTGATTTGACTTATTCTTCTTTCGAAAGCTATTCTAGCTAAGCGTGACGAGCATAGAAACAACAGTTGTTTCTATGATCTGTGTTTACGAGCAACATAGTGCTAACTGCCCTAGCTTACTTAACAATACATAATCATCGTAATTTCAACCGAAACATGTCTGCAGCTGGACATAAGACTTCCCTCAAAAATGTGAGACCCCTAAAACGTGAACGAGAGTCTTAAGCATAGATATAATAAACAAGGAGTTATGGTAGATGAAATATATCGGCAACCTGTGTCTCCAGTTTGCCCCTACCACACGGCAACTACTACACATGCAGATCAGAAAAAGCAATAGACACGCAGTCGCGCACACACCCGCAACTCTTAAATCAGAACGTACTACAGAATCAAATATAAACCTTATCTCAACAAACACAGCGTGTATTTACCATACTCCGTACAACTTACCCACACAAAAACATCTAATCACATCACTAACTCGTCGCAAGAAGCAGCGGCCGTACGCGATGCATTCGCTTAATAAAGTATCGTTTTGTGATTTTTACATTGCTTGTCCAGTCACTTAGCGACGAACTTAGCTAGTGGTTAAGGAGCAATGTATTTATTGCAAAAATAGTACAGTCGCTGTGATATTTTGAAACATGATTTTGGACATGGGCACTGTGACCACGTCGCGCAGACACCGACACGCCCCCATGCCACTTCTCCTGTATTTAATATTTCTATGGTCTTAAGCGAAGTTTATTGAAGAAAAAATCAGAAATCCCGATAAATCGAACCCATAATCAATCTCCCTTCGACATACAATAGTATCAAACCATTGTACGAGTTCCGATTCTTAAAAAAAATGTCTATTATAACAGGATCAAAATTATAAAGGTGCGTGTCGCGAACCATTATTACAACAATAGATTTCTTCCTGTCGGATACCTTAGCTTTATAGAATTTGGTTTATATCCCCATAATTCTTGTACGTAATGGTTGAATACTTCTAATCAAATTATTCACGGTTGTTATTCCAGCGATCAGGCGTCTGAATAAAAAATGGAGCACTTTAAGGAGCTTTTATTACAAAGACCTCATTTAATGGATCTTTTCAGAATCCTTTTGAATGTAAAAGACAACTATATTTTATTAGTATTGCTGAGTAATAAAGATTATTGTGAATGAGGTCGCTTTGAGAATACCAACAGCGTACTAATTTTTAAAGCTAGAAGAAGTCTTTCTGTAATGTTAGTTTATGACTTGTACTTTGTGGTCGTGATCTTCCTGTATCTACCTATTTTTATCTGTTTCTTAAAATCTGGTGAACCTTCGAGTTCTATCACTAATCATCAATAGTCTGTATCATACAACTGAAGGTTGCATGTTCGAATCTCAGCTATGAATAGGTTTTATTTTCGCTTGGTTACGTTTTTTTTTGGGAATATCCCATTCATCATCTTTTCTTCTTCCATTCGCCTCAAAGTCACAGCCAAAAATATTTATTTCAACTAGGCCATTAAGCGGCACTTTTGAACGTCAATAATTAAAATTTACAAGTAATAATAATGGATTCTACCGTCCATTCGGAAAAGGGCATAAAGTATTAAAACAAAACAGGTAAATTCATTAATTTGATAAAAATAGGAACATGGTTCTCACATAATTACAAAATTTTGCCGTTGTCTGCTGTCACGCTATCATCTGCTCCCTATTCTTTAATATGAGAAATACGGAATGCTTCACTCAATCCCTCCATCCCTCCATCACGTCTTTGGCTTTCCTCACTCTTCAGTTATCCATATTTATCAGAGTTTTAGGAAAAAGCATTTTATTCTGGACAACGAAATACCCATACTTTCGTTTTTTTTAACGAGTCTATCTATATCATCTGTACAAGTGTACACTACTGACGATTTCGCATTATTTGCTATGAAACACTACACTGAAACTGAACATAATAAAAATGTTTACAGATTAAAGTAAGTAGATAATACAGGGCATGTTGTCTTTCAACCTTCGTAGAGACAATATTTATTGTTATGTTTATATCGCGAGCCTTTGTTGTCTCAACAGGGTAAACGCGCTCTTGTGTTTACTTGTTTACCCTTGTAGTGTATTAAGTTATGAATTTATTATGTTGTTTAGAGGGCAATTTTTCGTAGGTTCCCATTATTTTTCTCTGCATACATTCTGTAGTATTCAAGACCACTGTAAAGTCTAGTCAAAGTTCGTTAATATTGCCAATAATACTAGTAACATAATCACAAAAGATCAGCATTTCATGACCATTCTGCCCATTGCTTAAAGGAGAACTTTCCATAGGTTCCTAGAACTACCACTATATCCAGTGTGGAGCGATACGACAATACTGGCAATACTAGTGCATACGAGTAGTTTGAAACTATCGAATACATCTTGAATAAAAAATCTAAGCACTATGCACAGACAAACTACCTATATTGACTAAACTATTGGATATATTTTAAATGCAGACTGCGAATGTTAATCGATACTCGTAGTTGAAGTTGAAATTATTGCCGTATCGTCGTCCCCACACTGTTCTATGTTCTATGTTATGGGGGTTTGGTTTCCGCACTTAGTCCTTCAGCTGGACCATTGTGCGTGGGCCATGGCGGCCGTTGGGTGGATTATTCCAGCCAGCCCACCTCCCTCCAGAAGCTGATTAGGGCTCCTGGTTTTCCTAGAACGTCCGTGTAAGTTCTGGGCGACCCGAGGGTTTGTGTTCTTATATTGGTGACCCCTGTGCATTCGAAGAGAACGTGCGTGACGGTTTCCTCAGTCTCCATGCATGCCCTGCACAGAGGACTGTCCGTTATGCCTATTGTGTGGAAGTGTTTGTTAAGTGAGCAGTGTCCTGTGATGGTCCCCGTCATCAGGCGCAGGCTATTCCTGTCCAGGCGTAGTAAACGTCTGGTAAGTCTACTATCCAAAGAGGGCAGAGCTTCTTTGGACTGCCTACAGCCTGGTGCCGAGGTCCACCAGTTCTCTGCCTGTGTCTGGGTGAATTCCTGTAGCCACCTGCGTATTTGGTTGAAGGGGATGGGTACAACAGGCTCGGGTCCATAGACCGCCGTGCTAGATCCGCGTCTCGCAAGCTCGTCAGCCGCGTCATTACCCAGCGATCCACTGTGTCCCTTTATCCATTGCAGTGTTATCGTGTTACGACTAGATACAGTTATTTGTTCTAGTGCGTTGTGGCATTCTAGTATTAGTTTTGATGTAATATATTTTTTCCGTAAAGATTGGAGGACTGAAGCGCTGTCGGAGAGTATGCGTATGCGAGTGTCCGTAACCCTCCTGGCTTCTAAGGCATGGACCGCTAGTATAATGCCCACACACTCCGCCTGATAGACGGTGTTGAACCCTCCTAGCGGTCTGGATATATTTATATTTAGGTCGTGTGAGAAGACTCCGACTCCGGTACCGAAGTTCGTCTTCGATCCGTCGGTGTATACTCTCATCTCTTTCGAGCCTGAGTAGTCACATCGTTCTTCTGTAAGTATTATGTTGTAGTGCCTATGAAAGTGGTGTGTTTTTGGGGCTTTGTCACATGGTGACGCTAACATAGGTTTTCGCTTGATCGCGTCCTCCTTAATGCGTGTGTGCTTAACTCTGGAGTCTTTATTTAGGGTACCTGATAGATGGAGTCTAAAAGCAGCCAGGGCTGCCTCCTCCCGCACGATAAGATGCAGAGGTGGCAATCCCAGCATTGCCTGTAGGGCGGCCGTGGGCGTAGTTCTCATACTGCTAGTTATTGCTAGTTGTTTTTCTAGATCTTTTTGTGCTGTACTGAGGTCTGTCCTGGGCCACCAGACCAACGAGCCGTATGTAATGATTGGTCGGATGACTGTGGTGTATAGCCAGTGGGTGACCATGGGGCTGATCCCCCAATTCCTGCCCAGCAGTCTCTTACACTGCCACAGGGATATGCTGGCTTTTGTGGTGATATAGTTCATGTGTTTCGCCCAGTTCAATTGTTTGTCCAAATAGATTCCCAGGTATTTGGTTTCAGTTGAAAGGCTTAGGGTTGTTCCAAAGAATTTTGGTAGTTGCATTGTCATTGGTTTCCTCTTTTTTGTGAAGAGGATTAGTTCCGTTTTTGTGGGGTTCACTGAGAGTTGGTGCTCACTGCACCATTTCTCTACCAGTTTTAGGGCTTGACGCATGAGATTGCATAGGGTGTTTTCATGGGTTCCATTTATTATTATTGTTATATCATCCGCGTAGCCGACAGTGAAATAACCTTTGTCGTTGAGTGTTTTGATGAGGCTGTCCGCTACCAGGTTTCACAGGAGTGGCGAAAGGACGCCCCCCTGTGGACAGCCCTTCGCGACGACGGCCCTTGTGGTGTTGTTAACCGTGACTTGGACCGCTCGCAGTTTGAGCATGTTGGTGATCCAGCCTCCTAGGGTCGGGTCTATGCTATGTCTGTCGAGGGCCGTGTTTATGCTGTTGAACGTGGTCTTATCGAAAGCGCCCTCAATATCAATGAAGGCAGCCAGTGCTGAGCATTTATGGTCCACTGCGCATTCAATTTTGGAGACCACGTTGTGCAACGCGGATTCTGTTGATTTGCCTGTGGAGTACGCATGCTGTTGTTTGTGAAGTGGTTTTACCCGGAGAGGCCCATCGCGAATGTGCCTATCACAAAGTCTTTCGAGGGTTTTCAGTAAGAAGGATGTGAGGCTTATAGGTCTATATGCCTTGGGTTGTGTGTAATCAGTTTTTCCAGGTTTGGGTATGAAGGTGACTTTTACCTCTCGCCATGCAAGAGGTATGTACCTAAGTGCTATGCTGGCCCGATAAATCTCCAACAGCCATGGTGTTAGATGATCTATCCCTCACTGCAGCAGGGCTGGAAAGATGCCATCCAGTCCTGCCGACTTGAAAGGTTGAAATGTGTTGATAGCCCATTTTATCCGGTCTACTGTTACTATATTTTGGGCTCTTGACCAATCTTGGTCCGTTGGAGTCCATTCGGTGTCAGTTTCCCACATCATGTCCTCCAGGATTTGGCAGTCCGGGAAATGAGTTTCGAGGAGGACCTTGCTGGTCTCGTGATCATTTTGTGTGTATGAGTTGTCGGGTTTTTTCAGCGTGCCGAGGGTTCGGTCCTGATCGGTTGATAGTATCTTCCGTACCCTGGCGGCTTCATTATTAGTCTCAATGGATTCACAGAATTTCTGCCATGCCATCCTCCTGGCGGTTCTTATCTGTTTTTTGTATGCATATTGGGTGTCTTTGTATAACTCCCAATCTTCCGGGAGTCTCGTGTTTTTTGCTCTGTTAAATTGCTTACGTAGCGTTTCTCTGAGTTTACCAAGTTCAGCGTTCCACCAGGGGTTCCTTTCGTTCCTGCTCTGTGGCGCTCTTGATTTACAGCATGCGTGGTAAGCTTCAATTAGGTATTTGGATAGTTGTGTTACGGTGTATTCTAATTGTGCTTGGTCCCTAATGGTTACCAGTGCTAGGTGTCCAGCTAAAAGCGAGGCCAGAAGGTTTTTATACCCGGGCACATTGGTGCGCCTCGGGTTTCGCCTCGGTGCGGGTTTTTTGGTGTTTGTAGTTAGTGTAAAGCGGATCCTTCTGTGGTCTGAGCAAGAAGGCTCGTCCGATACGTGCCAGTTTGTGATGAGGCTTGTCGCGTTTTCTGTAGCGAGTGTTAGGTCTATGATTGTTTGTCCACGGACCGTGACCCAGGTGGGTTCTGAGCCGCGATTAACAATGTTAAGATTAGTGGAGAATAAAAAGGTGGATAGTACCTCTCCTCTGGAGTTCGGTGTGTCGCTGCCCCAGAGCGGGTGATGAGCGTTAGAGTCAGTGCAGATGATCAGGTCCAAACCGGCGCGCTCACAGTGCTGCACCAGGTCGGCCAACTCCTTTGGCGGGCAGTCTGTGTCCTCGCCTGGCATGTATGCCGAGGCTAGTACAACATCCGGAGCGCTACCTTCAGTTTGGAGCCTGACAGCTGTCAGGTCTCTGGAACAAAATTGGGTCAGTGGCGTAAAGGGAATTTCTTTGGGTATGTAGATGCAGGTTCTTGGCTTATCTAAGCCCTGTGTGTCGAGAATTATCTTACCTCCGATGTTACCGAGGCCACATATTCTGTTGTTCCTGATCCACGGCTCTTGAATCAGTGCGATAGTTCGGTGCTTTACCTCCAGTGCCCTGCGTAAGCTAGCCGTGGCAGTCTGGCTATGCTGGAGGTTTGTTTGGATGATGTTGAGGGGTGTTGATGGAGGTGGAGTGGATTTAGTCGTGGACGGATCCATCGGATAAGCCTTCCATCTCCACCTCCCGGTATTGCTCATCGTCGTGTGTGTCCCCCGGCGACGATGCAAGTAGCTGCTCGTTCCAGCCGGGTGATGCGGGTAGTGTTGGTTCGGCGACATCGGCCATTGCCGCTCGGGCCATCTCCTCCTCGAGTTGGACAATGTCCGTGTCGCTCGTCTGTGTCGTCGTCGGCTCTGTCGCCTTTGTGTCAGTGCTGTCGGTCTGGGTGTCGGGGGGGCGGGTCGTGGGCCAGAAGCGCACGTATATCGACCCTAGTAGGTACGATATCCGTCGCTCCCGCCCCAGGACCCTTTCGGCTTCCTCCGGTGGCAGCCCCAGGGTCAAGTATGTCCCGTATCGGTCGCCACCGATGGCAGTCGCCCTATATAGTGACCACCTCGCGATGTTGTACCAGGTATTCTGACGCATCAGAATACCGTGGAGTCTGCCCACATCACCTCTGTAGTGAGGGACGAAGAGAGAGGCTCGGACACGGGTGGGCACGTCAGTCTGTCTCAGTACCGTCAGCGTCTGGTCGTTATCGGGGAGTTTTATTTGGGGCACGTTTTGGGTCAGCCAGGTCAGGGCGTTCTCGTCTTCGCACCATATCTGCACCGTGCCATCCGCTATCCGTGGATATCCGCGGAAGGCCGGGAGTGGTGTCGACGGGTCCGCGTCCATGAGTCTGTCTTCTAGGGTGGTCTTAATGTGTTCGGCCTCCTCCCTAGTTAGCTCTCTACTGGGGTGGGGAAGGCAGATTGCTACCGCCAGCCGCGCAGGAATGTCCTTTGTGGCCCGCGCGTAGGTTCTCGGCCCCCCCTGTGCGGAGTGTGTTCTTACGCGCTTGGCGTTCCCCTGGAGCGTACTGGGTGAGGCCGTGTCGTCGGGGCGCGTCCTCTTCTCCGTCTTCCCCGTCCCGCTTGGTGCAGGATTCGGGTTTGCGGTGCCTGCCTCGGCGTTGGATGCTAGCAACGCTGTATATTTAACTCTATTCAGCTTCACTGAAAACTATCCACAATTATGTTCTTCTTGCCATCTTTATCATCCACAACCCGACTTTGTCCACTGTTGAGATTGTATCTCTCTTTTTTGTGAAAATCGTTCCTACTTTATTTTATTTTATTATATTAGGAACTCCAACAAAGAATACACCTTACATGCTATATAATTATAAAGTAACAGAACACAAAAAAAAACTATGTGCTTCCTCAATTATAGGAGACCACATCATGCAATAGAGAACAATCAAACAGTATGGGATACCCAACTTAGAATATGGCAGTTAAAGTTACAGTTATTTAATAAAATTACTTAAAGTTTACATTTTCTTTCTTTAATTACAATCAGTGATTAGTGCAAACTTAAATTACAATTGTTTCATAGGTATAGGTATATAACCTTAACAATAACTATTCTATAGGTAGTATCTCTAGAATACCTACTTGCCGCAGTCTTTATTTTGTGTCAATCCAATACATATTTTTCTTCCATACATCAGCTGTAAAGATGATGTCAATATCAATGCTCAAACCTACTAAAGCCTCAGGGATAACATAAAGAATAAAGAATGTGCTTGTAGAAGAAGCACAGAAACAGCAAACGCTACCTTAATCGCACGTGTATCTTTGAACCTTGACCCAAAGACACAGATTATACGCCAGTTACAAGTTTGGGAGCTGTTGTCTCATCAAAACAAAAACAATTGACTGTTGACATCGCAACAGAAATACACGTTAGTGACAGAAGATTAGAAGGAGATTAGCGAGTAGGTTGCTTATTCACGTGTTTTTGAGTTTGAGGCATAGATATGTATTCGCAAAACGTACGATTGAAACTAGTCGGGGGGGCTGAAGGGTATGTGCATGTTACGCCAATTTAGTCGTCTCCAGTCGTTCTGCAGTCCACTAACCTGATTCATGTGTTTTTGAGATTGAGGCATAGGTATTCGCAAAACGTACGATTGTAACTAGTTGGGGGGATTGAAGGGTATGTGCATGTTACGCCAATTTAGTCGTCTCCAGTCGTTCTGCAGTCCACTAACCTGAAGATGCAACGTTGGAAGACGTCCCTCTCGGTGGACTGATGACCTGGTTAAAGCTACGGGATTCCGGTGGATCCCAGACGCATAGGACCGATCAGTGTGGCGACGCCTGTGGCAGTCCTATATCCAGCAGTGGACGTCGTTTGGCTCAAATGGTGATCTTCGTCTCCAAAGTACAACAAGAAACATTTAGAAGATAAAACACTGTTCTAAAACATTTCCAATATAAATAGTTATTGCGTATCTTAATGTGTGACCTTAATAGCTTTGTTCATCGATCAATTTGTCAATTAAATAGTTTATCAACAGAGCTAACGAGTACCTCAATTACTTAGATAGGAACCCTTGTCACTTCACACTTCTAATTTTATCGCACCACATCTTTCTATCTCCCTCTTTCGTATTGTCGATGCATTTACCTTTCTCACTCTCTATTACTACAAGTACTATAGATTTTAATGGAACATGTAACGGTGCCCTTGTAATTAAAACATGCATACATAATGGATTGATTCGTCTTAGTCTCAGAAAATAATTATTAAGATTTTTATTGCGCATTGCGGAGAAAGGTCTGTCTCGGAGATTCGATGTGGTCTGTGACAGTTTGATTTGATGGTTTACGTCGCAACATCAAAAGAGGTCTTAGCTTTTGTTTCTGCAGTGATAATGAAGCCATGGTAACATTGTCGACGAACTAAATTCATAACTGAACCCAAAAAATTCTGTCACCACTCATCACCACGGAGCCGTCCGTTTTCAGTTTACTCCAAAAAACAAAACATTATTATTTCCTGGAATTTAGCGGTGTATGTTTGATTAGTGATAATTCTAATACCTAATGCATATCTCATTAAAAACCTATGATTATATCTGCACTAATTACACTCCGAAACGCATAATTATCAAAGAAGACATTCAATTTATATTAAAAATCACTTTTACTTCTTATCGGAAGGTTAGGCCGAAAAGATAAATAAAAAATACCTAATCAAAGTTCTTTTAAAATTTTACCGAAAATTAATTGAAAAAAGATGGCCGTTGCGTTTAAAAATGGAACGCGGTTTGATCGGTTATTTATTTTCAATTTAGAAAATTGCCGTTGCATTTGACGTTTTAAAATGGTAAGTAAGGTGAATGATTGGTAGAGGTAACAATTAATGTAAAGTATTCCCTGTATTTTGTTGGAAACTAATTTACTGGGACCACGAGATAAAATTATCATTTTGTACACACTAGTTTCAAGTTTGCTCTAAGTGATAAGATAACCCTTCGGATTTCGTAATTTCATCCAAGTTTGTTGTTGGATTACTTAGTTCAAAACTTGGCTTAGACACTTAATTGGTACGGTCTCACTAAGAATATTCAAGTTAATTTAAATCTAATCTAATAAATTTATAAAGACTGTTTTAGGAGGTAATCTTGGGAATATTGATCCGAATGCAAAGATAAATTTAGAAAGTAAGTACATATGAATTGAAAAAGTCACATTGCTACTTGACGTATTTGAACCCACGTCTTTAAGCACGAAAGGCGGAGTCTTACCCACTGGGCCACCACGACGTGTTTGCAGTGCCATAATCTACTTTTATCCCAGAAAAATACACGTTTTCACGGACTATGGGAGAGAAACCGCGGCAAAATGCTAGCTTATAATACATCTTGATGGTAATAATTATGTTCAAGCAAAATTCATCTAAGTTTTACTATGTGTGCTATAACTTAAACCTATTTCCTTTTGACATTAACCCTGTTCTAGATAAATATCGCATTCCAATACTTATCTTTTATGTTTGTTTTACTACTGTTCAACCGGTAATTACCGTTTATCAATGAGATAATTTATTTATAAACCAATTATTTTAAGTGAATTTTACCAAAATAAAGAAAGAAATACATTTAGGTATGTGTGACTCGCACAGGAGACACGAGTTAAGCAAAAACAAAAACAAGAAAACCCCGTGCGAGGCTAAAAAGGCTCCTATCTCAGCATGTGAAGCAATATCTAACAGTAAATAACGCTGCGCTGCATGGTATTCTGATAAGGCCCACTGTTGATGCCACGGAAACGGAACATACAATAATTAAAAATAAATTATAATAGAATAAAATAAATCATAATAAAGTAGTATAAAGAGAAGGTGAATCAAAGTATATATATGTGTATTAAATAAATTTATATAAAAATATATTAACATACGACGGTCTTCAAACGCACGCGCACGGCTCATCATCATTTTTCAAAACCAGAGACAGACTCACGAACGACAGAGCGCGCGAGGCAGGCCGAAATCCCCTCAACTACACAAAATAATCTTATCTTTTCCTTATGAGTGGAAGAAATGCCTTGATTTTAAAAGACCCTGTCGCCATTTTTCCTAGAAATAGGCTCAGTGCCGGCGCGGGCGCAGCTTTAAGTTCACAGAAACGCAACCGGATGGTTTGCGCATGCAACACATTATAAGCGAGGAGAATTTGCATTTCTGTCTGTCTATTGAACAAGAATAAAAGAAGCGATGAACACTCACTTACCGAGCGAAATGCCTTGGAACGAATAATATAAACTGGCCAAGTCCGAGTCCGACACGCGCACGAAGGGTTCCGTACCATTATCGCAAAAACGGCAAAACGACTGGTCGACTGGTAGAAAATGCCTAAGGCATTAAGTCCGCCTTTGTATTTGTGCATAAAGTTTAATAAATAAAAAAATAAAAACGCAAAAAAACGACAAGAAAATCACGTTTGTTGTATGGGAGCCCCACTTAAATATTTATTTTACTCTGTTTTTAGTATTTGTTGCTATAGCGGCAGCAGAAATACATCATCTGTGAAAATTTTAACTGACTAGCTATCACGGTTCATGAGATACAGCCTGGTGACAGACAGACAGACAGACGGACCGCGGAGTCTTAGTAATAGGGTCCCGTTTTTACCCTTTGGGTACGGAACCCTAAAAAGGTAGTACATAATAAAATCTACAATAATTTACTCGATGTCAATGAATCAAGATTGTCTTTTGTATGCATTCGTTTCGGTATCTAATCAAAAAGTTCAGAATCTAGCTCATAAGGCCGTAAGTCAGTCGAATATTCTGTTCTAGGTTAGAAAAACATGTACAGCAAGTACCTACTCATACGAAGTAACACACTTTTACGTAACACGACTAGACATGTAGGTACTACTAGCCTATAAAAAATATAGCCCATAAATCCTAGAGAAACCCATAAAACGAACGAGTCTATTTTTCTTAGTTGAGTCAACCTAAATTTAGTAGATACCTTTAGATAAATTAATTGGTCAGACAGGGCATTTGTCTAGAGGGCAAAAGGATTACTGGGATAAATGTTTTGGGCAAATTCTATTTAGTACAATATTTTTCTTACTTAATCCTATTCCTAACTATACTATAGGTCCTAACTTGTTTCGGGTTTGGCTGGAGAGAAAAGCCAGCTGTTGGGCATTAAAGCCTATATTTTCCTTTTATTTTTATTGTTTTTGGCGTTAAGCCGATATCCCGAATATCCTTTGATTTTCTTGGTAGATTTAAGACGAGGCTTATCATCAAAAGTGTTCGAATATTACGCCATATTGTATTGCGTCATCTTGTTATTCGAAATTCGAATTCCTTGTATTCGATTCGGTAGCAATTATAGCTACCGTACTTGAAATGATTTCCAGCAAATGTGGCAGTTTATCAGCATGTCTAAACGGTAAAATATGCGGCAGTTCTTATTATGATTAAAACATGTGGAATTTAGTGTTTTCCCTGCCACTATACCAGTTGTTTTTCATGATCGAATAAATATTCCAAGAACATGCCTAAAATATCTTGTCATCTTTGGATATGCACTTTACACAGCTCAATTTATACGGCTGTATCCAAAGTGAAATTCTATGAGCGATAATGATTGTCGAAAATTCATAATTGAGTGAATGAGCAAGGGATTGACCACGTGGCATTTTGCTAGCGCTTGTCACTTCAAATCCCTTGTCAATCGCTGATCGAATAACACTTAATAATAATGTCTAATATCAAACAGCATTGGAGCAACGGTGGCCCAGTGGTAAAGGTTTTTTAGGATTTACGTATCATTAACGTATCGATTTACACAAAGTAAACATCATCTGCCTAGCCTTTTTCCCAACTATGTTGGGGTCGGCTTCCAGTCTCACCGGATTTAGCTGAGTACCAGTGTTTTACACGGAGCGACTGCCTATCTGACCTCCACAACCCAGTAACTGGGTAACATGGTACCCCTTGGCTAGACTGGTGTCAGATCTCAAGCTTCTGACTACGCGTAACGACTGTCATAGATCTTCAAATGACAGCCGGGACCAACGGCTTAACGTGCTTTCCGAGGCACGGAGGAAACTCGCTATGTTGAAATGGTTACCCATCCACGGACCGACCTCGTCAAGCGTTGCTTAACCTTGAAGATCGACCCGTGCGGCTGTTATTATTTAGCCACACGAATAAATAATTAATAATTTTATATTATTAATAATTTACACAAAGTAAACACATTGTGTAAATTATTTCATCACCACTACTCTAAAAACGGTCAAGGAAAACATCGTGAGGAAACTGGCTTGTCCTGGAACAAAAATATCGAAGGCATGTGACGACCACAAACCCTAACTGGGCCCGCGTGGTGGAGTCCCAGCAGTGGGAACATTGAAAAAGGCTGATGATGATGATGAATATCAAACTATTATCTCCTACGAACGTGCTGCGTATGAAGTTTTTTCAAAGTTTTCAAGACCCTTAATGACTTCTCTTCTCTTCTTCCCCAGATGGCGTAGCGTAATGGAGGGCGAGTGCTCTGAGGGAGCGGAGGGCTGGCTCCTAGTGCGTGTGCACGTGCCGGAGCTGAACGTGCAAAAAAGCCTGCAGTTCCCCAGAGACCAGCTCATCTGGGACGTCAAGCAGCAGTGCCTCGCCGCCTTGCCTAAGGTCTGTACTGAGAGTTGATTTTTGTAGCATAGAACTTCTTGATAGAACCTTCTACGGGAATTCTGCTTTACCTCTTAAGAAGAGGATGCTGTCTTTTACTTTTTTTTTCTTTGTTTTGTTGCTACTTCAGATATATTAACAATAGGTTGATAGCTTCTTTCGATGACTGCTTATAAAACGGTTTTTTTTATCAAAAAGTACGTAGGTACATGACCGTACGCACATACCTATTTATATTTAGTACCCAGAGGTATATATTATTTGTTACTGTGAATGCAAATACCTGCTTAATCAATTGTCTCTATGTTTTGATTATAAAAGAGTAAGGGACCTTTCTGATGGCGCGACGCAATTTCGTTACGTCGATGGGCGATATTGCGCCTGATTTTCATCGAAAATTTTAAGTACGAATCGGTCGAATTGCATCGCATTGAGTCCATGTGCAACTTGCAATTTCGCTTAATAAAAATTGCTTATCGTTGTGATATAAATCAAATTTGAAATTTGCTAAGACGTCTTTATATTCAGTAAGTAGGTATCTTACAATCCCATATATATACGTGTTATATATATATATATGTGTTAAAGGTACCACTTAATTATTATAGGCACGCAATAAATCTTATTGGAAAACCGTAAACCTAATTTCTGTTAATAGTATTCTCGGCGAATAAATAACTCGTCAAATCGTTTATAGATTAAGGAATTCGTCGTTTTCCGCTAAAAACATAGTGTATTATTTCATAAGTTTCTTGGTAAAGATTGAATCATGAGAATTCGTAGTAATATTGAACTTTTGACCTTGTGGTTGTTGCTACCTGTGTTGCATAATTTAAATGAGAGATAACTAATTAATTCATTTTAGTTAATTTAGGTATTTGCCCAGTCTGTTGCTAGACAAATAAATTACGAAGTAGAATTATATATTTTTTTTTAAATATTATTTCTTGTTTTTAAATTCTTCTTTATTTAAAATTTCACAAATCTAGTAGTGCTGAGACACAAATCATTTAAAATATATCGACAGTAAATTTTTGCTGAAGTTTATTGTCATTTGTTTTAAAATGTTTTTAGTCAGTAAGTAGGTAGGTATTACTTATTAGAGTTCCGTAACCGAAGGGTCCAAACGGAGCCCTATCGCTGTCACACACGTGTCCGTATGTCCGTCGTCTGTCACAAAAAATGTGCCGATGATTTTTTTACATTCCATTGACCTATGAACTTGAAATTTGGTGATAATGTTTATTATTACGTATATTTTACTAACAAACACTAATATATTCTACATTTGGTACGGAACCTTTTACGGTTTTATTATTTATTTGTTTTAACACGCCATCGACTAATAAGCCTCGGTAATCCTAAACTAACCTACTTTACAAGTTAATACGATTATGTATACATTACTCTGATCACCTACATTCGAACTAAAATATATGAAACGGAAAACTTTCGCTTATTTAAATTATTTTGTTATTTAAACGATTATTCAATGTTACCGTTCCGCTTAGTGGAGTTTATGTGTTTTATTAAAGTTACGTAGGTATTTTTGTTACAACGCACGTTATTTAACTTATTAATACACGTAGATATTTCGTATAAGACTGCAATTAAATTACTCATTTTTAGTTCAAAATGCTTGATTTTCAATTGAACAAGTAGTCATGTCAAGTTGATTATGTTTTTATTACAAAACTAGCTGACCCGGCAAACTTTGTTTTGCCATAAAAAGACCAAACATTTATCTACCCTACCCTACCCTACCCTACCCCACCCTACCCGACCCTACACTACCCTACACTACCCTACCCTAACCTACCCGACCCTACACTACCCTACAATACTCTACCCTACACTACCATACCCTACCCTACCCTACCCTACCTATATAGCCTATGTCCTTTCCCAGGTCTCAAACTATCTTCATACCAACTTTCATCTAAATCGGTGCAGCGGTTTAAGCGTGAAAAGGTAACAGACAGACAGACAGAGTTACTTTCACATTTATAATATTAGTATGGATTAAGAGCACAGATTAGCCCAACTCTATTGTAGGAATTAAATCTTGAAATAATTAACTCATTTTCTAGTCCTATGTCCTGTATTTGGATCATAGAGATTGCTCAGCTGGACCTAGATAGTTTCTGCTTTAACCAACGAACATGAAAATGATTATTTATGTCTGATATTGTTAGAAAATCAAACACGTCCTAAAAAATAAGCAAATATAAGTTAAAATTAAAGTGCCCTATTAAAGTCCGCTGCCCCGGACTAGTGCTGGCCCGCATTTCGCAGGCTTCGTCCCGTTACTGGGAGTGAGGTGTTACCTCCCATTTTACTTCTTAGAGTGGTGCGCGTGGAACACTACGAGCCGCCATCTCGGGTCCAGATTGACAGTGGCGGCGGATGTTACCGAATCCGTTGTCCTTTTTAGGTGGACTGGAAGAGGCCGAGGTCTCTTTTTTACCCACCATAACATTATTTTCTTATAACGTCAATATATATCCTCACAGTCATCTATTACCCAAGTTCCCAGCACAATAATTATATAATTACAGCCAACGTGTTTCCAATAATAAACTCAAAGACTATGATGGGAAAATAAACAGCTGATGCGTTCTACATACGAGTCTTTAGTACAGTGTGTCACCTGCGAGTTTTCTCATGGGTTTATAACTTTTCTGAGACAATTGAGGGCAGTTGAATTATTTATTTTATAATGGTTTGTAGGAAAGACGTTGATAAATGATAGAAATTATAGGTGACTGGAATGACAATTTAATTTAGCAAGTATTTTTCATTTATCTGAACTCGGAAATATATTAGACATGTAGAAGAAGAAGAAAGAAAGAAAGAAAAAGTGTTTGTCTATCTCTTCTTCTTCTTCTTTCTTCTACATGTGATCATAATATCTAACTCTTTGGAAAATGAATTTACCTACAGTACTCCCCCAAACTTCTTGACCTCTCTGAAGTTGGCTACAATGGCTGCGCAGTAGAAAATCTCAGAATATGACAGCAAAGAGCTATGTCTTGCGCATTGGCAAGCCTATGTTCAGTCCGGTCAAAAAGATTGGGGACTATTGTACCTAACATTAAATAACACCATGTATCAAAACATTTATCTGTGAGTAACAAATAAATTTATTTGACTTTATAGTTTTGAAGTTTTAAAGTCTGTAATTCATATCAAATCAATATGATTTAAAACTTTAGTTTTAATTTCTTTCACATTGAAATTGATTCAAAAATATGCTACAATAAGCTTACGATTATAACCCTTTTTAATTACTAAACTTCAAAGGGTATAAAATATTTGTTTTACGTCAAACTTATTTGATATTTCAAAAGACTTTGAGAATCTCTTAAGTTGTGAAGACTATTTTATAAGCGCCAAGTGGCACACAAATATTATCGTAACTATAATTGCGATCCAGTGAAAGTAGTACGAACGTCTGGTACTTGATCGATAATCGAGTTTCGATTCAAATCGATTACGACATTGAAATGCAAATATCGAGACCGGGGTACTCCGGAGTGGGGGACATCTCTAGACTGTTTGTTTACATAGAACATAATTGAATTGAGAAGGCGGGAAATCGATTCGATTTTGTTTTTATTGGATTATGTTTTTGAATATGGAATGTGACTTCGTTCTTCATTTGAAATTAATGAAATCTTGGTAACGTATTCAATCATTCAAGAGCTTATTGAAGCTACACTGAAATATTAACTATACCCATAGGTACCTAACTAGAAGCTTGTAAATATTAAGTAGTTACCAAGATTGTAGATTTGAAAAATAATGACTAGGTACATTGTACATAGCATACCAAGTTTATCGATGCCAGCGCGTCCCTAATCGATTTTTAACGCTATTTCCATAGCTAATTGTCCGTAACTACTTCATGAAAGTCTTTTATTTTCTTTAATAGGTATTATTTATGTAGCAAGCATTCATGAGTTTAATCATTGTAAATAAGTACTGTAGGTAAAGTTCCTGCTTACCAATAAAATTACATTAAATCATGTAGTGAAATATTACTGTGTAATAATTGAGTCACCATATCTGACTTTAAAATTAGGTAATAATTCTTATCTATAACACATATAGGTCATGTACGTGTACTAAAATCATCTTAGACAAATTTTGGATCAAACATAAATATATAAAATTAAAAAAAAAAAAATTTTGGACGATATCAGAAATGCAGTAGCAATATTTTTAATGCAATGTAAAGTGCGCCACAAAAGTGCAAGTCGCACGTGGGTAGCTGTAGGCGGGACAAGTCTTAAGACTGCCTAGTAAATCGCAATAAACGTTGCATTAAAACATCACACTTTCAATCGAGACGGGATAAATGTTTTATAATCCTTATAAACGCTGCCATATTATTTTTTATTACTTATGTTTTGCTTCTTGAAAGGCTCGTTAAATTATGGCACTTCTTTTTTGTTCGTTTTGATGCAGTCGGGACTTTATTTAATTATATGTTTTAAAATGTGTTGAGAAGTTTGAGAAATAAATATCAAATCTATGAGAATAACAGCCCGAGCTTCGATGACATAATATCAAGCAAGATATCTCTAGTAATCTAAATCCGAAATTTATTCAAATACCCACCTGCTTCATGTAGGTTACAAACATCGTATTACATAAAGAACTGGATTACAACAAACTTCTAATCGAAACATGGCAACACTGCAAGAATGGCTAGATTTTATCGTACGTAGCCTCCAACTATCAACGTTCCATGTCGAGTATCGGAAAAATCGCTAGCCGACAGCAATCCACACTGGCACTTACGAACCTGTTTCCACAATACCGTTATGTGGAAGTAATTTCTTAAACGCATACTCGACGGTCACGCCAATCGTATCGGACGATATGCACTCGACTCGTCAACCAACTGACTGACATTACCTTAGTAGGACCCCGATGCATAGAGTACAGTATTAATCATAGAATTAGTTGTTTGCCGCGCAAATAAATTGACGTTCGAAGTAATATGTGTGGAACGTGCTCGAATTTCAAATGTTTAATTTTATTTTTAAATTGCGACGTGTCTCTGAATTTTTATTCGGTATAAGAAGTTCGGTTGCAAATTCGTTGCATTTAGCTTTATTTCAGAAATAGGTAATTTGAACATGTTATTCACATGATTATCATAAAATGCGATTACGTTAATTGTGTACGAAATGGATTCTTACGTTCATTTTACAGTTGTTCTCCGTTTATTACTATTTTAAGAACGCCGTAAAATATTGTAGAGAGGATTCGTGTAACATTTTTGTAGTTGTTTAATATCTCAATAACTGTACAGTCTGCAAAACACTTAACCCTTTAGGTTTATTACCAAATATCTACCAGCTAATAACCTAAACTATATAATAAGCTTATATTCCAGTATGAACCTAATATATTAACATGTAATATATTGTTTTCGGTGGTGTCTCCGGCAACCTCAGGTGGCCACTTGGTACAGGGTACGTTTTTAAAAATGCAACCCCCGTATATGCCTGAGCAACCCCTGTATAATGATGCATGAATCATGGCAATGATTCAGTCGCCGATAGGGAGACGATACGTGTCTTATTGCATGGGTGATATACCTACTATTAAATGTCTTGCATGATTAATTACCCTGGTATGCTTGTATTTTCACGTGACTTCATGAATTTAGTCATCTTTATGTTGAATGTCTATAATTTTGTCTTTGAAAACTGTTTCAAGCTAATTTACCCATTAGTTTAAGCTCCCAAATATATGGTGTAAATAAGTTATAAACATTTTACGGCTTACTTCAAGAAAAACATTTGCCAAGAACGTAAAGATCACGCAGATTTAAAAATAAAGTGGTAAGCACTAAACCTGCATATTCAAACCATAGTTTCTTTGAAGCAGGCATAAATTAATATTACATTAAACGATAAAATTGCCTGAAAAGCAACTCATGTGCCGTAATTGCAATAAAGTTAAAATCGCGTGCACGAATTCTATACACACGAATAAATTCAAAACTTAATAATTCACAAATTATGTACACCATTAATTAAAATAACTTTTATTGGACCAGTCACGTGAAAATATGGCGTTGAAGACCTTGGACCTTGAAACCAACGTGCAATCGGTTGGCCATAAGTCCATAACCCATAACTCACCTAGACGTTAAATGTTTCCATAATAACCCATAGTATTTCAAGCATTAACTAAGTCATAATAAATCCTACAATGTCAGGTAAGTAATGCATTGTCTTTGAACTTGTTATAGGATGTCTTGTCATAACAGCATGTCGATATAAAAATATTACTATATATAGACTTATAAATATGTATGTTCACCTTCTTGGCCTCAAATATAATAATATACAAGGGTATTCCTTGTGCATTATGATGATATCTCTATAAATGTACAAATTTGCATTATTTCAGTGTCGAACAAAATTACTACATCAAGAAACATCTACTTATCAATCAACTTGTAAGAAACAGTTAATGCAATAACGCTACAAAGTTGATAACAAAAACAAGCGAGAGTTGTGCCCTAAAAATCAACTTTTTGCTGTGTCACGTTACGAAAATTAAAAGCAAAAAGTGTCTACTATTCGAATCGTCAGCAAAAAAATAATGGATACCCAACGTTGTTTCGTGAATATTAATTTCACAGTGATTATGTTAATATTTTGAATTTTTAAACAGACATTGACAGTGAGCCTTCTCATGGTTTAGTAATAAAAAATCTACCTAACTCAAACTAAGCTAATTTAAATGTCACTTGTTATTTTTCTGCTTACTCACAGCGGTGTTTGCTGACAGTACTAATCATCTTCACAAAAAAGAAGAAACTAACAAATACTTTTTTAATAAAGATTCACAATACATTTTGATTACGAATGTTCTAGGGGCTATTCTAAAAACTCAAGAGTGGACTTTTCATGTCACCACAATTACGAGCCGAGCGTCCCGACGACGTCCTACTTATGAGAATAGCCCCATCTTCATAGCTGGACACTTTCCTAACACAACATTCTTCTTTGTTGTACTGCGGGACTTTTCCATACTTTTCCGCCATTGTGCTCCGTATGGCCCATTTTCGTAGACACTTGAAAGGGTTGGTAAAAGGGACATACATTATGTTGATGTGTATGTATTTTGTGTCGTACTTATATTGTGAACACTGTACAATGTAGATGATCCCGTTTTTATTAGAGTTCGCGGAATATGTGCCTTTCTAGTGCGGAGGTTAGATGAAAAATGTGAAGCACAAGTAGGTGAAGTGCTCGTGTGACGTGTCTTTGCACACTAATATGGAAATGTGGCTGAATAACATAACTCCGCTGCTGATATTTACTCATATATCTATAGAAAAAAGAAAAAAGTTGGAAAAGAAAACTCACGTGCAGTAGAAAAAAAACTATCGAGCTTAAATGAGTCTCCGGAGACAACGATTAAAAAGATGCCATCCGGAAACTTTAATCAACATAATTGCATTCTTGAGGAACAGGCAGACTTCTTTCCTACAAGTAACTGTGACTTTAATAAAGCTAGAAGCAGGTCTCACTACATATTCCTCCGCCCATGTGGGTTAATGAGAACATTCAGCTACCAACACTAAGGTAATCTCAAGCTTAGTTCCATACGTTTTACATTTATGTGCCTGAAGGCCTAAATTGAATAATTTCACGCACAATTTGCTTCTAATTGTATTAGAGAGGTGCGTACATTTTAATATTAATTAATGTCGGGATGAAGCTTGGTGTAAGCTTCGTGTACGTCGGCTTATGTATACAGAGGTAGATTTTCATGACGGAAATATTACTCTTCACAGAGATACATTAGGTAGGGTAGATGAGTTATAATCTGAGATAGATGAAGCAACTTCGGTTGATATACCTCCTGACACAAAATATCACGAAGACAAAGATAAGCAATGATTTTGACGTTTGCTGAAAAAATAACGATTGAGGATAAAGACGATACTGTAAAAGAAATAAAGAAAGATAGCACTACAATTAATTTAGAAAAAAGCATCTAAGATACAAGACACCAAATACCAAAGATTCCTAATGCAGACGAAAATAGCATCGCCGTAATGAAAGAAAAATAAAATGTCTGTTGAATAGCGATACATTCGAAACGCTGACCATTATTCTATCCTTTTAAAGCAAGAGTAATGCAAATAGGACCTCTACAATTCAATACAATAAAATCAAACTGCTATATACGGTGGTGTTCCTTCACCATCTCTTAAGGTTTTATTACATAAAATGGCAAGATTCTGAAGTAAAACATTGCAATGTTTAAGTTTTCGCCGACATATTTTATGAACAAGGATTCTTTTGGACGTTGAACCCGGAACTGCCGATTCGTTGAAGTGGAGCAATTATCGCTAAGATTGTATGCTAAATGCCGCGCCTAATAATATTCAATTCAATAAGTATAAATCAAAACCAGTGTCGAGATAGAGAAAGCTAGTATTACTATAAGATGAACTAGGAGTTACAATTCAGAATCGCTTGAAGTGCTTTTACTGGACCAGAGATCTGTTCAAAATAAAACTGCCACAATAAATTTTGCCTCATTCTACTAAATCAATCTTCACTATACAAATCCACTACGAGAAAGTTCACTCAAAAACCAACACATGCAATATCTATATAGCCTAAGATCTTTTATCATTTTCCTCAAGAATGGATAAAAATAAAATAAGAAATGCAATACAAGTCACCTGCAGAAAAATGACCCAAGGTCATCCAGTACCACTTCACAAGCATAATGCCAAAAATGACGATGAAAAAGTTATTGACGTTAACAAGAAAAATACGGCGGTTTTGTATGCCACTTAAGTTCAAGCAATTTATGAAAGCTACTTAAAATCATTCGTTTAGTGAATGCTGCTATATTTTACCTGCTTGATAAAAGGTCGAATGACCATAATAATATGACATTTATGTAAAGGTGGGTCTGTTTCCAAGTGAGTTAAATCTTCGTTAAATTGTATTTATGGAACATATTATATTTTGACAAGACAAAACATTTCTTCTATCGCCTGCTCCTTTTTCCGAGTAACAAAATGCTGAAACACAAGTAACGGTCTCACAGTTATTTTCGCAAAACCCAAACGGATAAAGCCTAAACTTAGGTAAGCTTTGAAACATTCTAGCTTACCCGTTGTAGCCACCGTATAATATGAGGCATCTCATACAAAATGTATGACAACAGTCGCTTCGGAATTTCACAGTGTGCCGAGCTTAATATAGTCTGTGCTAGACTTAACTGTGTCTCTTCTAGGAGCTAGTGCTGTTCTGTCACATAATAAACAAAGAGAATGACACAGCCGAGGAGTAAGAACACAGAATTTATCTTTATTTGATTGTTGTCACCTGTGCTTGTCAGGTTTATTGCGTTATGAGGACGGTCGTCTGTTAAGTTGTGGCGCAAAGGATCTGGTTTTATCAGAGTGCTACGATTTGCTTCATTTATTCCATTTTCCACTCTCAGCATGTTCTTTATTGATCAGAATAGTGTTATTGTAGGTAGTGCTTTAATACATTATATCAGGACCTGCACTGTATTGTTGAAAACCAATCACATTGTCTATTATAATATCTTTTACTTCATCACTATATGTATTGTCCCCTACTGGCCTTCTCCTTAACACCTCGTGAGCCTTCTTTTAAATTAGTTTTGATAGGCAAGTTTCCTCTTTCATGACCTTGATCCATGGTTCGAAGTCATTCGTCAAAATCTTTTTTTACTATCATTTAATTGGTTACTTTACCACAATTTACATTGAAGATTTCCACTAACATGGTCGTAAAAAAAAGATGAGATAGGTATGTCTTTGACCTTTGTGTCAAACAAACAAACCATTTAATAGATACATAATTTATACATAAAGGATGACCTCTATTTACATAAGACATGACAATGACATAATCAATAATATAATTATGTTCAATAATAATTCTGGGCTACAGGTTTTTTTTACGGCTACCTTGAACTATTAATAGAATAATTTCCTAAAAGATGAGGACAATGTTGATGATCCGGTAAAAGTGCAAGCAACAAGACAAACATAGCTTAATTCTTTTGTTTTTCTTAGCTTTGGTATCTAGATCCATCAAAGTACCCCCATGTTAACCTGTTTTCCAAAGTTCATCATTTATATTTGGGTCGGAAAGAGTGACGTAAGACTTGTCTTTTATACCTTCTAAGGGACGTGTTATATCGCCATTTTTGTGCAATGACGTCAATTTAAAAATATTGACTTGTCGCATTTCCGTAGACTGAGTCAGGTGTGCGTTACGTATGGTTATTCAACGCACTTATAGACATTTTGTATGTATGTTAGGCACCGATGGGAAAAATACGACGGCATTCCTCAAATTCTTGCTGTTTGTTTCAATGTTTAATTCAATGAGTACTTTAATATTCATGTAGGTATTTAAAGTTGGAGTGAATTCTAATTTGCTTAAATCCTCAAGATTAGTTTATTCGTGGCTTGTGGCTATATTATAATTAGGTATGTATTTTTTCTTTCTTACCTCTTAAATGCTTTTTGATGTTGTCTTGTTTAGTGTTTTTGTAAAAAATTCTTTATTTCACATTACTTTTATATGAACTCATCCACGTCTTATTTATGCATTCATTGTTAACATGTTCGCATATTCAAAATTACCAACTGGCCAATGTGGTTCGGTCTTTATATGGAAATGTCTCGGCCCAATGATGTAACTGGGGCCTTATGAATATATATCTTGTATGATTGCAAGATTCAAGGCCTGGAGCGAAAAGGCCTACAAGATCCACAGTAATAACTTGACATGACTGCTCCTTTATTTCAAGGAGGGCAGTTTTCGCAGTTAAAGTGTTGTTGTTGTGTTTGACCTTACCATGACAATATCTTACTCTGATTGCCCCATCGCGTACGCTGGTCTTTATCTTTGACTTTTAAAAAGGTTTGTTTTTTCATGGTAAGTGATGTTTTTTGTTTGTGTCCGAATCTAGTTTGTCCTGTTTTCCCTTTTGACTTGTTACTATGTCTTCCCTCACTTCATGGTATCCTCTTTGTGAGCATACTGTATAGAAATCTATCTTTCTTAATTGTCAAAATGTAAATTATTTTCTTTCCAAGGTTTATTTTTCTTGCATTGTCAGTTCTTCAGCAGGAAAATGTATTTCCCATTACAACATTAGCGAAATTGAAATAAATAGCCATACTTTAGAAGATTGCTTATTTAAAACGCCATTAGATCCCGTCAATAGACGTCCAACATCTACTCAACTTCCTCTTCAGTCTCTTATTATAATACTTATAACAACCGATTGTTGGACTTGTCTACCTGTTAATTATCTTCTATAAATGAATACTTATTACCTACAGCTTCGTTGGAACCTGTCCGAGAATGATCTCATCGTTCGTAGACAAATATATTATTGAAATGCAGTTTTACGAGTGTATTGTGATCAATTTCATGCAGTTATTCTATGTCTTGGAACAGGTGTTTTCGTATATCGTTCTTGTTATGTAAATGATTTTAATTTCTGTTAATATTAACGGCTAAGGATGGGGTTTCTTTTACACTCCTTGTCCCTTTCTCTTTCTCATCGTGTTCATAATTACTAAAGATTATGATCCCAAACTATAATTTCTTTGTAGCGTTTTTGCACCACCTGTCCCTGTCTTCGATGATGAGGAGGATGATAGATTTTGGTTTACGGAAATTATGTTTTTATAAATTTAAAAATGTCCTTGTAATATTCTGATTTCTTAGCTTAGTGGATTTGAATAAAATAGTGAAGGAAAATAAAATAAGATAGATAATACTCAATCTGGCACCTACGTTAATTAAATTAAATCAGTACAAGGAAAACCTCTGTAGGAATTATAGTACAGCAGTCAATATTGCTAAAAACATGATAACAAAGCGATTAAAGAAGGATATTGTAGCAATCACCAAACATGACGAATAGATAGGATCGCATTATGATATCAGTTTTGGTCAGGTAATCCCTCATTTGGCTTATACAGTATATAACGTCACTAAGTTGAAATCATTCTCTTCATTGTAAGACCACATACGTA
Source organism: Orthosia gothica (assembly GCA_949775005.1). NCBI lineage: Eukaryota > Metazoa > Arthropoda > Insecta > Lepidoptera > Noctuidae > Orthosia > Orthosia gothica. The sequence continues at coordinate 7,172,840 of OX459045.1, forward strand.
CAGAAGGTCAGCTCCATACAACAAGCAAAAATGCACGCACACATATACACGCTTCACGTACAGCGAGTGCAAGCGCACTCACGACCGGCAATTGTTTGAGATTGCCGTACTTACGTGTCAATGTGTGTGTGCGGCTGTTCTTGCTCGATGTATGGAACCTGCCGTCCTTCTGTACTCTTCTGTGGTTGCACCTACATTACCTAAAAGCGTCTAGACGTAATTATTTGTTCTTAGTAGGTAGATTAGAACTGGTTTTCTTGCTGTGACGTCTACGTCTCGACCAGTAATATAATAATGTGTTTAAAGTTCACATGGTCAATTATATCTAACTTGTAATTTGTAATCTTTCGTCATCTACCTAAGATGAAAGATTACAAATTATGTAGTTTTCTTTTTGTGTTTCTTGTAATTCATCCTCCTCCGATGCCCCACAACCTCCACGGTTGTGACCACGTCATTGCAAGAGCATCTCCTTGATCCACTTGCTCCTGCTTTCAGCAACACGCACAGCTTTCTAGACCATAGTTTTCAACAAAGAGTAGATTTTCTTGTACGAAAACAATAGGAGCAAATGGCATGAAACATGTTGTGGTCGGACATAGCATTCTTGAAGTAAAATAGTCTATTTTTAAGCAAACATATTTTTGTATTGATGAATAAACATTCGTCGTATTGATGAAATCTATAAAAGTGAACACTAAGAATAAATTTGTGTAAATACATTTCATTTATGTGTTGTTATAGTTATTCCAGATAATACTGGTTATAATAAAGTTGTATAAAAGTGTGAACGACTTAGTTTTTGCCTCCCTAATAAGATTGCGACCACTGATGCATTGGAATGATCTTCGTACCTAGACGAGTAAATACAGAAGATCAAGTAGCTCGATATCCTCCTCTTTTTTGTTGTTTATCTGGTCCTTCATTTTAGTGTCTAAAGATACGTCCCGATTTAGTGTCCTGGTTTTATTACCTGTGCAAATAGAGTCTTCTATAAATGTCAAAGACTGGTCTTTCTCAATATTTAATCATTTAGACAAGATACCTTTGCAAAGGTCATAAAAGAGCTTTGTATAGTCGGAATATATATTAGTTAGCAGTAATAGATGAATAGTGTAGATAACTATAAAAATACTGCTTTATCTGCCGTACAGTAAAATATACAATAAAGAGTTTATTTTTATAATAACTAATATATTATTAATATTAACTATAATGAATACAAATAAACTTTTTATAACCACTTAGTTTTACATCACCATTCAAGTTGGCTCTGTCATTGATTAAAATAAGTAAATCTTTATTACACTTGTGATGCAAACTTCTTTAATATTCACAGTTTAGCATGTTAAGGACTGCTGCAAAGTGCAGGTTTTGCTTACATATATTATAATACACATATTATAACTATTACTAGTACATATGAAAGGAAAATTTCTTCATTTTGCACGTGGAAAAATACACTTCCATCATCAGTTGGTAGTGTTAGGGCTTTTCCTGAAGACCTAGCTTTTATTGGCTATGATTTGATGTTAGGGCCATAAATGTTTACTGACTTTCCTTTGAGTCATTCAGGGGATTCTAATGAGATATCCCTGATTTATTAAATCCAATGTTATTATGTTTTACTTCACCTTGTCAGCTTGCATCACCATCGCTGAGCAATTGCAATGGCGTCTCATGAATCTATTAGCTCTTTCATTCCAGGACTTAGGTGGATCACATGTCGTTTGTTCAGCCTAGTTAATGCCAAAATCTTCTACGTTATATGTTTGGTTGATAATTTAATCTTATGAAATCATTCATTCAGTCTACAACACTATCAGCTTATTCATCTTTTGCAATGGATATTAACTTCCTAAAACACAGTACTAGTTACATTAACAATATAATTTTAATCAACCGTTCAAATCTTGTCCAAATTCGACCTACTGTTTTATTATTCCTATTACGTCACCAGTCTAGCCAAACAGGTTCCCTATTACTGTTCTATAATGCAATATCTAATAATAGGTCTAAGTTAGTAACTTGTTAGCAACTTATTTTATCTTATCCTGGTTTGTATCAAGTCGCTCATTCCCGCGAATTCTCTTGGCAGCGCGGGCGGGTTCATAAATGTAACAAATTAGCGCCTTCGACTGTCATAGTTTAGCATAAACTAAGTGACGCTTGGAGTTGATCGGGCATTATATCTCAGGATAGTCGGGATGTTCTAGAACTGATAAAAACAATCTACACCTTATAATTGTGTCTGAATAGTCTCTTACAAATTTTATTTCCGCATTCAGAATATGCACAATTTCTTATTAGTCTGATGATGAGGTATGCTTACGTATAGTTTCTCAATCAGACCATGGAAAAATCTCAATAAATGTTGAAAACGTGTTACCTACAGTTACAGCTCAACAGATAATCCATAGAAAAGTAAACAAATTACAGCATAACAATATTGTAACTATTATTACACACTGTGTATAAATAAGTATGAAATCAAGCCATCTCTATAAAAGCTTTTTATTAATATTACGGCGACACTTGCTCATTGCAAGTCACGACTGTGAAACCGATTTATCTTGACACCCGGCAAAAATTCAACTAATAAAAAGATATCAAAATCTGTTGTTTTGTTTGCAAGCAACGCCACCGTGATAGGCCAAGTTATGATGGGTGTCTTATTTCCATTGCCCTTAGGCATTCGATCATCGCACTTCAACTGTTACTTGTAAACTTAATGACTAGGTAACTTTAAATAATGGTCAATAAGTGTGAGATTTTGTATGGACAGATGACCTGTCCTAACGAACGAAGGACGACCGACCCGGCTTGGAAGTCTCTTTACCGATTAATTCAAATCAACCGTATCCGTCAATATTTTAGGAAAGGAATGGCAAAGTTTGAATCGATCAAATAAAAAGATTCAAGGTCTTTCTGAGGGTCGACATGACTCAGAATTCTATTGATGAAGTGCGAATTCTCTTCATGTTCGATAGCCTGATGCACGCTGATGAGTGTGAATCAAACTGAACAAATGTCTCTCTGAATATATTTTAAAACGTCATCAGGTAGATAAGATAGCTTTAGCTTTAAGCATCACTTAACGTATAAATGATACTAAACTTGCTATAAAACTAAAACCAGAACCCAAACATAAAGTAGATCACTATAAAACAGTAAATTATGATAATCACAACCATCAAAACAAAACATAATCAGACTAAGTTTATCAAGACTATCAAAATCTGACTAAGTGATAAAACAAGTCATCTTTACGGCTTGTTGTAGACGTAACTTTTTAAGTTTACGTTCATAACACTGTAATCTCGTTTATTCGCCATTTTTATAACACTTACGGCTGAAATAACGATCATATATTGCTGTAACATGTCGTAATACGATAAAGTTTATGAGGTTTTTTGTTTCAAGGCTATCCTGAAACATATTTACGAGGGTGACGGTAGATTGGAATATTAAACTCCTAAAAAATTTTGAGACCATGATACTAAAATGTGTCATAATCGTATGCCTCACTGTTTTCTCGCTTGAAAACAAGCATAGAATGCTCTATTGGAATAAATGGGATTTCTCATTTCCTCGATTGCTTATTGTCAAGTAAATCGTAAATGTAAAGGACCAAGAAGTCCATTTCATCATATTCCAAAACATACGCAATTTGCTATGATTGGGATTCTTTCAAATACTTTGGGCTTAAATTATAGTCATTGAAAACACAATGCTAAACACAACTACACAGGTGTTGGACCGTGTTTAAACAAAATCCTTATTATATTTTTTATTCTTTGCAATTTGGAGACGTTCACTGAACTCAGTTTCAAAGTCATCCAAGTTTTCTTACTCATAATTAACTTACAATGTAACATCAACGAATCATTTTACACCAAACTGTGGTGCAGCCGGATGCACGTTTTTGATGGAAAACAGTGAATCATTATTAACTCACTGTGGTATAACATCATTGTTGAGGTCGTGTTAATTAGTGAGTACTAACTACTAAGCTAATTCTAATGACATAATACTCATTTTATATGGGGTGTGATAAACAGTCAACACACTATGCGTAACAGTGTAATTAAACAATTAGAGGACAGCGAACCATATAGATATGTAATATAGTGTGTACACGCCAGCATTTTTGTTATTTATATTCTGCGCCAATTTTCCATTTGGAAAATATTCAAATTCCATTTTTGTAATTGGCAACCCGACTAGAGTAATAACAGTTGAAAATTCTCAAATGTGCCAGTGTTCGGCACAGCTGTGCAAATATTTCTAAAATAGCAAACAAACAAAAGCACAATATTCAATATAGACGTAGCGAAACAGACTTTATCAGATTTAATATAAACGTTATATAACTTGTTCCATCACGAGCCAAAACATAAAGCATTACTATCTTAGAGCCATCTTTACAATGTTGACCAGAGTAAATATCTTCTAAGTCCAGTCTGAAATTAAATTAGTTTTACGAGGTTCCATTTTAGGGCCAATAAACCCTATCAGCGGCTACTATCAGACCCAGGTCCATAATTCTACGTAATCCGACACAGTGGGGAAATTCTAATATTTTATACGGGTCCAATTGTAACGTTACAAAACTGTGAATTATTGTCTTCATAAATCTTTTGTCATTGTGGTTTGCGTGTTACAAAAATATAGTACAGAAATTGGAACTAATAGTGGTTAGTTGATCGATTCCAACTTATTAGCATTCGCCCATATCTTAGTTTCGATTCTTTACGTAGCCGTTGATTCACTTTCCGCCTTCGTTACAGCTGTTTATACAATCACAGTTTTGACGTCTACACGAATTTCCGTATGCTTCCGATGCATCACTTTAACTTACAGGATGTATTAATTAATGCCTCATTTCCTTTAAGTGTTTTGATGATGCAATTCAGACGTGAATTTCCTTTACCGTCCGCTTTCATTTGTCATTTACTCTTAGATATTAATTCCTGCGTCGTCTGTACAGTCAGTATACGATATCAAAACAGTATCAATTAAATCATTTTCATCAGAAAGTACTAGTGCAATCATCCACTAACAAAAATCAGCATTTGTAACACTTTGTAAAACCACATTCATCTATATGATCCAGATTGAATCTGTCTGCATCCCCGACTGATTCCAAAAAACAATTTCCACTGGCTCTAGGGCGAAACCGGTAGCGAATTATAATCACATATCCACTGGCAATCATCTTGACATTTCAATTAAGAAAGCAGAGGATAAACCCGAAGCGTCGGAACCCGTTTCAATGACATTGTGCATTCTGATATTATTGGACTCATTCGGTTTACCGTTGGTATTGCTTTGATCTAGTGCTGCCCTGGGGATATCTTGGAATGATGTACTACACGAATTGGAGAATAAATTCGCATCTGCTTTTCTAGGATTGGATTCGTCATTAGTATTCAGAACCTTTGCTTTTGTAACTGTACGTATGATTTGATGTCTTTTCCGTCTAGGTCATTGAGTTTAATCAAGATACAATCAAGTACATAACTACATATAGAAGTCAAGTAATTCTAGCAATTATCTTTAAATAAAATATATGTCTGTTCATTCGGATATTTCAGCCTTTATTTCAGCAGCAAGACGCTTCACTAAGGGGGTCTGAGTCAAATTCAAAATTCAGAGGTCGTTTATTCTGTGTAGCTCTTTAATACCACTTAGGGACTTAAAAGCCTTCTCTGCCCCACAAAGTACGCCCCCGAAAAATCTTAAAATAGACGTAACGACTTTTCAAGTCTCTTCAGTGACTTATAATGATATTAAAATCAGAAGATTGAAATTTTTCCTTGAATAACTTTGAATTTTATTTTTTCTGAAGTAGTTTTCCTGTTCTGAGACCCGTTTGTGAATCGGTTGAGGGTTACCTTAAGCAAGATTTTTATTAACTTATGTTATCAAATCAATTCTCGGAATCCTCTGACAAATATTGGAAGTCACTGTTATTTCTAAATCAAATAAAAATCTATCGTAAGCTATATCTTGGCATATCTGCATTACTCAGCTTAAATATTTTCGGTCTCAGTTAGGGATAAGAATATTTAATATTTAAATAGAGTTATAACTATACAACGCTGAAGTCTTTCATGTCAAATTGTTGTTATTATTTCAAATACTCTAAGCCTAAAATTAAGCAATCAAAAATGGCAAACCGAACATGGAAATGAATTTAAAAGTGTGGTTTGTGAGTTATTCTACAAAATGGTGCCAAGGCTTCACCACAAACTAATATTTCTAGTAGACAATACCTTTCGATGCATACGGAGATAATATGCTAAAACCGTCGACAAGTCGTCTAATTTTCATGACTATTTGGACTGGTTTTCAATTTGTATTGAAAAGTAGGTACTTGCCTTATATTGTGTTGCGCAAGAAAGGTCGGAGGTAACAATTTTCGTATTCTTCAATTGTCATTGAAATATAAGTCCTTATGAACTCAAGTTTATTCATATGTAAATCACTTGAAGCAATATTTATTAAAACTCCTCTCGGTCTTCGTTATCAAATTTGAACAGTCGCAAAAAAAGTAAGTTTGAATCTAATTTCGTTTGCTAGATGGATTAAATTTGAATAATACTCAAGTGTAAAATTCGATGAAATACATTCATTATCATATTGATTGTGGATTGAATGTATTCCGACTCAGATGCTCAATTTCAGATACTTACCGAGTTCATTTAATACTGCTATAACACTTCTTGATTCAATTTTTTAATTACCTATTACTCTGAAATTATAATGATTTATAAAGTACTGTCTAAATTATAATTTGTGTTGAATTTCCATTGATGTTCAAACGATTGCTATGTACATTGTCATTTCTGCAATAGGTACAACTACACCATCTTCTGCATCAAGCTGATCTAGTACACCATTTCTTTTATAAGACAGTCCTCCATCTTTATTTTCACTAACAAACTGATTATTGTCTTCAGAATATTAATATCTTATGTCCAAACGACTGCTTTGTACATTGTCATTTGTGCAACACATATTCATGAGAAGTCGCGGAGGCGAGCTATGAATAACTATCAAATGTAAATCAGCCTTATGTGGGTGTCAAATATCGAACGGAAATCTCAATTTAGCCTTAAGTGTGCAACGAGCTTTAAAGCAGTATATTAAGTGTTGTTATTTTTGTATTTGTTGTGTTAGCGTCCTCGAATTATGTCCTCTTTTTACCCGGCTGCAAGGAAAGGGTTATGTTTTCCGCGCGTATCTTGTATGTAAGTATGTTTGTATGTATGTAGTATTCTTTATTACCTCGTATCTTTCAAACCACTTGACGGATTTTTATAATTAAGACATCGTTATATAGGTCCTGGCCGTGAAACATGGCGGATTTTAGGCGCCATATTGTAGAGGTTGCAATTTTTTTTTCTTCGCAACCCATCGAGTGGGGTTTCAAAATGAAGGGTTTTTAGAAAAAACATGCTGTGCAGTCGGAGCATATATATTCTCGAACTGTTTGATCCTCGTGATCCTGAATTATCAGGTTATTAACGTCATCTTTTTTAGTAAAATTCTGAACTTAAAGATGCTGATATAGCTGATTCAAAACAACATTGTTAAAAGGATGCACCTTAGTAGATTTGTAATCCTCGACCATGGTGGAGGAAACCATATAACTTTTGATCAATACTTTTTCAATGAAGTAACATTGAAAACCAATATATAAGTTATATGGATTCTTTCACCATGATTGAAGTATAAATGTAGCCTGACAATTTATTGAAATGTTAAAGTCCAATTAGATCGTTTTAGTTGAAACCACTATTGACTGCTAATTCTTTTTGTCATTCTTGTCTTGTATATGTATGTACTTTTTAACCTCCAACGGAAAAAGAGGGGTGTTATAAGTTAGACGTGTGTAGCTGTGTGTTATTGTATCTGTCTGTGGCATTATAGCTCTTAAACGGAAGAACAGTGTTTGAAAGGTGGTGTTATCCTGAGTGTTCTTAGCTATGTTTGATGAAAATCGGTTTAGCTGTTCAAAAGTTATGGGCTTTTTACTGTTTGAATCGGGGTATTTTCGCAATATGTCGTGTCTTAATAACGTGTTCGATATATTTTTGATCGAAGCGTGTCTACTATTAGATAAATTATGTAGTATAAGATAGACGAAGAAAAAATTGTAGCGTGTTTTTGGCAATTTTTACCAGTTTCTTTTTCATTGCACATCATTTATTTCAGCTTACACTCAATACAAACCACTTATTTGAATACAAGCTCAACGACCTCCGTTCATTGAATCAACCAGAGAGTTCAAACAGACTCCGTTCAACAATTTGCTCTACAAAAATAAAACAAAGATTGTTTTTCTGTAATTAAAGAAAAATCGTGACTAAATGAGTGAGTTCTAAAGAATGATAATAACTTTGCACTAATTTACATTTTGTTATTACTTAAGTACTTACAGCTAAGTTGTCATCCATAGGATTTGCATAAATATTTTTTGGTTTTAAAAGAAGGATTTTGAAAAATTTGAATTTTAGATGACAAATTTATGGGAGGAATTATACATTTTTAAGGGTGGTTCGGACTACGGTTGAATTATGCCATAGTGATCTCCCCATGTAATAATAGAATTCATTAAATACATCTAACATTAATATTTTCAAGTTTTAAAATTACTTTTATTTTATTATCAAGATTTTTTTAAACAGACATGGTCCAAACATGGCTTCTCAGGAATCCCTTTCCAGCTAACCTGCAGAATAGCTCCCAGCAGGCCACCGACTGCCAGGGCCCGGGAAATCTCTAAACCGACTACGAAGCCAGGTGGGCCGCTGCAGGCACAGCTTCGTCAGTTGACTCAGTTGGGGGTACTCCAATAACTCACAATGCGATTGTGGAGTTACGTCCAAAGAATGGGCCTTGACGTGCTTTCTGTACAATAAAACCTGCACCTTGAAATACCTTTATGAGGCAAATGCTAACGCTGTTGACGAGGCTGAAATCTGAGGCCTTAGTGCGAGTTTTTGTTCACGCTCAATCGCGTTAACGTAAACGATCTCTTATGTCAAATGTCAAAAAGAGGTTTATCCTTACCGTCCCCAGACGGCGCTTATCCAATTTCAATACAAATTAACGTTTACGTTGACGCGATTGAGCGTGAGTAAAAACTCGCACTACGGCCTCGGGTCTTTATATTTAATTTGGAATCGTCGATACGACGAAGAAGAACTAACAATTATTTAAAAGTCAATAACCTCATTCATTTTACCAATGGTATCCTCAGAACAAACAATGTCTACTGCTCATAATGTAACCATGTATGTGCTATTATCAATATTTGAACTGTTCAAAGTGTTTCCAAAGTTTCGACTGTAATTTGCTACGCGATAATGAACTTTATTTCAAATAATTATGGTAGCTAATGGGAGGGTTAATGGCTTATTTGATTTGCGCTATCCGTTAGATCAAACATAGCGGCGCATTAGGAACCAATCGTTTTATTATTTGAGTTGCAAGTTCCGAATACTTTTCAATTCTAGAGTATATTGCAAGTCAGCGTCTAAAAGGTGAAATCTTTGAACAAACTTTTATATTGTTGGTTAAACAAAGTTATTTGGTAATTTTAAATTGTTTTCTAAAGAAAAGTTTCAAAACTGTTATTTGTTTAACGTCTTTTGTTTATATTATAAGCTTTCATAATAAAATTAGTGCTGAGTCATTTATGAAACTTTTAGAACCAATATTGACTGCAAATACTGCGGAAATAAAGACTAACCCCATCTGAAAAACGCTTTGGCACCTTGTTAGGAACAGACTGGCGGATACTGCTGCCCATCTTCATGCCAAGTTCCTTGTGTGATTTAATTCATAACTAGCTTCAGCCAGCGGCATCGACCGCGTGAAAAGTGTTTTATTATATCAAGGGAACTTCATACCGAGATAAAAAGTAGCCCATGTGCTATTCCAGACTATAATCTATCTCTGTGTCAAATTTAATGCAGATCCGTTCAGCCGTTCTTGCGTGATTGAGTAACAAACAAACATGTGATGGAAGATGGATGGACCATCTAAACTTTCCCATTTATAATATTAGTATTATTCATCCCATAGGAGCACTCCTATTCGTGTCAGATGATTACTCAAATTTCGTGTAACCTGTGGGTACTTGGAGAGCGTTACATTTGGTACGTACAGATCCTGGAAGGTTAAGGCACTTTTAGAGCTTGACGAGCAAGAAAGTAAGCGGGGCATATCATCGCATACCTTGCGAAGGGGTGTCACACTAGCACTGTGTTTGTCATGGGTCTTTGAATTCTCTAATACTCCATTAACCAGATTTTAATATTAATGCTAATTTTTATTCGTGGTGCTAGGCAACTGGGCTTATCCCAGTTGTAAACTACCCTTTGTGCCTATTGGTCTTGTTTTTAGGGTTACGTAGCCAAATGGCAAAAAACGGAACACTTATAGATTCGTCATGTCTGTCTGTCTGTCTGTCCGTCCGTACGTCACAGCCACTTTTTTCCGAAACTATTAGAACTATGCTGTTGAAACTTGGTAAGTAGATGTATTCTGTGAACCGCATTAAGATTTTCACACAAAAATAGAAAATAAACTATAAATTTTGGGGGTGCCCATACTTGAAACTGAAAGTAAAAAAAATTTTTTCATCAAACCCATACGTGTTGGGTATCTATGGATAGGTCTTCAAAAATGATATTGAGGTTTCTAAATTGGATAGTTTGCGCGAAAGACGCTGCCAAAGTGGTAAAATGTCCCCCCCCCCTGTAACTTCTAAAATAAGAGAATGATAAAACTAAAAAAAAAATATGATGTACATTACCATGTAAACTACCACCGAAAATTGGTTTGAACGAGATCTAGTAAGTAGTTTTTTTTTAATACGTCATAAATCGTAAACCGCAATTTACCAAGTACGGAAGCCTTCGTGCGCGAGTCCGATTCGCACTTGGCCGGTTTTTTCTGCCTCCTGTTTGATATGGAGGGAAGTGGAAATTTCAATTTTTTCCTACGCCTTCATTATTCTTTTCTGATTAATTTCGTTACGGGATCCAAGACAGTTAAATTCATTCTCCGAGACTTCGTCGAGCTTCATTGCCTCGGCGCTTTTCTGGTGGTCGCCACTGTTGATTCTGGCTTTCAGAAGTTGCAGTGGTTTGGGAATGTGCGGTGAGATTGTAACCAGATTTTAAATGAACCGATCAATGACCGTCCACCATTAAAACACATTTCGATTCTGCATTAGTTAAATTCTATTATCGTTCCAACTCAATTACATGGTTTGTTTAAATTATTTCGTTTCGTTTACTATTTGTACATTGCATTGTGTTGGAATTCGAATTTAATTAACGCGGAGCTTAAATAAATTGATTCTAGGGCAGCAACGACGAAATTATTTGATCTCATTAAAATTTTGGGCTTAAGTCTTTCATTATTTTGTATTAAATTGAAAGTAGGTCTTCTACAGTCTATTTATTATCTGATTAAAATCAATTGAATTCTTACTTACTTCAGAGAATTAATGAATAATACAGAATTTTAATATGGTTAATTAATTTTCAAAGTTGGTCATCACCAATGGCCTTTACATCATGTTTCTTGATATTCCTCAGGGCTGAGCGAATGAATAATCTGTAATAATCAACTTAATTCTCCTCCCATAAGATCTCATAGTGCATCGGAGCATCTAAACCATGAAGAATCTTCAAAGCACCCGTTTGATTTACAACCCGTTTTATATCCATAACTGCCTACATATCTCTCCCTCGTGTAGAACCAAATCGCTTCCATCCACTATTCTCTCCCGACCGCCATCCGAGAGCGTTGCCAGCTCCATTTCTTACATCAATCCGCCATTTTGTGTTAAAATAGGAGCCATTTTACTACGTTAACTGCACCGCCAATCGGTATGTGCTTCGATTGATGGTGCAGATAGTTTACGGGCAATAAGGCTCGCTCAATTTTATCTTATCTTCTTACAGGATTATTAGGAAGTAGTTTGAAAAAGCCTCATGTATTGCAACTTCCTACAATATGCACCATTACTGTATTGTTATCACTACTACGTGAACTATTGCGGCTTTTGATAGTGTTTTTTTTCCTGTTTGGGCTTCTGGAAAATGGTTGACGGTGTTGGCACCGTTGTTTAGTGATACAATTTGATTTAGGTGTTCGGTTTGCATTACTAAAAAAATGCGAAGAATTAGTTGTCTCTACTTTTAAAATCGATACGAATAAAATCAATACTTCTAGCACTATTGCAATAATGATGAATGCATGTAAAGATACCATACAAATGATTAAAATCGAAACAGTCTGACTTTTCTGAAACAATGATGCAATTAATGAGATGTAATAGTGTTCTTAAGTTATTGAAATAAACATTTATTTATTTATTTATGAGATCAAAGATTACTTCACTATAAACATATTGCTCAAAATAAATAAGACATCCAAACCTAGCCTTAATAAGACCAATAAATCAATCTAGTTCAATACTGACAAATTACAGATTCGTTGCGTTAGCATTGTAACACTGTCCTTGCTGAATATTAATGATGGCAACATTAAAGCATTATCTACGGCTCATTACAACACTACAGATCTAAAATGTGTAATAGATGTAATGATAGGAGGCAATACAAAGGAATTTTATAGATACGATACTAAAGAATGACGTATGAAGAAGCTATAATTTTAAAGCGTAACAATATAATAAGTTCCACAAAGACGCAATAATGTGTCCTACAGGAATCAAGGCAATACGAAGAAAAGCTTATGTCTCTTTAATGCACAATTGACTACAAATTGTCTCACGGCTATAAGTGAATTCTTCAAATATCGACTTTCTTTTGTTTTCTCTTTCACAAGTCTCCTATGAATCTTAGAATGATTAAGTATATATGTCCTTAATCTACCACCTCATTCACACCAACCTCTACACCGATCGGATCGAATCCCATTTATCTTTGGAACCAATCCATTTATCATTCATACCGCATCCTTACAACCTACACCAACTAAAAACTTAAGAACTTTATTCCAGCCCATTGGTATACATCCTACATCCACAAGGACAGAAGGTTCAACAACATGATTATCAAACAGGCTTTTTTCTTCAACCTAAGTCACTGAGGTGGCCCCAAACATACTTGGGCCAATATTTGTACGGTACAGTGGCCCCTATGAAATTTATTTGTCTGAAAGATCAGATTGGCATACTTCGTGCGTCATACCTTCGTTGCCCTTGGTACGCTTTCTGAATCGTCCCTAAGGTTATGTCTGTCCTTCGGGGTTATGGAGACACAAATTATAGTTTACAGTTTGATTTTTGGATTATATTCTCTTAGTAATACTCTTATAGCTACTCAAATTACGCCAACGTTGACCTTGTCCAGCAAATCGAGAGAACCATTAATATTAAAATCACAAAGGATAATACTATTTGTCTGAGTAAAGGTATCATTAGTTATGTTTTTCTTTCACAAACACACTCATATTTATCTCTCTCATTCGCAGACTGAAACAAACAAATATATCATTGAGTAAGTACGGGTACAAGGTACTCTATTTTGATTTACACAGCTTGACCTGTTGTAACAGCTCTAAAAATAGAAAAAAGTACAATATATTTCCTCTTTTTACACCGAAATTGTTTTTATAAAGTTTAAAAGCTACCTTGCCAAAAAGCAATATGGGAGTTTGGAGCCGAGCGTTTGGCAGAGTGCCCGGAGTGACAACGCGTTGGGATGGAACGGCTGCGGCACAAAACACTGCTGGCTGTAGGTCATGCAGCCTCTATCCTTTAAGTCATTAATGGTTTTTATGGCCATTGTTGTTTTACTGAGATGGCATCAGTCTTTAATGGTTTACTCCGTATAGCAGAAAAAACTGAGTTGTTATGTGCTTGTGCTGTTTTCATGTAAAGGTCGTGGTTCATGATTGGTTTCAGACTCAATAAAATGAGCAGATAGTTCGTCTGATTCACCTGCTTTTATTGAACTTAAATACTTTAAAAATACATCATAATATTATCTAATCTATTTTCGTTTAGGGTCATCACAAAAACAAAGTTGCCCTTGTCTAAGTTTTATTTTCCTTATTTTTTTGTACCACCGTGGTACAATAAGGAACATTTTGAAATTATGCCAATGACTCAAGACTTTCTACTATCTCTTGCACGTGCTTAAGAAACCACAACTTGGCCCAAAACGGCCGCAAAAGTTTTGGCCTGTTGTAATTTGCCAGTTTAGTCCTTTAGCCATTTAATCTAAGTTTAAAAAGCGATTAACGCCTCGGGATTAAACCACAGCATAAAGAGAACAGGAGTGAGGGTAACATTAGCCTGTGTCTTAATTTTAAGTGCTGGTAATAAACCTGAGAGCATTCCCGCCACCAACTTTAAGGACTACTTTGGCGTTGTGTTCTTTTTTTAAAGAGTTCATAGCTTTAGCAGTGGCCAGTAGTGGCCAGTCTCATTCGGTCTTAAATAGGACCTGTAGCACGAGGGCGTTAATTAATGCAGGTATTTATGTTAATTGAATGTTAGAAAAGGCGTTTTAAGCTTTACGATTAAAATACTATCATATTTTTCTAGCAATTTGTCAATTCAAGTGGAGATTACTTTTATATGTTATTAAAACACTTTTTACCCACGACGGAACGGAGACGGTATATGCGTTTTGCGGTGAGAGGATGTTTGTTTGTGCAAATCCATGTTGCCAGTTTTATCCAAAACTGCTAGTTCGATTTTGATGCAGTTTTCAGTGATGGGTTTGGGTTTGATTGGTGCTTGTTTTTAGATAGATGTTACGATGACAACTCACCAGGGCACTGCAGTAAACATTTGTTTGTGCAAATCCATGTTGCCAGTTTTCTCCAAAACTACTAGTTCGATTTCGATGCAGATTACAGTGATGGGTTTGGGTTTTATTGCTGCATGTTCTTAGATAGGTGTTACGGTGACAACTCACCAGGGGGCGCTTCAGTAAAAATTTGTTTGTGCAAAACCAAAACTACTAGTCTGGTTTTGATGCAGTTTGTGGTTGATTAGTGAGGGTATACATATCTATGCTCTCTAAAAAGTTTAAAATTAAAAGCAAAATTAAATATTTTGAAAAAACCTACGACGGTTAAAAAGTAATTGAAAAGGATACAATCATTTAAAAAACCCTGATCAAAAAATAAATGTAACGCGAAATAATAAACGTAAAAAGATTTACTAAGTAGAGTTGATCTCTCGTGGAGTCGGTCATACCTATATGTCAACAAGTAAAATTTCAAAATTTAAAAAACCCCCGGCACATTTATCTTGCGAAAACACAGTTCACACAGATTCGAACAGTAAAACGCCTATAACTTTTGAACGGCTGAACCGATTTTATTCAAACATAGCTAAGAACACTCTCGACAAAATTACCTTTCAAACAAAAAAAACTAAATCGAAATCGGCTCATCCGTTTAGGCGCTATGATGCCACAGACAGACACACAGATACACAGACTGATGCACAGCAACACACGTGAAACTTATAACATCCCTTTTTTCCGGCGGGGGTTAAAAGTAGTGTATCAGTTTTCATAACATTTCCCTATTTTATTCTCGATGATTGTAGATGTCCAAGAATATTCGTCGGGGCTGCCATCACTATTTTAAATTTCTTCGTAAATAAAATAATTATCATTAACTTCTAAATGTCCTCACTGTAGGGCATCTCCAATTATTCACGTTACTATAAAACTGCAAAACTAGTTCATTTAATGGCAGCCCCTGACGGATATTCTTGGGTTTTTTAGTGTCTGATCGATTAAAATTCCTAGATGAAGCAGTAATGAGCTCGTCCTTTAAAGAATTTCTCGAAGAAATCTTTTCTTGAATATTTGCGCTGAAGTTGCCAATTCCATTTTACTGGAGCGATCAGTTTTAATAGCACTTACGCTTTTATCGATTCCTATAATGATAGAACGAAACGAGTTCTTCCACAATGTTTTAGTTACCTACCTATTAAGGGTAAAAGTTAACATAAAAATAAGTAAGTAAAGGTAGGTAGGTAGGTACTAATAATGTTCTTAACGCAAAAAATGTAGGTATTTTTTGAATTTTAGAGAACATTTTTATTTGTACAGTGTTACGTTTTTCCAGAAACGTTTTTCCTGTATTAAGATAGCTTTTCGGGGAATTTTCGTATGCCACAGGTCAGGACCTTGACCTAATTTCATTTTATTGACTGTTTATCTTGTCAAATATATCTACATGTCGGCAATAGGAGGGCTATCTTCAATACACCCTCGGTCTTATGGACTTAAGGTTACACTAGTCGAAAATTCTTCCATACAAACGTAGTCTAGATAATACTCCACTGTTTGACGATGTAAGTTCAAAATAAAAAATGATATCAATTTGTCTCATCATTATCTAGTCTTGTATGGAAACAAAAATGTAAAATAATAATATATTTGAAAGTTATGAGCGTCAAAAGTTCTATATTTCAACACTAATTTTAACGCATCTTTGGACGGAAATAAATACCATAAGAAGAAGGAAAATTGCAAAACGGCCTCCATACAGGGATAGTAATTCAACAACGCAAAAAATGTTATTTAATAAAAATATACATTTAGTTGTTTTTTCATGATATCTAGACTCCCAAAGGACTGTTTATAAAATTTCGCGCGCTCGTTTTCGTCCTAAATCATCATCCATTTCGATACGAATTTGCAAAAGTGCTAATTCGTACGCGAACTTACTGCTCATCACAGCGTCTATTTCTTTCGCACGTGCTGTCGGATAAGATAGCATGCATTTTTACCCCGCGCACTAAATAGTTCGTGCCGTCGACTAGTTCAACCTTAATGTGGGTAATGCATGCGCCAAGCAGGTAACTTATGCCGTTTTAGAGGTAGTCCTTGGTCCAATTAACAAAGCAGCGGATTCGGTCACCAATCGTTTCGCTTTCTCTCAACATAAACACACTTTGTCAAGTTCATACACGCCACCAGGCTACTTCTCCACTTTTATCATCACAACTCCAAGACGCGCGCCCGCGCGTTTCTTCTTAAACGAACCACCATGGCGGGAGACTCCACTCAAGCGGTCATTATGGACCCCCTCGCTTTTCATTGGACCTAAACTCATCCGGCAAAGTACAGCTTATAACATCCAATCAAATCAAGTATAACTGAGATTTGAATTAGAAGCTAAATGTTGCCAATTAAACAAAGCTGAATGATTCAGTTAAAGGTGATTCGTCTGCAGCCTTATCATCAAGCTGTACTCCTCTGACGTATATATTTGGATGGCCATGATCAATATGTTTGTTAGGCAGTGATTTCGTACATTATTGCTTATATTTGGTTAATTTTTGGTTAAACAATAAATTCAATTTATATTTTATTTATTTATAATTAGTTGGCAAAGTTTACACGGATAAATTAAACTTACTAACGAAACTCCGCAGACATGCTGGTAAAGATATTTCATAATAGTAACATAATTGTGGGGTAACCTAGAACTAAGAATTCGAATACATGTGTCATCCACCAACCCGCATTGGGCCCGCGTGGTGGATTACGGCCCATTCCCTCTCACACAGAGAGGAGGCCTATGTCCCAGCAGTGGAAACATTAAAAGGCTGATGATGATGAAAATAATTGTAAACTTTTTATTTTAAACAACTTGAAATTAAAAATGAAGATTATTTTGTTTTATCGGTATTGGATATTAGATACTCAGCTACATCGGCTTATACTGAAGCCGACCCCAATAATAATGTACTTGAGAAAATGCTAGGTAGATATGTTGGATATTGCTACCCATCACTTCTGAAGTTTCGCTTAAAGTAGGTTTGGAGGCATGTGGTCAGGGTGTAAAGTCCCACAAACCTCCATAGAAAAGGGAGGATCCTCCGACCAGACGGGTGTTGTGTCTGGTCCGTGCAACTGCCTAACGGTTAATGTTGGACTGTTGTATGTATTCAAATCGCGCCGAAAACTTTGTTTTCGCGATGGATCTGTAAGGGGCGACGTCGGTGCCGCTACATAGGTATTTTATAATCCTAGTTTTTTTAAACTCTAAAATAGATTGATACTCTGAACTCTAATAATATATTTGATTGTGCTAATTTACACCATCAACCACCACCAAATCTATTATTAGAACAAATCCAATAATTTGCCAATAGTTCTCTCACACACCCGCAGTAGGTACCAACTTCGCAATCTCCAACATAATTCTAAAACAATAAACTAAGCCTCGCGTGCTCATGAATAAGTATTGAAAGGGAAAGATCCGGCTATCAACGTGACAAATAATAATATTTGCATCGTAAGCATTGCTTGAGGGGAACACTGAAGATATTTGTGAGCATATGTATCAAAGTTTTTGCTACTCTTCGTCTTCTTCCTGCCCCCTTCCCAATTTGTTTGGGGTCGGGCCTCCTTGTGCGTCTACGCCAGGTTGGTCTATACTGGATTGTCGATGGTGCCAATTTTTTCTCCATAAGGTTACACTAGTCGAAAATTCTTCCATACAAACGTAGTCTAGAGATTACTGCACTGTTTGACGATGTACGTTCAAAATAAAAAATGATATCAATTTGTCTCATCATTATCTAGTCCTGTATGGAAACAAAAATTTAGAAAAATATTAATATTCAAAGTTATGAGCGTCGAAAGTTTCATATTTCAACACTAATTTTAACGCATCTTTAGGCGGAAATAAATACCATAAGAAGAACGAAAATGGCAAAACGACCTCCATACAGGGATAGATTAGTAATTCAACAATGCAAATAATGTTATTTTATAAATATACGTTTAGTTATTTTTTCATGATATCTAGACACCCAAAGGTTTGTTTATAAAACTTCGCGGGCTCGTTTTCGTCCTAAATCATCATCCATTTCGATACAAATTTGCAAAAGTTACTGCTGTTACTGTTACTTACTGCTCATCACAGCGTCTTTACATTCGCACGTGCTGTCGTATAAGATAGCATGCATTTTAACCCCGTGCACTAAATAGTTCGTGCCGTCGACTAGTTCAACCTTAATGTGGGTGATGCATGCGCAAAGCAGGTAACTTATGGCGTTTTAGAGATAGTCCTTGGTCCAATTAACAAAGCAGCGGATTCGGTCACCAATCGTAAATCATCTTCCATTTCGATACAAATTTGCAAAAGTGCTAATTCGTACGCGAACTACCTTCTTACTGCTCATCACAGCATCTATTTCTTTCGCACGTGTTGTTGGATGAAATAGCATGCATTTTAACCCCGCGCACAAAATAGTTTGTGCCGTCGACTAGTTCAACATTATATCTATGAGTTCAACCTTCTTGTTCGTTGCTTGATGTTGATTTTGAGCATTTTCTTCACGGGGTACCTATCTTCACGGCTCATAATGTGCCCATACCATCTTAGAATCTCTCTGATCTTGTCGGCTATTGGTGCTACCTTGAATGATCCTCTTACGTATTCGGTCCACACTTTACCCAAGCGCGTCACACCCCCTGCCCAGCGGAGTATTTTCATCTCATTTTGCTACTGAGCACGAAAAATGGGCAAAATGGAAATGAAGCTAATGTGTTGGAAAGCTGTGTTGTTTGTTACAAACCCAAGAAAAGCAGAACTTACGAAAGTAGGTACATTTATTATGAGCATAGCCCAAGAGTCTCTCTGCCAGCCTCTGTGTTCCTCTTCCTCTCTCTTCTACTACATTATAACCCATCAATCAGCCTTCAAAGCTAGAATCAACCATATTCTTTCCATCAGACGTGGACAAAGTGGATCAGCTGGATCATTGGGAATTATGACAAAATCATTTACTATGGTAGTAAAAGAGAATAGAATAGCCATAAGAACTACCTAAACTCTAAACAAATGTATTTTCTGATTGTTTTCTAGTTTTGACAAAACATATCGCCTTATCATCAAAAATCTTTTCACCCAAGTCTTCCGCTGTTGGATATAGGCCTCCCTCAACCATCGACCATCGACAGTCACATCGACCTGTCCTGTGTTTCTAGCTTCCAGCGGACTCTCGTGTTCACCCCATAGTAAGTCATAACCTTTTGCACATTCTTTTCCAGTAAAAAAATGACGTATACTTACTAACTTTGACGTCAACTCATCGACTTCATGACGTCTACAACCAAAAATATAACCTCCCTCGACGACGAAATATAAACGATTTCCATTGACATCATAATACAACATTTTACTTGTAGGTACTGCAAGAGCATGCGCTTGCAAATTACCTTTTCCAACATATTTGTCTGCTAAAGCGGAGTTCAAAGAAAAATTGCTAAGCATTGTTGCCGTGTTTTCTGTGAAAGCACATTGTTCTGGTTGGGAACGTTCAACCGTTCTGTGCTCGAAAGAGGTTTGCATTGCGACCGCGACTTGTTGCTTGCCCTTTCGGGGTTTATTAATTTACTTTTCTTAATAATGCTCTTCGAATGTTGCTGTTTTGAGGAGCAGAAAACTTCCATAGTATATCTTTCAGTTTTTGATAAACTGCAAATAATGTCCAGCAAGTGAAAATCAGAATATTAGGTTGTCTTTTACAGAAGCAAATGGTCTCGTCCAGGTAATAAACGAGCATCATCATTATTATCAGCCTTTTAACGTTCTCTCTGCTGGGATACAGGCCCTGCTGTCTGTGAGAGAGTGAATGAGCTATAATCTACCACGTGGGCCCAGTGCTGGTTTGTGGATGTCACAAGTCCTTTTTTAGTTCTAGTACATTGCTGGTTTCCTCACGATGTTTTCCTTTACCATGTTTAGAGATAAACGAGCATTGACCATCAATTAAACACACTTGCTTACCGACTACACGGTGATCTATCAGGAAACAGATTGTCCAGAAGTCCAAATTTTATGAGATAAGCAATCGCTGTTCAAAAGTCAAATTGTCTACATAAGGTTTCTTTCATCGTAGGTCAGTGATTTCCATGAACAGCTCGAAAATATCATTGAAAAGGTAACGGTGACTTAGGTACTAACCAGGTTTTTAACCTCGTTCTTTTGAAACAAGTCGTAAAACCTCCGCCCACCAAATCCACAACATTCAAAACTTGGGCTTTAAATTTTTCGCAGAACGTTTTGCAAATTGAAAACTGGCACAGCGGCGCACCTGCTCATAAAACGTCGAATCTGTGGCGTTGGTACCTCTATCCCACTTCAAATTACACCAACGATAACACAAACAATTATAATCTTTATTCTAAAACCCTACGTGTTAAAATACCTTGGACCACCGCAACATATGGCACCTTACCTGTGACTAGGCTGCGTACATTTGCACCAAGGTGATTTTTAATAGACGCTCCTAGGATTCAAGCTGTAAAGAATTGCGAAACTTTGTATTTTCAATTATCTTTAAGCTAGCTGTGTTCGTGCTTAAGTTCCTCACTTTGAAGTTCCAACAATTGTAATACCTCTTACAAAATCTCCGAGATTACGTAAGGAGAAAATAACGGCATTGAACTTAAAGCTTGTCCATATTATTATTTCTCACATCTCACTTAACCATCAACTCTCACATATCGCACAGAACTATTAAGATTTCTTCTCAAATAAGAAAAAAACGCTAATCACCTTCTCAAACTGCAATCGTGTTACTCACTGACTTCTAAACGTCCGCAGTGACTTTGTCGGGGCGTTCGGTGACCAAAAATTTCATCACGCAGGTATTGTGGTCGAAAATGCCTCATAATTATAAATAATGGTCCAAATATTTAGGCTTTTACTCTTGTAATTGTTTACTAAGGTAACTAATGACTCGAACAAATGCTACTTGAAAGGCATTCTAATTAAGACTGCTTTGAAAAAGGCTTCACAATCTTGTTTTAATTTATTCATAGAATCTGCACTACTAAGAATCGATAGCATTGCTAGAACATATCTAAGCGAAGGAAACAATAAGACTTCGATCAGTCTTCGAAGAAATTATAATGGTACACGTTACAGTACTTCGAAATACGGTGAGCGTTATTAACTTCTGAGTATCGAGGTTCCACGACTGCGGAATAAAATGTTAGAAAAGCCGAAGGAATTTCTGTTCAGTTATTTCAAATTACTGTTACGGTCCAATAGACCTTCTGGATGTAATAATAAAATCGTTCTCAGTGTTTCAAAAAACATCAGCTGAACTTCGGGAGACCCTTAAACTTGCCAACTTTATCCTTCAACAACAAAAAATGAGCCTTATCTGGGTAATTTACGAAAAAAAATGTCTGCCTAATATTCCTGGGTGTCTAAGTAAGCCATACGCGAAGAAAAATAGGTCTTATGAATAAAAAAAGTTAGCAAATATCGCTGCCAAAGTTCTCGTTCCAAGTTTTCGGGAAACGCTTGGTAACCGAATATGGCGAATATGCATAATCTTTTCATAGGCGTTCAATATGGCGGCGAATATATTCGGCGACACGTAGATACTGCTCCCCGATGAGTTACACAGCTATTGGCTAATATTTGAGCGTGGGTTTGGGGAATCGTGGACCATGTAATAGAAGGCAGATTTGGTGTTGAACCTTTTTTGCTCTTTTATTGTCATAAAGGTTTGTACTACGACTAATAACTGATATAACCATGCGTTACTTGATAAACTATTATAAATTTATAACCAACTAGCGGACGCCTCGCGGTTTCACCCGCGTAGTTCCCGTTCCCGTGGGAATACAGGGATAAAAAGTAGCCTATGTCACCCGGGGATAGTGTAGTTTCCCAACGGTGAAAGAATTTTTGAAATCGGTTCAGTAGTTTTAAAGTTTATTCGTTACATACAAAAATAAAGAAATTCAAATCTTTCCTCTTTATAATATTAAGTATAGAAGTATAGATTGGTAATTTAATTACCTGGCTAAAGAAGGCTGTTGGTGTCATTATCTAAAATACTATGATGCCGGAAAAAAAATAACCAATACCTATATCTAAGATACGACCTTACTTACCATAATATTTAAATAGGAGTACCGACAGAACAATAATTATAATTTACTGCCAATATTCAAAAATTAGACCTGTCGTACTGTATAGATCAGAATGTTGGTCTGTGAAAAAGATAGATGAAAAGAGATTGCATGTAGCAGAGATGAGAATGTTGAGATGAATGTGCGGAGTGACGAGAATGGATAAAGTGAGAAATGAGTATATTAGAGGAAGTTTGAAAGTGGCGCCAGTAACAGAAAAGTTGAAAGGAAACCGTTTGTCCTGGTATGGTCATGTGATGAGGAAGGATGAAACGCATGTTACTAAAAGAGTTATGAATATGGTTGTAGATGGATGGAGAGGGAGGGGACGGCCAAAGAAAAGATGGATGGACTGTGTGAGGAGTGATATGAAAGAAAAGGGCGTCAGTGATGGAGTGACGGGGGACAGGATGGTATGGAAGAAAAAAACGTGTTGCGCCAACCCCAAGTAACATGGGACAAGGGCAGGTAGATGATGATTCAAAAATATAGTCCATCTCATTAAAAAATTTAATAAAACCTTCAACCAAATCTTCTTTCAATTACAGAGTCACCCAAACTCCAATCACTGTAAGTAGTTCTACATTACGTTGGATACAAGTAAAGCCTTGTGGGAAAAGAAAGGTGTTAACAAAACTAACATACATTAGGCTACGTGACTAGGCAACAGTTTGGGGGCTCCGAACTGAGGCTTATACGTCGTTATCATTGCTTTTCAGGCCACAAACTAACGTTACGTTGAACTATGTAGATATTCTGTGTTATCACGAGCACCATTTTGTATAGGTATTATAGTTCATAGTAGAGGAGCTCGTGGCTAAATAATAACAGCCGCACTGGTCGATCATCAAGGTTAAGCAACGTTTGACGAGGTCGGTCCGTGTATGGGTGACCATTTCAACATACCGAGTTTCCTCCGTGCCTCGGCAAGCATGTTAAGCCGTTGGTCCCAGTCGTTATGGAAAGTCAGAAGCTTGAGATCTGACACCAGTCTTGCCAAGGGGTACCGTGTTACCCAGTTACTGGGTTGTGGAGGTCTGATAGGCAGTCGCTCCATGTAAAACACTGGTACTCAGCTGAATCCGGTAAGACTGGAAGCCGACCCCAATGTAGTTGGGAAAAGGCTAGGCAGATTTATTGATTATAGGTCTTAGTTGTGTCCCTATGCCGTAGGCTGTAGAGATAATCGTTACTTTGATATTTGAAATGGAACGAACTCACCCTAAAGTCAAAATGTTTGCCAGTCAGCAAGCTAAAGGATTAAGCTTCCTCGGACAGTTGCGACGTAACAATTCGTCAACCGGTTTTTGATAAAAATTGATGTGCGGATCTGTAGAACTCACGACAATATTTCTATGAAAAATGCTCGTCACATCATTGCAGCAATGTCGCAGAGTTGCGGCAATTTTATTAAGCCAATCTATAAAAACATTGCACTGTTCGAAACAAAGGGGTATACATATTTGCGTGCTGGTTGACCAAAACCAGATGTATCCTCCAACTGCTCAGTATGATTCTCTTCTTGTTTAAGTCTTTTTAGTTTGCTTTTTAAGCAGTCTGGTTTTTTTTTCGAATTAATATATGATGAGGATATGGAAGAAAAAAATTGTACCCACAATTTGGCGTCCAAAAGCCGCTATTTTTCTATTTTCCAATTTTAATGTAACCAGTGTACACTCGCAAAGTTAAGACGTGTCGATTGAGGTAAGTATCATCAAATCGGCCAACACGTTTGGTCTCTGGAACGCCACATAGGAACAAACATACATAGACTGATAAACACATTACCCTCCTTCGGCAGTCGGGTAAAAAGGGGTAGCGGTAAACTAACAGAGTAACCATTTTATCACTACTTTAAACAAATCCTATAAACTTAGCTTCTATATTTTCCCAAATGACGCCCTATCTAATCCAAATCTAAATCGCAATTTTGCATAAAAAAGATCTCCATATTTGCCAACCTTACCGTAAAATATGAAAAAAGAACGTCATTGGTTACCAACACACGTTCTATAAAAACATGATGTCTGACCTCAATTCCTATCCAATGAGGGCAGAGGTAATAAGCTTGGGGCTTGTTAAGGGACCGCTACTTTTTCTAGTAAACCTATCACTAAAATTGCTTAGTAACTGGGTTACATATTTTTATTTTACTTAGTGTCGAAACTTTATTGATATTATACCATAGTTTGTAATATCTTAAACGTAATTGATTGCTTAGGTAAATTGTGTCGTTGTCATAAAAGCATTAGATCAAGTACCCGGTTGGTGACATGGCAACACACTGTAGTTTTTGGCGGGACTTTTGAATTGAAGAAGAATAGAATTTCGAGTGAAGTTCAGCGGCTGTTTATATTACCTAGGTATTTGCATATTGATTCCTAGGGGATATTGTAAAAAAAATTGGTGTAATTTTGTGTCTTAACTGTTACGCAACTGGACAATATGTGAAATCATTGACTGAAGCGATCTCGGGATAGTGGAGCGGAGAATTTTATTGTAGTATTGACTACCTCCGCAAAGCTCAATGGAAAGGCTGACTCGATATAATTTGCTGCTAAACAAAACACATTATTAGCTTACTAAAGAATGTTAAAACCCATCTATGTATCCGACTGTAAGACTTGTATCTATGGTCATGAATAATAATAAAAAAACTTAAGACTTTAACATAACTGGCTAAATCCAGGTGTAGTTACTATAGGTAAAGCACTGCTTAACCTTTAGTGGAATGGTGTCGGACCAACAAGGAATTAAGGGCCTCGTAAACTACTAAATGGAATCTACAAGGGCTAGTTAAGTCAAACTTTCTATTACAGGCTTATATGAACTAATGGTTATGCTTCTAGGTAACTTTAATCCTTGCAGTAATCTCAAGAAGAGTAATTATTAATCCTTTCAGTTCCCTGGATACTAATTATAATATCTGTGAACAGTGATTTTGGCGCCTCGATTCATTCGGATAAAATATGGAAAAGGGGTAGAAATTGGCCTGGACGATTTGACCTGTTTATCTCGGTAGTATCTGTGAGGATTTGACGAAGGAACGTCTCCGTGATCTTCCTGTGGGATCATTTTCGTTTATGCGTGCGATGCCGCTAGCATAATCAAACTTTGCACAGACGTCACTGCTCATTGAAAAAACCGTAGGTAGGTATGAAACCTACTAAGGCACCAAGATAGGATCAGCTTCAAAAGGTCTCAATTCTACAGAATGCAGTACAACCAAACTAAAAATATGTAGGTAGCAAGTTGAAGTACAAATAAAGTACATACCGACCTTCGCCACACATTGAAAGTCCAATTCCTCATTCTATCAGATGTAGATCGCTCGATACCGTCAATTTGTGAAACTATTTCGGACTATATCGCAGTTGGCACACCGTGTTTTGTTTTAATGTGCCACAGAATATGGTGACGCCAAGATGGCCGCTGCTAACATGTCATTGTCCAACTTGATAAAAACCAAGCGTGTCAGTATCAGACAGGGCTTGTTTCACCACCCATGATTAAGTTTTTGTTATTACTTGACCGATAATTTTACACAGATTCTGTTCCATTTTTTAATTTATTGAGTAAGTATCTTGAAACTGGCCCTTGGTGGCTTCTACTCAATCATCCCAAGAGAAACGTATTCCCTGATTAAAAATATAATAGCATTTTGTCCTTCTTCAGGGTCCAATCTGTCCCTGTGGCAAAATTCATAAAAAATTGTTCAGCGGTTACGTAACAAACAGACACAGTTACTGTCTGTCTGCCTATTTGCTACGTTATACAATATTAGTATCTATCTATGAATTGCCTCCCTATTCACTGCCAGCGTTCCGTACTCTGTGCTGTGCGCTGCATACTATACAATAGGCCCTTGTTTTAGTCGTTAATTTGCCACTTCCGACAATTATCTCAGTGACAACAATTAGCTATAATACGGTCATATTTTGTGCCGATATGTGTCAAGATTGATTTGTTTTGTCGAGTTTTGGCTATTGTTTTACTGTGACAAAAAATATGGTGGAATTAGCGGATGACCTAATTTTTAATAGTAACACTTTAAGAGAGCACAGACAGACGTGACATGAGAGTGTGACGATGATGAGACAACGCGTTTTCATACAAAAACAACGTTGTCGTATTTGTTGAGCAATTTTATAACAATGCTTCGCTGTACTATTGTCGCGTCGCGCCTGTCTGCGGGAATCTTTTAAAATGTATTTATAGCGTCATCAAAATTACCTATAAACTATTTCTAGTTAGCACCAAACAGCTTATGAAAAGTTATTTAATTTAATACGTGTTAAAATCAAAACTGTTGAGAATTATCCTACAAATCCTAAATAGGCAAGTCTAAAAACAGAACAGATTAATATTTTATTAGAGCGAATGGCCCAAAGATACGTTTACCCTCGTCGGCTTGGCCACGCTGATAATGTCAGCGCCATTTTAAGCTACAGATTAAATAAATCTCTTGAGCTTTACAGCGAGGAAGAACGACGAAAAATAAAAAACTAAAGAAACAAATGAATAACTGATTTTGAAAGAAGAATAACATTTTCAAAATATTAAGTTTATTTGAATTTAGAATTCCGAGTCGTTCGAAGCAACTATAATTTGGGCAGTTTTATACAAAGCCAATTTCATAGGAAGACTTCTTCGCTTCTGGAGTCAGTGATGGCTGACAGGACGGTATGGAAGAAGAAAACCTATTGCGCTGACCCCAAGTACCATGGGGAAAGGACAGGAAGATGATTTTTCATGCATTTTGTCCAATCGCTGGTGTTTTTATTTCGCGTCACAGCCTCTCTCTATCTGGTTCTGTTATTTGACAGTCTGGCGTATTCTCGTCAGGTCTCCAATCGCAGATTTAATCTAATCGATCCACCTCATCGAAAAAGATTATAGTACAAACTAGCGACTGCCAACGGCTTCGCCTGCGTGAAAAGTGGTTTATCATACGAAGGAAACATTATACCGGCATAAAAGTAGTCTATGTGCTATTCCGGACTATAATCTATCTCTGGGGCGAATTATATCCAGGTCCGTTCAGTCGTTCTGGCGTGATTGAGTTGGATGATGTATGGTGTAGATGAGGTACGGCGTGATGGATGGTTGTATATTTATACATACAACCATCCATGCAAACTTTCGCATTTATAATAAAAAAAAAAAAAACTTTAAAACACATATAAACTAATATTATATTATACAGAGGAAAGATTTCTGTTTTTGTATGTAACGAATAAACTTAAAAACTACTGGACCGATTTCAAGCTTCCGTTGGGAAGCTACACTATCCCCGGGTGACATAGGCTACTTTTTATCCCTGTATTCCCACGGAAACGGTCACTACGCGGGTGAAACCACGAGGCGTCCGCTAGTGTTATATAAAAATGCTAACTCTATTCATGAAGTCAAGAATATAATTGAATAGACAAGTTTATTGTGAAATGGTATAAAGCTATTGTCATAACATTAAACGTTTTGTTATAAAACATTTTTATGGATCCATTATTTCAACGATAACTTTTAATAACACCAATACGCAGAATATTGCCAATTTTAAATTGGATCCAATATGAAACGAGTTCATAACCAATTGACATGTATTCCTTTGCATAAGCAGTAAAGGTGAACGGCCCACGATACCCTGAAACCCCTCACCAGAGATTGAAAACTAGATACTATCTGATTTTATGAGTGGATTGTCAAGTCCATCTTGGTCGTATAAATCCCGTAGAGGAACGACCCAGTACATGAAACCGTATCGATAAAATAATGGTAAAGATTAAATAAAATATAATATAAAAAAATCACAAAACACATAAACTTTGGTACCTACCTCTTGTTTTATCATTTTGCAACACCGACTTCCAAAACGTTAAGTTCTTTTTGCAATTTTTAGTGTTTTGCTTTGGAAATAATTTTTTGTATTTTTTTTATTACTTTTTAGGGTTCCGTAGCCAAATGGCAAAAAACGGAACCCTTATAGATTCGTCATGTCTGTCTGTCTGTCTGTCTGTCCGTCCGTATGTCACAGCCACTTTATTCCGAAACTATAAGAACTATGCTGTTGAAACTTGGTAAGTAGATGTATTCTGTGAACCGCATTAAGATTTTGACACAAAAATAAAAATAAAACAATAAATTTTGGGGGTTCCTATACTTGAAACTAAAACTAAAAATATTTTTTTTCATCAGACCCATACGTGTGGGGTATCTATGGATAGGTCTTCAAAAATGATATTGAGGTTTCTAATATCATTTTTTTCTAAACTGAATAGTTTGCGCGAGAGACTCTGCCAAAGTGGTAAAATGTGTGTCCCTCCCCCTGTAACTTCTAAAATAAGAGAATGATAAAACTAAAAAAAATATATGATGTACATTACTATGTAAACTACCAGCGAAAATTGGTTTGAACGAGATCTAGCAAGTAGTTTTTTTTAATACGTCATAAATCGTAAACCGAAATTTACCAAGTACGGAACCCTTCGTGCGCGAGTCCGACTCGCACTTGGCCGGTTTTTTTATTTTATCTTTACAAATCGATACTGTTTCATGTACCGGATAGACCCTTTACGGGATTTAAACGACCTAAACTTATCGGTGTATAAGTAGATATTTCCCGGGATTACTCTCCCGTGGCCAAACCCAAATATATAAATATAATATCGAACAGATACCGTGCATTTTCCGGAATAGCATATAAACATTCGGCGATAATGCTTTCTATATTATAAGTCAAAGAATTTTCGTAATTGAATCAGAATTACTTCCAGAAAAATACATTATAAAATATCTACATTATCTACCAGTTTAGAGATTATATAATGTATTATTTAGCAAGTCATGCTGCCTGTTCTTCAAGTCAGTGTGTCCCAAAAAGCAAAACTTATTACTGATTATGTCTGATGTAGAAATCACAACGCATATAATTAAAATAATCGAATAATTATATACTAGTGCAAGTGTTTGAACTTCAAAACGAAGGTTAGATTAACTGGAGTAATAGTTGGACTATTATTATGACAATCATACAACAACACGTAATCTAGATATAACAATCAGTGTTAAAATTATGATCATTTGTTAAACTTAATGCTTACAACGTGTGATTTGAACTTAATGCTGATTTGTTTTTACGAAACATTGTTAATAACACAGCTAATAACAGCTGCACTGGTCGATCATCAACGTTAAGCAACGCTAGACGAGGTCAGTCCGTGGATGGGTGACCATTTCAACATACCGAGTTTCCTCCGTGCCTCGAAAAGCACGTTAAGCCGTTGGTCCTGGCTGTCATTTGAAGATCTTTGACAGTCGTTACGGGTAGTCAGAAGGCCCAGATCTGACACCAGTCTAGCCAAGAGGTATCGTGTTACCCAGTTACTGGGTTGTGTAGTTCAGATAGGCAATCGCTCCATGTAAAACACTGGTACTCAGCTGAATCTGGTTAGACTGGAAGCCGACCCCAATATAGTTGGGAAAAGGCTAGGCATATTGATTGTTCTATGGCAGGTGGGGTCCAATTGGCCCATCTTTTGGTAAATGACTAGAAGAAATACATATGTTGCGATGGTATATCCGCATAGAGTATATGCCGCAAGGGTCAAGATATTAATATCATTCAGTGGGTCTATACGGGCTGCAGAAGATGATAATGATCTTTCTGGTTTAGATAACGCAGCGGTCTGAAGCAAGAGTGAACTGGCATCTTCTGGGCTCACTCGTTCTATCTAAGAACCTCATTCGCTCACTTGCCATCAGACGTGATCGACGTTGACAGCGAGCCCATTGTAAAATAAGAAAAGATAAGGGTATCAAAGAAGAAGAGAAAGAGAAGTTATTTTTTCTAGCAATACTAGCTTCTGCCAGAGGCTTAGCCTGCGTGAAAGTCGAAAATTAACCCGAGGGCACATATGCCTGGGGTAAAATCTATCCCATGTGCCAAATTTCATCCAGATCCATCCAGCCGTTTTAGCGTGCTGAAGTAACAAACATACAAACACATACACACTCACAAAGTTTCGCCTTTATAATATTAGTGAGATTAATTTCGTAGTGCGTTTGAACTATAGGTACACAAAATATTAAAGGGCCGATTTTCGAATTGAGTAGAATGTTTCAAATCCTTCTTCAACGTCAAATTCTGACAAGTTTTCAGGCTTAAGTACAGTTTGATAAATACTCAACCTCCAATACTTCATTCAGAAAAAGGGGGAAAGGATTGTTTGTCTTATCACAGCTAGCGTAATTAGCATTAACATTTTCATCGCATAATCTTACTCCGAAGACAAAAGAAGACAAATAATTATGTTAATGAAAATGTACGTACAGAAAGACAAGAAAACAAAAAGGGTACCACAGCTGAAGTGTTAGTGATCTATCATTCCATATTACTGTCTCTGACACGATACAGAAAGTAATATTTTTATCTACAACATAATATGTTACATCAAATCAATCATGAAGTCCTGTCACATACACTAAGAACTTACCCAATTTACTAGAACTAGGGCTTGCAAGACTTTTTTTATACCCATATTGGCCCATGTCTAGGCTAAGGCCATCTTATCTATTCTAGAGCATAAGTACCAAAGTCAACTAAAGGAAAAGTAACTAACGACCAGTCTTTATTAAAGGAGATCAGCCCATCCCGCCATCTCCGACTAAGTTAAGCCTCAGGATTAGGACTTGTACGCTTGTAATAGACTAGTAGCTTTTTATTCCGAGGCTTACTTCCCGAGGCTCTCTCAAAATAACCTTATTTACCGGAATAAAGGCACTGACACTAGGTGATCGTGGTCGACAAAGGGCCTCATCAGAAGTCTCAAAGACACCCAAAGGGCAATGCAGAGGGATATGCTCGGCGTTTCCTTGCGTGATCCAATCATAAATGAGGATTTTCCCAGGCGGACCAAAGTTACCGACACAGTCCGAAGAATTGCGACACTTAAATGGCAGTAGGCAGGGCACATTGCTCGCAGAACGGATGGTCTATGGGGCTGGCAAGTTCTGCCCGAAGGCCTCCTACTAGGTGGAGAGATGATCTGGTGAGGGTGGCGGCAGTCCGCTAGATGCGAGACACACGGGATCGGACAATGTGGCGACGCTTGGTGGAGGCCGATATCCAGCAGTGGACGTCTTTCGGCTGACGGATGATGATGATGACCGAATTTGAGTATTCAGATCAGTACTGCCAGAATTTCCTTTAACATTTAACAGCTAGTAAGGAATTTTATTTTCTCGTAGGCCTAGGTTTTCATCCGTAATTAACTCAACCAATGGTTTAAATATGCTTACCAATGGTTTCATGTATCACTAAAACGGTTTTATTCATCAATTGTTAGTCTATCAAATAGTCAAATAATTAACTCTCCAAGTTATTTGACCATTTGTGAGGCTAACAACTGAAGAAACATTGCGAAATTTGCAACAATTGGTTAGCATTAAGATAAGTCTAGATAAGACTAAATAAAATCTAACTCCATTAGAACCCGAGAACTATAATGGAGCTCTAACTTAACAAGTTTACCTTGTCTAATTAATTCACATACTGCCAGTGAAAATTAAAAGTGAATTTACGATCCGCTCAAATCGATTTCCCCCTTGAGGTTCTTCCTTTTTTATTCCCAGATTCCACGTATCTTTAAGAGTGAATTTCCATTTATTTTAAAGTAAAATTTGAGTTAAGAGGGTAATAAATTAGTTTAGTATTTAAGTTTTTTCTGGCTCTAAAGAATTGCCCGGCTCAGTAAAAATAAACAGTCTAGAATATTCTTTTGAGAGCCTGAAATAAATCATTGTGTTTAAATAACTAATTAAAATAGATTGCTAGCGAGACAAAAGGAACTTATACTAAACTAGCGGACGCCTCGCGGATTCACCCGCGTAGTTCTTTTCTCGTGGGAATACACTGATAAAAAGTAGCCTATGTCACCCGGGCATAGTGTAGCTTCCCAACGGTGAAAGAATTTTGGAAACCGATCTAATAGTTTTTAAGTGTATTCGTTACATTATATACAAAAATACAAATCTTTCCTCTTTTAATTATATACAAAAACCTTCCTCGTTTCTCACTGTCCATTGGTGAAAACCGCATGAAAATTCGTTTAGCAGTTTTTGTGTCTATCGCGAACAGACGCGGGGGATTGTTTTATACAGTGATGTGCAATATGCTATTTAGAATTGTATATTTTTAAATAATTGCATAGGAAAGGGTTTTGCTTCAGACAAACGATGTCAAGATAATTATTAACAAATAGAAAGTCGTTCTTTGCTCTGTAAGATTTAATTTATTATTTTTGTTCACCATTTCAGTTAACTTCTGCTGGTTAGATACAATTAAGTATTTCAAACAAATTAATGAATGCTTTTTTTTACTCCTATTTTCCACTAAAGTCTATATTGAATGGAATAACCATAAATAATGATTTTATGAATGAAGGTAATAATGGGGGCAAATGGTTATCTTCTGTCACGTTAACTAATGAAGACTTGATAAATGTGGTTCATTATAATTCCCTTAACGTGTGGTAGAACGCGCTAAGGTTAATTTGAACTATAATTAACTGTATTGAGAACTATACTCCTTAAAATTGAAGGAAGGAGTTGCAAGGCCTACTAGAGGCAAGGTAAACTGATTGGCTAAGGCTTCGGCAATTCGCTGGTTGCGAGACTTACTGGATTGATCGATATGGCACTTAGGGGAGCCCTATTTCCAGCAGTGGTCTTTCGGTTAAAATGATGATGATGATGCTCCTAAAATGCGTAATATTATAATGGCGAAAGTTTGTGAGAGTGTGTTTGTTTGCATGTTTGTTACTCTTTCGGCGAAGCCGCTGGCAGAATCTACGTAATAATAAGTTAAGTTGCGTTTGATCAGCGACCGGCAAGATTGCGTACACGGTCGAGCTTCACATGTTTGATAACACAGACATATCTGATGCACTGTGTATCCGAATGCGTCATCGTGCGAGAACGAGAGCGTGTACACAAACCCCCCAGATAGGTTGGGTCGATGTGGGCAGATTTAGGTAATAATAAACACTATGTTTTAAATACTACTAATATGTTTTCTGATATCCTCGCGGTCGTTCAACTCCATAGAAGCCAAAGCCATCTATAAAATAAAATAACATTTTGAAAGCCGGACATATCGCCGTGGTAGAGTACCTACAGTAAAGCCTATAATTTAATCTTGACTTTTATTTAAATGCCAAAACAGTAAATACAAGTAAAAGTAGTTTTATAAATTCTGCGTTTATTTATCGTGACACATGTCCCGATGTGTAGAGGGCTTTACAGCTCACGATTGTAAATGAAGCCAGTCTTCTTCTTCTTAAGTCCATGAAAACTCTTTAAAAAAATTTGGGCTCAGTAGGTGGCCGATTGCGGCGTCAGTATGGCGAGCAGAAGGTCTTCCAAAGTGCAAGGCACTTGGTACACTCCAGCATTTGTGCCATATTCTGGAAAGGGGCACCGCAGGCACACTGGTTATCAGACGGGTCTGTAAAACCTAGTTAGTTTTGCTAAGCTCGCATAGCTGAGGTAATGTTAAATTAATTTATAGCATCTATAAATTACCCAGAGAGATCGTGACGAACGATCCAGAGAGAGACCGTGACGAAACCGATTAGAAAAAATATCTAAAATGTAAGGGAACGTTACATAGCTATTGAAATGACACATGATCAATCCCTTTTTAACCCCCGCCGGAAAAAGAGGGGTGTTATAAGTTTCACGTGTGTTGCTGTGTATCTGTGTGTCTGTCTGTGGCATCATAGCGCCTAAACGGATGAACCGATTTCTATTTAGTTTTTTTTGTTTGAAAGGTAATTTTGTCGAGAGTGTTCTTAGCTATGTTTGAATAAAATCGGTTCAGCCGTTCAAAAGTTATGGGCCATTTTACTGTTTGAATCGGGGTGTTTTCGCATGATAAATGTGTCGGGGGTTTTGAAATTGTGAAATTTTACTTGTTGACAATCACTGATATCGAATGTCATTTATCTAGAGCCTCTGACGCCACACAATATCCTCCTTCGCGTATGCAGAGTTTTCGGCGTAATTTGAACGTATACAAAATTCTTACCACAAACGTTGGTCAGTTGCCCGGACCAGACACAACACCCGTCTTGTCGGAGGGTTCTGCCTTTTCAATGGAGATAGCGGGACTTTACACCCTGTTCTGTATACCTCTCAAAACTTAGCTTGGTCTCGGTCTCCAACTGGGTTAGCAGCGATACAATCCAAATAACTAGTTTTATTTGAATTTGTATGACTGCCGTAAATGTCAGACACCTTTTACGTTTACTTTAGCGGATACAGTTCCTAAAACTCAATCGATGGACAAGTTAATAAAGTTCAGATCGGGCCGCACCTGTCAGAATATGACTGTATTTCGGCGCCAGACAAATATTATAAGACCCTGGTAATACATATCTCAAATAACCGATTTGTAAGCGACCGTTTTAATTTAGGTATCAAATATACTTAACTAGAGTACCTTCAAAACTTGAAATAATATCTTTAACCACCAAAAACTTGTGTGAAAGACTTTACCAGCTCCTTTTGCTCCTTTCTGTGTTCTAATATCATAATAGGGACTGAAGGGAACATACGGAACGCATGGAGCACCTTCTGTGCACATGCGATGCACTGGCTGGTAAGTGAATGAGTCTCCTAGGGGTTGGATATCCAAAACCAGAAGACTATAGGCTCATATCTCCTAGTCTCGTTGTAAAACTTATGAAAAGAGTTTTCAACGAGATTGAGGAGGAGTAGGTTATCTGGGGGACCACAATAGGTCCCAATTAAATTAAGTTTATTTTCAAATTCAGACAATGTTGGAGTCCATTCTTCGTAAGTACACAACCTTATAATTAATGTTAGTAATCAGTACATGATACGAAAATAATTTAATGAATTTATTAATGGCTGAACGGATTTGGATGAAACTGAGCAAATGGAAAAACCAAAACCTGGATTAGGACATAGGGTATTATTATTATTATTAATGCATTTATTTCAGAAATCATATTATGTAACGAACGTGAGTGAATCAAAATAACGTAGCAGGTGGCGCTCTGTAGGTTCTTCCTACACCCATGGCAAAAAGGTGTGAGTTTATATAAGGACTAGCTGTTCCCCGCGGCGTCGCTCCCGTGGGCCACCCCACAGGCCCCGTTTCCGGGATTAAAAAATAGCCTATGTCACTCAGGAATAATGTAGCTTTCTATTGGTGAAAGAATTTTTAAAATCGGTCCAGTAGTTTGGGAGCCTATTCGGTACAAACAAACAAACAAAAAAATCTTTCCTCTTTATAATATTGGTATAGATATGATACATACATACGTATTTATAAAAAAACAAAATGAAATCCTTAAACCATTGAAATACAATCAGAAGAACACAAAAAAAAAACATTACATTATTAAAATTATTATTATTCATCTGCATAAAGTTTCCTTAGGATAATAAAAAACCGGCAAAGTGCGAGTCGGACTCGCGCACGAAGGGTTCCGTACCATCGTCGCAAAACATGCCAAATAAATCACGTTTGTTGTATGGGAGCCCCCCTTAAATATTCATTTTATTCTGTTTTTAGTATTTGTTGTTATAGAGGCAACAGAAATACATCATCTGTGAAAATTTCAACTGTTTAGCTATCACGGTTCATGAGATACAGCCTGGTGACAGACAGACAGACAGACAGACAGACGGACCGCGGAGTCTTAGTAATAGGGTCCCGTTTTTACCCTTTGGGTACGGAACCCTAAAAACTGCTTAAGCGGGCGAAGCGGCGGGCTGAAGCTAGATCCTAATAATTATCAGGATTCTAATGTCAAAATGAATTTTAACATCATTGTCCATCTTTAAATCACAACTTGTACTTACATTCAGTCTAGACAAATCACTTATAAAACACCTACAGTTAAGCAGACAGACAAAAAAACACCAAAGCTAGTCACAAAAACCTGTCTCCAGCAATACCTAGACAAAAGGCAGAGTCTACACTCATTTAATTGTTCTCTATGAACGGAAACACCGTAAATAAGCTATTGTTCTCGTTTTTTTGACAATTAGCGCAAATTAATGGAATTAGTTCCACGTTAGTTACGCTGCTGTTGAAAAGTTTTTCGTTTAGATGTGACTCGCTTTTGTATGAGAAAAATTGTTTTGTAGTTTTCATTTCTCTTAAATATTTAATAAATGTCTTATGTTGTATCGTTAATTTGAAAAGTAGAGAAGACGCGTCTAAAGAAATAATTTACTTGGATTATATAAATTTTTGTTTATGGTAAAATATAACCTGTCATTTTATGTTTTGCGTACGAAAATGTACCGAACATCTGATTATTTTTTTCTTTATAAAGAGTTTTTCCTTTTGCTTATCTTGTGTATTTGAAAAACAAATATGGTGACTGAAAAATCAGGCAGTATTCTTACGAGATCTAAGAAAAATATTTTCTTGAAATTTTGTTTAAGGCGGTACCCTGAGCAAAACGCCGCGCTAGCCGTTTTTCGTTTTTCGTGTGGAGCTATCTACCCGTTATTTAAAAAGAAATATCAATGAATAAAAATACTTTAAATTTCTACATAACATTGATTCTAAAATGGTAGATTTCGTTTTTTTAATGTTGCATATTATATATTTCACTAAACTCCTTCCAAAAAAAACATAAAAATGAGAAATAATTATTGATAGCGTGCATCTCCTCGTAAAGAGTTCATTACTTATTTTTTGTACTAACACTAATGGATAGACAATTTAATAACGAACATTTTTGTAGAATTGTTTTTTTCAAAAGACCAAAATTCGATTTTATAAAGATTTTATTCTAAAATCTGGGCGTATTCACTACTGTAATTCATGCGCCACCAGTGCCGCTAGACCAATAGGAATGCTCATATCGCATGCCGATTTTTTGGTCAGGGTACCGTCTTAAATTTCGTAATCTTAATATATATAAATCACGTGTCACGTTGTTTGTCCGCGATGGACTCCTAAACTACTTAACCGATTTTAAATTAAATTTGCACACCGTGTGCAGTTTGATCCAACTTGAAAGATAGGATAGCTTACACGTGTTAGTTACACTATTTATAACTCAAGAACGGCTGAATTGATTTGGCTGAAAATTGGTGGGGAGGTAGCTTAGAACCAGGAGACGGACATAGGATAGTAGGGTAGGTAGAGTAGGTAGGGTAGGGTAGGTAGGTTAGGTGAATGTTTGGTGTTTTTATGGCAAAACAAAGTTTACCGGGTAAGCTAGTTCTACTATAGCTCTAAAACGTTCGGCTAGGTCAACTTTAAAAACAAATTTTGTCATCATCACAATGCTATTTCCGAAACTATAGTCGAAATTCGATTTGTATGTTCTACGACTTCTTTATTTAATGTTGCATGCTAATTATTGTGTAAACTATTTTTATAATTTATGTTGATATTGAATGATTGTCAAACCTTCATACTAATGTTGTATTTTTCTTCTACAGGTAAGTTGGTGCATTCATATTCAACAATGCAATGCTGAAAACTTCGGCGATAAGTAGTAAATTAATATAATTTTAAGTCTACCAAACTTTTGTTTCATCCTTAGACAATTTACAAAGTTTGAATTCTGCCAATTATATATTACATTTAATAAAGTCCTAAAAAAGGATCATTCGTTAAAGTCATAAATCCCACAGATTATTTTTCAACAAAAACAAATGAAAACTGAAAAAGAGAACAAGAAACCTTAAAATAAGAAAGGCAATAAAATTAACAACTGGGAAAGCTATGAAAGCGATAAATAAAAACTTTCAACATATTTCAGCGACGACGGCTCGCGCTGTTTTCATTTACAAGCAAACTAAAGTTTCTGTAAAATAAATAAAACAAGGAAGAAAACCAGTATTTGGTTTCTGAAAGCCAGTAGTCTCAGATCAGCGAATATGCTTTCAAATCCTAGGTGAGATGTGATAAGCTTCCTCCAACTACTAATCATAATACTGATTTTGATAACAGACTCAATTGACTGCGAAATATAAGTTTTGGCAGTTTAGGTCCCGAAGTGTGCGAAGTCCGACACGCACTTGACCGGTTTTTCGTAATTAAGGTTACACTAGTCGAAAAATCTTCCATATAAACGTAATCTAGAGATTACGCCACTGTTTGACGATGTACGTTCAAAATAAAAAATGATATCAATTTGTCTCATCATTATCTAGTCCTGTATGGAAACAAAAATGTAAAAAAAAAATATATTTGAAAGTTATGAGCGTCGAAAGTTCCATATTTCAACGCTAATTTTAACGCATCTTTGGGCGAAGACCATAAGAAGAAGGAAAATGCCAAAATGGCCTCCATACAGGGTTAGATTAGTAAGTCAACAATGCAAATAATTTTATTTTAAAAATATACATTCAGTAGTTTTTTCATGATATCTAGACTCGCAAAGGTCTGTTTATAAAAAAACGCGCGCTCGTTTTCGTCCTACATCATCATCCATTTCGCTACAAACTTGCAAAAGTGCTAATTCGTACACGAACTAGCTTCTTACTGCTCATCACAACATCTATTTCTTTCGCATGTGTTGTCGGATAACATAGCATGCATTTTAACCCCCGCGCACAAAATAGTTCGTGCCGTCGACTGGTTCAACGTTAAGTTCGGTCGAAGCCAGGTTCAGGCCAGATTTTAAAAACTGTTGAATACAGTTTTACTTATTATTGAAAAAAAACGAAACATTTAATTTTTTCCTCTAAGTAGAAATCAGTAGAAAGAAAAATACTTATCATTATTAGGGTACTTTCCAAGTTTCCAGCCGGTATTATGTCGGTCTTCAGGGAATAAAGTTTCGGTGTGCATTTGTTTTTCTTTAACCTACAAAGAATTCTCCTTTGTATTTCGTCCATAAATAGAAATATCTATCAGTGAGCTAAAAGTTTTGGACTTTTAGTAAACCCAACAAAATCACAAGCTATCATTATTGGTGGCAGACATTACATCAATTTATTGAGCAACCAGTCTCTCCCACCTGTTTTATATGATGCCGTCGCTATAGCCTACTCCAAAAAAGTCAAAAGCTTAGGTGTTTTCTTGGACTGCAACCTATCTTGGAATGTTCACATTGCTGAAGTAAGCAGGAGGGTGTTTTGGTCGTTTCGGTCTCTAAAACGGCTCCAGAAGTTCCTGCCTTTCTCAACTAAAGTGACTCTTGCTCAGTCTCTTCTTCTTCCTCTTCTTGACTATGCTGATGTCTGCTTTCTTGATGCGACTGAGGAACTTCTTGATAAGCTCGAGCGTTTGCAGAATTTGTGCATCCGCTTCATTTTTGGCCTCCGAAACATAACATTTTACAGTTTCATTTTGGTAAAATGAAACTGTAAAAACGTGCAAAAAATACTATAAAACACATTGCCACTAAATTTAAAGAAAAAGAACCGCCCAAGTGCGAGTCGGACTCGCGCACGAAGGGTCCCGTACCATTATCGCAAAAAGCGGCGAAAAAATAACGTTTATACCATTCCCCCTCTAAAAAGCTTATTTTATTCACTGAAAACAGTGAATAAAAAGCACTTTTAATCACTGTTTTGGTGTTTGAATTTGGAACACACACCAATGTATTAGACGTCTATCTCAATGCTATGTAGCCTCCTTGCGCAAAAAATACTCGATACAAACTTCTTGTGCAGAGAATATTTGACTTTCAAATTCCTGCTTCGATTTTAATTTTGAGTTTTTTTTTTTATATTTAGGATTTTAATAATGATTTTGTCTAGGATATTTATTGAATACTTATTTGGATTGTAATTCTAATATTAATTGCAATAGTGTTTAATTAATTATAATAATGTAACGTAACGGAGGTGGTCACTGGCCCCTGAAACACAGGTGCTGTTACCTAGCTCAGGGGTCAGAATTTCACATTTTTTGTAAATTTTGAAGGAAATAAACCATTTATTTATTACTCGTAATATCCCTTGTGCTTTTCGCTTAGATCTTTCTTTTTCTCGAAGTCATGGTATAAAATATAGTATGCAACTCTTGAATAAAACGGATTTATATCGAGGGCCATGAATCACTCGTGTCGCTTATGATTCTAACACTTGAATCACTCGCTATGCTCGTGATTCAATCATCATGAATCACTCCCTACGGTCGTGATTCAGTCGTTAGAATCATTCACTTGCTCTTGATTCATCTGTGGCCCTCGCTTTAAATCCGTCTTTTATTCACTAGTTGCATAATATACTATTGTTGTATGGGATATACTTTTATATTATGTAACAACAAATACTAAAAGTATTTATAAATTTGTAACAACAAATACAAAAAGTATTTGTTGTTACAAATTTTC
Organism: Orthosia gothica; assembly: GCA_949775005.1. Lineage (NCBI taxonomy): Eukaryota > Metazoa > Arthropoda > Insecta > Lepidoptera > Noctuidae > Orthosia > Orthosia gothica. Next base: position 7,214,157 of record OX459045.1, read on the forward strand.
ACAGATGATGTATTTCTGTTGCCGCTATGCAACAGAAATACATCATCTGTGAAAATTTCAATTGTCTAGCTATCACGGTTCATGAGATACAGCCTGGTGACAGACAGACAGACAGACGGACCGCAGATTCTTATTAATAGGGTCCCGTTTTTACTCTTTATGTACGGAATCTTAAAAATATTCACGAATCGAGTGAATCTATCGCCTTGGAACGGAACCGAACGCGATCGATGTACTTATAAAAATAATCAGTTTAATCAGACGAAAAACGCTAGTTACATCGGCACGGTATCTTTATATGGAATGAGGGGGCAGTTTTTTGAGGGGTATGCTAGTATTATATTATCTGTGACTATACTGTTCTATTTTACCTTCATAATATTGGCTCTGGTGCAGAGATTGCTTGTGTAGGAGTTTGTTCATCAGCATAGTAATGCCCTAACATGAATATCCCAGATTATATACCTGCCTCAGGTGATATACACAATCCAATTTCACTATTCAAACTAGTGCAATCGGAGTGTTTCTATACAGAACATACTATTGGATTTTGTACGTTTCATTCTCCAATGCCTACACAATTCACACAAGAGTAAATTAAATAATAACTTCAATTTATAAATATATCTTTTTATATTCGAATTTTGTTAATCCGCCTGCTCTACGACTGTGTTTGTAATCTATGCAAAGAAATGTGATATGTAATGTGTTTTTAACCCCCGCTGGAAAAAGAGGGGTGTTATAAGTTTCACGTGTGTTGCTGTGTATGTCTGTGCTATGATTTTGACTTTGACTAGTTTTTTTTGTTTGAAAGGTGATTTTGTCGAGAGTGTGCTTAGCTATGTTTGAATAAAATGGGTTCAGCCGTTCAAATGGTATGGGCGTTTTACTGTTTGAATCGGGGTGTTTTCGCAATATAAATGTGTCGGGGGTTTTTTAAATTTTGAAATTTTACTTGTCAACCATTTCTTTCAGTTCATAACCGTCCTGTTGCCATTCTAATGTTTAGATATGTGACTGGCTGAAGTCTTCTAGTTAAATTTCCTATCAGCCGTCATCATTCGCATTCCAGCCTTTAAAGAATCATTTTCTGGGGCCATATATTATCAAGACTTAACCACTTCATGACCTGAGTCTCTTACCTTCTCTCAGTAATATTTTCAGTTAAATTATACGCAAAATAATACTAGCTAATATTAACAAAAGCTCTTCACACAAAAATATCTTTAACCACAATGAAACTTGAATTAATTCACAATATACGTTGAATCATAATCTGACAAGAGCTTAATGCATGTTTACGTTCCGAGAGCGCGACGACATATTTATTGAATTTCGTTATGCATATCACTTTAACATACACTGCATACTGATGTCGCTTTATTTGAGGTGAGAAGATAACTCAGACTGATTCATATAGACATACCACACTACACACCAGATTTATGAATGTTAACGAAGCAAAAGGAGGCAAATCAGGATCGTAGCAGCTGGCTTTCTACAGTTTCTGCCTACCTCCATGGGACAAAAGCGTGAATTTATATCATGTAATTATGTATGTGGAGACAAATACGAAGAGTAATAGTAAAATGCATAGTACATCATCATCATCATCATATCAGCCGAAAAAAGTCCACTGCTGGACATAGGGATCGCCGCAACTTTCACCAGCTCATCCGTCCACCTGATGGGAGGTCTTTTAACGCTACTTCTTCAGGTACGCGGTCGCCACTCCAGAACTTTTCTGCCCCATCGGCCATCCGTTCTGCGAGCAATGTGCCCTGCCTACTGCCACTTAAGTTTAGCAATTCTTCGGGCTATGTCTACCGACACTGGTTCTCTTGCGGGTCTCTACATTTCTAATTCGATCACGCAAGAACACTCCGAGCCCTCTCCATTGCCCTTTGGGTGTCTGTAAGATTTCTGATGAGGCCTATTGTGAGTGACCACAACTCAGAGCCATAGGTCATAACAAAATGCATAGTAATATGTGAAAATACACAGTACAAATATTGCTAATTAACCAATTGGTTAGTAGTCAATTTGGTTTAGTACAATTAATTTGTAGGTGGGTAAATGAGCCGTGTTACAATACCTAATGATGAACAATTGTTACTAATTGGGCTAATATCATCGCTTGTTATCTACACGAGGTTAAGTTTAGATGCTCTCATTTAGATTATTTATAGGCACGAGAGATTAAACTCTCTTCACTTTACTAAGGTCCAATGAAACTAAACGCGATCAGGGGGGTGACCACAAGTTCTTAGAGTAAGGTTATTTTGAGATCGAGTAAGGGACAGATGTATCTGACTTGTATACATCTGTCACTTACTCGATCTCAAAATAACCTTACTCTAAGAGCTTGTGGTTACCCCCCAGTAATCATTAAAAGCTGTCAGTTTATTTTATGAAATTGACCCTAGATCCATTAAAAAATCTAGGTATAATTACTTCAATCTTCTTCTTCGGGGTTAACTTGTGCACTTTATTTTTTAAACACATTATTCTACTGGTAGCTAGAACATCCGTGTCAAGGCGTGAAAATTATTACTAATCTCCTTACAACCTTTAAGGTTGAACTAGTCGACGGCACGAACTATTTTGTGCGCTGGGTTAAAATGCATGCAATCTTATCCGACAACACGTGTGAAAGAAATAGATGCTGTGATGAGCACTAAGAATAAAGTATATAATAAATAAATAAATAAGAAGCTAGTTAGTGTACGAATTAGCACTTTTGCAAATTTGTATCGAAATGGATGATGTTTTAGGACGAAAACGAGCTCGCGAAATTGTATAAACAGACCTTTGGGAGTCTAGATATCATGAAAAAACAACAAAATGTATATATATAAAATAACATTATTTGCATTGTTGAATTACTAATGTATCCCTGTATGGAGACCGTTTTGCAATTTTTCTTCTTCTTATGGTATTTATTTCCGCCCAAAGATGCGTTAAAATTAGTGTTGAAATATGGAACTTTCGACGCTTATAACTTTCAAATATTTGTTTTTTTTTTTAATTTTTGTTTCCATACAGGACTAAGTATAATGATGAGACAAATTGATATGATTTTTTTTATTTTGAACGTACATCGTCAAACAGTGGAGTAATGGAATGTAAATGGAATTTTCGACTAGTGTAACCTTAAAGCTGCGTGGGTAGAGATACGTTTGATAGGATATGAATAATCTACAAATGGACAAGGCTTACTGTTCACGATAACGAACTAAGACTAACATAGGTCTAACAGATCATAAACATGTAGCCAATACGCCAGCAAGTCGAAAGCTAGCCTAATTGCGTTTGACTTGCGAGGCTAGAAATATTTAGACTACCTTATCGGCTAGTCTGTCTATCAATCTGAAAATATATTATAGATATAATACTTTTTATGGTCACTACAACATCTTACTAATAATATATAAACATACAAATATTATTTATATAAGAAAGAAAGTAAGAAAACATTTATTACCAAACACTGTATGTGTACAATCTATTCAATATATATATTCAATCAATCTGCCTAGCGTTTTCCCAACTGCATTGTGGTCGGCTTCCAGTCTTACTGGATTGAGCTGAGTCCCAGCGTTTTACATGGAGCGACTGCCTATCTGACCTCCACAACCCAGTAACTTGGTAACACGGTATCCCTTGGCAAGACTGGTGTCAGATCTCAGGCTTCTGACTACCCGTAACGACTATCAAAGATCTTTAAATGACAGCCGGGACCAATGGCTTAACGTGCTTTCCGAGGCACGGAGGAAACTCAGTATGTTGAAATGGTTACCCATTCACGAACCGACCTCGTCAAGCGTTGCTTAACCTTGATGATCGAACAGTGCGGCTGTTATTATTTAGCCACGAGCTCATCAAATACAACAACAAATACAATATTATAAACCTAATTGACCATCCACAAATTAATAACCAACCACTTAAAAGCTTATATAGGTAGCTATTTTAATCCAATTTCAAGTAAGAATCAAGTACTAACTCAACTATACCCGCAGGCCATCAATTAAAAGTTTACGACCGTGTCACCAATCTGTTAAGAGAACGCGTGACATCCTTGTAAGGTAACATAACTGTAACTTAAGACATGACGGACTTAATTCCTAGTACGAACTAAAGGTGTGTGTGGGCGTAACGCGAATATCTTAGGAAGTTTTTTGTTGGATCGAGGTAGTTGCATAAACAACGTTGTTTTTTTTGACGTCTGGTTGGCTGGACCAACAGAAGATGCTTGTAAAATATATGATGCTATAGAAGCTAAAGGAGTTTAAGATACTTTATTTGATGATATAGCTGGAAAGGTCTTTAATATTGTGATTAAAGCTGATCCAGACGACACAATGATATTTGTAGAGCAACACCTTTACGAATTCAGAGATTCTGCCTCAACCTCAACATAACTAAGGCAATACAGAAACAATCATTATAAAGGAGTAGACGTGGTGATATAAATATGGAAACTCCTCAAAAGATTTTACTGAAGCTTGAAATCATACTCGCAAAGCAAATCTTGCTTAATTGCTCTTTCGAAGTCGTACAACATCTTAAGAAGATTAAAACCTTTATAGTCAAGTGAATTTCAAACGAGTTCAAAGGATAATTAAACTGAGAAAATTCTGCTTTATCAAGGTATGGAAAAGGTATACCTTGATAAAGCAGAATTTTCTCAGTTTAATTATTCCAAGTACTTATCGAAGTATAGAAAAAATTTTCGAGAAATGTCAAACACAAAACAAATATTACGAGAAATGTCAAAGATAGTTCAACAAATACTTTCTACAATCCAGATAATGGAGTCACTTACACTGCAACAGACAATCGTGATCAATCCACACAAATTTCCTCTACACTCACATATTTCGAATTCTTCGCAAGCAATTTCGCAACACGGAAAGCAGACCTGGTAATTTGCGTGGACTCTGTAACCAAAGGCTAAGCACTACACACCCACTAACCTAGGAATTGATTACACATAAAATCAGCATTACTTCTAGCTGTTTTGAGAGTGAAATAAGACTATGCATCAGCTGGGCTTATAAATCATTCAAATCTTCGGACGTTAGGGTTGCTAGACCGTTTTCGACCGGTTGCTAGGTCCAGACTAATATTTCATCTACGGGATGTCCGGTTTCGTTGAGATCTTTTTGCAGTGCTATGTTACCGTTGAAGCTCCTGTACAGACTTCAATTTTGCTCTGATTCCAAAGCTGACTTTACTATTACGTATAAATTACAGGTTAGACGAGAGCAGTAAAAGCTGTCCTAGGGACAACGCTGCTTACATGGACAGGATTCCATTAAATGTTCTAGAATTGCATTGTCTCTAAGGAGACGAAACATCATTCTGGACTTTTATTCTAAGGACGGATAATGCAAAATCTGCATACATATTACTCATACAATTCTTGAAGTTGCCATTTCATTTATATCTACCACGCGAGATTTAACATTCACAAAATTACATATTTAGACTTCAACCGTGTTCCCAAGCCTTACGAATTCTCTTCACCAGGTGGCTTGTGATTCACAGTTGTACAAGCAATGATTATACAAAGTATTTAGTCTATGGCACAGCCTTGTGTAACCGCACGCACGTGCTGGACCATTGTATTTCGGTTTTTCTTACATGTCCATTATTGTACATACTCAATGATCTGGAATTTGCTCGTGGCATTAACTTCTTCTGTATTTGGATTTCCTGCTTTATTACAATCATAATAGTTTGACAACATTTTAATATAATAGTTTGACAACATTTTAATCGTTTCTACACATCATTTACAATGACTGACGCTCAGTCCACATGCAAAAAGCGTACTAAATAATAAATTAGACCACCGTTCAAAAGTTCAAATCGAATAATACAAAGTAAGCAAAGCACAAAGGACTTATCTCTAACCATCGACAATTCTAGAACAGCTAAACCAGTCTAACAAGCACATATCATTAACAAATATCTTACTTCTGAGCGATCTGTTAACCTGGTACCAATTAGTTTAATTGCTACTATGATACCCCCAATACGACTAACAAAAACATATATTGTAGATAGAATTAAGTCTAACTGACACAAACGCCTTATGAGTATCAATCGTACTTACATACTAACCCACATAATTCAGATGTTAGTTCTGACCAATCAGCGGGCCACTTCGCTTGGCATGGGCATACGCAGCTCGCACAATCACCGCGGCTCGATCGCACGCGATTCGTTCGTAATCAATTAAGAGTATCCTTTTATGTGCGTATGAAACTAATGGATTTGTTTCGGTGATTTGTGTGATGTAAAAACAATGTCAATGACACTTTGGTTTTTGTAGATTGGCGCTTCGTGGTAGAAACTATTTAAATAGGTAGGTAGACTGCTTATAAATCTTTGCAGCACTTATAAAATAGAACCGCGTTTTTCACTTTCCATCTCTCATGTTATCCACTATTTATCCCACGTGGTGTCAGAGTTCTTTAGTTGTCTGCAACACTTCGCTTTTATTTTCAACCGACTTCAAAAAGGATGGTTGTCAATTCGACTTTATGTTTTTAATGTTTGTAACGCGATCACGCCGCCAATTAAGAACCAATTTTTATGATTCTTTTTTTATTTGAAGCTGGTGCTTTTCATGTGGTCCCATTTAAATTTGATCGAAGATCTGACAAGTAGTTTTTAAGTTATCCTTAATAATTCGTATTTTCATGGTAAATTATAAGGTACCAAAACTAAAAAGAGAAAAATGAAATGCTTTCTTTTCGGAAGTCGGTCTCAAAAACCAAAAAAAATATGTACCAAAGGCACCGACTTCCGACAAGTAAGTTATTTTTCGCTTCGTAGTGTTTTGTGTTGGAAGTTGGTTTATTGTTTTTGTTTAAACGCTTTTTATATTGGAAGCATTGCTTGAGGACAATGTTTGTGCACTGAATCTATCATTATCTAGCCCAGATTTCTACTACCACCTTTTTAGTCAGATAAGGTTTTGCTTTTCGACTCCGCGTGAGTCCCAATTACACACAGGTGAACAAAATACGAGTTAAAAGTATAAAAGTTCTGGAGTGGCGAACCGGAAGACGATACGTTGGAAGGCCTCCCACTAAGTGGACCGATGACCTGGTTAAGGTTGCGGGAAGGCGCTGGATGCGAGACGCACGGGATCGGTCAATGTGGCGACGCCTGGGGGAGGCCTATATCCAGCAGTGGAAGTATTTCGACTAAAATGATGATGATGATGAAACAAAATACGATCAATACTTTTATAACATAATCGTTCGTCCATTTCGCAATACTAGAAAATAAAACGCAAACTAAAATCACACAAATAAAAAGTCAATCTCTTCATTCTACGAATGAGCGGATTAATAGTTACTCAATATTCAACTTCTGCGAACTACATCTGTATTTTATTACTCGCATTTCTAGTTATATGTGGTAATTGGAAAAAAAAACATCGCTGTTTCTATGGTAATTTGAAAGAAAAACTATACTGCTATCAGATATTAAATCTTTTTGCGCCAGTAACATTCAATCATAGAAAATACGCAATATAAGCTTGGTAACTAGGTACTCGTACGTACGATTTTTTTTTGTACGAACATTATGCATGATTTGTTATACTGATAAACTGAAATTATAGAACGGCGTGCTGTAACAAAAGATTATGTTGTGCATATTGTCACATATCTATACTAATATTATAAAGCTGAAGAGTTTGTTTGTTTGACCGCGCTAATCTCAGGAACTACTGGTTGGATTTGAAAAATTATTTTTGTGTTGGATAATACATTTATCGAGGAAGGTTATAGGCTATATAACATCACGCCACGACCAATAGGAGTGGAGCGTAAATGAAAAATGTTGCAAAACCGGGAAAAAATACTCCTTTTTGAGAGCTACCGTTGCTTGCGCTGCGTAAACGGTTTAAGTTACGCAACAATCATGTATGTATGGTAGGAAGGGTGGTAGGTAGGTAGGTAGGTAGGCTCCAGTTGGCGGGAGCGAAGCCACGTGGGACAGCTAGTCACATATAAAACTGGATAAAATCTGTGATATTCATATTATGTCTTGGTTACTAAATCGTCAATCTGCGGCCGGCCCAGTTTATATCTAAGTTTCCTTAATTGTTTGATTGCAAATTAATCCAATTACAGAAACTAGACTTAATTAGTATTTAGAATGTTAATTAGTTATTGTTTATCTGTTTTATGCAATTAAGGGTGATAGCGCTTTCTCTTTAAGTGAATTTCGTAGTAATGTTCTAAAGGCGACTATTTGTCGTATAAATTGTTCTACGGGTAATATTCCCGAAGAACAATTTTAATAAAATGATTGTGACATTTTGCGCGTCCCGTCTAGGCCTGTCTGCGGGATCCTCGAACATTTTAGCTTTGATCAGGTGTTAAGCACATAAAATAATAGAATAGAAAACATTTATTCGACGCAGACACAACACAAAAGCAACAATCACAAAGAAACAGAAGAATATTTAAAAAACTCGCACACCTCCTCTGCCTATACCCCCAAGAATTTTAAAGGTTTGCAAGTTATATAAGAGCTTTGGTATAAAGATTCTCATATAAGATAAGCAATGTAACTGATCGCTTCATTAATAACACTAGTCCACAATATGTAAGCAAGTAGGTACTACAATATATGCGCGTGAGTGCCCGTGTGGTCGCAACTTTTGTCCACGATACAATCACCTCAAAACTTTCGTCACACTTACCCACTGCGAACGGAAGATACTTACGAATTACAATAGTTACCTACATGATTATGTAAAATGAAATTGCTACATAGAATGTGTACTTTTGTGGACTAAAATTGATTTAATACATGGCAAGTAGCTTGGTAACATGTCCGAAATAAGGACAATTCGGTTTTCGACTCTCGACAAAATCACCTTTCAAACAAAAAAAACTAAATCAAAATCGGTTTATCCGTTTAGGCGCTATGATGCCACAGACAGACACACAGATGCACACAGCAACACACGTGGAACTTATAAAACCCCTCTTTTTCTGGCAAGGGTTAAAAATGAGATGTATTAGTCATTTATCACTCACCCCATTATGCCATACCCTATAGGCACATTATCAACATTGCCTCCTCCAACCTTTAATGCCTGGTCCCCATTATTTGTGTGCCATAAAAATGAGTTTTTTTTTTTACTTTTCTAGCTCAGTAGAACGGATATCCCAATCGTAACAGCATACGTTTATATTCTGTGACATAATTCGTACCACCGAACATGAAGTACCTACCTGCAACTTATAATAAATTCCATGTAACAAAACACATAGGTCATGGGTCACATCTATGTGACAAAGCCTTACCCGACTCACAGTGGGCCACTGCGAACCACGAGTCTCACGCCATGCCACGCCAACCTTACGCATTTTACATAACCCCTATATGTAGGTAGTTTCATATTCATACGTCGGTATGTTTATGCAATAGGTACAGAATCAGATAGTTCGATTAAGACACTTGTTTTATAATGCAATGTTCATTGGCGGTAATATTAATGCTATTGAGTAATTCACGGACGAAAATAATGTATATTCCTAGCTATTTAGTGAAGCAGGAAATTGTATGGCATAATCTTAGAGCTTTCAATAAAGACATATTAATGAATTTTAATATAATTAACACTTCTAGTTATGTACAGTCAGCATGAGAAGTAAGAGATTATTGTTTTTGGTACTCAAATTAATCAATTCAAATATTTTTAGCTTATGATAAGAAAGAGTTCAATCTATATGTACAATATAAATGATTGTTTGTATATATGTCCTTTGTAGAATCGTAAACGGCTGGACCGATTTCGCTCTTTCGACTTTTTTTGTTGTGTTTGTTATTGTTAGGAGAAGGTTATTATGAAACAAAAATGTACCTTACCTACTTAGGTAGGGTAGGGTAGGGTAGGTAGGTAGGGTAGGTAGGTAGGGTAGGTTGGTAGGGTAGGTAGGTATAAGTAGGGTAGGGTAGATTAATGTATGGTGTTTTTATGGCAAAACAAAGTTTGCCGGGCCAGCTAGTGACATTATAAAAATTAAGATGATACATGAGTGATAATGTTACTTAAATGAATATTTTATTTTAGTATCAAATTATTTACAAAAAACTTTTTGTCTTTTTATGCTAACGGTACTCCAATTTCTTAATTACTAAGAAGCAACATGATTATCATAATGGAATGCGTATTTTCTTATCTACGGAAGTTGTATAGTATGGGAAACGGGTTACGATTTCTCGTAGTCTCACAGACGGTAGTTTGGCAAAAACGTGAGTTACGTCAACCGAGGCTTGCTCCCGTTTCTCGTGCCCATTTTGTTTCGAGCTCAATAATTACTTACTACTACTACTAGCTACGGTTCTGTACTGAGATGAGGTGGCTGGGTTTGCTCTGGAACATACATACATAAACTCACGCCTTTTGCCCATGGGGGTAGTCAGAAACTACAGAACGCCACCTGCAGGCTACGATCCTTACATACTTCTTTTGCTTCACAAACATTCATACATCTAGTCATACACACACGCTGGTTAGGAGTACTGTGCACTTGGCCTTTCTGAAGGACATCACCTATAAGGTCTATGTATGTCTTTCTTGGGCGTCCCCTCCCGGCGTTTCCATTCACGTCTGCCTTGTAAATACCTTTCGTTAGTCGCCTTTCATTCATCCTCTCAACATGGCCAAACCATCTAAAGATACTCTTTTCAATTGCTCTGGAACAGTTATGGGCTAATGGTGCGTGACTGCGAGAATAAAATGGGATTAGTAATCTTATTACAAACATGGCATAATTTCGCTCTCCGGCTTCATTGGCTGTCAAGGTGTTTGGTCTGTATTGGCACTGTGAAAAATACTCTTATTCTTGTTAAGTACTTAATTAGCTCGCTAGTTGCCACGTCGTGTTGTGTATCTTATTTGGTTTTTTTTCAGGCATCCTATTGAATGTTCTGTCTCTTGAGCAAGACAGGTTTTGACGCTAATTACCTGGTTGTTGTTTTCAATGTTAGTGTAAACACGCCTCCAGGTAGTCTTTCTTCTGAGGCTCATTGGTTTTTTATAGGTTCTACGGATAACAGTGCAACGGTCCCAGTCTTCTGGCGACCGTGTGTTCCTAGCTCTGTTGAACTGCCTGTGACGGTGTCTTTCCAATTCTGGACTCCACAAGGACTGCCTAGGTACGGAGAGGGGGCAAACCTGTTCATAGTTTTTTTTTTTATCGTCAATAGGCTTGCGCTTGACCACTATCTCACCTGATGGTAAGCGATGATGTGGTCGACGGTGGAGCACGCTTGCCTAGAAGAAACCTATTCACTCTTGACTTAAATACCCCAAGATTGTAGCTATCGGGAAACACAGACTCCGTCAGGGAATTCCACTCCTTAGCTGTACGCATAATGAAAGTGTCCCCAAAACGTTTTGTGCGTATGGGTGGGATATCCACCATGTACCGATGACGCATCACCGTACAAAAAAAAGGAAAAAAAAAAGGATGGATGTGATGTTGTTTACATGTTTTTCTAAGTTAGTTACAGGTATTTCAGCCGGTAAAGAGGGTAATTTTCCTAACTCGGCTTTGACTAGCCTAAAAAACACGCGTAAACTTTTTGTGACGCTAACAATTGACATTTGTGTAAAGTAGTGTAAGTGTTATATAAGTAATTTATTTTAGCCTAGTCAGTGATAGCGTGACGGGGTACAAGACGGACGGTATGGAAGAAAAAGATTATGATATAATCATTCAAATTAAGAACCTCCTCCTTTTTTAGAAGTTTGGTTAAAACAGTTGCGCCGACCAAGTAAGGGTAAGGGCAGGAAGATAATGGTGATTATTGCCGAGTGGGCATTTTTTTCCATTATTCATTTTATTTTACTTTTCTATCAATCGAAAGGAGATCAAATGATCGAATAAGTTGGATAGTCAATTTTTTGACTACTTGTTAGACTAACAATTACTGAATTAACGCGTTTTACAGATTTTTGAAACCATTGGTTAGCATATTTTTGTATATAAATATTCTACCGCGGACATAGTCATCCGCGCTCTTTTAGACTGTTTATTTGTTTGATTCTTTTCATAAAAAATACAATTGTTTGACTACTACGTCGGGCATTATTTCTAGGCTTACTTAACCTACTTAAGTCTACGTGAGTTCATCCCTTACTAAATGTATTAATATACAATAATAAAAAATACTATATGTATTTTTTATTATTGTATATTACACACTGGCATTACAATTATATTTCTATTTACTACTAATCTTTACGTTATTAACTATTTTGTTTACTTATTTCTATTGTTACACTGGTTAGCATATTTAACCATTGGTTAAGTTAACTAGGGATTAATAAACTGGGCCTTAGTATTTAGCCTACCTATTGATAACTTTCGGACAATCTCGACATACTTCCACCTTGTGTAACCTCACTGCTCAAAACAGCCTCATTACCAATACACCCATGCATCATTATTAATATGAAACCGCACACGCAAGATACCATAAACAAACACCAGTTCAATCAGAAACTAAGCTATTTCAGAGCAAGACTAACAAAGTATCTTGCTTCACTCACGGCACGCAATATCTCAATTTGTCTTGATCTAGATAAATGTACCAAATCATCGAAACAACTTGACTTGGGACTTGAGATCGGTCTTGTAGAGAGCGGGTAGCGGGAGATGTAGCGGGCAATGCGTTTTTAGCTAGAAATAACTAGGTTATAAAAAAAGAAAACATTCAGAAAACCAAAAAACCCGACTGTTTTTTTTTTTTATTTATCATGATTTTTTTCTTGACTTTCGTACATTTAAACATATATGTGTTATAATTTTTTTTAAATCGCCTCTTAAAACCCTTTATTTTGATACGATACCCCACACGATGGACTAGGATGAAAAAAAAATTGGGCCCCCACAATATATAACCCAAAAGCTGCCATTATTCTATTTTATTTTTATTTTTAATGTAGCCAGTGACACTCGCAAGGTTAAGACGAAATCGATTGACGTACGAATCTTCAAAATCGGCCAACGCGTTTGGTCTCTGGGACGCCACATAGGAACAAACATACATACATAGACTGATATACACATTACCCTCCTTCGGCAGACGGATAAAAATAGAGAGGAAGACGTTTACAACTGATAACACTTTTTTTTGTGGCGAATCCTAATGAATACCTATTCCAGTGGTGGTATTCCAGGTTCGGGCCATTTTACAAAGAGAATGACAGACATTAACTAATAATAATGGATAAAGCACCACTTTAAGACAACGACAGTCGCCAACGACCTTGAGGGAACAAAACGAGGCGCCTTCGTTTCACACCCGTGCGACCCAAAATGCAGTAGCTTTTTGTACTTTCATTATTATTCTATGACTAAAAAAAGCCGCAGACAAAATGTTGATAATTAAATAGTCTTTGATTTTGTCAATATCATTATAATACGCCCAGCAGTTTTGGTGCGATTGTCGTTTTTTTTGTCCGTGTTAGAGTAACTTTACAAGTTAATTACACTATGTCATACGAGTAAAACTCAAAATTTCCTTAAATCAAATTATTAAGAAAAAGGTCTCATGTAACTTATGTTTCTTTCAAAAAAACACGACTAGCCGTTTAGACGTGATTCTCATTTTAAAATCAGCTACTGAGCGGTAACTGCGCCTTAAAAAAAAAAACAATAAGAAGGCCATATTTTTAATGGTGTATAACTTCCGACTCCAAGTCTATATGAGCACTTATTCATAAATAGAAATCATAGTGCTGGTCAAGAAATACAAGGAAGCAGACGCGATACTCCTCGCGAAATGTCAGTTTTACACCCACCGCTCCCGCCCCCGCTTTCAGTCTAACCTCGCCTCAAAAACTTAAAGCCCTGAGAATGTCTATCTTTGTATCTGATTTTGTAACATTTCCCGTCACAATGATAATTTACACTACTGTAATTATTAAAAGGAATTATCGAATGAATCATTATGAAATTACACCGCTTTGTTTTAACCAACCGGTTGGTTACCTATAAGTTGTGTTAATTGGTGCCGGTGAACCATTTCAGTAAGTTTAATTAGAAAGCATTGTACTTAATCAAATATTCAAATGAGATTGCAACAATGTTTGGTGCGAGAGATAATTGTTGAGTCCCGGTTGGAAGGTCGTGGGTTTGAACCTGTTGGTAAACAATTGGAGTTGAAGTTGGTTTAATTATATGGCTGGAAATTTTCTAATTATGCGGGTTAAGGCTCCGCATACGTGTCGTAAATCGTAAGTTCGAACCCAGGCAGGTGCTTTACTTTTTGTTAATTATTTCATCACCACTGCTCTTAAAACGGTGAAGGAAAACATCGTCAGGAAACCAGTAATGTCCTAGAAACAAAAATTCGAAGACATGTGACATCCACCAAGCCCTATGGGTCCGACTAACGCCAACTACCTTTAGGGAACAAAACGCGCCCTCGTTTCTCACCCGCGCGACCCGAAATTTGGTAGTTTTTTGTACTTTTCTTATTATTCTATGACTTTAAAAAAAAAGCTTCAGATCAAAATGTAGATAATTAAATTGTCTTTGATATGGTGTCGATTTCATTAAAATACGCCCAGCGGTTTTGTTGTGATTGTCGTGTTTTTGTCCGTTTTAGACATAACTTTACAAATTAATTACACTATGTTATACGAATAAAACTCAAAATTTGCTCAGATGAAATTATTAAGAAAATGGTCTAATATAACATATATTTTTTCCAAAAAATTACGACTAGCCGTTTAGACGTGATTCTCATTTTAAAATCAGCTACTCAAGGGAATCGGCGCCTTGGCCCGTTACTCTCTCTCAGAGAGGATGCCTATGTTCCAGCAGTGGGAACATAATAAGGCTGATGATGATATCCACAGAACAATATTATTCCTCGATGTCGTGTGATTCACTTCGCGTGTTGGTAGCTAATAATTCTAAGCTTTTATGGGACCCACTCGAACTGGCTTGATCCATGCCGAGGATTGACCCATGGACCATTTCTACACCTTA
Organism: Orthosia gothica; assembly: GCA_949775005.1. Lineage (NCBI taxonomy): Eukaryota > Metazoa > Arthropoda > Insecta > Lepidoptera > Noctuidae > Orthosia > Orthosia gothica. The sequence goes on from OX459045.1 coordinate 7,229,207, forward strand.
TTCCAACCTCCCTATCATATTTCCAGCCTTGAGACTCCCAACTTGCCTGACCATTACCCAACCTACGCAGTAACTTGACGTCATGTAACAAGTAATAGTCGGAAAAACAATAAATAATGACGGTAGTCTTCACCTTGCTACAATGATAACATGCTTTGTGTGTAGCCATTGTGTTGCCGATAATTTGCTAAAATTATTAGTTAGCAAAACCTTGAGATCTTTAGACTTCGGATACAATATTACCCGTAGAACAAATCACATTATTGTTGCGTCGAGCAGAAATTTTATACATAACCTCACGCCAGTATTCATTGGAGGGTTAGGCAGCTACTGAGAAATTCCAAATGGAAAAACATAATAACACTGCCCGACCCAGGAATTAAACCCAGAACCTCATGCTCCGCAGTAGCGAAGACCATGTTGTCGCATTGTACGTACTATTATTGTACGTATTATTGTACGTTGGGCGCACGGTTGGCGCAGTGGTTGAGCGATTGACTGCTGCGCTGCGTGTCGCGGGTTCGATTCCCGCACGGAACAAATATTTGTATGACCTACAGATAGTTGTTCCGGCTCTGGGTGTTGTGTATGTGAGTTTATATGTTTGTAAACGCAACCACGATACAGGAAGAAATTCCTAGTGTGGGGCAACGTTTAAAAAAAAATAAAAAAAATAAATTGTGTGGTAACTTTTTCGCCTAAACATTTTGTCCCAAAACTAGACTGTAATATTGTACATGCATCGTCATCTCTCGTGTCAACTTTTCGCACGTGCGTACAGTCGCTCAAACGATTGTTTTTCGATAACTTCATTCGCGTGATTAAAATACATTTTATGCACATTTTATCTACACACGTGCGGAAGGAACAAGAAATGATTATTTTTATCAATGAAAATGTTTCAATGGGATTAGTGCAACATGCAACGTAAATACCCATAAAGATATATTCAATAATCCTACTACACGAACACCATTTCTATTACCACGAATTTCATTTGTACTTTAACCGAATAATAATAACTTATTAAAACCTCCTCAGACAGGGAGCATGTGACACCGCTTCGACGACTACTTTGTCGACCCATTTGTGTGTGTAAACTGTCGTCGCATCAGTGTCGCGCAAGTCTCTAATCAGAATAATCGCAAAACCATTGCAGAACCTCTGACAAGACTTAGCCAACACAAATCTGGTTGACAGACATCACCACATAAAGCCACGTCGTAGCTCTTCCTTATCCGTTCCAGATTTGCGAAACAAAGACTGAAACAAGACTCTAATGCAAGTTGCACAGAAACATGTTTAGCCAAAAGATTAGAGTGCTGCAAGTGTGAACAAGTCGTAATTTCGTCGCCTCCGTGATCTAAATTCGGATAATTCTTTATGCAAATTAGCCTTGAAGTAATCTCGAATACTGGCTCAAGCTAACACTTATTAATTCGATTCTAATCGCCAAAAGTAGGGCTCAACTTAATCTCGAAGTAAGACTTTTCTTTCGACGCTAAGTGGACGAGACGTCTTTCGAAATTGATCGCTAGCATATGGATAAGACAGGTCATAAACTAAGTCTCAATTGGATGCTTCTAAGAAGAATTTTATTTCAATGCCTATGGACAGGTTTAAATCGATTCTCGATTTGCTCATCATTCTTAATTCTCATCTGAGACATTTCGATTCGATAACTAAAGTGACGAATGACATTGAGGTGCCAGAAATCACAAATTATCACGTACCTCAAAGGAAAGTAGACAAAAAATCGACCTCACGTAGCAGTTTTTCTATCAACTACCGATTGCGAAAGTAAAACAACCAAATTCATTATTCGCTCAAGAATTGGGTCGTTGTTGGTCCAATAATGCAGAAACAAGTACAACTCGTTCACTTTGTTGTCGGTACTACATTTTAGTAATAAAAACTTCACTTTGAAAAGCCCCTGATAAGATACCGAATGCGGCTAAACTTGACAGATTAAACTGAATTTACAAACAAAATAAAGTTACGGCAAATACCATGTTGAAATACAAATTACACTATAGTAGTCTGCCATTCAATAATTTTCAAAATTGATACAATCAAAAAAATACTGGCCATTGGATTCAAGTAAAAACTGTGTCATACACACACCAGCAGCAAGCCTGTTCAAGCCTGTCAAAAAAAAACAAAAACCTAAGCATTACAGCATGACGCTATCTCCCTAATATCTCGGTGTAATCAAAAATACAAAGAATCGATTCAGCTAAAAGTAATTCCAAAGAACTATTACCAAATAAAATGCCTTCAACACGATACGAAAGCCCGGCAGCCTTGACAAGTGGCACATGTCATTCGCCATCTTGAAATTGATGCTGTCAAAACACTTAATGTCTTATTACATTAATGGCCGGTAATAGATGTTTCCTGATGTGATTTCAAGACTTGTTGAGTATGTAGATACTTTTTATAAGCAATAAAATGTTAAGTAAATAGTGGTCATTAAGGGTAATTTGTATTCCTTACAGGTTTTTGCAAATATGTTTGTTTAAAAAAATCTAATTTAGACAAAGAACATAATCCAATTAATTTTAAAGTATTACCACAGAACAGAAAATGAATCTTAACACCTTCTCATTCGTTCAAAAGTTTATTCAAATTCAATTAAGAACTCGTAACGACTTAATTATATGCCTACCCAAACTCATTTCCTTTGCTTCCATGAGTTCAATTTTGGAAAAATAGAACGACATATTCGAAGCTTATGTTGACACTTGATATGGCAATATTTTTTTTGTTTTTTTTTTTTTTTATCCTGCCAGCGTCTAGTCTTGAGGGACCACTTTGGAGTTGCGTTACTATACTTTTCATTATCACGTGTTATTTGAATTGCATAACTTTTTGCTACTTCAAAGCTTGTTTCTCAGAGTGATGTCAACTTTTTGTTAAATCTACGTATATTGTTATGGTTTTCTCTTATCATAAACTGGCATTGAGTATATGAACTGCTTTGATAAACATCTGATAATAAGGTGACTCAATGTTTCTCATGTCTTTACTTGGGTATGATTTGCGTGTTACAGTTAAAAAAACAAGGTCAGTATTTAAATGTAACGTTGGGTTTATAGTTTTTGTAGATACCTTAGTGGTCCATAATACCAATCTGATTCACATAAGTGTGTTTTTTTATTAAGACATTGTAGGCGAAGTAGGTATTGTACCGAGATCTGTAGTTTCTTGTTAAATGGTGCAAAAAACATGCAATTAATGAAGTGTCCAAGTATCCATTACTATGTGTCAATCATTTTTTTATACCATTTATTCCACCTTTTTATTACTCTACTTTTTGTCAAACACTGTCTGCTATGCCATGTAAATATTAGTTTTTAGTTTAAAAGTAATCATTGCAATTTATACAGACTAGTTCCGGTTAACTAACATTATTGTGCAAATATATTACCTATAGTAAAATACCTATTCTCACTCTATATAAAAAACAGACCTACTCGAAACGGTGCCAATAGCTACTTTTAATATCTCTTTGTTCGACCCCAGCAAAATCATCTGCATTTTACTTCACAAGCTCATCAAAACGCCACTAAACAACACTTTTCATAGTCATTTGTTTAAGACCGGGGTAGAAGCAAAGTTCTGTTTAAAATTAACAAGCACGTGCCGTAATGGAACCGAGACACGTGCACCTGTGCTAATGGACTGGTCCTTCTAAACTTTTAGTAGCACGTGCTTGTTTACTGCAGGTTTTTATGGAAGCTGTCGTACTGTACCGACGACGTATGGAACTCGGTAGAGGTTGGGAAGGTTCGACGACCTTTTTGTTTAATGTCACTGGCTGCTGATGAATTTTCGTAGGTAAACTGTGTTTACTCAATGCGAAATTAGAATCGACCTTACACCGCGCTTCAGCAAATATATATACTAGCTTCTGCTAGCGGCTTCGTCCGCGTGAATGTCGAAAATTATCCCAAGGGAAGATATGCCCGGGATTAAAACTGTCATGTGTGCTATTTAAGACTATAATCTATCTCTGTGTCAAATTTCATCCAGATCCGTCCAGCCGTTGGAGCGTGAAGAAGTAACAAACACACACGCGCTCACAAACTTTCGTACGATATTACGTTTATTTCTGAAGATATGATCTAACTCTAGTACTCCTTCGAGGGCCCTTAAAATACTGAATATGAAAAATATAATAAAAATAAATTATGTCAAGTACTTATTCTTTTATTTGAAGCCTTCACAGTTCGCTACTTATGTAAGACTTGAAAAGAAAAACCTCAAGTAGTACCTACTTCAGTAAATCCCGCTACAAAGGTGAAAATTTCTGCGAATCCACCTGAAAATGTTCCAAGATTATTTGATATTTTGGTTTCCAAAATAATGTATTTATTCCACAGCTTGGGTCGTTTCACAATGTGACGTTGTATTAATTTGCGACGGAGGCGATTATTGAATGAAAACAACGACATATGTGGTTCTAGGGTCTGATAGCTTTTGTGAGGGAATATTAATATTTAGAAATAGGTTTTTCTATAGGTTACGTGAAGTAGTAGATACTTGCGACCTTACGATAAGTAAGGTACACCTTACTTACGACCTCTGTTCTAGTTGGGAACTACAAAAAATCCGTAAACGTTGTCACAAATTTTACTTTGATTGTTGATTGTTAAATTTAAAATTTAAATTAATAGATTATAAAAAAAAACACTAACACTGAGGATAAAAGGTTTTCGGTGACTAAACATTGATACACGCGAGACACAATAGCTTTTTAATTGTTTAGGTAATTACGGTAACAACCGGCTAAATGATTCAAATCTTATATATATAAAAAACAAAGTCATGTTAGTTACACCACTTATAACTCAAGAACGGCTTGGCCAATTTTTATGATTTTTGTGTTTTTGGATTTATTTTCGTCCGGATTAGGATAATAAGTAATAAAACTTGGAAAAAATAACGATAAAAGAAAAAAAATATCCCATACATTTTGGGAACACAGCGCCATCTCTGATACATGATAGTGTAGCGGCACCGAGGCCGCCACTTACGAACTAATGACATGACGTCACACAAATCCTGCATCGCGCAAGTAAAGTTTTCGGCGCGATCAGAACACATACAACAGTCCGACAACAACCGTTGGGCAGTTGCCCGGACCAGACACAACACCCGTCTGGTTGGAGGATCCTCCCTTTTCTATGGAGGTTTGTGGAACTTTCCACCCAGTTCCACCTACCCCCAAACTGGTGACCCTCGAACATGAACATCAGCGCAGCCTTCGTGCAGAGCTACTTCATCGTGACGTCATCATCACTTCCTCAAGCTCGAGCAGTGAGTCATATAGCAAGCCAGTACCTATCTACGGGGGTATCCTGACCACCAGCATGCAGCGGACGCGCATTCCTGGTCAGCACCCTCAGCTTCTATCATCATCGCTCCGACCCACTGGAGCCACCAGCACTCTCCCGACTCACTGGGACATCATCACCGCTCCGACCCATTGGAGCCAGCAACTCTATCCCGACTCACTGGGATATCATCACCCCGACTCACTGGGGCACAACCGCAGACAGTTCCGACTCACCGCGAACACTGCGACTTCCGGTTCCGACTCACTGGAACCAACCTACCACTGGCCAGGCACACATCACAAGATGTACAGACGACTCAACCTAACCTGCTATCGACCTCCGGTCTCCGGAGGGGAGTGATGTAGCGGCACCGACGCCGCCACTTACAAACTAATGACATGACGTCACACAAATCCTGCATCGCGCAAGTAAAGTTTTCGGCGCGATTAGAACACATACAACAGTCCGACAACAACCGTTGGGCAGTTGCCCGGACCAGACACAACACCCGTCTGGTCGGAGGATCCTCCCTTTTCTATGGAGGTTTGTGGGACTTTACACTCTGTTCCACATACTCCCAAAATAGAAACAATACACACACAAAAATGAGCATGGTGTTGTATGCTGGTTCCGGTATTGGTAGGGTAGGCAGGGTTACTAGCTTATTTATTCTTCTATTATTAGCTGACCCGGCAAATTTGCCGGGTCAGCTAATCTATACCAATATTATAAAGAGGAAAGATTTTTTTGTTTGTTTGTTTGTACCGAATAGGCTCCGAAACTACTGGACCGATTTAAAAAAATCTTTCACCAATAGAAAGCTACATTATTCCTAAGTGACATAGGCTATTTTTTAATCCGGTAGTCCATGGGAGCGAAGCCGCGGGGAACAGCTAGTACGTTATAAAATTATGATCCTGAAATTTCCATTTGTTGCTAACCCTACAGTCACATCTGACGCAAAGAAAATTCGTACGTCAACAACAACGCAGAATTATATTATGCAAATTTAATTTGGTACGGTTCGCAAAACAAACGAGTTTACGTGTACGACATACGTAAACCTATTCGAAGAGTTTTCACAGTACACTGAGCCCCTTTTCATAACTTTGTTCAAGTTTTGTTGGTATTCTGATTGTGAATTTTGTAAAATAAAGGCAAAACGAAAATATTAAGATGGATGTGGTATGATTTTTGAACCTATTTACCATTTAGAAATACCTAAAACATGCTACCTAAATAATATTATGTGTACTTCTCTGTTGATAAATATTTAGTAGGTAATATTTATTTTATTCTGTTCTTAGTATTTGTTATTACAGCGGCAACAGAAATACATCATCTGCATGTGACAATTTCAACTGCCTAGCTATCACGGTTCATTAGATACAGCCTGGTGACAGACAGACAGACGGACCGCGGAGTCTTAGTAATAGAGTGCCGTTTTTCCCCTTTGGGTACGGAATCCTAAAAACCAAGTCGTATAATATTGTCTTAAAACTGAATAAACAGTATTTTAAGTTTTTTAACACAATATGGATAAGTCAGAGTTTATCAAAGACTAGCTGACCCCCGCGGCTTCGCTCCCGTCAAAATTATAGCCTATGTTACTCGGCTATATTACAAATGAAGCGTTAAAATTAGGAGAAGAACAAATATTAGGACTAATAAATAGATTATTTAATGAAATACTAAGAGAGGAGACGGTTCCAACTCAATGGAGTGAATCAGAAATAATTCTACTCTACAAGAAAGGAGACCCTTCTTGTGTATCAAACTATAGACCAATAAGCTTAATGTCGAATCTCTACAAACTATTTTCGCAGTGTCTCCTGAAAAGGATCGGTCCACAAATTGACGTCAAACAACCAATAGAGCAGGCTGGCTTCAGACCAGCATTCTCCACCATTGATCACATCCATGTGCTATGCCAGGTAGTAGAGAAATACAAAGAATTCAATATGCCTCTATACCTGGCCTTCATTGATTATAAAAAAGCTTTCGACTCTATCTCCCACAGCGCTATAGTAAAGGCACTTAGGTATCATGAAATTGACGACACATACATCAATATAATAATGAATATTTATAGTAAGTGCAGAAGTAGAATAAGGTTAGACAGAAAGGGCCCACTGTTCGCAATTCAAAGAGGAACCAGACAAGGAGACCCACTGTCGCCAAAAATATTCATTGCAGTACTTGAGCTTATACTACACGATATAAACTGGAATAGGGGAGGCATCAATATCAGAAATAAAAGGCTAACCCATTTAAGATTCGCAGACGACCTGGTTCTTCTGAGTAATACCGCTAGAGACCTACAGGACATGCTGACAGCACTACATCAGCACAGCGAGAATGTTGGTCTCGAAATAAATTTTGACAAGACCAAAATCATTACAAACCATACTAAACCTACTCTCAGCGTCGAAGGCGAAGAAATAGAGTACGTTGAAGAGTATATATATTTGGGCAAACTGGTTTCGTTCAGAGAGATTGACTCGGAGGAAATAGACAGACGAATGGCGCTGGCATGGAAACGATACTGGTCTCTGAAAAATCTTCTTAAATCGAAGCTACCTATTGTTCACAAACGGAGACTCATGGACTCTATTATTCTACCAACACTAACCTATGGCAGCCAGACCTGGTCTTTAACACAAGCTAATGCAAATAGACTGTCGGTATGCCAAAGAGCGATGGAGAGAAGTCTCCTAGGGATAAAACTTAAAGACAGGGTCAGAAATGAAGAAATTCGGAAACGTACCAAAGTTAGAGATGCTATACAACATATCAGGAGACTAAAATGGAAGTGGGCCGGTCATGTAGCGAGACTTGAGGATGGGCGTTGGACGAAAGTGGTCACAGAGTGGAAAGGACCAGGAAGTGGAAAGCGCAAACAAGGTCGTCCGCTCAAACGCTGGTCAGATGACATACGCGAGACCGCAGGCAAACACTGGCTCGGATTGGCTAAAGATAGGGATAAATGGCACAACCTGGAGGAGGCCTTCACCCGCACGGGGGTTCCTATGGAATAAATCAAATAAATGTAAACTTAACTAATAAATACTAACAAAAATACTTTATTTCATTATAACTACTAATCCACTAAACAAAATGTTACTTAGTTCATAGGAGCAAATAAAAAGGCTTTTTATTTTATTTTTATTATGTTACTCGGGAATAATGTAGCTTTCCATAGGTGAAAGAGTTTTTAAAATCGGTCCCGTAGTTTCGGAGCCAATTCGGTACAAACAAACAAAAAAATATTTCCTCTTTAAATTATTATTAGTATAGATATGACAGAAAAGTCCCAAAGAAATTGCCTGAAGTCTTAAACACGATACAAGGAGGTACAACAATGGTATCCTCTAATTACCTCAATGCACAGGAACAGTTATCGCAATAGCTGTAACAAACCAACAATTTATACCTCATTTGTCAGTAATAAATTACCTGAAAATAACTATGAACACAGGGGAAATAGGAAGGGGAAGTATCTAATGAAAATGTATAGGAAAAGGATTTAATTATTAACAAAAGAACTTAGTTGCATAAGCTATAATAAGTAAATCGGTAATTTGAATGTCAATTAGTTGAGTTATACCCTTTTAAATATCACCTAATTAAGCCAAATGTATAATTTACAAGTACCGGTAACTATACCACAATAATCGCGAAAACTTGTTGGAGAGGAGCTCGTGGCTAATTATTAATAGCCGCATGGGTCGATCTTCGAGCTAAACCGCCGCTGGCCGAGGTCGGCCCATGGATGGGTGACCTTCTATCACATCCCGAGATTGCTCTGTCTCGGCAACCACGTTAAACACTTGGTCCTGGCTTTGTTTCAGGCTCCTGTATCGACAAAGTCACCTTTCAAACAAAAAAAAAAAACAAAATCAAAATTAGTTCATCCGTTCGGGCGCTACGTTGTCACAGACAGTCACACACACAGACTCGTCAAACTTTTAACACAACGTCATGTTTTGCTTCGGGGGTTAAAAACAAACAGTATAAAACCAAACTTAAACACCGTTGCAAAAAACCGCCTTTAAACTCTAATTTGATTACACCATAAACTCTAAACCGTTTACGTTAACACCGTAACTCGATTAGCAGCTAACCGCTCGTTAGCACTTACCTACTACACTGCTATTGCCTTATTATTGGATCATAATTCCATTGCAAGCATTACTTTTACGACCACAAAATGTATTTTTAGGAGACCCATATTCAAACAGTAAAACGCCCATAACTTTTGAACGGCTGAACCGATTGTCATCAAACAGCTAGACACTCCCGATAATAATATCACCTTTCAAAACAAAAACTAAATTGAAATAGGTTCATCAGTTTAAGAGCTAGGTATGATGCCACAGACAGATACACATATACGCAAATATACTTTGAGTTTCTTGCAAATTCTTCTCCATTGAGATATACTGACGCTTGCGAATTTGCAACTAGAGTCATCTTTGTTTTTTTTGTTTGATGTAAGGTACCTCTGAGGTTTATTTGAAATAAACTATTCGATTTTTTTAACACGTATAATTATATACACAGGTCCATACTTTAAACTTAAAACACCCCTCTTTTTCCGTCGGGGGTTAAAAATATAAACTAACAAACAAAACTTCTTATTTAATGGATGGTATTTAAAAGTACTTCAATTTATTCCCATTTAATTTACCTAATTTTGCTTGTGTTCCACCAAATATACTGAATGTGCACCAAAATATGTTCATTAAAATATGTCATAACGAGCATCTATTTAACAACTGTTGCAAATTTGTATAAATAGTAATACACCTAATTTTTAAAACAAGCATTATTTTTTTTAGTTAAGTTTAGTTTTTTAGTTTAGTTTAGTTTTAGTTTTCGAATAAGTCGACGTAGCCCCGCTGCGCGGGGCTCCTATTTCTGTCTGCAGGGTCAAAAGTAACCTAACACGAACGAGATAACGGGAGCTGAGTTCGCTCGCTTTGCTCGCTCACTTCAGCTCCCGTCATCTCGTTCGAACCTAACCTGTCCGTGCCGGGGTGCCCTAAGTTGCCGAGCTCGCTTCGCTCGCTCTTGGACTGATTCTTTGACCATAATTTATTCGTAGATCAACTAATATTTGGTGCACGATCAGTATTTTTCGGGGAAGAATAAAATAGTTATTGTTACAATAGAATATTTGCAGCGCACTACAATAAAAAAGTGTTGATATCTTGGTGTTAATTTGGAATTTGTTTGATGCAACATATTTTGTTGGCCGAGTAGTTTAATTATAGTAAAACAATTAAACTGGTTTAAGATCAATATTTTAGAAATGCATACATAGATGTACCTTTAGATTTTTGGTGAACACAAAAATATTATTCTTATTTAATAAGGTTAGATTATATTCAATTGTTTCTGCCAACGGCTTCACCCGCGTAAAATTAAGCCATAGGACCTTTGCATTGATCCTACGTAGGTTCTCTCAGAAAATAGATAGCATAATGTCCTTCTCCAAGATCCAATCTATACCTATATCTATATATATCTATATCTCTATACTAAAATTGGTTTAGCCTTTAGGCGTGTAACCGTAAGAAACAAACAGACAGACCAACTTTCGTATTTACAAAATGAACGGATTAATTCCCCTGTAAGCATAACTCTTAGGACCACAAAATGTATTTTAGTTGAACCACGTGTTGTCGACCCATATTCCTTTATAAAGGCATACTGCTGTGAAATGAACACCTTCAATTTGTTGTACAAGCAATCGATTAGGTAAAACAGTGTTTATTAAGTCAGAGTTGTGACCTGTGACTTTTCTGTGGGTGTTTTAGGAAGGTAGACATACAAGGCTGCAGCGGCCATTTTACTTGCAATATATCTGCTTATATTCATAACTAATTACCCGACTGCCGAAGGAGCGTAATGTGTTTATCAGTCTATGTATGTATGTTTGTTCCTATGTGGCGTTTTAGAGACCAAACGCGTTGACAGATTTTGATGATTCTTACGTCAATCGATTCCTCTGAACCTTGCGAGTGTCACTCATAGATTTAGATTTTTTTTGCTACGCAAATACGTACGTACGTACATACTATATCTATGGTGTCACTAGCTACTTTAAAATTGGAAAATGAAGGCATTTGGGCGCCATATTGTGCCCATCGTGTGGGGTATCAAAATAAGGAGTCTTAAGAGGAGACCACAAAAAAATAGTTTATATGTACCTAATTCAAAAAAAAAATGTTAACTATAAAAGTTATAAATAAAAAAAGTTATTTCCTAAAATCAAAAAACCCCACTGCTAAAGAAGCGAACTAAAAAGACGTAAACAAGAAGAAAAACACAAAATTGTAACCAATAATGTTGATGTATAGATTGGAAGTCCAAAACATTTATAACAATATTTTGATTTGAAAGAGTTACCATGTAGCTTCTTGTCTATTCTTTTCATAAAGGTCAACGCTTTAGAATGGGCATCTAGGTGCATAGTTCTGAACTTCTGTACGACCCGACTCCTTGACAAATGTAAACTTGTTATTATTTTATAACACTATCACAGTAATATTATAAAGGCGAAAGTTTGTGTGTTTGTATGTTTGTAATTTCTTTACGCTCAGACAGCTGGATAGATCTGGATGAAATTTGCCACGGGGAAATTTCATCCCGGTATAATGTTCCTTTGGGAACAGAACACTTTTCGCGCGGGCGAAGCCGCTAGCAGAGCTAGTTTAAAATTAAAATCAAACTTTTAATTTATACCTATGAGATTTTCCGTTTTCGTTTTCACTTCATAAACTAGGTTATATTCAGGTGCAAGTCACTCTATAGAAGTATGGATACGTAATAATCATGGGAAACTCGGCTATTTCATGATATTCGTAGCAGCAACCTATCACGCCTTGCACAACCATCCGTGTTGCACCTGCAATATTTCTCTTATCCCACGAACTTCTTAACCTAGACTTCAACATTGCAAAGAGATACGGACGTAGGATTTACATAACTTATTATTTATTAGGGTTCCGTCCCCTAAGGGTCCAAACGGAGCCCTATTGCTGTCAGTCACGTGTCTGTCTGTCTGTCCGTCGTCTGTCACACAGGTTCTCTTGTTGACCCAAAGCCATAAAAATTTTCATAAATTAGACCAACCCCATCGAGTGCGGTATCATTTGTAAAGAACTCGTTGAGGAAATAAATACTGTATTTATTGTTTAAAAAATATTGAAAACTGTTAAATATCTGTTCTCATTCAGGATTTGATTCATACCATCGTGGTCATTCAGCCTGTTCTCTATTGCAAAGATTTGAATGCTCGTCTTGTTTTGTCTCGTGATTGAATATCATATCACCTGCTTAATAATCAATGCGGTTGACAATGGTGCACGCTTGCTTAGAAAGCACCTATTCACCCGAGACTTGAAGAAAAGACGAGCTACAGGTCTGAGCTCAAATGGATGCCCATTCGCCAGAGAAGGTGTTTTCGCGCTCTAACTACAATTTTCTCCCTACTCAACTCTCCCACTCCACCTTCTTACCTTATGTCTCACTTTCAATATTTAAGTTCTTCTCACGCTAGGAACCTGCGTTCTTCCAACAATCTGCTCTTACTCTGTCCTTTTCATACTACTGATTTTGTTCATTCTTCCTTTCATATTCAGTCTATTCTTCTTTGGAACGCGCTTCCTCTCAAAATCAGGGCGGCCACCAGTCGGTATGCTTTCAAGCGGAAATTGCAGTATTATTATCAGCGGGGGTAGGGTCATCTCGTTAACTAATCTTCATTACTTTATTAAATATATATATTTATTTAGATATGTATCATATAAAATATGTATGTATGTGTATTTTAAACAATAATTATATATTTTGTTTTAAAATTTGTTGTTGCAACGATTCAAGCAATGCACCTGCCATGTTTACTCTTCACCACCCTTGGTTGACTGGTAGAGAATGCCTAAGGCATTAAGTCCGCCATTGTACCTTTGTGCATGAAGTTTAAATAAATAAATAATAAATAAAGTCACCGTCAGATAACAAAGAATAAAAGTCGTTAGCACCTGCCTACCAATATATTCCAATATATCAAAACAAACGTATCGCGGTAAGGGGCGTCCGTAACCCTTTCACTTGGCATTCAGTAATGAGTTAATATCTCAAAAAGGCGTGAACCGATTTACATGATTTAAACGGATAAAATTGTTCTACGCCTATACCTTTCATTTGAGACCAAAATTACCAAGATATCGCAAAAAACAAAGAGGGGGGTCAATGACTTTTATTGTTTTCTTATCTGGTGGAGACCTTACCAGTAGAGTTGAAAACAAAAATGCCTGACATTCCTGTAACTATCATCATAGCTAGACCACATCTTTATTACCTAGGACATAGCCATTAATAAAGGCTTTATGGACTCACTTATTTATTACTCAGGTAACGTTAAATTGAAGTAAATTGCCATAATAAACGTCATTTACACTATCAAACCTCTGGTACTAAATACTCCGGTTTCTTGGCACCTTTTAAGGCTCAAATGCCTTCACACCACGTCTTTCTATCATGGTATTATTGAGGCATCACACGTCTTTCAAGTACCAAGTAAGGTCTACGACGTCTGCTTACAAACACCTGAGTATCGATAGACTACCAATAGGATTAATCCTAATCTAAATAAGAGTATAAATATTTTATTCTATTAGCGGTTGTTCGGCAATAAGTTTGCTAACAATAATTAACGACCTTTATTCCAATTTCAAGGGTTGAGTTTTTACAAGTCCTTACCTAATGAACCTTCTCAGCTCACTTACTTATCATGTTTCTATCAGATTTACTTGAGAACCTGTGTCCTTGGTAGCAAAAAAAATCACCCATGATTGATGTTTAAAATTAACCCAAATATACTGTAGAACCACAGATATGAAAATCTAAATACTAGATGACGCGGTTGTATGGACATCGTGTGTCAAAAAAACGGAGTACAATTACGATCAATGATTGTACTTTGAGCTTTTCATTTAGAATTATTGGCACCGGAAATCCACCGAAATCTAGAAAAATGCCAATTTATGCCATATTGAGCTGTAAAAACTGTATAGAAAAAGTTGGCCGAGGCATTGGAAATGTTTTCTTTCATTGCAATTGGTAAGTAAATTTGTTTTTAAATTGTGTGTGAAATTGTGGCACGCTTGGTTTTCATACAGATGGAGGGACTTGCGTTAGTAGATTTATGTCTGTGTGTAGAACCGTCATAGAACATCTCAAAACAAAAGATAATCTAAAAATTCGAACAGAAAACAAATGACCCGCGACGACCCAGTCCCCAAATTAAGGCGAATTATTCGTAATTTTTACAGCAATCCGATCATACAACAGTCATTACAATATCAGAAAATTATTATATAAAAGACATTATTACACTGTGTAGCGCAAGCGCAACACAGTAACCCACTTCGCGGACTTCGCTTGGAGAAAGCGCTTTTACTGCTTGATGATCCAACCAGTGTAATAGGTCATAGTGATTGGGCCCTAGATAACGGAGGAGGCTAAGTTCAGACCTAGCCTTTGTATGATGTAATCATGTAATCGTCTTTGTGATTGTTTTCTTTAGATTATTTGAGGTTTATGCGGTTGAACCGTGTAAAATTTGGAAAACTTATCTGGATATTGGGTATGTAATTTAACTGAATATTCAAATAACCGAAGTGCTGATATGCTGCACGGTCGTACGTTCGGTTTTTCAATTTGGACTTCGTAATTAGCACACCTTTAAAGTTTGTTTGTACTTACGTTATTAATAAATAAACAAGCTTTGTTAAACCACCCCATATCGAAGCCTCTAATAGTAAAATAAAATCCTGGAATTTTGTTCGTTGCTCGCGTACTCAGAAAAGCTGTCTGCAGTAACTGAAACGACGACATTGCATTTTCTCGACAATCCTAGGTAAAATTGGAAATCACAAGATGAAGTAACTACTAGATACAGGTACTATACAATATATATAAAATATTATTATGATATTGTGAATAAAAATTGGCGCAGCAAAGACAAGAAAGATACATACATACATAAACTCACGGTTTTTTTTCCCATGGGGGTAGGCAGAAACAACAGAACGCCACCTGCTACGATCCTTACATACTTCTTTTGCTTCACACCCATTCATACATCTAGTCATACACACAAGAAATATGTTTTATAAAAACCGGCTAAGTGCGAGTCAGACTCGCGCACGAAGGGTTCCGTACCAATATCGCAAAAAACGGCAGAAAAATCACGAGTCTTAGTAACGACTACAACCCTGTATTGGGTAAAACTGGTTGAATTGTCATCCTCAGAGGACATCACATCATCTGGTTGCGAGACGCACGGGACCGGTCAATGTGGCGACGCTTGGGGGAGGCCTATGTCCAGCAGTGGACGTCTTTCTGCTGATATGATGATGATGATGATGATGTTATCCTCTACATACTATCTACTACAGGGATGGCGAACCTATGGCACGCGTGCCTGTGGTGGCACGCGACAAAATATGTTGGGCACGCTTAAATGAGGATATTTAGAATCTAGCTAATTTGCAACAGCAGAAATGACACCAACTCCTACTTTTTAGTACACGACTTAAATTTTTTGTCAATTAAGACAAAGTCTAGAAAGATGTGGAGGAGGCCTTTGCCCAGCAGTGGGACAGAGTGGGCTAAATAAAAAAAAGACAATGTCAAAATTTTTTGGTGGCACTTCATTGTCACATAAAAAAAATATATAATTTAAATGGCACGTTTTCTAATAAAGGTTCACCATCCCTGATCTACTATATCTATAAGATACCATTATTGTGAAGGAATATAGACCCAGCAAAATGAACTATTTCATACAGATACTTACTATAGGTAACACTTCTTCACCACTTGATTAACCTTTGAATCCTCACCTTCTTTCCCTCAGGGACATAAGACCGAAATTCTCTTTCACTGACATCGAATCGGTTCGTTAGTTGAAAGATGAATCCAACCAAACATTCCTTTGTAGAATAAAGCTATTCTTAGGTAAATTTCCATGATATTTATTTGGGAAAAGGAGAGTGCTAGGTATCTGTCTTCGCTTGTGAAGTAAATAAACTATTTGGGTTGGTTTACAGGGCAATGTTCTAATTAACTAATGTGTATGTTCATGTTTTATTTATCAGAGAGTGGAGAAAGGAAACAGACTTGTGGAATCAATATGTAAAAAATTGTAAATTAATCTGATATCCTAGAAAGAAAAACAAATATACGATTCTGTTCTGAGGTTCGAAACTATGTATAGTTGTTTTGTTTCAGCATGATAATAACGGTTATTGCCCTATTCTTTTTTTGGGTTCCGTAGCCAAATGGCAAAAAACGGAACCCTTATAGATTCGTCATGTCTGTCTGTCTGTCCGTCCGTATGTCACAGCCACTTTTTTCCGAAACTATAAGAACTACGCTGTTGAAACTTGGTAAGTAGATGTATTCTGTAAACCGCATTAAGATTTTCACACAAAAATAAAAATAAAACAAACAATTTTGGGGGTTCCCATACTTGAAACTGAAACTAAAAATATTTTTTTGCTTCTAATCCATACGTGTGGGGTATCTATGGATAGGTCTTCAAAAATGATATTGAGGTTTCTTAAATAATTTTTTTCTAAACTGAAAAGTTTGCGGGAGAGACACTTCCAAAGTGGTAAAATGTGTGTCCCCCCCCCCTGTAACTTCTTAAAATAAGAGAATTATAAAACTAAAAAAAATATATGATGTACATTACCATATAAACTTCCACCGAAAATTGGTTTGAACGAGATCTAGTAAGTAGTTTTTTTTTAATACGTCATATATCGTAAACCGCAATTTACCAAGTACGGAACCCTTCGTGCGCGAGTCCGACTCGCACTTGGCCGCTTTTTTATAATGTAGGTGGGTCAATGACTGCTATTGCCATGCTGAGACGAAAATAGTATAGTACTAATACAATCCATACTAATATTATAAATACGAAAGTAACTCTGTTTTTGACTTTAACTTGAAAACATGTAATTTTGTATGGAGATAGTGTGAGACCTTGGGATAATAAAACCCTTTATACGCGTGCGAAGCCGCGTGCAGAAGCTAGTATTCAATAAAGCGAGCTAACCTATGAATACATTTCTTCATTTTCTTAACATTCGATTATAAAAAGGTACATTTACTATACAGAATTAGATAAAACATTATAGCAACTAACTTCAAGTAAAAAAGAAACCAAAAAAAAACAGACTTGACGTTTTCCAAACCCTATTCAGTTCCGCTTCTAACAGTTGACATCTCGTTTGTTAAAACTTAATTGACAGACAGTTCTGACACTTTTACGTTTTAATACTTTTTATAAAACGTTCCTACATAATGAAGTATCTAACTTTTCAGTTTCTGGGGTTCTGTTTAGATTAATATTTTTTGTTTTTAAATATTCAGTGACAGTACTTTCTACTTATTCGGTTTTATTTATTTGTTAAATTATTGCTTCTTTAAAAATTTATATCGAATATATTTCGGGGATAGGGCAACGGAATTGCATGATCTAATTCCGCCCAACCCGCTTCATCATCGGACTACCAGACGTATGGCGAGGGTTAGGCCTTCTCGATCAACCAACCAAGGTCTTCCCTCAAGTCTCAGAAGTAAAAACATTTGCACGTGAGTGTGCTGCATCGATACATCTAATTTTCATGCATGCATCTTCATGCATTATTGTAATTATGTCTAAGTGACGTCCAGGTTTTTTACGATTTACCTTTTTTGTACGTAAAGGTGAACGGCAGATTTCGTACCGCATACTTTTTTTGGTGTTCGATTATAGAATTTGTACCACGTATTATGGCAACTAAGCCATTTATTTTTATGTAAGTTAACTATTTTTAGAACTTCGGATTAATTAATAATGCCAGTAAAATGATTTTAATAAATAAACGTAATAAAATCGTACATTAAACGCAGTTATGTTTTAGAAATTGCTTTGTGTAAAATAACACAAATATTGAAATGATAATTAATTATTTAAAAATACAAACAACACTAAATATAATCAAACTCATCATCATCAAACTATTGCAATCCGCTGCTGGACAACAACTCTTGGTTAGGAAATAAGAAAAGGAGTGTGGATTCTGTTATTTTAAAGTACCTAGGAAGGTCAGAAGATTCTGTTAGTGTAATATGTAATAAATTTTCTACAACATTTACTGAAGAAGTTTTAAATGTAAAACATATCTGTACCCACAAGTTTTTGGATAGATCTAGCTATGTAACAGGTAGCAAAATGTCACTACGCTTTCAAAAGGCTTATCCAGACGACATAGATAAAATAATAAATTTGCTCAGTTGTGAAAAAAGTGAAGGCATAGATAAAATTCGAGTTAAGGAAATTAAATTGTTAAAATCTAAATTGAGCCCTGTAATAGCCTTATTTATTAATTTATGTGTCGAAAAGGGAGTATACCCGGAAAAATTGAAAACAGCGTTAATAAGACCTATTTTTAAAAAAGGTGTGCACAGTGACTACTCAAATTATAGGCCAATAGCCTTATTATCTGTAATAAATAAAATTGTAGAAAAGTTTGTTGTGAATCAAGTGAGTTTATTCTTGGAAAAACATAATATATTAACAAATGCACAACATGGTTTCCGACGCGGGAGAAGCACGGCGACGGCTCTGGTGCAGTTTACTGATGACGTCAATGAGTGTTTGGACCAGCGGAAGCAGGTGGTGGTGGTCTACATTGATTTCAAAAAAGCTTTTGACACTTTGGAACACCACCAGCTGCTTCAAGCTATGGAAGAATGTGGGATCGCGGGACCACTGAACAAGTGGTTTCGTGCCTATCTCACAGACCGGTCGCTGCGAACTGTTATTGACGGCGTCGTCGGAGAACCCAGACACGTCACTTGTGGTGTGCCAACCGGATCCGTGTTTGGCCCCGTCGGATACATCATGCATGTCAATAGCATGTGCAATGTGGTTAAAAACTGTCGCATATACATGTACGCTGATGATACCTGTCTAGTATACGCAGACAAGGATGTAAATATCATAGAAAAAAACATTCAAGAGGATTTCACTAATATTGTTAAATGGGCTCATGACAATGGGATTATAATTAATTTAGAAAAAACCAAATGTATGTGTATACGATCTCCTTATCTTAAAAACATTGTGTGCCCGCCACGCATAGTGGGACATAGCTTCGAGTGTTTGCACAGTGAACAGATATCGTTGTGTACGTGTGAAGCTATTGAGGTGGTGGAGGAATACAGGTACCTGGGTTTGACTATAGACACCAATTTTTCATGGAAAATACACATTTCATACCTATGTGACAAGCTCAGGTCAGTGCTTGTAAAATTCCACCACCTTAGTTTCGTACTGGATAGGGCCACACTGTACGTGGTCTACTATGCACTTGTGGACTCCCTACTCTCTTATGGGCTGGTCTGCTACGGCTATACATTTAAATCTTATATAGACAGAATAAAATTACTACAAATAAGATTTATGAAACTATTAGTAGACAAAAATACAAAAAACCGGTGCAAAAATAGCAATTACGAAGAATTATTCTTGGAGTGCAAGATGCTGCCAGTCCATGAAAGAGTGGTGTTGTTATCAGCCTTGAACCAGTTTCGTAGTGAGGAGTTTAGACAAATTATTGTGCGTACAAGGTCACAAAGGAATGTAAGCGTAGGAAGATTTGTAGTACCCACTTGTAATAATTATTATGGACACAGGTGTAGAAAATATTTAATTCCAACAATTTTTAATAACCTTCCAGTTGATATGGAAAGTAGTTGTACCACAAAAAATGTATTTAAAAACCAAGTGAGAAAGTTTCTCCTTGGAACTTTTGGGGAAAATATCAGTTATACTTAACTAACAATAACTAATTCATAATGAATATTACTACTACTACTAATATTACTAACATTTCAAATGAATTTCTTTAAGCGAAAAAATGATCCTAGAAATATAATATGTGTATAATTTTTGTGGGAGTTGCGTCTGCCAACAAACTGTCCTACAGTTTGGCAGAAGTAAAATCCTTTTTGTATGTGTGCTATCTTTTGAAATAAACATTTTTTCATTTTTTTTCATTTTTTTCATTTCATTTCACATAGGTATCTTATGATAGTGTAGGTACAATCCTCATCTCAATCTACCTACTTAATGGTAAGTAAAACCACGTCAAACACTACAAAGATAGCAAAAAAGTAAATGTAGAACATTTACTTTACACATTATGTAACAATATGTAATATTTACGTATATGTAACATTGGTACACTAGTACATAACCTAAAAAAATAAAACTGGTTATAACTTATACGTCCCAAGTTCTAAAAATCTAAGAATTTAAAAAGGGATTATCTATCATATAAACTACCAATTAAAACAAAAAATATCCCAAAACACGAAATTTTATTAGCGGTACGAAATTCCCATACAAGCCTGCCATTTGCCTTTACAAACATGATTTCTGCCACTATACCTAGTTGGGTGAACCTACTCGCGAAGTTGCTATATTGTTTCCTGTCTCTTATAAATTAGTCGATGATTCTACAGATTTAAATGATACAGGAAAAAATATAAGTAGCAATTTTCGCAAGTAGGTTCACCCAAATATACATAACCAAATTCACTTGCTTACCAATGCGGTAAAACCCTTTCGATTTCATCTCGTAATCGGGTAGTTAACACACAATCTCTTGCGGTATACACTGCTATGAATCCACCTGCAATACTACCATCGCCATTCTTTTAATTTCCGTCGTCAAACCGCAAGAAATAATGCCTTCCATCACGTATTGTATTAGATCTGTCAATGTGTTTATGTAATGTTATGAAATACTGTAATAAAAGACAGACAAGTAGGTATAGGTGCTGAAAATTCACCTCAATAATCTTGCTGGTAAAAAGGTAGAATTAAACTTCTTTTTGTTCAGGCTGATATTGTTCTCCTATACCGCGCTAAAATCCAGATCTTATTGACCGAGCGGCGATTGGGATGTACTGGTTGTGGAAGGCGGTGTTCTGTATCCAGTCTGTCCCAGTCACCTTTTTAAAGTTGTCGGTCAATCTAGCGGAGGTCGGTCTCCTCTTCACTCTTAGACTTGTCAGCTCCACCGGCTATCTATCCTAAGACAAACATGGCTGGCTCCCTGCCTCTTCAGTCTGCTAGCCTTGCAAGCGGCTGAGTCATCGGCAAAACAAAACCAATTGGCTACTATGGTTGTAAAACATATCGATAGTGGAGTAAATATAACCTATGTGGAAAAAACAAATGACAATCTTTGCAAAGAAATAATTCAAGCACACACTAACGCAGTTTGTAAAATGATTCTTCTATCCCATAATAGCTGTTCACAACACCCTTGGTAACTAAGCTTATATTGTACTTCTAACAAATTAATAAAGGACTGAATTTGCGGCAATCTAGTGAAAAGGCTTAAATAACGGTGTTATTTAGTTAGGCAAGCTCTAATTTAATAGACAAATTGCCCACAGAGTTTCGGACAATTTATCTACATGAACGCTAATTTTCTGCGACCGAAAATTATATTTCTATATTGTTGAGTAAGTAGTAAGTAATAAATGATATTATGTTAAATTTAATTAAAATGTATATATAGTAGGTACTATTAAAAATTATATTGTTGTGTTGTTCATAAAAACAAATTGAAATATGTTGTCTAAATCGTGACTTCAAAGAAAGAGACTCGTTGGATGGGTGAACCGAAGGCCTGATGCAGAAAGTGGTTCTCGTCAGTTTTCTCTAGAACCCTAACCTCCGGAATCTTGAACCCTGTTGTCCATCATGGTTTTCTGTTTTCTCAATTAAATTTTATTTTCTTCAGAATTAAAAAAAAAATACAATGGAAATGTAAGTAATAATTTATTTGCAAAAGGATTAGCCTACGTTACATCGAAAGACATAAATCTAACTAGATAACGCAAGTCCCTCTATCTGTATGAAAACCAAGCGTGCCACTTTTCACACACAATTTAAAAACAAATTTGCTTGATAATGAAAGAAAAAAATTCCAACTCCTCGGCCAACTTTTTCTATACAGTCTTTACAGCTCAATATGGCATAAAAAGCATTATTCTAGATTTCGGTGGATTTCCGGTGCCGATAATGCTAAATGAAAAGCTCAAATTACGATCATTGATCATAATTTTACTCAGATTTTTGACACGCGAAGTTTATACAATCGCGTCATCTAGTTACATTTATATCTGTGGTTGCATCAGTGTTAATAGTAGTTATAAAATTAACCGCGTGACAACAGTTTTTGATTCTGGCTGATGTATTTCTAATTTGATGAATGCTGTGTCTTTAATGTTTGTTAAAAAAATAAATACCTACGAAGCAATAAAAGTGTTTTCAATTCAGGTTGCTGTATAAACCACAACTGGTTATCTTAATTATACACTATTTAATTACGATAGTTTTTTTCTAATGACACATATAATAATCTCGAATTCTAAAGTTTTTATTGCACTGAGTTCTTGTTTTTAACTGAACTTGATAACCTTGTATTCCTTACATACAAGTAGTTGCTAAGGTATCGAAATTGGTTTTGTTAAATTAAAATTATGTAAATGTTGATTACTTATGTATGTAGCTATAATACATAATATACGAGACGTTCAATTATACGTATCGTTAATACGAAGTACATAATGATTTTATCTGATTGAACGACTAGTAGTAATGATGTTAATGTATCTAGTTAACTTTAATTAATGAAATTATCATATATAGTATGTCTGTATGAAATTTAGCAATTAGGTAGGTATCTATGAAGAAAAGCTAGAATGTGATAAAATCGATAAGGTGGGCATTTTAATTACAAGGACTATTCTCCGTATCATTTGAAATTATTTGTGAAGATGGCTCTTTTTAGGGTTCCGTACCCAAAGGGTAAAAACGGGACCCTATTACAAAGACTCCAGTATCTGTCTGTCTGTCTGTCTGTCACCAGGGTCTATCTCATGATCCGTGATAGCTAGACAGTTTATATTTTCACTGATGA
Organism: Orthosia gothica; assembly: GCA_949775005.1. Lineage (NCBI taxonomy): Eukaryota > Metazoa > Arthropoda > Insecta > Lepidoptera > Noctuidae > Orthosia > Orthosia gothica. The sequence goes on from OX459045.1 coordinate 7,252,617, forward strand.
TGTATTTCTGTTGCCGCTATAACAACAAATACTAAAAACAGAATAAAATAAATATTTAAGTGGGGCTCCCATACAATAAACGTGATTTTTTGCGATAATGGAACCCTTCGTGCGGGAGTCCGACTCTCACTTGGCCGGTTTTATTTTCTTTTGTTGTTTAGCATATACATACTGTCATTTAGCTAGGCGAAGGGTCTACCCCAAGTCCCGTTAAGTAAGCAGCACCGACACTAAAGTGGCACTGGCGACCAGCTCGACGAATCACGGAGAGACTATAGTCAATGTTTACAAGTACTGGTCCTAAACTAGACTATTTGCAGCTTGCTATAAATTAGCGAGCTGATCAGAATTAACGATACCACCGCATATGATTATGAAGTATTAACATAGGGCTCCGGAGAAAGGCAGGGAAAGCGAGAGCGCCTTTGTACCCTCTATTTTATTAGCAAGATTATGCGTGACTCTATTTCTCTTTGAATGAATTATGGTGCAGCTGGGCTATACAGGTCCCAGCGCTAACAAAGAAAATTTGCTTCAAATAAATGTCACTAGATGGCGTGATATGCATCGATTGGTTATTGAATTGTATGTAAAATTTACGTTTTCTAGAATTGATCATAAAAATTTCTTAAGCACAAAATTGTGTAATATTGGACTCTTAATTCACATTTGAAAGATTATTTGAACGGATCATTTAAAATTGGTTATAATAGACGGCGCGGTTTTTTTTTTTCATTTGTATTGTTACACATTATGGTATAATGAAACTGTAAAAACGTGCAAAAAATACTATAAAACAAATCGTGACTGTATTTTAAGAAAAATAGTCCCGAACCGAAAAAACCCTTTTACTTACAAGTCGCTGCTAACACCATCTATAGCCGTGGAACGGAACCGAACGAGATCGAAGTACTTATAAAATAATTAGTTTAATCAGACGTAAAACGCCTGTTAAGTCGGCACGGTTTCTTTGTATGGGATGAGGCATCTGTATGCTAGTATTATATTATCGGTACCTATACTATACTTAAAATACATGCCTAGCCGTAAGGTTAGCTGTAGTCGAATAAAAAAGTTTAGGATATATCGAAATTATTCCAATAACAGTCAAAACTATGTATTATGTATGTAGCCATTTTAATTAAAACTGCAACTACCAGTATCAGGGCAGCTGAATTTTAACGCAAACAGTACAAGAGATATTTTTTACTTCAGAAGCTTGTTTACAAGTAGGTAAAGATCATTATCGTAAAAACTAATAAAATAACGAAACTGTAAATTTAACTGGATTATAACTGATAAAACAAGATAACTATCTAACCTTTAAAGAAAACAAATGTTTCCTAAAAAATCATTAGTAAAAAACATAGAGGTACACTTCCTTTACAGATAACGTTATCAGTAGCCAACTTCTATTGAATTTCCTCACATATTTATAGTCCGACACTTCCTCATTTATTTGTCTGGATTGCGATTCGTATCTGCGACGCCATGACAGATCTAGCCAATCAAATTTACGAGGAGCGGCGCCTAACGCAAATATTGTAACTTAATTGTATTATGTAAAGGTTAAGTTGTAGAGGTAGCGGGTAGCGGGAGATACAGCGGATAGCGGGCAATACAGCAGCCGATATAAGTCACAAAACGATCATTTCTAGTCTAGCATGCACGCACCATCATCGACCATAACATCATCAGCCTAGCCTTTTTCCCAATTATGTTGGGGTCGGCTTCCAGTCTCAGGCTTCTGACTACCCGTAACGACTGTCAAAGATCTTTAAATGACAGCCGGGACCAACGGCTTAACGGGCTTTCTGAGGCACGGAGGAAACTCGGAATGTTGAAATGGTCACCCATCCACGGACCGACCTGGTCAAGCGTTGCTTAAACTTCGATCGACCCGTGCGGGTGTTATTATTTAACCACGAGCTCCTCATCATAACATCGACCATAACATGGTACGCTTAATGAGCGTGAAAAACTCTAATTTCAAAATTTGTTTTACAAAATTTTGGAGCTCCTGGGATGAGTTTCTTGTCATTTTGCAATGAAAAATGCTGTAGTCGATTTTTGTGCTGGTCAGTTTCTGATTTGCCCGAAAATCGACCCCATTACTTGGCTCAAAATTGCAGTGCTGATGACACTAGCAATTTTAAACATTGTAAATTATTTTAGTCTTTTAAATGTTTAACAAATCCAGCTTTGCTTAAAATCCCTTTACCATAAAAGGGAAATAAAGTAATTGATACACCCATGTATTGCTTACATATTTTTCCATTACGGGATGAAAAACCAAACTGAACGACGACAGCACGAGCTAGACTCGATTAGTACCTATTTGAAGTGTGCGCCAAGAATGTTCCATGTTCAGCCGTATTAAGTAAAAATAAATATGTATCGCTCATTTTCCTTTCGTGGTAAGCAGCTCCGGGTGGTATTTTATGAATTCATGCACAGCATGATATCGAGTGTAAAGAAAGTTAGAATAATAATGCTCCGTCATTGGTTTCTTGTCAATAACATCTGAAAGGGATTGTATAAGGAACTAGTGGGCAACATAGTTGCGAAATATATTTAGAACTAGCCTCTGCCAGCGGCTTCATCCGCGTGAAAGAAGAAAATTATCCGGAGGGAACATATTGCCGGGATAAAAAAGTATCCTATATGCTATTCCTGACTATAATCTATCTCTGTGCGAAATTTCATCCAGATCCGTCCAGCCGTTTGAGCGTGAATAAGTAACAAATATACACTCACAAACTTTCACCTTTATAATATTAGTGTGATAAGTAATAACCGAATCCAAATAGAAAAAAGTAGATAATCATCATCATCTGCCTATCCTTTACCCAATTATGTTGGGGTCGGTTTCCAGTCTTACCGGATTGAGCTGAGAACCAGTGTTTTACATGGAGTGACTGCCTATCTGACCTCCACAACCCAGTAACTGGGTAACACGATACTCCTTGGCAAGACTGATGTCAGATCTCAGGCTTCTGACTACCCGTAACGACTGTCAAGGATCTTTAAATGACAGCCGGGACCAACGGCTTAACGTGCTTTCCGAGGCACGGAAGAAACTCGGTGTGTTGAAATGGTCACCCATCTACGGACCGAACTCGTCAAGCGTTGCTTAACGTTGAAGATCGACCCGTGCGGCTGTTATTATTTAGCCACGAAAAAAAGTAGATAATAACTATTTAAAAAGAAGAACTCAGTCTGGAAACTCGAGTTTGACGAGAATATCAATTAATTTGACTAAACAATGCAATTGAATGAATTTATTAAAACTGCAATGTGTAAATCGCTTACTAAGGGACCTATCCCAAATTGACACAGTAGCAATAAAGCAGTAACCAAACCTCAGCTCTAATTCAATAAAAATAAAATGCATATTCGCAGAGCAAAAATTTTCTCTTATTAAATAGGATTAAGTAAATAGGTAAATTGTTGGAATTATTTCTAATTTAATATTGAGTGAGTTGTTTTGTGGCGTTAGAACTGGTTTTATTTGTGTTTATTGAAGATAAATTGCTGTTGAATAGATTCTAAATGGGTCCGCAATGAAATTGTGATAAACAATCCTGGCTTCTAAATAATTTGGCGAATGCGGACGTGGAACTGAATCACTTGAATTAAATAATTCACTCACTTTGAAATTGAAATGAAAAGGTATGCCTAATCAACGGTTAATTTAAAAAAATAAAGTAACAAACGAATACATAATCGCCCCCATTGTTTTAATTAAGGTCGGTAAATAAAAACACCAATACAAATAATTCTTAAAAAGTTGATATAATTAATTAACTGTTATCAAATTCCTTTCTGAATGTGGGTCACTTACAATTGTATTTTTATTTTTTAATCATAAGGTGAATGCACCAATTTTAGGTAAACCGATAGGTACCAGTTTTCTTACTTTATTTCGTTTTACCATATAACTAGTTATGTTAAAAAAAAACAGTTTCAATTAAAAACAGGGTGAATGCACCAGTTTTCGGCCAAATGATAGGAACCGGTTTTCTAAGTCATTACCATTTTGTTTTAACAATATACTTGTTATTTTATCGTACCAAAAACGAGCGCATACAAAGTTAACAAGTTTCGATACATTAGTGCATTGAGCACTACACGAAAGAAAATGTAACCAATATGTCTCCAAAGGCGATTACAAGTGCGGGCTTATGATTAAACGAGACCGGATTACCCAAGAGAAGTTTCGTACTTACCTACTATTACTTCGGCATTATGCAATCTAGCCTCTCCAGTGGATTAGACCTAACTTTGGATCAAATGTTTGAATTGGAAGGAGAATGCATTTCATTGATAAGACTTATTAAGTTGTTTCATTTGTTTGTGTAATTAAACAACAAACTAGGATTATCTCATGATTTTTTAGATATAAATGATGATTTCATCATCATCATAATACTAACTGATAGAAGTCAACATCCCAAAAGCATTAAAGTTCATAAGTATGAGTGGACCTGTGGTGTGGACGTATAGATACGTTCTTTTGTAGATAATAATATGATGCTGATCTATCAAAGAATACGGTTACCAAACTATTGGTACCTAATGTTGGCCAAACTATAACAAGGCAAGATTCTCATCCAACGTTGGCACATGCCGTGCAGCATATGATTATCGACTTCGCAACAAGTTGGTCAGTAGAGTAATGAGAGGTGATCTATTGATCAAACATAATATGTGCACTCAAAATTAAAGAGAACAGCTACAACATTGTGCAAGCAATCTAAACTTTATTTCAAATGCCATAAAAGCGATGCTGCAATGGTGTTAATTTGTACAATAGTTTTAATGCAGAATTATATGAATATAAAGGTTCAAAAAGTTCAAGGGTTCACAATTTGCAATAATCACGTGCGAACAGGTATTGTTAGCAAGTAATCAAGTTAATACATCTAGTAATTTAATGTGTTAGCAAACCAACTCTTGAACCACGTAAATTCTACATTCACAATAATCTTTAGTAGGTAATTGTATATATTTATGGTGTATGTTACAATATTTCACATTCTCTTCTTATCTTTTTCTTCTTATTATTGCTATCCATCATGGGCAGTTTGATAATCTATGTTCTTTGCTAAAATTAAAACTTCTCTTCATAATACTGATAATTGTCATAATTCTGATTTGTTTTTTCATTTGTTACAGGTACGTATCGCGGATCCCAAAAGTCACCCAACATGGTTTGACCAGGAAAACAGTAGGTACCTGGAAAGTCGGCTATCAATTGAACCCTCACCACAATATTAATAAATTTAAATTAATTAGAGAAAAGCCAATAACCAAAAACCTACCAAAACATCGGAACATTGTTAAAACTCCAACAAAGTATGTAAACATGGAAATTACAATTTCATATTTAAATAATATCGGCAAGTACAAAAATAAATCATTTCATATCGGGCTGTTTTCGAATAAAAGCTATTCAATTATGTTTTCATTCCCATCCGCTGTTCACAACTACAGTCATATGATTGCTGACGAACATTACGCAACTTTATCGCCGTCATTATTTCAGCTTGTCGTTTTATTTTTAAATATTTCAGTTCATGTATTTTATGTTGGTTTATTGGTAATTTGCTTTTTGGTTGTGTTAATAGTAGGTAGTGACTGTGTAATTAATCCTTTGATTGTGATGTTTTTCATTAGAACACACACAGTTCAATTAATAGCTTCTTTCTGTACATTTCCTTCATGTTTCTTGTTAACTTCCTCCATTATTACATTATCTGGACTTATTCTTTGTTCTGTTATTTTTTCATTTTGTTCAGCGTTCTCTTGTGTGACTTGATTATCTAAATATTATTTATTACTTAATTAGTTTCCATCTTTAAGGCCATCATTCGCCTCTTCACCTGTTCATATTTTATGTTTAAAATATTACTCGCGTAACGCGAACAATTTGTCTGAAGTTTGAACAGAAAACACAAACCATTCATAACGCTGATTAATTGTCGTGTCCTCTCAAAATCGCTATAAACTAAGTTCTACTTCAGCAACTATGTTACTTTATCAAAGTAAATAATGCAGGCCGACACCGAACCGTACTCCGATCTCGGTATTCCGGTTATCTGTAACGATTGTTCCGTAATGGAAAGACGCACTCCATCTGATTCACGCCAATGCCCGCTAGATGCTGCCTGGTCTGATCCCGGGTATCGATAACGGCCGATAGATTCCACTACCGCGATATCCCGGCGCCAAATAAAACTTTATTTCAAATCGATTACTTGGGTGAATATCGATTGTTATTCCAAATAGTGAAGAGGCCTTGGCAAAAATCCTGGTAGAAAAGGCAGGGAATTAAACGAAGTTCGTGATTTGAACAGTCATTTGATCTAATATTCATGCAATGTTGAAATTACACTTATAAGGTCATATTATATTTTCCATGATAAGATACTGTCCAAATTGCTAAACGGCTACTATCAGTAGTTTCTAGTTTATTGTACTTACGCATTTTACGCGGCAATTAAATGATAAAAACTCGACTACTTTATAGGTGGTAAATTATATTGTTATTAAATAATATACCGGATTAAGAGCGGCACATTAAAGTAAAATTTACTACCCTGCATTAAAAACTGTCATAAATTAAATTCTGTGTTTTCCGCAGTGGGACGATATTTGGCGCATTCACCCTAGTATGTTATGAATCTGCTAATCTGTGTTTAAAAGTTTTTTATAAATAAGGCCCTATCTTATCTGTGCAGAAACAATGTAGAACATCACATTTAAAAACACCTCTAAATCTAACAATACATTAAAACAAATCCTAGATAACAAAACACTACCGCACACAAATTGTCCAAATTATCTTATCTAAACATTTTGACACCCAATTTGTACAGCGGGGTTCGCTAGCAGGTCTCGTGACACCGCATATCCGCCGGGTATTCGCACTCTCACGTTCTAAAACATGGGGCAGTTAAATTGGAGGATGTTCACAATATCCAGCTTCGTTAGTATCTATTTGTATTGTGTGGTGACATTTTTGAGAATTTCAGCGTTATTTGTCGTAGGTAATGAAATACGACGGTTTTGATTACCTGTGAAATGTGCATACTAGTGATGGTACAAAGGGTTAATTGTTAATGGAATACATAGGTCTGAATGTGTTAAGAAATCAGAATATAATAATCAATAAAAAACTTTTTTTCAAAAAAATACTACCGATTTCCAAATAAGAAAACAACAAAGTGAAAAATAACTTTATTTTTTGAAGTCGGTGTCTTTGGTAGGTACCATTTAAAGCGTACTGGCGTGATGTTATGTTATGAAATGGTATGAACAATAAACAGTCATGCGATTGCAGCAATCCCGAGAGATTTGCCGTTATTTATTGAAGAGTTATGTTGTATATCTCTGAAGATCTTTAACAGATCATCACTAAATTAAAATGGGACCAATTTCGGAACATACTCTTTCAATCAAAAAAAGAATATTCAAAATCGGTCCACAATTGACGCAGAAATCGGTGAACATAGGTGAACATACATAAAAAAAAACATACATGAAGTCGCCTATGTTCGACTTCATGTATGTTTTATTGTTTTTTTTTTCCTCCTTTTTGGTGAGTCGGTTAAAAATAGAGTGCCAACTTGAATCACTACAAGCCAGCAAAAGCATCATACCGTCATCCATATATCAATAGTACCTAAACAAAAGTAGCCTCAAAGTTTAAAATTACGCCAAGACAAAATATACCCAAGCAGTTTCATTTCGAACTGACATCTAAAACCGAAAGTGACGGAAACAATTCTAGATCACTGAAACACAAACAATACTTGAAATTATTTTACAAAAACATATTACACAACTGACAGTCTGACTACTCCATATGATAGAAACTGTCGGCGGTTCCCATAAGGGTTGGCAGCTTTTTGTCTGAGAAATAAAGTATATTGAAGTCGGGAGTTACAAAAAAGTATTCCAGAAAAATAAACATTTTTATTTATTTTTAAAGACGTATGATTTGGAGCTCTTCGCATAAATCAATCACTTAATGTCATTTGTAAAATACTCGTCTCTATTTTAAAATGATGTTGTAATTTTTTTTTAAATCCCAGCACTTGGTATTTACCTATTACAGTTTAAGTTTACTTTTTTAAAGGTTTTACTTTTCCATATACTCGAAACAGCGATGATGAAAACAGTATTTTGAATACTTCTTTTATGATAAAGTAAACAGTATTGAAGAGCGCATTAAAGTATAATACTGTTTTGAACAGTATGGTTGGCAACCCTAGCTACCCACAAAAACTTTTATCTCAGGTGAACTGTTGAACTAGTTGCCAGGTTTAATATTTCACGTTGTGAATGCGCTTCAGAAACAGTTGAAAAGCTTTGTTTGAATTGTTATATAAAATGGAAAGTATGGAGTTATGTGAATTAGCAGCAACTAGCAAGTAATGTCTCATTGTTACTTTAAGTTTGAGCTATTATTTTTTGTTTTATGCTGTTGGTAAGTGTTTTGGTAATTAATAATGTCTCTATTTCTTTTAAAGAGGAGAGATTATTATATTTTTGCACTATGTTTCGTTTTATGGATTAAGAAATCGAAGCTAAAATCTTGTCTAACCTTACTTGAATGCTAAAGTTTGTCACATAGATTTCATGCTAAGATTTGGTATTAGAGATTGACCAGAGGCTCTAGACAACTAGTATTCGATGTCAGCGAAGGCGATCGTCAAAATTTAAGGGATTGATCACGTTATATTTCGATATTGCTTGTCAATGCCATACATTTTTGGATATCGCTGTCGCCACGCTTTCGATAATAAAATGTCACTTGTCTAGGGCCTCAGTTCTCAACTACAATTCCTCAATTCAGAAACCAAACCTAAGTTATGAATTCAGTAATGAAATCCTAATTCTATTTGCAACAGAAATTGAGACAGCACAATAAAACACTATCCCCAATCTACTACATAATATTTGCCCTAACAATGATTTCAGGACAGCCAATTACATTTTGATTTACAACAGCATAATGTTAAATATAGTACCAGCAAGTTATTTATAGTGGGTTCACAATAAAGACATAAATAACGTGCTGACAGCGCCATTAACTGGTGCTCTCACCACACGTCTTGGCTTCTGATTCGGCAAGCTAACAACTTTGAGACTTAACTCCTTTTTCATCCATTTCCACTATTATTTTTCAGTTTTGAACGTCCGAGGCCCTTTTGAAGTAAAAGCAAGGGATCAAATATCCAAAATAACTATATACCTATACGATTTTTTTTTAGTGCATATCAATCCTGTACATTTTGCATCTTTGACAATCGATGTCACTGTTTATAGTCGTGACTATAAAAGAAGTCGGATTTGACAGAGCTATAAAAAAACTTAAAATTACACGGGGTCGCAGCGCTAACAAAGAAAATTTGGTTTGAAGAAATGTCACTAGATAGCTTGATTTATCATTCATTATACATATTGAATTGTGTGTAAAAATACATTTTCTAGAATTGATAATAAAAATTGTATGTTCTTATCCCGAGCAAAACGCCGCGCTAGCCGTTTTTCGTGCTGTTTTTAGGAGCTATCTACTCGTTATTTAAAAAGAAATGTCAACTAATAAAAATACATTAAATTTCTACATATTATTGATTCTAAATAAATTCTCTTTTTTTGTTTAAAGAGGTATATGTTTCACTAATCTCCTTCCAACAAAACCATAAAAATTAAAAATAATTGTTGATAGCATGCATCTCCTCGTAAAGTGTTCATTAATTATTATTTTTTACTAACACTAATGGATAGACAATTTAATAACGAACATTTTTGTCGTATTTTTTTTTTCAAAAGACTAAAATTCGATTTTATAAAGATTTTATTCTAAAATCTGGGCGTATACTTTAATTCATGCGCCACCAGTGCCGCTAGGCCAGTAGGAATGCTCATATCTCATGCTGATTTTTTGGCCAGGGTACCGCCTTAATCAACTCTCTTAACCACAAAATTAAGGAATATTGGGCTCTTAATTCACATTTAAGATGGGGGTATGTTAAGATGGTTTGGCCATGTTGAGAGGATGAATGAAAGTCGACTTAAGAAAGGTATTTACAAGGCAGACGTGAATGGAAACGCCGGGAGGGGACGCCCTAGAAAGACATACATAGACCTTATAAGTGATGTTCTTCAGAAAGGCCAAGTGCGCAGTACCCATAACCGGCGTGTGTGTATGACTAGATGTATGAATGTGTGTGAAGCAAAAGAAGTATGTAATGATCGTAGCAGGTGGCGTTCTGTAGTTTCTGCCTACCCCCATGGGAAAAAGGCGTGAGTTTATGTATGTATGTATGTATGTAATTCACATTTCAAAGATTATTATTTATTTATCATTTAAAATTGATTCCAATAGATTGCGCCGTTTTAAAATCCTGAGGCCATGCCACTCGATTTTTTAAATTTGTATTCTAACACATTTTGCTACAATGAAACTGTAAAACTTGCAAAAAAAATACTATGAAACAAATCATCACTGTATTTAAAGATAAAAATAATCACGAACCCAGAAAACCCTTTTACTTGTAAGTCGCTGCTAACACCATCTATAGCCGTGGGACGTAACCGAAAAACGCTAGTTACGTCGGCACGGTTTCTTTGTATGGGATGAGGCATCTGTATGTTAGTATTATGTTATATTCTCTGCGATACTAATTAAATTTGATACTTGCGAATGATACTGGTTGTTGAAGTATATGGTAACATAGTAATTAATTAGGATTATCATCATCATCTGCCTAGCCTTTTCCCAATTGCTGTTGGGGTCGGCTTCCAGTCTTACCGGATTCAGCTGAGTACCAGTGTTTTACATGGAGCGACTGCCTATCTGACCTCCACAACCCAGTAACTGGGTAACACGATACACCTTGGCAATACTGGTGTCAGATCTCAAGCTTCTGACTACCTGTAACGACTGACAAAGATCTTCAAATGACTAATGACTTCAAATTAATTAGGATTATGAATTTGATTTTTAAATTTCTTACGTACAAAGTTATCGCGGCATGTAAAATGAGAAACGTCATCGGACTTGTTAGATTGTCACGATTATAATTTCTAACCTCTGAGCATGTCTCAGTTCTATCCAGAATCATCAAATTGACCTTTCTTCTCTCACATTCACATTCTTCTTTCATCTCATTGAATTTTTCAATGATCAAAGCAAGTGAGTCAAGTGGTGGTTTCTAAACCTGACTTGAAATATAGGCCTTAGGAATAGAATTTTATATAAAGGCATAAAGGTTGAACGCAATAAAAGTTGTACGTGATTTAGGTGAGGCATAAATTTTAATATTTGAAGAGGCCAATTTCATATTCGATAAGCACCGAAATTGTGAAATACTAAAATCGAGACCGATTTATCCTATCTTCGACACTCAAACAAAAAATATTTTGAGATACTCTTTTACTCTTACTCTTTTCCATTATCAAAGCGAGTGAGTCAAGTAGTGGTTTCTAAAACTGACTTGAAATATAGGCCTAAGAAATGGCATTTAATATGATTTATCCCAAAAACTTTAATATCTTAATGAAAATGTTGAAAGCAATAAAAATTGTACGTGACTTAGGTGAGGCATAAATTGTAATATTCGAATAGGCCAATTTCATATTCGATAAGCTGTCAACTTGTGGAATACTCAAATCTAGACCGATTTATCTGATCCATAATTCTGCTTCACTCAAATAAAAAGATATTTTGAGGTACTCTTCGAGAACGAATAATCTTTTTGAAAAGTTCAAAACTAATATTATAAATTTGAAAGTGTGTATTTTTAAATGTTGATTAAACGATCATCGGCAGAACTTACATTATTTCTAACTTGGCATACGAGCAGGCCATGATCTGAATGGAGCATATTTTTAACCACCGACAGAAAAAGAGGAGTGTTATAAGTTTAACGTGTGTACCTGTGTATTTGTCTATCGATCTGTGGCATAGTTTTTTTGTTTGAAAGGTTTATCGGGAGCGTTCTCAGCTATGTTTGATGCAAATCGGTTTAGCCGTTCAAAAGATATGGGTGTTTTACTGTTTGACTCGGGTATTTGCGCATGTTGTCGCGGCGGGGGTTTAATTTTTTTTAAATTTCACTTGTTTATCATAGTAGTTCCCTTGCAAATGAAACATACTTTTCACAGGGGTGAAACTGCTGGCAAAAACTAGTAATATGATAAAAGGACAGATATTCCCTTTTCTAAATATATTGCAGACTTATGCAGATATAATGTCCGCAATCTCTGCATATTTGCTATTTGGCCAGTCTCCAAGTGGTCCCTTGGAATGGCCAATGTATTTGCTTATGTTTCTGTTTATGTGTCCCTCGCTATTCCACTGGACTGGTCTGGACTGGAGGTACTGAAGAGTTATGGGGACATATTTTATCTTTGTAACTGGGTAAATGGAGTAGGAATGAAAGGAGTAAAAGGGGATTCCCGTATTGTTTTAAATATTGTTATTATTTTGATTTATTAATAGGCAGTAGGTTTTATCCAACAACGATGTTACTAATATTACCAGAATTTGTGGTATTTTAATGTGTCTCTGTTGGTTTGACTATACCATCACTTATAACGAGTCATGGTTGTAGAATAGACACAAAAAAACTCCAAATTGTCGTCAACTAATCATTAGACAAACATCCTAGAGTTGTTTGTTTCTTTTTATCTAAATTGACTATGTGCTTAGAGCTAATAGAGAACAACTATTTACTAGACAATGTATATTCATTGTTCCAACATTTTGAAATCATTTTTACAACTCCTTAATAGCTTAGAAAAGTCGCATCAAACGACAAAACTTCAAGGACAAAATATCAATATGCGTACAGCTAAGGAGTTAAATTCCCTGCCGGAGTCTGTGTTCCATGATAGCTACAACCTAGGGGTATTTAAGTCAAAAGTGAATTCTAGGCAAACGTGCTTCACTAAGGGTCTGTAAGTCAAGAGTGAATTCTAGGCAAGCGTGCATCACCGTCGACCACGTCATCGCTTACCGTCAGGTGAGATAGTGGCGAAAACGAAATAACCATCCAAAATGGCATTATCAACAAAATAAACTACAGCACACAAGAGAAAGTTATTCATAATAATTTTGTTAATTGCGCCACCGGGCCACAGTAATGGGACCTAATGAAATAATTGGTGGTATCCGCCGATCGGCCCTGTGACATCGTCCGTGACGATAGTATCGCTAACTATGCTGTTACTGCACCAAACGATGGTTAAATTGAAAGTTAACGTGATAACAATCGATTTGATGGTAAAACGGACCCTGGTAATGCACTTAACGGGATAAGGCTAAAAGTCGTTTGGGAGAATTAGTTTTTATGGGAGGGCACGGAGACCTTGTAGTATTTATTTATTTATTTACACTTTATTGTACACCAAGAGAAAAATAATTCAAAAAGACATCTTATAACTAAAACAAACATACAACAGGCGGCCTTATCACGATTCGCGATCTCTTCCAGGCAACCAAGAATGGAAAGTGACAGCCTGGACCCAATATGGGGTTGCACTTGGTGCGAATTAAAAAAAAATAAATAAATAAGAAAGTAGGTACTAAAAACAAAATACAAAAAAAAAGAAAAAAAAATAGATACATAAATACATACATACAACTAACTACTAGTAACTAGTATGTTGTTCTTTACTTTTATATGCTCACTATCTTCTGTCAGCGGCTTCGGGATTATACCGGGATAAAACCGCCGGTTAGCTGGGTAACCTATATGCTCTTCCAGACTATAATCTACCTCTGTGCCAATTTTCATCCACATCCTTTCAGCCATTCTGGCGTGGTTGAGTAACAAACACACATCCATCCAAAGTTTCACTTAAATAATATAACTAGCTTCTGCCAGCGGCTTCGCCCGCGTGGATGTCGAAATTTATCCTAAGGGAACATATGCCCGGGATAAAAAACATCCTATGTGCTATTCCAGACAATAATCTATCTGTGTGCCAAATATCATCCAGATCCGTCCAGCCGTTTGAGCTTGAAGAAGTGACAACCACAAACACACTCACAAACTTTCGCCTTTATAATATTAAGTGTGATGTGATATATAGGTTATAATATAAATAATAGTAAGAAGTAAGATAAGATTTTCCATCTTGTAACTTTACCGCAGTTGTCATCAACCAGACTTGAGACAATAAAGCAAAAAATGCACATATAACATCAAATAAATCACGAAATGATGACAGAACTACAAGTTGGCATGTTTGTTACGTCATCCATCCGCCTATTGAGAACCAGATCCCGACGCACAAGAGTGCAGATGAAAAAACAATGGAAAATCTACTGTTGCGAGAATGTCCCAGTTGTAGTACGCAACGTTGGGTATGCGATGCAGATTTCCTAAGCAGTTATGGAGACTCGTATCTTGTTGGATAATATAAGCTTGCTTAATTCTCTAATGCAGGGGTCAGCAAATGCGCATGGTCCGAATGCGGACCACCTACTTATTTTGTGTGGATCGACGACCAAAACAATGAACATCTTCAAGATTAAGTTTTTTTTTAACTTAAATTAACTTCAGACGGATAGAATGTTCTAGGCAAAAAACTTTAGATTGGTCAAAATTATCACCAACTATAGTGAAATCGACTTCAATTCCAACCGGATGTAGCCTTAGGTCAGTAACTACATAAAAAAATTGCCGATCATACCATTTGTTAGAATGATTAAGATTCTAAAAACAATAATGTACTTAACCGAGATAAGTGCAGATTTTAGCAGTTTTTGTCATATCTCAATCTCATTTTTATTGGTTTTGTTTTCATTACGTGTGGTTTTGGTTATTTAATGAAAATCTGTCCCCTCTTGAAAATTCTTCTATGCTACAGAAATGATAGGTCACCTGACAATTTATCGATCTCCAGCTCTGTCTGATAAAGCTTTGTCTTCCTCATCTGATTTCCATTCGTGATATCTCCAAGCCCTATATATTTTAGTTCATTGGTCGTCTGAAGTTCGGTCCAGGCCAGTGGGCACAGCTCTTAAATCACGAGTAATCTAGGGACATATCACGACTGCCACCATCACTATATCATCTCACTCGATTCTCACTTTATTGCAACACAAGATGGATTAAAATAATAGCAGAATACAGACGTCATCTTGTGTTATGTGTGACATAAAAATTATCCACATTCTGTACGATGGGAAAAACAACAAAATTATATTAATAGTATAATCACAGAAGTTATACAATAGGGTAGATGACAAAAAAAACTATTTAGTCCGTCAGTTAGATAACCTAAAAATATTGGACACGTATTTTTTCGTTTGTCACGCAAACTATAAATTACGACGATACAGTGCGTTGAAATATCGTGTGACGTCACGGTGTGCTACACTTTATACTGACAAAGTGACGTCACAAGCCCTCACTCCTGAACTTTGATGCGCTTTATCTTTGTCTTTTTTTTATTTATTTGATAAAACAAAAAATACGGGTCCAATATTATTTGATACTCTCACTGACGGACCATTTTTCTACCCAGGAAACATCCTTATTCAAGGTCATAGGTAAGTCTGAAATGACAAATAAAACCTTTTCTTTCTAAAAAATCTATTTCATCAACTGATTAACTAATGTATAACCTATCAACTTTATTTATATTTATATAGTCTTTATTATTTAGTCATACCTAATGGCTTAAGTAAGATACTAATCTTACATCATCATCTGCCTAGCCTTTTTTCCAATTATTGTTGGGGTCGGCTTCCTGTCTTACCGGAGTCAGCTGAGTATCAGTGTTTTACATGGAGCGACTGCCTATCTGACTTCCACAACCCAGTAACTGGGTAACACGATACCTCTTGGCAAGACTGGTGTCAGTTTTCAGGCTTCTGACTATCCGTAACGGTTGTCAAAGATCTTCAAATGACAGCCGGGACCAACGGCTTAACGTGCTTTCCGAGGCACGGAGGAAACTCGGTATGTTGAAAATGGTCACCCATCCACGGTCTGACCTCGGCAAGCGTTGCTTAACCTTGAAGATCGACCCTTGCGGCTATTATTATTTAGCCACGAGCTCCTCAAGATACTAATCTTACATTTTTTTTTTAATTTCCTTTGAGATCTTGTTCCGAGAATTTGATAATGTTGCAAGTTGAACTAAACGAGAAATGTCGCCAGCTTTAACAGTTAATTTATTAAAGTGTACTTCATTTAGACTGTGATGTTAAACAAACGAGCTTATAATTAGGAAGTGCTTCTCACTATGTGGATACGGGGATCAGGAACGATGTGGACTTAGGGATATCTTTGTAAAACATAGTACAGATTAAAGTGTTCATGTAAATTTAATGACTAGGTTCAGAATGTATCAGGTGTTCTTCTAGAGGTATTTTCGTGGCAATAGACAACAGTAACACAGTATAAATATACAAAATTTATACTGTGACAGTGACAGTAATGTGTGTTGAAAACAATTAGATATAGTTCTCGCCAAACTTCTTGGCCGCCCTGAAGTTAACTACAAAGGCTGCGCAGTAGTAAATCTCATACAAAAACAGCACCGTTTCGTACCTCACGCATCCGATAAACAAACTTCAGGGCGGCCAAGAAGTTTAGCGAGGACGATACCATACTAATCATCATCATAATTTCAGCCGAAAGACGTCCACTGCTGGACATAGGCCTTCGCCACACTGATCGTTCAGATGAAGCCTCCCATCATTAGATACAACCAATTCTTCTAAAAACACAAAAAAATGACATCAATAAAACATTCCAATGAGTGGACCAATAGTAGCCCCGTCGTACATTGTTTGCGCTCGCGGCGCTAGCCAGCACTCGTTTGTTTCACCGGGATGCGCTCGCGCACCTCTCACTGAAATTGTCCTTCTTGTCACGACGGTACTTCCTGGTGCAGATTTGTTGGACTCGTGTCTTTTATTTTTGATCGCAGTGTTGCTATCCTCTGATTTTGGATTTCCCCGAAAATACCCTAACCAATGACACCAAAAGTTTTTCCTTAGCTAACTATTAAAATTAAATTGGTATTTTGCTTCTTCAAATTGGGTCGCCAAGATAGAACCTGTGCCTACTTTGGGACCCGTTGCTGTCAATGTCATTATTACTTTTAATTAATTGGTACCACGCTAATACAATCATGTTACATCACGTGTAGGGTAAATAAATGAATTTTATTTTATTCACATTATTAATTTTGAAATTGTTCAATAATTTATGCTATTTCATCCTAAAATTACTCAAGCGCAGCCTTAATAATATCATCCTTAAAAAATCACTAAAACCCCTAAATCTAGGCAATCTAGAAATTACCCTAAGTTTTCCCCACTGTTTGATCTTTTCCTGTTCCCAGAACAAAGATGGCCGTCATTTTGTGAACGATGATGTTGTGTAAATGTTGTGTTCCTAGATAGTTGTATGTGGAAGGTGACTTTTATCTGAGGCTATTTGTTTTGTGTTCCATTATGGTTTATTTATGTGGCATTTATTACAATTATTTTGCTGTAAAGCTTTTCCTGGTTCATGCATATGTTTTGATTTATAAAAACTTGTTGTTTTCTGCTGTCTCTTTTTATGCAAAAAGAGTAAATATCTATCTTTTTAAATATGAAAACCGCCATGTATCATACCCATAATAATAGTAGCCTGTTACTGTCATTGCAGAGCAAAGGACATGAATTTTTAGAGAAATAATATAATTTACAAATATACAGAGAAGGCACATGCATTAGTAACCACGATTAATTGGCGATTTCAGACTGATATTAACAATAAGTCCTCTCGATGTATTTTCTACAACGTTGTCAGCGATGTCCAAGATAAGCTCAGAAAGTACCCATAGAATTAGCAATATTGCAAAAAAAAACTGTTGCAATAATTATTGTGTAAAAGTAAGTATCTGTATCTATCAAGTATTAAATCCTAAACGTCCCAACTACTCTCGTTAAAATCGCCATAAAATGATAAACTAGATAATAGTAACAGCTCTTATCCTTTTTTATGGTAGATATATCATCTAATGAATTCTCCCGCTCTGGGTGAAGCGGGAGGGCATGTCAGACTTTTACTGACTAAAACCCACCGGTTCCTTCAGTTGCCAGGGCCGTGGTAACTCTCTTTCAAATTTATCCGCGACCCTCTTATTCTAACTACCCGCATAATAATCCAATCTACCTCTAAACATAGAAGGCCGCCTACAAATTAATTAATATTCAATTAATTATCCTCACAGCAACTCATCTGAATACCTACTGCGCCTTATAAGGTAAGCAGATATCACAATCTGGGACCTGAATATACGAGGTGACCATTACCTTATGGTAATCTGACTGAGGTCTTTGACTTAAAAGGTTTCGATGTGCTGGCTTAGGATGAGCTTAAGACGCGCTCGTAAAACTTTAGCACTGTGAGAAAAAAGAACATGGCCTGCTTAGTTTTTTCCTGATTTTGTGGATTCGGTTGTTAAGATTTCTTGGTACATATCTAGGCATTTATGAACAACTATAGTACGTTAAGGAACATTTTAAATTTTAAATAAAGTCATCATGTCGCTGGAAAGTCGTTCACAGCTGCACAATGGGCCTAGGCACAGATATAAATCTAACTAGATGACGCGGTTGTATGTACATCGCGTGTCAAAAAACGGAGTAAGGCTACGATCAATAAACGTAATCTGAGCTTTTCATTTAGCATTATTGGCACCGGAAATTCACCGAAATCAAGAAAAATGCCATATTCATCTGTAAAGATTGTACAGATAAAGTTTGCCGAGGCATTGGAAATGTTTTCATTTCGTTTTTAAATAGTGTGAGAAAAAGTGGCACGCTTGGTTTTCATACAGAGATGGAGGGACTTGCTTTATCTAGTTAGATTTATGTCTGTGGGCCTAGTCCTCCCCAAACATCGCCACATCATTGGTTATATACAAATAAAAAAATCTGGTGTGCAAAAAATTTGCATACAATTTTACACCTTATGATTTCATCCTTTTTACCCGACTGCCGTAGGAGGGTAATGTGTTTATTATTCTATGTATGTATGTATTTCTCAGTTTTTTTGGATGGTCCTTCTTTTTTTTAGAACTTCCTGTCGTTTATAACGCCTTAGAAAATCGTTACATAAAAACATATTGACATCAGAGTTAGGCAATAACGTTATTATGGATTGTAACTTCGCAAGTGAATCGCCTACGTTACTATTAAGAAATCGGTTTCCCTCAATTAATACTGACTAGTCTACCCGCGTGGGAAGGCTGTCGGTTGACGGCAGTTTTTCTACCAGATCGGCATGATAATGAGAAAATACTCTTATTTATTGCATAAATACCGTGAAATTACACATTAATCGAACCTAGTAAGGCTTCGAATCCTAGACGATATTTCAGTCTATGGTTTGCAACATGTAATGTAACTGACGGTGCAATGCAACTGATTGATTATAGGTACCTATTATTTGTATGTGTGTCTTCACAATACGATATTGTGCTCTGGGCTGTTCTATATATAGATAAAACATATGTATGATGTTTTATCTATATAAACAGATATGTGCAACATATATTGTAACCAATAACCATTGGTGTAATGCAACAGCATGCAAATACACAATACGTCATACTGGTCTGGGGTAGGGCTGTTAAATACCGCCCCTAAATAGCAGCAATAGGTTATTGTGTTAGTCTATTGTCAATTAGTTGTAGGAAACCCATTCAGGCCAACATTTAAAGGTTGTATCGACCAGTTTAATTTAGTTTAATGACTTTCCACCACAGCTTGAACTATTCGTCTAGTTTACATTTTGTATGAGAAGAGTATACGGTTCATAATAATTATTTATGTATGTCACATTTTAAAGTGGTCAGGACTCACACACAGAAATTCACTATTAAATTACATGCCTGCAACACAGTCTGATCCAACAAAATTTGTTGGGTTACATTACATGTCGCAACTTGCAACATTATGCACCCATCTTTAGAAGCGCCATTTATAACTTGTATCTTTATCCGTATATTATGCAAAATTTCTCATTGAAGTTCCATACGTCGAGGCTACAGGTCTTTAAGCAGTGTCTTGATTATCATCTCTAGGCTTTATTAGCATAATATATTACATATCCTTTGCTCATAGGATATAATCTCGCTAAAGTTTATACACTTCGATACACAAACAGTAAAGCATTGTCATTTAATTATATGTGCGTAAATTAACATTCCGTTCATAGTTAATTCTGTTATACGATTAGCTACAGATAGATGGAGTTGGAAGCGGTAGCGATTTGACAGAAGTTCCAAAAAAAGATGTCCAACAAGGCAAAAATCCATCAGTTTAGTTCAGTATCATAAAAAATTGGCCAAGTGCGAGTCGGACTTGCGCACCAAGCGTTCCGTACCATTATCGTAATAGCGGCAACATAAATACATCATCTGTGAAAATTTCAACTGTTTAGGTTTTACGGTTCATGAGATACAGCCTGGTGACAGACAGACAGACATACGGATCTTGGAGTCTTAGTAATAGGGTCCCGTTTTTACACTTTGGATACAGAACTCTAAAAAAGTACTAAGGTACAATTCTATTTTAAATTTTTGAAATAAAGTATTTGCATAGTTCTTATACCCTCAGATGTTTATTACATTTTCATCAGCACTGCCCTGAAAAGCTACAAAAATATTATCCATTCAATGGCATCTTGTAATTACAACCAAAACACACCTTGCCCCCCAAAATTTTCTTCTAAATCGCTACCATAAACAACCTAAAACATAACAATGGTACGAGTCACCATTTACTTACAATCAACATGTATCATTAACACATCCCACATCGCTCATAACTTGCACCCAGCTCACACACCGCGAACATTAGTTGTTTTCAGTACAATTTATTATAAACATCCTCAGTCTGCCCGTCCGCGTGTATGAGCGTTCATTTGTCAAAGCGCTTTGTGTGCGTTCACATGCACAATGCACTGCAAATATCGTTTGATGCTTTTCCATCTGCCTATATAGCCTTTTCCCTACTTTAACGGGGTCTTTAGATACCAGTATTTAATATGGAGTGACTGCCTATCTGACCTTCACGACCCAGTAACTGGGTAACACGATACCTTAACAAGAATAGTGCGAGACTTCATGCTTCTGACAACCTGTTAAGACTGTCAAAGATCTAAAAAGAAAACAGCCGTGAAAAAAAAGTACGTGGTGCTTTCCGAGGCACGTAGGAAACTCGGTATGTCAAAAATGGTCACCCATCCACGGACCGACCTCGGTAAGCGTCGCTTAACCTCGAAGATCATGCGGATGTTATTAATTAGCCACGAGGTCCTCACTATTATTTACAATGTATTATATATATCCTCTGTCTACCCGTCCCGTCCGCGTGGATGAGCTATTTGTTGTCAAATAGCACCGTATGCGTTCACTTGTACAATGCACTGCTAATCATCGTGTGATGCTATTATGGAATTCGATTACGTGGTGAGAATGGCAATCGATTTTGTATTCGATTCTCGGGAATCGTTTGTCATTTGTTTTGGAGGTAATAGGGATAGGATAAGGTGGGTAGGTCGTTCAATATTTGCTCAAAATGTTGATTAAACGGTAAACACTGCGGGTGTCTGCGGGATACGAGAAGCACAGGACCAATCGAGGTGGCTTAGCTTAGAAGAAACCTTTGTCCAGACGTGGACATATTTGAGCTGAATTGATCATTACATTAACGAAAAGTAGGAAAACCCTGACTGGTTTCAGATGTTAAAAGGCCAAAGATGACCATAACATGGCGATCAATTTTGTATTCGGACTATCCGGACTGCTACAACAGTAATTTCTTAAAACATTTTTAATGGTTTCATTGGCTTAAGGCCGTCACGACCTAGAGGCAGTTCTCATTACATTAAGAATAGTTTAGTTCCCACTTATTCCCACAATATTTCCAAACAATCGTGAAAAACAATTCTTCCTTTTTTTTTTCTTGCCAACACAAAAGCCAGACTCCAGCAATTGCAGCGGCCCTAATGTTCCACAAGCACACGCCGGTTGATAGGTAATAGCCTAATGGCAGCAGCCTGCCCCGAGGTGCGGACGCTGACTGACCATGTCTGCAATCTGCCAGAGGGACTGACATGAGCGCGTGACAACAGCGGACGTGGATGTAGGAGTACGGGATGTGGCAGAGTTTTGAAAATTAAGTTTCTCCCTCTCTCCCCATGGGTGGGCTGGTTCTTTTGCAGCTTTTGTTCTTGATCTCTGATAATGTCTAAATAACATTTGTATTTATGTGATTTATAATAATATTTGAAGACACTGGGCTTTTTCCATGATATGTATTGCCCAAAGCAATTACAAAACAAGCTTCACAACATATTCCACTACAATATCAATCAATGTATCTAGCCTTTTCCCAACTATGTTGGGATTTCTTTTTTTTATTGATAGGCCTGCGCTTGACCACTATCTCACCTGATGGTAAGCGATGATGTGGTCGACGATGTGGCACGCTTACCTGGAGAAACCTATTCTCTCTTGACTTAAAGACTCACAGGTTGTAGCTATCAGGAAATACAGACTCTGGCTGGGAATTCCACTCCTTAGCTGTACGCATAATAAAAGTATTCCCAAAACGTTTGGTGCGTATGAGAGGGATGTCCACCATGTACCGATACGCCGTACGTCTTGTAGTCCGATGATGGAACGGGCTAGGAGGAATTATTTCATGTAATTCTTTCGGTTGGTTTAAGTGTAACCTGTAAAAAGTATTTTACATGGAGCGACAGCCTATCTGACCTCCACAAGCTAGTAACTGGGCCATACGACACCCCTTTGTCAAGACTGGTGTGAAACTACCCTACTAACCTCGTCAAGCGTTGCTTAAGCTTGAAGATCGACCTGTGCGACACATACCACTACAATTCCATGTAATTTACAGCAATAAACCGACACAACATAATATGACACGTTTATTCAAAAAGCGTACATTCATCACAACCACAAATTATCACTGCATTATTATCACTACATGTCCCAAACCACATCCAGCATTCAAGTCACATAGGTCCGTGTTCCCATTGCGTCCCCAGGGCTCGATTATCATTTATTACCCATGCATCGTGCCATAATACGCGTAAAATTTTCTCATTTTTCTGGTAACTCTTCTTGGTTTTGACGTCGTAATTATGGTGTTGGAGGGAGACAGTAATATAGAATGGTGAAGATGATTTATTATATTGTCATTTATTTAGTCATCAAAAATATGGGCGATTACCTTTTTTCGCGGCTAGTACCTAGTATTTTTTCGGATAAAACTAACTTATGGTACTAATCTGATCAGTAGATAATTCTAGAAATTACCTTACATAAACATGAAAAATGCGCCTCTTAAAGTTAGTTTAGATGTGTATAAAACATCCAGAAAATCAATGTAAATGCTAGACACGACTCTGCCCGACACTTTCTAAAATTATAATTTTATAATTACACGGATATTACAGCAAAAATTACTGATTCAGCAAACACAAAACGCACTAAAACCCAAAGAATTTCATTAAGCACACTATAAAATATAACGAAATAACTTTCTGATTTATAGAGGTCGGCCATGGGGTATCGAATAGCAGAACTTTCGAGCAATTACATCGATAAACCTACTTACTTTGACAGATCGGATACTTGACGTAACGTTTCCCGCCATTTTATATATCTCTATCCTGATTTTCTCACAAACGCGCGTAAATTAAAAAGGTTTACACGCATGACATATGTGCCTAATGATGTTCATTTTATGAAGCGTAAGGAACTCTTCAAAACATATACGTTTATCTTATTAAGGAAGTGAAATACTTAAAATATGTAGACATCTCAAGGACTTTTCAATGTTATTATTATTATTTAACTCTCATTTGGGTGATATTAAGCCTTAATTGCAACAATTTATTAATTAGGCATATTTACCGCGTAGTGCCTAAAATATTTCGCATGTCGAGGGAAAATTGCAACACCAATTTGTATAACAAGTGTTGTATTTATGGCAATTTCTTCTAACGACTATGCATTATCGTTTATGAAGACAGTCGTGTTTTACGATGTGTAAGCGCTTGTTCTTCATAAATGGTTAATGCCAAAGTTTTCAGACCCTAATAGATATAATTCATCTCTCATCCAACTCACTCAAATTGAAAATAAGCTATCTTTTTCGCCACCAACTCATCAAAACACACCTTTGGTCCTACATAGAAATTCAAATCAATTCTACGACGGATTTGGTCAAAGTTTGTGAAACCGGTTATCTTTTGCAATAGACGCCATCTTGGCCAATGGCCGCTGGTCACAAACATTGTAATGCGATCCGTTTGTAAAGTGTCGAATCAGGCGGTGAGCATATCAATCATCGGATGAAATTCGCCAAGAAATTATGCAAGATTGATCGGCCACACGCGGAGTTTTGGTGTTTAATCGATTCGTAATTAAGATATTATTTTGGCGTTCTTTAAGGTTATTATTAGGTCCTATTGTCGATGTATAGTTGTGTAAATCCTGTGGATCCATGATCTTTGATATTTAGTTCTTAATCCATCTTATTAGACCTTGTCATTGCGAATATAGTGCTCTCCTGATCCGGTTTCGTAACTTACAATTAATTTCAGTAATCTACTTATCTTTTGGAAAATTGTATGCCGGGAAGTTCCTTATCCGGCTTCAATTCACCGACACACAAATAGTTTTTTGCAAACTCCTTAATTTATCGAACCACGTCCAAATCCATGCATGTTTGGTCATAGAACTTTCGATATTTCACGGAAAATTAATTATTTTCATTCGCGTGAATTCTCCAGTTCACGCTTGAATTTCATACAAACATTGTATTATCGAGTGGCTCGTATTCGACCACACGATGATATCGGCTTTTGAAGAATTAATCAACCATAGTTACCTAAAGCAAACACGAATAATTGTGGCATTTCTGTCTATGTGTTGGCGATTTCTAAATAGCGTCCTGGTTTAAAACCGTTATAAATAACCAACCACATATTTATAACATCATGCCAGTATCCTCCGTCATCCATAGGGATTAAGGCTTCTTTTTACCAATAAATAAGGTTTTTCTTCATGCTTAGGTTATGTTCTCTATTCAAAATCAAAAAATCAAAATCAATAATTTTTATTTCACATAGGCCTACATGGGCACTTATAAAACGTCGACAATGTGCATGTGTGTGTGTATTCTGTATGGATCTGCATTATCGTCAATAATTCTGTAAGCTTTTGTACTAACAGGTTTTCTCCAAACACAAATCCTTTTTGATTTCCTCAGTTTTATAGGCCGAATAGAATAAAATATCGTATTACTCGGACAGACCCCTCGGCCTCCATCACTCGTTCGTATTGTGTGTCCGTTCCGGTATTCCTCAACATTCTTTCACGCAATACTATAAGTAAAAAGCAATCAACCACTATTCTTTTCTTTTGTCATGCACTGGATTCGAAGTCAGGTCTACCAGTCTGTAGGAGACCTGCGTTTAGTGGGTATTTACAATTGTATACGGTTTATTTTGTTAAAGTAAGACAAAAGATTGATTCTAACATCATGAAATAAAACTTGGGGTTTTAAAAAGTCGATTTATCCCCGGTTTTTGAGTCGAGATTTCGAAGTAAACTACTAACTACAACTAAAAAAAAAAAAAACTTTTTTTTTATTTATTTAAAATTTCATTACGATATAATTACTATAACATTTTCAAATGTTGTATGGTTATGTATATATTTTATGTGCTGTTTGTAAGTACAGACGCTGATAAATAAAAAATATATCATTATACCCCCTGGTCTGTCCACCCGACCGAATTGGAAAAAAGCATCCTGTGCGTTATCTGTCCACCCGACCGAATCGGAAAAATACCTGTCAGTACAAGTTTTGACCGAAATACGTCACGGGAAAGGATATTCTCAAAGGATCAGGGTTTAAATCGGTACTTTAATAGACGATAGTATAATATATCAAATATATTACAAGGTAAAACTGGGTAAATCCCTATGAAATCAGATAGCTTATTTTATCACAATTCTAACAACATAACATTTATACATGGTCCCCATACAAAAGTACCGAGAAATCGGCGTTTTACTGAGACCGGGCGATCGCAAAAAATGGCCCCCGGGAACGTCATCCGACAGCGCCAACCTGGACAGTTGACCGTTTGTAAGTTAATTTAGGATTTAAATGATTGCTCTCCATTATAAATATTTACTGATACTTTAATAAATTGCCTAGACTAAAAACCTCTTTTTGAAGCACCGAAGTAAACTTAATAACCTTTAATAAAAACTTTTTTCAGAGTCCAACGTCCTCCCAACCCTCATAGACGATTCCAGACAAAAGCCAAAGAGTACAAATTATTACTATTCTCAGTGCACCAATACTAATACATTTCTCTATGAGGCTAGTTACTGCTAGCTAGTTAAAAGTTTCTATGTCCCTAGCGGGCAGACTTAATTAGTTATTCTGTGGTGCAGGGAACCTCTAGCTCCTTGCTGTGCTAATGCGATGAATATTTTAACACTGTTCTTTTTAATTGTACTTTGTTTTAAGTATCGTTCGTTATGTGTATGATAGTTTCATGCCCCGCGGTTCTCAAGGGAGTGTCTTTATGTACCCGGATAAAGTTTATTTCGTAGAGGCGTAGAGCAGGGGTCCCCAAAGTTATTTTTTGTCAGGCCGCCCTACTATTAGGGAAAAAAAAACCACCCACGCAATAATATTTTACATAAACAAAAAGTTAACGAAGAGGAAGGAAAAAATTAAGACAGGAAGGGTAGAGGTGGTTTTGCTGCAAGTTACCCCACATGTATGCTTATGACAAGATTTCCAGTTCTGGGTTGAATAGAAGAAAGTGTGCACAACGTAGACCATTATAAATATCTCGATTGCGCGGCCTATTGCGCATTTGCGCCCCCCTAGTGAGGCACGCTCCCCAGTTTGAAAATCATGAGTAGAGTAACAAACATCTTCACAAACTTTTTGAGTTATAATGTAAGTATAAAATAAGGGTACGTCAGCGACTTCATTCTCAAAGTTTTCATGATGAAATTCATATAAGACGGGTAATAATGTGGCCGGATGGATTGTCTGAGTAAACATAAGGCCTATATTCTAAGTTATTTTAAAGATAGCTCATTCCAATCGACGGAGAAACCCCTCGATTAATATCGACAAATAGCAATTAGCAATTAAGAGTTTAAAAACAAATGACTATCTGATTTTATCTGTGATATAACTGTGAATGTTAACAAAGAAACATTGGAAACTATTCAAATAAAGTTCAATACTCATATTTTTAAATTAAAACTTTTTGATAGACACAGTAATGAGTTTTGACAGCTTTTAGCTGGAAAGGCTTTAAATAAAAGCTTTGTGAGCACTGAAAAAAAATACAGTAACATAAATATTCCCGGAAAAGCAATGACGGATGTCGGGCACTCTGAAATTTATTGAATTTCTAGGAATCCATTCAATTACCACTGTATCTCTTTTGCAACCAACGTTTTATTATTTCTGCCAATTCTGCCACCCATGCAGTTTAATCCATACTCTGGCCAACATGAAGATACTATAAGGAGGCGACCTCCTTGCCTATTATTTAGCTGGCACGTTTTGGAAGAGTACCGCTGTAGCCAAGTTGACAATCTACAATCGATAACACTAGTAGAAAACGAATCATGTATGGGAATGACACATCTGAACGTTAAGTCACGTGGTCAGACCATACAAATAGAAGGCGTTAACGATTGTAGAAAGAGATTCGATACGAAACGTTTGTAACTTGGCTAGGGGGGCAAGTCATAATTAGAACGCTAAGAATATTGAAGATATTTCTGTTTAGTTTTTCTTGTCACTTCTGTAAAAACCACTATAGGGTGAACACTATATTGAAAAATAAAAATAAGTAAAAGCAGTTTTCCTCTTTAATTTAACACGCACAAGCTACGTCTCCGCAGTACAATATTTACTTACTTACAAAGTACTGAGAGCTCTATCAGCTGACAGCAGCAGAGTTTTTTTTTATTCTCTCTAATCTAGTCTATTCTACCTTTCATATTTTATCTTCTCAAACTATCTTTCATCTGTGCTAACTCAATTAAATCGATGTACAACAAATACAACATTCTATCTGTATATCGCATTCGTTTTATTTCTTTAAAAGATTTGTTGTCGAATAGAGGGTAGCCCTAAAAAATCTGCTATTTCACTTTATTAGTAAACATTGTATCTTCAAAATGGCTGGAGTACTAGCCTAGACTACTTCTATTTCTAATTATGCTAATCTTCTAGGAATAATCTGGCCTGATAATAGGAAATCAAGAACTTGTAATACAATCAGAGTCGCCCAGTTGAACACAGCCCTGAGGGTCAGATATCAATTATAAGTTTAGTACTCGCTTGTGACCGAGATTTCCCTGCTGTAAATCCTATTAACTTGGACAATACAACTACTTGTAGTTATCAATGGTGATAGATATATTTTTTTGTTGGTGAATGATTGAAACCTTGGAGTTGATGGCGTTTTCTTTAACACTGAATTAATCTTAAAAAGTAGTGCAGTACCACCATACTATAGACTTCCGTCAAAATTTTCTGTCTTCACGACGCCAATGTACAACAGACTTATACGTCATTTTAACGTCTCAAGAAAGGTCAACCCACAGACGAAGTCCGATGGTCTGAATACAGATGCAATAAGCCACTTGCTTCTTATCCACTTGCAATCCAAAATATCCAAATATCAAAAGAAAGGCTGGATTGACGGTGTAAAATATGAAACAGCTAGTCACCCTACAGTGATGAAGGCTAAGAAACCTCCTCCTTTTTTGAAGTCGGTTAAAAACACAGAAGTATGAAAAGAAGATGTGCCCGAAACGTTGATCCACGCGAGACAGAATGGCTTTGTTTCGGCAATAACGGCATTCAATCCTTGTAAATAAATGATTTATTATTAAATAAATAAGGCTAAGGGTCTGAAAACGATAATTATGATGCGATCACCAATCAACATGACAGGCATGCTAATAAACAATTCAAATATTCCCATTGAACCATTACAACACTAATCTTCTCCACTAAACATTAACGACTGAAGATCAACCCGTAATATATCAACAAACGGTTTCAGCTACAAACAATCGAGCTCGTGCAAATCGAGCGTCACGATGGTTATCGAATGTAGGCGATGCGACGCCATGCGCCCGCGCATACCACCGCACCGTTATTGTTATTATTTGCCTGTTACGACCTCGAGCAAATAGGGTTGCCACGCTTATTGTAGCCTAGTAGAGCCTGTCGTAAATTAGGGGTAGTAATTTTCATTTTAAAATTCTAATTTTTTTTCGACGTACGGTACGGTTGGCGCACTGGCTGAGCGATTGGCTGTTGTGCTGCGTGTCAGGGTTTCAATTCCCGCACAAAACAAGTATGGCTTATTTTACCTAAAAGTAGTTCCGGGTCTGTTTGTGTATGTGAGATAAGTTATTTGTAAACGCACCCACGATACAGGAGTTATTCCTTGTGAGGAGCACGTGAGCAACGTTCTATAAGAAAAAAATAAGCATTGTGACGCCATGCGCTAGCGCAGACCACCGCACCGTTATTGTTATTATTTGCCTGTTACGACCTCGATTATGGGTACCTACTGCGCGAATTTGCTGAGAGAGATTGTTGTAAAATAGGGTTGGCAGAATTCATAGTTGGACGTTGTCATTATATTATGTCGTGGTGGCCCAGTGGCTAATTCCTCTCCCCTCGTGATTAAGGTTGTGGTTTCAAAACCGGGCAAGTACCAATGTGACTTTTTCAATGCATAATATGTACTTTCAAAGCTTATCTTGGACATCGTTGACAACGGTGAAGGGAAACGTCGTCATGAATAATTACAGATATTACCGAGAGTAATAAGTATTATTCAATATTTATAGCTTCATTTATAAAGGATTTTGATTAGGAAATCAACAACAAACAGTGAATACAGGGTCAAATTTCATTACCTAAAGGGCAGTGCAGTTACTTGAAATATTAATCAACCTGCCTGATTACCCATTGACTAGTCTGTTCTGTGGTCTGATTTTCGAGCTTCTAAGTAACTTGAAATAAGAGTTAATCAAATCGTTTTTCATAACCTCAAGATCGCTAAACTTTCCTACTGCTGGGACACAGGCCTTTTCTCTGTGAGAGGGAATGGCAGCAAACCAGCACGCGGGCCCAGTGCGGGTTGGTGGATGTCACATGTCTTCGAATGTTTGGTTCTAGAACATGCCGGTTTCCTCACGATGTTTTTCTTCGCCGTTTTGAGAGGTGGTGAAGAAATAATTTACACAAAGTAAAGCACCTGCCTGGATTCGAACCCACGACCTACAACTTGTAAGTCGCAGCTGTTACCACTGCCCCACCACTGCTTTCTAAGCTAATTAAATATGACCCTGTAAATCTCGTCATTAATTTTCCGGATGTTTTCACTGTATATAATCTTCTTACGGAAAATAAAACACTAAGATGGCGACTAACGAGAGGATGATCTAATAAAGTCATCTACATACTGCGCAGTAAGTACTTAACGAAGTAATTTACATGTTTAGCATACTCTTCCGTAAACAGTACAGCACTCGTGCAAAAACTATTGTGGTTTTTAAATTAACCTAAAAAGGTTTGTCTTGTTACGTTTCGGCAAGAAGATCTACGATACAGTTACTGATACTAAAATAAAATCACAAAAACATACTTTTGTAAAAACTTGTTGATCAGGAATAAGGAAGCTATAATTAAACTTTACGGTTTCGAATTAATTTCGATGAAGGCAGGTTAATTATCACCTGTAATAATTATACCTGCAAAATACGATCCGTTCAGAATTAAACGAAATTATGCCTTATTAACCCCACCCAAAATAGAAAACAAGGCACAAAACCCAGTAACTTAAATTATCTCCTAATATAACTGTCTAATATGGTGTCCCTAACAGCAGTGTCGTGGCCCATACAATATAATACCTAAGTATGGTATTCCATTAACTGTTTACAGGCACCCATTTCTCCGTTTAGCAGTTTACTCTAGGTATGCTAACGTTAAGTAGGACGAAAGGTTTACACTTAAATATCTGAGTTGCAAACTTTTCCTGATTGTACTGACAGGAACATTTTGTTACAAGGTTTGTTTAAGAATGTAAATAAAGGGTACCTAATGTGTTTACATAAGGTGTAAATATCTTAAATAAGCACTAACTGAGTAACTTAATAATTCCATGCAAAAACACGGTAGTTCAAGCGCATTATTGATTTGATTTTGACTATAGAACGCGATCCGTAGAACTAAAATGTGTTCTACAAACTCACTGAAGTTTGCATTTCTTATTTTATTTTATATCGATCACTTATAAGAAGGGAACCGCATGCCCTACATTATCTTTCAAACTGCTCCAGTTACGAATTCTACCTTTTTAGGTGTCAAAACATAATGTCAATAAATAACAATGGATCAACAATACATTATAAATGTAACGCAGTGTCGATACTTACATACACGTCATAACTCCTCCCAAACTACATACTCTATGATAACTAGAACACAACACATAGTCTCACAATACAATCCCAATTCATACTAGTCCGGTTTGGGCCCCATGCGCCATGGAAAGTCTCATGCGTAGTACATGCGCATTGATAGTACATTACCACATCTGATTCATCACAATACTTTCTCCATCTAACTGTCTACGCGGATGTGTGGTTCATTGATGAAAAATGCTCATTCATGTCAAAACTATGCGCTACAAGATTTTTAAGAGACCGTATAACTGTTGACCGTGCATGCGCTGCAATTAGAAAAAAAAAACCTGTCACGGCATTTGAAATTCGAAGCTTCGGTATTCAAGTTTGAATTTAATACTTTTTTTAAACTTTCGAGAAATTCATAAAGTCACTTTCAATTTTAGAACAGTGTGTAAGTATGAAGTGTAGGTAACTTCTTACATGTGTTATCCGCAGTTACATAAGGTTCCCCTAGGAACTCTTACAGTGTTTGGTACAAATTGACCTATAATCTCGCCGTGGCTTGAGCAACACCGTAGTATCCAAGGCTCGCGCCAATGTGACAAAACACATCTATCAGCTGACCAATGATCCACTTAGGTTGTATTTGAGCCTCGTTTAGATGTGACAGTAACTTGCGCAAGTAGACTTTTTGAAGAAGTTTGGTATTTTAATGATTCATAGTCTGTTTAAGTTATTTTGTAAATCAAGGCAAGGATTAGATTTATTATTTGTTTATGCTAGATTAGACGTTAAGATGACTAACGGTAATAACATTTATTATAGTGCCAAAGTGATTCACAAAACTAGCAAACTTAATATCCTGTATGGTACTTATGATAACAAATTAGCTTACTATCTGACTCATTTCATTTCGTCACTTGAAATTCCTATTTGATATAATCATACTACATCCTCTATATCAAATTCCAGTCACAGGAGGGAAGTTTTTTAGAAGACAAAAGCCATAAACGGAACTGATGAACAAAATACTCGTTTCCGCTAAGACTTATCAATACGTGTGGTCTCACACCCTCATGCATGAATATCTTATTAAGGGTACAATGTCATCCCAGCTCCTAGATAGCAAAGTTGCGAATATGAGCTAGCTAGCATGTATAAGCTTCTAAAGCTTAAGTTTGCTATACAATTTTATAGCGAACCCATTTCCTTGCAAACTGCAAATAAAGTCTTGAAGTTTGCGAGAAGATGCCTGAAAATATAGTTGTACTTCAGGATAGTATCATCATAACCTCCATGCTAATAGGTGAAAACGCCATTTCTAAAGGCCGCTACATACGTAACGTGTTTTAATCCTGATGGAACTGTAGTTTCATACAAAACGCCACGTCGCCCTCCATTAAGAGATCGTGCACCCGTGGCGTATGCCTTTCGTATATATTTTGTATGAAACGATATTTTTAAAACTTATCGTCCCGTTCCGTCCGGATTACAACACGATAAATCGATTATGGAATTGTCATGCTCTCTTTAAGATAGCAAGCTACTAGCTCAAGTGGCTATCACATCTAAACGCAGCACGGCCCGTCCGGGGCCCGTCAAGTCGGCGCAGACCGCACATCAATAACTTCAAGCCGCGGACCGCTATAAACTGATTGCTTCCACTACTCCAAATGGCCCCATTTGCGCTTCGAAACTTTAATAAACGCCCCATGTCACTATTATATCGTAGTTCGTAACATATGTTGGTATTCTGTTGCCTTTCCGGGGTGGAGATAATTCTTGGCTGACAGGGATGGTTTATACTCCGTTTAGATGCAACTTCTACTGGTGAATAGAGGATATACTTTTAGTTTTCATTTTAATTGGGTGGATCTTCATGCTGACGGTTTCCTGATTCACTGCTTAGGTAAGGTCTGTTTTACAGAAAGATACAGGTGGCTCTTCTACCGTGATTTGTAATGTTTTCGACCCTTTACGGATGAACTGTCATGAAAGCTTGATATCTCGCTATATTCTAATGGCACTACTTCCGAAATACACCAACCTCCCTCCTCCCTGCCTCCCTCCAGCCTATTTTTTATTTTGTGTATCATAGACCTTGCAGGTCTGTGTAGACTGGTGGCAGTTATTGTAAAATGGTGTTAGAGTGATTCCACAAACAATTCATGTCACAATAATTAATACCAATAATAAACACTCATCTTTCACTCAACGCTATCTCCTTGACCGACTGATGACACCTAACCACTTCAAACCGAGCATCAACATTTATCGTCAATAAATACTGATACGCAACTCGCAAACGACAACGGGTAACAAGCAATCAATCCAATGACCTACAAACCGTACTGAGGAGTTGTAGACAACCGTAGACAACTCTATTGTATGCTAAAATGTGGTTTAATTGTCGCGTGTGTGACTGACAGGGTTGTCACAGACAAAATAGGCGAGAATTGCGAAATTTTGAGAGAACCATGTAATTGTTAAGGTCTAATTGTGATGTTGAGTGCTGTGATACAGTTTTGTAGGTTCGTTAATGATAATTAAGATGTTGAAGACATTTAGTCGACTAGTAGCGCCGCCGCGCCATAGCTACGATTCAAGTTTATTAAGTTAAGGCGCCTTCTCGAGCAAAACGCCGCGCTAGTCGTTTTTGTGCAGTTTTTAAGAGCTATCTACTCTTCATTTAAAAATAAATATCAATTAATAAAAATTCACTAAATTTCTACATAATATTGATTCCAAAATAATAGTAAACTTTTTTTTTAAAGAGGTATATGTTTCACTAATCTCCTTCCAACAAAACCATAAAAATGAGAAATAATTATTGATAGCATGCATCTCCTCGTAAAGTGTTCATTAATTATTTTTGTACTAACATTTTTTGATAGACAATTTGATAACGAACATTTTGGAAGTTTTTTTTTTTCAAAAGGCCAATATTCGATTTTATAAATATTGACCGCCTTAAGGCGGTACCCCGAGCAAAACGCCGCGCTAGCCGTTTTTTGTGCTGTTTTTAGGAGCTATCTACTCGTTAATTAAAAAGAAATATCAATTAATAAAAATACATTAAATTTCTACATAATATTGAATCTAAAATGGTAGATTTAGTTTTTTTTTAAATGTTGTATATATTTCACTAATCTACTTCCAAAAAAACACAAAAATGAGAAATAATTATTGATATTATGCATCTCCTCGTAAAGTGTTCATTGATTATTTTTTGTACTAACACTAATGGATAGACAATTTAATAACGAAAATTTTTGTAGAATTATTTTTTTCAAAAGACCAAAATTCTATTTTATAAAAAATTTATTCTAAAATCTGGGCGTATTCACTACTGTAATTCATGCGCCACCAGTGCCGCTAAACCAATAGGAACGCTCATATCTCATGCCGATTTCTTGGTCAGGGTACCGTCTTAACTGTGACAATTGCAGCGAATAATAGGACATTTAGGCACAACGGAAAGAGAATAAGACATTTTGAACTGCATATAGAACCTACGTTAGACCTTGTGAAAAGTTTTTCTTTGGACCTAATCAGTCTTCTTCTGTGATGTAATTAAATATTTTTCATCTACTTTCTTGTGTGTTGTTCATTTTTACTTGACTACGTCAGAAGGGCAGTAATGACTAGTAAAACTTTTTACTTAAGGCGCCGATTCCCTTGAGTAGCTGATTTTAAAATGAGAATCACGTCTAAACGGCTAGTCTTAATTTATTGGAAAAAATATATGTTAAATTAGACCATTTTTTTAATAATTTCATCTGAGCAAATTTTGAGTTTTATTCGTATAACATAGTGTAATTAATTTGTAAAGTTATGTCTAAAACGGACAAAAACACGACAATCACAACAAAACCGCTGGGCGTATTTTAATGAAATCGACACCATATCAAAGACAATTTAATTATCTACATTTTGATCTGAAGCTTTTTTTTTAAAGTTTTAGAATAATAAGAAAAGTACAAAAAAACTACTAAATTTCGGGTCGCGCGGGTGTGAAACGAGTGCGCGTTTTGTTCCCTCAAGGTCGTTGGCGTTAGTCGTCGTCTTAAATAAACACACACAGGAATAAACAATATAGATTTTTGGTGTCGCAATAGGTATGTTGCTTTACTAAATCAATAAAAATTGATATAAAGTGCATCAAAGTTCATTAGTGGGGCCTTGTGACGTCACTACGTCAGTATAAAGTATACTAACGGCGTGACGTTTCTCGATATTTCACCGAATTATATCGTCGTCAATTTATGTTTACGTATCAACCGAAAAAATACGTGTCCAATATTTTTTATTAATCTACCTGACGGACAAAAACCGAATTTTCAGTTATTATGACATTGGCAATCCGAAAACGCATCTAATTTTGTATGAGTCAACGTCAAACGTGGCAACCCTACACATTTAACAAGTAGCAGAAACACCGAACACCTACGATCTGTCATTAGAGTAGGCAGTAAACCTACTCTAAATGAATCCTAATCGTATTGTCCAATGTGCAAGTCATTTCTAAAGCTCTGGTACCATTCTATGGACTTTTATCTGTGTAACGGAACTGGTAAACGGATCATAAATTAAGAGAGATATTTCTCGTTATGTATGAAAATCCGGGTCTTCGTTTATGGCTAGATTTCATTGTGAGAGGATAAGGAATTCTAGTAGGGAATTCTGTTGTGTGGATGACTATCTTTAGGCCATATGACGAGGCTTTTCCTCGGATTTGACTCCAGCCCAACGCATGAAATTGTTAATTATTTGTAGCTTATTATTTATTGTAATTTTTTAACCTTTACTGTCCCACAGCTGGGCATAGGTCTCCTTTCTTATTGTTTACATTATTTGAGGGTTTTTTACCTGACTGCCGAAGGAGGGTAATGTGTTTATCAGTCTATGTATGTATGTATGTTTGTTCCTATGTGGCGTTCTAGAGGCCAAACGCGTAATGGCCGATTTTGATGGTTCTTACGTCAATGGATTTGTCTTAACGCTGCGAGTGTCACACTGGCTACATTAAAATTGGAAAATAGAAAAGTGTGGATTTTGGGTGCCATATTGTGGGCTCCAATTTTTTTTTTACTAGGTTGTTTTAAAAATATATAACACTTATATGTTTAAATGTACCTAATTGGAAAAAAAAAACTAAAAAGTTATAAATAAAAAGCTGTGCATTCGGAGGATAGGTACATGTTCGTGATCTGGCTGACCAAAACCAGATATATCCTCCGACTGCACAGTATGATTTTCTCCTTGTTTATGTCTTTTTAGTTCGCTTTTTAAGCAGTCGGGTTTTTTGATTTTTTTAATTAACTTTTTTTCCGTTGTCATGGCGACTAAGTCCTTCAAAATGCTTTGGAATACCTATGCCAACGTCTTGCCCATAGTATTATAAAGATTACGCTACTTATCTATTACCTGATTAGGCTAATCTAGGCGTCAACATAGTGGCAATAAGAGAATTATATCTTTTAAACTAAGATTTAAAATATCTTATACATATAATAAAAGTGTTTTATAATTTCTATCTACCTTTCGGATAAGTAGCAATGCAAAGATACTTAATACTAACAATAAATGCATATATTTCATTTACCTACGCGATTTATCATTGGCTTATAAAAACATTTGCTACTACACATATATAGTAAATAGAGATAAAGTCTTTATCTCTATCTTCATAAGGATTATTTTTCACTTTTCATATCTAATCTCCCGTTAATCCGATATCTGGCTTAATCCTGGTTATCTGCGTAAGATAGGGAGTTAATTCTGACCAATATTGGCTAGTTAGTGTCCATATTTAATCTGTTACTGATCAGAGCAGCAAGGATATCTTTATTTATAGCGATGATGTGTATTGAATTACCTTTATCTGTTCTGTGGAACTACCATATGGAGGAAGGATGTCGGGGTAATGGTGTGTGTGTGTGTGTTATTTGTGTAAGCAGAAAACTATCCACATGGAATTTAGGACTTGATACGAATAATTAACTTACTTAAGGCGCAGATACCCCTGGGTTTTAAAATGAGAATCACATCTAAACGGCTAGTCGTAATTATTTAGAAAGAATATAGGTTAGACCATTTTCTTAATAAATTAATCTAAGATTTTTTTGTAAGAATTATTCGTATAACACAATGTTATTAATTTGTAAAGTAATGTCCAAAACGGACCAAAACACGATAATCGAACCAAAACCGCTGGGCGTATTTGAATGAAATTGACACCATCTCAAAGACAATTTAATTATCTACATTTTGATCTAAGGCTTTTTTAAAGTCATAGAACAATAAGGAAAGTACAAAAAACTACTGAGTTTAAGGTCTCGCGGGTGTGAAACGAGTGCGCGTTTTGTTCCCTCGAGGTCGATTACGGCTGTCGTCGTCTTAAATCTTAATCGGGTCTTTTTTTATGAACACTGTTAAAGTTTTAAATAGTCATCACATATTTACTTACTTTTCTATAGAATGTAACGTATGTGATCAAATTCCCAAAAGCTCCATTAAACAGAAAACGTCCAAATGAATCATTAATTTGGGTAGGTAAGGATGTAGTTCTGCCTTAGATTAAATAATTACCTATACTGTAGGTAATAGAAGACCACAGCCACGAAATCGTAGTACATTTTCATCGCAATATTCCCAGCAAAAATGTGAATTGACAAGAAAATAAACTCCAAATAAAACAGCCAATTTCATCGCTTGAAAACATCTAAATAGCTACCACGGCTGCTTCTTTATTTCTTTACAACTCAAATATTAAAACATCAATTTTAATCTTTAGATATTGCGCCTCCGTAGGTAAGCCTTACTCAATACCTACCTGTGACGTCATCCCCGTAATTTCCGATATTTCCACCCCGCCTGGTCAATATTACGTACTCGAATAAGATGTCGAACGGTATTACAAAATACCCTCTGAATTCTGCGACCGAAAAATGGAAGTGGTATATAGTAAAACGAATTTTTATTTGGAAAATAGGTAAGAAATTTTCTCTTGCAATATTAATATTGAAACTGGCTTACATAAAATCTTCAAAATCTAATCACTTCACATCGCTATTCGATATTCGCGTTTTTTTTCGTCTTTGTTCGCTATATTCGTGTTGAACTCCGAATAACACGAATACACCGACTACACATCGTTCATGAACAGCAAATACGCCGAACATTTACGAATAATTTGCTATAGTTTACGATGGACGTGTTAACTGCAGCAGCGGCTTATTATCTGGCGAGCGATGTGTGGCCGGTAAACGAACATATTCGCCATATTCGCAATCCTTTGATATGTTGCAAA
Organism: Orthosia gothica; assembly: GCA_949775005.1. NCBI lineage: Eukaryota > Metazoa > Arthropoda > Insecta > Lepidoptera > Noctuidae > Orthosia > Orthosia gothica. The sequence continues at coordinate 7,291,486 of OX459045.1, forward strand.
AAACCGACAGCCGGGCGGATACGGGTGTTCGGGTATTTTGCGTATTCGTCTAGTTCGTGAGAATAGGCAAATATAGTCGAATAGAGCTACCTTACATCGTCTTATTTGGGCGAATAAGACAAATACGCGAACACGAATAGCGATGTGAAGTGCCACCTTAAGAAGTCCGATGATGTTTCTCATTTCACATGCCGCGATAACTTTGTACGTAAGAAATTTAAAATCAAATTCATAATCCTAATTAATTACTATGTTACCGACACACTTGAACAATAAGAATCACTCGTAAACATCAAGTTTATTATTGAGTATTTTTTATAGCTGTCCAAGCCGACTTCTTGTCACGTATTTTTATTTTGTGTCAACCGTACAAATATGTATTCTACTCCCTTGTATCTTAGTATGTTCTAATAGAAACTCGACAGCTACCTAAGTTTCAGAGTCTTGTAATCCCAACTTATTAGGAAAGGTTGGAAGAACTAAGCTTAGGGATAATGAAAACAGACTGAGGTCAAGTGAATCTGGTTAAGGGTCTGTCTGATTATACAGACAGAGTAATATATTCTAATGTAAACAGGAACATTAATTTGAAGGGCCCGCTTTTTTTACCCGACTGCCGAAAGAGGGTAATGTGTTTATCAGTCTATGTATGTATGTTTGTTTGATCCCATGTGGCGTTCTAGAGACCAAACGCGTTGTACGATATTTTGTGATTTTAACGTCAATCGTCTTAAGCTTGCACAGTAAAATGGCGGCTTTTTGGGCGCCATATTGTGGGGGCCCAATTTTATTTTTCTTCCAAATCCATCGTTGGTATCAACATATGAAACATTTATATGTTTAAACGTACCTAATTCGAAAAAGAAACGTTAATTGAAAAGTTATAAATAAAAAAGTTAATTAAAAAAGACAAAATATAAATCATAATGTGATGATGTTAACAAGAAGTAAATCATGCGGTGCAGTCGGAGGACACAATATATTCACGAGCTTGCTGACCAAAACCAGGCACACATTTTTTTTTCGAATAAGATACATTTAAACATATATATAAGTGATATATACAAGTTTTTGAAAGCCCTTTATTTTAAGGTGGCAGGGTAGGTACTTGTAATTTATGAAGCCACCATAGCACAAATTGCAGTAATATAAAACTTTACGAGAGTTAAGAGAGAGCTAAAAACTGATTTCAAGGTCCATTTGCAGCTCATTTTTTTTTGTTATGGGATTTATATGGACTTTTCAGGCAACTTTACTGCTTCCATAGTTATGACACTTCCGTTGCAACACTAATATGAACTACAGTCTCAATTGGCATAGGGGTATGTGAATGATTATTATTGTTTAATATAAATATTTATAAATAAAATACAGTTCAAAAATATTAACTGTACAGCCCCCCTGGCCCCTAGCCAAGTTACAAACATTTCGTATCGAATCTCTTTCTACAATCGTTAACACCTTCTACATATTTGTATGGTCTGACCACGTGACTTAACGTTCAGATGTGTCATTCCCAGGCATTGATTCCTTTTCTACTAGCGTTATCGATTGTAGATTGTCAACTTGGCTACAGGTGCAGTTCTATTCATGCTAAGTTGATTCTATTCAAAAATCGTGTTCTTAGAAACATTGTAAGCAGCGCTTTATCGTCACGTTTAGCTTGTAAACCTAGGAGAAATCAGGCTGCCTAACTGTTAGCCTATTCAGTGATAACAAGCCCTAAACATTGCAGTACACAACACGTCATTGACTTAGTATTAACCAAGTGTGGGCTTTAACATAACCCACGTACTTAAGGTATACTTACCTACGTAAGTATTGAGAATAGCGTGTAAGGCATAGCAAGAAAATGAAGCTTGAACTTCTTCGAGAAATTCTTAGTAAAGTTTTATTATTTCTATTACCCGTGGCTAAGATCTCGCCTCTCATGCTCGAGGTCGTGCGTTAAAATCTTGGACATCTCGGGAAACGGTGAAGGAAAACATCGAGAGTAAAACCTAGACGTATATAGTTAGTCTGAAATAGACTATTCAGAGGCCTGTGGGGTTCCCAGAGGCTCTGACACCAGAGTCCAGAGATGGCCTCATCCTCACATTAAAAAGAAGAAGGAGTATCGAGATTCGATAGGATCTATACAAGAATACCTCTTGTTGTCGTTAAATAGAATTCCAGTTCGCGTTTTAGGCAGCTGAAAGCAACAGTTCCCGGTTACCCTTATTGCTAAGATCACAAAGGTGAAAACTGGCTGACCGATCTTTCGCAATAGTAGCAGTTACACGTACATGAATTAGGTCTAAATTACTTAGAAAAGGGGTAAATTACTGACTGCTAGCATCCGTGCATAGGCAATTATCTTTTCACTTGTGGCGGTTCCTTTAATGCATCCGTTATCCAAATCAATTTTCTCCATTCCTGGCCATTTACACAACGCAATCTATCATTCTAACATGTTCATATTGGAACAATTCCTTAAGTTAGCGCTGTGAATCCTCTGTAGCCATAACTTATCCCAGTCTTGTTACGTTAGACGCTTCAGCGATATATCATGCCTGTTAATCTGCACTGCATTGTATTCCAAACACAAACAGTGGCTTAACTTGTTCTGTGTACACTATGTGCCAGAAAAAGTACAATCCATCACTGGATCACTGCGTTTTTATTCTGCACTGGGAATGAATTAGTTCTACAAGCGAGGAATGAGAACAAAGATGAAATAACTACAAGTCTGTTTTTAGTAAGATTTTATTTGCTGAACATGCAAATTGAATACCTAACTATCCAATAATGGCTTGGCTAAATTAAATTTCAAATAACCCATTTCACTTTCTAGTATACCATAACTTACTTATCCAATTCAGCAAAACGATTAACCACAACAAAATCCAATTCGAAAGTCCAATCAAATACAATAATAGCTTCACAAACGTAGAATTTACGACCTACCATTTCGAATATATCATTCATAATCTGAGATGGCTCAATCTAGACTAAAATATCATCGTAATTAGAAACAACATCATCATCAGACAACGTTCTAAGTCCATAAATAACTTGGTTCAGTTCATTTATAAGCTGGTATCAAGTCTGACCTGCAGTTTTGCAGCAATCAGTTTCGCATGGCGTTCCTCTATCAATCCTGGTGTCACTGCTAATATATCTTACTTCGTGAGAGTGGAGCCAGCCAAGCTAGTGATTTGTTTGCCAGGATTCAAAGCTTGTTATAAGTTTTCCAAAAATAGTATTTTTCGCTTGTTTGTAGGGTTTGTGACAAATAGGGAGTTTGGGCTTGTTATTCAATTAAGAGAAATGGTTTTCAGTCACTGTTTGTTCGACGAAAACTGTTTTGTTGTTCATGTATTATTCATTAATAATGTGACCGTTTCACATTATATTTTATCATTGGAGAAATCTTATCTATATACGCAAATTCACAGCCAGAACCCCACCCAAATCTGCATAAATCTTATAACATATGACTAGCCATCATTTATAATCATCACAACTGAGCCATAATTTTTGCACACCCAATTGCTTCAGCGGTCCATCCTTTTGATGTAAATTGTTCTCCGCGTGAAAAACGAGAGAGATCATTAAACACACGGTCTGTGGCCTGACTATTCGCCATCTATATAGTTATGACGTCATCAACACCATAGACTAAATTGAGTCTAGAGCCAAGACATTAGCGTATGTAATTATCTCTGGCTATGATTGACTGCAGTTGTTAGAATCCTTTTGTCTGTTTTAAAGACCATCCTTTGCTAGAAATGGGATGTCCTTTTTGTAGATACCACATCTAATTGGAAATATAATTATCGCGTCGTCCCTTGCAGCATTATAACTGGAATTAATTCTGATTCCCTGCAGAGTCGCTGCGTCGTAATAAAAGCTTTCCCTGGTATTCTGTTGACAATTTCAATTTCGTTCTGTGTTTCTCTAATTTTCTGCTTCTGCAGAAATGTGTGTTTGTTATTTTCATTTTGAAACAGCTTTTGCAGTTTATCATGCAAAACAAGAGAACAAATTAAGGGTGTCGAGAGCTATACCTATTTATCTGTAAATTTGATCTATATAGTTAGTAGATTCTAGTATATTAACTTTCACTTGCCCTTTCCAGATTTTTGTGTGTTTTCTTCCATCTTTTCTAATAGATAGTATATTGTAGGCATCTCAATAGTGATCACCTGTAAAGACATATATAATCTTTCACAAAGCCCATCCGTTATTCCTTCACCTCTTCTTACAGCCAATGTTATTGAGCCAATGCATTCTCATAAATTCGTTACCAAAGCATTTAGCTCGCTTGTACCTATCTAGGCCTTTAATTACCAACCAATATAAACTACAAAATTATGATATCAAGATGTTTATATTGTAATTAAATGATTGATACTACACCACGAACCTCGATAACAATTAGTTCGTCCGATAAATCTAAAGCCAATTGATGCAACGGTAGAGATTTATCTCTGTATTCCTATGCACTATTAATTTCCGCCAGATGATTTAAGAATATAATTAATGTATTGTAGTTAAGACAGGTGATTTATTGCTTGGGGTATTGTAATGGAATTCGCATTGGTAAGTTAAAAGCCTTTGCAAATGCGTCGTGCGGCGTTTAAAATAGATTTGTTGTGCGGTAGCTATCCTATAGTTTCCGTCACGTAAAAAATCAAAAAACCCGACTGCTTAAAAAGCGAACTAAAAAGACGTAAACGACGAAAATCATGCTGTGCAGCCGGAGGATACATATTCGCGAGCTGGCAGACCAAAACCAGATGTATCCTCCGACTGCACAGCATGATTTTTTCTTGTCTACGTTTCAGTCGGGTATTTTGATTTTTTTAATTTGCAACTTTTTAGTTATTTATTTTATAGAATTAGGTACATTTAAACATATAAGTGTTATATATTTTTTAAATCACCTCTTAAAACCCTTTATTTTGATACCCCACACGATGGGTTTGGAAGAAAAAAATAACTATCCCCCAGAAAATGGCGCCCAAAATCCGCCAATTTTTTTCTTTACTAATATTCCACATACATATACCAGTGACACTCGCAGGGTTAAGACGAATCGATTGACGTAAGAATCATCGAAATCGGCCAAAGCGTTTGGTCTCTAGAACGCCACATAGGAACAAACATACATAGACTGATAAACACATTACCCTCCTTCGGCAGTCGGGTAAAAAGGACGCTGAGCGACAGTGGCTATATCGCGTCCTACTAAGCTATTGTTTTATAATATAAGTGTACTTGACGGGGACTGTACCTTATATGCTTATTTATGCACTTGTGTATAAAGAAACTGTTGGAAAGAAAGTAGACTTTTATGATGAATTACGCCACTTATTATATGGCCATTGTTATAGTATGATGGATGCCAGATAAAAGCTCTTACAACTATGGTCACCAAATATAGAAGATATTTATAAATTGACCCAACAATACAGAAAGTTTCATCTGATTAAAACAAATGAGGACATAAATTCAGTATGGTTTCTTACAAGCTTTATAATGTATAAATGTACACTTATATTATAATTCAGTATAAATAGTTCAACTCATCTGTGCGCGCGATGCCATGTGTGCGTGTGCTTCTAATTATATATTATGCATTTGTGTGGCAATGACGCGTCCGACCAAACAACCTGAAAAAAATATATTTTAATAGCGGGTTTTAACAAAATGTACTTAGCTGTTTCAATGTTAGGAGCTGTCCATGCTCTAATAAATCTTTCATAAACGAACACAAATGTAACGTACAACATGTACACAACCCCATTTCTAACCCCCAAAGGGGTGATACAGGTAGTACGGGTTCGATGTCAAGGTCTCTTCTATCGATCTTCCAATGACGGGTAGCTCCCTAAACGGTTGTAGACATGCGAGTGCCTTATCTGATGGTTTACATTAGTATAGACTACACTAGCTGTTCGCATGTCTTCTTTTGCGTGAAATTTTTATAAGCCTTGTTCGGAACCTGTAGGGGTGGAATTTTAAAACAATTTTCTTTACGAGCTTTCTCTTCTTTTAATCTTAAATAATACCAATTGACTCAAAATAAAAGACGACGAAGACATACGTTTCATGCTGAACTTACCTGCTTATGACGAAACGTGGACTCGTAAAATTATTACCACTATGCATTAATAAACCAATTTATAATTTTGCGAGAAAATGGAAGATGACAGTTAGAATGGATGAAAACAAATAACCCCTAAAAAACCTTTCATCTTTTGGTCTTTAATGTCGTATTATTCAACTACCCTCTTGACATTAGGTCCACTTACTACACAGTCATAATAACTGTGCATTTGAGCTGTCAATATTACTCTGAATTTCGACTCTCCCAATTGGTGCGGGTAGTCGGGAGTGAGATCATTTGACATTTCGTGTGTATAAACTATTTTAACCGATTAGTACCGTTGGTAGTAGTAGTAATCGTTATCTGATTACCACGTGATTAATGTGGCATATCTCTTTGTTTCCAGGAGTTGAAGGAGAGCTTCAACTATGGTCTGTTCTGCCCGCCAGTCAACGGCAAGGCCGGCAAGTTCCTGGATGAGGAGCGCCGCCTCGGAGACTACCCCTTCAACGGACCTATTGGATATCTTGAGGTAATCGTAACTCCTTGTACTTTCTGTGTATATGTTAACCCGAAAGATATAAGGACAGTACAACTGCTGCAGTTTCCATCATTTGCGATGACCATATTGTAAAGTGTCTTGGTGAGTTTTCTCAAAGCCTTTCCTGGTTAACGTAATCTTCTTCATCCCACCCTTTGTTTTGCCCCGTTATCAAATTCATAGTAGGCTTCTCCACTGCATTGTTTTGTTGATTCCCTTAACTACAAAATCTGACGAAGTGTCTTAAAAAAGCAGTGTCAAAAGCAATCTAAATTAGTCTGGCTAGAACTAAATCGCATTGTTGTTAGGAAAATATGTTTCTGAAATTGCGAATGTTCTTTATAACAGTTTGCCTAAGAAAAGACCCGAATTAGAAGAACCTAAAAATAAAAATGTATCTACACCTTAATTCTTAATAGGTATTAACCTGCTCATCTTCAATGATTCAGTTAAAATACAAGCGGCGAGTGTACAAGATGCTGAAGCTTGATGAGAAGACGTTGAAGGCGCTTCATTCCCGCGCCAACCTGCGGCGATTCCTGGAGCATGTCACACATGCGCAGATCGACAAGATCACCAAGGCGTGTGCTAAGGGACTGGACCCTAACTTCCATTGTCAGGAGACTGGTGGTAAGAAACTTTTATACTACCGTAAAATATACAACAAATTCTTCGGTACCTTGTAGGTACTTAAATGGCGAGAAGAAGATTTGGGAGTGGAAAAAAAGAGTGGTAGTGGAAAATTCTTCCATTCTCCATTGACAGAGGATCCTCCAACCAGACAAGTGTCGTGTTCAGGGGGCTACTGCCAGATGTTTATTGTAGGGCTGTTGTAGTTTGTATATTTGCAGAATCTGCGGTAGACGTTGCTTGTGCGATATGGTAATATTACCTTGCTGACGTCATAAGCGGTAAATCCTAGGTACTCGTTATATAATACTACCAGTTCCTTTTTGGAGATGCAGAGTTCTCTAAAACTTACGAGGACGTTTCCAAACATAGTGATTAAACTGATAAAATGCATACAATAAAACAATAAACGCCCTTACCAAAACAAAGCTTAATAACCACTTGCTCTTAAATTGTTTCGGAACTCATCCGTTCCGCTCATAACACCGTTTAATTCCCTTACTTCACACCTTCAAAGTCCACACTGACCTCTTGCAGCCGCGATCAGATATTAAGCCCATTCATCCACTTAGGATCAGCCATGAATGGCTCGGACATTCTCTTGCTAAGTTGGCAACTCGGCGAGATATACGACCGCACTCATTTACATACTGATTCTTATCTGCTATTGTTCTGCGGGTACCTAAAATAGTATTAAGGGTGTGTGTAGAAACTGTTGTAAACTAGATATGGTTGACAAAAAATGTCGTTTATAGAACGCTCTCGATGCAGAGAAGAATGTTGTTTGTAAGATAATTTAAAAGTTTTCCGTTTAGTTGCAAAAAATACTTTTAAAATTATGTTGAACTAGCTGTCCCACGCGGCTTCGCTCCCGTCAACTAGCTGCCTACCTACCCATCTACTTTACCTACTCTACCCTACCTACCCTACATACATGATTGTTGCGTAACTTTAACCGTTTACGCTGCGCACGCAATGCAAAAAGGATTAATTTTGCCCTTTTTTGCAACATTTTTCATTTATGCTCCGCTCCTTTGACCAATAGGTCGTAGCGTGATGTTGTATAGCCTATAACCTTCCTCGATAAATAGACTATCCAACACATTTTTTTTCAATTCCAACCAGTAGTTCCTGAGATTCGAGCGCGTTCAAACAAACAAACTCTTCAGCTTTATTATATTATGTATAGATAATTGAGTAACTATTATAAAGACGAATTACATATTATTTTCACGGTATTTTACTCGTGTAAGCAATATTTTAAATGAGTCCAATTTTTAGTTCCAGTTATACGCCATGTAGGCGTCAATCACTGCTGATCATATCACATACCTCCCCAAGATTATTCATTTCTTCTTTTCCATTGTCATCATTACTGAGGTCGTGCCCGTCTTGGACAGTTTTGACGGAGTCATATACGGGCTTGCTGCTTCCAAGCCACTCTGTATTCGGCTCTTCTCAGAGCAGTGGTCAACGTGATTCCTTTAATTGCCCTGATCTGGTCTGTTCATCGAGTGGGTGAGCATCCGCGGTGGCGTTTTCCTATCCACTATTCCCACAACAACCAGTTTCTCCAGGTTATCTGGCTGCTCCGGGCGATGTGACCAAAGTAATTTAGGACTCTTTGGTAGCAAATCGTGGAGAGATTATTCATACTTTTGTTTAAAAGCTAAAGGTAGCCGACAAAAGAACGATACAGTCCATCTTGAGATTTTATTATGCCCGAAAATAACCCAGACATTTTTCTCCGAGATCAAAACACCGTTTATGCTGAGAAACAGTAAAGTGCCACGATTTAACGTCTTTTCAGTCTAGACAATTCAATAGAACTAATTAGTGTTCCCGCTTTTCTGAACTGCCTTATGACGTCAAAAAGGCTAAACCTTAGATGTGCCCTTATACATAAATCGTTTTGAGACGGTTATTACGAGGCACAGTTACCTATTCAAGGCAAGTTGTTCTGAAAGGACAAAAGCCACTCTCCATGTAGGTCGTCTCGTGTACCTATGTAGGTATGTACGCTTATGAAACAGACCAGCTGTGCCCGCTGCTTCCTCTGATTAGAAAGCTTCGGAGCTGAATGCTATTTATAAATCCAGGAGACATTTTGCAGCTGTAAGTACCTTTAAGTGTACCGCATTAGCCCAAAAGTCAAGATCTTTAAATCAAAAGTGAATAGGTTACTTCTAGGCAAGCATGTTTCACCGTCGACCACATCATCGCTTACCATCAGGTGAGATAGTGGTCAAGCGTGCGCCTATCTATACTTATTATATATATATATATATATATATATTATATATTATAAAGCTGAAGAGTTTGTTTGTTTGTTTGAACGCGCTAATCTCAGGAACTACTGGTTGGAATTGAAAAATTATTTTTGTGTTGGATAGTCCATTTATCGAGGAAGGTTATAGGCTATATAACCTCACGCTACGACCAATAGGAGCCGAGCATAAATGAAAAATATTGCAAAAACGGGCAAAGATATTCCTTTTTGAGAGCTTCCATTGCGTGCGCTGCGTAAACGGTTTAAGTTACGCAAATATCATGTATGATGGAAATGTTCCTCTTTAAAAGTTCTCCAAAAAAGTCCGCGACAGCATATGTCTATCTTTTAAGATTGACTCACAATAGCAACTTTTATGTTCTAAATTTTAATTAGATCGCCGCTGCTGGTAGAAACAAATGTTGGTTACATTCGTATAGTAGTATTTTATTTCTTATTCAAATAAATAGTTCAACGAGTTGGTAGGTAGGTAGGGTAGGGTAGGGTAGGGCAGATAGGGTAGGGTAGGTAAAGTAGGGTAGGGTAGGGTAAGGTAGGGTAGGGTAGGTAGGTAGCCAGTTGACGGGAGCGAAGCCGCGGGGGTCAGCTAGTCTATACTATTATTATTAAGCTCAAGAGATTGTTTGTTTGTTTGAACGCGCTAATCTCAGGATCCACTGGTTGGAATTGAAAAATATTTTTGTGTTGAGTAGTCCATTTATCGAGGAAGGCTATAGGCTATATAACATCACGTTACGATCAACAGAAGCGGAGCATAAATTAAAAATGTTGCAAAAACGGGAAAAAATATTCCTATTTGAGAGCTTCCGTTGCGTGCGCTGCGTTAAAGTTATGCAACATTCATGTATGTAGGGTAGGTAGGTAGCCAATTGACGGGCGCGAAGCCCTGTGGAACAACTAGTATAAAATAAAACAAAACAAATCAGCGGTCTTCCAACAACATTTTCGTATAATACAGAAGCGAAAGCGCTAATTGGTCAAGTGGACTAGGTCGCGAGTTCGATTCTTACCTGTTGCACAATACTTGAACCCACTCATAGCACAAGCATAGCTTGGAAACTGGTTTCACAATAAATACAGAATGAAGTTAATGGTCAAATGACTTTATGAAATCACTGAAAAGGTTCCAGACACTTATTTTACGGTGATTTCGTTCAACTAGCCTAAATCGTGTCCAAATGATAAATCCATAACAAATTCTACATCCAATTCATCATGATACTTCCAAAAATGAAAAACATCTCCGGCCATACAATTCAAGGCTGCTACGTACGTCTGAACACGCCTTAGCTATTGTAAGAGAGGCGTATCTACCGAGCCGTAGATAATCCGCGATAAACGTCGTCAAGTCCTTGAAGCCAGTTGAGTTATTTATTCCTGTAGAACATTATTTGTGATTGAAATGTCCCATTCTTTACGCCATACTCTCAATGGATGGATAAAAGTGGGCATTGTTTTAAACTACGTCATTTGGGTGTGAAATTTTGAATATTTTTTACGGCTTTTAAGCAGCCATTCCGAAGATTTAATTATTATAAGCCATGTGTACTGTAACATCGATTAAGACCGGCTAAACCGTGCTTACTATGGTTAACTTTATACCGAACGTATGAAGTTGTTCTGACACGTTCGATTTTGAGGACATTTGTTTGAGAGTTCCAATGAAACTTGTCAACACAATTTCTTTAGAACTCCCAATCAAAAGCCCTGTTAAGGTTGCACTAGTCGATCATTCTTCCATACAAACTTAGGCTATTACTCTGGCGATTACGCCACTGTTTGACGGTGTACATTCAAAATAAAAAATATATCAATTTGTCTCATCATTATCTAGCCCTGTATGGAAACAAAATGGTAAAAACAATGTATATTTGAAAGTTATGAGCGTCGAAAGTTCAATATTTTAACACTAATTTTAACGCATCTTTGGGCGCAAATAATAATACTATAAGCAGAAGGAAAATTGCAAAACAGTCACCATACAGGGATAGATTAGCAGTTCAACAATGCAAATTATTTTATTTTGAACAGATACATTTAGTCGTTTTTTCATGATATCCTAATCCCAAAGGTCTGTTTTATAAAATTTCGCGCGCTCGTTTTCGTCCTAAATCATCATCCATTTCGCTACAAAATTGCCAAAAGTGTGAATTCGTACGCGAACTAGCTTCTTACTGCTCATCACAGCATCAATCTCTCCCGCGCACAAAATAGTTCGTGCCATCGACTAGGGCAGGGATGGCGAACCTATGGCACGCGTGCCTGTGGTGGCACACGACAAAATATTTTGGGCATGCTAAAATGAGGTTATTTAGAATCTAAGTAATTTGCAACAGCAGAAATGACACCAATTCCTACTTTTATTTAAATACAATATAAAACTGTAAATAAATATTAGGATGGCTATAAGAATTTCTGAGTGTAAATTAAGAATTGATTAATTCATAGCATTCAGAGTTTTATTTTTTCTCAATTAAGACAAAGTTATTTTTAATTTTTTTACTTCTTTGTCACATAAAAAAAATATATAATTTAAATGGCACGTTTTCTAATAAAGGTTCGCCATCCCTGGACTAGGGCAACCGTAAAAACCACAACACATAAAAACACGCCTGAATTCACCATAAGGTAAGGCAGTGGTATACCATCATCATCATTTCAGCCGAAAGGCATCCACTGCTGAAAATAGGCCTCCCCCCAAGTGTCGCAAAGAAGAGAAAATTCTACAGATCCGAAACTTTCAAACTATCTAACTAATCCAACCCCTTTTCCATTACAGATACACCCCTCACAATTGCAGCTGGCCTAAAGACACCAGGCAAAGTTCTAATAGCCCTCGTAAACGGCGGGGCCCTACTAGACTACAGGACCAAAGATGGCAGCACAGCCATGCACAGGGCTATCGAAAAGAACTCTCTAGAAGCTGTCAAGACCATGCTGGAGTTAGGAGCGTCACCTAATTATAAAGATGGGAAGGGCTTGACGCCACTGTATCTTTCGGTGACGAATAAGACGGATCCGCTGCTGTGTGAGACCCTGTTACATGACCATGCGACGATTGGGGCTACTGATCTGCAAGGGTGGCAGGAGGTGCATCAGGTGGGTTGAGCATAATGCTTTTTAGGATTCCGTACTCGAAGGGTCCAAACGGAACCCTATTGCTGTCACTCACGTGTCTGTCTGTCCGTCGTCTGTCACACGGGTTTTACGACCAAACGTTTGGACCTACAGACTTAAAATTTTCATAGTATAAGCATCTTATTGACCCAAAGCCATGCAAATTGTATTTTTTTTTATATTTTCAAGGGTTTTGCACGCCCCCTAGCTGTATCTGTATGGGACCCCCCTTACAGCTACGGGGGCGTGAAAAAATTTGTTTGGCCTGCGAGTGGGGTATCGTTGTTTAGAGCTCGTTGACTAGATACGTACTGTATATTTTGTTTAAAAAAATATATTGGAAGACAAAGGAATGAGAAGCCACCAAAGTCTGTTTTTTTTTTTAAAGTAGTACCCAAGAATTTTTAACTTCCAATTGACCAATGAAATTGAAATTTGGTGATAATGTTTATTATTACGTAGTTTTTACTAACTAATACCAATATATTGATAAATCAGATTTTCTTTGAAATCCCCTATTTTTTTCTATTACAACCAATTTAATTTTACGGTTTGTTACGAAAGCCTAAATGTGCGCGGTCCGACACGCACTTGGCCGGTTTTTTATATAAACGCCTACTAGGCCAAAGTGATCACTGTTTTGTTTTTACACACCTTTGCAACCAGCATTATGTGTCCGGTGTAAAACCATAGGCGCTTTAACATATTTTGTAACCGGGATACATATTTATGTAGTCGATCATTCTTCCATAAATACGTAGTCTGGCGATTACTCCCCTGTTTGATGATGTACGTTCAAAATAAAAAAAAATAAAAAAATTGTCTCATCATTATCTAGCCCTGTACGGAAAAAAAAATAATGAAAGTTATGAGCGTCGAAAGTTCCATAATTCAACACTAATTTTAACGCTTCTTTGGGCGGAAATAAATACCATAAGAAGAAGGTAAATTGCAAAACAGCCACCATACAGGGATAGATTAGTAGTTCAACAATGCAAATAATTTTATTTTGATAATATACATTTAGTCGTTTTTTCATGATATCTAGACTACCAAGGGTCTGCTTATAAAATTTCACGCGCTCGTTTTCGTCCTAAATCATCATCCATTTCGCTACAAACGTGCAAACTTAGCTTCTTACTGCTCATCACAGCATAAATCTCTTTCGCACGTGTTGTCGGATGAGATAGCATGAATTTTAATTACGCGCACATATAGTTCGTGCCGACGATTATGGCAACCTTAAGATTCAATTTGCAGTACAGTTGCATCTTTTTCTTATGTGCAACAGAAATTATGTGTTTAATATTAAAATAGACCTTAACGAAAAGAAAATAACACTATTTTAATTATTTCCTTTGTCAAATTTCCAGGCATGTCGCAACGGTCTAGTCCAGCACTTGGACCACCTTCTCTTCTATGGCGCCGACATGAACAGCCGCAACGCGTCCGGCAATACCCCCCTCCACGTCTGCGCCGTCAACGCGCAAGACTCCTGCGCACGACAGCTGTTGTTCAGGGGATGTGACAAGGAGGCATTGAACTTTGCGAATCAGACGCCTTATCAGGTAATTAGGGGCATTTTTATTTTTATTTTCACTTTTGCTGATAGTCTAGATATTTTCACTGGCAAGTCGAACTTGTTTTGCCAGCAATCTAATATCAACCTTGTAAGTATTGAAATAAGGTTGAAAATAAATAAATAATCAACAAGTGAGTTGTTGAGATGATAACTATTTTGGATCTTATCTTAAGAGTTGTTATGTTGATATTTGTTTGTCAGGAAAAAACCGCGTTTTACTGCGCTTTGCCAGGTCTACATCAGTCCATAAATGATAGTTGCAACAAGAGGTTTCATCCCATTTATAGTACAAGTAAAATTTCAAAATTTAAAAAACCCCCAACCCATTTATCTTGCAAAAACACCCCGATTCAAACAGTAAAACGCCCATAACTTTTGAACGGCTGAACCGATTTTATTTAAACATAGCTAAGAACACTCTCGACAAAATTACCTTTCAAACAAAAAAAACTAAATTTCAATCGGTTCATTCGTTTAGGCGCTATGATGCCACAGACAGACACACAGATACACAGCAACACACGTGAAACTTATAACACCCCTCTTTTTCCGGCGGGGGTTAAAAACGAGTGCTAGACTTTACTAACGTGTTCTGAAACTAACATTCGTATTTTTTGTCTTGTCGACTTTTATCTTCGTAAGTAATAAAAAAAATGTGCCCCATGTTGATACTTTCTTCTCACAAGTAACCTTAAAATCCTCAGGTGGCAGTAATAGCAGGCAACTTAGATCTGGCAGAGGTGATAAAGAATTACAAAGCAGACGAAGTCGGTGAGTCTGGCCCCGGTTGTGTACTGCATGGCTTTGGTTGGAGCTTTATATATATACGCCTTATGTGTTTCATATATGGATCCTTAAATCTTCACAGTTCCTTGTAAAATAATTTGTCCAAGATATATACATCCAAGGAAAGTTGTTGAAATTCTGGCAAGAATACAGCCTTAATTTTTTGGGGGGTGAGAAATCATCCAATGACTTCTCCCGCTCTAGGTGGAGCGGGAGGGCGTGAGGCCCACCCGTGTTCCTTCAATTCCTTGTGCCAGGGCCGCGGTAACTTTGTTACAAATTTATCCGCGATACAGACAGGCATCGGCCCTAGCGAACACTACGCGCCGTTGACTCAGGCCTGGTCCTTATCGGACGGCGAGTTACCCATTACTCGCCGTCCGCAAGCCAACGCCTATGGTGGGCGGGAATCGCCATGCGACTCCTGACACCCAGGGGTCCCCTACGGTGGAAAGATTTATATCAACGCATTTATAGTCGATAACAGAGACAGATACATCCAGTACAGTCCAATCGATGAAGGCACAACATTTGTAATAAATCCAATCATATTAAAACATTATATGCCTTTAACATAGAGTCATCAACAGAACTATACAAGTTATGCCCAAAAGATTTAAGAATCCATGTTGTCCAAAATCCAAAATTTGAGTACGTATTTTATGTGCAACGCTTTAGTATTTTTACTGCAACTACATATTTATACAAAATGACACACCATACTATTTATATGAAGTAGTATCTGTGTAAATATCTTATAATTTATATAATTGCATGCGTCATCCGTTCTATCTATTCTATTCCATTGCTTACCTAATATCATAATGGTGATGGTTGTATTTATGGATACCTACGCTAATATATGAAAATATCACTAACCGAACATAGACTATATACCAGCAAACACTTATATGTAAAGGGTTTTAATTATATATTATATGTAACACTTATAGATGTTATATCCCAAATAATTTGTCCGCACTACTTATTATTATTTTATACAAAAACTTGTGTTCGTCAAATGATTTGATGTTTAATTATGTTCTTAATATTTGTTTGACGCACGATTTCTTTATTAGTTTGTTCGGTTGCTAAATAAAATATTTCAGTGCCGTTCCGTGGTCCTCCTCGGTACAATCCGAAGAGACGTTCTGCGGCATGGGGGGGTTGGTGGACTGCGGGGGACAGGTCGTCCCTGGCTTCATCCACCAGGATCCCGGCAGAACTGGATACGCTGCTGCGACGCCAGTCGGGGCCCACAGCCTCACCCTGCAGTCTTGAGAGGCCGTTCTCCTCGGCGTCATCAAGCATTAGTGACGCCAGCCATCCCAGCCACGAGGACGATGCCAGTATTCTCACAGGTAAAATTGAGGAGGTTGAGTTGCGTTGGAAGATAACGGTGCAGAAGTAGATACGACCACTATATCCAGCAAACGACTGTGAGCAAAAACTATATATAGCACATTAACACACAATATCGAAGTAACCAGTTGATGTTTTTGCACGTTCGTAGTAGTCATATCTTCACCGTTACATTCCACCGCGTGGTCCAAGATTGCGGTTATGGCCCACGGACCCCATGACAACTGACAACCATCACCATGCACCGACATCGCCCGTCCACTTCGTTGCATGTTCTATGTGCCTTTATGTCATGTAGTTACCCATCGAACGCTTCTTCGCTTCCTTTTACGACAAAATTATGATTTTTCCACCCTTTTAGCCCTAGGATGTACGAAAATGTGTTTTAGTAAAATACGGTTAAGTCCTATTTTTAAGATAATAACAAAATCTCGTCCTGCTCAGACACCAACTCAGACCCAATTTATGAACTGTAAACTCCAAAACATGTGATTAGTGTTACCTGTTCACAAAACTACACGCTTATCAATCCCCCCCCCCACCCCCGATCCAATAAGTAAAGTGTCCATCTCACTGTAAAGTTGGCACTAAATCTACACAGTACACTGATGTTAACCCTTTGACTCCTATAAGCTCACTGGAATAATAGATCCCAATTTTGGACCTGCCAAAGACAATATGACACCGATTTTGAACCTGACTGACAGTTGAGCGACACTAACCCCAACAGATAAAAGCGCGGGAGACACCAGCGACATCATATCGGACTCCAGCGGCGTCGGTACCAGCAACTCCGACACGACCTGCTCCCTCCACGGTGGTGCCACTGTCGTATGTCTGCAGCCTTATGATGGGGCCACGCCTGGTCATGTACGCCTCAACCAGGGAGATATTGTTGAAGGTACAGTGGCAGACACTAACTTGTGATGCTTCTGAGTTATTCTTTGGTCTTAGGTCTTCGCCAAAACAGCTCATTTGGAGAGACGTCGTCGAAGGTACAGTACCAGACACTTCTAAAATTTTGCCCTATAGTCTGCTCGTTTCTTGAAAACATACGCATCAACCAGGTTGGTAAAATTAAAGGTACTGTATCAGACATTGAAGACCTTCGATAATTCTAGGTATTATTACAACTTCTAGGTATTCTGATAAGTTGGAAAGGCATTGTTCTAGATATTTCCTGAGTGTATATTTAAATTGAACCTAGTTTGTGCTCCCAAATAAGTCCTTGTGATACAAAAGTCATCAGTCATCACACTTGGTTTCCATACACCTACTTACAAAACATTTTATTAATGTCATTCGTCCTCATATTCTAACAAAAAATATGAATAATAAATTATCATTGGTTGCACTTTAATTGAAAACAATTGTGATTAACTGAATTCATTCATCTGCACGATTTTGACTAAAGTTATGGAGCTTGAAGTTCCGACTTTATAACATGGTTCCAAGGTGAACAGTATTGAGTATAAGCTGTAAAGACCAGCTTCAGACTATAAAAAACTTCCTGTTTGGGAGAAATACCAAAAACTTTTATCAATCTGAAGATAGACCCAAAGTCCCTATAAGAAGCAAGTCTTCCTTGATTGAATTGGATTCTAACGTTATCCTATGACAAACAGTGACGGGAGCCACAGATGATGGTCTACTAGAAGGCACGGTGCGAGGATCCGGAGCCAGTGGACTGTTCCCCATGCAGTGCGTCCAAGAAGTACGCCTGCGACAGAACACACAGCACCTACATCAGGTATGTATGAGATTAATACTTCCCAAATATATAAACCGTAGAAGACTAACATTATCAAATTAACAGAATTTAAAGACCCAAAATGTTTAGTTTATACTCTGCTTCCAATTGATTGGTGAGGAATCAGATGAAATAAGGGAGTGAATGATAACGTGACGGCAGACAGAGGGGAATGGAAGAAGACACCGACTTGCGCCGACTCTAAGTAACAGGTGATGCTGAAAGATGATGCTTCAACTTCTAATTTCATCATCTTCATCCTATTAATGTTCCCACTGCTGGGACACAGTCCTCCTCTGTGAGAGGGAATGAGTCGTAATCCAGTATGTGGGCCCAGTACGAGTTAGTAGATCTCTCATGTCTTCGAACTTTTGGTTCTAGGACTTTTCAGTTTTCTTACGATGTTTTCCTTCACCGTTTTAAGAACTGTGGTGACGAAGCAATTTACACAAAGTAAAGCGCCTGAAGCGCCTTGGGTTCGAAGTTCGAACCCACGACCCACAACTTGTAAGTTGCGCCCGTTACCACTGGGCCACCACTGCTCTCGAACTAAATCAAAATATACATAGTAAATATGCCGAAACAAATATTAATTCTAATGTAAAAGACGCCTGATTAAGCCAAGAATAAAATTATGAAGATAAAACCTTGACAATTCCTTAAATCGTTACTGCGGCTTGAAGAACTTTTCTGTAAAAATAGCCAAGATATTACTCATACCATATTTGTTTTTAATCTTTTGTATTTATAATATATAATCTTTTTTTTAGTTTCTTACGACTAATTGTCGGGCCTACGTTGTAGTAGGTACTAATGCTGTAACATGAAAATATTGTAAAACCATTTTTTTATTAAAGAGTAACCGCGGAGTTTCTTGCCGGTTTTTCTCCATAGGTAACGACCAACCCGAACCGTCGACCACCTTTTGTCGACGTTTTATATGTTCCCATGTAGGCCTATGTGAAATGAAAAAAATGATTTTGATTTATACCAAAATCTTACAGGTGTTAGCGTCAGGACCAATCCACCACTCGCGGGTGACAGGAAGACGGGAGATGGCACTAAGCAAGACTTACAGCGCAACCGCACCTAGGATTAAAAAGTCGTGAGTATATTGATTATTAAGCAGGTTCGAGGAGGAACTTGGAAACCACATGGCCCAGCAAAAGAAAGGAAAATCTTCTTTATCCAACGCCCTGACCAGTTCAGCCGGGGTCGGTTCTCTTTGTACGTTTGCGCCAGAGAGCTCTGGGGGGTGACCACAAGCTGTATAGAGTTAGGTTATTTTTAGTGTGTGAAAGGGACAGAAGTATATGAGTTGTATACATCTGACCCTTACGCACACTAAAAATTACCTTACTCTAAGAGCTTATGGTCACTTGTTATGGGTTGTCTGAGTGATCGGCAGGCTTATTACGTATATTTTGCAAGAGCAAAACGATAGCGATCAAACGCTTAACGCTTCTTATGCTTAGCCTGCGGGTTCCCTCGGGACCTGCCTCTTCATGCTTGACCACCAGGTAGCGTGCGATCGCCCCTTCCTCGCGGTCGATCGGAGCAGAAAAATATAATATCCCGTATTTTCTGGTACGCAAACCTTGCTGAGTATGCTGTCAAGAATGTACGCCTCTTTCCAATAGAAAATATCTTTTTGTGAAACATTTTTTGTCAAGTTCATACACCAAAACTTTGACTAGGGTTTAGGGAATAGTGTTTTAAACAAAACTTACGCATTGTCAGCTCTTCTAGTCTGAACCTACCAACATCAGTATTTCATACTATGCGACTGCTAAGGCCTACTATCCACGGAGGCGTAGCTTCATAGACGCTTCAAAATACGTACTGAACTCCGTCCATGAGGCGTATTGCACGATTGAGTATGACATGCAGTACGGCAGGCGTCATGAAGCCTGAACTCTGTCCACCACATACAGAGTTCAGTACGCTGGGCTCAAACTGCACGGCGTATTTTGAAGCGTCTATGAACCTTTAGTAGTACTTTTAGTCATACCTTATGACAAAAACTAATTGACTGGTCGAAGTAACCACCAACCAGTCTGTTATTGATATAGCCGGCTTAGTTACATACAAAATCAATAAAAACAGATACAGACCAGACAGTGACATCATAGTATACAAACATATAGACAGGACAACAATAGACAATGCTTTGAACATTGCAAACATAATAACATTAGCGGATCGATCAGCAAAGGTCGAAATTATTATGAGAAGAGATAGTGGCAATGTAGGAGAGACATTCTATTCTGTGAATAAAAGTAATAAATGCAGTTCAGTGTCAGTGTTTCGTGAATTGAAATCAATCAATCTCGTTCAATATATCAAGGGATTGATTGTGTCACCCAGCTCAGATAAATTGTTAATAGCTGGGTGGCACAGTATAATCTAAGTCATGGGAATTTATAACAAAGAATTTGCAGAATTTACCTTAAAACTAAGAAAGATGTAAGCAAAGCATTTTTTTTATCAAAGTGTTTTATCATTCTCAATAGCCTTTTTACTACTAATGATGAAATTGAAAATTTTAAAAACTGCGGGCCACCTTTGGGCACTTTTTTTCGGGTCAGTATTTATGCATTTCTTCATTTTTTAAGTCTGCTCGCTGAATAAATCAAACTGCTGACCGATATTTATACCAGCAGCCTTCATCCTCTACATCTGATCACGATAAATCCACATCGCGTCTTTCATCTCGCCATGTGATTGGTCGATTATTCATACACCGAGCTCTTTGCCTTGCCGAATACATTACGCAATAAGGCTGCAACTCTCCCTATGCTATAACAAAGGCAAAAACGTTATTCTAAAAAACTTAGGGCTACACCACGTACCACACGAAGAGTTAAGTAGAAGAGTTAAGCTCGCCTTTAATGCACTCTCTAATAACTGTGTATATATTATGAATGTTTCATTTGCCATAAAGAATTAAGCACAAGTATAGTACACCCTCATATATCTCGTCAGCTTCTTTAAGTAGGACGCTCTCAATCTAAGATCAGAGATAATCTTCGCAGGCTTACCGGTTATCTGTTGGATGACGTTAGTCGAAGAGAGAGTAGTATGACGTATGATTGGAAAGGCTTACGTCCAACAGTGCCTGGTTTTTTCCCAACATGTTGGGTCAGTCATATAGTGGTAATCAGCTATTTTTGAATGCGACCGCTTACTTTAGTATGTACCATGCTCTCGCTCCCAGATATGGCAACATGGAGACCCGTACTGTGGTCCTGCACCGCGCTCGCCGGGGCTTCGGCTTCGTGCTGCGCGGTGCTAAGGCCTCGTCTCCTCTCATGGAGCTGCGCCCCTCAGAGCGCTGTCCCGCGCTGCAGTACCTGGACGATGTGGATGCGGGTGGCGTGGCTGATAGAGCGGGACTGAGGAAGGGAGACTTTCTTGTGGCGGTAAGCTTACTACACTTTATTATTACGAGCTTTATATACTTTTCACAACTCCGGCAACTAGTAATCAGTGTTTGAAGCACTTCTTGGCAACCGATTCAGTTGAAACCATCGTCGACTCTGGCTCTGTCACCTCTGACCTAGACTAGAGTCAAGAGAAAACCTATCAGAAAAAAAAAACTTGGCTTGCTTACGTAACTTTGGAAAAATTGAAATAATATGGTAGGAATTAGATGCAAAACTTCAAAATGAGACGATAAAATCTACAAACGTAGTCATCATCATCATATCAGCCAAAATACGTCCACTGCTGGACATAGGCCTCCTCAAGCGTCGCCAAATTGATCGCGCACCTTCGCAACAAACTTAGTAATCTAGTGTTATAGAATTTCTTTATTTTTTCTGGCTTCTGCCACATAATTTATAGAAAGGCTTCAGAAAATCATATTAATCTGACTCACCTCACATCTGTGCATTCTCTTCCTTATCCACTGCCTCTGCTGCGATGTCACGCACAAAATAATTTTATTAGTGATGATTAAGCTATTTGATGGTATCTTTTTCATTGTTCAACCTGTCCCATTTTGTTAAAACCCCAGTTTTTGTACATGACTTATTGTCAACGCAAAGACAAACAAACACTTGCGGTGTTTCTCTATTTGTTTGGCACATTGCAACTCCAAATATTATGTACTAAATATTTAGAGTTCTAGCGCAGTTTGCGTCTTTTACAAACAACCCAATTATGTAAAATATTCAGAAAATATTCAGTTTCTTGTTAGCTACGTTGTTTTGTGAAACATACCAACAAACCGTGAATAGACAAACAATAGGTGCCGCCGTAAATGGTTACATTCGAGTGTCGACCGCCGAATATATGGCCGACTTGCCAGTGCTTTTGAGTTATAAAAAAGTAACGGTGATTTATTTATTGATTTGTTTTTATGGGAAAATATTAATATCTTAGATCTTAGCTTAGCACTTGATTACTATTATTTGTCATTCCGTTACCATTTACCATTTTTTGGACCATCACTAGAATCATCCTTCATCAAAATATTAAGTTCAAAGTTGGCCTTCCGTTTCCGGCTTACGATTTGGGTGTTTTGTGTCTTCACGACACAAAGCGCTTCTTAGAGTTATCGCGCAATTCCGTTTCTTTTCTTTCTGTTTCCCCACCGAAACCGAGGACCATTTCAGCCATCCACCAACACTTCGTTCGCTGGTTATTTTTAACTTATGTGCTTGGCTATGGTTTGTCTCTGGTGAGATTGACTGCCATGATTAAACTCAGTCAGAAGGAATGTAGGATTTTTAATGATCCCTTGCGTTGATATAATATAATAATATGTTCTCTCTCTATCCTATGCAGATAAACGGCGAGGACGTATCGTGTGCGTCGCACGAACACGTTGTGGAGCTGATCCGCAGCTCCGGGGCCCTCGTCTCCATGACTGTTGTCTCGTTGAACAATCATAATGGTAAGTTATTTATTTTTCTTCTTCATCAGCATCATTATTTCAGCCAAAATACGTTCACTGCTGAACATAGACCTCCACCAAGTTCCTGTATTATTTTTCGTAATACTCGTATTACTTGTGCCAGTATGGTCTGAACATACGTGGTCTGGGAGACGCACAGGATTGTTCGATGGCCACACTTGGGGCAAGCCTATGTTCAGCAGTGAGCGTTTTTCTGCTGAATTGATAAAGATGCTGATTATGATGCGTGGTCTGTTTCGTCTTGAATAGATGCGCTTCGCTTCTATTGGCGTAATCAGTGGTACGGATTGGCCGAATCACTAATAGTTACCTTAAATACTGCTGGCCCTTGATGAATTTGTAAAGATCACAGACATAATTGTAACTAGATAACGCAAGTCCTCAATCTATATGACAACCAACGTGCCTTTTTCACACACAATTTAAAAACAAATTTACTTACCAATGAAAGAAAACATTTCCAATGCATCGGCCAACTTTTTCTATACAGTATTTACAGCTTAATATGGCATAATTAGGCATTTTTCTGGATTTCGGTGTATCGAAGCTCAAAGTACGATCATTGATCGTAAGTTTACTCCGTTTTTTGACACGCTAAGTACATACAATCGTGTCGTCTAGTTAAATTTATATCTGTGGAAAAGATTGTCCTGTAATAACCATTTGCCAACAGACTCTCGTCTTTAAGTGCAAGCACCTTATTACGTAAATTAATATTTTAACATTTTTTTACCAGGTAACAACGAGAACAACACGTGTACGGTACCCACAAGCAAGTCTCAGAACCAACTGTCGAGTTCTGGTCGCCCCTATGCTGCTACCTTGCCGAGGAAGGGAGCTGGAGGTAACTATCATATAGGTACAACCAATTTTACTTTTTTTAGCCTAATTTGTGGCCCAATGCTGGGCAAATACCTCCCCTTTCTCCTTCTAAACGTTTCTAGGCAAAGTTTGACTAGCACATTTTATTAGAACAACCTTAATACAATCTTAAATTCACTGACACAAAGCGCACTGCCGAAATCGTAAGTTATGATAAATAAAAAAAACAATCCCCTAAAAGAGGTCAAATAAAGGATGAATGTTTGATTTATAATCCCACCAAGTCTCACCTACCTTTAAAAGTTGTCAACTTGGGTTTTGTAGCAACTTAAGGGCCTACCACCGCTTTAGAGCCGTAAAACGGTTACTTTCTAAAGCATACCTTAGTAATGCCTAGGATAAACAAATTGAAAAAAAATAAAATATTATTGATTCATGTAGTTACATTATTTGTAAAACATGGTTTTGTCGTGTAACTATTAGGTTTGCTTAAAAAAAAAATAACTTACGATATTTTTTCGCTACTTTTCGATACTCCTCCAAAACTTCTGGGATGTTTAAAAATAGTTTTAACACAGAAAAATTTATGGCTAGAATCTCTTTATAACTGAAATAGCATATGTAAATCATAGAATATTATGCAAACAAAACTGTCCAAAAGGAGGATCAATATTGATATTCTGGCTCCGAGCCAGTATACGGCAGATACACACCTTGAAACACCGTCGTATATTGAGACGTAGTAATATAAAACGTGGTAACAAATCGGATGTGTCTCTTATAGTTTCCTTCTAGTGAAAAGAAAACACAATAAAATATAATGTTTGTAAACAGTCGATATGATACCAATATAATAGCATTACGATGTCCGTCAGGCCGCGCGCCTGCGCCCGCGCCGCCGCGCCGCGACCCGCGCACCACGCTCAGCGTCGGCCGCGCGAGGGCCAAGTCTATGGTCGCTGGACTCGGTAAGTGCCCCTTAATGCCTACTTTATTTTTATCAAGCATATTCTGTCCTACTAATAGGAGAAGAGGAGCTCGTTGCTAAATAATAACAGCCGCACTGGTCGATCATCAAGGTTTAGGTTAAGGCAACACTTGACAAGGTCGGTCCCTGGATGGGTGACCATATCAACATACCGAGTTTCCTCCGTGCCTCGGAAAGCACGTTAAGCCCTTGGTCCCAGCTGTCATTTGAAGATCTTTGACAGTCGGGTAGTCAGAAGCTTGAGATCTGACACCAGTCTTGCCAAGGGGTACCATGTTACCCAGTTACTGGGTTGTGCAGGTCAGATAGGCAGTCGCTCCATGTAAAACACTGGTACTCAGCTGAATCCGTTTAGACTGGAAGCCGAACCCAATGTTGGGCAAAGGCTAGGCAGATTGATTGATTCTGTCCTACTAATGAACAAAGGCCAGTAACAACAACCACAACGCGACCCTATGATACATCAAAAGAATAAAACTGCATAGTTAAAAAAAATATATATATCACGAATAAAATATTTCAGCATTTAAATGTTACGACCATCAATATTCCTTAGATACCAAGGAATAATAAAAATATCCTGTTAAAAATGCGTGCAGGAAATAAAAGCTCACCAAATCTTATAGATGTGTTCTGGCGTAGGTCGATATATACGAGTATGTACCATGACGATAAAATATGATGCTCAATGTGGAATTTGGCATTTCAGAGAACGGTGGAGAAAAGGAAGAGAGTTGTGAACCTCTGAGCGTAGCAGGCAAGTCATCATCAGCTGAGTCGGTGCAGTTGCCGGGCGGCAGTAACAGTAAGTATTACTAAACCTGTCGGGCGAGCACGGCCTACTATAACAGGCTTGATTCACACATTATTATCACAGGCTGGGAATAAAAACGTGATAAAATGCGTGACTCAAGCCTATTACAGAGGCCGTGCTCGCCCGGCAGCAACCTGGCCCCGTACCCTGACCTGTCAAAACTACCATGTTTTACTATAAAAAAAGGACAGATGTATACAAGTCATATACATCTGTCCCTTACACACACTCAAAATAACCTTGCTGTAAGAGCTTATGGTCACCCCCCTGGACTGAACGAAAGCATAATGAAATGATTTTCATCTCACTTTTATTGCGGGCAATTTTGCACTTTGCCGATAAACTTGTAAAAATCACTACTTAATGCAAAAAAAAGTCCTCCGACGCGTTTGTACGCGATCAACTCAAAAACTACTGAACGGTTTTTATGCAGTTTTCACCGTTTTCACCAAAAGAAAGAGTGAGAAATGAAGCCAGGGCGGGTTGCTAGTCTACTATATAAAAATAAGTCGGGTTTCTTGCTGACGATATAACTCCAGAACGCACGAACCGATTTCCAAGGTTTTGCATTCGTTGGAAAGGTCTCGGGCTCCGTGAGGTTTATAGGTAGGGTAGGGTAGGGTAGTGTAGGGTAGGGTAGGGTAGTGTAGGGTCGGGTAGGTTAGGGTAGAGTAGGGTAGGGTAGGGTAATGTAGGGTAGTGTAGGGTCGGGTAGGGTAGGTAAATGTTTGGTCTTTTTATGGCAAAACAAAGTGCCGGCTCAGCTAGTGCTTTATAAAAATAACGTTAAAGCATTGACGACTCTTTATTGCTTCTTTTTCTATTATCATTCTAACAGTGGGTAGGATCTGGTTGAAACATAGAATGGTATTGCCATAAACAAAGAGAGACTTCTGACGAGGAACGAGTGAAGTTAGGTTGTGGGCGACGATGATGGAGGACCAACCAAAGTAACCACTAATCATGAATCCCTCTTGCGTTAAAGTATACTCTCTCATAGATATCACCACTATAAAATCTTTTCAATCTAGTCGTATCTCGTCTTGATGTTAGCTCACTTCGTAAACACAGTCCACCATAAAC
The DNA here is from genome assembly GCA_949775005.1 of Orthosia gothica. Classification (NCBI taxonomy): domain Eukaryota; kingdom Metazoa; phylum Arthropoda; class Insecta; order Lepidoptera; family Noctuidae; genus Orthosia; species Orthosia gothica. Next base: position 7,318,266 of record OX459045.1, read on the forward strand.
CATCATGTTATTTCCAGGTGGTACGCCAGTATCAGGTACGCCGGTGGCGCCCCGCACGGCGTCCATTCGTGCGCGACCCGCGTCATCACGCATCACCGCCGCTGAACTCGAGGAGCTGTTCCAGAGACAAGCTGATGCTGATACCATGTAAGCACACACTAAGAGAGTTTTTTTTTAAACGTTGCCCTACACTAAGGGAGTTGTGAAAGGATTTGATGAAAATCTATGGGCCTGTTTCAGTACGTGGGGATACGTATTATCCATCAGATATACCCAAAAATGTTTCAAAATGAACTCTAATGACGAAATTAAAAAAGTTCTTAAAAGACTTTTTGTTGCAACAAAACATCTTAAAATTACGGAAAAAGTATATCGGCTGAATGTGATTTGTAAGAAGTTACTTTATAACATTAGTATATGAGATCCTAGAGACGATTCAAAGATAAGTTTGGTAGAAGTCAGATATCCGGCAACTTTCCCATTTGGCAACTCAATACCTCAAATATCATCATCATCATCAGCCTATAGCAGTCCGCTGTTGGACATATGCCGATCCAATTGCACGCCATTTACATCGATTCTCGGCAAGTCTCATCCAGCTCCTTCCAACCACCCTGCAAAGATCGTCGTTCCACCGAGCCTGAAGGCGTCCACCAGAAGGAACCTTACCACCAGTTCGCGGTCTCCACTCAAAAACATCCCTCATCGGTTCACGGCTAATATAGCCGGCCCATTGCCACTTCTCTTTGATTAAAATATACCGTCGAAAAATGAGTCAACTAAAATCAACGTCTTAATATTTCAGCCTAGGCAACAACGCGATGATGACTCGCTCGGCGTTCCAGGGCGGCTCTAACTCGCCCCCCTACTCGCCTGCGCGCGCGCCCACCCGGGTGTACGCGTCTGTGGCTGAGATGAAGAGGTCGCGTGGAAAGGTAACGAGTTTTTAAAGTCTTGCATCTATCTATGAAGAGGCCAATGTGCACAATAACACCTAATTTGTAATATGCTTGTTTACAAAGTGTGCTTTTAACAAAAGTTTTAAATTTACTTTCATTCAGTTTTAATATATCACAAGGTATTTTGTTATAGAATTTAACATAAAAGATGTGTGTGCTGTTGCAAATCTATATGATGGTTTATCTAACTTAACTTTATTTCTAGTTTTATAATTGTGTCTATCACTAACTTTACTAAGGAGATGTTTATTTTGCCTTGCATACATAATAATTTCATAAATGAATTGGCAAGAAACTGTCATAATATTAATCTTTTTAAATAGTTACGAAGAAAACCCAAAAACCCCATTGTAATTTGCCCTTTAGAGTGATTCCTAGGAAAACTGTTTAATTTATAAAGTTCAGCTTTTCTCCATTTAATATGATGTCGCATTCGATACTTCCAACATTCAATGCGAATCTATTTTGTTTTTTCTTTCATTTAGTACCAAGTTGTTTGCCGTGATACAATTTTGGACCTGATGAATATATATTATATATTGGTTCGTTTAAATTTTGTAGGAATTGGGGCAAATCGTTAATGTAAACTAAAAAGAGGAATGGACCCAATATTGTGCCTTGAGGAACGCCCATTGTTATTTCAGATCCCAGTGAGTTTACCTGAACTTTTACTTGTATGGCTTTGAAATATGATCTAAGTACCTCAATGGCCGTAGACTTCCGATTCGAATCTGAACAACGGACATTTACTTGTAACTATAGTGTCTCATGTTTAACGCAATCAAACGCCTGTGATGTCGCAAAAGATTCCAATGGCGTCTTGTGCTTCTTCCCAGGCGTTACAGATATTATTTATTAGGGTGACGCCAGCATCAGTTGTGCAACGCCCTTTGGTGAAACCGTACTGTTGATCATGAAAGATGGAATATTTGTTAAAATGACGCAACAATTGGTTGGGGATTAACTTTTCGAAGATTTAACTGAGAACCGGCAGAATTGACACTGGTCTTTTATTATTAATGGAACTACTTTACTGTGTTGTTGATGTTTACTACTGCGCAGCCATTGTAGCAAACTTCAGGGCGGCCAAGAAGTTTGGTGAGAACTGTACTGAATGTCTTATAATGAATCCCTTCGTTTCGTACAGCTATGGAGCAAGTCGTGCAGCAGCACGTTGCGGCGCGACTTCCACTCCACGCCGGACCTGGCGCCCGAGCGGACTGCGCAGCCGGCCAGGACGCGCTCCAGCGAAGATGTGCACGGTATATACTTCATGATATTTCATAAGAGAAGGTTTTTATTCAATTTGGCATAGAAAGACGAAAAATTAAGTTATAGCTGAATATCGGGTCAAACATAATAATTGAAAACTGTATTCGCAATCGAAATGCTAAGAACAAGAAGCGTTTGAGATGTCGAAAAAAGCAATTATTATTGTCATTAGATTTTTTTTATTGGAATATTTTAATAACATTAAATCTATCTAGATTAGACAATAATCGATGTTTTTTAATAAAATTGCCTGAGTGTCATGTGGCTCTAAGCATCCGACATTAGCCATGCAGCGTAGAAAAGTGTTGCAAATTAACATTACGCAGACTTCGCGTAGCGTATATGTTTAGCATCTAGGCAAGCACGTAGCGTTCGCGCCTACGTTAAACGCTACGGTACTTGCACTTATAGAAGAAAGTTTATGAATGGGTGTGACTGATTTTAAACTTGAGTATTGCCTTTCCCATTTCAGCCCCAGGGCGTGTGCCTCCCCCGGCGCACCCGCCCCCTCCGCCGCCGGTGTCCGGCGCCCTGCCGGCGTCCACCTTCCGGCCCGCCGACCAGGCCAAGCTGTACGCGTCGCCCAAGGACCTGGACAGCGTGGCCTACCGCCCCAGCAGCAATGATAGCGCGCACAACGTACGTGTATACACTACTTATAACGTCCTTCCATCATCCTAAGCCTAAAGACGTCCACTGCTGGACATAGGCCTCCTCCAAGCGTCGCCACATTGACCGGCCCCCTCACTAGGTCTAGGAAGCCTTCCAACGCAGTGTCTTTCCATATAAAAAAAATTGCCAGGTTCCATCTAAACTGACAGAAAAATGAACAGGTTAGTGAAAGATGGAGGAAGTGGAGGCTCTTCCCAGGAGAGGAATAGCGCAAGCTATTAAAAAAGATAACCCATCATGATCCTCTGCCTAAAGTTTTTTTTGCAATCTGGGATCGGATTCCATTCTGACCGAAAGTCACCACCTAACGTCTACATCCCAGATATTTTGTAAATTCGCCTTGCTTTATAACCATTTTCGTTTTCTTCTTGAATCAATTAATTCTCTAAAACCACGTGTTAACATTTCAGAATCGTAAAGCGACTTCGTTACGTTCGTGGGCAGGTCCGAACCGACCGCAGTCAGCCGACGAGTCCGGCAATCAGTACGCGCAGCCCTTCAACACGCACAAGGGATTTATTAGACAGGTAAATGAGGAATTACTTTAATCATACTAATATTATAAAGACGAAAGTTTGTGAGTGTGTTTGTAGGTTTGTTACTTCCTCACGCTCAAACGGCTGGACGGATCTGGATGAAATTAAGCACAGAGATAGATTATAGTCAGGAATAGCAAATAGGACACTTTTATCCCGGGAATATGTTGCCTCGGGATAATTTTCGAAGTTCACGCGGGCGAAGCCGCTGGCAGAAGCTAGTTTAATATAATAACTATAAATATTATAAAGTCGCTATTATTTATTTATTTAAAGCTTCATGCACAAAGGTACAATGGCGGACTTAATAATGCCTTAGGCATTTGCTATCAGTCAACCAAGGGTGGTGAAGAGACAACATGGAATGTCCATTATTTAAACGTGGAAAGCTTAAACAAATATAATACTAATAAGTTGATTAAAATACACATACATTATTTAATGACAAAGATGTTGTTTTGGACCTACTTCGCACATAGTTGACGATACCTGCAAAATTAATAGAAAAAATAATAATAATAGAAATACTCTAAGTCCTAGAGTATGTTAACAGCCTAGAGTCTAGAATACTCAAGTAGGATTAAAAAAAAAAACCACAGAACTAATTGTCCAAGAAGCAGGGCCTGATCCAGGCCAGGTTCAGGGTGCTTCAAAATCTAAATATAATATGTTTGAAAAAATAATAACTTGTTTTATTTTTTTCCATCATATATTCACCTGATTTTAAAACGCAAAGTTTGCTTTTGAACACATCCTAATTTAATTTATGAACGCATAATCTTATGTAAATTTTTGAGCTGACCCGAATAAACCCAATCAGTCGAAGCGACGATCACTGTTGGGGTATTTACAGAGGCGTATTTAAAGATTAAAACCTGACATGGCCCGCTCTTGAATTCCGGATCCTCTAGAGTGTAAAGTTTTTCAGCATGCAAAAAATTTCGAGCACGCTACGCTTGGTTTTAGATTTTGAGCTCTCTTTATTTTGAAGCTTTTCTGCATAAGTTGGCAACGTAATTTACCTGTCTGACTGCGATGAGAAAATTTTCGCTTCTCTCGCTCTTGTATCCTTTATTCTCTCTCTGGCATAAACTTAAGTTGACTTCTATATACAGCGCATGTCGGGAAAAAGTAACGAAAGAATTGGTCTTCATTGAATTTTATTGTCAATTGATTTAATTTTATTTGTATTGATTTTGAAATTATATTATTTTTGGAATGTTAATTTTTACAATATCTTCTTGACATTTAAAATCTTTTTATTTTTGACATTTTTATTATTAATTTACATATTTTTGATTAATTGTGCTTATTAATTTCAATCAAGTGACTATCAATATCAAATGGCAATATTTTGTGAATGTTTATTTGATTTGTGATGTACCTTTTACTATCACTAGTTATATAAGTATTTGTTACTAACAAGAAATGGACTGTAAATTGTCTGCATTTTGAAATAAATTAAATTAAATAACTCTGTAAGAAAGGGAAAAAAAAACTTACTAATATAATATTCACAGCGGATCTTTGTGTCTCTGAAGTTGGCTCTGTCAACTATTGCGCTCGAAACAGATTAACTGCATAGAGTAAACGAGATGGTATGATGCGACAAACGTATGCGAGTGAAAGAGACAGTTATACAATGCTATTTTCGCTTTCAATATTGACACAAAAATTCAGAGACACAAAGATCTGTTGTGAGTATTATACAAGGAGAGGTTTTTAAATTTTCAAGCTCGCTTTTGCATTTAATATTCTCTTTATTCTAAAACTTTTCAACATAACTTTGCGATGTAATCCACCTATCTAGCTGAGGTGACAACATTTTTGAACTGACTCCGCTCGCTATTACAAAAACGATATTTCAGGTCGGGGGCCGCGGGCAGATTTACAGTTAGGCTAGCGGTTAGGATCAGCAGCCTTATTGCGTAATGAATTCGGCAAGGCAAAGGGCAAAGAGTATGAACCATCGACCAATCACATAGACGGAAATCTACATCGTGTCTTTCATCTCGCCATTTGTTTGATGACTTACCGAATTCATTACGCAAGGCTGCAGGATTCTAAAACAATTCAGTTCATAAAACGGTTCGAAAAAATCTAAGAAGAGAATAAAAATTAAAAATAATTAAAGGAATAAACTATTTCGATTTTTTTTACAAAACTGACTGATGTGATTTGCCTATTTGTCTAACGTTTATTTAAAATTTCCAGAATTCGACTCCTGCGCCGCCAATCCCCGAGCCAGACTACAGTATGTCAGAATCAGATGACGAAGTGGATGCTAAGCCCAAAAGCGAACCAGCTGCAGTTGCTGAGACCAGCGCCAACAGCAACGCAAGGTGAGTCTTAACAAGTAGGACGTAAGGTTCAGTTTTATTTGGGTTCCATGAACGTCCAATGTTTGGGCAAATATTAGTGGTTTCAGATTAGGAGTTGCTTTATTGGGGATTTCTGTTGTTTATAATGTTATTAAATTTTTATTTATTCTGCTTATTTTGAATAATATGTTAAATTGTTTAAATTCTTTCTAAATCAGTAACAATCTTGTGGCGTAGGGTTTTAAATATTGTTAACAAAGAGCACGAAAGAATGCATGTCCTAATAAACCTTAACATTTTCAGGATACCAATATACGCAACGATATTTGAGAATGATGCGGAATAAATAGTTAATTTTGAGCTTTGATTCTTAACACATAAGGTATAGTTTAATTTGTAAATGGATTACGTGTCGCTGGGGAAGCGCTTATGTGTTTGTAAACAGTCACTATCACATAAAAAAAATCATTTGTGTCAACACAGATTCACATGTCCTACTTTGTCACCTTTTAAAAAAATCATTTTTGTCCATTGTTTCGCAAAAATTAAGTAAAAGAGTACAAGAGATGGAAAGCAAAATAAAACAAAATGCATTTTTCATTCGAAAAAAGGGGTTCACTTGCTAACTGGAGGTTGGGTTTTCAAAATTAGAAGGTACAAACAGAAAGGAACGAAAACATGTTGCACTCAATAATAAAGTAGAACATTGTTCACAGGGTACACAGTGATTAACTTTCTTGTCATTTTCATTTTACAATATTTTATGTTTTACGTTTCTAATGTAATTTAGATATGTTGGTATTACAACATTGTCTTCTGTGGGTGATGTTGGTTTTATGTGAAATTATCTTGTTTTGTGTTTGATACATGTTTACCGAATTGAATATTGGATTTTCGTCTGTTTGCGAGTTCATTTAGAGAAAATTTACTACGATTAATGGCAACTAATGAAACCGTGTACAATTTCAGTGGCAGCAGCTCGGGTTCAAGTTCGATGCAGCATTCCTTCTCCGTGGACGAGATCCAGAAGATCCGAACTCGTCTGAAATCTTCTAAGTCTTGCGGCGACGAGCTCGGCGGGGAGCGCGACGACGGCGACAACTCGTCGTCCGGCGTGTCCAGCGACCAGGAGGCGCAGGCCCGGCCGCAGCCGCGCCGGGACAAGGTGTCCTTCTGCTCTTCCGTCACTGTAAAGTCTTCTAATGACGTCATCAGTACGGAGCCTGTGCATTCTTCGAGCGAGAGTCTGGCGCCGCCTCCGCCGCCGATGCAGCGACACAACTCGCTGACTCGCAAGCGTGCCACCGCGGCTCTGCTGCGCGGCCCCGCCGGCTCCTCGCGCGGCCGCTCGGCGGCGGAGCGCCTGGGCGTGGACGTGGACAAGGCGCCGGGGCGCCGCTCGGCGTCGGGGCGCGGCGCCGTGCTGCTGGCCGCGCTGCCGCCGCCGCCCGAGGAGCCGGGCGCCGCGCCCGACGCCGCGCCCGTGCTGGCGCCGCCGCCGCAGTTCAGCGACCGCGTGCGCGTGGTGGGCGCCCTGCCCAAGCGCCTGGCGCACCTGCAGTAGCTCTACGTGCGCACCTGCAGTAGCTCTACGTGCGCACCTGCAGTAGCTCTACGTGCGCACCTGCAGTAACTCTACGTGCGCACCTGCAGTAGCTCTACGTGCGCACCTGCAGTAACTCTACGTGCGCACCTGCAGTAGCTCTACGTGCGCACCTGCAGTAGCTCTACGTGCGCACCTGCAGTAGCTCTACGTGCGCACCTGCAGTAGCTCTACGTGCGCACCTGCAGTAGCTCTACGTGCGCACCTGCAGTAGCTCTACGTGCGCACCTGCAGTAGCTCTACGTGCGCACCTGCAGTAACTCTACGTGCGCACCTGCAGTAGCTCTACGTGCGCACCTGCAGTAGCTCTACGTGCGCACCTGCAGTAGCTCTACGTGCGCACCTGCAGTAGCTCTACGTGCGCACCTGCAGTAGCTCTACGTGCGCACCTGCAGTAGCTCTACGTGCGCACCTGCAGTAGCTCTACGTGCGCACCTGCAGTAGCTCTACGTGCCGACGACTCCGGTGACGTACTCCCGGTTGAACTCGACGCGATCGCTCTTATGAACCCTAGATAATAAATCTTCACTTTTCGTACCCTCGTCGTAGGCTTATCCCCACAACGTCTCGCCGGTCCGCGCGAACAGAAACGTTTTGTAATCGAGCGACTAAATGAAACCAAAGATTTATAGTATTTATTGTTGAGGAATAACATTGATATAGTTGAAACTAATTTTTATACATTCCCTTATTAAGCTAGTGTTAACGTGCGTTTCGAGAATCATTATTATTGGTATTACTTGACTGTTATATCCCGACGTAGCGGTTTTATTCTGTTCGTTGTAGCAAATTTATTTAATTCTAATTCCTATGTTATAATTTCAATCCTTTTACAACGCAACCAAGTGCCATCGTGTCTATGATTTTAATATATTTTTATAGTATATATCTGTAAATATTTTACGAGAGCTATTTTCGAGTTAAAAGAGTGGACCAGACGCGTAAATACAAAAGCATCCGGCCAACATATTATATATTTAAAAAGCAGATTATTTATGAAGCACTGGTATTTATGAACGTTGATACATATTTATATGAACATATTGTGCTGTGTTACGATCGCTCGTTATCATTTTATTGTTTCCATTATTCGTCCATGGTACGTCGGCATGGTCCACTCTTTTGACGACATATTATCGAATCATTATGTTTACAATGGCCGCAAAGGCGATTATTTGAATTGTATGTGTTCTCAAAGAAGACCAGCGCTTGAACCAAACTCACTAGCGTTTCATCCGTTCCATGATATTGTAAAGATTTTATACTAATCGAAATACATCCGTGCGTCATTAGATATAGTTTATATATCGCAAGGAGAGTGTAACACCAATTTTTATATTTCATTAATCGATTTTGTATCTTATTCTATTGTATGTACTTTAGATATCATTCTTGCAAAAAATGCAATTATGACTCTTCGAAATTATCTTATAAATTAATAACTGAAAGAAGACTCTCACTTATGTTAAAATCACTTACCCTTTTGATTTATGAAAAGGGAAGAAGGATTTACTATATGTATGTTTTCAAAGCCCCAATAAGAGGTGTATCGAAGAAATCTTACCTGATATAATAAATAACTGCCAATGTATGACAGAGTGAACTGAAGAAAACATTCCCATTTATCATGGTATCAGTTAATCAATAAGTAACACAAGTTGCTACACTACCTAATAACGATCAGCCTAACACGAAAAGCCATTTGAATCTTATGTTCATTGTCGTTAAGTTTAATATTGTTTGTTAGTATACTGTGTTTTTTAATTTCGTAGACTAAACTGACGTTTGCCGATGACCTTATTTTTTTTAAATGTCGCGGAGCATAGTGTTGTAGGTAAGGCTCAATCATAAGTGATTCATCGAATCGATGTGACATGGCTTCTCAATTTAATTTTACTAATTGGTGTAAATAAATGTTTTATGAATATAAACGTAATATTTTAAAATATAAGAGTATTCTTTATACATATTACATAAACTATTATTGTGTTAAATATGAAATCAACAATAAAATAAATGCGGTCGATAAAATGAAGTCGGACAGAAATGAGTAGAAACTAAATAAACGCTGCTAGTTTCTTAACAAATGTTTTTTTTTGTCGTGAAATTCATGAGTTCCATTTTCGAGCTACTTCGATTTTCAATCACTCAGGATAGTCAGCATACAACACTATTTTTATATAACGATAAAGTGACAACCCCCCAAATGTCAGTTTCGTCTACGAAATTAAAAATTACAGTTTAGCAATAGAATTTTTACCGAAAGTTAAGCTCCCTGTTTCGCGACACCCAGAAACTAGAAACTATTTACCTGATAAAAAAAATGTTAGAATTTATCTTTAATCGGGTAAGGAAACGGGAGACGATCAATGTTAAAAATTAGCTGAATTTTAGCTGAATTTTAAAATAGTAAGTCGCATATAGTCGACTTTAGCCTCCACATGTATTATTAGCACAATCAATTAATTTGTTTATTAACGTTTGTATTATTTCGTTATAATCGTCTTGTCATTATTTTAAGTTGTATAAATGTATTGTCTACTTAAGGCATAGATAGGTAGTGGTAATTATTAGGGCAATACTTGATTGTAGAGTATCGGTCGTTAAGAGGGGACGGCGCGTTGGAACTGTTGCTCATTACTGCCCACATTTTATAGAAATGGCTCTTTTCTTATAAATAGACAGAACCCCCCTATACTTACCACACTACCCTATTCTTTTGTAAAAATAAATGTCATAGGTAATTTTCAAATGCATTTGTTAAATACCCACCTGAAAACTCTTTGTACATACATCAAATGCTCAACCTATTTCAAAACTATAGATATAAAATATGAAAATAATACTACAGTCCTCAACAAAAACTTCTTCACATCTCGGTACCATACGATTAGTTAATGAAAGATTTCTTCATGAATTTAATAGGGCTAGTTGAATAAGCGACAGATTCCAACGTGCTGTGGTTTTGTATAATACAATTGTGTTTCGCGTTTCATTTGAATCTCAGTATCGAACGTGTAACTACAACTTGGTATACTTTCAAATGAAAAAAATAAATGTTTCATCACTTATCTATTGAAGTTTTATTTTGTTTACATTATTATCAAGGGGGCCCAGCGCTAATAAAAAAATTGGTCCAAATAAATGTCACTAGATGGCGCGATATGTGTGTATAAATGTCACTATTTGGGCGCATGGTTGGCGCAGTGGTCGAGCGATTGACTGCTGCGCTGCGTGTCTCGGGTTCGATTCCCGCACGGAACAAATATTTGTATGACCTACAGATACTTGTTCCGGCTCTGGGTGTTATGTATGTGAGTTAACGCACCCACGATACAGGAAGAAATTCCTAGTGTGGGCCAACATTTTTTTTTTATAAGACAGAAAATAATGTTCTTTTCTAATCAACTCTCCTAAGCACAAAATTATGGCATATTGGTGTTGTACTTGGTAGCACGACCATGAGCGCATTCATTATAACTTTAGATGGTACTAAAATCCTTTTAATTTGTTTGTGTTTTATACCACTAATTAGAAATTGTGTACCTCTCAATTATCGCAGATATAAAGAGGTCGAGCTGGCAAGATTCTTTCTCAGCACGACCACGCTAAAATTCCAGCTGGCATAGAAGTGATGAAACGGGCGCATGACTAAAAATTTGTACTCATTATGTACTCCTATTTAAGATAAAGTGTTTAAGATAGATAGATATTTTACATTACTGGTAAATTGCCGTTAATTGTTAGAAAGGCAAAAAAACATTTTATGCCACATTTAACGCCATCTAGTGTCAAATATACAAATCACATACCTACTTATAGGCAGTTTTTTTTTTTTTTTTTTGAAAATTTTTAGTTTTTTTCGTATTTGTAAAGGTATGTCTAAGGCTTCGTTCACACGGCATTGTCCTGCACGTTTTTTTGCAGTATACGTCTTAACGTATAAATAGTGACCATACAACGTACATAGATCCATTCACACGTCGATTGCACTGCAAAAAAACGTGTACCGCTTATACGTTTAAACGCATACTCAACGGACTTGTCAAGCAAATCGAATAAACTTTGACGTATTCGGTTCGCAGTGGCATAAAATAAACTGCGGCTATTCGTTTTTACACGAATGAAAATTTACCATATGAACACCCGGTTGACTATACGTTATAAAAACGATTACAAAAAAAACGTGCAGGACAATGCCGTGTGAACGAAGCCTTAACACGGATAAAAAAAGACAAACGCATCAAAATCGCTGGGCGTATTTTAATGAAATTTTCACTATTGGCGCCGGATGTTATCGCGCCGACGACGTGTTTAAACATAAATCGTACCTGGCTTGGGTCGACGCTCGATCGCTGGTCCACTTCGCTGAAGAGAACGCAAAGAACAATGGCGAAATCTTAGCTGACTTAAATTTGAGCGTCTGAAAGTGAGTTAAATACGAAAGAAATTCCATTAATTGACTACGATTTTTCAAAGTATAACATTAACTGGTTAATTAAGGATAAAAAAAACATTATAAATGAAAGTTATTTGATTTTTTCGTTAACTCTCATTAGCTTAGTGTTGCCATTTTACACTTATTCTGCCAAGTGACAAGTAGTGACTGTAGTAAATATAAAGGCGGGTACAGACTGCTGCAACGCAACATGCAATGCAACACGAAACGAGCATTGCATCAGTGTAGACGCGGGGCGCGCACAACGTGCGCACGAACCGCGCATGTACCTACTCACATCTGTTTCCGAGATGCGCGCGAACGGATCGCTCAGTCTGCAAAAGAACACGCTTGTTCCATGTTCGCGCGCGTCTAGCCGTACACACCACACAACCTGTCCACACTGACGCTCCGCGCATACTGCGCGCCTCTTTGTGTTCGGGGAAAAAACCGACAAATTTCGGGTCGCTACGCGCAAGAGTTGCAACACTCTGTTCGTGCGCGTAGTAGACGCGGTTCGTGCGCGCAAGGCGTCTACACTATGGGAATTCTGTTACTTTACATGATACATTGCAGCAAATAAACACTTTTTCTTTCTTTCTTCTTTCTTTCAATGTGGACGTCAAATTCTTGCATTGCATGTTGCATTACATGTTACATTGCACCAATGTGTACCCGGCTTAACATTATTTTATTTGTTATTATATTAGACCGGCGTAAATGAATTAACAATACAGTTTATGACTACGTGTAGGTGTCCTTGCAGGTAGATAAGAATACTGTAGTGTCAAATCTGCCTAGCCTTTTCCCAACTATATTAGGGTCGGCTTCCAGTCTTACCGGATTCAACTGAGTACCAGTGTTTTACATGGAGCGACTGCCTATCTGACCTCGACAACCCAGTAACAGGGTAACACGATACCCTTGGCAAGACTGGTGTCAGATCTCAAGCTTCTGATTACCCGTAACGACTGTCAAAGATCTTCAAATGACAGCCGGGACCAACGGCTTAACGTGCTTTCCGAGGCACGGAGGAATCTCGGTATGTTGAAATGGTCACCCATCCACGGACCGACCTCGTCAAGCATTGCATAACCATGATGATCGACCAGTGCGACTGTTATTATCTAGCCACGAGCTCTTCATTTAGCCACGAGCTCCTCACGAATACTGTAGTGTAGTAGAAATAAATGAATTACTTACTTTCATTAATGATAGGCAAAACGACTAGTATCCAAGTTTAAAAAAATATAGCTAGGTTGTTGACGACGACCTTTTGATACACGTTAAAGACGCTTAAATAAATAAATATACTATTTCCAAAGATATAATATTTAAGTATTGTTATGTATATTTTATATTTCATGCTGAAATAACTAGGAAAGGAAAATACTACAATACATATATTGCCGTTTTACTTACATGAAATTGAATATTATTACCTATTAAACACATTATTTATAGTTACCCAGACATAACCTACAAAAATTCATGACTGCATTTTTTTTATTCCCATTGTCCTTTATTTGCCTCTCTCTTTGCGGCATCTTCACGTCTGAAACCAGGTAACGCGCGACCCCCTCCATCTCCTGATGGATGCGAGGCGAGTATGTCGAACATTCGCATCCATCAAAAAGACGTCCGTAAGGTGCTGCACAATCTCGACAAGAACAAACCTAGCGGCCCTGACGGAATAGCAGCAATAGTTCTTAGAACCTGTGCGCCTGAACTGTCTCCGATCTCGACACGCCTGTTCCCGCCTTTCGTATGAGACTGGAAAAGTGCCGAATGCTTAGAAACAAGCTAACGTACAGCCCATGCCCAAGGAGGGTCGAGCTGACCCGGCCAACTAAAGACCCATCTTTGTAACGTCGAGCGTCGTCGCGGAGCGTGTAATTAACATGAGGCACACCTAGAAACTAACGATATCCTCAGTGACCGCCAATCCGGCTTCCGTAAAAATCGGTCTACTGGGGATCTTCTAACGTATGCCATACACATATGGAGTGACGTGATTGAGAGGCACGGGGAAGCGCTTGCCGTCTCCCTTGACATCTCGATGGCTTTTAATAGGATATGGCACGAAGACCTTATTGGTAAGCTCCCTTCATTCGGGCTGCCTGATGGTCTGTGTGATTGGACTGCAGACTTCCTGAGAGATCGGTCCATTCGAGTGGTTATCGATGGCTGCTTGTCGGACCAATTGGATATTAATGCCAGGGCCAGGGTTCCTCAGGGGTCGGTACTCTCAGCAACATTATTCTTGCTGCACAAACGATCTAATAATAATTTTATTATCATACATTTTGATCTATTGCTTTTTCTGTAGTCATAGAATAATAAACCCATTCAGTAGTTGTTTGTACTTTTCGTACAAAAAACTATTGAACTTTTGGTCGCACGAGTTCGTTGGGAGTAAAAATAAAACGAGTTCGCGTTTTGTTCCCTCAAGGTCGTTGGCGACTGTCGTCGTCATAAATTATATTAAAGAAGATTAGCCTTTGCAGAAAAAATTGCGATTTTTGTGGCGCCTAAGTTTCCAAAATACTTATTTCACAAAGCGAATAACATCCAGCTCACATTGTTTTATTAATTATTCAATTGATTTAAGACGCCCAGTTGGATTTTGAACGCATCCTAAGTTGATGTTCTATCATAAGTAGAATTTTGAACGCGTGTATTATGACTTTATGAGATGTCTCTGCCAGGAGTGCCAGGGGAATCCCGTCATTTATCTATAAAGTAGAGGGCACACGAGCTGAGCCAGATAAAACCGCAAAGTCGAACGTCAAGAGGCAATCACTGTTAGTTTATGTGTTAAAGATAAGGACTAGATCTCAGATCAAATAAAAAGTCAAGATGGAACGTTGCAAACTACAAAGTGACGCCGGTTCAAACTATGCCTTGCCGTACAAATACACAATTACACGCACTCAGGTACAACGAAATTACGCCTTAGCTTGCCTTTCAAGCTCACAGATCAAATATTAAAGCTCAACTGACAAGCTAAGGGGTAGTTTTGTTGTACATGTGCGCGTGTAATTGTGTATTTATACGGCAAGGCATAGTTTGAACCGGCTTCACTTTATTGTTTGCAACGTTCCATCTTGACTTTTTATTTGATCTGAGGACTAGATAGATAATTATAATAATATTATGATCATCGCCTATCTACAATAAAAAAAAACTAAATTTTGATAAAATATATTTCACAACAGTGGCTGAAAAGTGAGTGTACTAGAACCGTATTTAAAACTTAAAAGTAAAATAATACTTTATGGTCTGAGCCCATTATATACCACAGTGTAGTGGTAGCACAGACTACTTAGAGATACTAGAGTGGTAGAAATACGTAGTATCTCTAAGTAGTCTGTGGTAGAAATTGTGGTGTAGGTAGTGACCAACCACAGAGCACACTAGCACAGACACAGACAGACAGTGAGTCAGAGAACAGTCAGACACGGACACAACTTAGTTATGATCTCATTTCAATGACAAAGACCAACTCTCGATCATCTGTACAAAAGTTTTTCTGCGCAGCGTAGAAAAAGATTACATCAGTCAGACATTTTGCGCTGGAGAGAGACTAGTTTTAGAGACTATTTCTTAAACTTTATTAACCCGTGTATTTTAAAGTGTTAATTGTGACCTAAGATGATCCTGGACGCTTTTCAAGGTGCTTCAGACACCGCGGGTGAGTACTTCATAAGCTTTTATTTAATTACATTATTTTAATGAGTGTCTGTAAAGTGTAGCCAGATTAGGGTCAGTGGGTCTTCTAAGGGGCGGCGTTTCAGGAGTTGGTTGGTATACGCTTAGGGGCACTAAGAGCAGCAAAGAAAACAAAAAAAAAACACTTTTTTTCCAATTTTTTTCCCGAAATTTCACAAATTTATTGCAGTACCGGGTTGAACTGGACCATAGCAATCATTTAGGTTCTGAAAAGCATAGCCCTACGACGCACCGTTTTCGAATTCTGGGGCTTCGAATTTTATTCATTTTGCATAAAACGCTTTATATTTCCAAAATAGTAGCTCGGATAAAAATCTTTTCAGGTAAGAAATTGTTGCTCTAGTCGATAACCATGAGATGATGTAAGAAAACAAACGAAAAATTAAAAAAAAAAAAAAAAAAAATTCTAAGTGTTATCTTTCACCTTGCGTAACCATAGTAGACCAGGGTTGATATTTTTTGGAAAGAAAAAAAAATATAGTAGGATGAAACCCATTGGAAAACGAGCAGAATATTACAAAAATCAAAGGAAATTATAATTTACGGGTCATCTGAGGTCCTATGTAAAAAAGTTAAATGGCAATATTGTAGATAATAAAAAGATCAACAACTTTTGTATTGACACTTTTTTCACATAACCTCAAAATGTATGTGAAAAATTCAAATAACCAAGTTTTTGGTTTTTATTTTTTATCTTTTACAATATATTTTTTTAGCATAGTTTGGTAAAAACTTACCTTTTCATGTCCCAAACACACTGTATTTTTTTTTTATTTAGAATATTTAATTTTTTACCTTATTTTGACTTAATATCGAAAAAACTACCCAAATTTTCAAACGAAAATTCTCCCGTCAAAATATGTTTTTTTTAACTTTGTTTTATGCATTTTTTTAAATGTATATTTTTTTTACACCATCAGAAAGTAGAGATTTCAACGAACAAAGAGTCCACCGACTTTTTAAAAAAAGCAGATACCTACTTTGACGGGAGAATTTTCGATTGAAAATTAGGGTAGTTTTTTCGATATCAAGTCAAAATAAGGTGAAAAAATAAATATTTTAAATAAAAATATAATAATAGTGTGTTTGGGACAAAAGGTAAGTTTTTACCAAACAAAGTGAAAAGGAAAAAAAAATGTAAAAGATAAAAATAAAAAAAACAAAAATCTTGGTTATTTGAATTTTTTACATAAATTTTGAAGTTATGTGAAAAATGTGCAAATACAAAAGTTGTCGATCTTTTTATTAGCTACAAACTTTGCCATTTAACTTTTTTTCATAGGACTTGTAGTTTTGCCGGAAATCGAGATAAACCGTTTTCACCCTTAAAAACTCACCCCCTTCCCCTTCCCGACCTCAGATTGCCCGTAAATTATTTTTCCTTTATTTTTTATTGTATTCTCCTCCTTTTCCAATGGGTTTCATCCTACTATTTTTTTTTCACTTTTTATTATTTTTAAAGGCGTCTACCTTGTTCTATAGGGGCAGTGGACTTAGTCAAAGGACATGGACAGAAAGTACATTCTATTTACAAATACATAATAAATAATATTGAATAAAAAAATTGAAAAATTAATTATTATACAGTTTTTGACCTCTCTGAACTTTTACTACGAACTCGTTTTTATTTCAAAATAAAAAGTAATGCAAGACGAATCAAAGTACCGATTGTCACTTTCCGCCATAATAGACCATAGAGAAAGATAAACAATATATTATTGGACGTTCCTCATCACGCACGTAAGTTATTAGACGTGAATTGTACGACAAGTTCTCTTATTAAGAACATTTTATTCACACGAAACTGTCTCTATTGGTATTGTTTGCATTTAATAAAATGATTTATTCTTATTTTGATGCGTTAGTTATTTAGTTTTTTTTTTATTTCACACAAAATAAAATACTTAAAACGGAATGCGACGTGTTTGACAGCCGATGTGTCAGACTTGATGTTTTTGTCTATGTCTTCAAAAACTTCAAAAGCAACGTTCTTACAGTGACAGTTTGTTTTTGCGATTTAAAAAAATATATTTAAGGCACCTTTAGAAGTATACATAAAAGAAATAAAATAGTTAAGCTATTTTTTGATATTAGTGCCACATATTTGAGGCTCAACCAGACTCAGTTTATAACATGCTAATCATTATACTGCTTAGGAGTCCATTACTTTGTTAAAAATGACTAGTAATGAGATTGCCCTGTGGGATAAGACCGCCCATTGTACACTTGCTTTTATGATTGTTTGTCCTGTATATATATTTTTGTGGTGTGCAATAAAGAATATAATAAATATAGAATGCTAAAACCATATCAGATAACTGTATTCTCAAAACTGTTTGCTAATTTAAAGAGCCTGGCGTTTTTTTAATAGCGAGATCATTATCTGTACACTTATTGCAACGATCTGAATAATAGGTTTAATGAAGCTGTTGTGACGAGTTCTTGAAGTTTTTTATTTATAGACATTGAATGTGCTCATATTCACGAATATAAAACAGTTGTTAAGCAACAACAAACAACGAACCATTGTTGTAAATTAAATTCGATAACTATGCCGACGCCCATACAAAATCTGTCCATGTCCTTTTCGTAGTTTTTTTTTTTAACACAATTCGGCCATTTTTTTCGCCAACTTATTAACCTTGTCCATAGAGTCTGGCAAACGAAAGTAGAGACTGAAAAAGCGCGGCAAATTTAAAAAATCTCGGCATTGCAACCCCAAAACTTGTATGAGATACTTGGAATAACCTAATTTGATACTTTAGAATTATTAATTTTACTTCGTCTGAATAAAAATACTATAGGTACTTTAGATATTATGTGGTATATGTGATATATCAATCCGAATTAAAAAAAAACAACAGTATTCTATAATAATTTTAGTTTATTCACTACCATAATCAAAATCTGAATATAAGACTTACATGTGCATAGATTCTTAGAGTCACTGGAATCACTGTTTCGTACATTAATCATGGAACTTTTTAAATTACTAGCTGACCCGCGCGGCTTCGCTCCCGCCAAAATTATAGCCTATGTTACTCGGGAATAACGTAGCTTTCCACAGGTGAAAGATTTTTTTTTAATCGGTCCAGTAGTTTCGGAGCCTATTCGGTACAAACAAACAAAAAAATCTTTCCTCTTTATAATATTGGTTTAGATTTTCTGTAATTCTATCCGTTCATTATATTTATTTTCAACATTGTATGACATGATCAGTCATTTTCTTCCACTCCTCTGCTAGCTATTTCACCCAAGTACTGTTTCAGGGTTCTTATTCTATATTTCTGCTTTAAATCCGTAAGTTTTTCAATAGTTTTCACTATCTCATTAACCCCTGCTACATCCTCCAGATCTTCTGTAAAAGAAAAAAATTGTTAAAATTACAATGCAACTTTTATTATGGTATGATAAATAGCCATAACGCATTATTATGAAGGTGTTTAACTTACTATAAAATGAATTTGAATAATAATAGAGAAATAGTTTTTGGCATCAATAGTAATTACGAATTAAAACAAAGTATCAAATTATTAGCGTCATACTACTTAAGAAATCCAACACCACACGTAAACAACCTTGTTTTTGTTTGAATTCGGCGTCTTTCTCTTATAGTTTTTTTTTAAATTTAGACATAATGCGAAACAATATCTCCCGTAATCCACTTTTAATTGTTTTATTCATTTTTCACTGACTAAATGCTATTATCAAGACCACAACAAACCAAAACAACACGCCATCTTGTTTTGGAAAACTGAGGTTGACATTAGTATAGCATTGCCCAGGGGGGTAACCACAAGCTCTTAGAGTAAGGTTATTTTGATATCGAGTAAGGGACAGATGTATCTGACTTGTATACATCTGTCACTTACTCGATCTCAAAATAACCTTACTCTAAGAGCTTGTGGTTACCCCCCTGTGCTGCCAACTCGTTTAAGCAAAAACGCGCTGTTAGCTCTTTGAAAACGCGCTAAATGGTCGCTGTCAAAAAATCGCACCCAAAATCAGTCAAATTTAGCGCTAAATTCAAACAAAACTCCCATTTTTTTGAGACTATAAATGTATAAACGCAGTTTTTCCTTATTATTTAATCAAATTATGTCTTAAAAAAGAGATTAGAGTACTTGTTTATTAATAATAAAAAAGTAGTGACGTTTTAATGTAATTATTTTATAAAATAAAGGGATTAAATTAATTCATTATCGTCTGATTCTACTACAATTGCTTCTGAGGCTGAAATAAGGTTGGTCTTGATCAGTTTTGGACTTGAATTTATATTTATCTGTGGATGAAATTGTCCTCAACACGTCGTTGGGATGTTGAAAGTTTGCGCAGTAACTCTTTTTTTAAAGAAAGTACAGAGTTTCAAAAAGCGCTAGATTTAGCGCTAGGCGCTAGAACGCGCTATTGACCAAAAAAAGCGCTAGATCTGGCGCTGAAAGCGCTAAGTTGGCAGCACTGGCATTGCCATATAAAAGTTTGCAAATTATGCGAGTGTCTACTTTCGTTTGCCAGACTCTAGCAGCCATTTAAGACGCACCGTTTCTAAATTATGGGCCTCACAATTTTATTTTGTTTTGTATAAAACGGTCAATATTTCCAAAATGGTAGCTCGGTTGAAAGATCCTAAGATGACCCACTGACCGAAAATATTTTCGGTTATGAATTTGTAGTTCAAGTCGAAAACCATGCAATGTAAAAAATAAATGAAAGTAAAATAAAATAAATGAATTGAATTTATGAAAAAAAAGTTTTTTTCATAAATTTTGGTTGTTTTTAGGATTCCGTAGCCAAATGGCAAAAACGGAACCCTTATGGATTCGTCATGTCTGTCTGTCTGTCCGTCCGTATGTCACAGCCACTTTTTTTCGAAACTATAAGAACTATGCTGTAGAAACTTGGTAAATAGATTAAACCGCATTAAGATTTTCACACAAAATTTAAAAAAAACAGTTAATTTTGGAGATTCCCCATACTTATAACTGAAACTCATTTTTTTTTATCAAATCCATACTCGTGGTATATCTATGGATAGGTCTTTAAAAATGATATTTAGGTTTCTAATATATTTTTTTTCTAAACTCAATAGTTTGCGCGAGAGATACTTCCAAAGTGGTAAAATGTTTCCCCCCCCTGTAACTTCTAAAATAAGAGAATGATAAAACTAAAAAAAAAATATGATATACATTACCATGTAAACTTCCACCGAAAATTGGTTTGAAGGAGATCTAGTAAGTAGTTTTTTTTAATACGCCATAAATCGTAAACCGCAATTTACCAAGTACGGAACCCTTCGTGCGCGAGTCCGATTCACACTTGGCCGGTTTTTTGCCTAGGACACACCATTTTCGAGATACCATTTTGGAAATCAGAGCGTTATATGCAAAATAAAATTCGGAAACAGTGCGTCGTAGAGCTATGCTTCTCGGAACCTAAATGGTTTTTATTGTCAATTTCCGAAAAAAAAAATCGGATAATTTCCGAAAAAAAAATTTTTTTATGGTCTCCTGCCATAGTGCCCCCAAGTAAGGCTACTCTCCAACCCAGATGAGACAACTTTTTTTGCCATTTAGGCTACTCGGAAGGTTTGCGGGGCGATTTATTACGATCGGTGACTGGTCGTAAATAGACTAGAAAAACCTCAGAAAAAAAGTTGGGTGATTTTAGGCGACTACAAGATTAGACTGACTAACTTTAATAAAGTTCAATACAACATTATCTAAGAAGCGATGAAAATAACTGGTAATATACAAGCATTTAACAATTCATCACTATTTTTGTTCATACTTCGATAGCGATGTCACCTACAAAAATAAGGAAAAATATCAACACTGTTTTATGCGTAATCAATAACGGTTCTTGTTGCTAACGCAATAAAGTTGACAATTGACGGCCCATCCACTATCGTTCATTTCGTCTGACCTTTCCTGTTGTACAAACTGTATGAAAATGCAACGAGATAAAATAAAACCATTGAAGCCACTAAATTTACTATATTTAGGGCGCACGGTTGGCGCAGTGGTTGAGCGATTGACTGCTGCGCTGCGTGTCGCGGGTTCGATTCCCGCACGGAACAAATATTAGTATGACCTACAGAGGCCTTAGTGCGAGTTTTTACTCACGGTCAATCGCGTTAACGTAAACGTCAATTTGTATGGAAACTGGATAAGCGCCGCCGTCTGGGGACGGGAAGGAGAAACCTCTTTTTTTGTATACATTTTGACATAAGAGATCGTTTACGTAACACGAGTGAGCGTGAGTCACGCGTGAGTAAAAACTCGCACTAAGGCCACAGATAGTTGTTCCGGCTCTGGGTGTTTGTGTATGTGAGTTTATATGTTTAAAAAAACCTTTGACTATCATAATGGGTTCACGAGACGTGGACCAGCTATTCCATTATAAATAAATAAAAAAACGGCCAAATGCGAGTCGGACTCGCGTACGAAGGGTTCCGTAGCATTATCTCAAAATAAAAACTCGTTTGTTGTATGGGAGCCCCACTAAAATATTTATTTTAAGCTGTAAATGTATTATTACGGCAACGCATAGTTTGAACCAGCGTCACTTCGTTGTTTGCAACGTTCCATCTTGACTTTTTATTTGATCTGAGCCGTAGGCTAGATAATTAGCATTGAGTTTTTAGGGTTCCGTACCCAAATATTAAAAACGGCAACCTATTACTAAGACCAAGTACTTATGTGAATGAAAAACTGATCTGTGATTTTAAATAATAATAACCACACACGGTACAAATAATTTGATTGAACTATGTGTTCTATTATTAATAGGTATGTAATTTGATCTGTGATTTGATGCCATAATTACTTTAAGAAACAAAATTAAGAGAATAAAAATAATAATTTCTACATTAACAACCTCTTTCATTTGTTATGGTCACAAGGTGCATTTAATGTATTTTTTTGATTAGCCCCCAAAATTAGGTCATACCAACAAACGTTTGAACGCGACTGTACGGACAACAGCTTAGGTTTAATACGTCCAATTAAGAAGGTCATCGATATGTATGAATCCGTCGCTTTTTTGTAGTCATTTGAATTTGGTCGGATAACCAGCCATTGTTTATATGTTTAGTTTTTTGTTTAAATCTACTTAATGCGAAATATGCCAAGCTGAATATTTTCACTACATATTTTTGACTAAACGCACATACTTGTGGTTTACACCTACCTATCTTTGGTTGAGTTGGTTTTTTCTATTTTGCCGTCAAAGTTATGACAACCTCGTTTTGACTTGTAACAATATTATTCGATAACGCAAGCATGTATGCTTTTGAAACTTTTTATGGTGACGCTTGTAATAGCGTCAAGATGGACTGAATACAGTTTTCAGCGAGCTTATACGTTTACTCATTAAGGCGCTGCAATTTTTTTTCGGGTTTTCGAAAAAGCGCAATTATTTGAAAATTATAAATATTTTCTTAAATCTAATTCCGGCACAAATACGCACAAATCAAGAGCTACTCGTGTATCTTTATTCTACAGGCGCAAGTACATTGGTTTTAGAGATACACGATTCTGCAAAACGTTACCCCAGCAGGAAGTGCAATATCTCGAAAACCTGATGACGCACCAGTTATATTTTCGGCGCACATTTTTGCTCAAATATAAGCTCTCTTCCCATGCACAAAATTTCTCATTCCGATCATTCGCTTAAAATTTTCCTGCTGGAACAACGTTACCCCGGCAGAAATCGTTTTTTCCGTTTTTTTCAATAACGTCGATACGCTCTTATTTTTCATGTGGCGCACATTCACAGATTACGCACGAATTAAACGTTCCACTCATATCTCTTTGGGAGTCACTTTCCTGTTGGGGTAACGTACACCATCGTATCCACTTCTGTACATACGGAATAACATTTTCTATACGGATACGGGTGACGTCTCCGCTCCGCCCGCACCGCACTCGCCGCAAGCATCGAAAGCGCCAAATCTGATGACGTCATCCGCGCGCGCCGGTGGAATCCGTATACCTCCAGCATTTTGCCGAAATGCGGCTCGTGCGGCGCGGATGGGCGCGCGTTCACCTTTACGCAAAATGTATTTCCAATGTTTTGTATAATTTATTGAAAGCACGGGGCGCACCCCCTTGGACCTCCCGGTGCCCATTGGTACATTTATATTTATCTGTTTTTTATATATAAGTTAATATTTATATTGTAAAGGACTGGCCAAACATCTTGAAGTTACTTTGCACTTTTATTATAGACCAACAACAGCCGCAGGCCACCACGCAGGCGCTGCCCGCGCAACCGTCCAGCTCCATCACCGACCTGGAGAAGCGGAGACTTATCCAGCAACAGCTAGTACTGCTGCTGCACGCACACAAGTGCCAGAGACGAGAGTCCCAATCTAACGGCGACACGTGGCAGTGCACGCTACCGCACTGTATCACTATGAAGGGAGTCCTCAACCATATGATGTCGTGCCAGGTATCGTATTATTCACAAAAAAAAAAAAACTGTCCTGTTGGAATATCTCTAAACGTGTACCATTTACAGGCCGGCAAGAATTGTGCAGTACCGCACTGCTCGTCATCAAGACAAATAATTAACCATTGGAAACATTGTAATAAGAATGACTGTCCCGTTTGTGTGCCGCTGAAACAAGCCGACAGGACTAGCAACATGAACGGTATGTTATGCGCCAACCTAGTATCCGGCAACCAAGATTGGCGTCATACTATTTCGGCTGATCTCAGAAATCATCTCGTTCACAAACTGTAAGTTAACTTTACTTTCTAAATGAGGCTGTTATTTTTTGTGTAAAAATCAAATAATGTATACGATTTGATGATATTGTAAATTTTAACAGGGTGCAAGCAATATTTCCCTCAACAAATCCAGCTGCAATGTTAGATAAGCGAATGCATAATCTAATCGCATACGCGAGAAAAGTCGAAGGCGATATGTACGAGATGGCAAGCACGCGATCCGAATACTATCATCTGTTGGGCGAAAAAATATACAAAATTCAGAAAGAATTGGAGGAAAAGAGACAAAAACGGAAGGCGCAGCAGGAACAATTTGCGCAGCTGGAGCAGCAACTTGCAAAATTATAGATATTACATCTGAAGATATTACTGAAACTAATACAATTTGAATCTTTGTATCAAACGTGTAACATTGATATACTTTCAAATTAATAATTATAATATATGTTTTGTCATTCACCTATTTATTGAAGTTTTCTTTTCATGACATAAAGAATGACATGACATGCCACATGACACAGAATATTATATAACTGAAATTAGTCCTTCATATAAAGTCTTTTCATATATAGACCGGCTAGTGTTCACTGGAATCGAGTCTGGGTAGTTAATTTACACAAGATTGAAGAAGGAATTCTTCAATCCTCGAATTTAAAAACTAAAATTATTAACAATTTAATTGTTAGGAGATGTAGAAGTCGTAATAATCAGGCTCTGATTTATTGTTCTGATCGCCTTACGCGTGTACGTTACACCAACAGGAAAGTGACTCCTAGAGAGATTTGAGTGGAACTTTTAATTCGTGCGTAATCTGCTGTGAATGTGCGCCTCATAAAAAATAAGTGAGTGCCGTCGTTTTTAAAAAAAATACGAAAAAATAGATTCCTGCTGGGGTAACGTTGTTCCAGCAGGCACATTCTAAACGAATGATCGGAATGAGAAATATTGTGCATGCGCAGAGAGCTTATATTTGTGCTAAAATGTGCGCCGAAAATATAACTGGTGCGTCATCAGGTTTTCGAGATATTGCATTTCCTGCTGGGGTAACGTTTTGCAGAATCGTGTATCTCTTAAACCAATGTACGTGCGCCTGTAGAATAAACATACACGAGTAGCTCTTGATTTGTGCGTATTTGTGCCGGAATTAGATTTAAGAAAATATTTATAATATTCAAGTAATTGTGCTTTTTCGAAAACCCGAAAAAAAATCGCAACTCCTAAATGAGAAAACGTATAAGCTCGCTGAAAACTGTATTCAGTCCATCTTGACGCTATTACAAGCGTCACCATAAAAAGTTTCAAAAGCATACATGCTTGCGTTATCGAATAATATTGCTAAAAGTCAAAACGAGAGTGTCACAACTTTGATATTGAATAGATAGAGTGGGCTTGCGTGGCACCTCCACACAAGCCCTGCTATATGCTATGTGTATGTCTACGGAAGGAAGATTTTTAATTCTCGTTTTTTATTAAAAAACATAAGCTTTTATAAACCATTATTGATTTTGATGTTAACATGGCTGCAAAGCTTCGATGAACAATACTGAAAAGTCAGTGTACCAGAGCTCTATTTAAAACTCCAAAGAACAAGTAAAATTTCAAAATTTAAAAAACCCCCGACACATTTATCTTGCGAAAACAACCCGATTCAAACAGTAAAACGCCCATAACTTTTGAACGGCTGAACCGATTTTATTTAAACATAGCTAAGAACACTCTCGCCAAATTCACCTTTTAAACAAAAAAAAACTAAATCAAAATCGGTTCATTCGTTTAGGGCCTAAACGAATGAACCGTTTTGATTTAGTAGGCATCATAGCGCCTAAACTTTAGGCGCTATGATGCCACAGACAGACACACAGATACACAGCAACACACGTGAAACTAATAACACCCCTCTTTTTCCGCCGGGGGTTAAAAATAAATACGATCACTAATAATTTAAACAAGTATTAAGTGGAACGGAGTAAATTAGAAAAGTTTATATCGATGATGATAGCCACTCCTAATTTGGAGGGAATAATCAATCAAAAATGTACATTAAAACCATTTTTTGTATCATGCGTGCGCTATTAAATTATTATTTATTTCACTTATAATAGTTAGTTCTGTTGGTTATATTGTCAAACAATAACACTTTCATAGATTTCATGATCTAAAAACTGCTTTATCATGGCAAACACATCTTCGTATATGTTCGACATTGTAGGCCTTGACCACAGAGTACCTTTGCCTTGACGTCAGAATAATCGGACAAACATTCTGGTATAATAGTCATATTGTGTGCGGACCAATCAGGGCGTAGAAAAACAGCCGCCATTTTGAGTTGGAAGACTGAGAAGGATTTCGGAATTTGTTACAGGCTATCAAAAACTTTTTCATTCCGTGTATTTCAAAAAGTGTTAAGTTTGGCCTAAAATTAACTTGGACGATTTTCAGGGTCCCTCCGCGGGTAAGTATTACACAAGCTTTTATTAATTAAACCTGTCCCTGTCCCGGACTGTCCCGGTGTCTTTGATATGTTTGTATCATTATTTTGCAAGCTCAGACTGTTATATCTTGTATTAAATAAAATAGATTGTGTAGTCTTTACATGTTTTAATTGTTAACCAACCAGTCTATGTCACAGAGCAGTCTCCTCAATCTACATTATGTTTGGATACACATACCACAGAGTACTATTATAATATTGATTATAATTATGTTCGGATACATATACAACATCCTTCCTTTCTTATAACTTAAGAAACATCTTATTAAAAGTAACTTACATCAGGTAGCTTAAACTTTACATGACTTAATAATTTCACAAACATAACTGTAACATAATCAACAAACTACTTTATCTTCTAAACATAATTAAGATTTAACATAGTCATCTAAGTAACTTGGTGTTTTAATTTTTCTCCCTGTCCTTGTAGTATATGCAGTTTCATTCTCTACCCTACTTCCTTTACTGTCCCCAATGGACTTCCTAATATCCTGCATACACTCCATATCTTTACTTGGATTAATGACCTGACTCTCTTGTCCCTTGTCTTCATTCCTTCCTGTATCAATCCCTACTTCTAAATCTTCATAATTAATCCTTTCTTTATAAACACCTCCTTTAATCAACATTTTCCTGTTCCTTGTAATTATTTCCCCATTTTCATTTCTAATTTTATAAGATCTAGGATTTTCTCCCTTCTCTATTACAATTCCACTACTATGAGGTTTTCTATTATTTTCATACTGTATTTTCACTCTGTCTCCTTTTGTCAAATCCGGTAATTCTCTAGAACCTTTATTGTAAAACATTCTCTGTCTCTCTTGCCTTTTAAATAACTCCTTTCTAAAACTTTCTTTACTTTCATACTTCTCATTTTTTTCTGCCATAGGCAAAACATTCCGTACTTTCCTATTGAATAATAATTCTGTAGGTGTTTTACCTGTGTCTGATATTGGCGTGTTTCTATAAATTAAAAGACCCAAATAAATATCTTTTCTGTCATAAATTAACTTTTTTAATGTTCTTTTAACAGTTTGAATGTGTCTTTCTGCTAACCCATTACTCTGGTGGTGTTTTGGACTAACTATTTTATGTTGAAAGTTCCATGCTTCATTAAAAATTTTAAATTCCTGTCCTGTGAATTGGGTACCTGCATCTGAATACAATAATTCAGGTATTCCATGTCTTGAAAAAATTTGTTTCAAATTATCAATAGTATTTTGAGCTGACAAGTTTTTTAATTCTTGTATTTCAATATATTTACTGTATGAATCTACTACCAACAAATATGGAATTCTATAAAGAAAAAAAATGTCTGTAGCCAAAATTTGCCATGGTTTTTCTGGTACTTCTTTATCAATCATTGACTCTTTTTTATTATTATTTTGAAAACTTTTACATGTGTCACAATTTTGAATCATATCTTCAATCTCTTTATTCATGTTAGGCCAAAATACTGATTTTCTAGCTAACTGCTTACATTTTTCTATACCTAGATGAGCATAATGTATTTTTCCTAAAATTTCTCTTCTTTTGTTATGTGGAATCACTATCTGACTTCCTTTCATTAATAAACCTTCACATTCGCCTAACTCATCTCTATATGTATGATAAACTTTTGCCTCACTTTCAATATCATATTTATTCTCTGGCCATCCTTCACGCACATACTTGCACACTTTCTGTATCACACTGTCCATACCAGTTTCTTCCACTAACTCTTTAAGCTTCCTATCTGTGATGTTGATACTGTCAACTATCATAGCAACATGTGCTTCTATGTCTATATCATATGTTTTGGAATTATCCATTAGATGTGATCTACTTAAATGATCAGCTACTAGCAGTTCTCTTCCAGGTTTAAATTTTAAATCAAATGAATATGGCTGTAAATTTATTCTGATTCTTTGTAATCTTACAGGACTTTTATTGAGGGGTTTTGAGAAAATTGACACTAATGGCTTATGGTCTGTTTCCACTAGAAACTGTTGACCATAAAGATATTGGTGGAATTTGGTACATCCATATAGTATAGCAAGACTTTCCTTCTCTATCTGACTAAAATTTTTTTCATTATCTGTCAATGCCCTTGAACCGTATGCTATTGGTTTACC